>CM035845.1:220924296-222189289 GCA_020510985.1 Pholidichthys leucotaenia | reverse complement strand
TGTCTACACTACAATACATAAAATAGGAAAAGCCATAAAAAGTTTAAAACAAATTAAAATAGATTAATAATGCATAAAACAGAATAGATAAATAAATGAAAATAGCGCAAGGGTAAAAAAATAAAACTAAAAAGCTAAGAAGGCCAAGATAACTCACCTAGACTGGGACTAAAATGTCAAGGAGAAAAGATGAGTCTTCAGCATCGTTTTAAAGTGCTCAAATGTCTGTGCAGCTCTGACCTGGCAGGCTGTTCCACAATTTGTTTGTTTTGTTTGGGGGCTTTTTTGGGGGGGGGGCACTACTGAAAAGTTTCTATCATCACAGGTTTTTAACCGAGCCCTAGGAACAGCCAGAAGCAGCTGGTTGCAGACCTCAGTGCTCTGGCGGAAGAATGAGGGTGAAGAAGCTTGGAGAATAATAATGGTTTGCATTTATATAGCACCTTTTAAGAAACCCAAAGCGCTTTACAATGAAAATCCATTAATCATTCACTCCACAGACAGACAGTGGTAGCGGTAAGCTACTACTGTAGTCACAGCTGCCCAGGAGCAGGATCTCTCTTCCACACCGTAGCCTTTCCAGTGGACCAGGTATTGTAGGCCCCAACCCCGACAGCGAACGTCCAGAATCCTCTAAACAGTATAGGTGGTCTGGTTGTCGAGGATCCGTGGAGGAGGAGATGGTTTCGGGAAAGGGCAGAGAGGGCTGGTGGAGAGGGGCTTGATCTTGGACACATAGAAAATGGGGTGGATACGGAGTGTCGCAGCAGTTCTAAACGGACCATTATGTCATTGATGATCCTCGAGATGATAAAGGGACCAAGGAAGCGAGGTGACAGCTTCCTAGACTCTGTTCTCAAAGGAATCTGGTCCGCTGACAATCACACCCTCTGGCCAACTGTGTATTTGGGTGCTGGAACCTGCCTGCAGTCCGCATATAGGCGGTTCCGCTCAGCCGAGTGGAGGAAAGCAGCCCGAGTGGACCTCCACAGTCGGCAGCAGCGGCGAGCATGGGTCCCCATGGATGGCATGGCAATGTCCCTCTCCACCATAGGCAGCAGTGGAGGACTGTAGCCCATAGATGCCTCGAATGGTGTCACTCAGGGGGCTGAGGAGACGGTGGAATTATGGGCATTCTCCACCCAGGTCAGATGGGAACTCCAGGTGGTGAGGTTACAGGAAGCCACACATTTCAGGGCAGCCTCCAAGGATTGGTTAGCACGCTTAGCCAGAGGTGAGACTGACCATAGTGCCCAGGGAGTGACCGAAGGATTTCCACACTTGAGAGGTGAATTGGGGACCCCAGTCAGACACAATGTCCAAAGGAGTACCATGAAGGCGGATGGCATGGATGGTGAGTAGATTAGTGGTCTCAGAAGCGGAGGACAACTTGGGGAGGGGAACCAAGTGGATAGCCTTGGAGAAGCAATCTATAATGAAAAGTATGACGGTGTTGCCCTGTGAGGGAAGGAGGCCCGTGACAAAGTCCATGGCAATGTGAGACCAGGGGCGACTGGGGACCGGCAGGGGATGCACGAGGCCGACAGGAGGTGAAGAGTCCATCTTATTCGTGGCACATACTTGGCAGGCCTTGACGTAGTCCCGTGCATCTGTCCACAGTGTAGGCCACCAGAACACCCACTGCACCAGATTGCTAGTATGGGAAATCCCAGGGGGACAGGCAAAGTGGCTGGTATGCCCCCACCAGATGATGTCACTGCGTAGGGTGGAGGGAACAAACAGGCGATTGCTAGGGCCTCCCTCGGGCTTAGGCTCAGTGGACTGGGCCTGCCGGATCCTCTGCTCAATCTCCCACGAGAGGGTACCAACAATACAGGAGGAGGGCACAATGGGTTCAGGAGGAGAAGAGGAAGATGACAGATCGGAGGTGAACTGGTGAGAGAGAGGGTCAGGCTTGATGTTATGTGACCCAGGCTGATAGGTGAGCATGAGATTAAATCTAAGGAAGAATAAGGTCCAACGGGCCTGCCTAGAGTTCAACCTGCGGGCCGATCTTAAGTACTCTAAGTTTTTGTGATCGGTCCACACAATGACAGGGTGAATGGCTCCCTCCAGCCGGTGCCTCCATTCCTCAAATGCCAACTATAATGGCCAGCAGCTCTCAATCTCCTACATCATAATTCCTCTCGGCCGGAGACAACAGGAGAGAGAAATACACACATGGGTGGAGCTTCTGCTCAGAAGCTGGACACTGTGAGAGGACAGCACCCACCCCTGAATCAGAAGCATCCACCTCTACAACAAACTGGAGCTGAGGGTCGACCTGTGCCAGGATGGGCGTGTTGGAAAATAGGACCTTCAATTCAGCGAAGGCCTGGTCCGCTGCCTCAGACCACTTAAAGGGGGCTTTGGTGGAGGTCAGCTGAGTAAGGGGCTGAGCAACCCTGCTGTAGTTCCTGATGAACCTACCATAAAAATTAGCAAAGCCCAAAAAACATCGCAGCTGTTTCCTAGATTGAGGGGTAGGCCAATCAAGCACCGCCTTCACCTTGGCCTGATTGGCCCTCAGCTCCCCTTTGGCTACAATAGAGCCCAGGAAGGAAGTGGAGCGGGTGTAAAACTCACATTTTTCAGCCTTCACAAAGAGCTGGTTCTCCAGGAGTCGTTGTAACACAGCCGGACGTGGACTGTGTGTTCCTACGGCGTGCGGGAAAAAATCAAGATGTCATCCAAGTATACTAAAACAAACTGGTTCACCATATCGTGGTGGATATCATTTATCATGCGCTGGAAGACGGTGGGGGCATTGGTGAACCCACAGGGCATCACAAGATATTCAAAGTACCCCAAATGCATTTTGAACATCGTCTTCCATTCATCCCCCTTGCGTATGCGAACCAAATGATACACGTTGTGCAAATCAAGCTTTGTAAACACCTGCACGCACTGAAGGAGCTTGAACGTGGAATTGATTAGGGGCAGAGGATATTATCCTTAACAGTTACAGTGTTAAGCTTGCGGTAGTCAATGCAGGGCCGCAGGGATCCATCCTTCTTCCCCACAAAGAAAAACCCTGCTCCAAGAGGAACCGAAGAGGTTCGTTCGAATGAGGTCGGCGTTCAGGGAGTCCTTGATGTAACTTTCCATCGCCTCCCTTTCCAGCCCAGTAAGGCTGTAGAGCCGGCTGGACGGCAACCGCGCACCCAGGAGGAGGCTGATAGAACAGTCATAAGAGTGGTGAGGAGGTAAGGAGAGAGTCCTGGACTTGCTAAAGACCTCCCCAAGGTCATGGTAGACCTCGGGTACAAGGCTGAGGTTCGGTGGCTCTGCCAGAAGGGAGGTGATGGGAAGAGAAGGAGAACAGGTAGCCAAACTGAGGCAGGAGGATAAACAAAAGGGGATCCAAGAGGAAATAGAGTTCTGTGCCCAATTAATAATAGGGTTATGTCTTTGGAGCCAAGGATAACCTAGGACCACGGGGGAGGATGAACTAAGGAGAATGAAAAAAGAGAGAGACTCCCGGTGGTTCCCAGAAAGAAGGACGGAAACCGGCTCTGTGCGATCGGTAACGGAGGCTAAACTACAGCCAGACTGTGCTGCTACGTTTAACGGAGCCGGCAGTTTGATAGTGGGAATCCCTATCTCCCGCACGAGCCGCAATGAAATGAAGTTTTGTTTGGACCCTGAATCAATTAACGGCGAGACCTTCTTCTCGGTCCCCGGTAACTGGATAAGAGCCGGGAGTGAAAAGTTACCGGGGGGATTGAAGGAATGACTGACCACCAGACCCCCCACGGCTACTGACAGGCCGCATTTTTTGGCTTCACCGGGCAGTTTGGTAGTTTATGCTCCATCAAGCTGCAATACATACACATGCCGGAAAACGATGGTGCTCCTCCGGGGTCAAACGGGCTTGACCCAGCACCATGGGCTCGGAGGAGGAATCGGACTTGGTGGAGCTAGTAGCCGGGGGGGGGGGGGGGTGCACTAAAGGAGGGCGGACCGAAGAAGGCCTTCTGCTCCTTCATGCGCTCGCAGTACCGATTATCTAAACTCAGGGCTTGCTTGATAAGCTTATCCAGAGAGGAGGGGGTCACATGAACCACCAGGTCATCATGGAGGTTGGAATTCAGACCCAGGAGGAAGGCGCTGTGTAAGGCAACGTCATTCCACCCGGAGTCCGCCGCAACGACCCAACACTCCACAGAGAAATCGGCCATCTACCGATCCCCCTGTTGGAATAGCATAAGGTGGCTCATGATATTCCCCTCCCTGTCAGAATGATTGAACGCCCAGGAAAACTCCTGTACAAACCGTTCAAAGGAATAATTGGAACCCTCGGTGCTACCGAGAATGGACTGAGCCCAATTTAGTGCCCTATCCTGTAGCAGGAGGGTCATAAAATGAATTTATGAAGTGTCGTCTGGGTACTCCCCACCCACCTACCACAGATAAAGGCAAGCGTGGAGCAAGAACCCCTTGCATTCCCCTATCTCCCCCGCATATGGGGCAGGTGAAAGAACAGAGATGGTACAGTGGGTGGTAGTGCCCACCGGGACAGCAGGTGGAGAGGGAGGGCCCGAATGAGACATATGGCAAAGGTGCTTGGAGACTGTGGTCAGCTGCTGAGTAAATGTTTGCAGCTGCTCGGTAAGCACAGCCACCTGTCACTCTGTGGCATCTAACCAGAAAAGCGCGAAGTGCTCCCCTGTTGTAGCGCCTGCTGAGCTTTGGTCATGACTGGACTGTTCTGTCGTGACTGATAGCTAGAAGCTCACGTGCAAGGCTACCAATACCAGAGGAAGACACTCAGACGCGAAATAGACGTTTAAGCATAATTTATTGAAAACACACAACAGTAAAGAAACCAGCACATGCCAAGGGAACACACAGCCTGTAGGGGAGAGAAACGAGAGCTGGTTAGAGGTGAGGAGATAAAACTGGGGATAATAGGCAGGTGCAGAGGTTAGCTTACAGGAGATGAGCAGCAAGCCCGGCAGTGAAACCCTGCGGGGAGTTGGAGGAGCCAGCAGGACAGAGCTGGTGGAAGGAGAAAAGTGGAATGGAACTGGGGAGAGTCTGACTGGGTGGAGTAGGCAGTCTACAGAGGTGATGAAGGAGAAGGCAAGTGAGTGCACTGCAATCCCGGGGACACACCGCTGAGATGGCAACAACCTGGGGAAAGAGGAGGAGAAGGGAGATTAGACTGAGTTTCAGTGATAAGCTTCAAACCTTAACTTTAAGGCAGCAGTACCCAACAGTCCAGCACTGAAGCATTCACAAACTGATCCTTTTAAGCACTGGCAGTTAAGAGACAGCAGGTGTGTCCACTCACGCAGGTGCGTTGATGACCTGCGGAGCCGGGAAACAGATGAAGGACCTCCCACAGAAAGGGAGGGGGAGCACGCTCACCCGATCATCACAATAACCATGCAGGAGACAACAATAACAAGTACTGAAAATATAATAGAGGTTTATGTTGTGGCGCATTCAGTAAAGCTATGAAATTATTCTACTTTGGTCATTAACCTCTTGCACTCTGGTGTACCGCGGGCGGGCAAGTCTCTGCGTCCTAGAGCGCACAAAGGCACACGAGGGCGCTGCGTCCTAGAGCGCACTGAAAAAAAAAGCTGCATTTCTGTTCTTCCACTACAGACACAGCCGCGAACAGATTAGATATGATTGACCTCTCATTTGACTAATAAGAGTCTTGAATTGCGTTTCTGAAACCTTGAAGAACCAATGACTGAAAACCTAGCAAGCAGGACCCGCCTACCAATGGCTGCGAATGCAGCGAGCCAATTGAAGCACAGAAGTTCGAAAGCTGTTTTGTGTAAGGCTGGGTGAAGAGAGACTGACTGCTGCAGCAGATGAAAAAAGGACCGCAGGAAGAACCACCACAGACCCAGCAGCATGGAGACCACCCACAAGTGCGACCTGTGTGACAGGGACTGCCATTTGCGCATCAGCCTGTTCGGCCACAGGCGGTGCTGTCCCAGCAGAGTAGACGTTTAGGATTCTCTTCCATGGTCATCATAGACCGACGGAGGCCGACGACGAAGGCTGGGTGACACACACGCGTTCGCCAGTCTTTTTTTATTACTACTGTTATTTGTTTTGAAAAATCGTTCACCAAAACTGCAATCATGGAAGCGCAAAACCGCAATAATGGAATTATGTTTTGACCGGGTCGCGTGACCAGAACTACGAGTCCGTAATAAGTGGACCAGCTTCATGTTCGTCTGACAATGAGGAAGAGAAGTTCGCCAGCTACGCTGCTGTTGTGAACAGGTAAGTGTTATCAGCTAAATTATTCTTTATCCCTGAAAATTGTAATCAAAAAGGACTTTTGACCGATCGGTAAATTACAGCTGTGTGTAGTAGACCGCGGCGCACCGTGACCGCGGCGCAACGGGCGATGTCCGTCCTCTGTAGCGGGGGGGGGGAGACAACCCCCCCCCCACACACACACACACACAGAGCCCTGAGTGTCACCTTTCATTAGAGCCCAAGATGAAGCTTCTATATTGAATCATTCAAAAGTTACAGACGTTTTTCCAAACTGTGCCATTTGGCACAATTTGGCACAGTTCAAAAACGCCTGGGAACAACCTGAGAACAAAGCTGTGTAATATATTCATTTTTTGTGGTATTGTTACAAAATTTTGACCTCAGCTGGATAACACTTGGTTCTACATTTCTGTTGCATTTTCCAACCCGGATCTGAAGCTCTGTGTTATTTGCAAGCATTTGTATCCAAAAAAACACCCAGGCAAAATTTATTTTCTTCAAGTTCACTATGTTTAGATGCCTGTTACTCAGTGGCCGGAGCACTTAGAGAGATTATGACTGTTTTGCCAAAAAATTCAAAGTGTTTTCTTTTAAATGAGACCAACCCCATGAAGATGCTGCAAAGGGTTGAAGAACAGCTTTTGATTTACTTTGGGCACATTATTTTTCGGCATTTTTAGGGAAATTGACCAGAGTGCAAGGGGTTAACAGGGGAGGTAGATTTTTATACCCGAGATAGCTGTAAAATAAAATTTAATAAATGTGATAATTTGGTGAAAAAACATCAATGATTATATTACTGATACAATGTTGACCTGCATATTTCACTGGCTGCTAGTAATTAAACTTTTACAAATGTAAATTTTCTTTCCACTGCTCCATCTTTGCAGATCACTGTAATTTACCAAAAACATTTTATTTCAAAATAATGCACTAAACAATGCATTACATGATAAAAATATATATATACATTTAGAGAAAAGTGTTTTTAAAAGTACTACATTGTTTTTGTTGAGAAATTTATTTATTTATTTATTTTTTTTTTTTCTTATTTGTACCCGTAGGTAGATTTGGTTTGCAGTCTGGTGACAAGCCACCGGCTGCCGGTCGCTGCGTGCACGAGTGCCCTAAACCTACATGTTTTTGGTATGCGGGAGGAAACCGGAGAAATTCCGGAGTAAACCCACACAACACGGGGAGAACATGCAAACTCCACACAGCTCACTGTTGGTCGGGGGCTGGGATCGAACCCACGATCTCATGATCCCCACGATCCCCCGGCCGAGGGTAAAACTGTGCTGCCACAGTGCTAAACCACTGCGCCACCGTGCAGAAATTTATGTATTATTTTCTCCCATGTGGCTTAACTGGCAAAAACCTTAATGAGCAAGAAGATCAGAGTATTTATTTAATAAACAGAAAACATATACAGTGAAGTATTGTGGTTCTATTTATAAAGTAAAAATCAAATTTTGGCAATCTTATAGACTAGGAAAAAAGCCTTGCCAGTCGTTTGAGATCTGGACCTACTACAGGAGTATAAATGATATGAACACAGTTTCATTGAATACTGTCTTTCATAAAATGTAAAATTGGAGGTCTTATACCAATGTCCTTCTTGAAGTAAGTTATGGCACTCTTTACTGTGTTACTCTAACAGTTTGGGGAAAGCTCTTCTCTGTTCCAGTGTGACTGTGCCCCACAAGGTTTGTGTTTGGTATGGAAGAATGTGACTGGCCCACACAGAGCTGCCCTGACCTCATCTGCATCCAACACCTATGGGGTGAACTACAACAGAAACTGGGTGCTAGAAACTCTGGTCCAATAGCAGTGTTTCACTTCACAAATGTTGGATAAATGTGCAAAAAAAAAAAATCCACAAACACACCCCAAAATCTTGTAGAAAGCTTTCTCAGAAAAGTGACTGCAAAGGGAGACTGACTCCATACTAACGCACAGGGATTCAAAATGGGATGTCATAAAAGTAATATGTAGGTGCACCAATGCTTTTGTCCACAGAATCAATAGTCAAATCAGATTTTAATAAAAGGCTCAGTTTGTTTTTCTCCAGATTAAGCCATGTAAAAACTCCTTTAGCCAAATTTATTTGAAATTCTCATAGGAAGCAATAACAATCAGATCACTTCACTTGTTTAGTCCCTTGTAAGTCATTGTTGTCTCTCCGTGGCGTTCCCCTTTGTCCATCCCCGTCCAAAGTCCTAGGGTGCTTTGATAAGATAGGCAAAGTTTGAATCACAGCCACTCTGCTGTACACTTCAGCCCCCTCTCAGGCTAAAGACCTCGGTTTAAATTCTTCACCCATGATGGATCATTCCAGGGAGAATGTGTACGAGAACCCAGATTCAGTGTACCAGAACGAGACATCTGGTACCTATGACTTGACCATTGACAGGACATATGATGAGCCCCCGGCTCTGACACCAGAGTACGAGAACACAAGAGAAATACCAGATCCCCCTTCTGACCCAGCACCAGAGCCTCCCACAGAGGAGAGAAGAAGCAGTTCATCCTCTTCTGTATCATCCTTGTCCTCTTCAGATGCCGAGGCTGAGAAAGAAATACAGGAGCTAAAAGAGAAAGAGGATGAAGAAGAAGAGGAGAAGATCGAGGAGCAACAAGAGAAAGAAGAAAAAGACGAGGAGGAGGAAGAGAAGTTAGAGGAGCAAAAAGAGAAAGAAGAAGAAAAGTTAGAGATGGGACAGAGCAGCTTAGAACTGGATTGGACAATGGGGTCTCCAGAAGTGCCGGTGGACTCATCGCGCAGATCATCATCCTCATCCTCGTCTTCATCAGCCTCTGAGAAGGAGGAGAAGTCTGAAACCAAAGAACCACTGGTCATACTTTATGTTAAGGTAGGAAGAAGCAAGACAATTTTTGCAAAGTTGAGTGATTGTTGACCATTTGATTGATTCGTTCATTTGAACTTTATGCTCCATTATTTGTATTCATTATGCCCCCCCCCCCCCACACTTCTAATAATAGGTGCTCATGTTTAGTCATTTCTCTAAGTGTATGAGGATGTTACTCCTGTTCTAAATTTAAGTTCGGTTGAACTCACATGAATGTTTTGAGTCAGTGTTCAGACGGTGGGAGTTCTGTCACACAGCTATGACATTGTGTGTATGCTTGTGTGTGTTACAATTACAGTGTACTTGTCTATTCTGATACTGTAATAAGAAGACCGTGTTGAAGCTGGCAGTGGAGTGCTGGTGGATACTCTGATTCCATAGTCAAATGTCAGCCATTGGTCTTCATTTCAATTATCTATGTCAGTTGTTCCCTTGAAGATGAAAATCATCTAACTTTATTCAGAAATAGTTCAACTATTTTGACTGTAAATCTCTCAATGCTACTAGTGTATTTCCCTCTTGAGGACTGCACATTCACACCCAACCACACACTAATAAAATATACAGTATTATGTAATCTGCATTCTACAATAAAGTCCAAGTGCACTGGAGTATTACAGGTTCAAAAATCTTAAACTTTGAAATTATGGCCGTGCAATTTATTGCAATACAACCCAGAGAGGTGCCAAAGTCTTTTGAAAGCTGTTTAAAAGTGTCCATGAATAAAACCAAGTGCAGACCTTAAGCTATCTTGCTTTCCATTTCAAGAAATCCTGTTTTATGCTACTTTTACTTATTCTATAAATTCTAAAGGGACACTCCAGCAAAAATAATTTTTTCTGTTGTTAACATGTGTGTAACATCTTTTTTGTGACTTATAAAACATATCAAAAGCAAAATTTCACTACAGCCCCAAGTCTGTGTTTTTCTGCTGTGAATTTCCAGATTGGTAACGCCCCCTCAAAAGGGCAAGTTTGGACAAACCATTTCTAGCTATGTAAGTATTCCTGCTTAGCCTGATTGGTTATAACATTAAGCAATCAGACGGATACTCTTGGCTACCTCAGGGGAAGAGGAAGGACCCGAGGAACAGCAGGATTGAAGGGGCTGAAAGCATCCGTTTTGCATAGCGATTAGCGAAGCAGTGGAGGAGAAGGGAGGAGGGGAGGGGGGACCCGCGGGGGGACCCAGCTTGAATGTTGCTTAGTGAGACTGCTGCTCTCAGCTCACTTCACCGGCAGATGGGGCACCAAGCTGTGGAATATGAGCCGCCCAGTGGGCCACTTTTAGTAAGCAGAACTGCAACTCATCGCGCTCTGCAAGACGGCTTTCAGAAAAATGTTTCACTTTTTACTTTTGAAGATATAGGCAAAACTTTAACATCTGGAAGCACTGTGAACAGACGAGCAGCTCACCCACCAGGAGTTGCGGTGACCAATCACATGCAAGCACTGCAGGCTGCTAATTAGAATATCCATAGATCCGCACATGCTTATGTAGGTGAAAGATTTAAAAGCTCTTTCCAAGCAATTCTAAGGCAATGAAAGTTTTTTTGTGGATAAAAAGCCACAATATACTATTTTGGGCAATGCATATTTAGGGCCTGAGTCACTGACATCCTCAGGTGGCGAAAGCCCTATTGTATCTGCTCAGTGGCTCAGGCCCTTTTGTATCTGCTCTGTGTCTTTATTAGGGCCTGAGTCACTGACAGGGGATCTGGTGCTATGTGGATCAGGTGGTGGTCAAAGGCGGAGACCTTGGCGGACTGATCCTAAGCTTCCTAAACTGGCTTTTGGTACGTGGAATGTCACCTCTCTGGTGGGGAAGGAGCCTGAGCTGGTGTATGAGGTTGAGAGATACTGGCTAGATATAATCGGCTTCACCTCAACACACAGCTCCGGTACTGGAACCAGTCTCTTGGAGAGGGGCTGGAGCTTGGCCTACTCTGGAGTTGCCCCGGGCGAGAGGCAACGAGCAGGGGTGGGTATTCTTGTATCCCCCCACCTTGCTGCCTCTATATTGGAGTTTTCCTTGGTGGACGAAAGGGTTGTTTCCCTGCACCTTCGGGTTGGGAAACGGGTTCTGACCATCATTTGTGCCTATGCACCAAATGATGTTTCACAGTACCCACCCTTTTTGGAGTCTCTGACTGGGGTGCTGGAGGGTGCTCCTCTTGGAGACTCCATTGTCCTACTGGGGGACTTCAATGCGCATGTGGGCAACAACAGTGAAACCTGGAAGGGGGTGATTGGGAGGAACGGCCTGCCCGATCTGAACCCGAGTGGTGTTCAGTTATTGGACTTCTGTGCTAACCACAGTTTGTCCATAACGAACACCATGTTCAAGCATAAGGGTGTCCATATGTGCACCTGGCACCAGGACACCCTAGGTCACAGGTCGATGATCAATTTTGTTATTGTGTCATCAGACCTGCAACCATATGTCTCGGACACTTGGGTAACCCACCACCCACCTGGTGGTGGGTTCGATCCGATGGCAGGGGAGGATGCCATTCAGACCTGGTAGACCCAAACGTATAGTGAGGGTGTGCTGGGAGCGTCTGGCTGAGGCCCCTGTCTGGGAGGTCTTCAACTCCCACCTCCGGAAGAATTTGAACCACATTCTGAGGGAGTCTGGAGACATGGAGTCTGAATAGGCCATGTTCTCCACCTCCATTGTTGCAGCAGCGGCCCAGAGCTGTGGCCGCAAGGTTGTCGAGGCATCTCATGGTGGCAACCCCTGAACCAAGTGGTGGACACCAGTGATGAGGGAGGGCCATTAAGCTGAAGAAGGAGTCCTATCAAGCTTGGTTGGCTTGTGGGACTCCCGAAGCAGCTGAGGTGTACCGGCAGGCCAAGCGGAGTGCAGCTCGGGTGGTTGCTGAAGCAAAAACTCGGGTATGGGAGGAGTTCGGTGAAGCCATGGAACAAGACTTTCGGTCAGATGGGGTGCTGTTGACTTCGACTGGGGATATCGTCAGGCAGTGGAAGGAATACTTCGAGGATCTCCTCAATCCCACTGATACGCCTTCCACAGAGGAAGCAGGGCTTCGGGATGAGGGGGACGACTCACCTATCACAGGGGCTGAGGTCGCCAAGGTGCTTAAAAATCTCTTTGGTGGCCGGGCCTCGGGGGTGGACGAGATTCACCCTGAGTACCTGAAGGCCCTGGATGTTGTAGGGCTGTCATGGTTGACACGCCTCTGCAACATTGCGTGGAGGTCGGGGACAGTGCCTTTGGCATGGCAAACCAGAGTGGTGGTTCCTCTCTTCAAAAAAGGGGACCGGAGGGTGTGCTCCAACTTTAGAGGGATCACACTCTTCAGCCTCCCTGGGAAGGTCTATGTCAAGCTACTGGAGAGGAGAGTCCAGCCGTTGGTCGAACCTTGGATTCAGGAGGAGCAATGTGGTTTTTGTCATGGCCGTGGCACATCAGACCAGCTCTTTACCCTCTCGAGAATCCTCGCGGGTTCGTGGGAGTTTGCCCAACCAGTTTACATGTGTTTTGTGGACTTGGAGAAGGCATTTGACCGCGTCTCTCATGGTTTTTTGTGGGGGGGTGCTTCGGGAGTATGGAGTATCGGGCTTGTTGTTACGAGCTATTCGGTCTCTGTACGACCGTTGTGAGAGTTTGGTTTGTATTGCCAACATTCGATCGGACTCATTCCCAAGAGTTGGACTCCACCAGGGCTGCCCTTTGTCACCGATCCTGTTCATAATTTTTATGGACAGGATTTCTAGGCGCAGCCAGGGAACGGAGTGTGTCATGCTTGGTGACCACAGGATCTCATCTCTGTTGTTTGCAGATGATGTTGTCCTGCTGGCTTCATCCAGCAATGACCTACAGTTCTAGCTGGGACGGTTTGCCGCTGAGTGTGAAGCGGCTGGGAAGAGAATCAGTACCTCCAAGTCTGAGTCCATGGTCCTCAGCCAGAAAAAGGTGGATTGTCCCTCCAGGTTGGGGACAGGCTCCTGCCCCAAGTGGAGGAGTTTTAGTATCTTGGGGTCTTATTCACGAGTGAGGGAAGAATGGAGCGAGAGATTAAAAGATGGATCAGAGCAGCATCTGCAGTGATGCGGACATTGTACCGGTCTGTTGTGGTGAAGAGGGAGCTAAGCTCTAAGGCAAAGCTGTCAATTTACCAGTCAATCTACGTTCCTACTCTCACCTATGGTCACGAGCTTCGGGTAATGGCAAATGGTAAATGGCATTCACTTATATAGCACTTTTATTCTCATCTGTAGATGACCAAAGCATTTTACAGATCCTGCTATCCACCCATTCACACACACATTCACACACTGATGGCAACATAGCTGCCCAACATGGCACTGTCCTTTAATGACCAAAAGAACGAGATCGCGGATACAAGCGGCTGAAATAAGCTTTCTCCGTAGGATTGCTGGACTCATCCTTAGAGACAGGGTGAGGAGCTCAGTCATCCGGAAGAGGCTCAGAGTAGAACCGCTGCTCCTCCACATTGAAAGGAGCCAGTTGAGGTGGTATGGGCATCTGATCAGGATACCTCCTGGATGCCTCCCACTTGAGGTGTTTTGGGCACGTCCCACTGGGAGGAGACCCCGGGGCAGACCCAGGACTCGGTGGAGAGACTATGTTTCCCAGCTGGTCTGGGAATGCCTGGTATCCTCTCTGAAGAGCTGGAGCAGGTGGCGGGGGAGAGGGAAGTCTGGGCTTCTCTGCTTGAACTGCTGCCTCCGCGACCCGGACCTCTGGAAAAGCTGTAGAAGATGGATGGATCTATGGATGGATAGATTTATATGGCGCTTTACATGTTAAGTGCTTACAGTGAGTCTTATTCATTCACTCCAGACAGACATTGATAGTGGTAAGCTACTACTGTAGCCACAGCTGCCCTGGGGCAGACTGACAGAAACGTGGCTGCCAATCCCCACCAACACCCTCTCTGACCACTACCAAACATGTATACACATTCATACCCAGTGTCATGGACACTGGAGGCAAGGTGGGTAAAGTGTCTTGCACAGGGATACAACGGCAGGATAGCTGGGGAGAGCAGGATTTGATTATGGATTTCTGGTTATTGGATGGCCCACTCTATCTCCTGAGCCACTGTTGCCCACATTTCTCTTCTCAGTTCCATTTTTGCTGAGCACCAAGCTGGACGGTAGGAAGTTCCATTTTTATATGGTCTTTGGCATGACCTGGCCGGGACTTGAACCCCAACCTTCTGGTTGTGGAGCGGATGCTCTACCACTCTGGGCATTTAACAAGCTAGAATGATGGAAAATACATTATTGACTGTGAGCTAGTGAATCAGGTGGAAACAGTGGTGTCTATCAGGGTGACTGAAATATAAAGGAAATAACAAATGCAAACTTTCTAGTATTGCCCTTAGCTCTTAAGCAAATGCCTTTGGCTCCCTGCCCACTATATGACAAACAGCTAGGCTGGCCAATAATAGAGCAGCAGGTATGTATCAAGGCTAGTGACATTTCCCAATTCTTGGCTCACAAGAAAAAGCCTGGAAGAGTAAAAACGGTTTCTTGGACAGAAAAACAATATATAAGACTGTGTGATTTATTTTTTGTTTGTTTGTTTGTTTGTTTGTTTGAGAGAAGTGAGTATTCTGATGTTTTGTTTTGTTTTTAATAGATGTATTTCAGAAAGTTAAAACCTACAAAAACACAATTTGTCAGTCAATGACACCTTAAAGCAATAGCTTCACAAAAATGTAAATTTCTGTTTGGATTTAACTGACACTCAAAAGCTATTGTATAGAGAAAAGGAAACATATTCTACAGTGGGCATGTAGTATTTCTTGAATAGAACAATTACAATACATTATATTAACAGAATGGCAGCTTTTCATAGACAATACTAGCTATATAGAAATGCACATTTAATTGCATTACCATTTTTAAATGCATCTTTAATTTTGGTGTCTTTATGATTCTTCTGGAGCAGAAGAACAAGACACTTAAACTAATCCTGTAGTTGATGTAACTAAAACATATTGAAGTGCTGGAAAAACAACACATCAATGTGTCCAAACTGGAAATCAAAGAAAGGCTGAAACTCCCTGACAGTTTGACATCTTTCTGCACAAAAAGCCAGTTCACACACACGAGCCAGCATAGGACCCTTGGGTGCTGATGAGTCCTGAAGGGTAATGATGATTCTCAGTGATTCAGAGTCACCACACTGCTGTCAGTCAAAGCCATCAGAGATGGGAGGTGCAGGGCACACTTGGGAGACTCACTCACCTACATTCCCATACCACCATCAGGGGTTATTTTTGCCCAGCTCTGTCCCACCCCCACATGGCTGAGGCCTAAAATTGAACCCCTCACACATTATCTCTTCCCCTCCCCTCTCTTTCTCCTCTTCGTCACACTCCCTGGCACTCGTCCTCAGCTGACACTGACAGAGCCGCTGTGAGACAGAGCTGACTTGGTGGACTTGGAGTAGAATCTGCTGAAAACTGAGAGGACAAGCAAACGCCTGCTCTGTGGGAACAAAACACACAAGCAAACCAAGCCTGTTTTCTTTTTTTAATTACTTACCATGACGGATACTTCAACAGATGAAGACAAGGACCCTGATATTGAACTATTTGTCAAGGTGGGGCTCTTAGGGTGTGCGTGTAGGTGTGTGTACATCACAAGTTTCCACTGACCAGTCCATGTGTCACTTTGAAAACTAACTCCATATAAATCTGACAGTCCCACTCTACACTGGGCCCATATTTATGTATGTAATGACTTTAAAACTGCTTATGCACATGTTGGAGGGTTGCTCCTTTAAGCGTGTGCATGCCGATGCTGTTGTTGCATGCTGATTTTCCATGTGTTAACCTGACACCCACGTGCACAGACAATCTCTCTCTTTCTCTCTCCTGCTGAATTATTAGTGGGGTTCTTTCAATACTGACAGCAGCAGCTTTAAATAGCTGAAGGTTATGCCACAGTGTGTGTTTGATTATATTGCTAATAGCTAATAAATATGATGCTATACTATGTTGAAAGGCAAGGTACAGATTTGCATCCAGGGATTTCTGCCAGATATACAGAGTGCATTCAGCCACACTCTTGTTCTAAACCATGACATTGATCTAACCAGATGGCGATTGAAAGCTAAACATAACTACTGACCCTCAGCTAGCAGGTGGCTTTTGTATGTATAGACAAGTAGTTGCATGGGATTCCACAGGATGTTTGTTCTCATATTATTACATTCAATAGAAATAGGACATTACAAAAGATAAACTGTTTGATGTGTCAGCAATGATAAAAGATTGCAAATCTTTTGCCAAGATAACCCATCCACATGACATGGGTCAAGACGCTTATTAAACAGAATGGCTGTTGCACAGGTGTGGCCTGGGCTGATTGTGTTGGATAGAGGCTGCATGAACCAGTTCTCAAATGCACAAAAGTTTGAATTTTAGAGTTGGTAAAACATAGACTTCCTATTTCCTCAACAGAATTTGAAGCTGTATGAACATTACAGTCACTATATTACATAGTCTTCAATGACACTGTCCTCCAACAGAAAATGTCACCTTACAAGCATACCTTCAGATCTAAATATACATTTTGACATTCAGTAACACCCATTACAACTGAATGTAAAATAGATCCTCCCTAATCTTAAAAATAATATTTTTAGTGTCAAACCTTAATTATTACTTTAACCTTAACCATCAAAAAAAATCTGTAAGGGTATCTCATGGAGCAACAAATGCTGACAAATGTGGTGAATCCAAAACTTGCCATTTTTCTGTTAATAAAAGTCAAACTTGTATCTCAGTGAATGCTGAGGAACGTTCAAGAACACTGTGCTTTTTTGGATTTTGCCAGGGTTTCTTAAAGGTTGTAAAACAGTTCACACACAGTTTTTAAAGGTCACCAACAGTTTTGTCACAAATGATCTTAAAGCAGTGGTGGCCTAATGGTTAGGGATGTGAACTGGTGAGTGGAAGGTTGCCGGTTCAATCCCTGGACGGGCAGAATCAGATCTGGGTGGGACAGATAACATAGCAGTGTTTTCCCCACCCTCCTTAACCCCACTGTGGTGCCCTTGAGCAAAGCACAACTCCAGTGGAGCTGCTCAGTGGTCACAGGTCAGTCTGTGGTTGTGTTGGGCAGCTTCCAGGTGTGAATGTGAACAGGGCATCCTTGAAAAAGAGAGGTTGCCTCTTAATGGAACTCCCCTGTATAAATACTGTAAAATGTTTAAATAAAATAGTTGCTAGAGTTCACTACTAGGTGAACAAAATAGAACTTTCGCGACACGTGTTACAACCGTTTGCAAACTCTTACAACTATTTTGCAACTGTTAGCGGAATAATACACTGGCAAAATTTTTTTGAATATGTTCAAAAGATTTTGGTGACAAGAAAAACTGTTGGTGACCTCAAAAACTGTTGCTGAACTGTTTGGCAACCTTTTATGAACTTTGAGGGACTTTGACAATGTCATGAGCTGAGCACTGGAGGTTTCCGCCTTGCTCAGTCTCATGGCTTTTTCTCTACATTTATATATTTGTTGTATTTTGTGCTTTTTGGGTTTCTGTCATTTTTGTACTGTTTGCTATTTTCATGTTTATGCTTTAGTTTTGTTACACTTTTATTATGTAATAATTTGCATTTGTATTTCAGCCTGCATTTGTTGATATTTTATTCTTTATATCTTTACTGTTGTGTTCTTTCAGTGGGTTGACAGCTGTCAGTGGCATTTTCTGGATTTGTGCTCTGTGTGGGCATTGCCCTGTCAGCTGTCAGTTCCAGTCACTCCTCTCTCATTATTCCCACCTCATCCAGATTATTAATCATTGTTTTCTCCTGCCCGCTTTGGGATCCACACCTGTGTCATATTGTGTTATGCCTTATTTAAGACTGCTGTGCCTTGCATTCACATATGACTCCCAAACGTAAGTTTGACGTGCTGTTTTCGTTTTGTTTCTGGATGTATCTCTTTGTGTCTTTGAGTTGTTTTGTGCACTTTATGTTTTCAATAAATCTCATAACCTCACAGTTCAGCACGTGGGTCTTCCTCTCTGCCCCAAGGGGCAATTCATGACAGACAAAACCTAAAAAGTGCAATGTTCGTGAATGTTCCTCAGCATTCACCTCTCCATGAAATATGGGGGTAAAGACAAAGACAGTTTACCACAAATCTGAAAGGGAGTCACAAAAAAGGAAGTGAATGCTAACAGAGACAAAAAAGCAAAACCTGGATGCAAACATGGGGGTGGGAACACTATTTTTTGGTGATGTCCCTCATCCCATTCTATACCTCCTTTTGTGAATTTATGCTTGGGTGACCACTGAGAAATCAAAAATTGAGTCTATTTCTCAAGGATCTCCTAAAGCCTCAAAAAAGTTATTTCTGTCATGAACCGCCCTTTTCAAGGGCAGCAGAAGACACCAGACACCGTCTGTGAGTTTGTTACATTTATTAACATAAAAAAGAACATAGTACAAAAACACTACACTTACACATAAAGAGGGGATGAGGTGCGCTGGAGGAGAACGGGGCTCTCGTGGTATGTACGATGGCATCAAGAAAGCACTTGGTCCGGCTCAGAGCAAGACGGTCCCCCTCAAATCCTCCACTGGGGAGATGATCGCAGAAAAGAACAAGCAGATGGAGAGAAGGGGTGGAACATTACTCCGACCTCTACTCCAGACAGAACACCGTGACACCATCAGCCCTTGATGCCATCGACTGCCTGCCATTCATGGACGAACTTGACGCCGAGCCAACCATCGACGAACTCAGCAAGGCCATTGATAGCTTGGCCGCTGGCAAGGCACCTGGCAACGACGGCATACCCCCCGACCTGATCAAGCACTGCAAGACCGCCCTACTGCTCCCATTGCATGACGTCCTCTGCTAGTGCTGGAAGGAAGGTGCCGTACCACAGGACATGAGGGACGCCAAGATCATCACCCTCTACAAAAACAAAGGGGAGAGAAGCAACTGCATCAACTACAGGGGCATCTCCCTCCTCAGCGTTGTTGGCAAAGTCTACGCACGAGTTGTTCTCGTTCGTCTACAGAAGCTTGCCAAACATGTCTACACCGAGTCTCAGTGTGGCTTCCGCGCTGAGCGATCGATGGTCGACATGATATTCTCCATCCGCCAACTCCAGGAGAAATGCAGAGAACAGAACATGCCCCTGTACATCGCCTTCATCGACCTCACCAAAGCGTTCGATCTGGTCAGCAGAGAGGGCCTTTTCAAGATCCTGCCAAAGATAGGATGCCCACCAAAGTTGCAAAGCCTCATCGAATCGTTTCACACCAACATGCAGGGGATAGTGCAGCACGACGGCAATGTCTCAGAGCCATTCAACATACGCAGCTGAGTGAAACAGGGCTGTGTACTTGCGCCAACCCTCTTTGGGATTTTCTTTGCTATGCTCCTGAGGCATGCCTTCAGCACAGCAACAGAGGGAATCTACCTGCACGCAAGATCTGACGGCAGGCTTTTCAACCTTGCCCGCCTGAAAGCCAGAACCAAAGTACGCGAGGCTCTAATCAGAGACATGCTGTTCGCAGACAATGCTGCAGTCGCAACCCACACACAGCAGGAGCTTCAGACCCTGATGGACCACTTCTCCCAGGCATGCAAGGACTTTGGGCTTACCATCAGCCTGAAGAAGACTAATGTCTTGGCGCAAGGCACGGAAGCACCACCAACCATCACCATTGACGACTACGAGCTGGAGGTCGTGAATCAGTTCACTTACCTGGGGTCCACGATCAGCAACAACCTCTCCCTTGATACAGAGATCGAGAAGAGGATTGGAAAATCAGCCTTCACACTCGCTCGCCTCACCACACGAGTGTGGGAGAATCCCAAACTCTCTGTCAAGACGAAGATGGCAGTGTACAACGCCTGTGTCATCAGCACGCTGCTCTATGGGAGTGAGACGTGGGCAACATACGCCCGGCAGGAAAAGAGACTGAACTCCTTCCACTTGCGCTGCATTCGCTACATCCTGGACATATCCTGGCAGGACAAAGTGCCCAACACAGAAGTTCTGTCCCGTGCCGGCCTTCCCTCCATGTTCACTCTACTCAGGCAGCGCAGGCTCCGCTGGCTAGGCCACGTTCACCGTATGGAGGATGGCAGAATCCCCAAAGACGTCCTGTAGGGAGAACTGGCGACTGGCAGGAGAGACGTTGGCCGCCCACAGCTGCGCTTTAGAGACGTCTGCAAGAGACACATGAAGGCCCTGGAGATCAATACAGAGCGCTGGGAGGACCTTGCAACGGACCGCTCCAAATGGAGAGGCACCCTGACCAGACAGCTCAAGGCGGGTGAAGAGAGACTGACTGCTGCAGCAGATGAAAAAAGGACCCGCAGGAAGAACCACCACAGACCCAGCAGCACGGAGACCACCCACAAATGCGACCTGTGTGACAGGGACTGCCATTCGCGCATCGGCCTGTTCAGCCACAGGCGGTGCTGTTCCAGCAGAGTAGACATTTAGGATTCTCTTCCATGGTCATCATAGACCGACGGAGGCCGATGACGACACATAAAGAGGGGATGAGGTGCGCTGGAGGAGAACGGGGCTTCGCCAAAGGGAATGGAGAACAGCCTGGAGGGAACACAGGCTGAGGCGTGAAGGGACACCGGGGAAAAGAGACGAATCCTAGCCAGAGTCACACCTGAAGGGAACCGGAGCTCACGGCTGAGGGAAACGGGAAAGGATTAAATCCACGGCGGAGCTCACCCGTTCACCTCTGCGGAAAATACTTTCGGTCAGAGCTAGGCAGATGCTCAGAAGAATCAAACAGTAGGACACAGCAATGGGGGAAACATTGTTGTGTCCTTAAATAGGCGAATGGACAAATGATAAATGAGTGACAGGTATTGTTGGTACATGAGTGAAGAAGTAACATAATCAATGACAGCTGTGCAGCCGCAAAACAGGGTTTGACAGCTGGAAGCTGCACAGCACTGTCAAAACAAAAGCACAGACCGGAAACTAAATAATAATATAAAAATAAAATAACACAACCCCAAAAGATCCAAATAAAACCATAAACACAAAATGACACACAATAAATAGACAAGACTATAAGGACACAACTAAGAATGCAAACAACTCATAAACGAACAGAGACCAATACAGCAGACCATAACCCCTGCAACCTAAACAAAAGGGAAACAAACAGAAAAGGACTTAATTCAAATTGGAGACTAAGCACAGTCCCCACCTGTGCTCAGGATCATGACAGTGCCCCCACTCAAGGGAGTGGACCTCAGACACCCCAGGGCAACATCAAAAAAAAGAAAAAAGGACCCACCCACAAAGGAGACCCACCCCCAAACAAGAAAAACAACCCACCCCGTGTGGGAGGAGGGGGAATCCAGGTATGGAGGGACCGAACCAAATCAAAAAACACTCATGACCCATGACACTGAACAAAAGAAATGAACAGAACTTTGGGACATTCAGGTGACACAATAAGGCAGTTCAGGTGGTTTGTAAGAGTTCCAGTGCCACCCATTCCCATGGTGGAACAGATTGGGTGGCTTCCCAGAGTTCCAGAGCCATTCGAGCAGAGGGCATAGCCCGTCAGATGGTCTCAGAGAGTCCCAAGACCACCAGAGCATGTGCTGGAGCAAGTCGGGTGGCGTTCCCACGTTCCAGGACCACTCAAGCAGAAGGAGCAGTCCATCGGGTGGCCTCCAAGAGTCTTTAAGCCACCCAAGCAAAGGGCGTAACCTGCCAGGTGGCCTCCCAGCATCCCTGAGCCAACAGACCATAGAACACAACACACACCCTCCTGGAGGCGGCAACTGGAACATGTGCTCCCTGTGGGCATCAGGGGCTGAGGCCTGGACCAAGTGGACTTGGAGCAGGAGAGCATTGACCCCTGAAGAGGACTGCTGGCCAGCCGCAACCTTAGACAGTGATGGCAGCTGACTAACAAAGGGACCAGGCGAATGGACAGCTGACCAAGGTGGCTGACCAGCAAATGGACTGGATGAGGGGGGAGACTGCTCCGCGGAGACCCCAGGTGAAGGCGGAGAACCCACAACGACCTCGGGCGGAGATGGAGGACCCTCAACGACCTCGGACGGAGGCAGAGTACCCACGGCGGCCTCAGACAGAGGCAGAGCACCCACAACAACCTCAGACGAAGGCAGAGGACCCACAGTGGCCCCAGGCGAAGGCAGAGGACCCACGGCGGACTCAGGTGAAGGTAGATGACCCACGGCGACCTCAGGTGAAGGTAAAAGACCCACGGTGACCTCAGGCGAAGGTAGAGGACCCACGGTGGCCTCAGGCAAAAGTAGAGGACCCGCAGTGGCCTCAGGCAGAGATGGAGGACCCATGATGACCTCAGGCAGAGGGGGAGGATGACCATCAGTGGACCAAGAAGAGGACTCAAGCAGGGGAGAAGAAACATATACTGGGTTACTATCACCAGTAGCAGTGGAGCCCAGCGAGGAGAATTCAGGAACAGCCAATGGGCTGCGACTGGTCCTCCTCACCAAGAGCTAAGCAAGATTTCTCTAATACTGATAATGTGAAGACAAAGAAGAGAACTTGCCTTAGCTCAAGCTCCACCGCCGTCCAGGACTCCAGCGACTCTGGCTGGGGCATCTCAAATCCATCCATCTGGCGCTTCCACCCCAGCTCGGCCACCTCAGATGGGGAGGAAGAGAAAAACACCGGAACATAGTTATTGGCAGTGATGGAGCTCGGTGAGTAGAATTCAGGAGCAGAGGACTTCTGCAGCCGGTTCTCCTCACCCTGAGCCAGACAAGACTTCTGTAGATCTGCAGGTGTTGAAACAGAACAGAGTACTTGCCTGGACTCGAGCTCCACCACCACCCAGGACTCCAGCGACACAGGCTGGGATGTCTTGAATCCGCTCCTCTGGACATCTACTCCCGGCACGGCCACCTCAGACGGGAAGGAGGAGATGGACACTGGAGCACTATTAACTGGCACAGTGGAGCCAGGAGAGGAGAATTCAGGAGCAGAGGACATCTGCAGCTGATTCGCCCTGCCACAAGCAAGACAAGATTTCTCTAAGGTTAATAATGGAGAGACTGAACAGGGAACTTGCCTTGACTCGAGCTCCACCCACGTCCAGGACTCTGGCGACTCTGCTGCAATGACCCCAGCAGCAGGCATGATGGTGGATGCAGCCCAAGACCCTCCAGACGTGGCGACCGACGCAGGTGGAGCTCCTGGCGTGGCAGCAGAAGCTGAAAGTTGCCTCACTGATGATGCCAGCTCCCGTGCTACTGAAACCAGGGGACACTCTCCTGTTGGCTCAGGTTTCAGGACGTAAGTAATGTTCTCCTCCAATCTGGGATACGGCTGTGGGGCTGGAACAGAATCTTCCAGGGCTGCAGGCTTCTCTGTCGCCCAGCAGCTCCATCCCAGGACCGGCGGACACAGGAGGAGACGTGGAGAAGGCAGGTGAGGAACAGGTTGCAACAGCAGGTGGTGAGGACTCAGCTAACGTGGGTTGCTGATGCTGAGTCTCTTCACCGGGAATAAGGCAAGGCTCTTCATCTTCAGATATAATAGAATGAAAAGATATGTGCCTTAATTCCCGTGGTGTGATGGTATCTGCTGCTGAATAGCCTCCAGACATGGTGACCGACGCTGATGGACCTCCCGGTGTGGCTGCTAATACTGGGGGTTGCCTTACCGCTTGCACAGAGACCCATGCAGCTGAAGTTAGGGGACACTTTCTTGTCAGCTCAGTCTTCAGGGCACAGGGGGCGCTCTTCTCCTGTCCAAAACATGGCTGCAGAGCTGGAACAGAATCCTCTAGGGCCACAGTCCCCTCTGTCATCCAGCGGCTCTCTTCCAGGACCGGCCGGCACACAGGATACACAGAGGAGGACACGGGAGAAGCAGGTGAGGGAAATATAACAGCAGCAGGCGGTGAGGACTCAGCTAAATTGGGATGTTGTTGCTGAGCCTCATCACCGGGAATAAGACAAGGCACTTCATCTAAAAGTGTTTGAGAATGAAAATGTACTTGCCTTATTTCCCGAAGCATGATGGTAACTGCTGCTGAAGACCCAGGTGAATTCCTCTTCATGGCTGCAGCAGGCATGGGCACCAATGTAGAAAATGGAGGAAACAGCCCTGCAGGCATGCTGATGGCCCACCACTCAGCAGTGGGAGGTGACGCCGTGGAGGAGGAGGGGACAGCAGCGGCTGACAAAGAGGAAGAGTCTGACGGAACAGCCGAGGGGAAACGGTTCAAAATAGGTGAAGAGGCTGCTACTGCGGTTCTCCAGAGTGGCGAGGAGGAGACTGCTGGGAAGGCAGAGATCACCTGGCGAGGAGGCGGAGGCGGGCAGGAGACCGGAGTCCGGGGACGCTCATTCGTCGGTACGGACTTCGGCACAGATGGTTTGCTGGACCTCCTCCCGCAGAGTGGCTGTGAAGCTAACGGAGCTGGGGGCTGGCAAGGAGTTAATGGTGCCAAAGTCCAGGAACGCTCTATCATTGACGCAGACCTCGGTTCACTGACAGGACTCTTGACCTTCTTACGAATCTCCCGCTGCAGGTCTTCCACTAGGAAATTCCACTCCCTTCCCTCAGCATGCAGCACGAGCCGAGCGTGACACTGCACAGCTGCCTCCACAAGACCCAAGCTCCACAAAGCGTCTTTAGGGGTGGAAGATTGATGGGCGTCGGCAATATGTCCATCTATCTCCCGGAATGCAGTGCAAAGCTCCCACCCCAAGCTCCATGGATATCGTCTTCCGCATGCTGACATCTCAGCAGGCATGGGATGACAAAAGGGGGGGGGGGGTAATTACAGAAAAAAGAAAAATGCAAAACCCACAGAGGCTGTGTCCTTCTGTCATGAACCGCCCTTTTCAAGGGCAGCAGAAAACACCAGACGCCATCTGTGAGTTTGTTCCATTTATCAACATAAACACAAACATAATACAAAAACACTACACTTACACATAAAGAGGGGATGAGGTGCGCTGGAGGAGAACAGGGCTCTCGCCAAAGGGAATGGAGAACAGCCTGGAGGGAACGCAGGCTGAGGCATGAAGGGACGCTGGGGAAAAGAGACAAATCCTAGCCAGAGTCACACCTGAAGGGAACTGTTCGTCGGCCTCCATCGGTCTATGATGACCATGGAAGAGAATCCTAAACGTCTACTCTGCTGGAACAGTACCGCCTGTGGTTGAACAGGCCGATGCGTGAATGGCAGTCCCTGTCACACAGGTCGCACTTGTGGGTGGTCTCCGTGCTGCTGGGTCTGTGGCGGTTCTTCCTGCGGGTCCTTTTTTCATCTGCTGCAGCAGTCAGTCTCTCTTCACCTGCCTTGAGCTGTCTGGTCAGGGTGCCTCTCCATTTGGAGCGGTCCGTTGCAAGGTCCTCCCAGCACTCTGTGTTGATCTCCAGTGCCTTCATGTCTCTCTTGCAGACGTCTCTAAAGCGCAGCTGTGGGCGGCCAACGTCTCTCCTGCCAGTCGCCAGTTCTCCGTAGAGGATGTCTTTGGGGATTCTGCCATCCTCCATACAGTGAACGTGGCCTAGCCAGCGGAGCCTGCACTGCCTGAGTAGAGTGAACATGGAGGGAAGGCCGGCGCGGGACAGAACTTCTGTGTTGGGCACTTTGTCCTGCCAGGATATGTCCAGGATGTAGCGAATGCAGCGCAAGTGGAAGGAGTTCAGTCTCTTTTCCTGCCGGGCGTATGTTGTCCACGTCTCACTCCCATAGAGCAGTGTGCTGATGACGCAGGCATTGTACACTGCCATCTTCGTCCTGACAGAGAGTTTGGGATTCTCCCACACTTGTGTGGTGAGGCGAGCGAGTGTGAAGGCTGATTTTCCAATCCTCTTGTTGATCTCTGTATCGAGGGAGAGGTTGTTGCTGATCGTGGACCCCAGGTACATGAACTGATTCACGACCTCCAGCTTGTAGTCGTCGATGGTGATGGTTGATGGTGCTTCCGTGCCTTGCGCCAAGACGTTAGTCTTCTTCAGGCTGATGGTAAGCCCGAAGTCCTTGCATGCCTGGGAGAAGCGGTCCATCAGGGTCTGAAGCTCCTGCTGTGTGTGGGTTGCGACTGCAGCGTCGTCTGCGAACAGCATGCCTCTGATTAGAGCCTCGCGTACTTTGGTTCTGGCTTTCAGGCGGGCGAGGTTGAAAAGCCTACCGTCAGATCTTGTGTGCAGGTAGATTCCCTCTGTTGCTGTGCTGAAGGCATGCCTCAGGAGCATAGCAAAGAAAATCCCAAAGAGGGTTGGCGCAAGTACACAGCCCTGTTTCACTCCGCTGCGTATGTTGAATGGCTCTGAGACGTTGCCATCGTGCTGCACTATCCCCTGCATGTTGGTGTGAAACGATTCGATGAGGCTTTGCAACTTTGGTGGGCATCCTATCTTTGGCAGGATCTTGAAAAGGCCCTCTCTGCTGACCAGATCGAACGCTTTGGTGAGGTCGATGAAGGCGACGTACAGGGTCATGTTCTGTTCTCTGCATTTCTCCTGGAGTTGGCGGATGGAACTGTAGAGGCTTGGAAATAGTTAATAGTTATGTAAAAGGTGCTAAAAAGACATTTGGATTAAAAAAAATTAAAAAAGGCACCCCTACAATTTTTATTTTATCCTTTAATTGTTTTATTTTTCTACAATGCATTTGTAATTCATCTGGTTCCATTATAACTCATGTGAGTTGAGTGCAGTTCCATACGCCGACCAATAGATGGTGCATGTCGCACAATGATAGAGAGTAGACTCGCACACCGGAGGACGAAGAATAAACTCCTCTGTGTGAAGTTAACGGCACAAAACGTGTACTCTGTCTATTCTTCTATCACAGGTTGGTAAACACTAATAATTCAAGAGTGCAATATAAACTGTAAGAGTCCTAAGATGTCCGAGATTATATTGTGATAAGTGTGAGACGAAAAACGGGTTTGTAAGGGTATTTCTGTTAAAGTTGATGTGGTGTTGTATAAGCTAATCTGCTAATGCTAGCGATCGAGTGTATGGGATGTGCAGCAAGGGTGCAGTCCGCCCACATGTTAGGAACCATTTGATTACTTTATTTAAAGACATTTATGAAACGGTTTTCATACAGTATGACATTTACTGGTTTTATTTGTCACCAAGTGTGCATATTTTGGGTTTATTACCGAATACCAGGAATACTATTGTAAGAGTGTATTAGATACACAGTGGCCAGGTTAATGCATTGTTAAGAACAACGCCACATACTGTACATTTATGACAGTGCTTAAAACAATTAATTTAAATGTAAATTCATGGGTTATTGTTTAAAATATAAATATCTGAACAAGTTAAAAGCTATATACATGGGAAGGAGATATAAAAACAATAATTCATTTCATGTTAAGATAATTTGTTAAAAACGTTAAGTATACAGTTAATGTCACATTGAAAATTGTGATAAATGGACATGATTGTGTTTTGTTTAATGGTGATGTGATCAGATAATAAGAGAGAAACTATGGACTTTGATAGTAAATACTAGTCAGTCGATGTTGGTCATGTGAATGATTTGGATGAAGAATAAACTCCTCAGCGTGAAGTTAACGGCACGAAACGTGTGCTCTGTCTATTCTTCTATCACAGGAGAGTTGACTTCTACATACACGTTGCCTCCTCCTGGGCCGCTATCCAGGGGAGCAACAGAACCAGGGCTCACGGCTGAGGGAAACAGGAAAGGATTAAATCCTCGGCGGAGCTCACCTGTTCACCTCTGCGGAAAATACTTTCACTCAGAGCTAGGCAGATGCTCAGAGCAAGCAAACAGACACAGCAACGGGGAAAACGTTGGCGTGTCCTTAAATAGGTGAATGGACAAATGATAAATGAGTGACAGGTGTTGATACATGAGTGAAGAAGTAACATAATCAATGACAGCTGTGCAGCCCGCGAAACAGGGTTTGACAGCTGGAAGCTGCACAGCGCTGTCAAAACAAAAGCACAGACCGGAAACTAAATAATAATGCAAGAATAAAATAACACAACCCCAAAAGATCCAAATAAATAGACAAGACTATAAGGACACAACTAAGAATACAAACAACTCATAAATGAACAGAGACCAGTACAACAGACCATAACCCCTGCAACCTAAACAAAAGGAAAAACAAACAAAAAAGGACTTAACTCAAACTGAAGACTGAGCATGGCCCCCACCCGTTCTCAGGATCATGACAACTTCTTTGTACAATAAATATTTGGTAGATCCTTGTGTGTCTTAAAAATAATGGATTGCATTTATATAGTGCCTTTCATAATACCCAAAGCGCTTTACAATGAGTACATTATTCATTCACCCCACAGACAGAGGCAGTGGTAAGCTACTGCTGTAGCCACAGCTGTCCGGAGCAGACTGACAGAAACGTGGCTGCCAACCTACGCTAATGGCCTCTCCAACCACTACCAAACATTTATACGCATTCATGCCCAGTGTCATGGACACTGGAGCCAAGGCGAGTAAAGTGTCTTGCCCAGGGACACAACGGCAGGATGACTGGGGAGAGCGGGATACAAACTGTCAGCCCTCCGGTTATTGGACAACACACTACCTCCTGAGCCACTGCCACCCCATCTTGGCCTAAGCCTAAATTTTGAGAAGACATTGGAGATCACTGTAAGATCATTGAGAGATCTTGGCGATTGCTGGACCCTTGTTGAAAGATCGTTGTGAGATTTGGCTAGTTTTTCATTGATCAATGATCTCTCAACAATTTCCAACCCTGTGTAAAAGGGTATAAGTAGTTTTGAAATATGATCATATTCTGAGGTTGGAAACATACAGTGTATTTTTTTACATATTAGTTGGTGGATTGTTGTCTTGAATGTTCAGAACACTCAGCTGTCCATTCATCCATCTTCTTCCACTTAATCCTTTTCGCGTTGCGGGGGGGGGGGGGCTGGAGCCTATCCCAGCATCTTTGGGCGAGAGGCAGGGTACACCCTGAACAAACTTAATAAAACTAACATTGCATTATCTTTTTAAATTTGTTTTTGTTATGTGAGTACTCTAAATTGCTGATTGCTGAATATCAGGCAGTAATGAGCTGTAAAGGGGCATGTTTTCAGGTCAACCACATTTTTTCTGCAAACCCAAATAATAGATTTGATATCTAATGTAAATGAACAAATCATGAGTTGAAGTGGGAAAAGAAAGTCTAAAAAATCTTTCACTGCTGAGAGGGAAAGAATGTGGATTTGGATTTTCGAAGTCACCCTAAGCATCTTTGTCTGTATTATATTTTGTAAATTTGAGCTTTTTAATATTGATACTATATTCTCTGATACCAATGTCTGTAATTTCCCAATATCAGATGATGGATGTTTGTGGTCCTTCTACATAGTATAGTTGCATGGATAAATGGTTTTAGTCCAACTCATTTCAATTTCTACACAGCAAACAGAAATCTAATAACACCGGCAGCTTAGTTAGGAGGATTTTTTTTTTTTTCAGCGCACATAAGGCTTTGTAATAATCAGATCTCTGGTATGGTACAGTATTTTTTATTTCAATGAAGCAAATTAATAATGGAACACTGAGTGACAAATTTGCTCTTATTTACTGAGAAATTCTTAGTAAGTGTTTGTTTGGATTGACAGATGTCTTGATAGCACAGTGGATCATATAGTTATTATTATATTTGATATACTCAGTTACCGTACGTGGGAACCCAAAGTCCAAATGGGCAGTGAGGCAGCTAATGGAAGCCGTGTGGATTATTCATGTAGAGCCTGGTGTCTCGTTACAGTGTCATGTTGCAGCTTTGCATATAAACACATTAAAACTCATGCACTCACCCTTTTATTGTACTGTATTTGATGACAGGCACTCAAAACCAACCCCAAAACTATGCACTTGAAAAAAACAACTTTAATATCAGTTGGTCACTTTATGATTAATAAGACGATTTGTTTACTCTGGTTTCAAGAGTGGGAGCATTGTGTGTGTGTGCGTGTGCGTGCGTGCGTGCGCGCGCGCGCGCACACACATATGCACACAGATGAATCAGTGTATACAACTGAAGGGATGTCCCATCCATCCATCCATCTTCTTCTGCTTAATCCTTTTCGGGTCGCGGCGGGGCTGGAGCCTATCCCAGCATCTTTTGGGCGAGAGGCAGGGTACACCCTGGACAGATCACCAGTCCATCTCAGGGCCGACACAGAGAGACAGACAACCACTCACTCTCACATTCATACCTAAGGACAATTTAGAATCCCCATTCCTGTCCGTGCATTTATCAATGCACTGTCATGAGCTGGGGCTGGGATTTCTGCCAGACCCAGTCTCATGGCTTTTTCTATGTATTTATTTGTCTCTTGTATTATTGTGCTCCTATTAGTGTTATTCTGCCTTTCATTTTTCTCCACTTGTGTTTCTGTTATTTGTGGTCATGTCTTGTTTTGTAATTGTTTTTGGATTCATGGCTGTTTGTAATTTGTTTTCAGTCTGCTGTGATTATGTTTGTTCTTTTCTCTGGGTTGACAGCTGTCAGGTGATTTCTGGGTTTGTGCTCTGCTGGGGGCGTCACCTGTCAAGTTATCAATCCAGCTGCTCCTCCCTCACGTAATAAGCTGATTCCAATCACTGTTATGCCTGCTCACGCGTGTCCACACTGGTTACTCATTTTGTAATAGGTTTGATCCCTATTTTAAGGAGTTTGTTTTCCATTTGTGTTGTCGCTGCCTTGCATTGTCAACCCTCATCTCCACCAGAGCTCCATCCACTCTGGGGAGTCATTCTGTAAGTAACCCTTTTTCCACTCGCCAGTTAGTTTGCTGGAGTGCTCTGTATAAATTCTTTATTTTCTTTGCTCGCCAGTTTGTTTGTTGGAGCACCTTGTATTAATTCTTTATTTTAATAAATCTCACTAACGGCAATCCAGCACCTAGGTCATTTTTCTCTGCTCCGAAGGAGCAAAACATGACATGCACATATTGTATGAGAAAGGCACTGAGTCAGCATGTTGCCTCTATGACAAATTGGCAGCACACAGGATGTCAAACTCAAATCTAAATACATTGTGGAGTGGGCCATCAGGACCCTGAACTCTGCCCCCCCCCACCCCCCCCGGACCATAACACACTCACCCGCACAATAACTACCTCAACTGTTGGCACAGAAAGACTGGCACACCAACAGCAATACATCTGCTGCTGTACAGTTAGGCCCAAAAATATTTGGACAGTGACACAAGTTTTGTTATTTTAGCTGTTTACAAAAATATATTCAGGATACAATTATATAATCAATATGGGCTTAAAGTACAGACTCTCAGCTGTAATTTGAGAGTATTCACATCCAAATTGGAGCAAGGGTTTAGGAATTACAGCTCTTTAATACGTAGCCGCCTCTTTTTCAAGGGACCAAAAGTAATTGGACAATTGACTCAGAAGGCTGCAAAAAAAAAAATAACAAGGCTGCATGGGCTCTTCCCTCGTTAACCTGTCATCAATTAAGCAGTTAAAAGGTCTGGAGTTGATTCCAGGTGTGGCGTTTGCATTTGGAAGCTGTTGCTGTGAACACACAACATGCGGTCAAAGGAGCTCTCTCTCAATGGAGGTGAAACAGACCATCCTGAGGCTGAAAAAAAGAAGAAATCCATCAGAGAGATAGCAGAAATGTTAGGAGTGGCCAAATCAACAGTTTGGTACATTCTGAGAAAAAAAGAGTGCACTGGTGAGCTTGGGAACTCAAAAAGGCCTGGACGTCCACGGAAGACAACAGTGGTGGATGATCGCAGAATCCTTTCCATGGTGAAGAACAACACCTTCACAGCATCCACTCAAGTGAAGAACACTCTCCAGGAAGTAGGTGTATCAGTATCTAAGTCTACCATAAAGAGAAGACTTCATGAGAGTAAATACAAACGATTCACCACAAGGTGCAAACCATTAATCAGCCTCAAAAATAGAAAGGATAGAACTGACTTTGCCAAAAAACACCTGAAGAAGCCAGCCCAGTTCTGGAACAGCATTCTTTGGACAGATGAGACTAAAATCAACCTGTACCAGAATGATGGGAAGAAGAAAGTTTGGAGAAGAATTGGAACAGCTCATGATCCAAAGCACCACATCTTTCTGTAAAACATGGTGGAGGCAGTGTGATGGCATGGGCATGCATGGCTTCCAATGGCACTGGGTCACTTGTGTTTATTGATGATGTGACAAAAGACAGAAGCAGCTGGATGAATTCTGAAGTGTATAGGGATATACTTTCTGCTCAGATTCAGCCAAATGCAGCAAAGTTGACTGGACGGCGCTTCACAGTACAGATGGACAATGATCCAAAACATACTGCAAAAGCAACCCAGGAGTTTTTTAAAGCAAAGAAGTGGAATATTCTGCAATGGCTGAGTCAATCACCAGATCTCAACCCAATCGAGCATGCATTTCACTTGCTCAAGACAAAACTTAAGGCAGAAAGACCCACAAACAAGCAACAACTGAAGACAGCTGCAGTAAAGGCCTGGCAAAGCATCACAAAGGAGGAAACCCAGCGTTTGGTGATGTCCATGGGTTCCAAACTTCAGGCAGTCATTGCCTGCAAAGGATTCTCAACAAAATATTGAAAAGTAACATTTTACCTAGGGTTGTGTTTATTTGTCCAATTACTTTTGAGCCCCTGAAACGAAGAGCGTTTGTATAAAAATAGCTGCAATTCCTACATGTTTAATCATATATTTTTGTTCAACCCCTTGAATTAAACCTTACAGTCTGCACTTCAATTCCGTTGTAGTTGTTTCATTTCAAATCCAAAGTGGTGGCATGCAGAGCCCAAATCATGAAGATTATGTCACTGTCCAAATATTTCTGGGCCCAACTGTATGTCTTTGCTCCTTACTGCAACCATTTTCACAAATGCCATACCTGCTGCTGTCTGCTATTGCAATATTGATCATGTGCAGCCCAGTCTGTCATTATCTGCACTACTGCATCAAACTTGCAACGAGTATTATTGCTCTACCTTTTTCTGGATTGCTGGGTTTTATCGTTTATCGTTATTTGCACTATGGGACGTCTGGGTTTTATCTTTTACCATTATTTGCACTACTGGTAGCATTACTGTAGATAGACTGCTGTTGTTGTTTTTCCAGCCTATTCCTTTTTTATATATACAGTGGTGTGAAAAAGTGTTTGCCCTCTTCCTGATTTCTCATTTTTTTGTATGTTTGTGACACTTAAATGTCTCAGATCATCAAACAAATTTAAATATTAGACAAAGATAACAAGGGCAGCACGGTGGTGGAGTGGTTAGCACTGTGGCAGCACAGCAACTCACCCTTGGCCGGGGGATCCTGGGTTTGATCCCAGCTCCCGACCAACAGTGATCTGTGTGGAGTTTGTATGTTCTCTCTGTGTCTGCGTGGGTTTACTTCGGGATTTCTCCAGTTTCCTCCCACATGTCAAAAACATGCAAGTTAGGTTAATTGGTCTCAAACTGGGGATTCTAAATTGTCCTGAGTATGAATGTGAGAGTGAATGGTTGTCTGTCTCTTTGCGTTGGCCCTGTGATGGACTGGTGATCTGTCCAGGATGTACTCTGCCTCTCACCCAAAGATGCTGGAATAGGCTTCCCCCGCCCCCCCCCCCCCCCAGTGACAAAGATAACACAAGTAAACACAAAATGCAGTTTTTAAATGAAGGCGTTTATTAAGGGGGGAAAAATATCCAAATCTACATGGCCTGTGTGAAAAAGTGATTGCCACCTAAACCTAATAAATGGTTGGGCCACCCTTAGCAGCAACAACTGCAATCAAGCGTTTGTGATGACTGGCAATGAGTCTTTTACAGCACTGTGGAGAAATTTTCTCAGGTCAGGTCAGGCATTGATTTGCTTGCTGCCAGATAGCCATGAAAACCGGTACTACCTGTCTCATGGGTCGGGCCGTTGGCGACTCAACCGGCAACCCCACCCTTACAAGGACGTGGAGGGTGAAACTGGGCATCCTGGCAAAACTAAAAACAATATCTGTCACAGGTCTGTGGTGGACCACTCTCAGTTACACGGGGTGAGACTGGACATCCTGGCAGATAAGCACATCTGCCGCAAGGTCTGTGGTGGACTTTTGCCAGTCGGTGCACCGTGACATGCACTACACAAAGAGCAGAGATAAAAAAAAAAACTATCATCTGGTCAGTCACTGCCACAGATACTGGAGTCAGTTTGTCTTGGCCTGTCCTTGCCACCGATAATACCTCTATCTGCCAAGAATGTGCCGCTAGTCCAGCAAAAGCTAGCAGTACTCAAATACTTTGCAAGCAGTTTCATGAAATGGTCAGTCAGAAAGCAACTCTTACCAGCTTGGACGTCACCCGGGTTAACAAGGTCAGGAGTTCCTGGCAGCAGAAGGCGAAGGACAGAGCTGTGTGGAGGAATCTGATCAGACCTAAATGAAACAGTCATTGTTGCCCCCAACAGACTGCTATGATGATGATGATGGAGGAATTTTGGCCAACTCATCTTTGCAGAATTGTTGTAATTCAGCCACATTGGAGGGTTTTCAAGCATGGACTGCCTTTTTAAGGTCATGCTACAGCATCTCAATTGGATTCAGGTCAGGACTTTGACTAGGCCACTCCAAAGTCTTCATTTTGTTCTTCTTAAGCCATTCAGAGGTGGACTTGCTGGTGTGTTCTGGATCATTGTCCTGCTGCAGAACCCAAGTGCGCCTCAGCTTGAGGCCACAAACAGCTGGTCAGACATTCTCCTTCAGGATTTTTTGGTAGACAGCAGAATTCATGGTTCAATTTACCACAGCAAGTCTTCCAGGTCCTGAAGCAGGAAAGCAACCCCAGACCATCACACTACCACCACCATATTTTACTGTTGGTATGATGTTCCTTTTCTGAAATGCTGTGTTACTTTTACGCCGGATGTAATGGGGCACACACCTTCGAAAAAGTTCAACTTTTGTCTCGTCAATCCACAGAGTATTTTCCCAAAAGTCTTGGGGATCATCAAGATGTTGTCTGGCAAAACTGAGACGAGCCTTTATGTTCTTTTCGCTCAGCAGTGGTTTTTGTCTTGGAACTCTGCCATGCAGGCCATTTTTGCCCAGTCTCTTTCTTATGGTGGAGTCATGAACACTGACCTTAACTGAGGCAATTGAGGCCTGCAGTTCTCTGGATGTTGTTGTCTTGGAGTAATTGTGGTCGGCCGGCCACTCCTGGGAAGGTTCACCACTGTTCCATGTTTTCGCCATTTGATTCGCCTTCTGATTCTACACATGAGGTGTGTGTGTGATTAACACTGTGGATAGGATAAAACACAATTTCATTCTACTGTACATGATTGGTTGTATGGTTGAATGACAATAAAGGGTGATTTAATTTGTGGATGATAACTCTCACTGTGGTTCACTAGCGTCCCAAAGCTTTGGAAATGGCTTTATAACCTTTTCTAGACTGATAGATCTCAATTACTTTGTTTCTCATTTGTTCCTGAATTTCTATTGAATGTCTAGCTCTTGAGGATTTTTTGGTCTACTTCACTTTTTCAGACAGGTCCTATTTAAGTGATTTCTTGATTGAGAACAGGTGTGGCAGTAATAAGGCCTGGATGTGGCTAGTGTAGCAGTAAGTGATTTATAATTATGATCAGGTATAAAGATTATTTAATTTGTATTAAAGTATCGGGACCTGAGCTTTACTCCGGGTCCACACGCAGGAAAAGTTTATAGTAAACACATGTCGGGGCACCAGCTCACCTCTTTAGTGAGCACTTTTAGTCATTAATTTCACTTTATACCAATTTAATCACTTAATAAATTAATTAATAATCAAAATTTTAGTGAATTCGATACTGGGGCTTTGAAATCAGACTCAGAATGAAATAAATTCCCAACAACTTCTCTCAATTTCTCATCTTTATTAAATGAAATGATGATTAAAGGACATTGAAATGATTTGCATTAACCATTAAATTAAACTTGTAAATGATAGTGTAACAATGTGAACATTTGCAGAACCAGGGTGAAAATGTAAGCTGAATTTAGACCAACTTGAAGTTAATGGATTATGGAAAACTGAATGCAAATTTATGGGGAAAATTAAACTAATTGTAAGGAAAATTCTGGATTACTCTTAAGAAAATGAAAACGGAATTTTAATGAAAAGAAGAGTTATATTAATTGCTCTTTAATTTTGTATCTGATCAGATACTGAATTATTCTCAAATCTCAGACGTTTTATTCAGCAGATGAATAAAGAATGCAGCGCACGTGACCCATGTTGGTGGAGATCCTTCTTCTTGAAGCTTTAGTTGTCGATTGGCACCAAAACCAGAATATATTGCCAGCAGATATTCGGACAAGGTACGGCAGCTTCCAAAGTCTACAGTCATAAGATGAGATTTTGACTGTTGGGCTGAGGTGCAGCAAAGATGACGGCGGTGTATCCTCTTCTCCGTGGCGAAGTTGAAGCTTTCATGGATCAGCTCTTCCCAAGGGAATTTGAGAATAATTACAAAATCTGATCCAATAGCAAAATTAAAAGATCTTTCTGACTTCGTGGAGTTTAAATTAGCTTCTATTATGGAAATGGTCACTCAGTCCTTTTAAAGAAAATATATAAAATTAAAATTAAAGTTAAAACTAAAAACGGTGAGTTTAAAGAAAGTTTAACAGGAGAAAGTTATAAAATTAGACATCTAGGAGCGGGAGTTTGACTCCGAATTAGGATTTGAGCTCAGGAAAGAAAAGAATTAATTCCTAGACATTTAAAGAAAAACATTAAAATACACAGAAGTTTACACAAATGCAATATTTCATGTTCTCTGCTCTGAGGTGATCGTAGAAAAAGCATGTGTGAGAAGTTTCCTTTGTTCTGTGGCAGTGAGGTGATCTGAAGTCTTTGTTCTCCCGTAGTGATGTGCCGTGAAGTGAAGAGAAGGAGAAGAAGAAGAAAAGAGGTTGTCTCTCCTGTTTATCTGCGGACAACTTTTGCGGGCTTGCGGGGATTGGCAGGAACCCCAGCCAATAGTCTTCCTTTGTGGGCAGGTTTTATGAACTTTAGTCCAATGAACAGGCTTTTGTCTGTAAGGAGCCAATGGAATGAAAGAGCTGGAGCACAGCATATGCTGGGTGATGATTGGCTGATACCAGTCCTCACAGAATCACACACACAATTTTAATACACTGGGGATTCCTTAACCTACTTATGTATAAAGTTTAAGCTAGCTTTAGTGATTCATGCAACTTTATAACTAGTGCTTTTAAATTAACATGCAAACATTCACCGAAACATTTTAACATGCACATATTTAAAATCAAGGATTAATATATATTTCAAACCCACTGATTGTCCACAGAATATCAAAGGCCCATCGAGGCAGTGATCTTCAACAAATGGTGTCCTTAGAATTGTCCTGAGAAATGAAACTTGAAGAGTTAATTTCAGTTCAAAACTTGTACAGTCAAAGTGAGCGTCTACTCCATAGATGTCCACCAGAGGTAGTGTTGAGCTGTGGCCAATCCAAGGTCTTAGTGAATGTCTTTAAGGTTTTATGTGTTGAATATAAACCTGTCTTAGTTGAGGAAAGTTCCCAAGTTATTTATGATGTGAGTTAATAGACTGAGAGCATTACTTAGATTTGCTCAACAAAGGAATGTTGGTTCAGCTGTGGTCCTGAGATGAAAAAGCAGTTCTTGACTGGCCTTTTCCTGGGTGAAACAATTGTCTTTAAGATGAAGAATAATTTTATTGATGAGCCAAAACAAGATGATGCTACACTAGAGAAACTGAACTCAGCTTTCCAAAAATGTGATCAACTTGTTTTAACGGGGGGGGGGGGGGATACTTTTTCCCACAGGGCCATGTCGGTCCGGATTTTTTTTTTTACCCTTAATAATAAACGCCTTCATTTAAAAACTCCATTTTGTGTTTATTTGTGTTATCTTTGTCTAATATTTAAATTTGTTTGATGATCTGAAACATTTAAGTGTGACAAACATACAAAAATATGAGAAATCAGGAAGGGGGCAAACATTTTTTTCACACCACTGTACTGTGCACACCACTGAAGAGAGATAAACAGCATTTCAATTCTCCTGTATGTCCTGTACGTATAGTAGTATTGACAAATAAAATATTTGAATCTTTAATCTTGAATATATGTTTCTGTGTCACTGTGTGTATGTGTCTTTGTGTGCACACAGGCTGGGAGTGATGGAGAGAGCATCGGAAACTGTCCCTTCTCTCAGCGCCTTTTCATGATCCTGTGGCTAAAAGGTGTAGTCTTCAATGTCACCACTGTTGACCTAAAGAGGTACTAACAATGTGATATGATAAATGTATTGTATATGAATGCATGGTGTACGTACTGTAAGTGTTATAATAACATGTCAGGTTACATCAGGTTACATCAAGGACACATACAATTGGAAACTTATGTGTCTGAGCGATCTTTCAATTGAAGATATAGAAGATATATATCTATTTGGAGCTATGGTCTCAGGACTTCTACTGATCGGCTTTGGGATGGTTCTGGTGTATCGTAAATTAAAGAAGATGGACAGAGCTTATCAAAAAGCTGACCCAGCGAAGCTCTCTCATCAATTTGATCAGCTGGCGAGGACTCTAATAGCGGCTAATGGAGAACTGTACAGGAAGATTGAAAACAACACGATGGCGCTTAGAGCTCTCCAGGATATGATTTCAAAGCCTGGCAACGATGGAACTGGAGCACTGAATCCGTAAGAGAATGGAAAGTTTTTCTCTGAAGTCAGTGCTATTCGACCTGTTTTTCGGCGCCCCACAGCATTCAGTCCTCCTGATGAACAACAGTATAATTGTTTTCATAAACATTGGTGTACAGTATCTGACTCTCAAGGACAGCTTGTCTGACTCAGACTATTCCATCTGCCGTGTTCAAGGACATGTGCCTCTGCCTTCAGACACTAGTCATAACATCTGCTGAAAGAGAGACTATTGCTGTTCACCTAACTGATAACTGCCACCCTTGCATCCAACACATACACAACTGACCCATTTATACTGACGAAGACACATTCATTCACTGCTCTCTCTGTGCTGTTTGTCATTGTGTGGATTCTATTGTCTGCTAATTGTGCATTTGAGAGTTTTTTTCTTGTAATCACAATATTGGTCATATAAATGAACTTTATTTTGATCAACAATGCTTTTTTCTCTCTCCTATTGTGTCTCCCCCCCCCCCTTGCCTTCTATTCCCCTCCTGCTGACAGGCGCCTCCATGGCTCGCCGCGTCATTGGGAACGTCATTTAGGCGTACCCAATGTCAAGTCAAATTCCTCATATATTTACCTGTTTATTTACTTGTAAATGTGCTTGGCAATAAACTTTATTCTGATTCTGATTCTGATTCTGATGTCAGCAATCAGTTTATGTTGGCAGTAATATCTCAAAAGATTACTTAATGCAGATATCAAACCCATTGTTTTAATATTATTAGGTTTAATACTGATATTTAAGGTTCCATATTGTGCAAAATTTTATTTTTGTGGGCTTTAACTCAGAATGCACAACACTTTCAGCACTTTATCAATATCAGCCAGTAAAATATTTAGAATTATTGACTGGCATTGACACAAATCAATATTTACAACAGAAAAATATTATAACAGTGGAGTTCAGGAGTGATGCTGAGATGGTGACATTACACTTTGTTACGTTGTTTCAAAACAAACATGTCTACTTCCATGATACCTAAAAAACAGCAGAGAGGGATTACTGCATATTGGGAGAATATGCCGTTTATATAACGAGTACCTTACAGTACTCGCACGGAATACCGCCAGGAATAACCAAAACAACGGCATCTCCATGGATTGCTACACCAAGCCATAGACCCCGAAGATGGAGGTGAATATGTAAACAGAAGCAGGAATGCCGGGGTCTGGCTTGGCTAAAGAGGGCTCTGAATAGACCACCACTGCCTAGCCTTTTTGTCACAAATGTCCCCTCCCTTGGAAACAGGATTGACGAACTAAAGCTGGATATATCAAACTGGCCAACCATACAAGATCTCTGTGATAACACAGGGTTACAAAAATATATATTTTTTTGTAAGTTGTCTGTGTTTTTTCAACTGATTTAAGACAATTTTGGACCGCTGAATCCGAAAACGACATCCATTTCTCTCGATCAGGTGCTAAGTAAAAACCTGTACTCACTTAGTACTTACTTAGTACTGTGCATGTACTTACCTTTATATAAAGGCAAGTACATGTAAATTGAATGTTATGTCATCATTGTTCAAAATTCAGAGAATTTCAAGACATAAAAAAGAATTTTGCATCATATAAAGCGAAAGGGCAGCGCAGTGGCGGAGTGGTTAGCACTGCGGCAGCACAGCAACTCACCCTTGGCCAAGGGATCCTGGGTTCGATCCCAGCCTCCGACCAACAGTGATCTGTGTGGAGTTTGCATGTTCTCCCCATGTCTGCATGGGTTTACTCCGGGATTTCTCCACTTTCCTCCCACATGCCAAAAAAACATGCAAGTTAGGTTAATTGGCATCAAAACTGGGGATTCTAAATTGTCCTTAGGTATGACTGCGAGAGTGAATGGTTGTCTGTCTCTTTGTGTTGGCCCTGGGATGGACTGGCAATCTGTCCAGGGTGTACCCTGCCTCTCACCCAAAGATGCTGGGATAGGCTCCAGCCCCCCCGAGACCCGAAAAGGATTAAGCGGAAGAAGATGGATGGATGGATGGATGGATAAAGCAAAAATACCCGTACATGTAAACAAAAACGTATAAAAAAACATGTGGCCATAATTCAAAAAGTTGACCTAATTGAGCAAAACCAATGTGATTTTTGGATTCAGCACATCAAAACTGTCCTAAATCAGCTAAAAAAACCTTACACAATAAATTTGGTGTTGACCAGTGTAATCATCACTGAAACCTGGCTACACTCCAGGATCCCAGATGCTGCAGTTGAGTTAGGGTTGCAACTAACTACACCAAAGCAACAGGACCGAGGACTTTGGTAAGAGCTGTGGCAGTGCAATTTGCACAAATGTGAATAAGGTCTGGTGTACAAACTCAGTGGTCATCGTCAAGTACTGCTCACCAGACCAGGGACTGCTGGCAGTTAAATGTACAATGTTCCTATCTGTCACAGGAGTTTTCTGTTGCGTGATAACTGCAGTCTACATTCTTCCAGATGCTAATGCTAATTTGGCAGTGAGATATGGGCTAGTGGCCAATGGCAAAGAATGGATTGTTTATTCAGAGGGCATCTCTTTTGTGGCTGGTGACTTTAATCATGTAAATCTTAAGACTGTGCTACCCAATTTTGATCAGCATGTTAAGTGAGCAACACAAGGAGATAACACACTGGACTATGGATACTCTAATATTAACCATACATACAGTATAAAATACACATCGCCTTTCTTAAGTTAAGCCCTTAAAGAACCAAGCAGATTGCATTTCCGAGGTTTTATGCCACCACAAGACAACAAGCCCTGCTTTCCGTTCTCTGATGGCCTTCTTACTTGTGACTGACCCACTCAGAAAACCTTCACCAAATTAGGGGCTTAGTATTATCAGAATAAAAACTGATTGTTTTGGACAGAACATTAAAGGCTGCTTTTGTTGATGAGTTGTAAAACAACATAGAAATGTGTTGTGGGTTTTTTTGTCTTTAAAACTACATATAATTAATCCATGAGAAAAGCATAATATGAGACCTTTAAGCATGTATGACTAAAGCTTAAAGCACTGTCAGAGTAAACTGAGGCAATGAGTTTTAAGTAGTAACTGTAGTGTAATTATTAGAATATGATTTACACAAGTTATCCAACTAAAGTGTTACCACAGGTCTTTTTTTCCATGCATACAACCTGGTGGACTATTTCAAATATGGTGGCGTCACAGTCTTTTAACTGGCTTTAATGCAATTCATCTTATTTTAGTTTCAAAAACCATAGGTGAGGGATGGGAAGCATGCATTTTTTGACTCCCGAGGTAATGGTCAGGGTTAGATTCGTGTGAGGGTCTACTTTAAACACATTACAGCTGTAACACTTTGCAATGCTACTTCATTCTCACAGCCTCTAGAGGCCATTTTCCCCCAAAAATATAATTCTGTCATAATACCTTGTAAAAACACCTATTGTAATTTTCTACTGAAGAGCAGTCTATATTTTCTCCAGCTACCTGAAATGGAATTTGATGTTCACATCTAGATGACACTGGTCACATGACAGTAACATAGGCATAAAATAATAATAATGCTGAAATGCTTTGAAAGTCAGACAATCTATGAGGCATCAAAAATTTAGATTGTACACTGTACACTCATTTGTGTACGGATATTTCAGCACTTTGAGTTTGGCATTTTGATTTTCAAAATACACAGCCAATAGTTGTTTTTTTTTTTTTTTCTTTTTAGGACTGTATATAAAATATATTGTATATGTATGCACCATTTGTGCGTGAAGCCCAAATTTTAAAGCTTCTGGTAGCATTTTGAACACTGCAGTGGCGGTTATTCAAAACAAGAGCAGTCCATTGTTAAATAAGAAATTTAGAGCAAGTTGCATCCCTCAGCAAAAGTACAACACAAACCTCTTGAACAGACTGTACCAAACAGCAGGCCAAAAATAACTGAAAGATTAACCTCAGTAACTCAAACAGGTGAAAGGAGAAGTCTAGCTGAAAGTTATCAGTTAGTTACACAGGGTTACAAAAATAGTTTTTTTGTAAGTTGTCTGTGTTTTTTCAACAGATTTAAGACAATTTTGCACCACTGAATCCAAAAATGACATCCGTTTCTCTCGATCAGGTGCTAAGTAAAAACTTGTACTTACTTAGTACTTACTTAGTACTGTGCATGTACTTACCTTTATATAAAGGTAAGTACATGTAAATTGAATGTTACGTCATCATTGTTCACAATTCAGAGAATTTCAAGAAATATGAAAGAATTTTGCATCATATAAAGCGAAAATACCCGTACATGTAAACAAAAACGTAAGAAAACAACATGTGGCCATAATTCAAAAAGTTGACCTGATTGAGCAAAACCAATGTGATTTTTGGATTCAGCGCATCAAAATTGTCCTAAATCAGCTAAAAAAAAAACTTAGACAATAAATTTGGTGTTGACCAGTATTATCAATAGCATTTACATGCACAAAATTTCTTCAATCTGATTACAGTTCAGATCAGAACTTTACTGTTTACATGGACCCTGAAAAAGTTGATCCGATTATGACATTCGGTTAGATGTGTCACATGTTTGAATGGACTAAATCATTCTGACATGCACAGAATTATCTGACATTCCGGAAATAGTAGAAGAAGAAGCAACTTCTGATGTAAACAAACCCGCTTCGTGTGTCTCTCTTTTTGAAATGGACCTGTACTGCATTATTACCTCCGCCAAGGAGGTTATGTTTTCATCAGCGTTGGTTTGTCTGTCTGTCTGTCTGTCTGTCTGTTTGTTTGTTTGTTAGCAAGATAACTCAAAAAGTTATGGACGGATTTTCATGAAATTTTCACAGATTGTCAGAAATGGGGTATCCTACAGATGATTAGATTTTGGTGGTGATCTGGATCACCATCTGGAAAAAAAAACAAAAAAAAAAACAAGCATCACAGTATAGCTAATATATGCCACTTGCGAATGGCATTTTTTTCATGGTCAAGGAATCTATAAAGTTAGACAAAATAAATGTAGGATTAATATTTATGATGTTAAACACTGTATGGGGGGAACTGTGGCGCTTGGCGGAGGTCTGCGCTCTCCGAGTGCTTTTCTAGTTCAGACTGTACTCTTGCTTCTGCTGGTCTCCATAATGAAGCTACAAGCCCAGCAGTACATACTTCTGCATATGACGAACAGAGGGGGACAGCAGGACAATACAGACCAGTTCTCTTTTACTCCTGCCATGTCTTCCACTAGCTGCTGTAAAGGCGCAAATACGCCATGTCAACGTGTGGCTGATGTACAGACATGCGCAGTAAACACATTTTCTGCCCAAACTTTGGAATAAGTGTTTATATGCACACCAATTGGATTAACAATTGGCATAACCCACCCGTCTCAATCAGAAGAAAATTTTTATCCAAAGGAGCATGATCGGGTCAGAATATTCAGATTGGCGTGTTTACATGAAGCATTTTTATTCCTATCAGGATTTTAATTCAGTTACTTGTGTCCATGTAAACATGGCTAGGGTCATGAATGAACCAAAAGAATCCAAGAGCTGACTGACTTAGCTTTGGAGCCTGCCTCAAGTGGATAAAAGAAAAACTGCAGTTTTTGGTTCCTGAAGATATTAGTCCCAGTCAGGGTACTGCAAAGGAAGAAGCACTAGTCAGAATCTTCACACTTCGTCATCTTATAGAAAAAGCCTGACAGCAATGAAGGACTCTGTATATAGCTCTCGTAGACTTTGTCAAGGCGTTTGACTCCATCAGTCGTGATCTGCTTTTCATCACTCTTGGCAAACTTGGCTCCCTGTCAAAGTTCATAAGAATCATCAAGAAGCTATACACAGATGTAGACGCTAGACTTAAGGGCCACCCATACCAAGCACGATAAAGATAGCAATAACTACCATTATCATCATTTTTAAAATCATTGGAACTCAAATGGATGGCAGAATCCACACTACAGCGATAACCATAATGAAAGTGGCAGATGATATCATTGGGATCACTTTCGGAGTGATTTTATGAATGATTTAAAACACTTTCAGCCAATCAGAAAACATTCATCAATTGTTTTCACCAGTTTTAATAGCAGGGGTAGAATAAATGCCAGAGGGTGGGAACGGTTTTCTACCTGCTTTCACCAGGATCTGAGTGCACAGCAGGTTGAGGAGGAGAAATAGTTGGATAGATAAAGCGGTCCTCTGAAACAGCTCTATGGATCCAAGCTGAAATTATTATTAAGCTATTATTTTAATTATTATTTGCAAGCCAATATGATTACATTTTGCGCTATGCGCTCACTTCATCCTACCTCTGTAAGTCCAAAGAAGCTCTGGAGCTGAGAGAAAAGTCATGTGAATAATTTCACACTCTTTTTGCTTTCTTTTTAATTTTTTTCTTTGCCCAAGGTTTAGTTTAGTTCAATGTTTATTTGAAAGGGACAGTACATACTAATGAACATTAATAAAACTGTAAGTATGCCAGATTTAGCAATACTGCTAATTTGTATCTGTAATCCCCCGGCACCAACAGGTCACAAAAACACACAAACAGTCATACACGAGAAGAACATCTACAATAAAACTGTACAAAGTGGATATGCAAAAGTGCAAGAGTTAAGGTGCTACAAAACAAAACAATCAAATGTCACACAAGTGAAGTGCTGTGTATGCATGCACACTCACGTGTTGTGTGGGGATTTATTATGAAGTGCGGTGTGATGATGCTGCCTTACTGTCGCATCATCACACCGCCCTATATTGAGGGGCATCCGCCATGAAGGCTTCCTCTTGCCCTGGATGACTCCGCCACGGTGTGTGACATGTCGTGTGCTCTCTATAATAATAAAGCAGTGTTCAAGTGCAACCTCTTCATCCGTCTCCTCAACACCAGGTTTTGTGGACATAACATTTGGTGACTGAGGATTAACTCATTGAGGTGTGTGGGGCACCTCTACGGCCATTTCTGGAGTACCCAGGAGAGCCGGAGGAGAGCCAGCAATAGTGTGGCCTCGCTGGTTGGCCACGTTGGAGACGTACATTGCAGTGTTGGGCCTGGGTAAACTCGACGGAGTAAGGAAGTGAGCACTTCTGGTTCACAAACTCGGTGTAGAAGGTCAAAGAATTTTTCCACACATTGGGGGAGACGGAGTTGTATGCAGATGCTGTCGGGCCGCTTGCTAGCTACTTTGCTGGACACACACGTAGCACGAAGCTGTGGGTTGAGAGGCTAATGGTGCCAAAAGACACTAAGCTAGCTAGCTCGGGGGAGCTAACGGCCCAGCTAGTAGCAATGGAGAAATTAGCCATGGGGCTGAATGGGCGCCAAGCACAGAAGTTTCCCAGACAGACGGTGTTAGCTGGCACGGTCAACACGGCAGGGGGAAGGGGGGCAGCATGCAGACAGCCCCGAAGCACAGCAAAACACTTCAGACGGTGGAAGGGAAGAGCCAGACTGCTCCCGTTCACTCGCTCAACAGGCTATGGCAGTTACAACCGAGCTGACTGGTGGAGAGTCCGCTTTAACGACCGACACCGAAGCACGCACTTCATGCTCTCAGGAGGAGAGCAGCTCATTGGAGGAGCTGGACGGCTTCGGTGCCTGCACTCGGCCGGCTGTATTGGGAGCGACCGGGTTGGCGGGTGGAGGGTCCATTTCAATGAGCGGCACTGGAGAGGTACCGGACTGCTTCTGTACCCGAGATGAGCCGTAATTGATGACAGAGACAGCGGGTGAAGGGTCCACAGTGAACACGGTGACAACGGAACCGCCGCATTACGGCGGAGGACCCTAACCAAACGAGCATGCAGAGCCACTGGGAGCACAACAACAGCATATGAAAACAAGTAAGGCACCGCTTCATGTTATGGAATGGGTTCAGGCTCGCGCCAGTGGGAGACCAGGAAGGCGACTGACTGGACCGCAGCCAATGAAACAGCGGGCACTGTTGAGGATTGTGGTGAGGCTGAGGACAGCGTGTTTTCAGTTGACGGACGATTCAGTTCAGCACACGACCAGACTACGGTGTGCCCAGGTGGCGGATCCAGACGGCAAGGCTCGGCAGGGGTCGGTTGCCGCAGTGTGGGACCCAGGCCCCGGCGTCATGAAGATTGGCCACGGGGGTCTGACAGCTCCGGGGGGAGGCTGCCATGAGCCCGTTTCAAAGCCCCAGGGGATGGGACCACCTCAAAAGCCCTCAGGCTGAACTGTTTTCCCCCTGCTTGACCCACCATTTACTTGGAGGACTGTGCTGAACAGACTTAATGTTGTTAATAGTTCCTGTTTTTGTGTGTTAGTTAGGAGCACAGTTATTTTTGGTTTGTTCTCAAAAAAAAAAAGGAGAAACAGTGGCAGAATAATCCACTGTGCCATGCGGGCCATGTGGTAGTCAACCCACTGGTCCTACTTTAGTTTTTTAGTGTGTTCTATTCTCTGCTTTGACTTTTACTGTTTTATTTTGGGGTGTTTTTTGTGTTTGTGTTTCCAGATTGGGGTGGGTTTAATTTGGCGTGTTTTTTCTACTTTGTAAAGGGGGGGAAGGATGTTGTGTGGGGATTTATTACGAAGTGCGGTGTGATGACACCGCCTTCCTGTCACGTCATCACACTGCCCTATTTTGAGGGGCGTTCGCCATGAAGGCTTCCTCTTGCCCTGGATGACTCCACCACGGTATGTGACATGTCGTCTGCTCACTTAATAATAAAGCAGTGTTCAAGTGCAACCTCTTCGTCCGTCTCCTCAATACCAGGTTTTGTGGACATAACAACATGCACCCAAGCACCTCACAACAGCAACAAACAATAGCAACAAACAAGAGGCAGGGTATATGTGTGTGATGCACAAGCACGTATACAGTTAGGCCCAGAAATATTTGGACAGTGACACAATCTTCATGATTTGGGCTCTGCATGCCACCACACTGGATTTGAAATGAAACAACTACAACGGAATTGAAGTGCAGACCTTAGAATCAGAATCAGAATCAGATTTATTGCCATTGTTCATGTAGTACACAAACTAGGAATTTGTCTCGGTGCAATGCTACAACATTAAAACATGATAAGACTAGAAAAGCACTCGGAGAGCGCAGACCTCCGCCAAGCGCCACAGTTCCCCCCATACAGTGTTTGTGTGTACGTTGTCAGATTCCTTGAGCATGAAAACATCTGAGTAGCAATTGGATTCACAATGATAGGATTAGTGGTTCAGTAGTAAAAGCATTACCTCCTTGGCGGAGGTAATAAACTGAAGTGCTGGTGTTGTGTCCATGTCCTGCATCTGCAAACTCCCAGGCTGGGGGCGTTGCAATTGAATGAATGAATGAATTAATCTTTATTTCGAATAGATTAAGAGTACAGGTTAAAAGAAAGTGAATAATATAACAAAGGGGGTAATAAAATCCAACAAGGTCAAATTAGACAATAGCTCCTCTGATTATACAGTTCAACATAAGTTATCCGAAATATGTGATGGCTGAATCTGCAGCTTATATTGCCCACCCATGTTCCATCCAAGAATTCAAAAGAAAAAACAAAAGAAGTCATGACACAACTGCGTACAACCCACAGGCCAATGGGTTATGTGAGCGTTTTAGATCACTGAAAGCAGCACTGAGGGCTTCACTGACGGATGCCAATTAGGTAGACGGGTTGGCGTGGGTTTTATTGAAAAATCAAACGTTTATTTCAAACTCAGGGTTCATATTAAATGCAGAACTAAAAGGAGTAGAAAATAAATAAATAAATAAATAAAAGTATATACAGATCAGCAGACAGTCGGCGGTCTTGTAACAACAATAACATACAATATTGGACTCAGTATAAAATGGAACGCCACCACTTCCAAATGCTGAAGTGTGAGTGACGAGTTGACAATTGCTGATATAAGATGATTGTTACATGGCAGCAACGTTCGCTCCGCGGCAAACGAGAATTTAGAAGCTTCGCCGGCAGAGAGCTCGTTATTGCGCAGCGCGTATGGCTGGCCGGGGAATTTCTGCCAAATGCGCAGCGCCTATGGCTGGCCGGGGAATTTCTGGCAAAGAATCCGTCGGCGGACAGCTGCCCGTGTGAGGTTTTGCAGTTGCGCGCAAACACAAGCACGCTGGCGGGCCCAGGCCAGCAGTGTTTTCCGCGTGCTTTTGTGCCTAAAACGTTGAAGAACGCAGAGTTTGTGTTGCAGACACGACGACCAGCGCCCTCCATTGCGCCTGCGCACATGTTGAAAATGGCCCTATGTCACAGTGTTGAAAAATGCTTTAAAAAAATTCCTGTATCCAGACGGTGAACCGGATCACCCCCAAAATTTAATCAGTTCTTCCTTGTACCATTTCCAACAACGCCTGAAAGTTTCATGCAAATCCGTCCAAGACTTTTTGAGTTATCTTGCTAACCAACAGACAAACAGACAGACAGACAGACAAACAGACAGACAAACAGACAAACAGACAAACACACAAACCCTGGCAAAAACATAACCTCCTCCTGGCCTTTTCGGCCTGGCGGAGGTAATAAAGAGATAAACTAAAAAAAAAAAATTAAAAAAAAAAATTAAAGACTAAAACCATGCAATAAGTGTAGAATAATAAATAATAATAATAATAATAATAATAATAATAATAATAATAATAATAATAATGAGTAATACTAGTCACAGCAGTTTTAAATAAATTAGCAAGTAGCAGATGATGTGCAGTCGATAATGCAACAGAAAAACAGTGATGAATGACATGAGTCTGGTTGAGCTGCTGTATATAGTGCACGAGAGTCAATAAGTCACTTAATGTTCAGCAGTCTGATGGCAGAGGGGAAAAAGCTGTTCATGTGCCGGGAGGTTTTAGTCTGAATGGACCGAAGTCTTCTACCTGAGGGGAGGGTGGCAAACAGTACGTGACCAGGGTGTGAAGGATCGGCCATGATCCGGCCAGCACGCCTCCGGGTCCTGGAGATGTACAGATCCTGGAGAGATAGGAGCTTGCAGCCGATCACCTTCTCAGCAGTGTGCACGACGCGCTGCAGCCTTAGTCTGTCCCTGGCAGTAGCTCCTGCGTACCACACGATTATGGAGGAGGTGAGGATGGACTCGATGATGGCCGTGTAGAACTGCACTAACATCTTGGTGGGTAGCTTGAGCTTCCTCAGCTGCCGCAGAAAGAACATCCTCTGCTGGGCCTTTTTGATGAAGGAGCTGATGGTTGGCTCCCACTTGAGGTCCCGGGTGATGGTGGTGCCTAAGAAGCGGAAGGAATCTGCAATGGTGATGGGAGAGCCTGTGATGGTGAGGGGGGGCAGGGGGGTTGTGACTTTCCTGAAGTCCACAATCATCTCCGCTGTCTTCAGAGCGCTCAGCTGCAGGTTGTTGTGGCTGCACCAGGACACCAGCTGGGCCACCTCTTTCCTGTAGATGGACTCATCGCCGTTGGAGATGAGCCCGATGAGGGTGGTGTCATCCGCAAACTTGATCAGCTTAACAGACTGGTGGGTGGAGGTGCAGGAGTTGGTATAAAGGGAGAAGAGTAGGGGGGAAAGTACACAGCCCTGGGGTGATCTGATGCTGATGCTAACAGAGTCTGAGACAGACTTCCCCAGCCGCACATGCTGCCTCCGGTCCGTCAGGAAGTCGGTGATCCACCTGCAGAGGGAGTCAGGCACGCCGAGCAGGGACAGCTTGTCCTGGAGCAGAGCGGGGCGGATGGTGTTGAATGCAGAGCTGAAGTCCACAAATAGGATCCTGGCGTAGGTTCCCGGGGAGTCCAGGTGCTGCAGGATGGAGTGGAGAGCCAGGTTGACTGCGTCGTCCACAGACCTGTTGGCACGGTAGGCAAACTGCAGCGGGTCCAGGAGGGGAGTGGTGATGGACTTGAGGTGGGACAGGACCAGGCGCTCAAAGGACTTCATGACTACAGAGGTGAGCGCTACAGGTCTGTAGTCGTTAAGTCCAGTAATCCGTGGCTTCTTGGGGACAGGGATGATGGTGGAGGATTTGAGGCAGGTCGGCACGTGGCATTGCTTAAGGGAGGTGTTAAAAATGTCTGTGAAGACAGGAGCCAGCTCTTTCGCACAGTGTCTCAGGGTGGAGGGAGACACGCCGTCCGGACCGGGGGCCTTGCGTGGGTTCAGTCTGGAGAACCGTCTGTGCACGTCCTGCACACTGATGACAAGGGCAGGGGGGGGAGGAGGGGGGGGACCGCTTTTGATGAATTAGCGGCCAAGGAGGCAGTGGAGCTGGGTGGAGGGGGGGAGTTGGACACAGTTGACGAGGTGTCAAAACGGGCGTAATGTTGGGACAGTTTTTGACAAAGGGCTTTGTCATCCTGACCTTTAGAAGCCTGAGGCCGATAGTTGGTGATTTGCCTCAGTCCTCTCCACACAGAAGCCGAGTCATTAGCAGTGAACTGCTGCTGGAGTCTCTCAGAATACACAGATTTAGCTCTCTTCAGCTCTCTGTTAAACCGATATTTAACCTCCCTGTAGCAGTCCCTGTCTCCACTTTTCAACGCTGCTTCCTTCTCCTTCCTGATCTGTCTGAGCTTGGCAGTGAACCAGGGCTTATCATTAGAGTATCTCACCCTGGTGCATGATGGAAGAATGTTCTCCTCACAAAAGTTGATGTATGAGTTCACAGTGTCTGTGTACTCATTAAGATCATGTGTGGCTCCTTTAAACATGTCCCAGTCAGTTATTTCTATGCATGTGTTCAATTTCTCTCCAGCTTCACTGGTCAATTTCTTCCTGGTGGTCACAACAGGTTTAGTGAGCTTCAGTCTCTGTCTGTATGTGGGAATGAGGTGGACCATCACGTGATCAGATAATCCGAGCGCAGCGCAGGGAACAGCGCGATACGCGTCCTTCACTGTGGTGTAACAGTGATCTAGTGTGTTCTCACCTCTGGTTGGACATTTAATAAACTGTTTGTATCGGGGGAGCTCGTGACTCAGATTGCTCTGGTTAAAGTCGCCAACCACAATAACCAGGGAGTCCGGGAAAGTCCGCTCCGCATGTTGGATGTGATCTGCGAGCGCGCGCTGAGCCTCGCGCGCGTCCGCGTCGGGAGGGGCGTACACAGCGATCAATACGAATGAAGCAAACTCCCGCGGGGAATAAAATGGCTTGCAGTTAATGGAGAGAAATTCTAGGTCGGGAGAACAGTGCCGGGAAATCACGGTTACATCAGAGCACCAGCTGCTGTTAATGTAAAAGCATACTCCTCCTCCTTTAGACTTACCGGAGAGCTCTGTGACGCGATCAGCACGAAACAGCTGAAATCCCTCAAGGCTGATCGCGCTGTCCGGAGTAGAATCATTAAGCCATGTCTCAGTAAAACAGAGGGCGGACGAATTAGCGAGGTCCTTAAATCGCATCAGCAGTCTCAGTTCGTCTACCTTGTTAGGGAGAGAGTTGGTATTGATCAGAAATATTCCAGGCAAGGCTATGCGCATGCCCCTCTTCCGAAGCCGTTCGAGAGCTCCCACACGTTTTCCTGTCTTCCGCCGTCTCACTTTTTGGGCTAGAAAGTGGACCAGATCGGTGGCAGGAGCCAAAAAAACCGGGAGAAGGTCCGTGGGAGTGAAAGACTGATATTTAGAAGCTCTTCTCGGGTATAAGAGCAGGCAGACACACAACTGACGAACAGAAACAAACAAATTAAAGGGCAGCGAAGCACCATGGCGGCCACTGTGGGCGCCATCTTGGATCTTGGATCGGTTTAATTCAAGGTTTAATTCAAGGGGTTGAACAAAAATATATGATTAAACATGTAGGAATTATAGCTATTTTTATACAAACGCTCCTCATTTCAATGTTACTTTTCAATATTTTGTTGAGAATCCTTTGCAGGCAATGACTGCCTGAAGTCTGGAACCCATGGACATCACCAAACGCTGGGTTTCCTCCTTTGTAATGCTTTGCCAGGCCTTTACTGCAGCTGTCTTCAGTTGTTGCTTGTTTGTGGGTCTTTCTGCCTTAAGTTTTGTCTTGAGCAAGTGAAATGCATGCTCGATTGGGTTGAGATCTGGTGATTGACTCGGCCATTGCAGAATCTTCCACTTCGTTGCTTTAAAAAACTCCTGGGTTTCTTATGCAGTATGTTTTGGATCATTGGTGAAGCGCCATCCAATCAACTTTGCTGCATTTGGCTGAATCTGAGCAGAAAGTATATTTCTATACACTTCAGAATTCATCCAGCTGCTTCTGTCTTTTGTCACATCATCAATAAACACAAGTGGCCCAGTGCTATTGGAAGCCATGCATGCCCATGCCATCACACTACCTCCACCATGTTTTACAGAAGATGTGGTGTGCTTTGGATCATGAACTGTTCCAATTCTTCTCCAAACTTTCTTCTTCCCATCATTCTGGTACAGGTTGATCTTAGTCTCATCTGTCCAAAGAGTGCTGTTCCAGAACTGGGCTGGCTTCTTCAGGTGTTTTTTGGCAAAGTCAATTCTGGCCTTTCTATTTTTGAGGCTGATTAATGGTTTGCACCTTGTGGTGAATCGTTTGTATTTACTCTCATGAAGTCTTCTCTTTATGGTAGACTTAGATACTGATACACCTACTTCCTGGAGAGTGTTCTTCACTTGAGTGGATGCTGTGAAGGTGTTGTTCTTCACCATGGAAAGGATTCTGCGATCATCCACCACTGTTGTCTTCCGTGGACGTCCAGGCCTTTTTGAGTTCCCAAGCTCACCAGTGCACTCTTTTTTTCTCAGAATGTACCAAACTGTTGATTTGGTCGCTCCTAACATTTCTGCTATCCCTCTGATGGATTTCTTCTCTTTTTTTCAGCCTCAGGATGGTCTGTTTCACCTCCATTGAGAGCTCCTTTGACCGCATGTTGTGTGTTCACAGCAACAGCTTCCAAATGCAAACGCCACACCTGGAATCAACTCCAGACCTTTTAACTGCTTAATTGATGACAGGTTAACGAGGGAAGAGCCCATGCAGCCTTGTTATATTTTTTTTTTGCAGCCTTCTGAGTCAGTTGTCCAATTACTTTTGGTCCCTTGAAAAAGAGGCGGCTACGTATTAAAGAGCTGTAATTCCTAAACCCTTGCTCCAATTTGGATGTGAATACTCTCAAATTACAGCTGAGAGTCTGTACTTTAAGCCCATATTGATTATATAATTGTATCCTGAATATGTTTTTGTAAACAGCTAAAATAACAAAACTTGTGTCACTGTCCAAATATTTTTGGGCCTAACTGTATATGTGCATGCCTCAGAGCATCCTCTAGTTATGCATACAGTTTTGGTTGTTTAAAAAACAGTTTTTACAATGAGTCTTAAAAGTGTTTGGTGCGGTATGTTCTCTGATTGCAGGTGATATATTATTCCAGATCTTGGTGCCCCTCACTGATAGCACAGATTGAGCAATTGTGATGCGTCTGTGAGGGACCTCACAGTCTACTCTAGTGATTGCTCTGGTGGTTGTACCGGTGACAGTTCTCAGTTTAACATACTCTCCTGGGGTGTGTGGGGATGGGGGGTGTATAGTCATTTAATATTTCATACATTGAACAGGCAAATTTGAGAGTTTTATAATTTTCAAAAGACAGAAAATTGTATTTCTTGTAAATGTGACAACAATGATATGTGGGGTCTTTCTTATCAAAGATTTTTATGTTTTATTTGTATAAGGATTCAGTGGATTTGATTATGGTTACACCAGTGAGTGTCCAATTGGTAAAACAGTAATCAATGTGTGAAAAGGCCATTGCATGCAGGAACATTTTGGATGCATTAAGTGTCAGCAATGGTCTAATTTGTTTAAAATTTCTTAGATTGAATTTGATTATGTTTGAAAAATTTTTGATGTGTTTAAAAGTTAATGAAGAAGTTAATGAGGAATCTGAAATCAAGGTACATCAAAGGTACATGTCTATTTTTTTTTTTAAAAATCCTTTAAGATTATTGATTGCAGCAGTGGCATAAATGGTCCCATCATCCCACAGCAGGAGAAACATACTATAGTGTGGTGTAAAGCCAGTGTCTGGAGCGTGCAGCTCACGTTTGGCTATGCTGTTACAGAGTGATATCATTCATTAGTGTGGGCATTCACATCTTTATCTTTATAGTTGTTAATCAATATTGTTATCTTTATTGTCGCTGGTGTGGATGGTCCTTTATTGTTGATGGTGAGCTGACGCAGTCCTTTCAATACAACAGTGGTATGAAGCAAGGTTGTAAACTGGCACTAATGCTCTTTGGCTTGTATGCTGTGATCCTGCTGTGGTTGGCTTTCAAAAACCTCAAGCGCTCATTCAACATACAGATCAGATTCTGCTATGATGGTGATCTGTTTGATCTACGCAGACTTAAGGCAAAGTCTAAAGTTCTCACAGAATTCATCAGGGAAGTTCAGTGGGCTGATGACATTGCAATATACAGTGACACGCCAGAGGGCTTGCAGTCGCTGTTGACATCCTATAACAACTTGACAAAGAGGATGAGATTGTGCATCAACACAGTGAAAACAGAGACCATGTTTATTGGTAAAACAGCTGAATTCTTCGATGGCATAAAATAACCCAACATCAACTGTTTCAAATACCTTCGTTGCCACTTTACTCCATGAAGGAAGAACTTTTGTCTCACTTTCAAGTAACATCATACACTTTTGGTCAGTTGCAAAAAAAGTGTTTGATTCCCATGATCTCACCATTTCTACTAAAATAAGTGTGTACTTCTTCTTCTTCTGGCAGCTTCCTTTAGGGGTCTCCACAGCAGATCATCTTCCTCCATCTCACCCTATCCCTTGCACCTTCCTCTTTTCCTCCTGCCTGGCAGCCCCATCTTCAACATCCTTTGTCCAATATCTCTACTATCCCTCCTCTGCACATGTCCAAACCATCTCAGCCTTGCCTCTCTTACTTTGTCTCCAAACCGCTCAACCTGAGCTGTCCCTCTGATGTACTCATTTCTAATCCTGTCCTTCCTAGTCACTATCAATCAGAAGCTGTGTTAACTGAAAATTGTCCTTCATTGACAGATTTTTTTTTAGCAATGACTGAAAATTCTGAAAGCTTTCTGTCATTTGATAGATAGCACAGAAGGTGATCTAATTGAAGTCATTTAAAAAGACGGGTATTAATAGGTTATGACAGAAATTTTACAAGCCTGTCTGTCAAAATGACAGATAACAAAAAAGTCTTGTGCAACCTCTGTTCCCAGTAAGAACCTTAGCATCTTCAACTCGGCCGCTTCCGGCTCTATCTCCTGTCTTTTTGTCAGTAGCACCATCTCCAGACCATACATTATACCAGGTCTCACTACCGTATTGTAAATCTTCCTTTTCACTTTAGCTGCTATCCATCCATCCATCCATCCATCCATCCATCTTTTACCACTTTTCTAGAGGTCCAGGCCATGAAGGCAGCAGTTCAAGCAGAGAAGCCCAGACTTTCCTCTCTCCAGCCACCTGCTCCAGCTCTTCAGAAAGGATACCAAGACATTCCCAGACCAGCTGAGAGATGTAGTCTCTCCAGCGAGTCCCGGGTCTGCTCTAAGGTCTCCTTCCGATTGCCTGTATCTTGGCCTTGGGCAGATCTTAGTCACCCTAATAGCCATCCCTGTTATCACCTGGTTCAGCGGTGTGCCTCACATCACTGTGGCCCATCTCTCTGTGGTTTTGTCATGATTCCGTGGCGGATTGCATGTACCGGTGTTATGCCAATAACTCTCCCACCAATCTGGGGAAGTCCTCGGCATAAAACCGGTCAGTAGCCCTGGTCTTCAGCCATAAAAGTGACCGGTGTGCCAGAGCAGGTGATTGGCCATGGAATCACGATGAAGCCTTTGGCTCCCTTCAATCAAAATGTCCCAGGACCGAATCCTGCTAGCTCTCATGCCCAACATCCCCAGTGTCCTCCGTGGATCCGTTCTGCTCTCGTGGGCAGCGTGGTCATGCCTGCTTTCAGCTGGCTTTGAGAGAAGAGTAGAGTCTCACAGAGCCACACTGCCCTTTGAGATCCCTTGGCTCAGTAGCTTGCCTCGGATTGTGGCAGTCGTCCAGTGTGCGGTGCTAGTGATTTGTTGTGGAATCATGGCAAAATTATTGGGAGATAGACCGGACTGATGCGAGATACACCATTGACTGTGGAAATAGAAAATAACAATATAGGTCGCGCTTGCAGCCAGTGTCCTAGTACCAGTGTTAGCTCGTGGGCTAATAGCTCATAAGCTAATAGGCTACCTTTAGCCACCACTTCGATCTACATGACGGACAGCTAGGCGGGCCAATAATAGAGCAGTGGATGGGTCTTTAGGACGGCAGCAGGTTGGCTTTTTCAAGACTTGACGTAGAAAACATACCCAGAAAAGTCAAAAAATGTTTTTGAGTTTCTCTGAGAGAAAAAACGAGATAAAGGCAATGTACTTTTTTCAGATAGTAGACTTTTTGGAATATTTTTGGCTAATTACATGAGCAGTTGACACATTTGAGACAGTTAAAACCTACAAACACACCATTTTTCAATCAATGACCCCTTTAACATGGGAGTCTACAGGGAATGATTCAGCATTAAAGTCAGCCTCAAGTAGCCAGTGAAGGAACTGTAGTTTTCAGCACCTAAATAAAAACATCTGTAAAAATATGGAGTAAATAAAATAAGTGGCTAATCAGTACCTGGGTCACATACGTTTACAGCTCTGGAAAAAAATTAAGAAACCACTGCAAAATCTTTCCTAAATTAACATCTCTACATGGACTTATAGCAGCCATTCAGTTTGATTATCTGTTTAATTCCAACACAAGGACACCTCAGTCTACTTAAGGAGGTACTGATTAGGTGATCATCTAAACATACTGACACATGAAAGCTGTGAATAAAAATCTGAGTTATTCCACAAATACAAATTTCTGCATTCTTCCTAAATTAAAACTTAATTATTGTAGTCTTTAAGAATGAACATGAACTTGTTTTCTTTGCATTCGTCGTCGGCCTCCGTCGGTCTATGATGACCATGGAAGAGAATCCTAAACGTCTACTCTGCTGGAACAGCACCGCCTGTGGCTGAACAGGCCGATGCGCGAATGACAGTCCCTGTCACACAGGTCACACTTGTGGGTGGTCTCCGTGCTGCTGGGTCTGTGGCGGTTCTTCCTGCGGGTCCTTTTTTCATCTGCTGCAGCAGTCAGTCTCTCTTCACCCGCCTTGAGCTGTCTGGTCAGGGTGCCTCTCCATTTGGAGCGGTCCGTTGCAAGGTCCTCCCAGCGCTCTGTGTTGATATCCAGGGCCTTCATGTCTCTCTTGCAGACGTCTCTAAAGCGCAGCTGTGGGCGGCCAACGTCTCTCCTGCCAGTTGCCAGTTCTCCGTAGAGGACGTCTTTGGGGATTCTGCCATCCTCCATACGGTGAACGTGGCCTAGCCAGCGGAGCCTGCGCTGCCTGAGTAGAGTGAACATGGAGGGAAGGCCGGCGCGGGACAGAACTTCTGTGTTGGGCACTTTGTCCTGCCAGGATATGTCCAGGATGTGGCGAATGCAGCGCAAGTGGAAGGAGTTCAGTCTCTTTTCCTGCAGGGCGTATGTTGTCCACGTCTCACTCCCATAGAGCAGTGTGCTGATGACGCAGGCGTTGTACACTGCCATCTTCGTCTTGACAGAGAGTTTGGGATTCTCCCACACTCGTGTGGTGAGGCGAGCGAGTGTGAAGGCTGATTTTCCAATCCTCTTGTTGATCTCTGTATCAAGGGAGAGGTTGTTGCTGATCGTGGACCCCAGGTACGTGAACTGATTCACGACCTCCAGCTTGTAGTCATCAATGGTGATGGTTGGTGGTGCTTCCGTGCCTTGCGCCAAGACGTTAGTCTTCTTCAGGCTGATGGTAAGCCCGAAGTCCTTGCATGTCTGGGAGAAGCGGTCCATCAGGGTCTGAAGCTCCTGCTGTGTGTGGGTTGCGACTGCAGCGTCGTCTGCGAACAGCATGTCTCTGATTAGAGCCTCGCGTACTTTGGTTCTGGCTTTCAGGCGGGCGAGGTTGAAAAGCCTACCGTCAGATCTTGTGTGCAGGTAGATTCCCTCTGTTGCTGTGCTGAAGGCATGCCTCAGGAGCATAGCAAAGAAAATCCCAAAGAGGGTTGGCGCAAGTACACAGCCCTGTTTCACTCCGCTGCGTATGTTGAATGGCTGTGAGACGTTGCCATCGTGCTGCACTATCCCCTGCATGTTGGTGTGAAACGATTCGATGAGGCTTTGCAACTTTGGTGGGCATCCTATCTTTGGCAGGATCTTGAAAAGGCCCTCTCTGCTGACCAGATCAAACGCTTTGGTGAGGTCGATGAAGGCGACGTACAGAGGCATGTTCTGTTCTCTGCATTTCTCCTGGAGTTGGCGGATGGAGAATATCATGTCTACCGTCGATCGCTCAGCGCGGAAGCCACACTGAGACTCGGGGTAGACACGTTCGGCAAGCTTCTGTAGACGAACGAGAACAACTCGTGCGTAGACTTTGCCAACAACGCTGAGGAGGGAAATGCCCCTGTAGTTGTTGCAGTCGCTTCTCTCCCCTTTGTTCTTGTAGAGGGTGATGATCTTGGCGTCCCTCATGTCCTGTGGTACGGCACCTTCCTTCCAGCACTGGCAGAGGACGTCATGCAATGGCAGCAGTAGGGCGGTCTTGCAGTGCTTGATCAGGTCAGGGGGTATGCCGTCGTTGCCGGGTGCCTTGCCAGCGGCCAAGCTATCAATGGCCTTACTGAGTTCGTCGATGGTTGGCTCAGCGTCAAGTTCGTCCATGGATGGCAGGCAGTCGATGGCATCAAGGGCTGATGGTGTCACGGTGTTCTGTCTAGAGTAGAGGTCGGAGTAGTGTTCCACCCATCTCTCCATCTGCTTGTTCTTCTCTGTGATCATCTCCCCAGTGGAAGATTTGAGGGGGGCCGTCTTGCTCTGAGCCGGACCAAGTGCTTTCTTGATGCCATCGTACATACCACGGATGTTCCCTGTTATGGCAGCGGTTTGAATGTCTTGGCTGAGCTGAGTCCAGTACTCGTTGGCACAGCGCCGAGCAGTCTGCTGAACTTTGCTTCTCGCAGCCCTGAGAATCTGGAGATTCTTCTCGTTTGGGTACTTCTTGTACTCAGCAAGTGCTGAGCGCTTGGCTTCAATGACGGGGGTCATCTCGGTCAACTTGGCATCAAACCAGTCCTGTGACTTCGAGGTCTTCCTCCCAAAGGTAGCCAAGGCTGTGCGGTAGATGGTGTTTTGTAGCTCTTCCCACCTCTGCTTTGCAGATTCTCCTCCTTGTGGTACACCAAGTTCCTTCTCAAAGGTGGAGGCAAACTGCTCAACAAGTTCTGGTTGGGCCATCTTGCTGGTGTCAATCCGTGCCTTTCCAGGTTGTCTAGCACGATGGAATTTCTTCAGCTGCAGCTTGACCTTGCAACACACCAATGAATGGTCTGTGTCGCAATCTGCACTCTGGAACGAACGGGTGATTAGCACGTTCTTCAGTGAGGTGCGCCTGGTCAGGATCAAGTCTAGCTGGTGCCAGTGCTTTGAGCGTGGATGTTGCTAGGAAACCTTGTGTTGGGGCTTGGTCTTGAAGAACGAGTTTGTGATGCACAGATCGTGATATGTGCAGAACTCGAGCAGCCGCTGTCCGTTGTCGTTCATTCTGCCCACGCCAAAAGGTCCAAGACAGGAGGGCCAGGAGTCGTGGTCAGCACCCACTCTGGCATTGAAGTCTCCAAGGAGAATGAGTTGTTCAGAGTTGGGGATGATCCTGACAGTTGTTGCGAGATTCTCGTAGAACTCGTCTTTTGCCTCTGGTGTGGCTGTCTGTGTTGGGGCATACACACTGACGAGCGTGACTGGGCCTTCAGTGGTGTTCAGGCGGAGGGTGAGGAGTCGTGCAGAGCCAGTGCTGCCCGGTTCCACCATCTTCAGCAAAGTGTTCTTCACTGCGAAGCCCACTCCGTGTTCCCTGTGTTCGTCACTGCCCTTTCCCTGCCAGTAGAACGTGTAGTCCTTCTCTCTCAGTGTGCCTGCATCAGCTAACCGTGTTTCCTGGAGAGTGGCGATATCCACTCCCAGTCTCTTCAGCTCATTATTGATGATGGCAGTCTTCCTGGTGTCGTTGATGTCCTTGAGGTTAGCAGCGAGTCCTGTCATCATAGTGCGGACGTTCCAAGTTCCCAGTTTTAGAGTTGGTCTCTTTTGTTTTATTGTCTTGCCTGGTGCGAAGGTTCTCAGCCTGCTGTTTGGATTTCTCCTTATCCCCATGCACCCAATGAGGAAAGCAAGCTGTGGCGGGACAACACCTTATTGGCTGGGGGCTGCCCAGCTTGAGGCGGGCGGTAGCTGTCCAGTGAGATCTGATGATCCCTCCCACCGTCGGGAACAACCCCTGGCGCCACGCTCTACGCCAATTGAGCAGTGGCTTATAACCGGTAACTGTCATTCCCCGTGTTTTGTCTACGCCAAAGGCGAAGCTGGAGTGTCCTCTCCAGTGATCCGGTGTTCTACCTTCCAGCGTTGGGCGTTGGTAGGATTCAAGCCTGGGCAGGAAGATATGGAGGACAAGATGTTGCCCATGCAGCATGTCCCCCCTCTCCACGTCACTGATGAATCCAAAGGAACAGCAGGGCTGCTACAGTTTGGCACCAGCGCCGTTGCAGGAGCTGCCAGAACGATGTTGAGCACAACATAGAACTGCCTTAGGGGCTCCAACTCCGGATTTTTCCTCAGGGTTGACTCCCGAAGCCTTTCCCGTGACCGGGTATGCCGCAAGGCAGCAGAGGTTTGAAATCAGGGTTTACCTTCCCCTAGATGGGCTACCTTCCCAGGTTGACGAGCCACCATCTACCCGAAGCATCTGGTTTTAAGGCGCCAGAGATCCGCCCTCGCCCCTTCTCCTATTAGTAAAAGCAGGTCCGCCGGGCTTAGAGACTAAACCACACGGGCAGGCTAGGAGTTGGACTTAGTTGTCAGAGACTTTTCGAGACGCATGCCCTAAGGAGTATTTTATGAGCACTGGGAGCTTAACCCCAGTGCCGCTCCTGGCTATGACAACCTTGGAACCTGATCTAAAAACATATTTAAAAGCAGCATCTTTTTTTGTTGTTTTGGCCAGATGTCATTTTCTGTAAATAAATGCTCTAAATTATGGTATTTTGACTTGGATTTTGAGTGAGTTGTTTTCAGTAGGTTAGAGCATAAAACAAAATTGTTCATTTTACTCAAACACATATGGTAACTAGATAATCATTTTGCAGTGGTCTCTTTGTCCCTTAATTTATTCCAGAGCTGTATGCCCTTGAATTAAAGTCATATATGCATGCCTATTTCATGATGAGGAAAAAAATGTTTGGCACTTGTAAGCATATTGTTTACAATGCTGCTTTGAGATCCATAACAAACTTAAATAATTCAATTACTAGAAAGATGTTAAGAACCATTTAAAAGGATGGTCAAATAACTGTACGTCCATGATGTCATTTTAAAAAACTCTGAATACCACATTTGAATTATAAGCAATATAAAGGTCCAAAATATTAGATTCTTATTGAATATAGTGTATATGGTTTTAAATTGATTCTGTTCTGGTCAGGAAACCAGCTGATCTTCACAACCTTGCTCCAGGCACACACCCTCCATTCCTCACCTTCCAGGGGGAGGTTCTCACCGATGTCAACAAAATTGAGGAGTACCTGGAGGAGATGCTGGCTCCACCAAAGTAAGCCTTACACACAGACATACACTCAGACAAATGAAATTAGGAAATAGGGCAAACAATATCTAACATGAAATCCTGCTCTCCAGGTATCCTAAACTTGCAGCAAAGAACCGTGAATCCAACACAGCAGGAAACGACATATTTGCCAGGTTCTCAGCTTACGTCAAAAACACCAGAACAGAGAAAAATAAAGGTGAAATTAGTCAAGTAAACATATATATCATATGTACAATGATGATGATGATGATAATATCATCTGAAAATTTTCTGTGTGTGCGTTTCAGCATTAGAACAGAGTCTAAACAAGGCTCTGGCTAAGTTGGATGAGTACCTGATTAGTCCGCTACCTGAGGAACTTCAGGTGAGGCACCATGGTGGTGATGGAGAATCTACTCGAAAATACCTAGACGGAGACGAACTAACACTGGCTGACTGCAACCTTCTGCCCAAACTTCATGTTGTTAAGGTAGCTTCATTGGGAGTAACTGAGTTCATTTGATTCTCTACGATTTAACATTTGCAATATGTTTCAATATCTTATTTTTCTTTTGTTTTTGGCAGGTGGTTGCAAAGAAATACAGAAACTATGACATCCCATCTGAGTTCAGAGGAGTGTGGCGTTACCTTGGCAATGCCTACAACCGAGATGAGTTTACCAACACCTGTGCAGCTGACATCGAAATTGAGCTTGCCTATAAGGATGTAGCCAAGAGACTTGGAAAATGAAATCACAACTGCAAACACTGGGAACTTTGCTCTCAGTGTATTAGTGTAATTAACCATCATCGTCATTTAACACACATTATACTATAATGTCCACTAATGTTTGAATCAGTTAGAATCAGTCAGTCATAGGTGACAGGAACTGTGGGGCATCCTGTGGTCTAGTGTGTACGGCGTGGCACATACCATGATGGGCATGCTGCTCAGGCAGGCGGCATGGGTTTGAGTCCTGGCCTGGACAGTCTTTCCTGCATGTATTTCTCCCCTGCTTTCCACCCAATTTACTGTTTATCTCACTGTCTCTGACAAATAAAGGCAAAAAAAAAACTAAAAAAGAAAAAAAAGATGAGAGCTTGGGGAGCCGTAACAGCCCCCTCCTTCCAAGGAGTCATTATTCCCATCACTAAGTGATGAGGAATCACCAGGTTTTTTAAAGAAGTCTTCTCATTTATTGGTAGCTCTATTCTTCAAATAATCAATTCTTCATTAACATTAGGCCATGTACGGCAGGCCTTTAAAGCTGCTGTAATTAAACCCTTACTTAAAAAGCTAACACTGGATCCAGGAGTTTTAGCTAACTATAGGCCAATCTCTAATCTGCCTTTCATTTCAAAAATCTTAGAGTTATTGCTGCGCAATTATTTGATCACTTGCAAGGAAATGGTTGATTTGAAGAGTTTCAGTATGGGTTTAGGATCCATCATAGTACTGAAACAGCTTTAGTGAAGGTCACTAATGACATTCTTATCACATCTGATAATGGACTTGTTTCTGTACTTGTCCTTTTAGACCTTAGTGCAGCTTTTGATACTATCGATCATAATATTTTACTTGATAGACTAAAACACCTTGTTGGACTTAATGGAACTTTGCTGCAGTGGTTTAAATCTTATTTATCTGATAGGTTCCAGTTTATTCATGTCAATAATGAGTATTCTTCCAACTCAAAGCTCAGTTATGGAGTTCCACAGGGATCTGTGCTCGGCCCTACTCTTTTTAGTTTATATATGCTTCCGTTAGGCAACATTATTAGAAAGCACTGCATACATTTTCATTGTTATGCCGATGACACACAATTATACTTGTCAATGAAGCCAGATGACAGTAATCAATTAAGCAAATTAGAGGCTTGTCTTAAGGAAATCAAAGCTTGGGTGGCTTGTAATTTCTTGCTATTAAATTCAGATAAGACTGAAGTCATTCTAGTTGGTCCAAAAAACCTTAGAAATACCTTTCCAAATCAAACTCAGTTTGGATGTGGTTACTCTTTCTTTTAATAGTTCTGTGAGGAAGCTTGGAGTTATTTTTGATCAAGATCTGTTCTTTAATTCACATATTAAACTTGTTTCTAAGACTGCCTTCTATCATTTGCGTAATATTGCCAAGGTTAGGAGCATCTTGTCTCAGAGTGATGCTGAGAAAGTAATCCACACTTTTGTTAGCTCTAGATTAGAATATTGTAACTCTTTATTGTCAGGCTGTCCTAAAACATCTTTAAAAAGTCTTCAGCTGATCCAAAATGCTGCAGCAAGAGTTTTAACAGGTACTAGAAAGAGAGATCACATCTCTCCAGGTCTGGCTTCCCTTCATTGGGTTCCCATAGAATTTAGAATTAAGGTTAAAATCCTTCTTTTTACTTACAAAGCTCTAAATAATCAAGCCCCTTTTTTATTTAAAAGATCTAATACTACCCTATCATCCTAACAGAGCACTACACTCCCAAAATGCAGGATTATTTGTAATACCTAGAATCTCCAAAAGTACAATGGGAGGCAGAGCCTTCAGTTATCAAGCTCCTCTCCTTTGGAACCAACTGCCAATCTGGATTCGGGAGTCAGACTCGATCTCTGTTTTTAAGGATAGGGCTAAAACTTTTCTTTTTGATATAGCTTATAATTAGGGTGGGATCAGGTGCCCCTGAACCCTCCCTTAGTTATGCTGCTAATAGGTTTAGACAGCTGGGGGACCTCCAACAATGCACTGGGCTTCACTCCTTTCTTCATTCCCAATGAAATATTTTTCTGGTCATTAACATCTCTCCCATAGATTGAGTCCCTGCCGTGCTGTTTGCTCTCTACAGCTTCTCTTCTTCTTCTCTATCACCTCACCCCCCAGCCAGTCGCAGCAGATGGTAAATGGTAAATGGCGTTCACTTATATAGCACTTTTTCTCATCTCTGGATGACCAAAGTGCTTTACAGATCCTGCTATCCACCCATTCACGCACACATTCACACACTGATGGCGGCAGAGCTGCCATACACACACAGGTACTAGCCTGGTCACCAGGAGCAACTGGGGGTTCAGTGTCTTGCTTAAGAACACTTCAACATGCAGACTGCAGACAGAGCGGGAATTGAACCCATGACCCTCCGATCAGTAGTCGGTCATACTACGCACAGTGGAACAGGTGTGTCGTGGGTGGTTAGGCTTCAGTCTGGTGGATGCTAATGTTATCTATCGGACTGAAGCCTAACCAGTAGCCAAACAACTACTGACGGAAATCCAAATGGAGGCTCTGACATCGGCCTCAGGCCCCTCCCTGAGCCTGGTTCTGCTGGAAGTTTCTTCCTGCTAAAAGGGATTTTTACAAGGCCCATTTTACCTATCTACTGTGTTAATCACACACACCCCAAGTGCAGAATCAGAGGGCCGCTGTCATGCAAGGCGCCGCCACAAATTTCCCTCCTCCATTCCATAATTGCTGAGCACCAAGCTGGACGGCAGGAAGTTCCACTTTTTTATATGGTCTTTGGTATGACCCGGCCGGGATTTGAACCCCTGCCTCCCGGGTGTGGGGCGGATGCTCTACCAACTGAACCACCACTCCGGTGGGAAGCAGAATGGGAAGCAGAAAAAATGACGGATCCAGTAGACACATAGCATGAATGATGCACCAGAATCTGTCCGACACACCGCGCCAGATGCGGGACAAGTCCGTTTGCATCTGGTGAGCAAATATTAATAATAATAATAATAATAATAATAATAATAATAATAATAATAATAATAATAATAATAATAATAACAATAATGATAATTAATAATAATAATAAGTCATCAAGTTTGAAGGGATTGACTTGCCCGAAGGAAGAAAGATGAAAACAGTTGATGAAGATGGATATAAGTACCTGGGAGTCCTTGAATATAATGACATACTGCAGGAGGAACTGAAGAGCAAATTAAGAGGCGAATATCTCCGCAGACTGAAGAGAGTGTTAAAGTCTAAGTTAAATGGCAAAAACATCATAATAGGAATAACTACATGGGCTGCCTCTGTCCTCCGCTATGGAGCTGGAGTCATTAACTGGACTAAGACTGAATTAGAAGAAATGGACAGGAAAACTAGAAAGCAGTTAACCATTTATGGAATGCTCCATCTGTGAATGGACGTGGACCGACTACATGCTCCTAGAAGTTGTGGAGGTCGTGGCCTTATCAGCACTGAAGACTGTGTTCATAATGAGGAGATTACTCTTGCAAGTTACATCCAGGCAAGCAGGTAACAGCTACTCACTGAAGTCAAGAAGGAAGGATTGTTGCTTAAAGAGGAGGTTGAAGACCCAAAGACCGTTAAAGAACAAAATAAGCAGAAGTGACTAGAAAAGTGGAAGAATAAGTCTATGCACAGCCAATTCTTGTATCAAACAGAGGACGTAAGAGGCAGGGCCTTGTGGGATTGGATGGTGAAGGGGAATCTCAAGAAAGAGACCGAAGGACTTATTACTGCCACACAAGATCAGGCGTTAAGTACCAACTCAATGAAGGCTAAGATCCAGAAACAGAACCTGTCCCCCCTATGCAGGCTGTGCGGCATAAAGGATGAAACCCCAAACCATCTTGTATGTGAATGCAGTAAACTTGTGCAAGTTGAATACAAACAACGACTTGACAATGTTGCACGGATTATCCATTGGAAGCTTACCAAAGTACATAGGCTCGACGCTGCTGACAAGTGGTATGACCACAAACCAAAAGGAGTAGTTCAAAGTAAAGAAGTGAAACTCCTCTGGGATTCAACATACATAGAGACAAGGAAATACCAGCTTGTAGACTGGATCTAGTGCTGGTTAACAGAAAGGAGGGCCAATGCTTTATAATTGGCATTGCTGTACAAAGTGATACAGGGGTCGGGGAAAAGGAAAAGAAGAAAGTTGATAAACATCACGACTTGAGAAGAGAGGTGGCTAGACAATGGGACATCAAGACAACTGCTGTTCCAATAGTGGTGGGAGCCCTGGGCACAGTTACAAACAACCTGGAGAAACATCTAAGCACAATAGACGTCTCTGCCAAGATCGAGCTCCTACAAAAAGCTGCCCTACTGGGAAAGGCACACATCCTCAGAAAAGTTCTCGAGGCCTGAGGCTAAAAGGCTTAGGTTGCCCTCGAAGATACGGAACTAACTGGCATAAAATCAAGCCGAGAAATAACTTCAAATAATAATAATAATAATTTTAAGAATTATGTTTTAAAACTAATTTAAGTTAAAACGAAATTCATATAATAAATACTGATTAAATTCACTAATGCATATAATTGTACATAAATACCGGAGTGGTGGCTCAGTTGGTAGAGCATCCGCCCCACACCCGGGAGGCAGGGGTTCAAATCCCGGCCGGGTCATGCCAAAGACCATATAAAAAGTGGAACTTCCTGCCGTCCAGCTTGGTGCTCAGCAATAAATGGAATGGAGGAGGGAATTCTGTGGCGGCGCCTTGCATGGCAGCGGCCCTCTGATTCTGCACTTGGGGTGTGTGTGATTTACACTGTAGATAGGTAAACCACAATCTCGTTCTGCTGTACATGATTGGTTGTACAGCTGAATGACAATAAGGGTGATTTAATTTAATTAATTTAATTTAATTTTTACAGTATAGGGGAATATCCTTCCCTCCCAGCATAATCACCAGATTTGTATCTGTAAGTTGTATCTATAAGTTGGTAGCCGATTGCTCTGTGGACTTCCGGGTGGTGGCAGTGGAGGTGGGTTGGGAGGATACCTCCCTTTGTAGCATTTTCATCCGAAGCCTTAGCCCTAGCCTGAGGAACGAGCTATCAGCACCTGATTAACAATGTGTTGAGGGATTTTTTGGGCTCTTTCATATTTGTTTACCTTGATGATATTCTCATCTTTTCTCAGTCTCTCAATGAAGACCGAGTGCACGTCAGGCGAGTGCTGCAGCGGCTGCTGGAGAACAAGCTGTTTGTTAAAGCGGAGAAGTGCGAGTTCCACACTTCATCCACTTCATTTTTGGGGTTTGTCATCTCGCACAACGAGATCATCGCCGATCCAGCTAAGGTAAAAGCGGTGGTAGAGTGGCCAACCCCCTCATCCGGAAACAGTTACAGTAGTTTCTGGGATTCGCCAACTTCTACCACCGCTTCATCAAAAATTACAGTCTCACTGCCCTCCCTCTCACTCGCCTCACCTCTACCAAGGTGCCCTTCCGGTGGACGGAGGAGGCTGAGGCTGCATTTTTGGAATTAAAATCATTATTCTCATCTCCTCCAATTCTGGCGCAGGTGGACCCCGCTGTACAGTGTCTGGTGGAGGTGGATGCTTCGGACTCCGGAGTCGGAGTAGTTTTGTCTCAACGCTCCCCTGTGGATGACAAGATTTGCCCCTGTGCATTCTTCTCCCACCATCTCTCCCCGGCTGAGAGGAACTATGACATCAGGGACAGGGAGCTCATGGCGGTGAAACTGGCTTTGGAGGAGTGGTGCCATTGGCTGGAGGGGGCCTCCCAGCCATTCATCGTATGGACTGACCATAAGAACTTGGAGTACCTCAGGACGGCCAAGCGTCTAAACATGCACCAGACCCGCTGGTCCTTGTTCTTTGGCAGGTTTGATTTTACCATCACCTACCGCCCAGTGTCCAAGAACACCAAGCCTGACGCTCTATCAAGACAATTTGCTTCGCATGCGGCGGAGACACCATCTCACCCCATTATTCCTCCTTCGTACATCGTAGGCACCCTCTCGTGGGGTATAAAGGAGAGGGTTCATAGAGCGCAGGAGATTGAGGCTGACCCAGGTGGGGGCCAGCGGGGAGACTGTACGTGCCTTCTGCCGTCCGGGGCGAAGTCATAAATTGGGCCCACTCCTCCAAGCTCCTATGCCAGGGGATGGCACGCACCGTGGCCCTACTGCAGAGGACCTTTTGGTGGCCATCGCTCCAGAGGGATGTCGGGGAGTACATCCGTGCCTGTCCCCAGTGTGCCACCGGTAAGACGTCCTCCTCTCCTCCGGCTGGTCTGCTTCATCCGCTTCCCATCCCCGGCAGGCCCTGGTCCCATGTGGCGCTGGATTTCATCACCGGCCTCCCATACTCTGCTAACAACACCATAATTCTCACAACAGTGGATAGATTCTCCAAGGCAGCCCATTTCATTCCCCTACAGGGTCCCCCCATGGCCAAGGAGACTGCGGATCTGCTCATCCTCCACGTGGTGTGGCTCCACGATATCCCCCTGGACACTGTGTCTGACCGTGGGCCCCAGTTCGTCTCGCAGGTGTGGCGGGCTTTCTGCAATGCCATTGGGGCTACGGTGAGCCTGTCCTCGGGGTACCATACCCAGAGTAACGGTTAGTGTGAGCGTGCCAATCAGGAGCTGGTGGCAGCGCTACGGTGCGTCACCACCGCCAACCCGGCGTCCTGGAGCTCCTATCTGCTATGGGTCGAATACGCCCACAACACCACGGTCTCGTCTGCCATAGGCATGCCACCGTTCGAGGCTTCCTTGGGTTACAACCCCCCGCTGTTTCCCGAAGAGGAGGGGGACACTGCGGTGCCCTCCATGCGGGCCCATCTGAAGCACTGTCGCCGGCTGTGGAAGGCTACCCTTGCCGCGCTTCGATGCACAGCGGACCGAAACTCCGCCATTGCCAACCACCCCAGGACTTCGGCTCCACCCTACCAGGTCGGGCAACAGGTATGGCTTTCCACCAAAAATATCAATCTCAAGGCTGAATCTAGGAAACTTTTAACAGCGCTTTATTGGTCCCTTTGCTATTACACACATTGTGAATCCTGTGGCTGTGCGCCTGGCTCTCCCCCCTTCCCTCCACATTTGTCCCACTTTTCACGTTTCCCAGGTGAAGCCGTTGTGCTCTAGCCCTCTGTGCCCTCCTCCCAAGATGCCACCTCCACCGGCAGTGATCAATGGTGACCCCGCGTGGAGGGCCAACTCCATTCTGGACATCCGGCGCCAGGGTCGCGGTCTCCAGTACCTGGTGGACTGGGAGGGTTACGGCCCTGAATGGAGGTCCTGGGTGCATCCCTCCTTCGTGCTGGATTCTCAGCTCATCAGGGACTTCCACCGGACGCACCTGGGTAGGTTGGATTGGCTGCCGAGAGGCGTCCCATGGGGGGGAGTACTGTAGTGATCTGCTCTGCATGCCTGTTGCCCTAATTTCCTTCACAGCTGCATGCACACCTGCTCTCCTCATTAAGTCTGCCTATTTAAGCCGTGCTGCCCTCGGGTCTGCACGGAAACGTCAAGCTCCCTGGTCTGGCAAGACCTCTTCGCCTTCTCGTCACCTCTATGATCCGGAGTTCCATCTCAACTGATCCCTCCTGTCTTGCCGTCCTCCTGGGAGTTCCTAGCTCCTCAACGACAAGTAAGCCCTCATCATTTCCTCATCTCCACGCTTCGCTCTACTCCCTTGTGCACAGGTGGAAACCCGCTGGTGGCAGACCTCCTCCTCCTGGCGGCGGACTGAGCTCAACCTGCACTTCACCAGCTCTCTGCACATCTCATCACCCTCTCACCTCCTCAGCAGCCGGAGCTAAAGATGCTGTCTCACTGGCCGGAGCCTCCGGGAACTCTCCTGTGCTACACACCAACTAGCCAACAGTAAGACTGAACATTCTCTGTATCACTCCTCCAGATCCCAGTCTCTAATCCACCTGTCTTTGCTCTTCCCTAGGATTGCCAGTCTGAACGGTGCTCTGCTCGCCCGGCTGCTACATTTCTGCACTCACACACACATTCACATTCACACTCACACTTCACAATAAAGATAATTGAGTTTATTCTGGAGTCCGTGTCTGCCTTCTGGGTCATTAATCATGTCAACAAGACACAATTTAAAACACAAGACTGTCAAGAAGCAGCTTAGCGTGTACTGCAACCTGTCAAACACGTTCTCACAAAATCAGGTAACACTACAAATCTTTTTTGACTATCTGAAGCAGTGCCATCCTGTTGAGCACACAATTTAAACACACACACACGTGCGTGTGTGTGTGTTTAAATCACTATTTCTGTCAAGCTTAAAGGTTCCTTTTTACTCCTAAGTGAAATGTGAAGCTATAACAAGATTAATTTTAAATATTTATTTTCTGTCAGAAGTTGAACCTGACAAATGTAGTGTAGAACATTATACAACTGCATTTCAAATAATTATAAAACATAAAATAATTATATAACATAAAATAATAAATATTTTATAATATTCTGCTGATCAACTTACCGATAGCTGAGTAAAGTACATGCCCAAAGCACTGCAGCCGTGTCCACTTGTTTAGTGATGTGGCCTTCACTATATTTGTCCCACTGTCTGTTGTGGTGCAGACTTACAGTCTCCAGGATGCAAGTGCTTCGATCAGTCCTAAAGCAATGACTTCACCTGTATGGTCTTCAGGAAAGTTTGAAGACATTTGCTTTTCGAATTCCAATCTTGATCAATGAAATGGGCAGTGAGGCTCATATATGGTTCAGATGTGTGACTTGACCACAAATCTGATGTAGTAGTAAAGTATGGCACACTTTGCAGCTCATTTTCAACAGTTTCTCTACATTCTGTGTACAGCTGGGGAAGTGCTGTCTGGGAGAAATATTTACGGCCAGGCAGTTGGTAACGAGGGTCAATTAGTTTAATCATCCACTTAAATCTGACATTCTGTGTGCTCAACAGGATGGCACTGCTTCAGATGGTCAAAAAAGATTTGTAGTGTTACCTGATTTTGTGGGAACGTGCTTGACAGGTTGCAGTACACGCTAAGCTGCTTGTTGTCATGCTTTAAATAGCCAAAATATCTCCACATTACTGAATTCCTCGGACCATTCTTTTCAACAATCTCTTTATCTATTGAGCATTGGGTGGCATCTGTTTTGGTGTCTTCTTTGGTAATGCTGTCACTGGACTTTTCATTAATGTTTTCTGTCATCTCCTACGCAGCTCTGCTAGCTCAAACATTAGCAGATGTGCTAGGCTAAGCCCCAGCTACGTGCTGGTTGTACGCACCTACGCACGCTGTTGTGTGCATCAATCAAACGTGACTTCCAGCCACATGATTGGTTTGGTGCTGTCTATGCTCATTTTCATTGGCTTTTCATGTTGCCTGTCAAAACACGGAACGAATGAGTTCTATCGAAGTTTATGGAAAGTGTTTTATGTTTCTATCAAGGAAAAGTTATTTCACGGTAATTATCATTTTATCACCCAGCCCTAACTAGAACACAACCAAAGGTGCTGGAACTCAACCACAATCAGCCTGATTCAGTTGACTATCTGGGAGGTTTTATCCTGGTTGTCCCTGCATTAACTGGCTCTGCTCCTCTTTTCTGTGACAGCCCCCTCTTTACAAAAAAATGTATGTTGCTTTCTGTGGCGCTAGACATGAAGCGCGACACAACAACACATAGCCCGACCAAATAAAATTGTAAGCGCACACATGCACCACACACACACACACTTTCAACTCTGTCTGTTCTAACAGAGGAGAGGAAGCAGAAACCTATAAATTGGCGTATTCCAATCAACCACTGATCTGTGCTGACTTTGACACAGAGCGAAAATAAAAGACTTGTAAAATGCTGGTGACTCAATTAATCAGTAGCGGCTGGTATCCCCAGCTTCCAGGCTCAGCTTGTGTTCATGTGACATCAGCGATATGAGGACATAAAACTTGATACACTGGAGAAATACACTTATTTGTGGGTGATCAGACTCCCGTCTTCATAAAGTTTGAAAAAGCCATGAGGGGTTGCTGAGGTATTAATTTATGCTAATGAAACCCACACCTGCGGCTCTCCAGTTGTAGCTTGAAAGCAGCCTTAGACAATTTCCCACGCCCCCCCCCCACTTTACGGTCTTTCACCCTGGTTGAAAAACACTGCCCTAAACCAAACCATAGCAGTTACAGCAGTGTGAATGCCTAACCCTAACCATAACAGTAGCATGAATACCTAACCCTAATCATTACAGTAGTGCAACTTCCTAACCCTCACCATTACAGTAGTGCAAATGCGTAGCCATCATCATAACGATAATGTGAATGCCTAACCCTAAACATTATAGTAATGAGACTGCTTCTCCCCGGACACAGACGAGCTACCCTCCCACCACCCCCAACATACCTCTGCACTATGCGCTCAGTGCATTTTATGCAATATAGCAGCGGCCTCACTATGGGTAAAAATAGTGAGCTTAGGGTGCTCTGTGTGTCATGGCTAAGCTTTGGATGGGGATGTTATGACCCGGCTCTAGGCCATAACAAATAGAGAGGATGCACAAAGGGTTTACCAAAAGTGAAGCATGTTTATTTACAAAAAGTGCAAAAAAGTGCAGTTAACTCAAAAAACAACAAGTGTTCCAGTATGCCCAGGAGAGGAGAGCAGCCACAAATACCCACAGATGATGGTCCTGTCAGCTAATTCTGACAGCTTGTCTTTTATTAAGGCAGCCATTCACACCTGCTGTCAATCAGTCATCACCTGATCAGCCATCAGCTGATCACCTGAAAGACAATGGAATCTGGCCAGCAACAAACCCCAATCCAGGGGAAGCTAGCAGCCATCACAGGGGACACTGTGACAGTTATATGGGGGTATACAGAGGACCAGTGTGTCAATAATAATAATAATAATGATAACAATGTATCATGATAATAGGTTTTAAACACACGTTTGTGAATGGTGAAGGTTAGGGAAATGGTTAGAGGAAGATTCTATTTTAGACATTGCACATTACAGCTGTAGCCTTACACCAACTCAGGTCACGCAGTTATTTTCACAACTTAACAATGTTTTATTGTATTTTTCCCAAACCTAATTATAGTTCCTCATTACTGGTGGTAAAACAGTCTTGTCAAACAACATACAAAAATTCAATAATGCATTCTAATAACACATAGGATGACATAACAAACACTTCGCTTGTCTCATTCATACACATTTCCATGATATCAAGCCATCCAGTGTCATGGGCAGCCTCTGACAGGCAGGGAATGACAGACTGAAGCAGGCAGGACTATGGTTTAACTCAGGTTTATTTTCCCCAAAACATAAAATTAAACCAGCATGGGGGCTGGACATAAAACGAGCCGTGAAAGGCTGAAAAAAACTCATAGATACAGGAACGCGTATAAGCAAAACCACAGAGCAGAAGTCAGAGGGAACTCCACAGTATGACGCCACACAAAATGAACACAGAGGAGGACATACTGTATATATAGGGAAACAGATAATCAGAGGAACACAGGACAGCTGGGGATAAACAATCAGGGAACAGCAACACATGAGGAGCAGTGGCTATGACTATGGAAGACACTAAGAACTGAGAACGATAGGTAACCGAGTACAAGGGACACACCCGAGACTCACACAGCAGACCAAGTGGGGACACAGAGAACAGTAACAACTGGGACGACAGGGACGACATGACAGATTGAAGACCAGGGGAGATGATAACAATCACAGAAGATCCAGGGGAGACACAGAAGGCAAAACGCAGGCAAATAATCATAATAATAAACACAAAGCGTGGGCTTGATCCTCAGACTATGCCCAAACCATGACATCCAGCTTCATTATAAACCCCTGAAACATAAATTTGTTCTGAACATAGCAATCCATCTGTAGGTTCAACTTCAACTTCAGCATAATTCAGTATCTTGGTATCTTCATTTTTTTAAATTGGCTATTAGGCAAAATACAGTGTTGGTTATAAAAATAGCACAATCAGTTATTTCAACCAACCAGTATGTTCTTAGAGATGTACAAAATAATTTAAAGTAAATCAACCAGCCTTCTTGAATTCCTCTGCAAATATGAAGTTTAAAAAGTCTAAATTTGAGCAGCAATAAATACAACTGTTTAAAGATATAACATTAAACCCCAGTAATCCCCCACATTGCCACTTTAACAAAAAAGTATGCATTAAATGTTTTGCTTTAAAATTTTTATTAAATGTATTGCAAATTTTTGTTTTTTGTTGCTTGTTTGCTTGCTTGTTTAAGCCAGCAAAGAGCCATTCTGAGCTCTTTTGTCTCAAAATATAATGAATGTTTTTAAAAAGTCATATACAGTAGGTATAAACTGGCCTGTCAACATTAGTAATATGAGTTTTTTTCCTCTTTATCATGCAGATTTTCTCTCATAGACACAGCTAGCTAGTTTAAATATAAATCTTTTGGCATGTCTGTATCCATTATGCTACATATCTGCAATAGACTGCATACCATCTTTTCAGATTCTTGTCTGGAAATTAAAATTTACCTATTGCCTTCTAGCTAACATAAAAACAGAAATATAAAAATGTGTGACAGTTGATATTTCAGCAGGCTAATTTTAAAAACAGTACTTTACGTCCAAAATCAACAAGTTATTAATTTAGAAGAAAATGTGATATGACAAGCATTTAGTAGATTTTGTATTAATTAGCTACAAATAGTGTCAAAGTTAAGCAAACGGGAAATAAATCTATTAGGATTAGGGTTTTATTTTCCAAGTTTTAGTTAAGTATTATATCCTGAATGTATAATTTAATTTTATAAATGTCTGTATTTATGTGCATTATATCTTTCATATTACTCTTCTCTTGATTTGTGTATAATTTCCAGGATTCTAAACACTGCTAAAAAAGTGTTTCAGCCAAAGCCTTTTACTGGTGTATTGCAGACTGTAAAGATTGTCTTCTTTTAAGGAAATGAACATTCTAACCGATTTCCTTTGGAAATTACAAATACTTATAAAAAATGCATCTTCCCTATTTTTACAGCCTCACAATAGTTTACAGCCCACTGTATTTGTTAGTCCATATCTAGGCAATGTTTTACCAACATCTTACTATTTCAAATGAAAATCATTCATATTTAATCTGTTAAATAGACCTAGAATAAGAAGAAAAGGTGTGTCCATGCAGTGGCCTTAAGTGTCTAAGTAAATCTGTTTTCTTTGTGATTTTAGACCACATACTGTAGTTGGTTGTGGATGTATTTTTAATCTAGAGAGCCTTGATGGAAATCAGCCCCTCTGCCTTCAGGTTTTCATGTGTGTACTAATGATGTATGTTTAAATGTAAAAAAAAAGAATGTAAATGTTTCATGTTATTGAGCAGGACATTACCCTGTAATAAAGCAAGCATAATCTGTAAATGATCAACAAACATATCGTTACTTCCTCTGTTGATTAGAACCATGAACCCACTGTGCATACTGCATTGCTCATTTGAATAATAAATCTATTTTCTCAGAGACTGAGCTGGAGGGTTTGTGGTTTTTCACTGAATTAATTTAGATGTTAATATATGCGTATACAGTGCATCCGGAAAGTATTCACAGCGCTTCCCTTTTTCCACATTTTGTTATGTTACACCCTTAATCCAAAATGGATTAAATTCATTTTTTCCTCAAAATTCTACACATAATATCCCATAATGACAATGTGAAAAAAGTTGGGGTCTTTTTTTTTTAGATTTTTGCAAATCTATTTTAAAAAAAAAAGAAATCACATGTACATAAGTATTCACAGCCTTTGCTCAAAACTTTGCTAATGCACTTTTGGCAGCAGTAGATGGTTAATAGTTGGAGAGTCTTTTCCAAGTTGGTATTTTGCCTTTGTCTCCCTTAGGATTATTGATAGTGGTATCAGTGATATGATGAACAGCAGAGCGATATGATGAACAGCTGTCGCCCTGAAAAATACCTCGACGTATTCTGACTTCCCCTAAAGACTGACCACTAGTTGTTAATTCCGTTCTCCAACTCTGCATGCTATCTCTCACTACCCGTTGAATGTTGGGAGCTTTCCCTGTCATCTCAAGTGTCTCCAGTAGCCAGGAATGTGGCATCATATCGCAAGCCTTCTGATAATCAAACCATGCCATAACAAGATTTATTTTTCTCCAGTTGCAATTCCAGAGCACCATTTTGTCAGTCATAAATTGGTCTTTTGTGCCCCTTGAGTTCTTTCTACATCCTTTTTGTTCTTCTGGGATTATCCTCTCCGTCCCAAGGTGGTCATAAATCTTCTTGGAGAGTATCCCGCTGAGTAGCTTCCACATGACTGGAAGGCATGTTATTGGCTGAAAATTTTCAACAGCACTGCCCAACGGTGGATCCTTAACACAGAGCACTGTCCTTTCAAGGGTCATCCATTGTGGCACCGCGCCAGGCTTCAAGACCACGTTAAGTTGGTCTGCAAAGCGATTGTGAAGTGATGTGAAATACTTCAGCCAGAAGCCTTGGATACCTTTGGACATTATCATTATTATCCTTATATGCCACATTCTTGCTCTCCCCTCTGACTGTTCATATTTTGTGCATCCTGTCATATGTGTGTGCTTTTACGCACGCACAAATGAGGAGAGATCAGAATCAGAATCAGAATCAGAATCAGAATCAGGTTTATTGCCATTGTTCATGTAGTACACAAACTAGGAATTTGTCTCGGTACAATGCTGCAACATTAAACATGATAAGATAAGAGAAATAAACTATACATGTAAATCATCTACATGTAGATGAGCCCACTTGCGGATGAAGAGTGAGTTTTATTACAATGAATCAAAAGGCAACAAATCAAACATAAGATTCCAAAAGGTAGGCTGCACAGCAGGTGAATACAGTTCAGTTGAGTCAAGTTTTGGACCAGAGAAAAACAGTTCACATCAGCCCCAGAGTAACACTGGCCGCTGGGGAAAAACAAGAAATGTAAACCAGGAAGGAAGACTTAGATGGATGTGTCGGAGCTGGGCTCTGAGAAAACAACAGCAAACATAGCCCAGAGGAAAAAGTCCAAAAACAAGGAGTAGGCTGAACTGAACGACTTACTGTGAGCAGGGAGAAGACTATACAATGCACCGGCCATGCACAGGAGTATGGACAGGGCTTAAGTACACCAGCCCTGATCATCACAATGATTGTCGGTGCGAGGAAGTGATTGTAGAGCGGCTGGAAAGCAGGTGTGGATGATAGAGTGAGAGAGTGTGTGAATGTGTGAACCTGTGCAGGGAAATGACAGATTGGAATCACCTGTCAGAAACTGACAGAAGAGAGGGGGAGTGGCTACCAGAGGCAGAAGGCACAGATATTATATGGAAAGCCAAAGGTAGCATAAAACACAGATGATATAGAACAGGAGCCCGCCATGAAGCCTGAGCTGGGGAAACCTCCAGCTCGGCTCATGACACATCCTCTGTGTGTAGTGTACTGGACAGGACTGCAGCCCTTATCCACGCTTTGTGTTCCAGTTTGACCCATTTATGATGTTTGGTGTGTATCCCCTCTGTGTTTGTACAGCTCCAGCCTTCCTGTGCTGCCTGATTGCCTTGATGGTGCTCACCTGTTCTGTTTTTTGTCTTGATTGCTCCCCTCTCTATATATGTGCGTTTTCAGTCTGTATCCTTTGCTGCGTCTTTGTGTTAACTTCACGTTTCTGTACCACACTATTTGGATTATTGGTTGCTGTTTATCACTCCATTTTGGCTGGATTATTATTACTTCCGCCAAGGAGGTTATGTTTTCATTGGCGTCTGTCTGTCTGTCTGTCTGTCTGTCTGTCTGTCTGTCTGTCTGTCTGTTAGCAACATAACTCAAAAAGTTAAGGACGGATTTTCATGAAATTTTCACAGATTGTCAGAAATGGGGTATCCTACAGATGATTATATTTTGGTGGTGATCCGGATCACCGTCCAGAAGAAAACCGCCATTACGCAAAATGCGATTTTCGTGACTAACTACTGAGCCACTAATCCTATCATTGTCAATCCAATTGCTAGTCATATGTTTTCATGGTCAAGGAATCTGAAAACGTACACACAAACACTGTATGGGGGGAACTGTGGTGCTTGGCGGAGGTCTGCGCTCTCCGAGTGCTTTTCTAATTGCATTTAATTTCTGCCCATGTGCAGTGTTTATTTTCTGTGTTACAATCAGTCATGGTTTACCAGATTTGCCTGGCGATTGGGTCCTCTTCTTCGCCCTGAAGGGGCCATCATGACACTGTGTATGATCATCAGTGTAGCCCCGCCCATCCTGTGTCTGTGATTAATCCCTGCCATCTTCATTTGTCACTTACTGCGCTCACCTTTTCTGTGTTATGTTTGATTGCTCCTGTCTCTATTTATGTCAAGCCCCAATCTGTGTTTCCTCATATGTGTCATTAGTCATGCTGCATGAACAACATGCTCCTGCTCTGATCTGTATCCTGATCTGATCCTGCCTGATATTTGTGTAAGTTTTTTGTTACAGCTTTCAAGCTGTCGGTCAGTTTTTGTGTTTTCACCTTCGAGCTGCTCCCTTCTGGTCAGCTCTTTATTAAATCTTTTGCCAACTTTAAATATTGTGTTTGGGTCCAATATTCCACCCCCCCCACCCCCCCACCACCCCCCGTGACAACTCCTTTGATACCTTGGCTGTGTGCTTAGGGTCGTTGTCCTGCTAAAAGATGAACCGTTGCCCCAGTCTGAGTTCAATTTTTTTTTTCCACAATATTTTTTATTGAACCTTTTTTTTACAAACATTGCACAAACAATCAGACACTAACACTAAAGTAATTTAAAAATAAAAAAAAAACACTAACAACAACAAAAAAAATGTACTAAAAACACCAACAACCACTAACAAAGGCAGGTCTTCAACAATGCTCCTCTGTTTAGTCTAGGTAATCTGTTACATAAGTATACATAATATACATTCACCAGTTTGGAATTTGCAAGGTCCACACATATCATTCACCTTCTTCTTCAGAAGTTATGTTTAATTTCTTTACATAATCAATGAAAGGTCTCCATATATTCTCAAACACATTTTCCTTTAATTTCAGTATATATGTTATTCTTTCTAGTGGAAGGTTTGTTAACATTTGTCTTAACCACTGAGTCACATCTGGTCAATGAGTCTTTTTCCACAATAGTGCAATACATTTTTTGGCATTAAGCAAACTGAGGTCTATGAATGCTCTTTCACTCTTATTAAAGTTATGTTTTTCTGGATACAGACCCAACAAAAACAGTTTAGGGTTCAATGTGAATTGTTTTGAAATTATTTTTTTCAGTTGTTACCCTCACCTCTTCCCAAAACATTCTGATTTTTCTTCATTCCCATAAATAGTGAAATAGGGTTCCTTTACTTTCCATACATATTTTGTGCATGTATCTGGTATGTTTTTGTTATATCTATTTAATTCCACTGGTGTAACATACATCCGCATTAACCATTTAAAATGTATCAGTTTAAGACGTACATTTATTGATTTGGTTTGAGCTTCTGCACAAGCCATTTCCCATTGTTCCTCTGAAATTTCAATTTGCAGGTCTTCTTTCCAATAATTCAGTCTTTTCTGTGAGTTTTCACTTGAGAATAGTGTCAGTGAGTTATAAAACTCTGAAATAATACCCTTTCTCTTACTATCTTTCGTCAAAATTTTTTCCAAGGATGAATAAGTAGGTCGGGTGAGAGCATTATTTTGATTTGATAGAATAAAATTTCTAAGCTGAAGATATTTAAAAAAATGTGTTCTATTAAGATTGAATTTAATCCTCAGTGCTTCAAAAGACATTATGTTATCTGAGCGTGACAAATATAAGTCTTGAATCTTTTGAATCCCTTTTAAATTCCATACTTTAAATACAGCATCCACTCTCCCTGGTGTAAAATATTGATTACCCCATATTGGACTAAATTGTGACAGTAAGTGTGGTTCTTTTAAATATTTTTTTGGTTTCACACCATATTTTGATCATGTGCTTTACAACTGGATATTTAACTTGTTTCTGTAATTTTTTAGCCGAGTCTGAGTATATGAATATGGGAAGAGGTAAAGGTAAATTGTATGATTCCATTTCAGTCCAGTGAGGAAGATCATTTGATGAAAATTAATATGTCATAGACCTCAGTTGTGCTGACCAGGAATACAACATAAAGTTTGGACATTTCAGACCTCCACTATCAAATGGTAAATATAGTAAGGACAGACGTAATCTAGCCTTCCTATTGTTCCATATAAATTCCACTAACTTTTTTTTAATTCTTGAGAATAGATCTGAAGGTGGTGGTAAAGGAATGTTTTGAAATAAATAAAGTATTTTTGGTAAGATATTACTTTTAAGTATATTAATTCTCCCGATCATCGACATTGGTAGTGACATCCATCTCTGAAGTAACTCATTAATATCTGTCATTAAGGCTTCATAGTTGGCACTGGCGACTGATTCTAGCTTAGGCACAATTTGAATTCCTAAATATTTAAACTGATTTACAACATTGAATTGATTTACCTCAGGAGCTGGGTGATTTCTCTGGGTCTCATTTAGCATTAACCTCTTGCACTCTGGTGTACCGCGGACAGGCACGTCCCTGCGTCCCAGAGCGCACGAGGGCGCACGAGAGCGCCTTCTGCACTCTAGGACGCACGAGGGCGCTGCGTCCAAGCGCGCACTGAAAAAAAAAAAAGTTCTTCCACTACAGACACAGCCGCGAACAGATCAGATATGATTGACCTCTCATTCGACTAATAAGAGCCTTGAATTGGGTTTCTCAAACCTTGAAGAACCAATGACTGAAAACCTAGCAAGAAGGACCCGCCTACCAACGCTGTGAATGCAGCCAGCCAATTGAAGCACAGAAGTTCGCGAGCTGTTTTGTGTAAGGCTGGGTGAAGAGAGACTGACTGCTGCAGCAGATGAAAAAAAGGACCCGCAGGAAGAACCTGCTACAGACCCAGCAGCACGGAGACCATCCACAAGTGCGACCTGCACTTATTCCAGCAGAATAGACGTTTAGGATTCTCTTCCATGGTCATCATAGACCGACGGAGGCCGACGACGAAGGTCATAAATCATTCGCCAAAACCGCAATCATGGAAGCGCAAAACCGCAATAATGGAATTATGTTACTTATCTTATCTTACACATTATCTTATCATTATCTTACACAATGGTCCCCTCCTGCATACAACTAGGAACATACCGGTCCCTATGGAGGGTGAGAATATGTATGGGCACATAATCATACCATGTAGGATAACTAAGTAGACGGTTATGCTGTTTCATCCCATCTAGCAACAATGCTCTGCACTGTGTGTGTTTATATATTTGCATATTTATTCCATCTAGCTACAATGCTCAGCACTGGATGTGTTTATATTTATATATCTATATATTTATTCCATCTAGCTACAATGCTCCGCACTGTGTTTTTATATATCTACATATTATTCCATCTAGCTACATTGCTCCGCACTGTGTGTGTTTATATACTTGCATATTTATTCCACCTAGCTGCAATGCTCTGCACTGTGTGTTCATATATTCATATATTTATTCCATCCAGCTACAATGCTCTGCACTGTGTGTTCATATATTCATATATTTATTCCATCCAGCTACAATGCTCTGCACTGTGTCTGTGTGTGTGTGTGTGTGTGTGTATATATATATATTTTATAGTAATATGTACATATGTATATTAGCTGCTCTTGCTTGCTTGTTTTTTCTTGCCTTCTGATTGTTGCTTTGAGTGTTGCTATCCCCGTGCTGTTGCAATCCTGGAATTTCCCCGTTGTGGGACTAATAAAGGCTTATCTTATCTTATCTTATCTTATCTTATCTTATGTTTTGACCGGGTCGCCGAGACCAGAACCACGAGTCCGTAACAAGGGACCAGCGTCGCGTTCGTCTGACAATGAGGAAGAGAAGTTCGCCAGGACACTGCTGCCGTGAAGAGGTAAGGTGTTATAAGCTAAATTATTCTTTATCCCTGAAAATTGTAATCAAAAATTACTTTTGAAAACCATTTTTGGAAATGGTTTTAGAAGCATTTCAAAATAGTAATTTACCACTATACATGAATAATGCCTTAATTATACTGTTGCCAAAACCAGGTAAACCCTCTAGTAAATGTGAAAATATGAGACCAATAAGCCTATTAAATGCTGACCTTAAGATAATCTGTAAAATTTTAGCAAGACGACTACAAGAAATATTACCAAATATTATTAACCGAGATCAGAATGGCTTTATAAAGGGAAGACAAGGCTTCCATAACGTAAGAAGACTATTTAATATTATCTATTCTAATAAAGAAGCACCGGATACAGCTCTCCTATCATTGGACGCCGAAAAGGCCTTTGATAGGGTCGAATGGCCCTATCTTTTTGAAGTCCTACAAAGGTTTGGACTTGGAAATAATTTCATAAAATGGGTCCAGATAATATACAATAATGCTACAGCAGAAATTCTAACAAACAGCAATATCTCAAAATCAATAAAAATCAATAGAGGATGTCGACAAGGCTGTCCACTTTCACCTTTACTGTTTACTATGGCAATTGAACCTTTAGCGATGGCAGTACGTTTACATCCACAAATATATGGAATTAAAGTAGGACCAACAGAACATAAAATATGCCGATTATGGCTGTGTAGTTGTGCATGTACATGTTGGACATATGAGAGATATGCTGACAGCACATATGTGATTTAACCTCACGATGAAGGAGACGCAGAGTCTAGGACACGAGACGCAGAGTCTAGGACACCTGCGGAGGACAGCGAGAGAAGACAATAGGTGTGGACAGAAGACTCCCTGACCTCTGAGGCTCGAGAGGAGAGAGGGGGGAGTAATGTAAATAAAGGGATTATGAATGTGAATAAAGGGATTATGATGGAGATGTGTGACCTCCCCTGCGAGGGAGATTTCTTGATGTGAGAATGTTTAAAGGTGAATACTTTGGTGTGTTTCCCTCTTTTTGTTCGCTGCTCAAGAATGAGAGCAGACTGTGGGAATGGTTGCTTGAAATAAACTTGAATTAAATGCAATTCAGTTTCGTTATTCAAGGCTCCCCACACCAATGCCTGTATGCCGATGACATAATTTTGTTTATGTCGAATCTTAAAAAATCAATTCCGACCTTGTTGAATTTAATAAAGAATTTTGGGGAAATATCAGGATATAAAATAAATAAAACTAAATCTTCAATATTAATGCTAAATGAGACCCAGAGAAATCCCCCAGCTCCTGAGGTAAATCATTTCAAAGTTGTAAATCAGTTTAAATATTTAGGAATTCAAATTGTGCCTAAGCTAGAATCAGTTGCCAGTGCCAACTATGAAGCCTTAATGACAGACATTAATGAGTTACTTCAGAGATGGATGTCACTACCAATGTCGATGATTGGGAGAATTAATATACTTAAAAGTAATATCTTACCAAAAATACTTTATTTATTTCAATACATTCCTTTACCACCACCTTCAGATCTATTCTTAAGAATTAGAAAAAAGTTAGTGGAATTTATATGGAACAATAGGAAGGCTAGATTACGTCTGTCCTTACTATATTTACCAATTGATAGTGGAGGTCTGAAATGTCCAAACTTTATGTTGTATTACTGGTCAGCACAACTGAGGTCTATGACATATTATTTTTCATCAAATGATCTCCCTCACTGGACTGAAATGGAATCATACAATTTACCTTTACCTCTTCCCTTATTCATATACTCAGACTCGGCAAAAAAATTACAGAAACAAGTTAAAAATCCATTTGTAAAGCATATGATCAAAATATGGTGTGAAACCAAAAAATATTTTAAAAAAACAGACTTATTGTCACAATTTAGCCCAATATGGGGTAATCAATATTTTAAACCAGGGAGAGCGGATGCTGTATTTCAAGTATGGAATTTAAAAGGGATTCAAAAGATTCAAGACTTATATTTGTCATGTTCAGATAACATAATGTCTTTTGAAGAACTGAGGATCAAATTTAATCTTAATAGAACACATTTTTTTTAAATATCTTCAGCTTAGGAACTTTTTCTTTTTCTCTCTTTCTCTTTTTTCTCCTTTGAATTCTTGGATGGAATATGGGTGGGCAATATAAGCTGCGGCTTCAGCCATCACCTATTTCGGATAACTCACGTGGAATTGTATAGTAGAAGGAGTCTTTGTCTAATTTGACCTTGTTTTATATTATACAGTTTCTTTTAACCTGTAATGTACTATCCTATCCAAAATAAATAAATTCATTCATTCATTCATTCTTAGGAACTTTATTCGATCAAATCAAAATAATGCTCTCATCCGACCTACTTATTCATCCTTGGAAAAAATCTTGACGAAAGATAGTAAGAGAAACGGTATTATTTCAGAGTTTTATAACTCATTGACATTATCCTCAAATGAAAACTCACAGAAAAGACTGAATTATTGGAAAGAAGACCTGCAAACTGAAATTTCAGAGGAACAATGGGAATTGGCTTGTACAGAAGCTCAACCCAAATCAATAAATGTATGTCTTAAACTGATACATTTTAAATGGTTAATGCGGATGTATGTTACACTGGTGGAGTTAAATAGATATAACAAAAACATACCAGATACGTGCACAAAATGTATGGAAAGTAAAGGAACCCTATTTCATTGTTTATGGGAATGTAGAAAAATTAGAATGTTTTGGGAACAGGTGAGGATAACAATTGAAAAAATAATTTCAAAACAAATCATATTGAATCCTAAATTGTTTTTGTTGGGTCTGTATCCAGAAAAGCATAACTTTAATAAGAGTGAAAGAGCATTCATAGACCTCAGTTTGCTTAAAGCCAAAAAATGTATTGCACTATTGTGGAAAAAGATTCATAGACCAGATGTGACTCAGTGGTTGAGACAGATGTTAACAAACCTTCCACTAGAAAGAATAACATACATACTGAAATCAAAGGAAATTGTGTTTGAGAATATATGGAGACCTTTCATTGATTATGTAAAGAATTTAAACATAATTTCTGAAGAAGAAGGTGAATGATGTGTGTGGACCTTGTAAATTCCAAACTGGTGAATGTATAATATGTATACTTATGTAATGGATTACCTAGACTAAACAGAGGAGCATTGTTGAAGACCTGCCTTTGTTAGTGGTTGTTGGTGTTTTTAGTACATTTTTTTAATTACTTTAGTGTTAGTGTTTGATTGTTTGTGTTATGTTTGTAAAAAAAAAAAAAGGTTCAATAAAAAATACTGTGGAAAAAAAAATTACTTTTGACCGATCGGTAAATTACAACTGTGCGGCGCACGAAGCCCGAAGTTCGTGCGCCGCGGTACACGGGTCGTGTGCCGCGTCCGGACCATGAAGCCCCCCCCCCCACTACTCTTCTGTAGCGAGGGGGGGGGAGCCGCGGAGACTGCGCCGCGGTCGCCACAGGACTATTCCGTCATGTAGCGATGGCTGATGTCTGTCCTCTGCAGCGAGGGGGGGGGGCAACCCCACACACACAGACACACACACACAGAGCCTTGAGTGTCACCTTTCATTAGAGCCCAAGATGAAGCTTCTATATTGAATCATTCAAACGTTACAGACGTTTTTCCAAACTGTGCCATTTGGCACAATTTGGCACAGTTCAAAAACACCTGGGAACTACCTGAGAACAAAGCTGTGTAATATATTCATTTTTTGTGGTATTGTTACAAAATTTTGACCTCGGCTGGATAACACTTGGTTCTACATTTCTGTTGCATTTTCCACCATTTTGAAGCTGTGTGTTATTTGCAAGCATTTGTATCCAAAAAAACACCCAGGCCAAATTTATTTTCTTCAAGTTCACTATGTTTAGATGACTGTAACTCAGTGGCCGGAGCACTTAGAGAGATTATGACTGTTTTGCCAAAAAATTCAAAGTGTTTTCTTTTAAATGAGACCAACCCCATGAAGATGCTGCAAAGGGTTGAAGAACGGCTTTCGATTTACTTTGGGCATGTTATTTTTTGGCGTTTTTAGGGGAAATTGACCGGAGTGCAAGGGGTTAATATTGAAGATTTTGTTTTATTTATTTTATATCCTGATATTTCCCCAAAGTTCTTTATTAAATTTAACAAGGTCGGAATTGATTTTTTAAAATTCGACATAAACAAAATTATGTCATCGGCATACAGGGAGATTTTATGTTCTGTTGGTCCTACTTTAATTCCATATATTTGTGGATGTAAACGTACTGCCATCGCTAAAGGCTCAATTGCCATAGTAAACAGTAAAGGTGAAAGTGGACAGCCTTGTCGACATCCGACTTCCGGCGGTACTTCCGGTGCTGCACTTGTAATGCTTGATATGAGCCGAGAATTTTAAGCAAAACCATCAAAATAAGGACTTCTGTTGGCTACCAACAAACGTGGGGAATACCCTTACGACCCAGTGCTGACCTGGTGAAGGTTCTGGTAGATCTGGCTCCGTTTCGCCCCGTACCTGGAGCAACACGGGCGTCTTTTGGAGCAACGCGTTGAGGATCTTGAACAAGGTTCTCGCATTGATGACAGATATCAGTCGTACGCCCATGCCGCTACAGGACTGAGTGGTGAACATGCTTCCATAAGTGAATCAATGTCCTTAGAAAACCAAGTGCTTCAGTTCCTTAATGATAAAGACATTAAGGTAGAAGCCAATGCGATCTCAGCCTGTTATGCTTTACCGAAGAAAGATAACAAAACAAAGAAATCAATTGTGATGCGCTTTGTGAACAGGAGGGTGAAAAATGACATACTGAGGCAGGCCAAAAAACTAAAGGAAACTCAAGTTTACCTAAATGAACACCTGACAAAAAAAAAACGCTGAATTAGCACGGCAGGCACGGATGCTAAAGAAACATAATAAGATACAGTCAACCTGGACAAGAAATTGTAGAATTTGGATTAAACTAAATGGAACACCTGAGCAAGCAAAAAGTATAATGATCAGAGATGCTACTGACTTAGATAAATACAGATGAACACTGACTATGAAACACAGAGTGAGGAAACTCAAACTCTAAAAATATGCCACTATGCTGAACATAAACCACAAGAGATGGAGAATGATATTGATCCTGATAACCACTTTTTCAATAATATTCATAACCACTGTGAATATTACACTGAAAAGCAATTCAAAAGTCAAGTGCAATTAGATGGTAAACTGTCAATAATACACTTCAATAGCAGAAGTCTTAACAAAAACTTCTCACAGATTCAGGACTATTTAAAACAGCTAAACAGAAAATTCACAGCTATAGCAGTCTCTGAAACCTGGCTTAATGCAGACCAGGCTCCCCTGATGGCAATAGAGGGATATCAGATGTTTAACATTAACAGATCTCAAAAAAAGGGTGGTGGTGTTGCACTGTATATTGATGACCTATATAGATGTAAGCTTGTAAATGAAATGTCCTTAGCACTACCAGGGATTCTGGAATGTGTTACTGTTGAGATTGACCTAGACAAAACAAAAAATCTAATCATAAGCTGCATATACAGAACGCCGGGAACTTGCATTGAGACATTCAGAGATAAATTAGTCGAGCTGTACAATAATACTACTAGTAAGAAAATGGTAGCAATTTGTGGAGATTTCAATATTGACCTACTTAATCCACATCAACAAAATGTAGTTACAGAGTTCATGAACTCTATGTACAGCATGAGTCTATATCCCACAATAACACATCCCAGTAGAATCACAGCTCACTCTGCTACACTTATTGACAACCTGTTTGTCAATGTTCTCGACAAGAAAATAGAAAGTGGATTATTGATAAATGATATAAGCGACCACTTGCCAATCTTTGCACTTATCCATGGCCACACGGGGCCCAACCCAGAAAAAATCTCAAAATCGTTCAGACACAAATCACCAAACGCAATCAGTTCTTTTAAAGAGGACTTGCTGAAGCAAGACTGGACAGAAGTCTATGTATCAGATGTAAATGAAGCCTATGACACATTTACAAACATTGTAACCACTCTTTATGAAAAAAACTGCCCATTAGTTAAAAAAAAGCTTAAACACAAATTTACTGACAAACCATGGCTAACCAAAGGACTACAAAAGGCGTGTAAAAAGAAAAATTTATTATATAAAGCTTTCATAAAGAAAAGGACAAAAGAAGCAGAGCAGCGGTATAAAACATACAAAAATAAGTTAACATATATAATAAGATGTAGTAAAAGAGACTATTACAGTAAAGAACTGGAAAAAAACAAAGACAATATTAAAAATACATGGACAATAATCAACAGTATCCTTGGAAATAAAAGCAGAAATACCAGCTACCCAACTAACACTCCAAAAAATAATAAATCGACTCCGAATGTGAATATAGCTTCACCTGCAGATGAATTTAATAATTTTTTTGTTAACATTGGACCTAAACTGGCCCGAGAAATACCCACTACGGTGCCAACAGGTGATTCAATATGCAATAACACTGCTGTAAAAGACACCATCTTCATAAAGAACACAGACGAAAGAGAGGTCATTGAAATTGTTAAATCGTTCAAAAGTAAAACATCTACTGACTGCGATGGTATTGATATGCTACTAGTCAAAACTGTTATCGAATGCATAGTGAAACCACTGACGTATATCTGTAACCTGTCTCTCCAATCAGGTATATTTCCCAATGCAATGAAAATAGCTAAAGTAATTCCAATTTACAAGACAGGCGACAGAGGGGAACTCTCCAACTACAGACCAATTTCACTATTACCGCAATTTTCCAAGATACTTGAAAAAATATTCTATGAGAGAATTGACAACTTCATACTGAAGAATGATTTATTGTGTGAGCAGCAATATGGGTTCAGACACAAAAGGACAACAGCATATGCCTTAATGGAATTTACAGAAAAAATATCAACAGCCATTGAAAATAAAGAGTATTCAGTTGGAGTATTCCTGGATCTTAAAAAAGCATTTGATACAGTAGATCACAATCTATTATTAAAGAAACTACAAAATTGTGGTATCAGAGGGGTAGCACTGTCCTGGTTAAGAAGTTACTTAAAGAATAGATATCAGTTTGTATGTGTTAACAACAAAAACTCAGAGCTACTGAAGGTCACCTGTGGAGTCCCACAGGGTTCAGTTTTGGGACCATTATTATTCAATATGTATATAAATGATATATGTAAAGTTTCAGAAAAAATGGACTTAATATTGTTTGCTGATGACACTAACCTGCTATGCAGTGGAAACAACTTGGAACAACTTCTGGATACACTCGGAAAGGAATTAGGAAAGCTTAAACTGTGGTTTGATTCAAACAAATTAACGCTCAATTTAAGCAAGACAAAATTTATAGTCTTTAACAACCATCACAACTACCCAGTACCCAAACTCAGTGTAAATGGTGTAGAGATTGAAAGGGTATCCGAAACTAAATTCCTTGGAGTAATAATTGATAACAAACTGTGTTGGAAGCCACATATTAATTATATAAAAGGTAAAGTATCCAAATCAATTGCAATATTACACAGAGTGAAAAATTTGCTGAATCAACCCACACTATACACCTTGTATCATTCATTAATACTCCCATACATGACATATTGTAATGAAGTATGGGGAAATACATATAAAACAAACATATATCCACTCTTTATGCTTCAAAAGAGAGCTATTAGAATAATCAACAAAGCAGCTTACAGGGAACCAACAAACCCACTTTTTCTTAAACAAAAAACTCTCAAGTTGAAAGATCTGATCGACTTTAAAACCGCAATAATAATGTTCAAAGTGAAGAATCTATCACTGCCCGCAAATATCCAAAAGTTGTTCCAAACAAGGGAGAAACGATATCACTTCAGAGGAACATGTATATTTCAAAAGCCTACAGTGAGAACAACTACCAAGCAACACTGTATTTCAGTGCAAGGTGTCAGATTATGGAACGATTTTGGACCTGAATTAAAATCATGTACAAAGCTTGGACAATTTAAACAAAAACTAAAGGAAGAAATACTCCAAACATATTTACAAGACGACATGTAAACTCACATAAGGATTGACATTTCCAGCCTGTGTTGTGTTATAGCTTAGTTTTTCTTTTTTCTCTGTGACACTATGTCTTAGATTTGTTTTTGAATAGTAACCGCTTAACTTAGACTAGCTCAGTTTTCTTTTTCTCTCAGTCATATTTTGTCTTAGCCTTGTTTTAAATTGTAATCGCTCTTGTCTTGTTTTCTCTTTTTTCTCCTTTGAATTCTTGGATGGAATATGGGTGGGCAATATAAGCTGCGGCTTCAGCCATCACCCATTTCGGATAACTCACGTGGAATTGTATAGTAGAAGGAGTCTTTGTCTAATTTGACCTTGTTGTTATATTATACAGTTTCTTTTAACCTGTAATGTACTATCCGAAATAAATTCATTCAATTCAAATTCATTCAATCCTCTATTGATTTTTATTGATTTTGAGATATTGCTGTTTGTTAGAATTTCTGCTGTAGCATTACTATATATTATCTGGACCCATTTTATGAAATTATTTCCAAGTCCAAACCTTTGTAGGACTTCAAAAAGATAGGGCCATTCGACCCTATCAAAGGCCTTTTCGGCGTCCAATGATAGGAGAGCTGTATCCGGTGCTTCTTTATTAGAATAGATAATATTAAATAGTCTTCTTACGTTACGGAAGCCTTGTCTTCCCTTTATAAAGCCATTCTGATCTCGGTTAATAATATTTGGTAATATTTCTTGTAGTCGTCTTGCTAAAATTTTACAGATTATTTTAAGATCAGCATTTAATAGGCTTATTGGTCTCATGTTTTCACATTTATTAGGGGGTTTACCTGGTTTTGGCAACAGTATAATTAAGGCATTATTCATGTATGGTGGTAAATTACTATTTTGAAATGCTTCTAAAACCATTTCCAAAAGTGGTTTTATTAATTTATTCTTAAATTTTTTATAGAGGTCAACTGGAAGACCACCTGGTCCTGCACTTTTTCCTGATTTCATATCATCAATGGCTTGCCCAACTTCTTCTTGACTAATTTTAAGACTCCAGTATCTCCCTGTTTTCATTTGGAATACACGATATAGATAATCCACCCAAAAACCCATTTAGTTTTGTTAAGTCAGTTTCATTTTTTGTATCATATAGTTTTTCATAATAATCTCTAAAGGCACTATTAATTTCTAAAGGATCTATAACTACCTGTCCATTACTTATAATACTGGTAATTGGTGTTTTAGATTCTAATTGTTTAATCTGCCATGCCAATAATTTTCCTGATTTTTCACCTTGTTCATAAAAAGTTTGCTTCAATCTTAGAAGACTCGAGGCAGCTCTATTCGCTGATTTTTTGTCATATTCTGCTCTCAGAATCAGTAATTCGTTCTCTAACTGTGGGTTGCTTCCTGCATACACTTTTTCTTGAAGAATTTTTATTTTACGTTCCAATTAGACTCTCTCCTCTCGAGTCTTCTTAGATTTGAACCTGTATAACTAATAATATGCCCCCTAATAAAAGCTTTGAAAGCCTCCCACTTTATACATGCCGTTGTTTGTGTAGTATTAATATCAAAGAACTCATCTATCTGTTTTTCTATGTACTTAACAAATTCCTCATCCTGAAGCCATTTATGCTGAAAATGCCACCTACCTGGATCCTTTGTTAATTTCTTATCTACATATATTAGACAGCAGGGTGCATGATCAGAGATCACAATGTTATCATAGAAACAGTTTTGAATCTTGGACCATAATTCTGTAGAGATCAAACAGTAGTCAATACGTGAGAATGTCTTATAGGTATTAGAATAACAAGAATAGGCTTTGACTTGTGGTTTCATTTCTCTCCATATATCTAGCAATCTCAATTCTTTCATAAAATGATTAATGGTCATCCTACATCCATTGTGCGTACAGTCCAGTCCTGTTGATTTATCTATACTGGGATTCAATGTACAATTAAAATCCCCTGCTATTATATGTTGCCCTGTAAGTGATGATAAAGTAAGGAATAAATTAACAAAGAAGTTTTGATCATCAATATTGGGGCCGTATAAGTTCACCAGATTTATATTTTCTAATAACAAAGATCCTTGGATGATTAGATATCTTCCAAATTTGTCTCCAGTTACATTTTTCACTTGAAATGGGACTGTTTTGTGTATGAGAGTCATAACTCCCCTGGCTTGGGATGAAAATGATGAGGTGAACACGTTACCTTGCCATCTTCTCCTAATTCTTTTTACATCCTCCTCTATTAGATGAGTTTCTTGTAAAAATACAATTTTTGAATCTATGTCTTTTATTTTATTTATAACTTGTTTAAGTTTTTTAAGATTTTGTAGACCTCTGCAATTCCATGAAGTTAAATTAAGATTAACGCTTTGATCTATGATCAATAAGGAGTTTGAGATTACCTTGCAATATGAACATACTCTTACAGAGAAGCAAAAACATGGATGATGGAACATTTATCCTACAAACTAAACAAAAACAAATTCCCTTTCCCCACATTCATGGTAATCCCCCCAAAATCAAAAAAATTCAGTCTCCCGTTATAGCTAGTGACTGTTCCACACCTGCGAGAATCAGTCAAACCACTCTCTCTTTCTCCTCTCAATCACCCTGACTCTACTACTATTCTTATAACATTAACTATCTTCTGTAGTTTTTTCAGCATAACTTCAAAGTTTTATAGCAACGTTGTACATCATAGCTTTTTTTTTTTTAAATACAGTCTGTATTTTGTAGACTTGTTATATGTTTCAGATCAATCAAATGTCTGTACATACGCTTAAATGTTCTACCTTTGTCATGTTCATGCTTAGCTCTCATCAGTCTCCTTTTGGATCTGCTTGATGAGCTCCTGTGCCTCTTGAGGGGTCTTGAAGGTGTGGGTTCTCCCCTTATATGTGACCAGCAGTCTTGCCGGATGAATCACTCCGTGACGAATCCCGAGGTTGCGCAGCTCTTTGCGGGCAGGGTCGAACTGCCTCCTTATTTGTTGTATTCCTGTGGCGAAGTGTGGGTAGAACCGCACCTGTTGATCCTGGTATTTAATTTCCCCTTTAGCTCGCGCAGCATTGGTGACCGTCATCTTGTCTCTGTAGTTGAGGAACTTCATAATCAGCGTCCTCGGTGGTGTCTTATTATCTCTCGGTGGGCCGATTCGGTGAGCGCTCTCTAAGACGACCGATGACTGCAGGTCCGCATTGTTCAGCGCTTCTGGAATCCACTTTTCCAAAAAGGAACATGTGTCCCGTCCCTCCACTCCCTCCGGGAGGCCCACCAGCCTCAAATTATTCCGTCGCGAGCGGGATTCCAAGTCTAGGACGTTATCTTCCAGACGTTTCCATTTTAATTCCAGTGTTTGCAGCTTAATTTGCAGGCTGGTGACGTCATCCTCAGCGCTTGATATTCGGAGCTCCGCCTGTGACATTCGCTCCATGCAGTCGTTTATTTCTTTCCTCATTCCTTCTATTGCTGCTATAATCCCATCAAATTTAGACAAAAACTCTGTTCTCATGGAGGTGATGGCAGCGAGCACTACGCTTGTCCCCTCCCCAGCAGTTCCCGCTCCGCCGCTGGCTCCATCCTCCGCCATTGCTTCTGGAGTTTTCCCTGCCTCTCCTTGAGCATGGAAGTCCATTAGCTTGGATTGTTTTGTCGAGTTACCTTTTCCTCCACCTAATTTTCCAACCTTGGTCTTTACCATATCCACGTCAAAATGCTGGGATGGGTTTTTGTTCCAACTGAGAGAGTTTTAGTAAAATTTTTAGATTTACAAGCAGAGCAGTGTGAAACACGTCTTCCTACGTGGCCGCCATAACCGGAAGTCCAATTTTATTTTTCATTTTATTTTTTTATTTAGCCATTATTTAACCAGGCAAGACAGATTAAGAACACATTCTTATTTACAACTGTGGCCTGGGGGAAGGGAAAAGAGTGCTCTGGAGCACGTTTTCATCCAGGATGTCTCTGTACATTGCTGCATTCATCTTTTCCTCTATCCTGATTAGTCTCCCAGTTCCTGCCACTGAAAAACATCCTCACAACATGATGCTGCCATCGCCATGCTTCACTATAGGGATGGTATTGGCCTGGTGATGAGTGGTGCCTGGTTTCCTCCAACCATGACACCTGGCATTCACGCCAAAGAGTTCAATCTTTGTCTCATCAGACCAGAGAATTTTGTTTCTCATGGTCTGAAAGTCCTTCAGGTGCCTTTTGGCAAACTCCAGGCAGGATGCCATGTGCCTTTTACTAAGGAGTGGCTTCCATCTGGCCACTCTACCATACAGGCCTGATTGGTGGGTTGCTACAGAGATGGTTGTCCTTCTGGAAGGTTCTCCTCTCTTCCCAGAGGAATGCTGGAGCTCTGACAGAGTGACCATCAGGTTCTAGGTCACCTCCCTCACTAAGGCCCGTCTCCCCCAATCGCTCAGTTTAGAAAGCCAGCCAGCTCTAGGAAGAGTCCTGGTGGTTCCAAACTTCTTCCATTTACGGATGATGAAGGCCACTGTGCTCACTGGGACCTTCAAAGCAGCAGAAATTTTTCTGTACCATTCACTAGATTTGTGCCTCGAGATAATCCTGTCTTGGTGGTCTACAGACAATTCCTTTGACTTCATGCTTGGTTTGTGCTCTGATATGCACTGTCAACTGTGGGACCTTATCTAGACAGGTAGGTGTGTGCCTTTCCAAACCATGTCCAATCACCTAAATTTACCACAGGTGGACTCCAATTAAGCTGTAGAAACTTCTCAAGGATGATCAGTGGAAACAGGATGCACCTGAGCTCAATTCTGAGCTTCATGGCAAAGGCTGTGAACACTTATGTACATGTGATTTCTTAGTTGTTTATTTTTTTTCCACAATATCTTTATTGAACCTTTTTTTTAACAAACATGACACAAACAATCAAACACTAACACTAAAGTACTACAAAAAAAATGCACTAAAAACACCAACAACCACCAACAAAAGCAAGTCATCAACAATGCTCCTCTGTTTAGTCTAGGTAATCCATTACATAAGTATACATATTATACATTCACCAGTTTGGAATTTACAAGGTCCACACACATCATTCACCTTCTTCTTCAAAAGTTATGTTTAAATTCTTTACATAATCAATGAAAGGTCTCCATATATTCTCAAACACAATTTCCTTTGATTTCAGTATATATGTTATTCTTTCTAGTGGAAGCTTTGTTAACATCTGTCTTAATCACTGAGTCACATCTGGTCTATGAGTCTTTTTCCACAGTAGTGCAATACATTTTTTGGCATTAAGCAAACTGAGGTCTATGAATGTTCTTTCACTTTTTTTAAAGTTATGCTTTTCTGGGTACAGACCCAACAAAAACAATTTAGGATTCAATATGATTTTTTTTTTTAATTATTTTTTCAATTGTTACCCTCACCTCTTCCCAAAACATTCTAATTATTCTACATTCCCATACACAATGAAATAGGGTTCCTTTACTTTCCATGCATTTTGTACACGTATCTGGTATGTTTTTGTTATATCTATTTAACTCCACCGGTGTAACATACATCCGCATTAACCATTTAAAATGTATCAATTTAAGACGTACATTTATTGATTTGGTTTGAGCTTCTGTACAAGCCAATTCCCATTGTTCCTCTGAAATTTCAGTTTGCAGGTCTTCTTTCCAGTAGTTCAATCTTTTCTGTGAGTTTTCACTTGAGGATAGTGTCAATGAGTTATAAAACTCTGAAATAATACCCTTTCTTTTACTATCTTTCATCAACGTTTTTTCCAAGGATGAATAAATAGGTCGAGTGAGAGCTTTATTTTGATTTGATCGAATAAAGTTCCTAAGCTGAAGATATTTAAAAAAATGTGTTCTATTAAGATTAAATTTGATCCTCAGCTCTTCAAAAGACATTATGTTATCTGCACATGACAGATATAAATCTTGAATCTTTTGAATCCCTTTTAAATTCCATACTTTAAATACAGCATCCGCTCTCCCTGGTTTAAAATATTGATTACCCCATATTGGGCTAAATTGTGACAATAAGTCTGGTTCTTTTAAATAGTTTTTAGTTTCACACCATATTTTGATCATATGCTTTACAAATGGATTTTTAACTTGTTTTTGTAATTTTTTTGCCGAATCTGAGTATATGAATATGGGAAGAGGTAAAGGTAAATTGTATGATTCCATTTCAGTCCAGTGAGGAAGATCATTTGATGAAAAATAATATGTCATAGACCTCAGTTGTGACGACCAATAATACATCATAAAGTTTGGACATTTCAGACCTCCACGATCAAATGGTAAATATAGTAAGGACAGATGTAATCTAGCCCTCCTGTTGTTCCATATAAATTCCACTAACTTTTTTTTAATTCTTGAGAATAGATCTAAAGGTGGTGGTAAAGGAATGTATTGAAATAAATATTTTAGGTAAGATATTACTTTTAAGTATATTGATTCTCCCGATCATCGACATTGGTAGTGACATCCATCTCTGAATTAACTCATTAATGTCTGTCATTAAGGCTTCATAGTTGGCACTGGCAACTAATTCTAGCTTAGGCACAATTTGGATTCCTAAATATTTAAACTGATTTACAACATTGAATTGATTTACCTCAGGAGCTGGGTGATTTCTCTGGGTCTCATTTAGCATTAATATTGAAGATTTAGTTTTATATATTTTATAACCTGATATTTCCCCAAAATTCTTTATTAAATTCAACAAGGTCGGAATTGATTTTTTAAGATTCAACATAAACAAAATTATGTCATCGGCATACAGGGAGATTTTATGTTCTGTTGGTCCAACTTTAATTCCATATATTGGTGAATGTAAATGTACTGCCATCGCTCAAGGTTCAATTGCCATAGTAAACAGTAAAGGTGAAAGTGGACAGCCTTGTCGACATCCTCCATTGATTTTTATTGATTTTGAGATATTGCTATTTGTTAGGATTTCTGCTGTAGCATTATTGTATATTATCTGAACCCATTTTATGAAATTATTTCCAAGTCCAAACCTTTGTAAGACTTCAAAAAGAAAGGGCCATTCAACTCTATCAAAGGCTTTTTCGGCGTCCAATGATAGGAGAGCTGTATCCGGTGCTTCTTTATTAGAATAAATAATATTAAATAGTCTTCTTACATTATGGAAGCCTTGTCTTCCCTTTATAAAGCCATTCTGATCTCGATTAATAATATTTGGTAAAATTTCTTGTATTCGTCTTGCTAAAATTTTACAGATTATCTTAAGGTCGGCATTTAATAGGCTTATTGGTCTCATATTTTCACATTTATTAGAGGGTTTACCTGGTTTTGGCAACAGTATAATTAAGGCATTATTCATGTATGATGGTAAATTACTATTTTGAAATGCTTCTAAAACCATTTCCAAAAAAGGTTTTATTAATTTATTCTTAAATTTTTTATAAAGGTCAACTGGAAGACCATCTGGTCCTGCACTTTTTCCTGATTTCATATTATCAATGGCTAGCCCAACTTCTTCTTGACTAATTTTAGACTCCAGTATCTCCCTGTTTTCATTTGGAATACACGGTATAGATAGTCCGTTCAAAAACCCATTTAGTTTTGTTAAGTCAGATTCATTTTTGGTATCATATAATTTTTCATAGTAATCTCTAAAGGCTCTATTAATTTCTAAAGGATCTATAACTACCTGTCCATTACTTATAATACTGGTAATTGGTGTTTTAAATTCTAATTGTTTAATCTGCCATGCCAATAATTTTCCTGATTTTTCGCCCTGTTCATAAAAAGATTGTTTCAATCTTAGAAGACTCGAGGCAGCTCTATTCGCTGATTGTTTTGTCATATTCAGCTCTCAAAATCAGTAATTCGTTCTCTAACTTTAGATCACTTCCTGCATACACTTTTTCTTGAAGAATTTTTAGTTTATGTTCCAATTGGACTCTCTCCTCTCGAGTCTTCTTAGACTTTGAACCTGTATAACTAATAATATGTCCCCTAATAAAAGCTTTGAAAGCCTCCCACTTTATACATGCTGATGTTTGTGTAGTATTGATATCAAAGAACTCATCTATCTGTTTTTCTATGTACTTAACAAATTCCTCATCCTGAAGCCATTTATGCTGAAATTGCCACCTACCTGGTTCCTTTGTCAATTTCTTATCTACATATATTAGACAGCAGGGTGCATGATCAGAGATCACAATGTTATCATAAAAACAGTTTTGAATCTTGGACCTTAATTCTGTGGAGATCAAAAAATAGTCAATACGTGAGAATGTCTTGTAGGTATTAGAATAACAAGAGTAGGCTTTAACTTGTGGTTTCATTTCTCTCCATATATCTAGCAGTCTCAATTCTTTCATAAAATGATTAATGATCATCCTACATCCATTGTGCATACAGTCCAGTCCTGTTGATCTATCTATACCGGGATTCAATGTACAATTAAAATCCCCTGCTATTATATGTTGCCCTGTAAGTGATGATAAGATAAGAAATAAATTAGCAAAGAACTTTTGATCATCTATATTGGGACCGTATAAGTTCACCAGATTTATATTTTCTAATAGCAAAGATCCTTGAATGATTAAATATCTTCCAAATTTGTCTCCAATTACATTTTTCACTTGAAATGGGATTGATTTATGTTTGAGAGTCATAACTCCCCTGGCTCGGGATGAAAATGATGAGGTGAATACACTTCCTTGCCATCTACTCCTAATTCTTTTTACATCCTCCTCTATTAGATGAGTTTCTTGTAAAAACACAATTTTTGAACCCATGTCTTTTATTTTATTCATAACTTGTTTAAGTTTTTTTAAATTTTGTAGACCTCTGCAATTCCATGAAGTTAAATTAAGATTAACGCTTTGGTTTATGATCAATAGGGAGTTGAACATTCATCCTACAAACTACACACAAACAAATTCCCCCTTCCCACATTTGTGGTGATCCCCCCAAAATCAAAAGAAAAATTCCGTCTCCCGATATAGCCATCGACCGCTCCACACCCACAAGGAACAGCCAAAGCCACTCCTTCTTCATCCTCCCAATCACCCTAACTCTACTGCTTTTAATGACGTAACATTAACTCTCTTCTGTAGTTTTCCAACTTAACTCCAAAATTTTTAGCAGCTTTGTACATCATAGTTTTTTTTTTTAAATATATAATACAATCTATATTTTGTAAACTTGCTATTTGCTTCAGATCAGTCAGATGCCTGTGCAAATACTTAAATATTCTACCTTATATTTTGTTCATGTTTAGCTCCCACCAGTCTCTTCTTGGATCTTCTTGATGAACTCCTGCGCCTCCTCTGGGGTCTTGAAGATGTGTGTTCTGCCCCCATACGTGGTCAACAGTCTTGCAGGGTGAATCACTCCATGACGGATCCCAAGGTTGCGCAGCTCTTTATGTATGGGGTCAAACTGCTTCCTCAATTGTTGGATTCCTGTGGCCAAATCTGGGTAGAACCGCACCTGCTGGTCCTGGTATTTAATCTCTCCTTTGGCTCGCGCAGCGTTGGAGATCTTCATCCTGTCTCTGTAGCTGAGGAACTTCATAATAAGCGTCCTCGGTGGTCCCTTATCTCTCGGTGGGCCAATTTGGTGTGCGCTTTCTAGGACGACTGATGATTGCAGCTCCGTGTTGTTCACCGCTTCTGGAATCCACTTTTCCAAAAAGGAACATAGTTGTTTATTTTTAATAAATTTGCAAAAATCTCAAAAAAAAACTTTTCATGCCGTCATTATGGGGTATTTTGTGTAGAATTTTGAGGAAAAACATGAATTTAATCCATTTTGGAATAAGGCTGTAACATAACAAAATGTGGAAAAAGTTAAGTGCTGTGAATACTTTCCGGATGCACTGCATGGAGTTATGAGTGTGCACTAGTGCAGAAGTTCCTAGAAAAAAAAGAGTCCCCCTGTTTTGTTTAAGGAAATGCTCACTATCTTTGGTGTGCATAGAGCTAACATGCACCTATAGACTTTTATTGTACTTGCATAATTCTTATATTTATATATTGGTATTCAAAAGATTTATTAGGTTGTTTAAATAATAATAAGAAGCCAACCTTATTGTCATTCAATCATGTACAGTAGAATGAAATTATGTTTCTCCTATCTACAATGTCACATCTAGAATCAGAGGGGTCACTGCCATGCAAGGTGCCACTACAAACAACTTCTCCTTCCCCTATTCTGTTATGCTGAGCACCAAACTAGAAGGCGGGATGTACCATTTTTTAATTTGCTCTTTGGTATGACCTGGCCAGGGCTTGAACCCACAACCTCGCGGCTGTGGGGCAGATACTCTATCACTAGGCCACCACTCCAGTGGTAAGAACTGAAATATCTACGATTTTCTATTTACTTAAAGTTAATCCCTTCACAAAGCTCCTTTCCTTTACTCAAAACTCTTATCCTTTGTTGTTATTACAGAGTATAAGTAGACAGTTTTGTGTATTCCCATTCCTTTTGTCTTTTTATACTATAGTCAAGCTGGTAAAAATATAAAAATACCAGCTTGAATTTAGGATCTCATTTCCAGATTAGCTAAATTGAAAAACAACATGCACCCCTACTTACAGTATAATTGTAGGAATCATGAAATGATGAGACTGGATGATTTCTCAGTATTAGTTTATTCCATCTCATGTCCTACAGCTCTCTCTCTCAGTCAGGAAATAAGAGGAAGAGCTGCTGTCAACCACATACCTTTATACCCACACATCAAACACAGAATCACATTTACATTTAATCCCTCCATTTACATTTAATCACTCCAGAGTCCTCTTGTCTCTTCTGTCTGACCCCAGGAGGTCAGACCGTCCTTTCAGGCCCCCGCTCCAGATCCTTTGACTTCCTCCAACATCTGCAGGTGGTCCAGACTCATTGTCCATCTGAGGCGTGATGTTAATACACACCGCAAGCTTAAAGTCCTTCTATGCTTGGGTCTCTGCAGTGGAATATGTGAGCTACATGTTATCGTTATGGGCGCCACATCACTCCCCCCGAAACGCCAAAGAATGGACACATACCAACACTATCCTAACGGCCATACAGCATATGTCACCCCCCCCTTTTCAGAATCTACAGCACAATCTAGACAGTTTGCTCAAAACATACATCACTCTGCCCGTAGTTTAGGCTTCAACTTCCTCCCGAACCTGCTGTATGCAGGTTTCACAGTCTGTGTTGTGCCGTCCTGCGGCGAACCTGTGGAATGAGGGGGAGAAGGGTTAATTGCCCCCTGCGGGGGATCCAGGGGCCGTTCCCTGGGAGGTCTGCCGCGTCAAGGCACCCCCGCCGGTTGTACAGCTTCGTCACGCAACACAAAAGCAGGCTTTAATCTGTCAATACTGATTGTTTCTTTCCTGCCCCCCAAATCTAGCACAAAATATTTCTCCCCGGTTTCCAGCACTCGAAATGGACCATCGTAAGGTGGGCGTAGGCTGTGACGCTGAGCGTCGTGCCTGACAAAAACAAACTCTGCGTTTTGTAAAGCCTTGGGAACAAAAACACACGGAAAAGTGTGATGAGCGGGGCCCGGGAGCATTTCTGCTCCTGTGCCACTTAGAGGTCCCCGCACCGGGGGGCGCTCTGGTGCCGCATGGGCTGGTAGGAACTCGCCTGGCAGCCTGAGAGGTTGCGTAAACACTAACTCAGCGGGTGAGGCGTCTAAGTCCTCTTTGGGTGCCGAACGCAACCCCAATAAAACCCATGGTAGTTTGTTTACCCAATCTGCATCCGTGAGCGACGCTCTGAGGGCTGCCTTCAACGACCTGTGAAAACGCTCGCATAAACCGTTGGCCTGGGGATGATAAGCGGTAGTGCGGTGGACTGTCGCTCCTAAGCCGCTGGCTATTGCTGACCACAGCTCAGACGCAAATTGAGGACCCCTATCGGACGTAATATCCGACGGAACCCCGAACCGCGCTACCCAGGCTGTTAAAAAAACGCAAGCCACCTCTGCCGCTGTGGTCGATTGTAATGGGACCACTTCCGGCCAACGCGTGGTCCGGTCCACTATTGTCAAGAGATGTGTGAACCCCTGTGACGGCGGTAGGGGGCCCACTAGGTCCACGTGCACATGATCGAATCTCTTAGCCGGAATGTGGAAGGGTTCTAAAGGAGCCTTCGTGTGCCTGTGAACTTTGGCCCGCTGGCAAGCCATGCAGGCTTTCGCCCACTCCCTCACGTGCTTGCGCAGGCTCGGCCAAACAAACTTCTCCGCTACCATTTTCACCGAAGCGTGCACTCCCGGGTGCGCTAGGGAGTGCACCGCGTCAAAAACGCGACGGCGCCACACGGCCGGTACCACCGGGCGCAGTCGCCCGGTGGATACGTCACAGATTAGAGGGGGCGAACCGGTTTGTAAACTTTTGCTCTCCAGCCTAAACCCTGTTGGTCCAGACAGGAGCGCGCGCATATCCGTGTCTTCGCTCTGCTCCGCTGCCATGGCTGCATAATCTATCCCCATGTGCACTGGAGCCGCGTGCGCGTCCGCGCTGTTACCCCGCCCCGCGTCTGCAGCATTACAGTCCGCTTCTGCGCGGACAGGCGCTGTTATTGCTCGTGAGAGACAGTCCGCTACTACATTGAATTTACCGGCTACGTGCTGTATATCCGTGGTAAATTCCGAAATTGCGGCCAGCTGCCTCTGCTGTCGGCCTGACCACAGTTCTGAAATTTTGGACATTGCAAATGTGAGCGGTTTGTGGTCGACAAACGCGGTGAAACGCCACCCTTCCAACCAGAACTGAAAATGGTGAATGGCCAGGTGGAGCGCTAGCAGCTCCCTGTCAAACGCGCTGTATTTCCGCTCAGCATCGCGGAGGGACCTGCTGAAAAAAGCGAGCAGCTGCCAAACTCCGGCAACCTGCTGTTCCACAAGGGCCCCTATGGCCACATCTGACGCGTCTGTGGTTAGCGCTATGCGGGCTGATGGGTCTGGGTGAGCCAGCAGTGCTGCGTCTGCCAGTGCTTTTTTAACCTCTGTGAATGCGCGCTCCCGTTCCGGGGACCACTCGATCACATTGGAGGGCTTCTGCTTTTTAAGCGCGGCATATAACGGCTGCATGAGCTGCGCTGCGTGGGGTATGAAACAGTTATAAAAATTTACCATTCCTAAAAATTCTTGCAACCATTTACCATTTGTGGCTGGGGAAACTCCGCCACTGCGCGTACTTTGGCCGGCAGAGGGACTGCTCCCTCTGGGGAGACGCGGTGCCCTAAAAAATCGATTTGTGCTGCGCCAAAATGGCACTTGGCCAGGTTGATTTTCAACCCATGCGCTCCTAGCCTCTGAAAAACTGTCGTGAGGTGTTTTTCGTGTTCCTCCTCGGAGGCGCTGGCGACTAAAATGTCGTCCAAGTAGACAAAAACGAAAGGGAGGTCGCGCAACACGGCATCCATCATTCGTTGGAAGGTTTGCGCGGCGCCTTTAAGGCCAAAAGGCATGCATAAAAACTCAAAAAGCCCGAACGGGGTTATTACCGCTGTCTTGGGAATGTCCTCTGGTCGGACCGGGACCTGATGATAACCGCGGACCAGGTCTATTTTAGAAAAAATGCGCGCCTTCGCTAAGTGCACTGAACAATCCTGGATATGCGGAATTGGGTAGCGGTCCTGCGCTGTGGCATTGTTTAACCTGCGGTAATCGCCACAAGGTCTCCACGAGCCGTCAGCTTTAGGCACCATATGCAGGGGGGAAGCCCAGGCGCTCTTCGAGCGGCGAATTATGCCCAACCTTTCCAGGTTGGCGAACTCCTCACGCGCAATGGAGAGCTTAGTTGCATCCAAGCGCCGAGCCTTCGCAAAAACTGGTGGGCCACTTGTGGTGATAAAGTGCTCCACCCCGTGCTTCGCCACCTTAGCTGAAAACGTGGGAACTGTGAGTGCTGGGAACTGGTTTAGAAGAGCGTGAAACTTACCGCCTGCTGTGGCGACGTTGGTCTGTACTGGCGTCAGGGACACTCGAGCTGCACAAGGGATGGAACAAAAAGAGAGTGCATTAACCAGGCGTCTATTAACCAGATCTACTAACAAGCCATGTGAGCACAAAAAGTCAGCGCCTAACATGTTGAAACTCACCGCCGCTACTATGAAAGTCCATTCATAGATGCGGCCTTGCAAGGACAGGCGCAGAGTCCTTTCACCGAAAGTTTTGATAGACGAGCCGTTTGCAGCCGTTGCCCCAGCTCCGCGGGGGCCAGCCGCACGATCCGCATAGGTCGCGGTGGTGAAACTCCTCTGGGCTCCGGTGTCTATGAGGAATTGCCGTCCGGAGCCCGCGTCTGTCAGGTACAGCCGCTTGTTCTGTTCACCGAGAGTCGAAGTTGCTAACGACCCCCGGCTCGTGCGTTTTCCTTGTTTCTTGAAGCTGCACGGCGGGATGCATCTGTACGCCTTCTCAGCGAAGCGTCGATGGTAAAAACAGAGGCCGTCCCCTCCTCTGCTTTGGGACCGCGCCGCTGCTGTCGTCGCTGGGGTTGCTTCTGCTGCCGCTGGCTCTCCACCGCCCTCGGCCACCGCGCTGAGGTCTGCTGCTGCCACTGAAGTCTCCTGCTCGTCGCAGGCGTCGAGGAGCCGCTCTGCTTCCTTGGCCAGCTCGCGGAAGTCTTGCTGGTTCACACACCTCATGCCGGACAGCAGACCCCTCATGTGTGCTGGGAGGGTCCTCAAGAAGATGTGTTTGAACAGAAACGCATCGTTGTCTGCCCCGATCATCTGCAGCATGTCCTCCATGAGGACGGTCGGCCTGCGTCCTCCTCTGTCGCGCAGGTCCAGAAGCCGCTTGGCCCTCACCTCGGCTGATGGCACAAAACTCCCAATGAGGGCGGCTTTCAGCGCGTCGTACTTACCAGCAGCGGGCGGCTGCTGCACCAGGCTCCGCACATATAGAGATGTGCGGCTGTCGAGTCTTGCGATGACATTATGGAACTTGATGTCATCTGCTGATATTCCCCCGAGCACGAACCACGATTCCACGTGTTGGAACCATGAGTGCGGGTCATCTTGCCAGAACTCGGGGAGCTTAACCGAGCTTGCGCCTGTGTGGGCGGTCTCCAGTGAATCCGGGTCAGAGTCACGGTCTCCTGACCTCTCCATGTATTTCACGTTTCGGTCACCAATGTAGGAATCATGAAATGATGAGACTGGATGATTTCTCAGTATTAGTTTCTTCCATCTCACGTCCTACAGCTCTCTCTCTCAGTCAGGAAATAAGAAGAAGAGCTGCTGTCAACCACATACCTTTATACCCACACATCAAACACAGAATCACATTTACATTTAATCCCTCCATTTACATTTAATCACTCCAGAGTCCTCTTGTCTCTTCTGTCTGACCCCAGGAGGTCAGATCGTCCTTTCAGGCCCCAGATCCTCTGACTTCCTCCAACGTCTGCAGGTGGTCCAGACTCATTGTCCATCTGAGGCGTGATGTTAATACACACCGCAAGCTTAAAGTCCTTCTATGCTTGGGTCTCTGCAGTGGAATATGTGAGCTACATAATGTTATCGTTATGGGCGCCACATCATGTTCTTTATGGGTAATGGTCGATAATGCAGCTGTAATTATTACAGGACAATGACCGGGTGCTATACAGTGGGGGAAATAATTATTTGATCTCCTGCTGAATTTGTAAGTTTACCCCCTTACAAAGAGATGAACAGTTCATATTTTTATGGTAAGTTTATTTTAACAGAGAACAACAGAATATAAAAAAAAAAAATCCAGAAAAAATATCAAATAAGGGTTATAAATTAATTTGCATTTCAGTCAGATAAAACTGAAACAGAGGAAATCCTTAGACCAGGTAGTTAGATGGTCCAGTCGTTTGCTTGGTGAGTCACAGCTGAGCCTGACATCCCTGTACACCAGACAGGTACAGAGGATTGCTGCCTCCATTTTAAACGATGACTCCCACCCTTTGCACTGCCACTGTCAGCTTCTTCCCTCCAGACCGAGGTTTGTTGTCCCAAAAAGTAAAACCCAGCGCTGCAAAAACAGCTTTGTTCCTGCTGCTGTTAAAGAGTTGAACAAGATGTAGCAATATATTGCACATAATTTAGTTATCTATTTATTAATTTTTATTTTATATTTGTTTATTTTTGTAGGTTTTTTATTTGGGTTTTAAATCTTTTAATGGGTTTTAGACTTCAGACTTTTATTGAGTTTTTAATCTCTTTGACTTAGTTTATTAACTTTTTTAATATGACCCTTCTCTCTTATCTCTTTGTCCTATGTCCTGATTGGTGGAGCCTTGAGTACTTTTATCGTATTTATAGTCAGCTTCATGTGTGTCTGTGTTTGTGTTCATGTCAAATGTAATTGTAGTTTGTAAATATGTGTCTAAAAGGATGTCACCTGACTGCAAAACAAATCTACCTATGGGTACAAATAAAGTAACCTGAACCTGATTTGACTGATGGAAACAAGTATTTGATCCCCTACCAACCAGCAAGAATTCTGACCCACACAGACTGGTTATACACTACCGTTCAAAAGTTTGGGGTCACCCAGACAATTATTTTGTGTTTTCCATGAAAAGTCACACTTATTTACCACCATGAGTTGTAAAATGAATAGAAAATATAGTCAAGACATTGACAAGGTTAGAAATAATGATTTGTATTTGAAATAATAATTTTTTTCCTTCAAACTTTGCTTTCGTCAAAGAATCCTCCATTTGCAGCAATTACAGCATTGCAGACCTAACATGACTGCGCAAGGGTTTTCTAATCATCCATTAGCCTTCTGACGCAATGAGCAAACACATTATTTCTAATTTCAGTGTTCTAATTCCATTAGAACACTGGAGTGATAGTTGCTGGAAATGGGCCTCTATACACCTATGTAGATATTGCACCAAAAACCAGACATTTGCAGCTAGAATAGTCATTTACCACATTAGCAATGTATAGAGTGTATTTCTGATTAGTTTAAAATTATCTTCATTGAAAAAAATTGATTTTCTTTCAAAAATAAGGAAATTTCTAAGTGACCCCAAACTTTTGAACGGTAGTGTATATCCATGAGGCACATAAATTAGTCCTGTCCTTTTAAGAAAGTCCTCCTAATCTCAGCTTGTTATGTGTATAAAAGACACCTGTCAGAGAATCAGTTTCTTCACATCTCTCCACTGCCATGGCCAAGACCAAAGAGCTTTCAAAGGACATCAGAGACAAGATTGTAGACATGAACAAGGCTGAAATGGGCTACAAGACCATCAGCAAGAAGCTTGGTGAGAAAGAGACCACTGTTGGTGCAATAATTCGAAAGTGGAAGATATACAAGATCAGTCAGTCGTCCTCGCTCTGTCTGGAGCTCCATGCAAGATTTCACCTCATGGGGTAAGGATGATTCTGAGAAAGGTGAGGGATCAGCCCAGAATTACATGGGAGGAGCTCATTAATGATCTCAAATGAGCTGGGACCACAATCACCAAGAAAAACCATTGGTAACACACTTCGCTATAATGGATTGAGATCCTGCAGTGCTCACAAGGTCCTCCTGCTGAAGAAGGCACATCTGAAGTTTGTCAGTGAACACCTGAATGACTCAGATGTGGTGTGGTCAGATGAGACCAAAATTGAGTTCTTTGGCATCAACTCAACTCGCCATGTTTGGAGGCAGAGAAATGCTGAATGTGACCCCAAGAACACCATCCCCACTGTCAAACATGGAGGTGGAAACATTCTGCTTTGGGGCTGTTTCTCTGCTAAGGGTACAGGAAGACTTCAACCACATTGAGGGGCCAATGAACCGGGGCCATGTACCATACAATCTTGGATGAGAACCTCCTGGCCTCAGCCAGAACACTGATGATAGGCTGTGGATGGGTCTTCTACTATGACAATGACTTAAAACATACAGCCAAGGCAACAAAGGAGTGGCTCAACAAGAAGCACATTAAGGTCCTGGAGTGGCCTAACCAGTCTCCGGTTCTTAATCCCATAGAAAATGTGTGGAGGGAGCTGGAACTTTGAGTTGCCAAGCAACAGCATTGAAACCTTGAGGATTTGAAGAGTATCTGTAAAGAGGAGTGGACCAAAATCCCTCCTGAGATGTACGCCAACCTGGTGACCAACTACAAGAAATGTCTGACCTCTGTGCTTGCCAACAAGGGTTTCTTCACCAAGTACTGAGTCACGTTTTGCTTGGGGATCAAACATTTATTTCCCTTGACCAAATGTAAATGAATTTATAACCCTTATTTAATATTTTTTAAGGATTTTTTTTTGTTGTTGATATTCTGTATCTCTCTGTTAAAATAAACCTACCATAAAAAAATAGAAAAACACTCAGAGAGCACATACCTCCACCAATGCTGCTGCACGGTCCTTGGTGGAGGTATGCCATCTCAGACCATCACCAAAATTTAATGGGTTCATCCTTGGCTACCTCTGGTGAAAATGTCTTCAAAATCTGTCCTGTAGTTTTTGTGTAATCCTGCTAAAAAACAGACAGACAGACCAGCTCGACGGCATTACCTCCTTGGCGGAGGTAATTATGGACTGTTCATTTCTTTGTAAGGGGGTAAACTTACAAATTCAGCAGGGGATCGAATAATTATTTCCCCCACTGTATGTTCATAATGTGCACAAATCCCTTTGTGTCCAAACTGAACCTGTGGCGTCTCACAGCCAGCAGAGGGCAGTAAACACAAAGCTGTCAGTAGGTTATAGCGTCATCTAGTTAGGGACGGTCCTGTTTTATCTCGCTGTTTTCTGTCGCTGTCGAGAAAAAAGCAAATGCAAACTGGAAAAAAAATGTCTCTTATGATTACTGCCACAGTTATGCTTAAATCACAACAAGTGAAGTATTTCTGTTTTGTCTGCATGAATTTTAATGTATCTACTGTATGAAAGCCATAGCTGTTTGCCATACCTCACGAGAGCAGTGTCCATTTCTAGAGATGTTCAGATCTTCAGTGATCACAAATCAATCACTAAATAATGCGCTCAAAATAGCCCACAGTGCATCTTGAAAAACAGAGTCCAACTGATGTTCACTAGATTAGTCAATGTACTTCACAATGCAACGTGCAGCAAATCGAACACGGAGCACAGCCTCACAACATACAGTCTCAAGAGTATTTTACTTATTTGCACAGTAAAATCAACTACATATTTATGTTTAATACAAAATGTACACAATTTATACTTAATCCACAAAGCAAATTACTTTTTGACCATTAATCTGTTGTGCTTTCCTCTGTCACTTCAGTGGCCTGAGTGCGTAGAGAAGAGGGAAGCATGACTTTCCTGCTGAGTTCGCCATGTGGTCCCCATGATGGGCCAAAGAGCAAATGATTCCAGATATCACAGCTGTGATACAGGATATTCATCACAGTGCATGACCTCAAGCATAATAGTGTATGAGTTGACAGCAATAATCAATAGCAGGTTATCATCTCTTTAATGATTTATTGTTGCAGAAAGATTAGCACTAGGAGTGGCTCCCAATGGCTGCACTTGATTATTGCAATCTAATGCAAACAACGAGCATATTAGAGAATAGAATGGCTTTTTTTTTTTTTTAGAATATGTTGAACAAAAAGGGGGTTATCCACTACTAGCCTGTTATTTATAGGCTACATATTTTCCAGAGTGCAGCTGTCAGGTTGCTAGCTTTTAGTAACCTTCTTGGCATCATCAGATGAAGAGCCAGAATCATGGAATACGCTGTTTTATTTATTAAGAGAAACCGTGTGCGGTAACGTTTCAATCTAAACTTTGCAATAATCAATTTAAATGTGCCACTAATCGGGTTAACTGTTAGCATGAACCCTGACTGCAAAAGCCACAGTACTGAGGTCGTGAAGACTCGTCTTTCCACACATCACCTGTGGAAAATGTGGTACAAAAAAAAATAAATAAATAATAGCATTACAGTTGTCACATGATGAGAAGGTGAACGTGTGAAGGGGCAGCCGCAGGTTCAATCTCTGAGTTGTTGTGAAACAAAATGGACTCATGGAATGCCCATTGTCCAAATAAACTGCTCGGTGGGAATTAACGGTTAAATAACGTTCAAGGCCTTTAAAGGTTGGTTTTTTTTTTTTTTTTTTAATTCCCGGGTTGACATCACCCTCCAGTCACTCCACCTTGAGCGTAGACGCTTTTTTTTTTTTTTTTTCCGTTTTTCGTGAGCTGTTAACACGCCAACGGTCCCCGCCCGACCGGTCGTGCGTTGTGGCGGCGCAAAGAGCGAACGCGGAGGCTCTTGCGCCTAGAAGCTTGCCTCTCCGGTCGGATTCGAACAGCGAGCGCTGGCTTCTCTGGACGTAGACCCTCACCGCCGCCTTGTAGCATCAGCGTGGGCCTACCGACGGAGATTTTAAGGAGGTGAGACACGTCTTCGCCGCATTTACCAGCCCGGAGCTCGTTATATGTCCCCGTAGTAAAGGAAATCAAGGCGCCTTGTGTTGTGTTCGGGAGTGGGCGACCCTGTCATTGCGGCGTTTTTTCGTTGCCGTTATAAACCGTGCTGTGGTCAGGATGCCGCTGAGGTGAAGCTAGTGTGGAAACAAACGGCGTCCAGCTGCCACCGTTAACGACTGGCTGTTAACGCCAGCCTCAACGGGTGACAGAGCTGGATGGCTAATGGTAAGGCTAGCAGGTTTTTTAGGGAGCCGAGAGGACGTTAAGCGCCGCAGAGACGAGGGGGTTTCATTATTGTTCCACAGCCGGGTTAGCTAGCTGGTGGACGAAAGTGCAGGAACAAGGTGCGACGTTTGGTCACCTGTTTGTAACGCGGGACAGGCTGGTAGGAACAACTGGACCCTCAACTTGCTTAAAATGTGGGTAACCTTCATTCTTTTGACATCAGTAGACCATAGAAACAAAGTGTTTTTCAGGTGGTTTGAGTGGGAACTAGATTTCCGTACTTCGTTTATGATCCCCGTTTAGGAAATGAAGGAAGACACGAGGCAATAGTCTGTTCAGACAGAGAAGTGTTCTGTAGTAAATAGCTACACTTTATCTGTGGTTTTGACAGATGGCTGTAAAAATTCTGTGACCATCTGTTATTACCTGTCATTTTAACTTAATATAATAAGACGTCGAATAGCTTTGTTTTGTTCACGTGTTCGGTTTTAATCCTGAGCCTCCAGAATACCTCATGCAGATTATATATTTATTTCTTAATTGAACTGATAAACGGAGACTGGGGTGGTGAGACGATACTCAATCTCTGTTTGATATGCCCTTTAAAGTAGACAGGTGGAAATTACAAATAAAAATGAGAGTAGATCATGCTTGGTGTAATCTGTCAAAATGACAGGCAGCTTTCAACTTTTTCTGTTGCTGCTAAAAAACATCAGTGACAGTTTTCAGTTAAAACGGTTTCTGCTCTGCACACTTACCTGTGTTTTCTGTAGCCTTCAGTTATGATCAAGTTGCCTCTATGGTAAGAAGTCAGTTTTCAAAAACTGGATATGCATTACTTTAGAGGTGAGAATCACCAGAGGCCGGATGATATGATATTGTCACGAAAGTTAGGCCTTCATGTAATACTATCAGAGTTTTGTGATATTCTGAGCATTGCAATATTACGTATTGCGATTTCCCATGTCAACCTTTGTCTTGTTCAACTCTCAACTGGATCTCATGAGTCACTCCTTTGCTGTGTTGACTTAACCAGTGAACATTTAGTGCAATCTAATGGACTTAAAAGTCAGTTGGTTTTTATAGAGCCTAACACTCCTTCTACTTATCTATATGGGACCTTAAATTGAAAAAAATCTCCATTTAAATAAATGGCAAGAGCGAAATTATTGTTTGAGCCCAACCAAATTTTGCCATGAATTACACGTTTCAGTTTAAAAGATAATTTTCCAAATAAATAATGGTGTAGGTTGTTGTCTAAATGTTAAATTATCAGGCTGTGAAAATCCTATTATAATGCAAGAAATCTCTGTCTGTGTGTGTGCCGTGCGTATCTCCCGAACCGTTTGTCAGACACCTCAGATTTTATATGTGCTTTGCTGAGGTTATGAGGGTGTGCATTTCAGAATTTCAGCCTCCCTGGATATGCAGAAGTTTAGGAGGGGAAATCTTTAATGATGAACGTCCATAGGGAAGCTATGGGCATTCATAGCTATGACATCATAGATGCATGGATGTTGCTATGGTTACTGTTGCCAGGCAGACACATCATCAAAGCTCAAAGGCAGGCATCACTGAATGAGTGGTGACATCAAAGGCAGGTTTCACCATGGTTACTGTTGCCATGGTAACCATGTCAAAGATCAAAAGTAGGCATCATCATGGCTACTGTTGCCATGGTAACAGTAACTTTCTACGGGCATGCAGAAATGCTTGCTTACGCTTGCTTTCTACGGGCATGCAGAAATACTTGCTTATACTTGGTTTCTACGGGCATGCACGGGTATGCACTAGTATGTAAAAATGTAAAGACCAGTGTTGGCGGACTCGAGTCTGGCCATGCATCTATGGTCGGTAAGGATGTCACAGCCAATAGCATAATTATTATGCTGATGTCACAGTGTCTCTGCCATGCACTTGGGGCAAGAGTAAGTGCAACACCTACTTGCAAGGATGTCAAAATGTTGTCTCTATCACCATGTTTTCAGATGATTTTGTTTATTTTAAGTAATATACAGTGGGGAGAATAAGTATTGAACACAACATTTTTCTCATTAAACATATTTTGAAGGAGCCATTGACCTGAGATTTTCACCAGATATCAATAACAACCCAAGTAATCCACACATACAAAAAAATAAAGGCAACTGAGTTCCATCCATCCATCCATCCATCCATCTTCTACCGCTTTTCTGGAGGTCCGGGTCGCGGAGGCAGCAGTTCAAGCAGAGAAGCCCAGACTTCCCTCTCCCCAGCCACCTGCTCCAGCTCTTCAGAGGGGATACCAAGGCGTTCCCAGACCAGCTGGGAGACATAGTCTCTCCACCGAGTCCTGGGTCTGCCCCGGGGTCTCCTCCCAGTGGGACGTACCTGAAACACCTCAAGTGGGAGGCGTCCAGGAGGCATCCTAATCAGATGCCCATACCACCTCAACTGACTCCTTTCAATGTGGAGGAGCAGCGGTTCTACTCTGAGTCATCCGGGAGAGGCAACTGAGTTCACAAAACAAATTATATTTAATAAAGTGGAATGACACAGGGAATAAGTATTGAACACACTTTGTGAAATTCATATAATATTTAGTAGAAAAGCCTTTGTTGGTAATAACAGCTTCCAGATGCCTCCTGTATGGAGAAACTAGGCACAGGCATTGCTCAGGAGTGATTTTAGCCCATTCTTCCACACAAACTGTCTTCAAATCTTGAGGTTTCCATGGGTGTCTTTCTATGAACTGTGATCTTCACTTTGTTCTAGGGCTGGGCGAAATGAAAAAATTCCATTCACGTTAGGGCTGTGCGATATGACGATATATTTCGGATGACGATGTAAAAACGTCTATTGTTTCATAGAATACTCTATCATTTATATCGTTATTTAAAATGCACATACTCCCATTTATTCAGTAAAGCTCCTCATCACTACTTGTCAGCGTCCTCCTGTCTCTCCTCTCCAGTGTGGACAGCAGAACAGGTGTATTGTAGGTGGCTAGGTTTCAGTACGGTGGTTACTAATGCTAACTCCAAACTACCCATTCAAATATCTGTTGCTCCTGTTTGCCAGGGATATGGGACTTTTTTCCATCGTGCTGCGTCAGAGAGGATAGTTCGCTAACTTCGTTGTAATAGGAGGTAAGTAACGTTAACACCATGTCTAATTTTAAAATGTAAATGATGATGCTAAGTTGTGCTAACTGGAAACCGTAGCAGACCATCTTTTTTTGTTTTTGTTTAAATTACTGCCGAGTTTCTTAGCTTTATCTGGGAAAAAAAATATTAAAGCTGCAAAAGTGTATGATGGTGGCACATACATGCAAAATAAATAATAAATACATTAAAATGGGTCGGAGGACCAAGTTGGCTCTTAATGTAATTTATTTGATTTCTAATCATTTTAATGAGTCAAGTATTGATAACGAATAAAGTAAAAGTCATCACATGGATTTTATTACATTACTAAGAAGCAAACAGGTTAAATCAGTCCAGAATGGCAGGCTGCAGGTCTACACTTAAATTTTAACTGATTTAAACTAACAGCTAATTTATATCTGTAGGTGACAGTCATGGGTAATTTTCTCATTTTGAGACATTTTTTTATGTTATCTGTATTTGTTTTGTTTTTTGCTTTTCTCTTCTGGCTCAGGAAATACTTAACTTATTGATGTTTACTTTTTATTCATATGATTTAGAAGAAAAACCTGAAATTTTTGAGAATCAAGTCTCAAATGCACATTAAAAAACTATTTTATAACAACACTGCAAAATTATGAGGGAAAACGTTACATGTAAAAAAAAGTTTAAAAAAAGCTGGTCCTTTTTATGTGATTATCTAAACTGTAGAATTCACTGAAAATACATAATTGTGATACATGTCGTTATCATGATATAAGATGACTTACTGTATATCATTATATGATTTTTTTTTTTTTTTTTTGTCATATGGCACAGCCCTAATTCACAATAAATTTGTTTTCGTATTGATACCTATATACAGTGGGGCAAAAAAGTATTTAGTCAGCCCCCAATTGTGCAAGTTCTCCCACTTAAAAGATGAGAGAGGTCTCCAATTTTCATCATAAGATAAGATGAGCCTTTATTAGTCCCACAACGGGGAAATTCCAGGATTGCAACAGCACAGGGATAGCAACACTCAGAGCAACAATCAGAAGGCAAGAAAAAAAAAAACAAAAAAAAAAAAGCGCAGTGAGTATACATATGTACATATAAACATAAATATATAGGCACACGATGCGGAGCATTGCAGCTAGATGGAATAAATATATAGATATATAAACACAGTGCGGAGCATTGTAGCTAGATGGAATAAATATGTGAATATACAGTATAAACACACACACAGTGTGGAACGTTGTAGCAAGATGGAATAAATATATGAATATACTAGAAAAGCACTCGGAGAGCGCAGACCTCCGCCAAGCGCCACAATTCCCCCCATACAGTGTTTGTGTGTACGTTTTCAGATTCCTTGAGCATGTAAACATATGACTAGCAATTGGATTCACAATGATTATTTGTTTATTTGACAGGGACAGTGCAATAAACACACAATCAATGACAATCAATCTGATAGTGATAGGATTAGTGGTTCAGTAGTAAAAGCATTGCCTCCTTGGCGGAGGCAAATTGGGTAGACAGGTTGGCGTGGGTTTTATATTATATTGTAACGTGCTGCTCGACATGGCGACGTCCCACCGGGAGGTTTGAACTCACGCCTCCCGCTCCGGAGTCCCGCACTCTACCTGTGTCGCCAGTAGGGTCAACCCACTTGGCAAGCCAAGTAGGGTGCTCATATTGAGTTCGCTACAATATTATTTTTTGGGGGGTTGCGCTCCGCGGCAAACGAGAATTTAGAAGCTTCGCCGGCAGAGAGCTCGTTTTTGCGCAGCGCCTATGGCTGGCCGGTGAATTTGTGCCAAATGCGCAGCTCCTATGGCTGGCCGGGGAATTTCTGCCAAAGAATCCGTCGGCGGACAGCTGCCCGTGTGAGGTTTTGCAGCGGGCCCAGGCCAGCAGTGTTTTCCGCGTCCTTTTGTGCCTAAAACGTTGAAGAACGCAGAGTTTGTGTTGCAGACACGACGACCAGCGCCCTCCATTGCGCCTGCGCACATGTTGAAAATGGCTGTATGTCACAGTGTTGAATGAAAAATGCTTTAAAAAATTCCTGTATCCAGACGGTGAACCGGATCACCCCCAAAATTTAATCAGTTCTTCCTTGTACCATTTCCAACAACGCCTGAAAGTTTCATGGAAATGCGTCCAAGATTTTTTGAGTTATCTTGCTAACCAACAGACAGACAAACCCCGGCAAAAACATAACCTCCTCCTGGCCTTTTCGGCCTGGCGGCGGTAATAAACACACACAGTGTGGAGCATTGCAGCTAGATGGAACAAACATGCAAATATATAAACACACACAGTGCGGAGCACTGTAGCTAGATGGAACAAATATGCAAACACATAAACACAGTGCGGAGCACCGTAGCTAGATGGAATAAATATGTAAATATATAAACACGGACAGTGCGGAGCACTGTAGCTAGATGGAATAAATATGTAAATATATAAACACACAGTGTGGAGCATTGTCGCTAGATGGAATAAATATATAAATATACAAACAAACACACAGTGCGGAGCATTGCAGCTAGATGGAATGAAACAGCATAACCGTCTACTTAGTTATTCTACATGGTATGATTTATGTACCCATACATATTGTCACCCTCCGTAGCTACCGGTATTTTCCTAGTTGTATACCGGAGGGGACCATTGTGTAAGTCTATTGCATCTTTTGCATTCAATACTATTAGGTTGTCACGTCTTTTTGCTATCTCTGCAAGCAGCCCTGCTTAGGTTATACAGTCTGACAGCCGTTGGTAGGAAGGACCTGCGAAACCTCTCGGTTGTGCACCTAGGATGATGTAGTCTGCTGCTAAATGAGGTCCTTAGTGCATTCAGTGTGTCCTGCATAGGGTGGAACTCGGACTCCAGCAGAGATGACAGTTTAACCACCATCCTTCTCTCTCCCATCTCCTCCACTGGGTCAAGGCGCTGCCCCAGGACAGAGCTAGCTTTCTTGATCAGTTTGTTCAGTCTCTTCCTATCGGCTGCTGTAATGCCACCGCCCCAGCAGACCACTCCAAAAGTGATGGCTGATGCCACCACCGTGTCATAGAATGTCTTCAGCAGCGCCCCTTGTACACCAAAAGACCTGAGTCTCCTCAGTAGGAACAGCCTGCGCTGTCCCTTCTTGTCCCTTCTTCTTAATGAATTAATTGGTAAATTCCTCAGTAAAATAAGTATTTGGTCACCTACAAACAAGCAAGATTTCTGGCTCTCACAGACCTGTAACTTCTTTAAGAGGCTCCTCTGTCCTCCACTCGTTACCTGTATTAATGGCACCTGTTTGAACTCGTTATCAGTATAAAAGACACCTGTCCACAACCTCAAACAGTCAGACTCCAAACTCCACTATGGCCAAGACCAAAGAGTTGTCAAAGGACACCAGAAACAAAATTGTAGACCTGCACCAGGCTGGGAAGACTGAATCTGCAATAGGTAAGCAGCTTGGTGTGAAGAAATCAACTGTGCGAGCAATTATTAGAAAATGGAAGACATACAAGACCACTGATAATCTCCCTCGATCTGGAGCTCCACGCAAGATCTCACCCCGTGGGGTCAAAATGATCACGAGAACGGTGAGCAAAAATCCCAGAACCACATGGGGGGACCTAATGAATGACCTACAGAGAGCTGGGACCAAAGTAACAAAGGCTAAATCAGAAACACACTATGCCGCCAGGGACTCAAATCCTGCAGTGCCAGACGTGTCCCCCTGCTTAAGCCAGTACATGTCCAGGCCCGTCTGAAGTTTGCTAGAGAGCTTTTGGATGATCCAGAAGAGGATTGGGAGAATGTCATATGGTCAGATGAAACCAAAATAGAACTTTTTGGTAAAAACTCAACTCGTTGTGTTTGGAGGAGAAAGAACACCATACCTACTGTGAAGCATGGGGGTGGAAACATCATACTTTGGGGCTGTTTTTCTGCAAAGGGACCAGGACGACTGATCCGTGTAAAGGAAAGAATGAATGGGGCCATCTATCGTGAGATTTTGAGTGAAAACCTCCTTCCACCAGCAAGGGCATTGAAGATGAAACGTGGCTGGGTCTTTCAGCATGACAATGATCCCAAACACACCGCCCGGGCAACGAAGGAGTGGCTTCGTAAGAAGCATTTCAAGGTCCTGGGGTGGCCTAGCCAGTCTCCAGATCTCAACCCCATAGAAAATCTTTGAAGGGAGTTGAAAGTCCGTGTTGCCCAGCGACAGCCCCAAAACATCACTGCTCTAGAGGAGATCTGCATGGAGGAATGGGACAAAATACCAGCAACAGTGTGTGAAAACCTTGTGAAAACTTACAGAAAATGTTTGACCTCTGTCATTGCCAACAAAGATGGTATATAACAAAGTATTGAGATGAACTTTTGTTGTTGACCAAATATTTATTTTACCGAGGAATTTACGGATTAATTCATTAAAAATCCTTCAGTGATTTTCTGGATTTTTTTTTTCTTATTTTGTCTCTCATAGTTGAAGTATACCTATGATGAAAATTGAAGACCTCTCATCTTTTAAGTGGGAGAACTTGCACAATTGGTGGCTGACTAAATACTTTTTTACCCCACTGTATATTACGATATGAATCAAATCACTATTTCTGTCAAGCTTAAAGGTTCCTTTTTACTCCTAAGTGAAATGTGAAGCTATAACAAGTTTAATTTTAAATATTTATTTTCTTCCAGAGGTTGAACCTGACAAATGTAGTGTAGAACATTATACAACTGCATTTCAAATAATTATAAAACATTAAATAATTATATAACGTAAAATAATAAATATTTTATAATATTCTGCTCATCAACTTAACGATAGCTGAGTGAAGTATATGCCCAAAGCACTGCAGCCGTGTCCACTTGTTTAGCAGGGATGGCAATTTTCCGCCGATCTATTTTCAAATTGATCATTTCTGTGAATCGTCTATATCAGTTGAGAAAATTTTAGGGGGGGTAAGGTACCTTATTGTTACCGATTTTAGCGAAAATCAACACGATTACATAAGTGCTCGGCGCTTCCCCGGGTCAAGTCTCCCGCGATAACCCAGGTGTGTTGTGTTCAAGCTACAGCTGTATTGTAAACAGCCCTGCGATTGGATAGTTGCAAACGATTGGACCAATCAAATGGCTCGTTGTATGCTTTGTCAAAAATTCATGGCGGCGTGTTCTCAGGGATGTGATTTTCTGCTAATTCGCCGAATTCCGCTTTATTTTATCTTCCAGGAAGATAAAGTACGTTAAGTACGTTAGCGGCTTGTGGTCCACGAACGCAGTGAAGGTGCGCCCTTTCAGGCAGAACTGGAAGTGGCGTATGGCCAGGTGGAGAGCCATTAACTCTCTGTCGAACACGCTGTATTTACGCTCACTGTCGTGCAAAGACCTGCTAAAAAAGGTGAGCGGCTGCCAAGAACCGGCAACGCATTGCTCCACGACGGCCGCTATGCCCATGTCCGAGGCGTCGGTAGTGAGCGCTATCCGAGCCGCCGGGTCTGGGTGCGCCAGTAGTGCAGCGTTCGCCAGAGCTGTTTTAAGCTCAGAACGCCTGCTTCCCGCTCAGGAGTCCAGTCGACTCTGTCCGACGCTTTCCGTTCCTTGAGTGCGGCGTACAATGGCTGTATGAGCTGGGCTGCACGGGGGAGGAAACGGTAATAAAAGTTCACCATCCCCCAAAACTCCTGCAGCATCCTGACATTGATGTTGAGGAGAAAAAATAGCAAAACAATTTAGTTAGATTACTTTTATGATTCCAAACAGTTTGAAATTGACAGTGCACAGTAGACATTGACTCATAACTTTTGAATATTTCTAAGACTTGGCTACATCAGTGATTGTGCAAAACGAACTGCTCAAGACTCAATGGAGATTGAAACTGGTGATCTGAAATGAATGTTGAAATTATAAAAAGTAATGGTATGAATGAATTTTATTTTTTCTATTATGGAATAGATAAAATTGACTGATTTTGATTTGATCAAGTGTTAAAGCATGTGATGGATAATGCTTATTGGAATATTTCAGGAATGCTATCTTCTTGGAACATAAGTCAATATTATACAGTAATAAGTGGCATTCAGCTGTTTGTTTTATGTCATTTAAGCACAGTTCTGGTACTTAAAAATCATAAAAACCCAGGAGCTTCGGGGGGCTTTGCCCCCGTTGCCCCCCCACCGGGGCTCTGCCCCGGACCCTGCTGGGGTCTATGTCCCCCAGACCCCCTGCTAAATTTTCAGATAATTTCCCCAACCCCAAATCACATCCCTGGTTCGTGTTGGAATTCTGACCTTTCGGTATTGCTTTCAGCGGAATTGTGAGATTTTTATCGAAGGATCAGGAGTCATCAGTGCTAGAAATAGACAAAAGTGTCAAAAATAAGTTCCGATGGAATTGGCTTGAGAGAAAAGTAACGGTAAAGGTGAAAATTGGCTCAAAGTTCGACGAGGTAACAGAAACACTCGGACAAGAAACCAGAAAAGGAGATGAAGTTCAAAGTTCAGAGACTGACACAGCTTGCTGCCAAAAGGAAGAAAGTTTCACATTAGAAGTGATTTGGTGACCAATGTAAATAGTGTAATAAACTCTTATAGAACTGTTAAATATGTTGGACTAAAGACAGTGAGACAACATTGAAGAAAAAGTAAGTTAACTTTTCATTAAATTTAATGATTTATCTAAGTCTAGTATTTCATTTTTTTTTTCATCATTTTTTTAGTCTAAATTACTTCTGTTTTATTGAAAACCTCCCAGCTTCAGGGGGGCTGTGCCCCCCCCCGGCCCCCCATAAGTCAATCGACCAAATTAGAGTTCAGCTGAAATCAGAATTTCCTGTTGCCATCCCTGGTTTAGTGATGTGGCCTTCACTGTATTTGTCCCACTGTCTGTTGTGATGCAGACTTGTCTTCACTTTGTCTCCAGGATGCAAGTGCTTCGGTCAGTCCTAAAGCAATGAATTCACCTGTATGGCTTCAGGAAAGTTTGAAGACATTTGCTTTTCAAATTCCAATCTTGATCAGTGAAGTGGGCAGTGAGGCTTATATATGGTTTAGATGTGTGACTTGACCACAAATCTGACGTAGTGTAAGAAATATTTACAGCCAGGGAGTTGGTAACAAGGGTCAGTTACTTCAATCAGCCACTTAAATCCAACATTCTGTGTGCTCATCAGTATGGCACTGCTTCAGATGGAAAACAAAAAAAAAAGGTTTGTAGTGTTACCTGATTTTGTGGAAATGTGCTTGACAGTTTGTAGTGTGTGCTAATCTGCTTCTTGTCAGATTTTAAATAGCCCAAATATCTCCACATGACTGAATTCCTTGGATGGTTCTTTTCAACAATCTCCTCATTTATTGAGTATTGGGTGGCGTCCGTTTCACACTGTCACTGGACTTTTCATCAATGTTTTTTGTCGTCTCCTACATGGCTGTGCTAGCCCAGACATTAGTAGGTGTGCTGGTCATATGCACCTACGCATGCTGTTGTGTGCATCAATCGAACGTGACTTCCAATCACATGATTGGTTCAGTGCGGTGTAATCTTTTTTTCCTTTGGCTTTTTGTGTTGCTTGTTAAAACATGTAATGAATGAGTTCTATCAAAGTTCTATGGAAAATGTTTTATGTCGCTGTCGAGGAAAAGTTATTTCGTGATAATTATTGTTTTATCGCCCAGCCCTAGATTGTTCCATAGATTTTTAATTGGGGTCAGGTGACTGACTGAGCCATTCGAGCAGCTTTATTTTCCTTCTCTGGAGCCAGTTGAGTGTTTCCTTGGCTGTGTTTGGGATCATTGTCTTGCTAAAATGTCCACCCATGTTTCATCTTCAGCATTTTGGCAGACGGCAGTAGATTCTTATCAAGGATGTCTCTGTACATTTGTCCATTAACTTTCCTTCAATTATATGAAGTCTGCCTGTACCACGTGCTGAAAAACATCCCCACACCATAATGGGATATCCAGTGCCATTTCTCCTTCAAACATGCTGTGTGTTGTGGCATCTATAAAGTTCAATTTTGGTCTCATCTGACCAGTCTATATTCTCCCAGTATTTTACTGGCTTGCCCAAATGCTGTGCAGAAAACTTTAAACAACCTTCAGCATGCATTTTCTTCAGCAATGGAGTCTTGCGAGGTGAGCGGGCATAGAGCCCATGTCGGTTGAGTGCATTACTTATTGTTTTCCTTGAAACAGCAGTACCTGCTAACTCCAGGTCTTTCTGGAGCTCTGCACGAGTGGTCTTTGGTTCTTGGATAACTCTTCTGATAATTCTTTTGACTCCTCTGTCAGAAATCTTGCGAGGAACTCCTGGTCGTGGCAAGTTTATGGTAAAATGATGTTCTTTCCATTTCTGAATGATGGCTCCAACAGTGCTCACTGAAACATTCAACAGTTTAGAAATACACCTGTAACGAATGCCATCATTTTGTTTTGCAACAATAAGGTTGTGGAGGTCTAGAGAGATCTCTTTGCTTCTACCCATCATGAGTTCTTTGTAGTATGACAATCTGATATTCACAGACCTTTTTAAAGGTTGTCAGTCAGGACTTAACTGGCTGAAATTAATTTGCAGTGATGGGGGATGGGATGGCTTCCTAAATTCTGATGGATTTCAGCTGGTTTGTTGGCTTTCTGTGCCTTCTTGCACCTCTTTTTCTTCATGTTCAATACTTATTTCCTGTGCCATTCCACTTTGTTAAATATAACTTGTTTTGTGAACACAGTTGCCTTGATTTCTTTGTATGTATGGATTACTAGGGTTGTTACTGATATCTGGTGAGAATCTCAGGCCGCTGGCTCCATTTAAAATATGTTTGAGAAAAATGTTGATGTGTTCAGTACTTATTTTCCCTGCTGTATATCCAGTTGTAACATTTCCCCCCGTTTCTGAAAACTGACTTTTTACATTGTGCTCTTGGCAATGTTTAACCCACTTTACAAACACATCTAAGCTATATCATTTGTAATTTATCAGCATGGCTCACTTTGTTGTACAGTGTATTGACAGACGTGGATAAAGAAGCTAGTTAACATTTGCAGCCACATTCCTCCGTTTGTCACTGGCGGGTGACCTTGTTTTCACCAGACTGGACTGCAGTGTGTTTAACAGACAACAAAGCTTTATCAAGCCACAGCAGACTTTACACCATGTTTGAGAGTATCCATTATAAGTTGATAATGATCTGTGAGGGCACAGATAAATGTGGCTGTAGTTAGTTGTTAATCATGTTACTTCATGTCCTGAGGACCAGCAGATTCTTTCTGCAGAAATGAAGGGGTAGGGCCTGAGCTGTAACACCTGACTGGAAAGAAGCCATCTTTCTTAAAGAAAATGCCTGGGGTTAGGGCTGTACGATATGACCAGAATTTCATGTCATGATATAAGTACTCTTATTTGACGATAGCGATATATATCACGATACACATTTTCTGTAAATTCTATAGTTTAAATAGAATAACTAATAAAAAGGACCATCTCTTTTTCTACTTTTTTAAATTACATTCTGAAAAAAAGCAATTGTACAAATTCATCTGTCATTAATTTGATGCATTTTTTTCCCTTTTAATTTTGCAGTGTTATAAAATTGTTTTTAATGTGCATTTGAGATGACTTCAACTTTATTCTTTCGCTACTGGACTAATTAAAAATGACTAGACATCAAGTTGCATTAAGAGCCAGTTTGTTCCTCCAACACGTTTTAATTAATTAATTTAATGTGTTGTGGCCACTGTTGTGTTCTTTTGCAGCGTTAGTAATATTTTTTTAGACAAAATTAAGAAACTCAACAATAATTTAAAATGGAACGATGGTCTGATACCCTATGTTTCCTATTGGCGACAAGTTAGCATCGTCATTTAGCATTTGCTGTCTTATAATTGGAGAGAGATGGGGTTAACGTGACTTACCTCCAAGTAAAACAAGGTTAGAGTACTATTGTCTCTGACACTGCAGGGTGGGAAAAAGTCCCAACGTTTCTGGCTCCACAAGAAGTAGCGGCAAAACATTAGCTTGCAGTTAACTGCTGTGGTGCACCTGCCGCACTGCAGAGGAGAGGCAGGGTGGTGACAAATAGAAATGGGTATGTCTCTTAAATCCCAATATAAACGATAGTTTTATATGAAACGGTAGACGTTTTTTATCGCGTCACCGATATATATCGTCATATTGCACAGGCCTACCTGGGGTGATAAACAAATTTAGTCAATTATAAATTCTTTGTTTTTTCTGTCATTCTGACTGATTGCAGAAGTTCTGTAGCTCACCAGTGCAGTCTCATGTAATCAGGTTATGACACACTGACTTGATTATGAGATGCATCCTGGTCCATTATTACGCTGGCTGCAAGTACAGTTGTAGTGAGTGATCAGCAAAGCTTAGTTCTTGGGAATTATGTCTTGTTTTTCCTATGTGATCCTGCAAAAAGGCTTGACTATATGCCAGGAGTGTAGTGACCATCCAGTGGTGACTGCCCTTGCTTTATAAAGAGCTCTTTCAGCTGCTTTTTTGCTGTCAGAGCCTCTGGGACTATACATCTCGAGGAAAGGGAGCTTTGCGTTCAGTGGTGTAGTTGACTGGCAAGAAATTGTTGGAGGTTGTGTGAGGGGAGGGGTGATAAGTGGTTGTGCACTGGTGGGACTGGGGACCTGTGGTGGTGATGAATGCCACGTGAGAAATTAACATTTTGGCCTTCTTTGATTAAAGGGCTCCTGTTTGCTCAGTTCAGTGCAAACTCCTCTGTCTGGAGTGTGTGTGGTTGATCTTTCTCTTACTGAGGCACCATCAATGTGATTGGGTTGTTAATGTAATAAATATCAATGTCAATACAAAGAGTATTTAAGGAAAGGGAGGTTAATGTTTAAATTTTGGAGTGAACACTGTGTCACTTAAGTTGATGAGAAGAAGTGCTTTCCTATCATTACCTCTTTCAAGGAGGTAATGTGATTGGGGTGGTTTGTCTGTCTGTTTGTTAGCAGGATTATGCAAAACTACTGTATGGATTGTGATGAAATTTTCACCAGTGGTGGCCCTTGGGCCAAGGATGAACTCATTAAATTTTGGAGGTGATCCATGAGGGACAGAAGGAGCCTTAGTGGAAGTATGCGCTCTCTGAGTACTTTCCTAGTTAAATATGAAGTCACCTCCTTACTGTCAAAAGGTTAGTTTTAGTATACAGTTTTTGGCCTTTTTAAGATTTTTGATTTAATGTTTGTTTTTGATTTTTAGTTTGAGGGGATAAACACATAGCTAAATATACTGAGTGGGCTTGTATCAGCATTGGGAATTGAAAAGAATCACCCCTCTGAAAACAATTGTTTATTTATTGATATTATTTATTTAACGTTTATTTATACAGGGTAGTTCCATTGAGAGGCAACCTCTCTTTTTCAAGGATGCCTTGTTCATACTCAGTTACACATTGACACCAGGAAACTGCCCAGTTAAACTTTCAAAAAGGAGTTTTATTTAACCTATTACACTTCCAGCCCATTTCCCTTTGAAGCGCCTGAAAAACATACCCAAACTAAATTCAAAGTTGCTCTTCAGCCACTTGCACTATCTTCATGGGGTTGGTCTCATTCAAAAGAAAACACTCAATTTTTTAGCAAAACAGTCAGAATCCCTCTAAGTGCTTCAGCCACTGAGTAATAGTGATCTAAACATACTAAATTAGAAGAAAATAAAGTTTGGCTGGGTGTTTTTTTTTTTTTTTTTTTTTTTTTAAGCTACAGATGCCTTAAAGTTGAACTGAACTGAACGGCATTGAACGGCACTGGGTGATAGTACATACAATTATAAAGATAATTTATCATTGGCACCCCCTCCACAAATCCCGGAATCTTGGAGAAAATCGCGATTTTGAATTTCCCGCCCTGAAAAATCAGACAAATCCGCCGAAGCGCAGCCGGAGTTCCGCGTGACGTCACGAGTGTGACCCAGTCCTCATGTTTACCATTGCGAGCACGTCGACACTGGTTGTTTTTGGTGCATTTTGTCGTGATAGTCGACTACAAAACACTTCCAACACCTGGGAAGATCTGTTCAGTGGCCAAGGAAAGCTGTCATGGCGACGAAAGAAAAGAAAGGGGGAGGAAAAGCGACCGGGAAGCGATGCGTTTCTAGATATACAGTGATCCATCACTTATCGCGTTTAATGGGGACCAGAACCGACCGCGAAAAGTGAAAAACCGCGAAGTAGCGTCACCCCCCCCCCCCCCAAGGACGTCAAAAGCACTATTTTGCACAAAAAGGCACAAGAGAACAGCGAAAAGTGCCACTAAGCAACACGAGCGATAAAGAAGGCGCTCTGCAGGGAGAGAAGCTGGGTAAAACGTCTCGGCCAATCAGCTTGCGAGGTGAAACGTCTCGGCCAATCAGCTTGCGAGATTCCTGAGCGGTGAAGAGGTGGGCGGAGAGGAGTGGCGCGGTGGTCAGAGAGGTAGATTTTGAGCTGTGCGGGCTCTCCGTGTTGATACCTGATGTTCTAATGAGAAGGCAGGGAGACTACATTAGAACATCAGGTATCAACACGGAGAGCCCGCTCTCCCCGGCTCCCCAGCCCGCTCGGGAATCTCGCAAGCTGATTGGCCGAGACGTTTTATCTCGCAAGCTGATTGGCCGAGACGTTTTACCCAGCTTCGCTCCCTGCCAAGCGCCTATACCCAGCAAAGGAAGACCGCATTAAACGCGATAAGTGAGGGATAACTGTAATAAGTTGGAAAAATGCTGATGTTTTTTTTCCCCTTTCTTTTTTATTGTTAATCTTCCTTATCCTGACACCCCAAACATGCCAAAGTAAAGACTCACCATTCTGTATTCAATAAGCGACTCTCCTCCTCATCACTGCTGCGGTCTGAGTCGGTGCCGGAATCCCCCGAAAATTCTGGCTCTAATCTGTACAGTTCGATGCCTCCCTCGCTCTCTTCCTGTTCACTTGACACTCCTGCATCCTCCTCTGTCTTGTCACCGATCCTGAATGCCTCTTCACTCTGAAAACTCTGGTGTTCTTGACTGCTGGAACTGCTATCATCTGCCATTGTTGTTTTGATAAGGGTCACACTCGTGACGTCACGCAGCGTCGTCTGCACTACTTCCGGTTTGTTTGGCACTGCCAGCCAGAGGCAAAAGTTTATCGGCTTATAGCTTGGCCATCGCACGGCCTAAAAATTTCTTTTATGTGTTGAAAAATACAATAGGTAATAAGGAATTAATCTGCTATTCTACTTTTTTGGCAAAAAGGTGAGTTCAGTTCTACTTTAAAGTAGGCGGAAAGAATGCAAATAATCCAGTCGAACTAGTGTTGCCTTTGGCTTGCCAAACTCATGGCTTTGTTTTTTTTAAAGGTGACGGACAGTGACATTTTTTTATTGAACCAATCAAATGATTGTATGAAAATATTCCATTCTGCCCATTCCCCTGATTTAATATGTGTCACCATCCTCCATAAATGACATTATTTGGTCATAGCCCATCTTTCACTCAGTGATGCTGCAGTACCGCCATCTCCCGATAGGTGCGGGCAGTCGTGACGTCATTTCGGTTTGGCCGAGAAAATGTCTAAACGAGAGCAAAGTAATTCCGACAGCGATTACTTTCTCGACTTTGACGACCACAATATAAATGATGACATTGACAACGAAGAATCTGATGATGAAGTAGTTTTGGGTGGTGCTGAGAGGGGTATTCAGCCTTATTTGTTCGAGCCAGAGGGAGAGGAGGAAGACGAAACGGCGACGGGAACAGACCACGTTGACCAGGATCGGCTTGAAGATTTATCTTGGTAAACTACGCTTAGAAATATTTTTCTTTGGCGACATGCATGGTCACACATTTAATTTTCAAACTAAAACTACCCATTGGTCACTCGCTGCCTGATGACATGTTGTTAATCATCATCTTCTCAATACTTTTAACAGCCGCTGATTAGCACCTGCTGGTCTGTGCGCAGCTGGAGCTGATGAGACAGATGACGTCATCCACACGAGTGAGTTTATAAACAATATTTATTCATTTGATTTAATTTCCCAGATGAATTATGAAGAAATCATTCAATACATTCAATAATCAATGCAAACGGAATAATCAATGCCAACCCCATATTTTTCAGGCGATACAGATTCATAGCCTACAGGCAACTGGTCCGGTGGTGTTGGGGATTTTTTTGGGGAAGAAGTGAGGGTTATGTTGCCTGCCTGTGCAGTGAGCCTCATCAGAGAAACCTTCCCATCTCATCACTACAAGGGATTTTGCCTACCAAGATTAGATTTGTGAACAATGTTATTTAAATAAAGTTTTGTAAAATCATATATTGAGTTTCTTAATGTTCATGTCAATGTTATAATTCTCATAGTTCAGCATTCATCAAAGTCGCATGTCGTATACATTTCAGTAATTTTTCTACCATTTTATGGTATAAATTTGGATTTACATAAAAGTCCTGTTCATCAGCTTCCTCTGCTTGGTCAGAAACATCAACACTATTTTAAGGTTGAGTGACAGTTGATAAAATCTGCAAAAAAAGTAGATCATCATAATTTTATCCCAGAGGTCTCAAATTGGATTACATACATAGAAATATAAATTGATCAAACAGGCACAACCACCTCCCTATACAGCACTGAATATTTCATATTTGATGAGTATGAACACCCTAATATGCTAATATTTGATAAGTTGGTAAGGCAATGCAAACCATGGCTTGGAATTCATTTAAGATGTTTAGTAAACATTTGCAGTGAATATTAAAAATAAAAAAACTTACCCTGTTTACTTCTCGTGTTCTGACAGTTGATCGCATCGGTAGATCACCCGTGCTTTTCACGCCACTGTCACTGACCCCTTTCTCAGAGTCACACTTGGAAATCGAGGCATATATAGTTGGAATAGCCGTTTTCTTTATCAGCAATCTTTTTGCAAATTTCATTTCAAATTGACATAATGTCTGGCCCAGGAAACACGCACGCAGGCTCAGGATAGATTTAACAGCTTTATTCAACAAGCAGGTGTGTGTGAATGGATGTATGCGGTATGGGGATGTGCTGACGAGGCGCAGGTGTGCGCGCAGCTGAAGCCGCTGAGGAGCGGCGAGTCGTGACACAAATTGCATCTTATTCTCGAAATCACTGTCAACGAAATGTCTACTGCACGTTGGGTGTTTTACCGACATCAGTCCATTTTTTTTCGCGTTTTCTGAACGAATTTCACCCATGCCGTTCTGATTTTCCCACGGACGGGAAATTCAAAAACACTCACAGCATGCTCCTCTGGTATAACGTCGTATCCGTAGACAACACAACGACAAACCATAATTAATTCGATTCCTGAAATCCTAATATTAATAAATAATCTATTTGTAATCCACAAGTATTCCGAGAAATATCGGAATACTTGGCCACTGACCGTGTGCCTAACCGAAATGACGTCACACAGTCAGTGGCCATTTTAGCCGCTGATCGCTTGGCTGGGTCAGACAGCTCTCCACAACAGCGTACTTCAAGAGCGCATTGTCACCTTATGCGACATACGTTGACACCAAAACATGTGGGGTTCAAATTAGCTCGTCTCAGACAACAATTTGAGATATGATTTAGCGATATTGAGTCTTCGTCTGTCCGTCGCCTTTAAAATAATTCTGTTGAACCACAATTCAAAAGCATTGTCTGATTTTCATTGTTTAATTTTCATAGACTTTTTATTTATGACCACTTCTGTCAAATTCAAGTTATTTCTGTGACCATTGTGGCTTTTTCTTTCATTAACAGAGGGGTACCAACAATTTTGTCCACATCTGTATAAGCACTTGTTGGTGACCGGGAAAAGCCTTTCCAACAGCTTTACACAAAATATTACGACATTGTACATCGGCTCTACAATGCACATCACATAGCACAAAAGCCCTGGTTCTCAACAACGAAATATGGGTGTAAATCCTTAGCAGTAAAAGTGGCAATAGATTTTGTAATTCGCTCTGCCCTTCCCGAGTTGTGTGGAACTAAGTGGTTTTCTGGTCTGTGGCAGCAGCCACAACAGTGTTTTTTTTTTTTTTTTTTTTTTTTTTTTTTTTCCCCTCTCCGTCCATTGGGTGGAAACATGCTGGTTTTGCACGTATGTCGTGTTTCCAAAATTTTTTGTTTAGAGTGACAGAGCTTGCATACGGTGTGGGTCTTTTTTTCCCCTTTGACTTCATAAAAGCTCAAGTACAGTGGTACCTCTCCTTACGAACGTCTCTACATACAGAATTTTCAGGTTACGAGACGCCTCAACGGGAAAATATTGCCTCTTGTTACGAAAGAAATTTCAGGGTACGAAAGGCAAAAAAGTACGCGCTCCTCGCAGCTCCCGTAGTTTACCGAACGTAAACATACCTGTAGCTGCTCTGCCATTGGCTATCGCCTAGCATAGCCAATGCTATGCTATGCTAGGCCGACAAAAACAAACGTCCTTGGATCGGTTCTTCACAAAACGTCAGGCAAAAACCACTGATGAGAGAGAACATGAACCAAAGAAGGCAAAAGGTGACGACGACGACGATAGCAGTTAAAAGGTAAATGAACATAATTTTTATTATTCTTTACTTTATACTTTATTCTTTGTTTTTTTAAATTACAACTCTCATTTTATGTTGTGCTGTAATCTAATTGTAACATGTATTTGTTACATGTTTTGATGCGTTTTTATGATTTATAAAAAATTTATGCCCTAATTTTGTGGGGCTTGGAACGGATTAGGGCATTTACATGTAAAACGCGTCTCTACTTACGGAATTTTCACGTTACGGAAATACTTCCGGAACGAATTAATTTCGTAAGTAGAGGTACCACTGACTGCTATACATTTAGTTTTAACAGAAGCAGCATTCTCGAGATGCATGATATAGATTCTTATCAGGGTGGATAGTGTGTGAATGAGTGGATAGCAGGATCTGTAAAGCGCTTTGGTCATCAAGGGATGAGAATAAAAGCGCTATATAAGTGAATACCATTTACCATGGTGGGGGATTTGCGTGCCCTCGTGATCCCAGAAGCTATGATTTCTGGGGCAATTTGCCTCTGGTAGGGTCTCCCAAGACAAACTGGCTCTGGTTGAAGGGCCAGACTAAGAGCAATCCAGTAGATTCCCATAATGAATGAAATATCAAGGATTCATTGTACCCCACCTGGTATGGGGTTAACAGGGGCCCGCCCTGGAGCCAGGCCTGGAGGAGGGGCTCGATGGCAGGCGCCTGGTGGCTGGGTTTCTGCCCATGGGACCTGGCTGGGATCAGTCTGAAGGCAATACATGGGTGGGCTCACCACTTGCAGGAGGGACCGTGGGGTCTGGTGCAATGTGGACCAGGTGGCGATCAAAGGCAGAGACCTTGGCGGTCTTATCCCTGGCTTTCGAAACTGGCTTTTGGGACGCGGAATGTCACCTGTCTGGTGGGGAAGGAGTCTGAGCTGGTGCACAAGGTTGAGAGATACCGGCTAGATGTAGTTGGACTCACTTCAATGCACAGTTCTGGTTCTGGAATCAGTTTCCTGGAGAGGGGCTGGAGCTTGGCCTACTCTTGAGTTGCCCCAGGCGAGAGGTGATGAGCAGGGGTGGATATTCTTGTATCTCCCCCCCCCCCCCCACACCTTGCTGCCTTGACATTGGAGTTCCCCCAGTGAAGGAAAGGGTAGTTTCCCTATGCCTTCAGGTTGGGAAATGGATCCTGACCATTATTTGTGCCTATGCACCAAATGATGGTTCAGAGTACCCACCCTTTTTGGAGTCTCTGACTGGGGTGCTGGAAGGTGCTCCTCTTCTACTGGAGGACTTTAATGCACCCATGGGCAATGACGGTAAAACCTGGAGGGGTGTGATTAGGAGGAACGGCCTGCCCGATCTAAACCCGAGTGTTGTTCAGTTATTGGACTTCTGTGCCAACCACAGTTTGTCCGTAATGGACACTATGTTCAAGCATAAGGGTGTCCACATATGCACCTGGCACCAGGACATCCTAGGTTGCAGGTCGATGACTGATTTTATTGTGTCATCAGATCTGCAACCATATGTCTTGGACACTCAGGTAAAGAGAGGTGCAGAGCTGTCAACTGATCACCACCTGGTGGTGAGTTGGATCCAGTGGCGGGGGTGAATGCCAGTCAGACCCGGTAGACCTAAATGTATAGTGAGGGTGTGCTGGGAACATCTGGCTGAGGCCCCTGTCCGAGAGGTCTTCAACTCCCACCTCCGGGAGAACTTTGACCACATTCCAAGGGAGTCTGGAGACATGGAGTCTGAATGGGCCGCGAGCAGAGTTGCCAGATCAAGCAGTCTTCGTATTGTTGCTCAAGATGAAGAAACTAAGCAAAAGCGTTGCTTTCTCAGTAATGTCGTTTTTAAAGAGGTGCTGACACAGTAAAAATGTGTAACCTTGAAGAATGCCAGTCTACACTATGAATGTGTAAAATGCCAAGCAAAGTGCTGATTCTCTCCGGGTGCTCCGGTTTCTTGGTTTCTCCGGGCATGCATGGGTCTTCCTGAACAGGGTCGAAAACCACTTTTTGCTCTGATCTATTTTCATGATCCTGTCCATGAGCTGGAATTACGACGCACCTATCCCTCAACTAGTGGTCTGAATGAAGAAGAAGACTCACCAGATGGAGAGCAATAGAATGAGAACTGCTGCACGTCAGAAAAGATGCCATGAACATGAAACACCTCAGGTTCCTACAGTACGCCACAGGCATGACTGTGAACAACACAGCCGTCTGAGACAGGAGGAGACCCTTCAGCCAAGGGCATGCAGAAATACTTGCTTATACTTGGTTTCTATGGGTATGCACGGGTATGTACTAGTAATAATAACAAGACTGTCATAATTGTATTGACCATACATTGGGGCTGAGCAATTCTACCTTAAATCAACATCATGGTTTATTGAGTCTTTCAGGTTGGTTTTCATATTTTTTTTCCTGCTTTCTTCTCCCTTAGTTTACTGACAAGGTTCATAATTATTAAGCAATATTACACAAGTGCTGTATCGTATCACTGCAGTGCATTGCAAATGAGCGTAATAGAACAGGTCTATTGTGATTTCACAAACAAAAAAAATTAAACATTGTCCAGTGCTGATGTTTACAGTGATCCCTTGCTACTTCGCGCCTCACCTTTCGCGCCCTCAGTGCATCGCGGATTTTTCAAAAATATTCATCAAAAATTCAAAATTGAGAAAAAATGGGCGGGCGCTAGCAGACGGCAGGGAGACTACATTAGAACATCAGGTATCAACACGGAGAGCCCGCACAACTCAAAATCCACCTCTCTGTTCGCTGTTCTCGTGTTGGCTCGGCTCGGGAATCTCGCAAGCTGATTGGCCGAGACGTTTTACCCAGCTTCACTCCCTGCCGAGCGCCCATACCCAGCGAAAGAAGACTGCATTCATTGTTCTTTATCGCTCGTGTTGCTTAGTCTCGCCGCGTGGAACTTTTCGCTGTTCTCTTGTGCCTTTTTGTGCGAAATAGTCTTCCCGTCGAGCCACTACGCCGCCTCCTGCAGCTGCTCCAGCTCTATCGGAAGCTGCCCTCGACAATCCTGCGCCTCTAGCACCTGACGATGAGGCGTCACCTGAGGAGCAGTAAAGCTCTCATTAACCTGTGCAGTAAATCATCTTCATCTTGAGTTACATATCTTGTTATAAGAATAAGAGTTCTAAAAACATATTTATGTACACTTTATTTACATCTACGTATGTATGTACACTTACACACACACAAACGTATCATATGAGAGAGAGAGTGAGAGAATGAACGTACGTATTATTTATGGGTGACGTCATTAGGGGTGATGCTACTTCGCAGTTTTTCACTTTTTGCGGTCGGTTCTGGAACCCATTAACCGCGATAAGTGAGGGATCACTGTACTTTGTTTACATACCATGTGGGTCATGTGGCTGCAACAACATCCTTGTCTGTCGTCCGAGTTGCGTCCGTCTTAAGCGGCACACTTTGCTTGCTTTTTCTTGGCATCTTCAGATGAAACAATGTCAATCATCACATACTATGTGGATGAAGACCACATTTGTTTTCATTCCAAGCGGTTTTATACTTTTTCTGCAGTGTTTGGCTTCGAGGTTGTGGAGGTGCGTGATCCTATGGTGTTGCCATGCACTCAACTTAGTGGACACGTCAAAGGGGCAGTACATGAAAGCACCATATTAGATAAAACAATTTTCAAAAAATTCCTGTATCCAGATCACTACCAAAATCTAATAATCTGTTCCCTATGCCATTACAGTGATCCCTCACTTATCGCGGTTAATGGGTTCCAGAACCGACCGCGAAAAGTGAAAAACCGCGAAGTAGCATCACCCCAATGACGTCATCCATAAACAATACGTACGTTCATTCTCTCACTCTCATATGATACGTGTGTGTGTGTGTACGTGTACATACATACGTAGATGTAAACAAAGTGTACATAAATATGTTTTTAGAACTCTTTTATTCTTATAACAAGATACGTAACTCAAGATGAAAATGATTTACTGCACAGGTTAATGAGAGCTTTACTGCTCCTCAGGTGACGCCTCATCGTGAGGTGCTGGAGGCGCAGGATCATCGAGGGCAGCTTCCGATAGAGCTGAAGCTGCAGGAGGCGGCGTAGTGGCTCGACAGGAAGACTATTTCGCACAAAATGGCACAAGAGAACAGCAAAAAGTTCCACGCGGCGAGACTAAGTAACACGAGCGATAAAAAGCAATGAATGCGGTCTTTCTTCCCTTCATGGGTGCTCGGCAGGGAGAGGAGGTGGGTGAGACGTCTCGGCCAATCAGCTTGCGGGGTGAAACGTCTCGGCCAATCAGCTTGCGAGATTTCCGAGCCCAGCCAACACGACAACAGCGAACAGAGAGTTGTGCGGCTCTCCGTGTTGATACCTGATTGTCTAATGTAGTCTCCCTGCCTTCTGCTAGCGCCCGCCCATTATTTCTCAATTTTGAATTTTTGATGAATATTTTTGAAAAATCCGCGATGCACTGAGGGCGCGAAAGGTGAAGCGCGAAGTAGCGAGGGATCACTGTACACACTTTCCCTGAAAATTTCATCAAAATCCATTTACAACTTTTAGAATAATGTTGCTCACAGACAGACAAGCTCTCAGAGTGCATACCTCCACCAAGGCTCCTTCAATCCCTCATGGATCACCTACAAAATATAATGCGTTTGTGTGTCGGCCTAGGGCTACTGGCAAAAATTCCATCAAAGTCTGTCTATTAGTTTTGGGAGTATTGTTGCTAGGGCACTGTGGGAAGATAAGAGCCTTGGCTGAAGTATGCATTTTCAGATCATCACCAAAATGTAATGAGCTCGTTTGTAGCCCAAGAACCACCTCTGGTGAAAATTTCATCCAAATTCATCCAGTAGTTTTGGAGCATTGTTGCTAACACTCTGTGAGAAGATAAGCGCCTTGGCGAAGGGTTTGACACCCCTTTAAATATTCAGTTCTTTATTAAAAAATGTTCACACGTCTGTCTAACCTTATTTTTCTTTTTATTTGCATTTTTTAATATTTATTTTAGCCATTGTAACTGGGAATGAATGTGGGGGTGTCCTAAAAAAGATGGGGTATCCTAATTTACTCCTCACTGTTTGTTTAGAAGTACATTTTACAGAAAATCTGAAAAGTTTTTTTTTTTTTAAATTATATTTTTATTGGTGATCTTGGTCAGATTGTTTACATTGAGAGCAGTACTTTATTACAAGGGAATAAACAGTAGTAAAAGCTTAGAATTTGCCATCATTCAAATAGAATAAAAAGAAAGGTTAATAAGAAGTAATACACAAGAAAATGCCCTCAATTAATCTTCCCATAAGTTTTTTTTAATTTTTTTTTTTGTAGTATAGAAAATAACATGTAGACAAATAAACTGAACAGTGGACAAGTGGTATTAAATTTTTCAGTTTTGCTCTTTTCTTCCCTTCAATGGGATAGTTTACTTAAACAAAGTCTCTCCTTTGATTTCCTGTATATTGGGTCCATTTAAGCCAGTATTTATCAAATTTATCTCTTTGTAGCCTTATAGACATGGTAATCCTTTCCATCATAAATATCTGGTATACCGTATCATGTAAATCCTGAATTTTTGGTATGTCTGTTTGGAGCCATTTTCTCGTTAAGACTTTCTTTGCTGACAATAGTACAGTTCTCATTAAGCATTTATCTGCAAATGAGGCTATGTTAGGAATTTCCAAACCTAAGACCATGTACAGGAAGTCAAAGGGGACATGGGTAGAGAAAACCTTTTCCAGGCACTTGTGTGTCTTTCCAAAATGGGGTAACTTTTGGGCAGGCCCAGAATACATGATAATGATTGGCCTCTTCATTTCCACATAGTCTCCAACAACCGGTACCTAAATTTTGGTGTTTTTTTTGGACTGGGGTAATAAAGAAACAAATTAAATTTTTCCATCCAAATTCCCTCCAGATAGTTGAATAAGTAGTTTTCCATTGCACTGTACATACTGATTCCCAGTCACCATCATCTACTGCTGATCCTGTTTCTTTTTCCCATTTCTTCTTAATATATAGGGTATTGGTGGATTTGTTTGCTTGAAATCCCTGATAAAATCTTGCTATAATTTTCTGAACAGTAATAGTGCTAAAGGCCATTTGAAATATATTTAGAATTTTATTAACCTTCTTATCAGTCTTGGTCTTTATAATTTCATTATATCTATGTCTCAACTGTGTAGGTACCTTAAAAAGTCTTGGTTATTTAACCCATTTTTTGACTTAAAAGGAACTCTGATTATATTGGCATGTTAGCTCTATATGCTTTATTTTTATGTTAGTAACATAACTATAATATAATTTTTTTGAAAATAATTCCCAGTTTTATATATTTTTAAAAAACTTTATTACGATGTAAATCGCCATTTTTGTTTACATCACAATGCATTCTGGGTAGTGACGTAGAATGGTTGCAGCCGTTTTTTCTGTCTTATACAAGCCAAGAGGAGAAGCTACAAACTACTGCCATTTGTCAGTGAAAATGCCACATTGTGCCGCTTTTGGATGTAATTTCCAATCAAAGGGAAATAAAGAGAGCGGGGTAAGCCTCCATAGCTTTCCTAAAGAGGGAATGTGGAGGAAAAAGTGGGGCGGCAACGGCTCAGCAGGTAGAGCAGGTCATCATCTAATAACCCGATGGTTGGCGGTTCGCATTACACTCTCCCCAGATATCCTGCCGTTGTGTCCCTGGGCAAGACACTCCACCCGCATTGCCTCCAGTGCCCATAACATTGGGCATGAATGTGTAAAAATGTTTAAATGCTCGGTGGTGGCCGGAGAGGCTGTTGGCGCGGCTTGGCAGCCACATTTCCGTCACTCTGTCTGTGATCACGCGCTGTAACGCATGCCTGATAAAGCTGACATATGTATTAATCACGCTGTGATAATAGCACAATATCGCTCAAAGCGCGCGCATGAGACATGTCTGTGATCGCACGCTTGTGTTGACCGTTCCTGCCTTTCGTCTCCTAACTGTGGTTTTGGGACGCAGGGGAGATCTATCTTCCTCCACTATCTTACTCCCGAGTGGTACACAGAAGCACAGGCCGTTTTATTTCACCTTAAAATAATGCTTCCTCGAGCACACGCTTGAGACACTCGCGTAGTGGAGAGACACTTGCGGAGCGGAGAGAAACTTATATATTGTTGATTTACTTACAATAGAATGCTCAAACACAAAAAATTGTCTACAAGCATGATGGGCACTGAACTGATAAACATAGACTCTGAGCAACATAAAGCAATTTCTCTGTTGCTTTCTCAGAATGTGGGTTGAACGTCCATAAGCAGCGCTCCACTTTTTTTTTTTTTTCTGACTGTTGCCAGCCAGATCTTCGACATGTCAAGCCAAGCGCGCGCTTTGAGCGATATCACAGCGTGATTAATACATATGTCAGCTGTATCAAGTGTTGTGAGATGTGTCTGGTGCGTGTGTTTGGATGGGGCAGCTCGGTGCGTGGAGTTGAGTGGCAGCGTTTGCGCAGCCGAGGCGCCCCCCCCCCCCCCGGTGTGTGTGGCGAACGGTGTGTGATTTGGTGCGGATAAGTAGAAAGAGCGAGGCGACCACAGCAGGTAGAATTTGTTGCTGACAACAGTGCGGTATATAAATAAAGCCCCAACGCTTCAGCAAAATGGCCTGTGCTTCTGTGTACCACAAGAGTGAGATTTACTCGGGAATTGACCGCAGAGGAAGATGCGTCTCCCCTGGGTCCCAAAACCACAGTTAGGAGACGAAAGGCAGGAACGGTCAACACAAGCGTGCGATCAGACATGTCTCATGCGCGCGCTTTGAGCGATAGTGTGCTATTATCACAGCGTGATTAATACATATGTCAGCTTTATCAGACGTGCGTTACAGCGCGTGATCACAGACAGAGTGACGGAAATGTGGCGGCCAATCCGCGCCAACAGCCTCTCTGGCCACCACCGAGCATTTAAACGTTTTTACACATTCATACCCAGTGTTATGGGCACTGGAGGCAATGCGGGTGAAGTGTCTTGCCCAGGGACACAACGGCAGGATATCTGGGGAGAGCGTGATGCGAACCGCCAACCATCGGGTTATTAGACTACCTGCTGAGCCGCTGCCGCCCCACTTTTTCCTCAACTTTCCCTCTTTAGGAAAGCTATGGAGGCTTACCCCGCTCTCTTTATTTCCCTTTGATTGGAAATTACATCCAAAAGCCGCGCAATGTGGCATTTTCACTGACAAATGGCAGTAGTTCATAGCTTCGCTTCTTGGCTTGTATAAGACAGAAAAAACGGCTGCAACCGTTCTACGTCACTACCCAGAATGCATTACGATGTAAACAAAACTCGTAATAAAGTTTCTTAAAAATATATAAAACTGGGTATTATTTTCAAAAAAATTAAATTATAGTTATGTTACTAACATCAAAATAAAGCATATAGAGCTAACATGCCAATATAATCAGAGTTCCTTTTAAGGGTTTGGAAGTCTGATAGCTCCCCCTTGTGGTTAAATGTGACGTATGAAGTGAGCCCCATTGACGTCAATTTTTGAAATCTTGTGTCATTACGGTTTGGTAGAAATTCTGTGTCGTAAGCGCACCATCTTAACATCATTTCAGTCTTGGTTAGTTTGTTCTCTCTACTTACGTCCTTCCAAATCTTAAAAGTGAATTTTAGCCAGGGATTATCCGGGTCTTTCAAATGTGATTGCAATTTCCTGTCTGCTATCATTGCTTGTATAGGAGGGCTCTTAGTGGCTTTTTCCTCTATATCTTTCCACCTAGATTTGAACATTGGATCACATAAGCAAACCAATGGTCTTAATTGGGCAGAGTTGTAGTAGTCCCTCATACATGGCAAAGATAAGCCACCTCTGTCCTTTGGCAGTTGTAATGTACTGTATCTTATTCGAGGTTTTTTTTTCCCAAGCCATATATAGCGAGAAATCAACTTGTCCCATTCTACAAATTGTTGTTTTGACACTTCAATTGGGAGAGTTTGGAAAAGGTAACGTAATCGGGGTAAAATGTTTTTTATTGATTCTATTCTATTAATTGGTCCTCAAGTTGGTATTAGACTCCATTTTCTTAAATCCGATTTTATTTTGGAATTTAATGGGCCATAATTCTTTTCAAACAACTTTCCAGTGTCTCTACTTAGTATCACGCCAAGATATTTCATGGAGTCTTTGTCCCATTTAAAATTGTATTTACTTTTTAACTTGATTGAGGGTTGGTAATTTAAGGTCATAATTTGTGTTTTTTCAATATTTAATTTGTAACCTGAAAGTGATCCAAACTGCTCTAATATCTCCATCAATCTAGGTAGAGATTTATTTGGTTGACCTAAATAAATTAGGACATCATCTGCAAAAAGTGATATCTTCTGAATGTCCCCATGTATATCAATTCCCTCAATTAAATTATCTTGTCTAATGTATTGGCTAAGCGGTTCAATAAATAAAGTGAATAAAATTGGTGAAAGGGGGCAGCCCTGGTGACATGATCTTTCAAGTGAGACTGGCTTTGAAAGACTACCATTTATTTTTATTTTGGCTGTTGGTTTGTGGTAAATTGCCTGGATGGCCTTAATGATTATATGGTGAAATCCAAATTTATTCAAAATTTTATAAAGAAATGACCATCTCACTGAGTCAGATGCTTTTTCAGCATCTAAACCCATAAGCAATGCCTCAATCTTATTTTTTTTAATATGGTGTATAACGTGGAGATTCCTTCTAATACTGTCTTGAGTCTGCCTCTGGCGGATGAAACCAGTTTGATCATGATTAATAAGTCTGGGTATAATATTGTCAAGTCGTTTTGCTATTATGGACGTGTATATTTTGTAGTCTAGGTTTAAGACTGATATTGGTCGATACTGGCTACAATTCAATTTATCTTTTCCCTCTTTTGGGATGACAGTGATAATCGCTTCTTTCCATGAGGGAGGTGGATCCCCTCCCTTCAACACCCAGTTACACACTTCCCTCAGTCTTGGAATTAATTCCTCCCTGTAGGTCTTATACCATTCACCAGAGTAGCCGTCTGGGCCAGGGCTTTTATGTGGTTTTAGTCTTGTAATTGCATCATTGATTTCTTTATTTGTGATTTCTTTTATTAGGTTACTGTTCTCCTGTTCGGTGACACCGGGGAGATTTAGTGAACTTAAAAAGATTTCAATGTGGTCACAATTGTTTAATTTAGGCTGTGAGTAAAGGTCTTTGTAATAGGTTACAAAACTCTCCTGAATTTCTGTAATATCATGTGTAATCCCAGTTTTGGGATTTTTTATTCTATAAATTGTGTTATCAGCCTGTTGTTTTCTTAGTTTAAAAGCTAGCCATTTTGTTGACTTCCCTCCAGCCTCATAATAATTTTGTTTAAGATAGGCTTTTTTTTGCGTTTCATCAGAATATATGTCATCAATTTCTTTTTGTAATCTTTTTATTTCATATTGTTTGTCATTGTTTAAAGTAATTTTGTGCTGTCTTTGTAATTCCTTAAGATCCATTTGTAATTTTTCGAGTTTTTCTTTTTTTTTGCTTTTTAATGAAAGAGGTGCTGGCAATAATTTTGCCTCTTATAACCGCTTTAAAAGCGTCCCATAAAATGGATGGTGACACTTCCCCATTATCATTTTCCTTAAAGTATTCATCAATTTCTTCTTTTAATTTCTCTTTCATTTTTGAATCATTCAAAATATTGGAATTAAGTTTCCAAGTCGTGGTTTTGCGAGTATCATTCATACAGATAGATAAATATATTGGAGAGTGATCTGACAGATCAATTGTGGCAATATCACTTGTTTTAATCTTATATCTGTCTTTATTAAATGTGAAGAAGTAATCAATTCTCGAATATGTAGAATGGGGGGCAGAAAAATGTGTATAATCGCGTCCAGAAGGGTTAAAATCTCTCCAGATATCGATAATTCCGGTTTCATTCATGATACTGTTTATTTTCTTTATTATTGATTTTTTTGTGCTAGATCATTCTTAGAACTGTCCAGTTTTGACAACCGTATATTCATGTCCCCTCCACATATCAACATTCCTTCAGTTTCAGATACCATCATTTCGAACATCTGTTTATAAAAATTCCAATTACTTCCTGGTGGTGCGTATATGTTGAGAATAGTTACTAATGAGCCATCAATTTTTCCTTTTACCAATATACTGTATATCGCCCCTCTTTATCCTTCTTGTCAGATAAATATTCAAAACAAATCTGTCGTGAAATGAGAATTGCAACACCTCTACAGTGGCCAAGTTTGTATGATGATCCATAGACATACTTATAAAAACCTCGTTCAAGCTTTTTGAGTTCTTGGTCTGATACATGCGTTTCTTGTAGAAGGGCCTCATGTATCTTTTCTTTTTTGAGTTTGGAGAGTATTTTGGACCTTTTTTGTGGGCTGATAATTCCATTTACATTAAAGAAGATGACATTGATAGTCTGATTGTTGGCTATAATTTGTTTTTCTTTTTCTCTTCCTTCCTGATTAATCGGAATAAACATAAGTATACCACTTGTCCAAACAGTGCTGCTCTGAACTGCAGCAAAACCAAACAATAACAAACATTTGAGGAAATAAACCAGGATTTCCGTTTGTGGGGTTTAAAGAAAAACAAACCCTGTAAGACCTGATGTTGTGAGTCTTTAAGAGGGTAAGCCACTTGCGTCCGGGTGGGCCCTCTAGTGGAACGTCCATCGTCACGCAATTCCTCCATATTATGCCTGAACAATCATTTCCCGGCAGCTGATTTAGATTGGCAATAAGTCTTAGGTTTCACTCATTTCTCGTGTTTAGTTATTGTATTGTCTCTTAATAGAAAAACCATGTATATATATAAAAAAAATAAATAAATAAATAAAAAAAAATAAAAAATAAAATAAACCACCAATAAGTCATTGTTAAATCAGATTACCTGTAACTGGGTTATAAATTGAACAGCAGATTTATATTGGCGTTTTTACATGGATTCCCTTCTGTATTGTTGCAGTCTCTCCTTTATTGATGATGGTCCCGTCTGACCTGGATCCAGCGGTGTGTGTCGCTCTCCTCTTGTACTTCCTTTAGTGGTCCACGCTGTTTTCTGAATCCGTGCCATCAGTGTCTCCGGTGGCTTGTAGACAGTGACTGGGAATCCTCTGTCGAACATGTCTTTAGTTGCATCTTCAGCGGTGTTATAAAGTTTTGTTTCGTCTGAGTAGAACACTCGGAGTTGGGAACGGGGTCTGGAAACGTATCCCTCGTTGTTTTAGGATCCTTTTAGCCTCTGCGTATGTCTGTCTCTGTTTAAGGACGTCGGGTGCATAATCGTGATCAAGGTTAATCTGTTTGCCCTTCCACTGGAATCCCCTCATTTGCCAAGTTTTCCTGAGCACCTCTTCCTTGCTCTTGTAACTGGTAAAGCGTACAATGATGGACCGAGGTGGTGCGCCGGCCGGGGGAACTGCCACCAGGGCGCGGTGTGCGCGTTCAGTATGCAAGTCCAGTGTCGAGGGCAGTTGGAGCTTTTCCCTCAGAAGATTTTCGACAAAATCTATCATAGTCGGAGCACCTTTCTCTTCGTTTTCAATCACACCATATATCCGTACATTATTTCTACGAGATCGCCCCTCCTGGTCGGTGATTTGGGCCTGTAGCTTAGACTGGAGTTTCACGAGCTCTGTAACCACCTCCTGTATTGTTTCCACTCGTTCCTCCGTTTCCAAAATGCGTCCCTCCGCTGTTTCGAGTCTTGCATTAGTCTTGCTGATTTCTGCCTTAACTTCATTAAACTGTTGCGTGTTTTCTTTCCTGAAGTCCCTGATTTCCATCAGTATCGCCTTCAAATCAATGCTGTCGTCTTCCTCCAATTTGCTAGCATCAGTACTAGCCAAACCGATGCTGTCGTCGTTAGCTTCAGTTTCTTCGGTATCAAACTCCGTAGTTTCAGCCTGTTTCTTGGTTTTTGACTTGCCTTTTACCATTTCCCTTTTAGTTGATCGTCTTGAGCTGGTAGTTCTGTAGGTTTTCGCGTTTTAAGGGCTTTTTCAATATGAACGTGCCGGGAGCAGAGGTTCTATGCTGTTGCCTTCATGGCGTGCCAACTCCTACCTCCTGAAAAGTTTTTAATTCATTTTTGTTTAGTTGTATTACATGAATCTCCCAGTATTTTTAACATTGATATTAGATATCCATATGTAAATATGTTTAAAAAAACACACAGGCTTATACAGGGTGTCCTAATTTTTTCACATGACTATGCATTCATGGATCATCACCAAAATGTAATGGTTTCCTCTCTTGTCGAAGAAGCACCTCTGATGAAAATTTCATCCAAATCTATCCAGTAGTTTTTGTGTAATCCTGTTGCACAAATACAAACAGAGCTCTTGGTGGAGGTATGCACTCTCAGATCATCACCAAAATCTAATCATCTATTCCCAGTGCCATTGCACACCTTTTCTGAACATTTCATCAAAATCCATGACTTTTTGTGTAATGTTGCTAACAGACAAACAAACCAACCAACCAACGCTGGCGAAAACATTACCTCCCCCCTTCTCCAAAGTAAAGAGAAGTAAAGCTGGGCTGCTGGTCTTTACTCCCTAAGAGCTACGCAGACTCCTGACTGTTCGAAGTCAGAAACCTATTTTTGTTTAGGGAAAAGTGGATCTTTTTTCAAATCCGATCAATTATTGATAGCCAGAGCTTCATCTAGTGCATATTCCACTTTTGACTTTTGTGCTTATGCAACAAGCTCTTAGTATATCCTATTTCTGTTCAGTTTAATGCTCTTTCTGTTTTAGACTTGGAGTAATGCACTGGAATTAATGAGGACCTCCCTCAGCCCACTTTACCTTCATGGACTTTAAAGGGAGTTATTTTGAGCTCTTCTCTCAGATGCAGAGGAGATGGATGGAGTCTGTACCTCGCTCAACCACCTGGCCTTGCCCTAATAGTTTACAGGCAAAAGCTGTGCGATTAGGAGTCCTGCGGAAAGATAGAAAAGCTAGAGATGATTGGCACTGATGAGATATCATGGTTTCATTCTTAATCCCTGTGACTGGGCCAAGAACACAGGGTAAATAAACGAAGGACGTGAGATTGCTGCTGGATAGATTGATGACATGAATTGGAAGTATTATTTGTTCTGCTCCAACCTCTACAATGGGGTGAAAAAGAAGCCATTCTGAGCAATTTTTGGCTACAAACTGCTGCACGGAGCTGCAAAAACACATTTGAGCCTTAAAATAAAAGTAATAAAGCTGACATAAGTATACACTGATCTGTCAACAGTAATAATAGGAGAGTTCCTTTAAATATGCAAACTTTTTAATTAATTTTTAATTAATTTGTCTTGTAAATAACCAACTTTCCTTACAAACTTGTGATTTTTTTCTTTTCCCTCATAATGTTTGACTTTATACACACACACACACACACAATGTTTTGAATGAATAAATGAATGAATAAATGAATCTTTATTTCGGATAGATTAAAAGTACAGATTAAAAAGAAACAGAATAATATAACAAAGGGGGTAAGAAAATCCAACAGGGTCAAATTAATTGGCTGCACGGTGGCGCAGTGGTTTAGCACTGTGGCAGCACAGTTTTACCCTCGGCCGGGGGATCGCGGGGATCATGAGATCGTGGGTTCGATCCCAGCCCCCGACCAACAGTGAGCTGTGTGGAGTTTGCATGTTCTCCCCGTGTTGCGCGGGTTTACTCCGGGATTTCTCCGGTTTCCTCCCGCACACCAAAAACATGTAGGTTTAGGGCGCTCGCGCACGCAGCGACCAGCAGCCGGTGGCTTGTCACCAGACTGCAAACCAAGTCTACCTACGGGTACAAATAAGTAACAAAAAAAAAAAATAAATTAGACAATAACTCCTCTGATTATACAGTTCAACATAGGCTATCCGAAATGGGTGATGGCTGAAGCCGCAGCTTATATTGCCCACCCATATTCCATCCAAGAATTCAAAAGAAAAACAAAACAAGAGCGATTACAATTCAGAACATAGCTAAGACGAAATGTGACAAAAAACTAAGCAACAACACAGCGCAGACTGGATATGACAATCCTTATGTGATTTTACATGTCGTTTTGTATATATGTTTGGAGTATTTCTTCCTTTAGTTTTTGTTTAAATTGTCCAAGTGTTGTACATGATTTTAATTCAGGTCCAAAATTGTTCCATAATCTGACTCCTTGCACTGAAACACAGTGTTGTTTGGTGGTAGTTCTCACTGAAGGTTTTTGAAATATACATGTTCCTCTGAAATGATATTGTTTCTCCCTTATTTGGAACAACTTTTGGATGTTTGCGGGCGGTGATAGATTCTTCACTTTAAACATTATTACTGCAGTTTTAAAGTCAACCAGATCTTTCAACTTGAGAGCTTTTAATGTAAGAAAAAGTGGGTTTGTTGGTTCCCTGTAAAGCAGCTTTGTTTATTATTCTAATAGCTCTCTTCTGAAGCATAAAGACTGGATATATGTTTGTTTTATATGTATTTCCCCATACTTCAGTACAATATGTCATGTATAGGAGTATTAATGAATGATACAAGGTATATAGTGTGGGTTGATTCAGCAAATATTTCACTCTGTGTAGTATTGCAGTTGATTTGGATATTTTACCTTTAATATAATTAACATGTGTCTTTCAACACAGTTTATTATCAATTATTTTTTTTTTCCACAATATCTTTATTGAACCTTTTTTTTTTTTTTTAAACAAACATGATACAAACAATCAAACACTAACACTAAAGTACTACAAAAAAAAAATGCACTAAAAAACACCAACAACCACCAACAAAATCAAATCTTCAACAATGCTCCTCTGTTTAGTCTAGACAATCCAACACATAAGTATACATATTATATTCACCAGTTTGGAATTTACAAGGTCCGCACATATCATTCATCTTCTTCAAGAGTTATGTTTAAATTTTTTACATAATCAATAAAAGGTCTCCATATATTCTCAAACACAATTTCCTTTGATTTCAGTATATATGTTATTCTTTCTAATGGAAGGTTTGTTAACATCTGTCTTAACCACTGAGTCACATCTGGTCTATAAGTCTTTTTCCATAATAGTGCAATACATTTTTTGGCATTAAGCAAACTGAGGTCTATGAATGTTCTTTCACTTTTATTAAAATTATGCTTTTCTGGGTACAGACCCAACAAAAACAGTTTAGGATTCAATATGATTTGTTTTGAGATTATTTTTTCAATTGTTACCCTCACCTCTTCCCAAAACATTCTTATTAATCTACATTCCCATACACAATGAAATAGAGTTCCTTTACTTTCCATACATTTTGTACACGTATCTGGTATATTTTTGTTATATCTATTTAACTCCTCTGGTGTAACATACATCCGCATTAACCATTTGAAGTGTATCAATTTAAGGCGTACATTTATTGATTTGGTTTGAGCTTCTGTACAAGCCAATTCCCATTGTTCCTCTGGAATTTCAGTTTGCAGATCTTCTTTCCAGTAGTTTAATCTTTTCAGTGAATTTTCACTTGAAAATAGTGTCAATGAGTTATAAAACTCTGAAATAATGCCCTTTCTTTTACTATCTTTCATCAACATTTTTTCCAAGGATGAATAGATAGGTCGAGTGAGAGCTTTATTTTGATTTGATCGAATAAAGTTTCTAAGTTGAAGATATTTAAAAAAATGTGTTCTATTGAGATTAAATTTGATCCTCAACTCTTCAAAAGACATTATGTTTTCTGCACATGGCAAATATAAATCCTGAATCTTTTGTATCCCTTTTAAATTCCATACTTTAAATACAGCGTCCGCTCTCCCTGGTTTAAAATATTGATTACCCCATATTGGACTAAATTGTGACAATAACTGTGGTTCTTTTAAATAGTTTTTAGCTTCACACCATATTTTGATCATATGCTTTACAAATGGATTTTTAACTTGTTTTTGTAATTTTTTTGCCGAATCTGAGTATATGAATATGGGAAGAGGTAAAGGTAAATTGTATGATTCCATTTCAGTCCAGTGAGGGAGATCATTTGATGAAAAATAATATGTCATAGACCTCAGTTGTGCCGACCAATAATACAACATAAAATTTGGACATTTCAGACCTCCACGATCAAATGGTAAATATAATAAAGACAGACGTAATCTAGCCCTCCTGTTGTTCCATATAAATTCCACTAACTTTTTTTTAATTCTTGAGAATAAATCTAAAGGTGGTGATAAGGGAATGTATTGAAATAAATAAAGTATTTTAGGTAAAATATTACTTTTAAGTATATTGATTCTCCCGATCATCGACATTGGTAGTGACATCCATCTCTGAAGTAACTCATCAATATCTGTCATTAAGGCTTCATAATTGACACTGGCGACTGATTCTAGCTTAGGCACAATTTGGATTCCTAAATATTTGAACTGATTTACAACATTGAATTGATTTACCTCAGGGGCTGGGTAATTTCTCTGGGTCTCATTTAGCATTAATATTGAAGATTTAGTTTTATTTATTTTATATCCTGATATTTCCCCGAAATTCTTTATTAAATTCAACAAGGTCGGAATTGATTTTTTAAGATTCGACATAAACAAAATTATGTCATCGGCATACAGGGAGATTTTATGTTCTGTTGGTCCAACTTTAATTCCATATATTTGTGACTGTAGACGTATCGCCATCGCTAAAGGTTCAATTGCCATAGTAAACAGTAAAGGTGAAAGTGGACAGCCTTGTCGACATCCTCTATTGATTTTTATTGATTTTGAAATATTGTTATTTGTTAGAATTTCTGCAGTAGCATTATTATATATTATCTGAACCCATTTTATGAAATTATTTCCAAGTCCAAACCTTTGTAAGACTTCAAAAAGAAAGGGCCATTCAACTCTATCAAAGGCTTTTTCGGCATCCAGTGATAAGAGAGCTGTATCCGGTGCTTCTTTATTAGAATAAATAATATTAAATAGTCTTCTTACATTATGGAAGCCTTGTCTTCCCTTTATAAAGCCATTCTGATCTCGATTAATAATATTTGGTAAAATTTCTTGTATTCGTCTTACTAAAATTTTACAAATTATCTTAAGGTCGGCATTTAATAGGCTTATTGGTCTCATATTTTCACATTTATTAGAGGGCTTACCTGGTTTTGGCAACAGTATAATTAAGGCATTATTCATATACAGTATGATGGTAAATTACTATTTTGAAATGCTTCTAAAACCATTTCCAAAAAAGGTTTTGTTAATTTATTCTTAAATTTTTTATAAAGGTCAACTGGAAGACCATCTGGTCCTGCACTTTTTCCTGATTTCATATTATCAATGGCTAGTCCAACTTCTTCTTGACTAATTTTAGACTCCAGTATCTCCCTATTTTCATTTGGAATACACGGTATAGATAGTTCATTCAAAAACCCATGTAGTTTTGTTAAGTCAGATTCATTTTTGGTATCATATAATTTTTCATAGTAATCTCTAAAGGCTCTATTAATTTCTGAAGGATCTATAACTACCTGTCCATTACTTATAATACTGGTAATTGGTGTTTTAGATTCTAATTGTTTAATCTGCCATGCCAATAACTTTCCTGATTTTTCACCTTGTTCATAAAAAGATTGTTTCAATCTTAGAAGACTCGAGGCAGCTCTATTCGCTGATTTTTTGTCATATTCAGCTCTCAAAATCAGTAATTCGTTCTCCAACCTTGGATCTCCTTGCTCCTTGCAACCTTGCTCCGCACTGTGTGTGTTTATATACTTGCATATTTATTCCACCTAGCTGCAATGCTCCGTACTGTGGGTGTTTATATATTTACATATTTATTCCATCTAGCTACAATGCTCTGCACTGTGTGTTCATATATTCATATATTTATTCCATCCAGCTACAATGCTCTGCACTGTGTGTCTGTGTGTGTGTGTATATATATATATATTTTATAGTAATACGTACATATGTATATTAGCTGCTCTTGCTTGCTTGTTTTTTTTCTTGCCTTCTGATTGTTGCTCTGAGTGTTGCTATCCCTGTGCTGTTGCAATCCTGGAATTTCCCCATTGTGGGACTAATAAAGGCTTATCTTATCTTATCTTATCTTATCTCTTCCTGCATATACTCTTTCTTGAAGAATTTTTATTTTATGTTCCAATTGAACTCTCTCCTCTCGAGTCTTCTTAGATTTTGAACCTGTATAACTAATAATATGTCCCCTAATAAAAGCTTTGAAAGCCTCCCACTTTACACATGCTGATGTTTGTGTAGTATTGATATCAAAGAACTCATCTATCTGTTTTTCTATATACTTAACAAATTCCTCATCCTGAAGCCATTTATGCTGAAATTGCCATCTACCTGGTTCCTTTGTCAATTTCTTATCTACATACATTAGACAGCAGGGTGCATGATCAGAGATCACGATGTTATCATAAAAACAGTTTTGAATCTTGGACCTTAATTCTGTGGAGATCAAAAAATAATCTATACGTGAGAATGTCTTGTAGGTATTGGAATAACAAGAGTATGCTTTAACTTGTGGTTTCATTTCTCTCCATATATCTATCAATTTACATTCTTTCATAAAATGATTAATGGTCATCCTACATCCATTGTGCGTACAGTCCAGTCCTGTTGATCTATCTATACTGGGATTCAATGTACAATTAAAATCCCCTGCTATTATATGTTGCCCTGTAAGTGATGATAAGATAAGAAATAAATTGGCAAAGAACTTTTGATCATCTATATTGGGACCATATAAGTTCACCAAATTTATGTTTTCTAATAGCAAAGATCCTTGAATGATTACATATCTTCCAAATTTGTCTCCAATTACATTTTTCACTTGAAATGGGACTGATTTATGTATGAGAGTCATAACTCCCCTGGCTCGGGATGAAAATGATGAGGTGAAAACATTTCCTTGCCATCTACTCCTAATTCTTTTTACATCTTCCTCTATTAGATGAGTTTCTTGTAAAAACACAATTTTTGAACCCATGTCTTTTATTTTATTCATAACTTGTTTAAGTTTTTTTAAATTTTGTAGACCTCTGCAATTCCATGAAGTTAAATTAAGATTAACGCTTTGATTTATAATCAATAGGGAGTTTGGGATTACCTTGCGGTGTAAACATGCTCAAACAGAAAAGCAAAAAAAAGAGTGGTTGAACATTCACCCTACAAACTACACACAAACAAATTCCCCCTTCCCACATTTGTGGCAATCCCCCCAAAAGCAAAAGAAAAATTCCGTCTCCCGATATAGCCATCGACCGATCCACACCCACGAGGAACAGCCAAAGCCACTCCTTCTTCATCCTCCCAATCACCCTAACTCTACTGCTTTTAATAACGTAACATTAACTCTCTTCTGTAATTTTCCAATTTAACTCCAAATTTTTTTTTAGCAATTTTGTACTTTTTTTTTTTTTTTTTTAATATGTAATACATTCTATATTTTGTAATCTTGTTATATGCTTCTAATCAGTTAAATGCTCAAATATTCTACCCTATATTCTGTTCATGCTTAGCTCCCACCAGTCTCTTCCTGGATCTTCTTGATGAGCTCCTGCGCCTCCTCGGGGGTCTTGAAGATGCGTGTTCTGCCCTCATATGTGACCAGAAGTCTTGCAGGGTGAATCACTCCATGACGAATCTCAAGGTTGCGCAGTTCTTTGCGGATGGGGTCAAACTGCTTCCTTAATTGTTGGATTCCTGAGGCCAGATCTGGGTAGAACCACACCTGCTGATCTTGGTATTTAATTTCTCCTTTGGCCCGCACCGCGTTGGAGATCGTCATCCTGTCTCTGTAGCTGAGAAACTTCATAATTAGCGTCCTCGGTGCTGCCTTGTTACCTCTCGGTGGGCCAATTCGGTGGGAGCTTTCCAAGACGACTGATGATTTTAGCTCCGCGTTGTTCAGCGCCTCCGGGATCCACCCCTCCAAAAAGGAGCATGAATCACGACCTTCGGCTCCCTCCGGTAAACCCACCAGCCTCAGGTTGTTCCTTCTGGACCGAGATTCCAAGTCCAGAACGCTATTTTCCAGATCTTTATTTTTTTTTTCCAAAGTGCGCACCTTTATTTGAAGTCCGCTAATTTCATCCTCCGCACTTGAAACACGAAGCTCCGCCTGCGTCACTCGTTCCACGCAGTCACCCAACTCCTTTCTCATTGCATCCAACGCTGCCATAATCCCATCAAGTTTAGCGGAAAAGTCTGCTCTCATTGAGCTAATGGCAGCCAGCACTGCACCTGTGTCGCCATCGTCAGCAGCAGCAGTTACCGCACCACCGCTAGTTTCATCCGCCGTATCCGCAGTTTTTTCTACTGCGCCACAAACTTTAAAGTCCGTTAATTTGGACTGCTTCGGCGATTCAATTTTTCCCCCTCCTGATTTCCCAGCCTTAGTCTTCACCGGCATATCCTCACCCAAACGCTGGGAAAAGTTCTGTTCCAAATGAGAGAGTTATTTGCCGAATTTTTATTTCCAAGGGCAGAGCAGAGTGATACGTGTCCTTCTAGGCGGCCGCCATAACCGGAAGTCCCTTATTATCAATTATTACTCCAAGAAATTTAGTTTTGGATACCATTTGAATCTCTACACCATTTACACAGAGTTTAGATACTAAGTTGTTGTGATTGTTGTTAAAAACTATATATTTTGGCTTACTTAAATTGAGCATTAATTTGTTTGAATCAAACCACAGTTTAAGCTTTCCTAGTTCCTTTCCGAGTGTATCCAAAAGTTGTTCCAAATTGCTTCCACTGCATAATAAATTAGTGTCATCGGCAAACTATATTAAATCCATTTTTTCTGAAACTTTACATATATCATTTATATACATATTGAATAACAATGGCCCCAAAACTGAACCCTGTGGTTCAGTTTTGGGGCCATTGTTACTGAACAATGGGGCCATTACTGAAGGTCACAAGTAACCTTCAGTAACTGTGAGTTTTTGTTACCAACACATACATACTGATGTCTGTTCTTTAAGTAACTACATAACCAGGACAGTGCTACCCCCCTAATACCACAATTTTGTAGTTTCTTTAATAATAAATTATGATCCACTGTATCGAATACTTTTTTAAGATCCATTGTTACCCCAACTGAATACTCTTTATATTCAACGGCAGTTGATATTTTTTCTATAAATTCCATTAGAGCAAATGCAGTTGTCCTCTTGTGTCTGAACCCATATTGCTGCTCACACAATAAATTATTCTTCAGTATGAAGTTGTCAGTTCTCTCATAGAATATTTTTTCAAGTATCTTTGAAAATTGCGGCAATAGTGAAATTGGTCTGTAGTTTGAGAATTCCCCTCTGTCACCCGTCTTGTATATCGGAATTACTTTAGCTATTTTCATTGCATTGGGAAATATACCTGTTTGGAGAGACAGGTTACAGATATACGTCAGTGGTTTCACTAAGCATTCAATAATAGTTTTGACTAAGAGCATGTCAATACCATCACAGTCCGTAGATGTTTTACTTTTAAACGATTTAACAATTTCAATGACCTCTCTCGTCTGTGTTCTTTATGAAAATGGAGTCTTTTATAGCAGTGTTTTTGCTTGTTGTATCACCTGTGGGTGCCGTAATGGGTATTTCTTGAGCCAAATTAGGACCAATGTTAACAAAAAAGTTATTAAATTCATCTGCAGGTGAAGCTGCATTCACACTCTGAGTTGTTTTATTATTTTTTGAAAAATCGGTTGGGTAGCTTGTATTTCTGTTTTTATTTCCAAGAATATTGTTAAGTATTGTCCATGTATTTTTAATATTGTCTCTGTTTTTCTCCAGTGCTTTACTGTAATAGTCTCTCTTACTACATCTTATTATATATGTTAACTTATTTTTGTTTGTTTTATACCGCTGCTCTGCTTCTTCTGTCCTTTTCTTTAGGAAAGCTTTATATAATAAATTTTTCTTTTTACACGCCTTTTGTAATCCTTTGGTTAACCATGGCTTATCGGCAAATTTATGTTTAAGCTTTTTCTTTACTAATGGACAATTTTTTTCATAGAGTGGTAACAATATTTATAAATGTGTCATAGGCTTCATTTACATCTGATACATAGACTTTTGTCCAGTCTTGCTTCAGCAAGTCTTCTTTAAAAGAACTGATTGCATTTTGTGATTTGTATCTGAACGATTTTAAAAAATGTTTCTGTATTGGCCCCCGTGTGGCCATGGATAAGTGCAAAGGTTGGCAAATGGTCACTTATATCGTTTATCAATAATCCACTTTCTATTTTCTTATCAATAGTATTAACAGGTTGTCAATAAGTGTAGCAGTGTGAACTGTGATTCTACTGGGATGTGTTATTGTGGGATATACTGTAGACTCATGCTGTACATAGAATTCATGAACTCTGTAATTACATTTTGTTGATATGGATTTAGTAAATCAATATTGAAATCCCCACAAATTACCATTTTCTTACTAGTAATATTATTGTACAGCTCGACTAATTTATCTCTGAATGTCTCAATGCATGTTCCCGGCGTTCTATATATACAACTTATAATTAGATTTTTTGTTTTATCTTGGTCAGTCTCAACAGTAACACATTCCAAAATCCCTGGTAGTGCAAAGGACATTCCATTTACAAGCTTACACCTATACATGTCATCAATATACAGTGCAACACCACCACCCTTTTTTTGAGATCTGTTCATATGAAACATCTGATACCCCTCTATTGCCATCAGAGGAGCCTGCTCTTCATTAAGCCAAGTTTCAGAGACTGCGATAGCTGTAAATTTTCTGTCTAGCTGTTTTACATAGTCCTGAATCTGTGGAAAGTTTTTGTTAAGACTTCTGCTGTTGAAGTGTATTATTGATAGTTATTATTATGTTATTATTGATAGTTAAGTGTATTATTGATAGTAACTATTGATAGTTTTTGTAATTTTTAGCTCATTCTGGCAAAGTTGAAAGGAACTAAAGCAATGAGGTGGCATCCGTTTGTCCACATTTCATGGGAATAGCTACTCCTAGGCATTTCCCGTGCTGCTCACCAAGTTGTGCTCAAGGTGAAAGAGAAAGGTCAGGTGATCTGCACGCTTTCAGATCTCCAGTCAGAATACAGTCAGTTTGTCTTGGCTTGTCCTTGCCACTGATAATACCTCTGTCTGCCAAGAATGTGTCACTAGTCCAGCAAAAGCTAGTGGTACTCAAATACTTTGCAAGCAGTTTCATGAAATGGTCAGTCAGAGAGCAACTCATTCCGGCTCGGACATCGCCCGGGTTTACAAGGTCAGGAGTTCCTGGCAGCGTGGAAGGTGAATTACAGAGCTGCATGGAGGAATCTGATCAGACCTAAATGAAACAGTCATTGTCGCCCCCGACAGACTGCTATGATGATGATGATGAAGAATTTATTAAACAAGTGAACCATGAATTAACCTTGAATTTTACTGTAGCATTTGGATGATTTTGATTAACAGAATTACCTCTGCTAAGGAGGGTTTACAAACATGTTCAGAGAGAGAGGTTTTTGGCTAGGCTAAAAGTAATGTCTTTTTTGGAATTCAGGAGCAAGTTTGATTATCCTTCCACTGAAACAGCAGGTTTTCTTTTTCTAATCTGGAGCGTTATCTCATTAATTTGCTGTCGTCAGCTCCATCTCCGCCATTGCAGTTGCGTCCCACGATTCAGATCTCGATACTTGAGTCACGATATGATCCTGTCACGATTCAACGATAATCACAATATTGCGATATCAAGTATCACAAGCCCATATATTTCAATTTTTTTCATCTTATTCAACCTCAAATCATGTCCCAAAGTAAGTCTTTCATATACAGCCGTGGACAAAATTGTTGGTACCCCTCTGTTGATGGAAAAAAAACCCACAATGGTCTCAGAAATGACTTGAATCTGACAAAAGTGGTAATAAATAAAAATTCTATGAAAATTAACCATTGAAAATCAGACAATGCTTTTAAATTGTGGTTCAACAGAATTACTTTAAAAAAACAAACTCATGAAACAGGCCTGGACAAAAATGATGGTACCCCTAGAAAAGATTGAAAATAATGTGACCATAGGGACATGTTCAACCAAGATGTGTCCCCTAATTAACATCACAGGTGTCTACAAACTTGTAATCAGTCAGTCGGCCTATTTAAAGGGTGACAGGTAGTCACTGTGCTGTTTGGTGACATGGTGTTTACCATACTAATCATGGACCAGAGGAAGCAATGGAGAGAGTTGTCTCAGGAGATTAGAAAGAAAATTATAGACAAGCATGTTAAAGGTAAAGGATATAAGACCATCTCCAAGCAGCTTGATGTTCCTGTGACTACAGTTGCACATATTATTCAGAAATTTAAGATCCACGGGACTGTAGCCAACCTCCCTGGACGTGGCCGCAGGAGGAGACGGATAATACGAATGGTAACAAAAGAGCCCAGAACAACCTCTAAACACATTCATAGTGAACTCCAAGGTCAAGGTACATCAATGTCAGATTGCACCATCCGTCGTTGTTTGAGCCAAAGTGGACTTCATGGGAGACGACCAAGGAGGACACCACTGTAGAAAACAAATCATAAAAAAGCCAGACTGGGATTTGCCAAACTGCATGTTGACAAGCCACAAAGCTTCTGGGAGAAAGTCCTATGGACGGACGAGACAAAACTGAAACTTTCTGGCAAGGCACATCAGCTCTATATTCACAGTCGCAAAAATGAAGCATACCAAGAAAAGAACACTGTCCCTACTGTGAAACATGGAGGAGGTTCTGTTATGTTCGGGGGCTGCTTTGCTGCATCTGGCACAGGGTGTCTTGAATCTGTGCAGGGTACAATGAAATTTCAAGACTATCAAGGTATTCTAGAGAGAAATGTGCTGCCCAGTGTCAGACAGCTTGGTCTCAGTCGCAGGTCACGGGTCTTGCAACAGGGTAATGACCCAAAACACACAGCTAAAAACACCCAAGAATGGCTAAGAGCCAAACATTGGACTATTCTAAAGTGGCCTTCTATGAGCCCTGATCTAAATTCTATTGAACATCTGTGGAAGGAGCTGAAACATGCCGTCTGGAGAAGGCACCCTTCAAACCTGAGACAACTGGAGCAGTTTGCTCATGAGGAGTGGGCCAAAATACCTGCTGAGAGGTGCAGAAGTCTCATTAATAATTATAGAAATCGTTTGATTGCAGTGATTGCCTGAAAAGGTTGTGCAACAAAATATTAGTTAAGGGTACCATGATTTTTGTCCAGGCCTGTTTCATGAGTTGTTTTTTTTTTTTTTTTTTTAAGTTTTTGTAAAGTGTATACATGTCATTACAGCATTGCATTGTTTACATTTTCATTACATATTCCCTCTTTTTTTTGTTTTTTGACAACATTGGGAAAAAAATTATTACAACACCCTTTTTTTAAGTGAAAGAGAAATTAAAAAAAGAACAAAAGAAAACAAAAAAAGAGCAGAAAAATAAGAGCATCTGAGTAGCGTTGGAACAAAAGAGAGGTGCCATTATTGAAATGGTATTTGTCAAAGATTAGATCTGATGGAAGACACATATGCGTTCCAGGGTTGCCAAAAGTTCAAGAATCCATCCATGTCCTGTCTCAGTGCAAATGTCAACTTTTCCATCGAATAAATGTCCTGAATCACTTTAATCCAGTCTTCAGGTGTAGGACTGTCTTTCACCATCCATTTTTTTGTTAGAGCTTTTTTACTTGCCAATATTAAAACAGTGAATAATTATTTTTCTCCTCGTCTTTCCAGTGATTCCGGTAGTAAACCCAAATACAAAGTTACAAAAGAAAAGGTAACTGTTACTTTGAATATTTTCCCCAATATTGTCTGTACATTGGTTCAATATTGGTGGATAACTGGGCATGACCAAAACACATGAAAATGATTTGCAGTCTTTTCACCACACAAGCGCCAACAATTCAACCCCTTACGAGTAAATTTGTTTTGTGCAGGTGTTCTGAAAAATCTTACAAAATTTTTCCATCCAAATGCTCTCCACAGCAGGGATGAAGTACTTTTCCATTGTTGTTTATTTAGCTTTTCCCATATTTCCAGTTGTAAAGTGAAATTCCCCTCTTTTTCCCATCTCTCTTTTATATATGATGTGCTGTCTCCTTTTAAGTCTTGAAGACCATGGTATATTGTAGAAATGTATCTGATCCCTGGGATCCCTTTATATGCTATTAAGAAAACCTTCAGAACACCTGACTGGGCCCTTTCCAAATCCTCCTTTTTAAGTATTTTGTTTATGTGGTGTCTTAGCTGAAAGAACCTGTAAAGGTCTTGATTTACTAGACCTTGTTTTTTCAAATCTTAGACTTAGACTTAACGTTATTAATCCCTTTGGGATGACTCCCTCTGGGAAATTTAAAATTTCCAGCAGCACATAAAAGGAGCGTACAGATCAGAAAAGCAAAAAAGAAAAAAAAAATAAACACTTAATATACACAATATAAATGCAAGGCTAAATATGGCTTGTACAAGTGTGGTTAAGTTAAGGCTATTGCACTATGAATGCCCTACTGTCCTCTGTACTCTATGTCTCTCTCCCCCCCCCCCCCCCCCCCAAGTGAGGAGTTATAGAGTGTGATGGCATGGTGGACAAAAGAGTTCTTGAGCCTGTTGGTCCGACACTTGGGAAGGAGCAGTCTTTCACTGAACAGGCTCCTCTGGTCACTGATGACGGTGTGCAAAGGGTGGCTGACGTTGTCCATTATATCCAACAGTTTATCCAGAGTCCTCATCTCTGCCACCGTCACCAGGGTGTCCTGCTTCGCGCTGACCACAGAGCCGGCCCGCCTGATCAGTTTATCCAGTCTGGACGCATCCTTCTTGGATATTCCCCCCCCCCCCCCCCCCCCCCGCAGCACACCACAGAGTAAAAGAGGACGCTGGCAACCACCCACTGGTAAAACATCCGCAGAAGTTTGCTGCAGATGTTGAAGGACCGCAATCTCCTTAGTACATCCTAGTTTGTGTTTTCCCATACAAGTGGCTAATGTATGTTGTCCAGTCCAATTTATTATCCAACCACAACCCGAGATATTTGTATGAATCCACAACCTCCACCTCAGCTCCCTCTAACAGGACTGGTTGAGGTCTTGGTCTAGACCTCCCAAAATCAATAACCAGCTCCTTCGTCTTAGAGGTGTTGAGCTGTAGGTGGTTAGTGTGGTTAATCTTCAAAACTTCTTAAAGTTTGCCCTTTAAAAAAATCGTAATATTTTATCAGTCCGTTCTCTTTCCACTTTTTAAATCTAGTGTCTCTTTTATTAGGAGTAAAGTCCTGATCATTGGAAATCCATTGCAATAATCGATAGGGTTCTTTAGTTTGATTCTCTCTGACTATCTTAAACCAAATTTTTAGCGGGGTCTCTATCCACGGGTTAGTGTTATTCAGAAGTTTAGGTAAGGCATTGTTCCCTATTATCGCCTGTAGGGGAATGTCACTTGTTATTTGGCATTCTATCTCCTTCCATTGTGCAGTGTAGACTGGGTTACGTCTCTCTACTAAAGTTTTAATTTGCGCGGCTTTAAAATGGTCCCTGATATTTGGCAGCGCGAGCCCACCTTTGTCTTTGTTTAGCTGTAGGGTTCTGATTCTAGGTCTCTTGCCCTGCCATATGAATCTTGAGATCCTTCTGTCCAGTTCTTGCCATGTTTTTTTGGGAGGTTCTACCTGTATTGTTTGGGAAAGGTATAGAAGACGTGGAAGTATATTCATTTTGACTGCTTCAGTTCTTTGTGCAGTACCCAAGAATGGTATGATATTCCATCTTGCTAGATCAGATTTTATTTTTGCCATCAGTGGATCATAGTTTAGTGTGATAATTTTGTTGAGTTGTTTCGGGATATTGACCCCCAGATATTTCATAGATTCCATCTCTGTTAGTTTTGAATTTGCTTAGTAAATATTGATTTGGGTCATAGTTGAATGTTAAAATTTGGGTTTTATGCATGTTTAATTCGTACCCCGATAACTCTCCATACTCTGGAAAAACTGAGATTAGTTCTGGAAAAGAAGTGTCCGGCTGCCCTAGGTATATTAAAATGTCATCAGCAAAGAGTGCTATTTTATGTTCCTTCTGACCAAGTGTAATACCTTGAATTTTTTGATTCTGTCTTATCCATTGGCTCAGAGGTTCTATGAAGATTGCAAAGAGCAGTGGAGACAAGGGGCAGCCCTGACTACATCCTCTTTCCAGTTCAAAAGATGATGATAATTTACCGTTAATCCTTATTTTAGCTGTTGGCTTTTTATATAATGCCTGGATAGTTCTAATGAAGTTATGAAAATTGAAACTGGATAAGATTCTATATAGGAAAGACCAGTCAACCGAATCAAATGCTTTTTCAGCATCTAATCCCAATATGGCTGCATTTAAATTATATTTTTTTTACATGATGAATTATGTGTAAAGTGCGTCTAATGTTATCTTGTGTCTGTCTTTGTCTTATAAACCCTGTTTGGTCTAAATGAATTAAGTCTGTCAGTATATTTTCTAACCTTTTGGCAAGGATAGTGGTAAAAAGTTTATAGTCCTGATTTAACACACTGATTGGTCTGTAGTTGGAGCAGTCTAGCTTATCCTTTTCAGGTTTAGGTATGACTGCAATGACCCCTTCTCTCCCGTGTGTGGAGGACATAGTTAAATGTTTTCAGGAGGAGAGGAGATAGTTGCTGTTTAAAGGTTTTGTACCACTCTGCTGTATAGCCATCTGCTCCTGGGGATTTGTTAGCTTTAAGTTTCATAATTGCTTTTTCTAATTCTTTAGGTTGTATTTCTGACAGTTTTTTATTTTGTGACTCAGTAAGTTGGGGAAGATTTAATGTATTATAGGAAGGCTTTGGATGCGTTTTTGTGTTTTTTGCAGGAGTACAAGTTTTTGTAGTAATTCTCGAAGCTTTAAAGAATTTCCTGAATTCTAAATTTTATTTCCTTTGATACTGGGTCTCTGATTTTGTAGATTGCTCTCTCCATTTGTTGTTTCCTCAATTTATAGGCTAGTAATTTTGCCAATTTGCTACCTGTTTCATAGTATTTTTGTTTCAGAAATGTAAGTTTCTTCTGGATTTCTATTGTGTAGATCTTGTTTATTTATTTTTTAATTTCCTTAATTTTGAGCAAGTCATTAGAATGAGTGTTGTCTTTGTGCTTTTTTTCTAGTTTCTTAAGTTCTGACTCTAATGTAATTAGTTTTTCTTGTCTCAGTTTCTTTTGGAGAGCCAGTTTTGCGATAATCTTTCCCCTTATTACAGCTTTGCATGCGTCCCACAGTATTAAAGGGGATACTTCTCCGTTATCATTTTCTTCCAAATATCTGAGAATATCTGATTCCATTTCATCTTTCAGTGGTCCTTTCAGCACATTTGAATTTAACCTCCAAGAAAATGTATTATTTGTGTATTTTTGGATATTTAAGTCCATATAGATCGGACTGTGGTCAGAGAGATCCATCAGTCCTATTTTACATGTTTTTACTCTTCCAATGTCTCTATTAAACATAAAAAAATAGTCAATCCTTGAGTATGATGAATGTGGTGCTGAGTGAAATGTATAATCTTTTACACTGGGGTTGAATTCCCTCCACACGTCACAGATTCCCATTTCTTCTGGTAGCATCCGAGTTTTTCTACTTTGAGTGTTATTTTGATGTGGAGAATTACCTGATGCATCCTAGTATGGATTTGGTCTTAGATTGAAGTCTCCACCACATATCACTAAACCGTGGGCTTTAGTTATCATTAGGTCAAATACATTTTTATAAAATTTCTAGTTGGCCCCTGGAGGTGCATATACTGTACATTCAGCAGGGTGATATCTTCTCCCTCTAGCCGACCAAGTACCATGCTAAATCTCCCTTCTTTATCTTTGTGCTCTGAATTTTTTTCAAATATAATTTTGGTTGAGATCAATGTCGCTACCCCCCTCCTCCTCCCTGACTTATATGAAGATGGAGAGATCAGTTTAACCCTTGTCTATTAAGTTTAGTATGCTCCAAGTCTGTTAGGTGTGTTTCCTGTAAAAATATTATTCCTGCTTTGTCTTTTTTCATTTTGCCTAGAATCTTGGATCTTTTAACTGGATTCAGGATCCTTTTTACATTATATGAGATTATTTTGGTTACTCCCTGTTTCTCCATTGTGTTGTCTTATTTAGTATAACAGTATAGTGGCCCTTTTTTATGCTACTCAGAAACTGAAAGAACATTAAGAACATAAAAAACATTGAGAACATAGTATATAAAACTTTGAAACAAAAAACTTTCAAAAGATCTTCCTGAACTGAGGTCTTTTTAGCGACCTTAGTAGAGCCTTGATGGTGCGTTGGCTCTGAGGGAAATTCCTCAAACTTTGTTACGTGTTGAGGGCCCTCTCTTATCCCTGTAAGTTGTCCCATGTTTTTAACGTGAGTTTCAGATCCCAATCCGAACTTGTAATGATTTTTTTTTTTTTTTATTATGCCTATACCCTATGAAAGTGCGCGCAACCTCCCACCATCATCACTGCAAACAGTCACGTTAATACAGTATTTTAGTGTGGAGAGTTCATGTGGTTCATTGTCACATTTCTATTTTAACAAGTTTTTTTTTTTTTTTAAAGACTTATTTGTTTCTGATATTATGACTGTTCCATGAAATGTTTTACCACTTCATATTTGCTGATTCTGCATCTCCTTTAATGTTTGTTACCTTGTAGGAGGAGGGTTGGGTGTGCAGATTGATTAAAAATATCGTTATTCTCTCCTGAAAGCGTTCAGTTTTTCCTTATAGCCCTGGCGCTGGGTTTCCCGCTGCTGGCTCGTGGATTTTGAGGGTCTCTGCGTGCACCACGTTTGAGCCTTGATTCTTTCGATCGGGTCTGCTGCGGGTTTATACACCGTTACCGGGAGCCCTCTTCTCGCCATTTCCCTGGCTGCTTCTTCCGCCGAGTTGTAGAGACACGTCTCTTCCCCGTAAAAAACCCGCAGCTTCGCCGGAAATGGAGTTTGAAAGCGCAGTTTCTTCTCTCTTAGTACCTTTTAAGCGTTGTTGTATTCCCGACGCTTTTTAAGGACCTCCGGGGCGTAGTCGTGCTCCACAAAAACTTTCCTTTCTTGGTGCATAAATCCTTTTTCTGCCAAGCCAGTCTCAAAACCTCTTCTTTTGTTCTGAAGTTGGAAAACTTCACCACCACGGATCGTGGGGGAGCTTCCGCCGACGGCCTTGGGGCTAATGAACAGTGCGCCCTTTCTATTTTCAAATCGGTGGATTGGGGAATTTCCAACTTCTCTCTCAGTATGGTTTCCACGCATGCAGCCATTGTGGTGAAACTGTCCTCGACTCCTTCTTTCAGACCATGAATTCTTATGTTGTCCTTTCTTAGTCTTCCTTCCTGGTCGGTTAGCTTAGCCTCCAGTCTTGTCTGTCATTTGAGTAATTCCAGCGTGGTTTCTTCCAGCCCTTTTATTCTTTCCTCTGCTTCCATGATTCGGGCCTCAGCCTGGTCCACTCTGTTGTTTGTCCTTTTTATTTCGTCTTTAATTTCACAAAATTCGGCCCAACACTCTCGGCAAAATTCTCTTAATTCTTGAAGTACTATTTTTAAGCTAACCGTGCTGCTAGCCTCATTCTGCTCCTCTATTTCCGAGTGGTTGTTGTCCTCCAGGTCAGATTTTCCGGCCGATGCGCGTCTTGGCCTGGTAAATGTCGATCTCTTCTGTTTTCCTTTAGGCATAATGACTTTGTCTTTTGATTTTCACTCTTCCATAAATCCGTTAAATCTGATTTTCATGGTATTTTCACGGATGGGGTCTGGGAGCTTCAGCGTTAAGCTGCTATCACCATGGTGTCCAGACCGGAAGTCATGAGTTTGTTTTTTAAAATAATTCTATTGAACCACAATTCAAAAGCATTGTCTGATTTTCATTGGTTAATTTTCATAGACTTTTTATTTATTACCACTTTTGTAAGATTCAGTTATTTCTCTGACCATTGTGGGTTTTTCTTTCATTAACAGAGGGGTACCAACAGTTTTGTCCACGTGTGTAATAAAGTATTCTCGTGGCGTCATTTTCCACGGAGACGTGTCTCTGCACACAGGGAGGGCAGTAGTAGACTGTTGTTTGGAATTGACTCCCACTCCAGCTACATTTCGCCAACTCTGTGGACTCTTAAAAAGCAGCTGCAAACCTTTTTGCTTAAGGAGGGTTTCAACTGCTTTTTAATGGTGAGTCTCTTTTTAAATTATTTTTATCTTGTGTTTTAACTTGTTTTTGCATTTTTTTTAAGTCATTCATCTATCAACTTCCTTTTATTCTATTTTAGTGTACAGCACTTTGTGACAATATCTCTGTGAAAAGCACTTCTTAGATAAACTTTATTTACTTGGCAATCGGATAAAAAGCTCCATGCTGGTATCTCTTCAGCTTAGCTGATGCTACTGCTGCTCCAAGACGTGTGCTGGCCCCGTGTGTTCCGAGTTTTTTTTTTTTTTTTTTTTTTTTCATGCACCGCTTCTTGGGGGTTGTGTGTTATGTCAAGGTCTTTCCTTCCATCGTTGTTATAAAATCCAAAACACGCCTGACATTTGAGCTAACTGCTTCCTAACTTTCAAAGCTGGCTGAAGATCTCACTGAGACGAGCTATGACTTCATTTGACTGGGTGCTTGCTTGGCACCATCTACTGGACTGAAAACACAACTGGTTGAATACCCAAGAGAGTATGCAATGTTTTCATGAATATATACTGTATATAATTAATAAAAGATCAATCCATGTGTTTGGCGATTGGTGCATCGTCGGTAGTATCAAGTATTGCTATCCATCACTGAATCGATCTTTACAAGACTAGACAACAGAACAATGACGAAGGAGTTATCCAGATTATGACTGCATTCAGTTATGATAATCATTGAATGTACAATAGTAGAATTTTTGCTGATAGCTGATATGCCAACAGTTTAGAACTAGTTTTTGCCGATACAGGTATGTGCACACATTTTTGCCACCTGTTTACATCTCCTTTGTCTTATAGTGATGATTAATTGGCATATAAAGACCCATTCCCCTAGGGAAATAAAATAACTACCTCAACGTAATATGAAAATAAATACATATCTACAGTGGGGCAAAAAAGTATTTCGTCAGCCACCAATTGTGCAAGTTCTCCCACTTAAAAGATGAGAGAGGTCTCCAATTTTCATCATAGGTATACCTCAACTATGAGAGACGAAATGAGAAAAAAAAAATCAGAAAATCACATTGTCTGATTTTTAAAGAATTTATTTGCAAATTATGGTGGAAAATAAGTATTTGGTCACCTACAAACAAGCAAGATTTCTGGCTCTCACAGACCTGTAACTTCTTCTTTAAGAGGCTCCTCTGTCCTCCACTCGTTACCTGTATTAATGGCACCTGTTTGAACTCATTATCAGTATAAAAGACACCTGTCCACAACCTCAAACAGTCAGACTCCAAACTCCACTGTGGCCAAGACCAAAGAGCTGTCAAAGGACACCAGAAACAAAATTGTAGACCTGCACCAGGCTGGGAAGACTGAATCTGCAATAGGTAAGCAGCTTGGTGTGAAGAAATCAACTGTGGGAGCAATTATTAGAAAATGGAAGACATACAAGACCACTGATAATTTCCCTCGATCTGGGGCTCCACGCAAGATCTCACCCGGTGGGGTCAAAATGATCACGAGAACGGTGAACAAAAATCCCAGAACCACACGAGGGGACCTAGTGAATGACCTGCAGAGAGCTGGGACCAAAGTAACAAAGGCTACCATCAGTAACACACTACGCCGCCAGGGACTCAAAGCCAGTATATGTCCAGGCCCGTCTGAAGTTTGCTAGAGAGCATTTGGATGATCCAGAAGAGGATTGGGAGAATGTCATATGGTCAGATGAAACCAAAATAGAACTTTTTGGTAAAAACTCAACTTGTCGTGTTTGGAGAAGAAAGAACACCATACCTACTGTGAATCACAGGGGTGGAAACATCATGCTTTGGGGCTGTTTTTCTGCAAAAGGACCAGGACGACTGAGCCGTGTAAAGGAAAGAATGAATGGGGCCATGTATCGTGAGATTTTGAGTGAAAACCTCCTTCCATCAGCAAGGGCGTTGAAGATGAAATGTGGCTGGGTCTTTCAGCATGACAATGATCCCAAACACACTGCCCGGGAAACAAAGGAGTGGCTTCGTAAGAAGCATTTCAAGGTCCTGGAGTGGCCTAGCCAGTCTCCAGATCACAACCCCATAGAAAATCTTTGGAGGGAGTTGAAAGTCCGTGTTGCCCAGCGACAGCCCCAAAACATCACTGCTCTAGAGTAGATCTGCATGGAGGAATGGGCCAAAATACCAGCAACAGTGTGTGAAAACCTTGTGAAGACTTACAGAAAACGTTTGACCTCTGTCATTGCCAACAAAGGGTATAGAACAAAGTATTGAGGTGAACTTTTGTTATTGATCAAATACTTATTTTCCACCGTAATTTGCAAATAAATTCTTTAAAAATCAGACAATGTGTTTTTCTGGATTTTTTTTCTTTCTCATTTTGTCTGTCATAGTTGAGGTACACCTATGTATACCTATGATGAAAATTGGAGACCTCTCTCATCTTTTAAGTGGGAGAACTTGCACAGTTGGTGGCTGACTAAATACTTTTTTACCCCACTGTATATTGTTCAGACAAATGTGCGAGGGGAGGGAGGCTCTATATCTCTCTAGAGTATTAAAATATACACAGTCGAGTTGTAACGGATTGCCCATCTAATTTAACTTTTTGGGGAGCCAGCTGAAGCAAACTTCGACGAAAAAGAAAAAAAAAAAAGTTTAAACTTAGGACAATCCCCCATAAGAATACAGATAAAACAAATACCCTTAAGTAACTCAAATATCTCTACTTCACAAACACACTTAGTCAGTCAATATAAAGAAAGCAGTATATTTCAAAACAACTCAAACCATCAACTCAAATGTCCCTTTCAGGTAAAACCACAATTATATCAAAGGCAATAACAAGCTCAGCCCATAAACAGTTCAAATGGTTGTTTTTTCCTTCAGTTCACCTTTTCAGTTCAACTCGGTTCAATTCAATATAATCCTTTTAATCAGTTCAGTCCTCTGTACCCTTTTTGGTTCAGTTCAGTTCCATTGTTCAGTTCAACAGTTCAACCCTGCTGTGGTCAGTTCAATTCAGCCCCTTTGTTCAGCACAGTTTTTTTTAAACAAGAGGCAATCCACCTTTACTTTCCCCCTTTCAGTTGTATTAGACAACCCACCTTTTCTTCTCTCCCCTTCAATTGTTTTACCTTGGCTAGTGATGAGATGGCAGGCTCCGGAGCTTCGAGAGTGCTCCGAGCTTGTCCAGGAAATATTTGGCAAAGTGCATTTCGAGGTGTGTATTGCTGACGTTGTACCACGTGACTGGAGTCAGAAAGCCATTCGTGATTTTGCACTCAACATGAAATAAAGTGAGCAGCGATACACAATGGAAATCCCCGTCCCTCACGTTTTGTGTCGTCGACATTTGACTGAGTAAGGGATTTGTCACAGCCAGTTTTCAGATGGAGCCAGCACCAAAAACACGGACTTCTCGCATTTGGGAACAGTTTCCCATTTCTCCCATTGATACATTTTTTACAAAGAGTGGCTATTTATCATAACTGAAGTGGTGGCCTAGCCGTAAAGCATCTGCCCTACAATTGGGAGGCTGGGGTTCAAGTCCCAGCTAGGCCATTCTTGTAATTTTATTTGCAAAGTGAAGTGTCTGTTGTTTTTCAAAGAGCTTGGATCATTATGCTGAGGCACTATTGTGCTCTGTATGAGAATAAGGACAGAGGTGAATTTACTGGGAGAGACAAAAACACGTCTACCCTACACTGTACAAACTTGCAGTAGCCTTCCTTTGCACACCTGCATCCTCTGTGCTCCGAGAGAGTATTCTCCAAAGCTGGAGAAATAATCTCCAAAAAAAGAAATCACCTTAGTCCAAAGACTGTTGAAGTGTCATTATTTTTTAATAAAAATGGTTAAGTATCACAAGCACATTCACTGTAGTCACCCAAGTTTTATTTCTTTTTTCCCTTATGATCATTATTTCTTAAGACATTTATTGAAATGGAAAAAACACATTAAACCAATAATGCCCTTGCAAAAATCTGCATGTTGTATACGTTTTGTCAACTACATGGCCTAGTAGAGCAAATGAAGTTTCACATGAGGCTTTGTCTACATGAACAATTTTGATGAGAGGCATCAAGTCCTCTAGAAAGCCTACTCTGGCCATCCCTAACCTCAGTTCAGTTTAACCCCTTGCACTCCGGCCAATTTTCCTAAAAACGCCAAAAAATAATGTGCCCAAAGTAAATCGAAAGCTGTTATTCAACCCTTTGCAGCATCTTCATGGGGTTGGTCTCATTTAAAAGAAAACACTTTGAATTTTTTGGCAAAAAAAACATGATCTCTCTAAGTGCTCCGGCCGCTGAGTTACAGTCATCTAAACATAGTGAACTTGAAGAAAATAAATTTGGCCTGGGTGTTTTTTCGGATACAGATGCTTGCAAATAACACACAGCTTCAGATCCGGACTGGAAAATGCAACAGAAATGTAGAACCAAGTGTTATCCAGCTGAGGTCCAAATTTTGTAACAATACCACAAAAAATGAATATTTTACACAGCTTTGTTCTCAGGTAGTTCCCAGGCGTTTTGGAACTGTGCCAAATGGCACAGTTTGGAAAAATGTAACTTTCGAAGGTCACATTCAGGGCTGTGTCTGTGTGTGTGTGGCTACAAAGGACGGAGTTCGGCCCTCGCTACATGACGGATTACACTCGTTGCATGTTTCCACAGCAACGCTGTCACAGCGGCTTCCCCCCCCCCTCGCTACTGTGTGTGTGTGTGTGTGGGGGGGTTGTCCCCCCTCGCTACAGAGGACGGCCATCGGCCATCGCTACATGACGGAATAGACTCATATGGCTATGTGGCGACCGCTGCGCAGTCAGCGCGGCTTCCCCCCGCGGACCGGGGGGCGTTCGGACCGTGAACGCCTCCCCCCGCTCCTCTTCTGCAGCGGGGGGGGGGGGGGGCCTTCACAGTCCGAACACGGCAAATGAACCGTTTATCGCGGCGCACGCACTTCGTACTTCGTGCGCCGTACAGTTGTAATTTACCGATCAGTCAAAAGTCATTTTTTGATTACAATTTTCAGGGATAAATAATAACTTAGCTTATAACACCTTACCTCTTCACAGCAGCAGAGTCCTGGCGAACTTCTCTTCCCCATTGTCAGACGAACGCGACGCTGGTCCGCTCTTGGATCCCGGTCAAAACATAATTCCATTATTGCGGTTTTGGCGAATGATTTACGACCTTTGTCGTCGGCCTCCGTCAGTCTATGATGACGGAAGAGAATCCTAAACGTCTATTTTGCTGGAATGAGTGCAGGTCCCACTTGTGGGTGTTCTCCATGCTGCTAGATCTGTAGCAGGTTCTTCCAGCGTCCTTTTTTTCATCTGCTGCAACAGTAAATCTCTCTTCACTCAGCCCGAACTTCTGTGCTTCAATTGGCTGCTGCATTCACAGTAGGCGGGTCCTCCTTCTTAGGTTTTCATTCATTGGTTCTTCAAGGTTTCAGAAACCCAATTCAAGGCTCTTATTAGTCGAATGAGAGGTCAATCAGATGAACTAATCTGTTCGCAGCTGTGTCTGCAGCTTTTATTTTCAGTGGCGCTTGGACGCTGTTTTATGAAAATATTTAGACAGGTTCGTGAGAAGTCGGTGCACAGGAAAGAATTCACACAGACAGGCTGCTAGAATAAGCTGTATCTCTTTATTCCCCACAGACCATATCTTCATACACACAGAGAAATCATTGCATGTCACACATCTCCTTCACACAAGGATTAATGCATTTCATGTCATTCCATTAGCTCTTACCAATGATACAGATGACTGGAGAGCCGGCAGTCTAGAAGAGCGTTGATTTCTCAGCTGGACGTTTTGCGCAAAAAAAACTCACAGCAGACTCTGGTTTTTAGGAAAACACCTCTGCTTTTTAAAGGGTAAAGTTACGTGTACAACAAAGGAGCCACTCTTCGTTGCCAGGCAACTCCCCCCCCCCCATGGAATCGCGTAGGGAGCGGGGAGGGCTAATCCCCGCTCTCAGGCGATTACAGCCAGACTCTCAAAACATATATGAACATCTGCTTTATCTCAGTGTCTCATTGCACACACACACACATATATGAGGAATAAAGGCCAAGCCTTTGTTTCATAAACATGCAGCAGTGATTTAAGGAGTAAGGAGTGAAAGACTTGCTGTGCCAGGGAAAACTTGCTGTGCTAGGGAGTAACAGTTTCTAAGAACAGGTCGTACTGTCCAGGTCATTGTGTACCTCAAGATAAATCCATCATGGGAAGAGAACTGGATTGTCAAAACATATTAAAAGCAACTGAGAAACAAATCAGGGCACACATTTAAAATACATTTATATTACAGACGCCAACACCACCTACATCACCACCATCAGGACCATGCGTCCGAGAGCGCACGAGGGCGCTCTCATGCGCCCTCGTGCGCACTAGGACACAGAGATTTGCCCGTCCGCAGTACAACGGAGCGCAAGAGGTTAAGGTTAGTGGAGAGTACTACTCTCAGTTACCTCCCTGGAGAACCAAGCAGCTGACAGCAGATGAATAAATTCTTGGCACTTGTGTAAATCCAGTCTATGGAGGTGTGGAGACGTGTTCTAATCTCAGAATACTTTTGTAAAATGCCAGGGATAGGCACAGCACTTAATGGAATTAACAGATAGATTTGCACACGTGTTTGTTCCTTTGGCCACCATTTTGTTTTCTGTCACCATCTTATGAAGGCTTGGTTCTAATTAGTGGCAAGGAGGTGGGGAGCATGTCTTAAAGGGGCAGCACTTCAGGAGATTGCCAGTGTGTGTTATCTCCCATGTTGCACACTTAATATCTTGGTCAAAACCGGGTCTGCTGCTTGTCAATGGCTGCTAGCACATAGCTGAGTGCTAAATTAGCATTAGCATCTGGTCCACTGTTACCACGGCAACAGAAAACTCCCGTGGCAGGCAGAAACTCAGCTCCAGATCCAGTGAGCAGTACTTATCGATGACTACAGAATTTGTGAACAAACCCTTATTCACATACAGTATATCTCCACTTCCACTACTAGCTTGGTGACAGTAGAGGAATTCCTCTTTGGCTTAGTGGTAAGAGTTAAGGTGCCTTCAGACCAAACACGAACAGGCAACTTTTTCACGCAGCACGATTACATTATAACTCAATGTAAATGCATGAATAGACATGAATTCACTGTCTGGGTGAGATACAGACAGGCGAAGTTGCCTTTATAACTTCTGCAGCAGTGTTTAACCTGCTGGTTAAATCCCCAAAATAACATCATGCTTAGGTTTACATTATCCAACAGGGGGTCATCTTAAAAAGTTGTCCCTGCCTCGAAAACTTGATGGGCATTTCCATTGTTAGTTTGCTAGCCTTGTTAGCACATCTGTGGCAGGAATCTGGGGGTAAATACGCCGACATCCCGATTCAGCTGAAGAACTCCTGATCCTTCTGTCTCCAGGTGAGTGTCAGTCTCATTTTCAAATTAGTTTACTCTCCAGTGTTGATACTTTTACTCAGATGACGGCAGAATCTCAAAACTAGCGTATCCATCTGATGTGAAGGTGCGACTGCGGTTTCGCTTGTGCTCACATCTTTCCATTGACTTTATATGGATTTGAACCACCTGTTCGCATTTGGTATGAAGGCACCTTTAGAGTTTGTCAGATCATGGTGTCATGAGTTCAAATCCTAGCTGGGATGTAGCTGTATGTCTGCCTTGCTTGTGTGCAGAAGAGCTCAGATTTGGTTTAAAATATTTTTACCTCTGCCAAGGGAAGAGGTATTGTTTTTGGAAGCATTTGTTGGTTTGTCCCTGTCTGTTAGCAACATTACTCAAAATGTTCTGAATGGATTTTGATGAAATTTTCAGGAAAGGTGTGTGATGACGCAGGGAACAGATGATTACATTTTTGTGGTGATCCGGATCACCACCTAGATCCAGGATTTTTTTAGGAAAAATCAGTATCATCTTGGTTAAATTTTACTTTTGCTGGTACACCAGAATTTCTGGAGCTAAGCTACCTAATACTATTTATTTGTTATTTCAATAAATCTTATAGGAGGAAACTTGAATTAGTATTTTTCATCAATATCAAATGCAGAAATGTTGTATTTAGAAAACTGCTGCATTTCTAACAATGTCATTTGGGGAAATTAACTGCTTGCCAGAGGTCTCCACTCTCCGAGTGCTTTTCTAGTTGTTTTTACTGCCGTTTCTCTGTCTGTTAGCAGGATCGCTCAAAAATTCATTGATGGATTTGGATGACACTTTCACCAGAGGTGGCCCCTGGCCCAAAGATGAACTCATTACATGTTGGAGGTGATCCGTGAGTGCATACCTCCACCAGGGTCCTATCTCTCAATATACAAATGGATGGTGATATGGGCAGACAGAGAGAGGGAGCCTTGGCAGAGGTTTGTGCTCTCTGAGTGCCCTCTAGTTTTGTTCTGTATCAAATATTACAAGAAAATAATATAAACCCTTACATCTTAAATGCACACACATGTCGGGTTTTATGCAGAATCACTTTACCTGCATTGTAATTCTCATTGCACAGACCTCTCCTGGGGCTTTTTGGGTCTCGTCACTCTGAACAGATGTTTTTTTATTTCTTCTTCGGGTGGTTGAATAAAATCAAGATGAAGCAGCCAAAACGGAATGAAAATACAACTACAGGCACTTCTAGCGGTACATTGCCAAGACGTTAACCCCGCTCCAGTGGTGGTGTTGACGTGCAGAAAAAACTGCATGCACGTTATCCACGTTGCTGCACTGTTTTGTTTTTTTTGTTTTTTTTAAACATGGCAGCAGTCTGAAAAAGAAACTGAAACTTAAATATTTCCACTCAGCTGGATGCAGACGGAGTCGCAGCTTCACGTGCCATGTTTGTTTTGCCATTTCTACAATAACGTATAACCCGTTGGCAACGTAAGGGTGTGACGGCGTCATACAGCAGACCCCAGATATCGCGATATTCATTTTTACACCGGTATCAAAATTTATACTGGTATAATCATGAATGGTACAATACCGTACAGCCCTGGAGTGAGGAGCTCAGTCATTAGAGAAAAGCTCAGAGTAGAACGCTGCTCCTCCATATCGAAAAGAGGCAGTTGAGGTGGTTTGGGCATCTGATCAGGATGCCTCCTGGACGCCTCCCACTTGAGGTGTTTCGGGCATGTTCCACTGGGAGGAGACCCCGGGGCAGACCCAGGACACGGAGGAGAGACTACGTCTCCCAGCTGGCTGGGAACCCCTTGGTATCCTCTCTGAAGAGCTGGAGCAGGTGGCCGGGGAGAGGGAAGTCTGGGCTTCTCTGCTTGAGCTGCTGCCTCCGCGACCCAGACCGCTGGAAAAGTGGCAGAAAATGGATGGATGGAAGGAAAAATTATTCTGCATTTCATAGCTACATGGCTTCCAACAGCAGTTTTAAGTCTTTGATTCTGTGATTTAATCGCTGCTGATGGACTTAATTGGGCTATGCAAACTTGTTTGCCATTATAAAATACCACATAGTCTAAGCAGCATTTGTCTCTGATAAAACACCGCTATGCTTCCCATCCTAGTCGGCGTCCAACCAAGAGAGCATCACTAGCCTTTTCCTGCACTCCTCCTTCCTGAGCAACGAGAAGCTCCTGACATGATCAGCACTGCAGATTTCACTGCATCACTGCCAAGGGCTTACGTTGTAAAATCACAATGAAGTGTTAATTTTCTTTTTTTTCTGTTGCGTTCACATTACAAAGCAAATTGGAGATTATTTAATGCAAGAAAAATACTTACCAATTTCTTTGCACTTTGTTATAAATAAATAATAGATAAGAATATAATGTATAAAGAAGAAAAATCCGGCATGCACCACCCTGTGTCCTAAATGACATGATAATTATGGTGTGGAATAACCTGCTGTGAGATGCCAGCCCTGTTGGAAGCTGCTTGCAGCTGTCTTTGACCTATTTATGAAGCTGATGGATGTAAGGTGAAAAGAGCCTTTGTGTGGCTGCCTTTTGTAAACCTCAGGGAGGAGCCAGTGATTTTCTCACTCCATCTTTTCTGCATGCATATTTTTTCTGGATGCAAGAAAAATATTAGTGTGGAAGAATTGTGCTTGTTTCAGCCACTTCATTCTTGTATGCGGCTGCAGCCCTGACCTGGTTTGAGTTGCTTTCCAAGAGTATAAGAAAGATGCAGTTCAAAAGCAGGACTGCAGAAATCCCCTCCCGACACTTAGCCCATTCACAGCTACAGCAGTTGAATGCAGATGAGGGAACATCTTTTTCTTTTGGCTCGATTTCATGCCGAAAACATTTTTGTTGTTGTAGTATGTGTAAAGTTGGAGGCATTTGTTTCACTTTTCATAGATTGCCTAAAGGTTGTCATTTCAGGCTTCTTGAACAATTTAACAATGTTGAAATATGCTGCAGTGCTGCCTTATTTTTTATATTATGAGCTAGCTTTTGATGGGTAAAGCCAAATTTTTTATTACTGGCATGGCTATGCCCTTTTTGGAGTCTGACTGGGGTGCTGGAGAGTGCTCCTCTTGGAGACTCCATTGTCCTACTGGGGGACTTAAATGCGCATGTGGGCAACGGCAGTGAAACCTGGAGGGGGGTGATTGGGAGGAACGGCCTGCCCGATCTGAACCCAAGTGGTGTTCAGTTATTGGACTTCTGTGCCAACCACAGTTTGTACATAACGAACACCATGTTCAAGCATAAAGGTGTCCATATGTGCACCTGGCACCAGGACACCCTAGGTCGCAAGTCGATGATCAGTTTTATTGTGTCATCAGACCTGCGACCGTATGTCTTGGACACAGGTAAAGAGAGGTGCAGAGCTGTCAACTGATCACCACCTGGTGGTGAGGTGGATCCGATGGCAGGGGAGGATGCCATTCAGATCTGGTAGATCCAAACATATAGTGAGGGTGTGCTGGGAATGTGTGGTTGAGGCCCCTGTCCTGGAGGTCTTCAACTCCCACCTGCAGAAGAACTTCAGCCACATTCCGAGGGAGTCTGGAGACATGGAGTCTGAATGGGCCATGCTCTCCACCTCCACTGTTTAAGCAACGGCCCAGAGCTGCAGCCGCAAGGTTGTCGGGGCATCTCATGGTGGCAGCCCCCTAACCAAGTGGTGGACACCAGTGGTGAGGGGGGCCGTTAAGCTGAAGAAGGAGTCCTATCAAGCTTGGTTGGCTTGTGGGACTCCCGAAGCAGCTGAGGTGTACCGGCAGGCCAAGAAGAGTGCAGCTTGGGTGGTTGCTGAAGCAAAAACTCAGGTATGGGAGGAGTTCGGTGAGGCCATGGAACAAGACTTTCGGTCGGCCTCGAAGAGATTCTGGCAAACTGTCTGGCAGCTCAGGAGGGGGAAGCAGCTCCCTGTCCACACTGTGTACAGTGGTGTGAAAAAATGTTTCCCCCTTCCTGATTTCTCATTTTTTTGGTATCTTTGTCACACTTAAATGTTGCAGATCATCAAACAAATGTAAATATTAGTCAAAGATAATACAAGTAAACACAAAATGCAGTTGTTAAATGAGGGTGTTTATTTAAGGGTAAAAAAATCCAACCCTACATGGCCCTGTGTGAAAAAGTTATTCCCCCCGTTAAACCACAGTTAATTTATGTTTTATCACATCTTTGGAAAGCTGAGTTCAATTTCTCTAGCCACACCAGGCCTGATTACTGCCACACCTGTTCTCATCAAGAAATCACTTAAATAGGATCTGCCTGACAAAGTGAAGTAGACCAAAAGATCCTCAAAAGTTAGACATCATGCTGTGATCCAAAGAAATTCAGGAACAAATGAGAAACAAAGTAATGGAGATCTATGTGTCTGGAAAATGTTATAAAGCCATTTTTAAAGCTTTGAGACTCCAGCGAACCACAGTGAGAGTCATTATCCACAAATGGTGAAAATATGGAACAGTGGGGAACCTTCCCAGGAGTGGCCAGTTGACCAAAATTACCCCAAGAGCGCAGCGATGACTTATCCAGGAGGTCAGAAAAGACCCCACAACAACATCCAAAGAACTGCAGGCCTCACTTGCCTCAGTTAAGGTCAGTGTTCATGACTCCAACATAAGAAAGAGACTGGGCAAAAATGGCCTGCATGGCAGAGTTCCAAGATGAAAACCACTGCTGAGCAAAAAGAACATAAAGGCTTGTCTCAGTTTTGCCAGAAAACATCTTGATGATCCCCAAGACTTTTGGGAAAGTATTCTGTGGACTGATGAGACAAAAGTTGAAATTTTTGGAAGGCGTGTGTCTCATTACATCCGGCATAAAAGTAACACAGCATTTCAGAAAAAGAACATCATATCAACAGTAAAATATGGTGGTGGTAGTGTGATGGTCTGGATCTGTTTTGCTGCTTCAGGACCTGGAAGACTTGCTGTGGTAAATGGAACCATGAATTCTGCTGGCTACCAAAAAATCCTGAAAGAGAATGTCCAGCCATCTGTTTGACCTCAAGCTGAAGCGCACTTGGGTTCTGCAGCAGGACGATGATCCAAGAGCTAAGGAGCTGGTGGTGGACTGCCACAGGGCGAGGACAACCTCTCACAGTACCAGTAAACATCCAGGGAGCAGACATTGAGATGGTGACATCCTACAAGTACCTGGGTGTTCATTTGAACAATAAACTGGACTGGTCACACAATACTGACGCACTCTACAAGAAGGGACAGTGCAGGCTGTTTCTTCTGAGGAGGCTCAAGTCTTTTGGTGTACAAGGGATGCTCCTGAAGACCTTCTACGATTCGGTGGTGGCATCAGCCATCACATTTGGAGTGGTCTGCTGGGGTAACGGCATCACGGCAGCCGACAGGAGGAGACTGAACAGACTGATTAAAAAAGCTAGCTCTGTCCTGCGGCAGCGCCTCGACCCAGTGGAGGAGATGGGAGAGAGGAGGATGGTGGCCAAGCTGTCATCTCTGCTGAAGTCCGAGTCCCACCACGTGCAGGACACACTGAACGCACTGAGGAGCTCATTTAGCGGTAGGCTGCATCTCGGTTGCGCAGGTCCTTCCTACCTACGGCTGTCAGACTTTATAACCTAAGCAGGGCTGCTCGTAGAGGTCGTAAAAAAACTTTGACCTAATAAGCATTGAATGCAAAAGACACAACAAACTTGCACAATAATGGTTCCCTCATTACACAACTAGGACAATATCAATTGCTACAGAGGATGACAACTAGGCTGACTCAAATACAAAATATGCTTTATGGGTACATATTCATACTAGGTGGGGTAACTGAATAGACCATTATGCTGTTTATTCCATTTAGCTACAATGCTCCGCACTGTGTATATACATATGTGTATTTATGTGTACATATGTATATTCACTGTTCTTTTTATCTTATCTGCTAAATTATTGCTCTGAGTGTTGCTACCCCTGTGCTGTTGCAATCCTGGAATTTCCCCACTGTGGAACTAATAAAGGCTTATCTTATCTTATACAGAACACACCAGCAAGTCCATCTCTGAATGGCTTAAGAAAAACAAAATGAAGACTTTGGAATGGCCTAGTCAAAGTCCTGACCTGAATCCGACTGAAATGCTGTGGCATGACCTTAAAAAGGCGGTTCATGCTCGAAAACCCTCCAATGTGGCTGAATTACAACAATTCTGCAAAGATGAGTGGGCCAAAATTCCTCCACAGCGCTGTAAAAGACTCATTGCCAGTTATCGCAAACGCTTGATTGCAGTTGTTGCTGTTAAGGGTGGCCCAACCAGTTATTAGGTTTAGGGGGCAATCACTTTTTCACACAGGGCCGTGCAGGTTTGGATTTTTTTCCCCCTTAATAATAAACACCTTCATTTAAAAACTGCCTTTTGTGTTTACTTCTGTTATCTTTGTCTAATATTTAAATTTGTCTGATGATCTAAAACATTTAAGTGTGACAAACATACAAAAAAATGAGAAATCAGGAAGGGGGCAAACATTTTCTCACACCACTGTATGGTGCAGATGGGGCACTGCTGACTTCGACTGGGGATATCGTCAGGTGGTGGAAGGAATACTTCGAGGATCTCCTCAATCCCACTGACACGCCTTCTACAGAGGAAGCAGGGCTTGTGGACGAAGGGAACGACTCGCCTATCACAGGGGCTGAGATCGCCAAGGTGGTTAAAAATCTCTTTGGTGGCCGGGCCCTGGGGGTGGACGAGATTTCGTCCTGAGTACCTCAAGGCCCTGAATGTTGTAGGGCTGTCATGGTTGACACGCCTCTGCAACATTGTGTGAAGGTTGTGGGCAGTGCCTTTGTCATGGCAAACCGGGGTGGTGGTTACTCTCTTCAAAAAAGGGGACCGGAGGGTGTGCTCCAGTTTTAGAGGGATCACACTCCTCAGCCTCCCTGGGAAGGTCTATGCCAAGGTACTGGAGAGGAGAGTCCGGCTGTTGGTCGAACCTCGGATTCAGGAGGAGCAATGTGGTTTTCGTCCTGGCCATGGCACATCAGATCAGCTCTTTACCCTCTTGAGAATTCTCGAGGGTTCGTGGGAGTTTGACCTAACCAGTTTGCCCTTGTGTTTTTTTGTAGGGGGTGCTTCGGGAGTATGGAGTATCGGGCTTGTTGTTACGAACTATGTGGTCTCTGTACGACCATTGTGAGAGTTTGGTTCGTATTGCCAACACTCGGTTGGACTCATTCCCAGTGAGAGTTGGACTCCGCCAGGGTTGCCCTTTGTCACTGATCCTGTTCATAATTTTTATGGACAGGATTTCTATGCGCAGCCAGGGAACGGAGGGTGTCATGCTTGGTGACCACAGGATCTCATCTCTCTTGTTTGCAGATGATGTCCTGCTGGCTTCATCCAGCAATGACCTATAGGTCTTACTGGGACGGTTTGCCGCTGAGTGTGAAGTGGCTGGGATGAGAATCAGTACCTCAAAGTCCGAGTCCATGGTCCTCAGCCAGAAAAAGGTGGATTGTCCTCTCCAGATTGGGGACAAGGTCCTGCCCCAAGTGGAGGAGTTTTAGAATCTTGGGGTCTTGTTCACGAGTGAGGGGAGAAGGGAGCGAGAGATTGACGGACGGATCGGAGTAGCATCTGCGGTGATGCAGACATTGTACCGGTCTGTTGTGGTGAAGAGAGAGCTAAGCTCTCAGGCAAAGCTGTCGATTTACCAGTCAGTCTACATTCCTACCCTCACCTATGGTCATGAGCTTTGAGTAATGACTGAAAGAACGAGATCGGGGATACAAGCGGCTGAAATGAGCTTTCTTTGCAGAAGTGCTGGACTTACCCTCAGAGATAGGGTGACGAGCTCAGTCATCCGGGAGAGGCTTAGAGTAGAACCGCTTCTCCTCCACATTGAAAGGAGCCGGTTGAGGTGGTATGGGCATCTGATCAGGATGAATCCTGGACGCCTCCCACCTGAGATGTTTCAGGCACGTTCCTCTGGGAGGAGACCCCGGGACAGACCCAGGACTCACTGGAGAGACTATGTCTCCCAGCTGGTCTGGGAATGCCTTGGTATCCTCTCTGAAGAGCTGGAGTAGGTGGCTGGGGAGAGGGAAGTCTGGGCTTCTCTGCTTGAACTGCTGCCTCCGTGACCCGGACCTCCATAAAAGCGGTAGAAGATGGATGGGTGGCCTGGCTACGTTCATTCAGCAGTAGAAAGTATTCGAGCTACCCCCAGATAAGAATTTTCTTGATAGATGAGTTGTCACAATTTAAAGCAATTAGTCAACTATTTTTCTGCAGTTTCATAATGTGTATATATATCCATTGGTGAAATTTACACAGCAATTTTGCAACATAGGTGAAATGGATTAGGTCCCAGGGTTGAGAAAAAATGTGCTGTGTAACAATCAATCTTTACAATATCATTTAACCTTTACACTCAAGATGGTGAGCTGCCTGTTAAAGGAAGCAGAAGCTGCACCATTTATCGTATCAATGTATGGAAGACAAGAAACCATTAATACCTTAATCAAGATGCTGCAGAGGTATTTATTTCATCTTTTTCATTCGTCTTAAGCATTGTTGAGAGGCAGTGAGGAAAAAATTTAAAGGCAAGGGGTGGCAGTGGCGGAGTGTTTAGCGCTGCGGCAGCACAGCAACTCACCATTGGCCTGGGGATCCCGGGTTCAATCCCAACCCCTGACCAACAGTGATCTGTGTGGAGTTTGCATGCTCTCCCCATGTCTGCGTGGGTTTACTCTGGGATTTCTCTGGTTTCCTCCCACATGCCAAAAACATGCACGTTAGGTTAATTGGCATCAACTGGAGATTCTAAATTGTTCTTGGGTATGACTGTGAGAGTGAGTGGTTGTCTGTCTCTCTGTGTTGGCCCTGCGATGGTCTGGTGATCTGTCCAGGGTGTACCCTGCCTCTCGCCCAAACATGCTGGAATAGACTCCAGCACCCCCCCCCCCCCCCGGACCCGTAAAGGATTAAGTGGAAGAAGATGGATGGATGGGGTGGGGCATCAACAGAACTTTAGCATGCTGATAATGTTCAAAAAGTGTGGTGTGAGATGAGTTTGGATTGAGCATCAACACAATTGTTTGTTGAAACGGTCACTGAAGGACCAACATAAAAGTGAAACCTACAGTGGATATAAAAATTCTCCACACTAAAACCTCAAACCGTCAAGACTGAAGTCATTGCTCAAGTTTTTAAGTGGGTGCTCTTTGTACCCTTAACTCAACTAGAAATTTTTTTGCCGTCTACTTTTAATTATTAATTTTAAAGCACTGCTTTTACATGAGTAGAATTTCTGGCTACTAGACTCATCTCTGATCATATAATTTTAAGTATGTATGAGTAAATTACTATGAGGAATGTTTTTTCCCTTCCCTGCTCTCTCAATGGAAAAAAAAAAAAAAACACTAGAAGAAAAATACAAAAAAAGCCTCTTTTTTTTTGTCATTTATGTAAACCATGACAAAAAAAAATCCTGCAGGACAAAACAAGATACTTGATATTTTCTAACCTGTTTGTATACCACCATAGAGGGAGAACCTGAATTAGACAGGGCTCAGGGAGGGCAAGATGAGACAGAAGAGAGGAGCCAAGGAGAGGAAAGTGTTCAGGCAGAGGGTCCAGGAGAGGTGAGAGCAGAGGAAGGAGAGAAGGATACACCAGTAAGAAGTCCAAACACAGGATGTCTGGGTGGGACCCCAACTGGCCCAGTATTCTAACATTCAAACCTCGGTTGTACAATACGTCAAATGGTAAGTTCCATATGCAAAGTTACTGTGCAAAATTTAAAAAAGAAATAAATAGTATAAAATTAACATATTCCGGTTACAATAGTGTCATGTGTTTTCTGCCCCACCCCCAGAAAAATATGTTGTCACCATGCCAAGGTCTTTTAAGGCAGAGGAAACACTGATATTACAAATTTTGTGCTGAAAAATAAAGGCTATCTGAATAGCTGGCTTAGTTTTTTTTTGTATAGTTTTCAGTTATCAGCACATTCATAAAATGTTTAAATCTGAAATTTGATACATCTCCTACTTTCAACAGTGATCACGCAGCTTTAGTTCCTAATATTTTAATAATTTAAAGATGAAAGTTTTATTTAGAAGAAGCTCCTTTTCATCCTTAAGTTTCCTCATAATTCTCCTTATTCAAATGTGTATACAGTGCGTCCAGTATTCATAGCACTTTGCTTTTTCCACATTTTATGTTAGATCCTTATTCCAAAGTGGATTAAATTCATTTTGTTCCTCAAAATTCTATACACAATACCCCATGATGACAACGTGAAAAGTTTTGAGATTTTTGCAAATTTATTAAAAATAAAAACCAAAGAAATCACATGTACATCAGTATTCACAGCCTTTGCCATGAAGCTTAAAATTGAGCTCAGGTGCATCCTGTTTCCACTGATCATCCTTGAGATGTTAGTTAGTTAATTCCCTTCACACCATGTTGGTGTATGGGGCGGCGCCTATCTCCGTTTCTCTGACCCTAGGCCACACAGCTACTGTAAGTAGTGAAAGCTACAGCGGGGGGGTCAGTCCTCTGGTAGCTCTGTGTGTAACTTTACTTTCCCCGTTCCATTATGCGGAGCACCACGCTAGAAGGGAGAAAGTACCATTTTTATATGGTCTTTGGTATGACCCGGCCGGAATTTGAACCCCTGCCTCCCGGGTGTGGGGCGGATGCTCTACCAACTGAGCCACCACTCCGGTTCCTTGAGATGTTTCTATAGCTTAATTGGAGTCCATCTGTGGTAAATTCAGTTGATTGGACATGATTTGGAAAGGCACACTCCTGTCTATATAAGGTCCCACAGTTGACAGTGCATGTCAGAGCACAAACCAAGCATGAAGTCAAAGGAATTGTCTGTCGACCTCTGAGACAGGGTTTTCTTGAGGCACAAATCTGGGGTTGTGTACAGAAAAATTTCTGCTGCTTTGAAGGTCCTAATGATCACAGTGGCCTCCATCATCCATAAATGGAAGAAGTTTGGAACCACCGGGACTCTTCCTACAGCTGGCCGGCTGTCTAAAACTGAGTGATCGAGGGAGAAGGGCCTTAGTCAGGGAGGTGACCAAGAACCCGATGGTCACTCTGTCAGAGCTCCAGCATTGCTTTTTGAAGAGAGAACCTTCCAGAAGGACAACCATCTCTGCAGCAACCCACCAATCAGGCCTGTATGGTACAGTGGCCATATGGAAGCCACTCCTTAGTAAAAGGCACATGACACCGAGCCTGGAGTTTGCCAAAAGGCACCTGAAGGACTTTCAGACCATGAGAAACAACATTCTCTGGTCTGATGAGACAAAGATTGAACTCTTTGGGGTGAATGCCAGGTAGTGATGGCCAAATGAGGCTTTCAGGAGGACTTGAGGCCTTTCTTCAAAATGGTTCACATAGACGAGGCCTCATGTGGGACTTCATTTTCTCTACCAGACCATCTAGTGGACAAAATGTATACAACATGCTGATATTTACAAAGGTATTATTGGTATAATGTGTATTTTTTTTCCAATTTCAATAAATGTGCTGTCTTTTAAGAAAAATCAATGATCATAAGGCAGAAAAATAATAAAACTGAGGTGACAACAGTGAATGTGCTTGCGCTACTTATCCTTTTTTTTTTAAATAACTTTTCAACCGTCATACTGTCTTTCTCTTTACATTCATCTCAGCACAATAGTGCTTCAGCATAATGATGTTATTGTTGTATCCAAGCTCTTTGAAACACAACAGACACCTCACTGTGCAAATGAAAATAAATTATTAGAATGACCCAGCTGAGACTTGAACCCTAGCTTCCCAAATGCAGGGCAGATATTTTACCTCTAAGCTATTACTTAGTCATGAGTAGTTGAGGCTTTCTTGAACACTTGAGCCTTTCATCAAAATGGTTCACATAGACAAGGCCTCATGTGGAACTTCCTTTGCTCTTCTAGGCCATGTCGTCGACAAAGTATACAGCATGCAGATTTTTACATGTATTTTTCAATTTCAATAAATGCACTGTCTTTTAAGAAATATCAATGATCATAAGGCAAGAAAAGAAATAAAACTGGGGTGACTCCAGTGAATGTCCCTGTGTTACTTGGTGTGCTTGTACTACTTATCCATTTTTATTAAGAAATAATAAATTTTCAACAGTCTTATACTATCCCAGTATATTCAACTATGGCCTTATTCTCATACAGGGCACAATAGCAATAGTGCCTCAGCATAATGATGCGTAATAATGATCCAAGCTCTTTGAAACACAACAGAAACTTCCATCCATCCATCTTCTTCCGTTTAATCCTTTTCGGGTCGGGGGGGGGGGGCGGGGGCTGGAGCCTATCCCAGCATCTTTTGGGCGAGAGGCAAGGTACACCCTGGACAGATCGCCAGTCCATCGCAGGGCCAACACAGAGAGACAGACAACCATTCACTCTCACAGTCATACCTAAGGACAATTTAGCATCCCCAGTTTGATGCCAATTAACCTGACTTGCATGTTTTTGGCATGTGGGAGGAAACCGGAGAAATCCTGGAGTAAACCCACACAGACACAGGGAGAACATGCAAACTCCACACAGATCACTGTTGGTCAGGGGCTGGGATTGAACCCTGGATCCCCCCGGCCAAGGGTGAGTTACTGTGCTACCACAGTGCTAACCACTCTGCCACCGCGCTGCCCCAACAGAAACTTCACCTTGCAAATAAAAAATAAAAAGACAGCTGGGATTTGAACCCAGGCTTCCCGTTTGTAGTGCAAAAGTTTTACCGTTAAGCCATCACCTCAGCTGCCTTGAAGAGCCATTATTCGTGGAAAATACATTAATGCGAGAAATGCACTGAAAATGTTCCCAAACGGGAGAAGTCCGTCTTTTTGCTGCTGCCTCCATGTGAAAATTGGCTGTGACAAGTCCCTTACACAGTCAAACATGACAACACAAAACATGAGGGATGGGAATTTCCATTGGGTATTGCTGCTCACTTTAATTCATGTTGCATGCAAAATCGTGAATGGCTTCCTGACCCAGTCTCGTGGTCCGACGTCAGCACATGCGTCACGATGCACACCTCGAAACACGCCTCGCCAGATATTTCCTGGATAAGATCAGAGCACCGTTTGGAGCACCAGTGCCTGCCTTCCCATCACTCATGCCAGGTGTTTATATTTAAGTGATTTCTTGATTGAGAACAGGTGTGGCAGTAATCAGGCCTGGGTGTGGCTAGAGAAATTGAACTCAGCTTTCCAAAGATGTGATAAACAACAGTTGATTTATATTTTAATCACCTTTTCACATAGGGTCATATAGGTTTGGATTTTGCAACTTGGATTTTGGACTTTACCTATTTTTTACCCTTAAAAATAAACGTCTTCATTTAGAAACTGCATTTTGTGTTTACCTGTGTTATCTTTGTCTAATATTTTAATTTGTTTGATCATCTGAAACATTTAAGTGTGACAAACATACAAAAAAATGAGAACTCAGGAAGGGGGCAAACACTTTTCCACACCACTGTATATTTTGCGTTTCCATTGAGAAATGTATCCAATTGCAATAAACAATTTCAAAAATAGAATAATTAAAATGAACTTCATTAATTTCCCTGTGTTTTGAGATATAACTGCACAGAGTCACAGCATGGAGGCTGAAGAGCCACGGATTGCCGACCCTTGGACTAGATTGTAAAAATAGCCAACTTCGCCCCATGGAACGTCCTCTTTCTCCGTTGCACTCCTCCTCCAGAGACTGGTGCAAAATGAACCCGAGTGGAGTTGGACTCCGCTGTGGGCCTAGTACAGGAGAAACCAGAAAAAATGGAAAAAAAGCTCTGACCATCCCCCGGCTGCTGTGGGGAAGAACCAGCCTGTCTTATCAGCGAGGGGCAAGCTAGGCATCCTGGTTCACCTCGAATATCCTCTGCGCCTCTCCCCCCCCCCCCCCCCCCCATGACGGCCCCCTCAAAATAAAACGTGTGTAGTGGTAAATGCGACACACAAACAAAAGTGCAGTCCGTACACACAAACATACAGCGTCACTTCTTGAAAATATGAAAGCTATTCAGTGCTGATATGGAGGGAGAAAAAAGTTGGGTGTTGGGATGTTTATCATTAGTTGACTTTTGATTAATTGTCAATAAGAATTTGGCCGATTAAATTGAATTATTTGTCAGTTAATTGGTAACTCAGTAGTCCTTTTCAATGGGAGCTTATTGTATGAAATGTAGTGGTGTCCCTGTCCAGGCAGGGGCACATGCGGTCACCCACTGCTGCCTTTCAACCGAAACTACAGAAAAATCAGAAGATGCTAAGTCTCCAGAGCGCATGCGCTGTGCAGAGCGAAAAAACTCACCCTTCCGGGTTACGTCGAAGAGCCACAAGTTCCAGTGGCACACGAGCTTGAATATTCACCGGCCTGCTTTAAATCAGCAGGGTGGAGAAATGGACTGGAGCAAGGAATAAACTACACAAGCTCAAAAACTCATCCCCACTACCTTCAACCTGCCATTAGATGGGAAAGCAGACCGGACTCAAGTTTGCACTGAGGTAACAGACAACAGAGGGAGCCCAGATCATACTCGGATTGCCTGGGTACTGTGATAATGTTTAACATGCAACAGATGAAGCAGCTCACAATTTATTTTCCTGTTCAAACAGTCTACTAGTGCATCTCAGTAAATTAGAACTTGAAAATTGTTTTTTTTTTTTTTTGTAATATAACTAAACATAAAATTTTTGATATTGGTAATCACAATAAATTCAACAAATCTGTCAATTTGTGTGTCTTGTGTGTCACAATCATAACACATCATAGGATGGCCTATGATGTGTGCATGATGTTCTGTGATGATCCTGTGATATCAGGCAACATAGGACTCGCGATGCCATCTTCTAGACAGATGTGTCTTTATGATGTCATATATCATAAAGACCATCACTCACGATGCCTAGACAAATGTGTCTTTATGATGTCATATATACCATCATTCACGATGCCTGCCTTGATGTCTTTATGGTGTCATATAGACCATCACTCCCCAAAGAAGAGATACTCATTACCCGATTATGAATAGGACACAGCACTTTAAACCACACCCATTCAAAGCAGTAAAGCTGCAAATGTTGCTCATCACCCGATTAACAATAGGACACACTACTTTACCGGAGTGGTGGCTCAGTTGGTAGAGCATCCGCCCCACACCCGGGAGGCAGGGGTTCAAATCCCGGTCGGGTCATGCCGAAGACCATATAAAAGTGGAACTTCCTGCCATCCAGCTTGGTGCTCAGCATTAATGGAATGGAGGAGGGAAATTTGTGGTGGTGCCTTGCATGGCAGCGGCCCTCTGATTCTGCACTTGGGGTGTGTGTGATTAACACAGTAGATAGGTAAAGCACAATCTCGTTCTACTGTACATGATTGGTTGTACAGTTGAATGACAATAAGGGTGATTTTTACACCACTCATGATGCCTAGACAAATGTGTCTTTACAATGTCATATAGACCCATCACTCATGAATCCTGCCTTGATGTCTTTATGATGTCATACAGACCATCACTCACCAAAGAAGAGATATCACCCAATTACGAATAGGACACAGCACTTTAAACCACACCCATATGAAGCAGTAAATCTGGAAATCTAACTCATCACCCGATTAACAATAGGACACACTACACCACACCCATTAGGCCGCCAAGGACACAGTCCAAGGATGGCTAATTTTTTTCACACATAAGGAGTTGTTCAGAACTCGTTATATGAACTCCTTATACGAAGAATCAAGTCGGTGGCGGTAATGCGCCTGTAAGCTGGTTGCCAACTGCCAGTCAAATCTAAAAGAAGAAGCAGCAGTACATGTAAATCTAGAAATCTTACTCATCACCCTATTAACAATAGGACACACTACTTAACACCACACCCATTCGAAGCCGTACATGTCCTATATGTCTGATGATGCCTGCCTTGATATCTTTATGTCATATAGACCGTCACTCACGAAAGAAGAGATACTCATCACCCGATTAAGAATAGGACACAGTACTTTTAAACCACACCCATTCGAAGCAGTAAATCTGGAAATCTCATTCAGTAAGGTAGAAGACAAATCAATAATTACAAATTATATAGTCGAAAAGTGGCAAGAATATTGGGACTCAATAGATACAGGAAGACATATTTATGACATTCAAAAGCACGTGAACTGGAATGGGAGTTGCCAGAAACCGGAAAGAAGAGATACTCATCACCCGATTAAGAATAGGACACACTAATTTAAACCAGACACTACATAAATGGAGAGCAATAGAGTGAGGAGAACTGCTGCACGTCAGGAAAGATCCCATGAAAATGACACAGCTGAAGTTCTGTGAAGAAGTCACAGGGCCAGTCTTTACAGCGCGTTGGCGTTTTCTGCACAAGAGATTTCCTCAGCCATGGCCAATTCTGTGTTGCCGCGAGCACAGTTGGCAGATCAAGCAGTCTTCGTATTCTCGCTCATGATGAAGAAACTAAGCAAAAGCCTCGCTTTCTAAGCAATGTTGTTTTTAAAGAGGTGCTGACACAGTAAAAATGGGTAATCTTGAAGAATGGCAGTCTGCACTACAAATGTGTAAAATGCCAAGCAAAGCGCTGATTTTCTCTGGGTGCTCCGGTTTCTTGGTTTCTACGGGCATGCATGGGTCTTCCTGAACAGGGTCAAAAGCCACTTTTTTGGCTCATTCTATTTTCATGATCCTGTCCATGAACTGGAATTACAACGCACCTATCCCTCAACCAGTGGTCTCAACAAAGAAGAAGAAGACCCACCAAATGGAGAGCAATAGAGTGAGGAGAACTGCTGCACATCAGAAAAGATGCTGTGAAGATGAAACGGGTTCGAGCAGTACACCGCAGGCATGACTTTGAACAACACAGCCGTCTGAGACAGGAGGAGACCCTTCAGCAACGGGCATGCAGAAATACTTGCTTATACTTGGTTTCTACGGACATTGACGGGTATGCACGGGATGTTTTTTTTTTTTTAATAATTATAAATCATGACATTTGTAATTTACTGAGCGGTACCAGCACATAGTACACATTATACAGTACAAAATTTATTAAACCACAAAAAATGCCATTGTCTGTAGTAAAAAAAAAAAAAAAATGCAATTGGTAAAGTAAATAACAGCAGAATAACTCAAAGCCACTGTTCACCGGACTTGGAAGCCATGTCCTTCTGCACAGGAAGCCTTGTGGGCCTGTGCAGGCCTTTTTATCTTCCCCATGAGCTGACGGCAGTGATTGTTACAGCTGTAAACATTCCTCCAGACGCTAACGTTAGCTTAACACAGCCACCTCCAGCACATTGTCAGCAGGCAGCAAAGTGATCACCCTGATACAGTCCACATTATTGCAGGAGATTTTAACAATGCATGCTTAAAGACTGCACTCCCCAATTTCCACCAACATGTTAAGTGTCCCACAAGAGGGGAAAGAACACTGGATCATGTTTAGAGCAAAATTAAGCATGCCTACAGAGCCACCCCCTCCCCCACCTTGGACAGTCAGACCATCTCTCCCTGCTTCTAATACCTGCCAACACCACTGTTAGGAAGAGTTCCCACCAACTCAAACAAACAATTAAAACCTGGCCTGAAAACGCTCTCTTCCAGCCTGCTTTGCCTGCTCAGATTGGAGCATGTTTGAACAGCAGGAGCTGGACTGCTACACCGAGTCTGCCCTTTTCTACATTCAATGCTGTGTCGAAAATGTGACCGTCACTAAACACATCTGGGTCTTTCCAAACTGGAAACCCTGAGTAACCAATGAAGTCCAGGCTCTGATCAGAGCCTGCAACTCAGCCTTCAGACAGAGAGACAGCTCTCTGTACAGCACCGCCAGAGCCAACCTGAGGGACAGGCATAAAACTCGCTAAGAACGCCTATAGGAGGAAACTGGAGGGCTTCCTCACAGACAGCAACCTTCAACAGATGTGGTGAGGCACCCAGGCCCTTACCAACTACAGGGACAAGGGCCCCCCAACATCAGACAGCAGCCTCACTCTGGCAGAGGAGCTTAACAGCTTCTTTGCCCGGTTTGAGCACCTCCCCCCTTCCCCCACAGATGCACGAGGTGAGGAGGCAACTGAGAGCAGTAAACCCCAATAGAGCTGTTGATCCAGACGGCATCCCAGGAGCGGTGGTCAAAGCATGTGCAGACCAGCTGGCAGGGATCCTCACCAAGCTGTTCAACCTCTCTCCCTGACGCATGCCACCATCCCCTGCCTCAGCGTCTCCATCATCATTCCCAAAAAGTCTACAGTCGACAGCCTGAATGACTACAGACCCATAGCACTCACGTCTGTAGTCATGAAGTGTTTTGAGCGAGTGGTGTCCCAGAACATCAGGGACTGTCTTCCCCTCTCCTTCAACCCCCACCAGTTTGCTGATAGGGAGAACCAGTCTTCAGAAGATGCCATCGCTACCAGTCTCCACAGAGTGCTGAGCTACTTGGAGAACCCAAGGAGCTACGTGAGGATGCTTTTTGTGGACTACAGCTCGGCTTTCAACACCATCATCCTGGACATCCTGATCAACAAACTGCACCTCCTCCAGACCCCCCCCCCCCACCTGATCCTGGATAAAAAAAGTTTTCTCACCGACCACCCACAAACAGCCAGATTTGGCCCCCACCACTCCACCACACTGTCTCTTAGCACTAACTCCCCCCAGGCTGCGTGCTAAGCCATCTACTGTACTCCCTGTACACCTTTGACTGCATTCCAACCCACCCAACCACCGGCACCGTGGAGTACGCGGACGACGACATCTTGGTTGGGCTCATCACTGACGATGAGAAGGCATACAGGGCGGAGGTAGAGAGCCTGCTGCTGTGGTGCCAAGCAAACAACCTGAAACTGAATGTCCAAAAATCCAAAGAACTCATACTGGATTTCAGGAAGAACAGACAGGACCACACCCCACTTCTCATAAATGGCGACCGCGTGGAAAACGTCCCCGCCTTCAGGTTCCTGGGCACCCACATCTCTTCTGACCTCTCCTAGACTGTCAACACCAAGGCCCTGGTGAAGAAAGCCCAGCAGTGGCTGCACTTCCTCCGTGTCCTGAGGAAGAACAACGTGGACCAGAAGCTGCTGCTGGCCTTCTATAGCTGCTCAGTGGAGCGCGTGCTCACCTACTGTCTGAGTGTGTGGTACGCTGGCTCCACGGCTGAGAACAGGAAGGCTGTGGTGGTCATCACCACCGCCCAAAAAATTATTGGCAGCCCTCTGCCCCCTCGGAAGACATCTCCAGATCCTCCTGTCTCAGAAAGATGAAGGCCATCACAGGAGACCCCTCACATCCCTCCCACCACCTGTTTGACCCATTTCCTTCTGGACGACAGTTCAGATCAATCAGGTCCCACACCTCCAGACTGACTGTTTCTTCCCCTGGGCCAACCGAACTGCAAACAGTCAGAAGTCCCACCCCCCTCCCTCCGAGTGCTCACATGCATAAAACTGAGGACCTTTTTAACCTCTTGCACTCCGGTGTGCCGCAGACGGGCACGTCTCTGCGTCCCAGAGCGCACGAGGGCGCACGAGAGCGCTGCGTCCAAGTGCGCACTGAAAAAAAAAAAGTTCTTCCACTACAGACACAGCCGCGAACAGATCAGATATGATTGACCTCTCATTCGACTAATAAGCGCCTTGAATTGAGTTTCTGAATCCTTGAAGAACCAATGACTGAAAACCTAGCAAGAAGGACCCGCCTACCAACGCTGTGAATGCGGCGAGCCAATTGAAGCAAAGAAGTTCGCAAGCTGTTTTGTGTAAGGCTGGGTGAAGAGAGACTGACTGCTGCAGCAGATGAAAAAAAGGACCCGCAGGAAGAACCTGCTACAGACCCAGCAGCACGGAGACCACCCACAAGTGCGACCTGCACTTATTCCAGCAGAATAGGCATTTAGGATTCTCTTCAATGGTCATCATAGACCGACGGAGGCCGAAGACGAAGGTCGTAAATCATTCGCCAAAACCGCAATCATGGAAGCGCAAAACCGCAATAATGGAATTATGTTTTGACCGGGAACCACGAGCGGACCAGCGTCGCGTTCGTCTGACAATGAGGAAGAGAAGTTCGCCAGGACACTGGTGCTGTGAAGAGGTAAGTGTTATAAGCTAAATTATTCTTTATCCCTGAAAATTGTAATCAAAAATGACTTTTGACCGATAGGTAAATTACAACTGTGCGGCGCACGAAGTCCGAAGTGCGTGCGCCGCGGTACATGGTTCGTGCGCCGCGTCCGGACCGTGAAGGCCCCCCCCCCGCTACTCTTCTGTAGCGAGGGGGGGGGGAGCCGCAGTGACTGCGCCGCGGTCGCCACATAGCCACATGAGTGTATTCCATCATGTAGCGATGGCCAATGTCCGTCCTCTGTAGCAAGGGGGGGGGACAACACACACACAGACACAGCCCTGAGTGTCACCTTTCATTAGAGCCCAAGATGAAGCTTCTATATTGAATCATTCAAAAGTTAGACGTTTTTCCAAACTGCCATTTGGCACAGTTCAAAAACGCCTGGGAACTACCTGAGGAAAAAGCTGTGTAATATATTCATTTTTTGTGGTATTGTTACAAAGTTTTGACCTCAGCTGGATAACACTTGGTTCTACATTTCTGTTGCATTTTCCAGCCCGGATCTGAAGCTGTGTGTTATTTGCAAGCATTTGTATCCAAAAAAACACCCAGGCCAAATTTATTTTCTTCAAGTTCAGTATGTTTAGATGACTGTAACTCAGTGGCAGGAGTACTTAGAGAGATTATGACTGTTTTGCCAAAAAATTCAAAGTGTTTTCTTTTAAATGAGACCAACCCCATGAAGATGCTGCAAAGGGTTGAAGAACAGCTTTTGATTTACTTTGGGTACGTTATTTTTTGGCGTTTTTAGGGAAATTGACCAGAGTGCAAGGGGTTAACTATCATAATAACACACCCGTCTTTGCACTCTGCACTTTCCTGTATATTGACCCATCCATGAAACCACTACTATGTGTATTTTCCGTAATCCTTGGGCCATTTTACTCAATCGTGTGTTCAATTGTGTGTTCTGCACTCTGCACATTGTTTGAAGCCACTACCATTCCTATGTGTATTTTCATAATCCTGGGCTATTTTTATTTCACTCGTGTGTTTGTGTGTTCTGTAACTGTGTTTTATCTAATCCTTTAATCATACTTAATTGCGCAGTAGCCTAGTGGAGTACCCACAATTTTGTTGTACCGTACAACTGTATAATGACAATAAAGCCTTTTCTGTTCTAAATCATTGAGGATTATGATCATGTCTTATTCAGTATATCATAAAACAGTAATTAACTTTTTATATGTTAAAGATGGACCGTATTGTACTGAAGGAAATTCAGATTTTCAGGGAAATTGCCACTTATCAATTAAGTAAAATTTATTTATATAGCACTTCTCACAGAAAGAATCACAAAGTGCTTCACAATAAAATACAACACATAATCACAAATACAACAATAAAGGCATTGGAAAAAAATAAAAACATTAAAAACATAATCCATAATCGAACTAAAAAGCCTGTTTAAACGACTTCCGGTTATGGCGGCCGCCTAGAAGGACACGTATCACTCTGCTCCTGGAAATAAAGATTCGGCAAATAACTCTCTCATTTGGAACAGAACTTCTCCCAGCGTTTGGGTGAGGATATGCCGGGGAAGACTAAGGCTGGGAAATCAAGCGGGGGAAAAATTGAATCGCCGAAGCAGTCCAAATTAACGGACTTTAAAGTTTGTGGCGCAGTAGAAAAAGCTGCGGATATGGCGGATGAAACTAGCGGTGGTGCGGTAACTGCTGATGATGGCGGCACAGGTGCAGTGCTGGCTGCCATTAGCTCAATGAGAGCAGACTTTTCCGCTAAACTTGATGGGATTATGGCAGCGTTGGATACAATGAGAAAGGAGTTGGATGACTGCGTGGAGCGAGTGACGCAGGCGGAGCTTCGTGTTTCCAGTGCGGAGGATGAAATCAGCGGACTTCAAATAAAGGTGCGCACTTTGGAAAAAAAAAATAAAGATCTGGAAAATAACGTTCTGGACTTGGAGTCCCGGTCCAGACGGAACAACCTGAGGCTGGTGGGTTTACCGGAGGGAGCCGAAGGTCGTGATTCATGCTCCTTTTTGGAGGGGTGGATCCCGGAGGCGCTGAACAACGCGGAGCTAAAATCATCAGTCGTCTTGGAAAGCTCCCACCGAATTGGCCCACCGAGAGGTAACAAGGCAGCACCGAGGATGTTAATTATGAAGTTTTTCAGCTACAGAGACAGGATGACGATCTCCAACGCGGTGCGGGCCAAAGGAGAAATTAAATACCAAGATCAGCAGGTGCGGTTCTACCCAGATTTGGCCTCAGGAATCCAACAATTAAGGAAGCAGTTTGACCCCATCCGTAAAGAACTGCGCAACCTTGAGATTCGTCATGGAGTGATTCACCCTGCAAGACTTCTGGTCACATATGAGGGCAGAACACACATCTTCAAGACCCCCGAGGAGGCGCAGGAGCTCATCAAGAAGATCCAGGAAGAGACTGGTGGGAGCTAAGCATGAACAGAATATAGGGTAGAATATTTGAGCATTTAACTGATTAGAAGCATATAACAAGATTACAAAATATAGATTGTATTACATATTAAAAAAAAAAATTTAAAAAAAAGTACAAAATTGCTATAAAATTTTGGAGTTAAATTGGAAAATTACAGAAGAGAGTTAATGTTACGTTATTAAAAGCAGTAGAGATAGGGTGATTGGGAGGATGAAGAAGGAGTGGCTTTGGCTGATCCTCGTGGGTGTGGAACGGTCGATGGCTATATCGGGAGACGGAATTTTTCTTTTGATTTTTGGGGGATTGCCACAAATGTGGGAAGGGGGAATTTGTTTGTTTGTAGTTTGTAGGGTGAATGTTCAACCACTCATTTTTTTGCTTTTCTGTTTGAGCATGTTTACACTGCAAGGTAATCCCAAACTCCCTATTGATCATAAATCAAAGTGTTAATCTTAATTTAACTTCATGGAATTGCAGAGGTCTACAAAATTTAAAAAAACTTAAACAAGTTATGAATAAAATAAGACATGGGTTCAAAAATTGTGTTTTTACAAGAAACTCATCTAATAGAGGAGGATGTAAAAAGAATTAGGAGTAGATGGCAAGGAAATGTTTTCACCTCATCATTTTCATCCCGAGCCAGGGGAGTTATGACTCTCATACATACATCAGTCCCATTTCAAGTGAAAAATGTAATTGGAGACAAATTTGGAAGATATGTAATCATTCAAGGATCTTTGCTATTAGAAAATATAAATTTGGTGAACTTATATGGTCCCAATATAGATGATCAAAAGTTCTTTGCTAATTTATTTCTTATCTTATCATCACTTACAGGGCAACATATAATAGCAGGGGATTTTATTTGTACATTGAATCCCGGTATAGATAGATCAACAGGACTGGACTGTACACACAATGGATGTAGGATGACCATTAATCATTTTATGAAAGAATTGAAATTGATAGATATATGGAGAGAAATGAAACCACAAGTTAAAGCGTACTCTTGTTATTCCAATACTTACAAGACATTCTCACGTATTGATTATTTTTTGATCTCCACAGAATTAAGGTCCAAGATTCAAAACTGTTTTTATGATAACATCGTGATCTCTGATCATGCACCCTGCTGTCTAATATATGTAGATAAGAAATTGACAAAGGAACCAGGTAGGTGGCAATTTCAGCATAAATGGCTTCAGGATGAGGAATTTGTTAAATACATAGAAAAACAGATGAGTTCTTTGACATCAATACTACACAAACATCAGCATGTGTAAAGTGGGAGGCTTTCAAAGCTTTTATTAGGGGACATATTATTAGTTATACAGGTTCAAAATCTAAGAAGACTCGAGAGGAGAGAGTCCAATTGGAACATAAAATAAAAATTCTTCAAGAAAGAGTATATGCAGGAAGAGATCCAAGGTTGGAGAACGAATTACTGATTTTGAGAGCTGAATATGACAAAAAATCAGCGAATAGAGCTGCCTCGAGTCTTCTAAGATTGAAACAATCTTTTTATGAACAAGGTGAAAAATCAGGAAAGTTATTGGCATGGCAGATTAAACAATTAGAATCTAAAACACCAATTACCAGTATTATAAGTAACGGACAGGTAGTTATAGATCCTTTAGAAATTAATAGAGCCTTTAGAGATTACTATGAAAAATTATGTGATGCCAAAAATGAATCTGACTTAACAAAACTACATGGGTTTTTGAACGAACTATTTATACCGTGTATTCCAAATGAAAATAGGGAGATACTGGAGTCTAAAATTAGTCAAGAAGAAGTTGGACTAGCCATTGATAATATGAAATCAGGAAAAAGTGCAGGACCAGATGGTCTTCCAGTTGACCTTTATAAAAAATTTAAGAATAAATTAACAAAACCTTTTTTGGAAATGGTTTTAGAAGCATTTCAAAATGGTAATTTACCATCATATATGAATAATGCCTTAATTATACTGTTGCCAAAACCAGGTAAGCCCTCTAATAAATGTGAAAATATGAGACCAATAAGCCTATTAAATGCCGACCTTAAGATAATTTGTAAAATTTTAGCAAGACGAATACAAGAAATTTTACCAAATATTATTAATCGAGATCAGAATGGCTTTATAAAGGGAAGACAAGGCTTCCATAATGTAAGAAGACTATTTAATATTATTTATTCTAATAAAGAAGCACCGGATACAGCTCTCTTATCACTGGATGCCGAAAAAGCCTTTGATAGAGTTGAATGGCCCTTTCTTTTTGAAGTCTTACAAAGGTTTGGACTTGGAAATAATTTCATAAAATGGGTTCAGATAATATATAATAATGCTACTGCAGAAATTCTAACAAATAACAATATTTCAAAACCAATAAAAATCAATAGAGGATGTCGACAAGGCTGTCCACTTTCACCTTTACTGTTTACTATGGCAATTGAACCTTTAGCGATGGCGATACGTCTACAGTCACAAATATATGGAATTAAAGTTGGACCAACAGAACATAAAATCTCCCTGTATGCCGATGACATAATTTTGTTTATGTCGAATCTTAAAAAATCAATTCCGACCTTGTTGAATTTAATAAAGAATTTTGGGGAAATATCAGGATATAAAATAAATAAAACTAAATCTTCAATATTAATGCTAAATGAGACCCAGAGAAATTACCCAGCCCCTGAGGTAAATCAATTCAATGTTGTAAATCAGTTTAAATATTTAGGAATCCAAATTGTGCCTAAGCTAGAATCAATCGCCAGTGTCAATTATGAAGCCTTAATGACAGATATTGATGAGTTACTTCAGAGATGGATGTCACTACCAATGTCGATGATCGGGAGAATTAATATACTTAAAAGTAATATCTTACCTAAAATACTTTATTTATTTCAATACATTCCCTTACCACCACCTTTAGATTTATTCTCAAGAATTAAAAAAAAGTTAGTGGAATTTATATGGAACAACAGGAGGGCTAGATTACGTCTGTCTTTATTATATTTACCATTTGATCGTGGAGGTCTGAAATGTCCAAATTTTATGTTGTATTATTGGTCGGCACAACTGAGGTCTGACATATTATTTTTCATCAAATGATCTCCCTCACTGGACTGAAATGGAATCATACAATTTACCTTTACCTCTTCCCATATTCATATACTCAGATTCGGCAAAAAAAATTACAAAAACAAGTTAAAAATCCATTTGTAAAGCATATGATCAAAATATGGTGTGAAGCTAAAAACTATTTAAAAGAACCACAGTTATTGTCACAATTTAGTCCAATATGGGGTAATCAATATTTTAAGATAAGATAAGATAAGCCTTTATTAGTCCCACAACGGGGAAATTCCAGGATTGCAACAGCACAGGGATAGCAACACTCAGAGCAACAATCAGAAGGCAAGAAAAAAAAAACAAGCAAGCAAGAGCAGCTAATAAACATATGTACGTATTACTATAAAATATATATATATACACACACACACAGACACACAGTGCAGAGCATTGTAGCTGGATGGAATAAATATATGAATATATGAACACACAGTGCAGAGCATTGTAGCTAGATGGAATAAATATGTAAATATATAAACACCCACAGTACGGAGCATTGCAGCTAGGTGGAATAAATATGCAAGTATATAAACACACACAGTGCGGAGCAATGTAGCTAGATGGAATAACATGTAGATATATAAATATATAAACACCCACAGTACGGAGCATTGCAGCTAGACGGAACAAATATGCAAATATATAAACACACACAGTGCAGAGCATTGCCGCTAGATGGAATGAAACAGCATAACCGTCTACCCAGCTATCCTGCATGGTATGATTATGTGCCCATACACACTCTCACCCTCCATAGCGACCGGCATGCTCCTAGTTGTATGCCGGAGAGGACCACTGTGTAAGTCTATTGCATCTTCTGCATTCAAAAAACTATTAGTTTGTTACGTCTTTTTTGCTATCTCTGCGAGCAGCCCTGCTTAGGTTGTACAGTCTGACAGCCGTTGGTAGGAAGGACCTACGAAACCTCTCGGTTGTGCACCTGGGATGATGTAGTCTGCTGCTAAATGAGCTCCTCAGTGCATTCAGTATGTCCTGCATAGGGTGGAACTCGGACTCCAGCAGAGATGACAGTTTAGCCACCGTCCTTCTCTCTCCTATCTCCTCCATCGGATCAAGGCGCTGCCCCAGGACAGAGCTAGCTTTCTTAATCAGTTTGTTCAGTCTCTTCCTATCGGCTGCAGTAATGCCACTGCCCCAGCAGACCACTCCAAAAGTGATGGCTGATGCCACCACCGTGTCATAGAATGACTTCAGCAGCGCCCCTTGTACACCAAAAGACCTGAGTCTCCTCAGCAGGAACAGCCTGCGCTGTCCCTTCTTGTAGAGTGCATCAGTATTGTGTGACCAGTCTAGTTTATTGTTCAGATGAATACCCAGGTACTTATAGGATGTCACCATCTCGATGTCTGTTCCCTGTATATTTACTGGTACTGTGAGGGGCTGCCCATGCCTGCGGCAGTCCACCACCAGCTCCTTAGTTTTCCTCGCGTTGATCTGGAGGCAGTTCCGATGGCACCAGTCCACGAAGTCCTGGATAAGCCCTCTGTACTCAGCTTCATCTCCATTGGAGATGAGGCCAACGATCGCAGAGTCATCAGAGAACTTCTGTAGATGGCAGTGTGTTGTGTTGTGTGAGAAGTCCGCAGTATAAAGAGTGAACAGGAAGGGAGCCAGCACCGTTCCCTGGGGGGCCCCCGTGCTACTGATGATCGTGTCGGACACACAGTCCCGGGTTCTCACAAACTGAGGCCGGTTCGTGAGGTAGTCCAGGATCCATGATGACAGGTGCTGGTCCACCCCTGCGCGCAGCAGCTTGTCCTTCAGGATCATCGGTTGGATGGTGTTGAAAGCACTGGAGAAGTCAAAGAACATGATCCTCACCATATTCCCGGGCTTCTCCAGGTGGGACAGAGAACGGTGAAGGAGGAAGATCACCGCATCCTCCACCCCAATGCCATGCTGGTAGGCGAACTGGAGTGGATCCATCGCTGGTTCCACCAGGGGGCGGAGGTGAGCAAGGAGCAGTCTCTCCAGGGTCTTCATCAAGTGGGACGTCAAGGCCACCGGTCTGTAGCTGTTCAGGTCTTTGGGGTGGGAAGTTTTTGGTACAGGTACCACACAAGATGTTTTCCACAGCTGTGGTACCCTCCCCAGTTTCAGGCTCATGTTGAAGATATACGTCACAATCCCACACAGCTGGTCTGCACAGGACTTGAGGAGCTTTGCGCTGATGCCGTCCGGTCCCGGCGCCTTCCTCGCCTTGATCTTCCTCAGCTCCGTCCTCACCTGGGTCCTGGTCAGGGTCAGGATGGGGGGCTGTGTGTTGGGAGTGGGGGGGTGTTGGTAGAGTGGGGAGTGGGCAGCAGGACTTGATTTCTTTAGAGGCAGCAGTGGTTGTTGTGCAGTCAGGGGGGAGGGCGGTTGGTCAAATCTATTGAAAAACAGATTCAGGTTGTTCGCCCACTCCCTGCCCCCTGTGGCCTGGGGGGAGGTATTCTGGAGCCCCGAGATGGTTTTGAGGTTTCTCCAGACCCCGCTGATGTCGCTCTGTTGCAGCTTGTCCTCCATCTTCTTCCTGAAGCTGTCCTTGCCTTCTCTGATCTTTCTCCTCAGCTCCCTCTGTACGGACTTCAGCATCTCCCTGTTCCCTGACCTGAAGATCCTCTTCTTCTCTCTCAGAAGTGTTTTAATCTCAGGGTTGATCCAGGGTTTGTTGTTTGAGTGACGCCGTATGGTCTTGGTGGGAACGGATTTGTCCACACAGAAGCTGAGGTAGCCCGTGAAGGTGTGAATGAGGCCATCGATGTCCTCACCATGTGGATCGCAGAGCTGCTTCCAGGCGGTGGCTTCAAAACAGCCCTTTAGGGTGTCCATTGTCTCCTCAGACCATAACTCCACAGTGTGCATGGCCGGAGGTTGTCTGTGCACTAGGGGTTTGTACACCGGCCGGAGATGAACCAAGTTGTGATCCGATCTCCCGAGTGGGGGTAGTTGTGATGAGGTGTACGCCTCCTTAGTGTTTGCGTAGAATAAATCCAGTGTTTTATTGTCTCTAGTGTGGCATGTGACATACTGGGTGAACGTGGGTAGAATGGGAGACAGTGAAACATGGTTGAAATCGCCTGAGATGAGGAGAAGAGCATCTGGGTGTTCTGTCTGCAGCCTGCTGGTTACTGAATGGATGACGTCACGTGCTGTCCCAGCGTTCGCCGTCGGATTTGCATAAACAACAATGCAGATCACGTGTGAGTGTTCTCTCGGGAGATATGTAGGCCTCATGCTAACAGCTAGCAACTCAATGTCTTTGCTGCAGTGTCGTTGTTTAACAGTGATATGTCCCGGTCTGCACCAGTTGTTGTTAACATACATGATCACTCCACCGCCCCTAGCCTTGCCACTGTCTGGTGTTCGGTCAGCTCGTATCATGTGAAAACCCTCCAGCTCAATGTTAGCATCTGCTGCTAGTTCAGTTAGCCACGTCTCAGTAAACAAAAGGAGAGAGCACTCCCGGTATGTGCTATCATAACGGGAGATAGCCGCTAGCTCATCTAACTTTCCCAGTATCGACCGTACATTTCCCATGACAACAGATGGAAGGGAGGGTCTGTACCTTATATTTTTTGTCCTCCGCCTTACTCCAGCCCGGCAGCCGCGGCGTTTTCGCCTCAGTTCTCTCGGTATGTCGAGTATTTCCAATGGGACCGGGTGGCGGTTGAATGCTAGCAGCTGTTCTCTGCTGTATCGTATCCTGCTATAGACAGTGGCTCCGTCCACCGGCTCAGGAGACATTTAGGACGATCTGTGTGTCCGTGATATAAGTGGGGTGAAAAAAAAAGACGGATCAAAAGAGAGAGGAAGGGAAAAAGACTCGGAATCGAGCCGCTGTTGCAAAAGGCAGCCGACTCGTGTGGCGCCCCTAGTGTTTAAACCAGGGAGAGCGGACGCTGTATTTAAAGTATGGAATTTAAAAGGGATACAAAAGATTCAGGATTTATATTTGCCACGTGCAGAAAACATAATGTCTTTTGAAGAGCTGAGGATCAAATTTAATCTCAATAGAACACATTTTTTTTTAAATATCTTCAACTTAGAAACTTTATTCGATCAAATCAAAATAAAGCTCTCACTCGACCTATCTATTCATCCTTGGAAAAAATGTTGATGAAAGATAGTAAAAGAAAGGGTATTATTTCAGAGTTTTATAACTCATTGACACTATCTTCAAGTGAAAATTCACTGAAAAGATTAAACTACTGGAAAGAAGATCTGCAAACTGAAATTTCAGAGGAACAATGGGAATTGGCTTGTACAGAAGCTCAAACCAAATCAATAAATGTACGCCTTAAATTGATACATTTCAAATGGTTAATACGGATGTATGTTACACCGGAGGAGTTAAATAGATATAACAAAAATATACCAGATACATGCACAAAATGCATGGAAAGTAAAGGAACCCTATTTCATTGTGTATGGGAATGTAGATTAATAAGAATGTTTTGGGAAGAGGTGAGGGTAACAATTGAAAAAATAATCTCAAAACAAATCATATTGAATCCTAAACTGTTTTTGTTGGGTCTGTACCCAGAAAAGCATAATTTTAATAAAAGTGAAAGAACATTCATAGACCTCAGTTTGCTTAATGCCAAAAAATGTATTGCACTATTATGGAAAAAGACTCATAGACCAGATGTGACTCAGTGGTTAAGACAGATGTTAACAAACCTTCCATTAGAAAGAATAACATATATGCTGAAATCAAAGGAAATTGTGTTTGAGAATATATGGAGACCTTTTATTGATTATGTAAAAAATTTAAACATAACTCTTGAAGAAGAAGGTGAATGATGTGTGTGGACCTTGTAAATTCCAAACTGGTGAACATAATATGTATACTTATGTGTTGGATTGTCTAGACTAAACAGAGGAGCATTGTTGAAGATTTGATTTTGTTGGTGGTTGTTGGTGTTTTTTAGTGCATTTTTTTTTTGTAGTACTTTAGTGTTAGTGTTTGATTGTTTGTATCATGTTTGTTAAAAAAAAAGGTTCAATAAAGATATTGTGGAAAAAAAAAGCCTGTTTAAACAGCAGTGTCTTCAGCTGCTTTTTAAAAGCGTCAACAGAGTGTGAGCGCAAAGACAGTGGTAGAGCATTCCACAATTTTGGTGCCACTGCCTGAAAGGCTCTATCACCTTGAGTTTTAAAATGGGGTCAAGGGACAGCCAGTAAAAGTTGATCCGAGGACCTCAAAGACCATGAGGGGTTATACACTTTAAGCAGCTCAGTGATGTATTTAGGGGCCTGATCATGAATAGCTCTAAAAACAATAACTAAAATTTTGGAGCCAATGAAGTGCTGCTAAAACCGGTGTAATGTGAGCCCTTAGTGTGCGTTAAAAGTCTAGCAGACGAATTTTGAACAACCTGGAGGCGTTGAAGATACTTTTGACTCAGACAGGTAAAAAGACTATTACAGTAGTTTAAACGAGAAGAAATAAAAAGCATGAATTATCATCTCAAGTTCCGCCTTCGACACCAGGGTTCTCAACTTAGAAATATTCTTCAGATGGAAGAAACAATTTCTAATTAATTGATTAATGTGGTGCTCAAGAGACATAGCAGAGTCAAAACTAGCACCAAGATTCCGAAGACTCGCCTGGACAGAGGAACCTAGGGTACCCATGTGGTGCTTAATAAGTGGGATCTTTTTTTCAGGAGGGATAATTGTGCCCTTCAGAGGTAAAGTGGTCTATCCCACATTTTTAACCCCTACTCGCTTATTGTTGTGAATATGTGATTTAAATATATTTTCATATTTAAGTCACACCTTGAAGGTAATTATAGGGGGTAACTTTTTAATGATATAGGCACACTGATTTTTTGAGAATATTTCAACTTTAGAGCTCATTTTCTCAAAATAATGGTTTTGTGGGATAGCCCACTTTACCTCTGAAGGGCACAATTAATGTCTCTGTCTTGTCTGAGTTAAGCTGTAAAAGGTTTGCACTTAACCACTGTTTGATGTTAGACAAGCAGTTGGTTAAAGATGACAGCATGTGAAACTCAGACTCTTTAAAAGAGCAATACAACTGAATATCGTCAGCATAAAGATAATAAGAAATATCTTTGAACTGGCTAATTATCCGTCCCAGTGGCAGAATGTAAATTAGAAATAAAATGGGTTCTAGAACTGAGCCTTGTAGTACCCACATGAATACTGTCGTTAATCGATTGATAAGGTGAATCAACAAATGATTAATGAATTAATCAATAACTTGCATCCCTAGTTGGGTGCATTTTAAAATCCTCTCCATTGTAAAGGAGGACCAAGAGCAGCAACCACTGAACTATATAGATATGTATATTAAATATATTCCACTACTGATCTATGCTGAGTTTGACACGGGGCAACAAAATGAAAAGATTTGTAAAAATGCTGGTGACTCTCGATCGCGGCCCGCATCACCAACTTCCGGGCTGGCTGGCGCGTTCGTCCCACATCAATGATGAGGACATGAAACTTGATATCCCGGAGAAATGCGCTATTATCTGTGGGAGATGAGACCTGCTTAAAGTCTGAAAATTCTGTAGTTGTAGAGGGTTATTGAGGTGTGAATTGATGCGAATGGAACTTGCGACTGCGGCTCGCCAGTTGTAGTTTTAAAGCGGCTATATACACAGAGCTGTGTTTCTCATCGCACTGGTGCTACTTCAGTTCATTCATTCCTCGCTTAGACCAATTCTCACATTGCACTGTACAGTCCTGAGTCAGTCAGTCAGAGCTGCCTCAGCTGAACTGCACGCCTAGCGGTCCAGTCTTCACAGTCTAGCATACAGACGGCAAGCTAACCAGTGTTGGCTACCCCAGTGTCTCCCTTCAGAGTGTCCATGAATGTTTATGGCTGTTCTGGGTGACAAAAGCCATGCGTCGGTTCCCAGAGTATCAGGTGGCCTGCTGGGAGCTCTTGGTAATGGTGCCCTGCAAGGCCAAGTCTTTGCCAAGCCACCTTGTCTGATATTCTGGGGATGGTGCCCATAGAGATCTTCATTGGAGATGTGGTCTTGCCAGTTTACATTGAGGACGGTGCACAGCATCCGGGTGGAGGAGCCATCCAATGACCTTTGAAGGGAGACGTTTAATGACCAGCATTCACTTCCATATAGCAGTATGGATTCCACTGTTGCACAGAGGAATTTAACTTTTAGCTCTCTTGACATGTTTGAGTGCCATATAGCTCGCATGTCATTGAGAGCACCCCACATACAGTAAGTGCCTTGCGCACCTTCATATCATGACTAGTACATTCTATTTACTTTTTAGTTTGCTTTTAAATTCTTATGTATTTGTTTTGCAACTTTCTGTAATGCTTTAATGTTTTTATATAAAGCACTTTGAATTGTCTTGTACGCGAAATATGCTATAGAAATAAACTTGCCTTGCCTATCCAGGAGCCAAGGTACTTGAAGTTGTTGACTACTTCCAGAGGGTTCCAGTACTTGTCAACAGTGGACATATAGACCTATGGCGCATTCAGACGGCTACTGTTTGGTCCGGACCAAAGGACTATCCACGGATAGTTGGGTTCATTTGGTGCTGTCTGAACGTGCGTTGGAACGCTGGTGCGCACCAAACAAGCGAAGTCTGGACCCCTCAAAAACGGGGGTCTCGGTTCACTTGCAAAGTCTGATGCGCTTCGCTTGCCGTGTGAATCCAAACGGAGTATCCAGCAGACCAAAGGGTGGAAGTGTCCCTCGGTGTTTGTGTAACTATAGCGACACATAATGAGAAGCGGAAGTGGTGTTTACTATAGCGCATTTTGGGTAGAAAATAACAATAAAGACAATGGCGCGGATCCAAGAAATCCTTTTACTGGAGAAAACCAAGGAGAAAAGTTAAAAAAATGTCTTGTGGACAGACTTGGGAGTAATGAGGAGATGCAGGCCCTGATAGATACTTGGTCTGAGGACCAGATTTCTCAGCTGCTTGTGGCAAGAATACAGAAATTTTTAAAATGTTTACCAGCATGATGACTGCACGGGGTTTATACGGACAGTAGAGTTTTTTTTTTTTTTTTAATAATAGTTGTTCCAAAAATGCACCTCATACTGTTTATCGACAGTCATTACAGATCGCAGCTGTTTGCTTAACAGGAAAATAGAGATGTCGTCAGCTGTGAAGAATGTGTACCGAAACCTTCATTATTTCAAATACTACAGCATATTAAGCAGGAAAATGAAAACCATAAAAATAAGCAAGTCAGTGACTTGTCTCACGCACAGCAAAAACATAAACTACAGAAACAGATAATTGTTTCCTATTTTTGCTTAAATGTTCTGTACTTGTTGCTGTTTTTATAATAGTTAAAAGATGCATCTCATAGTGTTTATAGACCATCATTACAGATTGCAGCTCTTTGCTTGTTGACAGTAAAATAAAGATGGAGTCAGCTGTGAAGAATGTGAACTGAAATCTTTATTATTTCAAATACCACAGCATATTAAGCAGTAAAATGAAAACTGTAAAAATAAACAAGTCACTGGCTTGTTTCACATACAGCAGAAACATAAATTACAAAAACAGTTTTCAGTTTTTGCTTAAATGTTCTGTACCTGCTGCTATTTTCATTTTATTATATATATATATACAGTGGGGGAAAAAAGTATTTAGTCAGCCACCAGTTGTGCAAGTTCTCCCACTTAAAAGATGAGAGAGGTCTCCAGTTTTCATCATAGGTATACCTCAACTATGAGAGACAAAATGAGGAAAAAAAAAATCCAGAAAATCACATTGAAGGATTTTTAATGAATTAATTGGTAAATTCCTCGGTAAAATAAGTATTTGGTCAATAACAAAAGTTCATCTCAATACTTTGTTATATACCCTTTGTTGGCAATGACAGAGGTCAAACGTTCTCTGTAAGTCTTCACAAGGTTTTCACACACTGTTGCTGGTATTTTGGCCCATTCCTCCATGCAGATCTCATCTAGAGCAGTGATGTTTTGGGGCTGTTGCTGGGCAACATGGACTTTCAACTCCCTCCAAAGATTTTCTATGGGGTTGAGATCTGGAGACTGGCTAGGCCACTCCAGGACCTTGAAATGCTTCTTACAAAGCCACTCCTTCGTTGCCCGGGCAGTGTGTTTGGGATCATTGTCATGCTGAAAGACCCAGCCATGTTTCATCTTCAATGCCCTTGCTGATGGAAGGAGGTTTTCACTCAAAATCTCACGATACATGGCCCCATTCATGCTTTCCTTTACACGGATCAGTCGTCCCGGTCCCTTTGCAGAAAAACAGCCCCAAAGTATGATGTTTTCACCCCCATGCTTCACAGTAGGTATGGTGTTCTTTCTCCTCCAAACACGACAAGCTGAGTTTTTACCAAAAAGTTCTATTTTGGTTTCATCTGACCATATGACATTCTCCCAGTCCTCTTCTGGATCATCCAAATGCTCTCTAGCAAATTTCAGATGGGCCTGGACATGTACTGGCTTAAGCAGGGGGACACGTCTGGCACTGCAAGATTTGAGTCCCTGGCGGCTTAGTGTGTTACTGATGTAGCCTTTGTTACTTTGGTCCCAGCTCTCTGCAGGTCATTCACTAGGTCCCCCCGTGTTGTTCCTGGATTTTTGCTCACCGTTCTCGTGATCATTTTGACCTCACGGGGTGAGATCTTGCGTGGAGCTCCAGATCGAGGGAGATTATCAGTGGTCTTGTATGTCTTCCATTTTCTAATAATTGCTCCCACAGTTGATTTCTTCACACCAAGCTGCTTACCTATTGCAGATTCAGTCTTCCCAGCCTGGTGCAGGTCTACAATTTTGTTTCTGGTGTCCTTTGACAGCTCTTTGGTCTTGGCCATAGTGGAGTTTGGAGTCTTGACTGTTTGAGGTTGTGGACAGGTGTCTTTTATACTGATAACGAGTTCAAACAGGAGCCATTAATACAGGTAACGAGTGGAGGACAGAGGAGCCTCTTAAAGAAGTTACAGGTCTGTGAGAGCCAGAAATCATGCTTGTTTGTAGGTGACCAAATACTTACTTTCCACCATAATTTGCAAATAAATTCTTTAAAAATCAGACAATGTGATTTTCTGGATTTTTTTTTTCTCATTTTGTCTCTCATAGTTGAGGTATACCTATGATGAAAATTGGAGACCTCTCATCTTTTAAGTGGGAGAACTTGCACAGTTGGTGGCTGACTAAATACTTTTTTGTCCCACTGTATATATATATGTATATATATACTGTATATGTATATGTATGTATATGTGTATATACAGTATATATATATGTGTATATATATATATATATATACACACACACTACCGTTCAAAAGTTTGGGGTCACCCAGACAATTTTGTTTTCCATGAAAAGTCACACTTTTATTTACCACCATGAGTTGTAAAATGAATAGAAAATGTAATCAAGACGTTGACAAGGTAAGAAATAATGATTTGTATTTGAAATAATAATTTTTTCCTTCAAACTTTGCTTTCGTCAAAGAATCCTCCATTTGCAGCAGTTACAGCATTGCAGATATTATTCTAGCTGTTAATTTGTTGAGGTAATCTGGAGAATTCTGACGCAATGAGCAAACACATTGTACCATTAGAACACTGGAGTGATAGTTGCTGGAAATGGGCCTCTATACACCTATGTAGATATTGCACCAAAAACCAGACATTTGCAGCTAGAATAGTCATTTACCACATTAGCAATGTATAGAGTGTATTTCTGATTAGTTTAAAGTTATCTTCATTAAAAAAAAACAGTGCTTTGCTTTCAAAAATAAGGAAATTTCTAAGTGACCCCAAACTTTTGAACGGGTGTGTGTGTGTGTGTGTGTGTATGTATATATATATATATATATATTTATTCAAAAAATGCACCTCAAAGTGTTTATAGACCATCATTACAGATTGCAGCTGTTTGCTTGTTTTGCTTGTTGAAAGTTGTTAACTGGGTGACGTTGTCCAGGCAGTTTGGTCTGCTTGAGTAAAGTGTTATGTGAATGCAAACCAAAGGTGTGAAAATCCCCCACCCTTTCCCAATCGAACCGAGACCCTCAGACTATCCTGGTCTGAATGCAGCTTTAGAAGCATCCCCGGGCGTCATCACTTTGGTATTCTGGTCATTAATGGTGAGACTGATCTGAAAGTATTCCAGCTCCACAAGCGACAACAATCTCTGTGCCTGTAAGATGTTGTTTGACAGCAAAATGATGTCATCTGCATAATCCAGATCTGCTATTGCTTTCACTGGTATTCTTCGGGATCTATGAGGTGTTAACATTAGACCCAGCTCTGCTTCTGTCTTAGCAATGGCTTTCCGCGGGGAACACAGCCACAGGGGGTGCACAAGTCAGTGTACTCCCAGTGCTGGTCCCAAGCCCAGGTAAATGGGGAGGGTTGTGTCAGGAAGGGCATCCAACGTAAAACCTTTGACAAATCAAACATGCAGATCATGACAAATGAGTCTTTCATACCGGATTGGTCGAGGTCCGAGTTTACAACGACCATCACCGGCGCCGTTAACCGACAGAGTGTCGGTGGAAATTGGGCTACTGCTGGTCAAAGATCGAGGAGAGGGGGAAGGCGTGTTAAGATGGAGAGAGAGAAAAGGAAAGGTACAAGTGTGGAGGTGAGAGTAGGGACGTTAAATGTAAGGACTATGATTGGTAAAGGCAGAGGTTTGGCTGATATGATGGAGAGAAGAAAGGTAGATATACTGTGCCTTCAAGAAACCAGATGGAAGGGAAACAAGACTAGGATCATTTGAAGGGGACTTAAACTGTTCTGCCATGGTGTAGATGGGAAGAGAAATGGAGTAGGAGCAATCTTGAAGGGAGAGTATGTGAAGAGTGTTCAGGAGGTAAAGAGGGAGTCTGACAGAATCATGAGTTTGAAGCTAGAAGTCAGAGGTATGATGTTGAATGTTGTCAGTGCATATGCTCCACAAGTTGGATGTCAGGTTGAATAGAGAGAGAATAATTCTGGAGTAAGTTGGATGAAGTGGTAGAGAGTGTTTCCAGGGGGGAGAGAGTGGTGATTAGAGCAGACTTTAATGGACATGCAGGTGAAGGGAACAGAGGTAATGAGGAGGTCCTGGGTAGGTATGGTCTTGAGGAGAGAAATGTGGAAGGACTGGTGGTTGTGGATTTTGCTTAAAGGATGGAAATGGCTGTGGTGAACACATACTTCAAGAAGAGAGAGGAACGTAGGGTGACTTACAAGAGTGGAGGAAGGTGCACACAGGTGGACTACATCTTATGCAGAAGGAGAAATCTGAAAGAGATAGGAGACTGCAAGGGAGAATGTAGCTAGACAGCATCGGATGGTAGTCTGTTGGATGACTTTGCAAAGCAGTAAGAGGAAAACAGTGAAGGCAGAGCCCAAGATTAAGTGGGGGAAGTTACAGAAGGAAGAAGGTCGCACAGAGTTCAGGAAGGAGTTGATACAGGCTCTGGGTGGTAGGGAAGAATTACCAAATGACTGGCAAAGTACAGCAAACAGATTGAGGGAAACGGGAGAAAGTTATGGGGTGTATCCAGTGGACAGAGGAAGGAAGACAAGGAGACATGGTGGTGGAATGAGGAGGTACAGGAAAGTGTCCAAAAGAAAAGATTAGCGATGGAAACAGGAGATCTGCTGTGGCAGCCCCTAAAGGGAGCAGCCGAAAGAAGAAGAAAAAAGAACAATGGCTTTCCACAGGGCATTGTCTAGGACAATAACAAACAGGAATGGGGCCAAAGTATTGCCCTGGAGTACTCCTGAAGTGATCTCAGATTCATTCGACTCGTCGTGTGCGGTGACGACCTTGGTGCGTGTGTTGGTATACATTGCCCAAATAGCATTACACAGCCTTGATGGAATACTGTAAGCCTTCAGTATCCTGAACATAATTTCACAGTTACTTGAATCGAAGGCTTTCCTAAAGTCAAGGAATGTCAGAACTGCAGAGAGGTTATTTTTCTGGTCCTCCTCTAGAATCAGTCCTGAGACTACTAATAAATGCACTGCAGCTTCAGAAAACCACCTCTGGTGTTAAAAATAATGTGGAAATTAAAATAAGAGGTTTTCAGGAGTTTAAGATGTTTTCAAAAAATTCTTAGATTCTAATATTTTTCCATAGCGTTCCATGTTAAAAACATGTAGTGTGTGTATATAATGCGTGTGTGTGTGTGTATTAGTGGTGTTGAGCGATAAAATTTTTTTAATCGTGATTAAGCTTTTGAAATGTTGAGTTAATTGCGATTAATAACTCGTTAATTGCGTGTTTTTCCATACAAATACAGTGTACGTTAAATTGGTAATCTTTCCAGTTTGTCTTACTGTTATGAACATGGGGGTGGACAAATGTGCTTGCTGTCTTCACCTGCAGGTTTATTAAAGCTCTCATCATATCCAAAATGGCAAAACTATCCAGAATATTCTCCAGAAAATTCCCAAAAAGTATTACTGCATGTACAAACAACAGAATGCCAGGGCTCGATAACGTTACTGAACAACAACCAGCCAGCAGCCACAAAAAGAGCTTGCTCTTTCTCCCATAGCAAACATCCACCGCTTTTGAGCAGGTCAACAGAAAACCTCGTGTGTCACAAGAGACACAATTTCCCTTTTAGAAGAAAAATTGCAAACATAAACAACTATCTAACCCATGATGACACCCCACCGTGCTGCAAAAATGGCAGGGGTGTGAATGGACATTACGAACACAGCTTGAGAATTTTTTTTTAGACTGGTACTCACCAACAGTTGAACCCAACACTATGAGGATGAAAGCAGACGAATTCTTGTCCGTGTCAGGTGCTGGAGGTCAGCTATAACCTAGCATTTAGCTGCTAGCCAGCTAGCCAGCTTCCACAGAAGAACAACCAAACATCCAGGCAAAGTTTTGGAGGAGGCTGTAACAATTATCCAGGTGAGAGCTCCGAAAGATAACATTGTAAACTTGAACATGACAGCACTTTGGGGATATCCATGGCTGTAATCCAGCTTGTTTGACTTTGCAATGTCTGTATGGCGTGCACAGTGTCTGCGGCCAGAATGCTTTTGGTATGGAGAGCTGCTAGGCCAAAAAGTACTGTTTGTGCTTTCTGTCATTAACTGCCTTTAACCGCGATCACAAAATTTGTCACCATTAATGGGGCAAAGCATTAACACGATAGCGCCAACACCACTAATATACTGTATATATATATACAGTGGGGCAAAAAAGTATTTAGTCAGCCACCAATTGTGCAAGTTCTCCCACTTAAAAGATGAGAGAGGTCTCCAATTTTCATCATAGGTATACCTCAACTATGAGAGACAAAATGAGGAAAAAAAAAATCCAGAAAATCACATTGAAGGATTTTTAATGAATTAATTGGTAAATTCCTCAGTAAAATAAGTATTTGGTCATCTACAAACAAGCAAGATTTCTGGCTCTCACAGACCTATAACTTCTTAAAGAGGCTTCTCTGTCCTCCACTCGTTACCTGTATTAATGGCACCTGTTTGAACTCGTTATCAGTATAAAAGACACCTGTCCACAACCTCAAACAGTCAGACTCCAAACTCCACTATGGCCAAGACCAAAGAGCTGTCAAAGGACACCAGAAACAAAATTGTAGACCTGCACCAGGCTGGGAAGACTGAATCTGCAATAGGTAAGCAGCTTGGTGTGAAGAAATCAACTGTGGGAGCAATTATTAGAAAATGGAAGACATACAAGACCACTGATAATCTCCCTCGATCTGGGGCTCCATGCAAGATCTCACGCCGTGGGGTCAAAATTATCACCAGAACGGTGAGCAAAAATCCCAGAACCACATGGGGGGACCTAGTGAATGACCTGCAGAGAGCTGGGACCAAAGTAACAAAGGCTACATCAGAAACACACTACGCCGCCAGGGACTCAAATCCTGCAGTGCCAGACGTGTCCCCCTGCTTAAGCCAGTACATGTCCAGGCCCGTCTGAAGTTTGCTAGAGAGCATTTGGATGATCCAGAAGAGGATTGGGAGAATGTCATATGGTCAGATGAAACCAAAATAGAACTTTTTGGTAAAAACTCAACTTGTCATGTTTGGAGGAGAAAGAACACCATACCTACTGTGAAGCATGGGGGTGGAAACATCATACTTTGGGGCTGTTTTTCTGCAAAGGGACCAAGACGACTGATCCATGTAAAGGAAAGAATGAATGGGGCCATGTATCATGAGATTTTGAGTGAAAACCTCCTTCCACCAGCAAGGGCATTGAAGATAACGTGGCTGGGTCTTACAGCATAACAATGATCCCAAACACACCGCCCGGGCAACGAAGGAGTGGCTTCGTAAGAAGCATTTCAAGGTCCTGGAGTGGCCTAGCCAGTCTCCAGATCTCAACCCCATAGAAAATCTTTGGAGGGAGTTGAAAGTCTGTGTTGTCCAGTTACAGCCCCAAAACATCACTGCTCTAGAGGAGATCTGCATGGCGGAATGGGCCAAAATACCAGCAACAGTGTGTGAAAACCTTGTGAAAACTTACAGAAAACGTTTGACCTTTGTCATTGCCAACAAAGGGTATATAACAAAGTATTGAGATGAACTTTTGTTATTGACCAAATACTTATTTTACCGAGGAATTTACCAATTAATTCATTAAAAATCCTTCAATGTGATTTTCTGGATTTTTTTTTTCTTATTTTGTCTCTCATAGTTGAGGTATACCTATGATGAAAATTGGAGACCTGTCTCATCTTTTAAGTGGGAGAACTTGCACAATTGGTGGCTGACTAAATACTTTTTTACCCCACTGTATGTGTATATATATATATATATATATATATATATATATGTGCCCTTCAGAGGTAAAGTGGGCTATCCCACAAAACCATTATTTTGAGAAAATGAGCTCTAAAGTTGAAATATTCTCAAAAAATCAGTGTGCCTATATCATTAAAAAGTTACACATGGGGGTAACTTTTTGTGTATCCAATAAAAGAGAGAATATGAATAAGTAATACTAATCTATGCAATTTTTAAATATATTAACAAGCAGCAGATATTGTGGAGTTCCACATAGTGCAGTCGGTAGTGCAAAAAGAAAACAGTGATAATTGTCCGGTTGAGTCCGGTTGAGCTGCTGTACGTAGTGCACGAGAGTCTAATAAGTCACTTAGTGTTCAGCAGTCTGATGGCAGAGGGGAAGAAGCTGTTCATGTAGCGGGAGGTTTTAGTCTGAATGGACCGAAGTCTTCTGCCTGAGGGGAGGGGGGCAAACAGTGCGTGTCCAGGGTGTGAAGGGTCGGCTATGATCCGACCTGCACGCCTCCGGGTCCTGGAGATGTACAGGTCTTGGAGGGATGGGAGCTTGCAGCCGATCACCTTCTCAGCAGCGCGCACAACGCGCTGCAGTCTTAGTCTGTCCCTGGCGGTGGCTCCTGCGTACCACACGGTGATGGAGGTGGTGAGGATGGACTCGATGATGGCCGTGTAGAACTGCACCAACATCTTGGTGGGTAGCTTGAGCTTCCTCAGCTGCCGCAGGAAGAACATCCTCTGCTGGGCCTTTTTGATGAGGGAGCTGATGGTCGGCTCCCACTTGAGGTCCCGGGTGATGGTGGTGCCCAGGAAGTGGAAGGAATCCGCAGTGGTGATGGGAGAGTCTGTGAGGGTAAGGGGGGGCAGAGGGGCTGTGACTTTTCTGAAGTCCACGATCATCTCCACTGTCTTCAGAGTGTTCAGCTGCAGGTTGTTGTGGCTGCACCAGGACGCCAGCTGGGCCACCTCTCTCCTGTAGACGGACTCGTCGCCATTGGAGATGAGCCCGATGAGGGTGGTGTCGTCCGCAAACTTGGATCAGCTTGACAGACTGGTGGCTGGAGGTGCCGGAGTTGGTGTACAGGGAGCAGAGCAGGGGGGAAAGTACACATCCCTGGGGTGATCCGGTGCTGATGCTAACAGAGTCTGAGACAGTCTTTCCCAGACGCACATGCTGCCTCCGGTCCGTCAGGAAGTCTGTGATCCACCTGCAGAGGGAGTCAGGCACGTTGAGCAGGGACAGCTTGTCCCGGAGCAGAGCGGGGCGGATGGTATTGAATGCAGAGCTGAAGTCCACAAACAGGATCCTGACGTAGGTTCCCGGGGAGTCCGGGTGCTGCAGGATCGAGTGGAGGGCCAGGTTGACTGCGTCGTCCACAGACCTGTTGGCTCTGTAGGCGAACTGCAGCGGGTCCAGGAGGGGAGTGGTGATGGTCTTGAGGTGGGGCAGGACCAGGCGCTCAAAGGACTTCATGACTACAGAGGTGAGCGCTACATGTCTGTAGTCGTTAAGTCCAGTGATCCGTGGCTTCTTGGGGACAGGGACGATGGTAGAGGTTTTGAGGCAGGCCGGCATGTGGCATGACTTCAGGGAGGTGTTAAAAATGTCTGTGAAGACAGGAGTCAGCTCCTCCGCACAGTGTCTCAGGGTGGAGGGAGACACGCCGTCCGGACCGGGGGCCTTGCGCGGGTTCAGTCTGGAGAACTGTCTGTGCACGTCCTGCTCACTGATGGCAAGGGCAGGGGGGAGGAGGGGGGGCCCGCCTTTGATGAAGTGGGGACCGTGGAGGCAGTGGCGCTGGGGGGAGGGGGGGAGTTGGACACAGCTGACGAGGTGTCAAAACGGGCATAGTGTTGGGACAGTCTTTGACAAAGGGCTTTGTCATCCTGTCCTTTAGAAGCCTGAGGCCGATAGTTGGTGATTTGCCTCAGTCCTCTCCACACAGAAGCAGAGTCGTTAGCAGTGAACTGCTGCTGGAGTCTCTCAGAATACACAGATTTAGCTCTCCTCAGCTCTCTGCTAAACCGGTATTTGACCTCTCTGTAGCAGTCCCTGTCTCCACTTTTCAACGCTGCTTCCTTCTCCTTCCTGATCTGTCTGAGCTGTGAACCAGGGCTTGTCGTTGGAGTAACTCACCCTGGTGCGCGATGGAAGAATGCTCTCCTCACAAAAGTGGATATATGAGGTCACAGTGTCCGTGTACTCATCCAGATCATGCGTAGCTCCTTTAAACATGTCCCAGTCAGTCATTTCCAAGCACGTGCGCAGCTCCTCCACAGCTTCACTGGTCCATTTCCTCGTAGTGCTCACAACAGGTTTTGTGAGCTTCAGTCTCTGCCTGTATGTGGGAATCAGGTGGACCATCACGTGATCAGATAGTCCAAGCACAGCGCGGGGAACAGCGCGATACGCGTCCTTAACTGTAGTGTAACAGTGATCCAGTGTGTTCTCTCCTCTGGTGGTGGTGACTTATCCAGGACTTCGTGGACTGGTGCCATCGGAATTGCCTCCAGATCAACTCAAGGAAAACTAAGGAGCTGGTGGTGGACTGCCACAGGCAAGGACAACCCCTCACGGCACCGGTAAACATCCAGGGAACAGACATTGAGATGGTGACATCCTACAAGTACCTGGGTGTTCATCTGAACAATAAACTAGACTGGTCACACAATACCGACGCACTCTACAAGAAGGGACAGCGCAGGCTGTTCCTACTGATGAGGAGGCTCAGGTCTTTTGGTGTACAAGGGGTGCTCTTGAAGACATTCTACGACACGGTGGTGGCATCAGCCATCACTTTTGGAGTGGTCTGCTGGGGCAACGGCAGTACAGCAGCCGATAGGAAGAGACTGAACAAACTGATCAAGAAAACTAGCTCTGTCCTAGGGCAGCGCCTTGATCCAGTAAAGGAGATAGGAGAGAGAAGGATGGTGGCTAAACTGTCATCTCTGCTGGAGTCTGAGTCCCACCCCATGCAGGGCATACTGAACGCACTGAGGAGCTCATTTAGCAGTAGACTACATCATCCTAGATGCGCAACCGAGAGGTTTTGCAGGTCCTTCCTACCTGCGGCTGTCAGACTGTGTAACCTAAGCAGGGCTGCTTGCAGAGATAGCAAAAAAACGTGACGACCTAATAGTATTGAATGCAAAAGACGCAACAGACTTACACAAATGGTCCCCTCCAGTATACAACTAGGACAATATCAGTCGCTATGGAGGGTGACAATATGTATGGACACATATTCATACTATGTAGGATAACTAAGTAGACGGTTATGCTGTTTATTCCATCTAGCTACAATGTTCCGCTCTGTGTATATATATTTATATATTTATGTGTACATATGTATATTCACTGCTCTTATTTTTCTTATCTTCTAAATTATTGCTCTGATTGTTGCTATCCCTGTGCTGTTGCAATCCTGGAATTTCCCCATTGTGGGACTAATAAAGGCTTATCTTATCTAGCTCAGAACATCCCCAAAACATATGATAAAGGGTCACAGGCACTAGTTTACATCTGTCACACAGGGGGTCTGTGTTTGGATATATTTTAGCTAGGGCAGATTTGGAATAGTGGAGATGATGCAATACTTTAAACTGGATCAAACTGTGACGTGCACAAATTGATGAATAGTGTACACGTTTAAGGACCGTGTCTCAAATACCATCTTCAATGTCAAAACCAAGCTCATCTTCCCAGTGTTGTTTAAGGATAGCTAACGAAGGTGTATTAATTGAAATACTATATTCATATATGTTAGCGAGCCTCCTCCTCTGAGACTGCAAGCACTTGGTCATGATATGGTCCAGGTGAGTTTCAAGTGGGTAGAGTGGGAAATTGGGAAACTTCTTTCTGACCAGGTCCCTTATCTGAAGATATTGAAAGAAGTGACTGCGCAGGTGAAACTGGCAAAAGTATTATCTATGTACAAGTGCTAGAGATTCTGTATGCCCCTGGCAACCCAGCTAAAAAAGAAGAGGAATGAGTGGCAGGAGGGAATAAGGGGTTATCCAGAATAGGGGAGAATAGAGAAATGCTATGTATACCAAAGGTCAGCTTAAACTGCCTCAAAATCTTTGACGAATGCCACATCACCATGTTCTTTTTGGAAATGGAGACCGGAAGAGGAAGTGACGCTCGGAGGAGAGCCGCCGGAGAGTAGGGACGACACAGGCCTCAATGTTAACCCATGCGGGATGGTTTGTATTATCTGGAGGAAGAAGCCAGAAAGACATGTTACTCAGATTAGCAGCCCAATAGTGGTATTGACAGTTAGGTGAGGAAAGACCTCCCAGATGTTTAGGCCCCTCAAGAAATTCTTTACGTATCCTTGCTGGTCTCCCCCCCTCCCCCAAATAAAACCAGAGATTAATTGTTGCAGTGTTGTAAAAAATGAGCGCGGAATGAAGATGGGAAGACATTGAAACATAAAGAAATTTGGGGAGGGTGTTCATTTTCACTGAATTCAGTTTGCCAATTAAAGAAAGCGGAAGGGCAGCCCATCTTGCAAAGTCGTATTTAGAGCATTCGAGAAGGGGGGTGAAATTAGCTTAGAAACGTTTTGAATACAATCTAGTAATAGTTATGCCAAGGTAATGAAAAGAATCCTTCACAATTTTAAAAGGTACATTGATTAGGAGAGTGGAGGAAGAAATAAGAGAAATACTCACTTTTCTGCAAATTAAGCTTTTAGCCAGAAATGGCTCCAAAAGCACTGAGTGTCGAAAAGACATGGAGGAGAGTTGTGGTAGCGTTTGTGATTAAAAAGAAGGTCATCCGCATAAAGCGAGACTGTATGTACCTGACCACTCCGGACAATTCCCTCTATCCTATTGTGCCGTCTCAATGCTGTAGCAAGAGGTTCTATAGCAGTGGCAAACAAGAGGGGGCTCAGAGGGCACCCTTGTCTCGTGCCTCTATGTAAGTGAAAATGGTCAGACATTAGTTGGTTGGTAAGAATGGAGGCCATGGGTGATACATACTGTATAACGGTTTAACCCATGAGATGAAATTAGGGCCAGAGCCAAATTTGCCCAATGTGAAGAAGAGGTAATCCCACTCGACACGGTCGAAGGCCTTTTCCACATGGAGTGAAATAACAGCCTCATGAGCAGAGTGCACAGAGGGAGTGTGCATACCTGCCAGCTACTCCGGTTTTGCCGTAATGGTTCCGGTTTTCAAGACCCCATTCCGGGTTACGGTTTTATTAATCAAAATTACGGTTTTTCACTAAAAATTCAGTCAAAAATTTTAACTCGTAAAAAAAAAACACGAAAGCAATACCAAACACGAGATCGTTAGGAATCGTATCTAAATTTAGAACAGAGCAACACGTGATGGCGGCCGGGATAGTCACACTTCATCAGTGCTGAGACAAAGTTGCTGATTTTGTCACTAAAATAACCAACAGCGAATATCGGATCAACATTTGTGACGCACACACACAGGCTGAATTTCCACCTTGGTTGAACCAGCTTTTGAAGTAGAAATACCCCTTTATTCGCCTTTCACCGTGCTCTGTGAGTAAACTGAGTAGCGTTTCTTTTCGTGGTTCGCTGCTACGCTTTACCTAAAGCATTTGCTAAGCTAACGCTATCGCTATTGAGGGTATTGAGGTTTCTATTCTCGCGCGAAATCCCGGAGAGGCGTGTGCACATGGCGAGATGTAAACACGATGTAAACTACTGCAGACATTCGCGACTGCACTTCAACCTTGGCAAATGGACCATGGATTCGAAATCTAAAGGGAGAATACATTTTATATAATGCCTAAGATTCTGAAGAACATGTGCTGTGTAATTGCAAGCCTTGTCATGCTTGGTGTATCATGTAAACACATAAAATATCAGAGCGATTTTGCTGTCATTTACGCACGTGTCATACAGTGCTAGTATACCCTGCTGATATTTCTAGTCTTCTAGTTACCTCCGCCAAGGAGGTTATGTGATCATCAGCGTTGGTTTGTCTGTTTGTTTGTTTCTTTGTTAGCAAGATAATTCAAAAAGTTATGGACGGATTTTCATGAAATTTTCACAGATTGTCAGAAATGGGGTATCCTACAGATGATTAGATTTTGGTGGTGATCCGGATCACCGTCTGGATCCAGGGATTTTTTAAAGGATCCTTTTTTTTTTTTTTTTTTTATTTAACATTGTGAGATAGGGCCATTTTCAATATTTTATTTATGATGTTAAACACTGTATGGGGGGAACTGTGGCGCTTGGCGGAGGTCTGCGCTCTCCGAGTGCTTTTCTAGTATTCATAATACATCACATCTGGCCTATTCGAAGTTCTATGCAGTGTTAAGATAGTCTTTTGAATGCAAATTTAATGAATCTTTATTTCGGATAGATTAAAAGTAAAGATTAAAAAGAAACAGAATAATATAACAAAGGCGAAAAAATCCAACAAGGTCAAATTAAACAAGAACTCCTCTGATTATACAGTTCAACATAAGTTATCTGAAATGGGTGATGGCTGAAGCCGCAGCTTAAATTGCCCACCCATATTCCATCCAAGAATTCAAAAGAAAAACAAAACAAGAGCGATTACAATTCGGAACAAAGCTAAGACAAAATGTGACAAAAAAAACCTAAGTAATAACACAACACAGACTGGATATGACAATCCTTATGTGATTTTACATGTCATCTTGTATATATGTTTGGAGTATTTCTTCCTTTAGTTTTTGTTTAAATTGTCCAAGCGTTGTACATGATTTTAATTCAGGTCCAAAATCGTTCCATAATCTGACTCCTTGCACTGAAACACAGTGTTGCTTGGTGGTAGTTCTCACTGAAGGTTTTTGAAATATACATGTTCCTCTGAAATGATATTGTTTCTCCCTTATTTGGAACAACTTTTGGATATTTGCGGGCAGTGATAGATTTTGATTGATTGACAGTTTTAAAGTCAACCAGATCTTTCAACTTGAGAGCTTTTAATTTAAGAAAAAGTGGATTTGTTGGTTCCCTGTAAGCAGCTTTGTTTATTATTCTAATAGCTCTCTTCTGAAGCATAAAGACTGGATATATGTTTGTTTTATATGTATTTCCCCATACTTCAGTACAATATGTCATGTATAGGAGTATTAATGAATGATACAAGGTATATAGTGTGGGTTGATTCAGCAAATATTTCGCTCTGTGTAGTATTGCAATTGATTTAGATATTTTACCTTTAATATAATTAATATGTGACTTCTCACTTCCGGTTATGGCGGCCGCCTAGAAGGATACGTATCACTCTGCTCTGCTTCTGGAAATAAAAATTCGGCAAATAACTCTCTCATTTGGAACAGAACTTTTCCCAGCGTTTGGGTGAGGATATGCCGGTGAAGACTAAGGCTGGGAAATCAGGAGGGGGAGAAATTGAATCGCCGAAGCAGTCCAAATTAACGGACTTTAAAGTTTGTGGCGCAGTAGAAAAAGCTGCGGATATGGCGGATGAAACTAGCGGTGGTGCGGTAACTGCTGCTGACGATGGCGGCACAGGTGCAGTGCTGGCTGCCATTAGCTCAATGAGAGCAGACTTTTCCGCTAAACTTGATGGGATTATGGCAGCGTTGGATGCAATGAGAAAGGAGTTGGGTGACTGCGTGGAGCGAGTAACGTAGGCGGAGCTTCGTGTTTCCAGTGCGGAGGATGAAATCAGCGGACTTCAAATAAAGGTGCGCACTTTGGAAAAAAAAAATAAAGATCTGGAAAATAGCGTTCTGGACTTGGAATCTCGGTCCAGACGGAACAACCTGAGGCTGGTGGGTTTACCGGAGGGAGCCGAAGGTCGTGATTCATGCTCCTTTTTGGAGGGGTGGATCCCGGAGGCGCTGAACAACGCGGAGCTAAAATCATCAGTCGTCTTGGAAAGCTCCCACCGAATTGGCCCACCGAGAGGTAACAAGGCAGCACCGAGGACGCTAATTATGAAGTTTCTCAGCTACAGAGACAGGATGACGATCTCCAACGCGGTGCGGGCCAAAGGAGAAATTAAATACCAAGATCAGCAGGTGCGGTTCTACCCAGATCTGGCCTCAGGAATCCAACAATTAAGGAAGCAGTTTGACCCCATCCGCAAAGAACTGCGCAACCTTGAGATTCGTCATGGAGTGATTCACCCTGCAAGACTTCTGGTCACATATGAGGGCAGAACACGCATCTTCAAGACCCCCGAGGAGGCGCAGGAGCTCATCAAGAAGATCCAGGAAGAGACTGGTGGGAGCTAAGCATGAACAGAATATAGGGTAGAATATTTGAGCATTTAAGTGATTAGAAGCATATAACAAGATTACAAAATATAGAATGTATTACATATTAAAAAAAAAAAAAAAAAGTACAAAATTGCTAAAAAATTTTGGAGTTAAATTGGAAAATTACAGAAGAGAGTTAATGTTACGTTATTAAAAGCAGTAGAGTTAGGGTGATTGGGAGGATGAAGAAGGAGTGGCTTTGGCTGTTCCTCGTGGGTGTGGAACGGTCGATGGCTATATCGGGAGACGGAATTTTTCTTTTGTTTTTGGGGGGATTGCCACAAATGTGGGAAGGGGGAATTTGTTTGTGTGTAGTTTGTAGGGTGAATGTTCAACCACTCATTTTTTTGCTTTTCTGTTTGAGCATGTTTACACTGCAAGGTAATCCCAAACTCCCTATTGATTATAAACCAAAGTGTTAATCTTAATTTAACTTCATGGAATTGCAGAGGTCTACAAAATTTAAAAAAACTTAAACAAGTTATGAATAAAATAAAAGACATGGGTTCAAAAATTGTGTTTTTACAAGAAACTCATCTAATAGAGGAAGATGTAAAAAGAATTAGGAGTAGATGGCAAGGAAATGTTTTCACCTCATCATTTTCATCCCGAGCCAGGGGAGTTATGACTCTCATACATAAATCAGTCCCATTTCAAGTGAAAAATGTAATTGGAGACAAATTTGGAAGATATGTAATCATTCAAGGATCTTTGCTATTAGAAAACATAAATTTGGTGAACTTATATGGTCCCAATATAGATGATCAAAAGTTCTTTGCCAATTTATTTCTTATCTTATCATCACTTACAGGGCAACATATAATAGCAGGGGATTTTAATTGTACATTGAATCCCAGTATAGATAGATCAACAGGACTGGACTGTACGCACAATGGATGTAGGATGACCATTAATCATTTTATGAAAGAATTGAAATTGATAGATATATGGAGAGAAATGAAACCACAAGTTAAAGCATACTCTTGTTATTCCAATACCTACAAGACATTCTCACGTATAGATTATTTTTTGATCTCCACAGAATTAAGGTCCAAGATTCAAAACTGTTTTTATGATAACATCGTGATCTCTGATCATGCACCCTGCTGTCTAATGTATGTAGATAAGAAATTGACAAAGGAACCAGGTAGATGGCAATTTCAGCATAAATGGCTTCAGGATGAGGAATTTGTTAAGTATATAGAAAAACAGATGAGTTCTTTGATACCAATACTACACAAACATCAGCATGTGTAAAGTGGGAGGCTTTCAAAGCTTTTATTAGGGGACATATTATTAGTTATACAGGTTCAAAATCTAAGAAGACTCGAGAGGAGAGAGTCCAATTGGAACATAAAATAAAAATTCTTCAAGAAAGAGTATATGCAGGAAGAGATCCAAGGTTGGAGAACGAATTACTGATTTTGAGAGCTGAATATGACAAAAAATCAGCGAATAGAGCTGCCTCGAGTCTTCTAAGATTGAAACAATCTTTTTATGAACAAGGTGAAAAATCAGGAAAGTTATTGGCATGGCAGATTAAACAATTAGAATCTAAAACACCAATTACCAGTATTATAAGTAACGGACAGGTAGTTATAGATCCTTCAGAAATTAATAGAGCCTTTAGAGATTACTATGAAAAATTATATGATACCAAAAATGAATCTACTTAACAAAACTACATGGGTTTTTGAATGAACTATTTATACCGTGTATTCCAAATGAAAATAGGGAGATACTGGAGTCTAAAATTAGTCAAGAAGAAGTTGGACTAGCCATTGATAATATGAAATCAGGAAAAAGTGCAGGACCAGATGGTCTTCCAGTTGACCTTTATAAAAAATTTAAGAATAAATTAACAAAACCTTTTTTGGAAATGGTTTTAGAAGCATTTCAAAATAGTAATTTACCATCATATATGAATAATGCCTTAATTATACTGTTGCCAAAACCAGGTAAGCCCTCTAATAAATGTGAAAATATGAGACCAATAAGCCTATTAAATGCCGACCTTAAGATAATCTGTAAAATTTTAGCAAGACGAATACAAGAAATTTTACCAAATATTATTAATCGAGATCAGAATGGCTTTATAAAGGGAAGACAAGGCTTCCATAATGTAAGAAGACTATTTAATATTATTTATTCTAATAAAGAAGCACCGGATACAGCTCTCTTATCACTGGATGCCGAAAAAGCCTTTGATAGAGTTGAATGGCCCTTTCTTTTTGAAGTCTTACAAAGGTTTGGACTTGGAAATAATTTCATAAAATGGGTTCAGATAATATATAATAATGCTACTGCAGAAATTCTAACAAATAATATTTCAAAATCAATAAAAATCAATAGAGGATGTCGACAAGGCTGTCCACTTTCACCTTTACTGTTTACTATGGCAATTGAACCTTTAGCGATGGCGATACGTCTACAGTCACAAATATATGGAATTAAAGTTGGACCAACAGAACATAAAATCTCCCTGTATGCCGATGATATAATTTTGTTTATGTCGAATCTTAAAAAATCAATTCCGACCTTGTTGAATTTAATAAAGAATTTTGGGGAAATATCAGGATATAAAATAAATAAAACTAAATCTTCAATATTAATGCTAAATGAGACCCAGAGAAATTACCCAGCCCCTGAGGTAAATCAATTCAATGTTGTAAATCAGTTTAAATATTTAGGAATCCAAATTGTGCCTAAGCTAGAATCAGTCGCCAGTGTCAATTATGAAGCCTTAATGACAGATATTGATGAGTTACTTCAGAGGTGGATGTCACTACCAATGTCGATGATCGGGAGAATTAATATACTTAAAAGTAATATCTTACCTAAAATACATTATTTATTTCAATACATTCCCTTACCACCACCTTTAGATTTATTCTCAAGAATTAAAAAAAAGTTAGTGGAATTTATATGGAACAACAGGAGGGCTAGATTACGTCTGTCTTTATTATATTTACCATTTGATCGTGGAGGTCTGAAATGTCCAAATTTTATGTTGTATTATTGGTCGGCACAACTGAGGTCTATGACATATTATTTCTCATCAAATGATCTCCCTCACTGGACTGAAATGGAATCATACAATTTACCTTTACCTCTTCCCATATTCATATACTCAGATTCGGCAAAAAAATTACAAAAACAAGTTAAAAATCCATTTGTAAAGCATATGATCAAAATATGGTGTGAAGCTAAAAACTATTTAAAAGAACCACAGTTATTGTCACAATTTAGTCCAATATGGGGTAATCAATATTTTAAACCAGGGAGAGCGGACGCTGTATTTAAAGTATGGAATTTAAAAGGGATACAAAAGATTCAGGATTTATATTTGCCATGTGCAGAAAACATAATGTCTTTTGAAGAGTTGAGGATCAAATTTAATCTCAATAGAACACATTTTTTTTAAATATCTTCAACTTAGAAACTTTATTCGATCAAATCAAAATAAAGCTCTCACTCGACCTATCTATTCATCCTTGGAAAAAATGTTGATGAAAGATAGTAAAAAGGGTATTATTTCAGAGTTTTATAACTCATTGACACTATTTTCAAGTGAAAATTCACTGAAAAGATTAAACTACTGGAAAGAAGATCTGCAAACTGAAATTTCAGAGGAACAATGGGAATTGGCTTGTACAGAAGCTCAAACCAAATCAATAAATGTACGCCTTAAATTGATACATTTCAAATGGTTAATGCGGATGTATGTTACACCGGAGGAGTTAAATAGATATAACAAAAATATACCAGATACATGCACAAAGTGCATGGAAAGTAAAGGAACTCTATTTCATTGTGTATGGGAATGTAGATTAATAAGAATGTTTTGGGAAGAGGTGAGGGTAACAATTGAAAAAATAATTTCAAAACAAATCATATTGAATCCTAAACTGTTTTTGATGGGTCTGTACCCAGAAAAGCATAATTTTAATAAAAGTGAAAGAACATTCATAGACCTCAGTTTGCTTAATGCCAAAAAATGTATTGCACTATTATGGAAAAAGACTCATAGACCAGATGTGACTCAGTGGTTAAGACAGATGTTAACAAACCTTCCATTAGAAAGAATAACATATATACTGAAATCAAAGGAAATTGTGTTTGAGAATATATGGAGACCTTTTATTGATTATGTAAAAAATTTAAACATAACTCTTGAAGAAGAAGGTGAATGATGTGTGTGGACCTTGTAAATTCCAAACTGGTGAACATAATATGTATACTTATGTGTTGGATTGTCTAGACTAAACAGAGGAGCATTGTTGAAGATCTGATTTTGTTGGTGGTTGTTGGTGTTTTTTAGTGCATTTTTTTTTGTAGTACTTTAGTGTTAGTGTTTGATTGTTTGTATCATGTTTGTTTAAAAAAAAAAGGTTCAATAAAGATATTGTGGGAAAAAAAAATATGTGACTTCTATGTCAAATGCTAATATTTGTTTGACACTGCGGCCCCTGGACCCCGGCTAGCTACTAGGCTTTTCAGGTTTGAAAGTTGAAGAAATACGAGGTTGTTAGCTACATTCTAACTTGATTTAATGCTAATATTTGTTTGGCGTCGGGGGGGAGGGGGGGGGGGCTTCGCCCCCCTGAACCCCCCACCAGGACTTTGTCCTGGACCTACCGGGGCCTGCGGCCCCTGTACCCCAGCTAGCTACTAGGCTTTTCAGGTTTGAAAGTTGAAGAAATATGAGGTTGTTAGCTACATTTAACTAGATTTAATGCTAATATTTGTTTGGCAAATATTAGCATTATTATTATTGCGGCGGCATGAAATAAAGCGGCGTTGTTGAAGGTTTTAAGTAGAGTTTTATTAATCATACTGCTGTCACGAGCTCCTCTCCCGGAGCGAGCCCACGGCTCTCAGTGAAGAGGGGACACAAAGTCTGTGTCCAGCAGCAGAGGTTGAAGTGTGAGAGTGAGATTGAGAGGGTGAACATGAAATTCAGACAGCTTATATACTCAGCTACAACAATACATCAAAGCATTCACATGGGTCGATATGAGCATTTGCATATGAGAGGCACAGACAGGATGCATGAACACAATGCATGGATGGCACATTAACCTCACAGCAGTGAAATGCATAAATGGCAGATTAGATCACAGCATGCAGCGGAAAAAACCCAGGAGTAGCGAGCTGTCTGTCCCTGTGTATTGTGGGGGTTTTCCCAAACCGCCACAATTATTAGCATTAGCATTATTAGCATTAGCATTAGCATCGGCCCCTGGACCCCGGCTAGCTACTAGGCTTTTCAGGTTTGAAAAGTTGGCAGGTATGAGTGTGTAAAATGTTGAGTAGTCTGCGCACATTAGAAAATAACTGTTACAGATGAAGCTGGTCTGATCGTCGGAGATAATAGAGAGGAGGATTAATTCTAAACTCTGACCAAGAGCTTTGGTCAGAATTTTGAAGTCCTGATTAAGAAGGCTTATTGGTCAATAAGAAGAGCAGTACAGGGGTCTTTATCCTTTTTTAATAAAAGCAAAATGGTGGCTTGACATAAAGTTGGGGGAGCGCTTTTACCTGAAATGACTCCATATACATTACGTGTAGGACAGGCACGAGCTTGTTACAAAATTTCTTTTCGAATTTGCCTGGGAAGCCATTAGGCCCCACAGTCTTTCCACTCTGCAAAGATAAAGATTGAAGTTTTTATTGTTTCAGAGGTGACCATTTTTTCAAGTGATGCAACATCATCTGGATTAAGTTGAGGAATGTTCAAATTATTAAAAAAGTTAGTAAATAGATTTGGGTCACGTTGAGAATCAGATGTATATAACTTGGAGTAAAAAATTTTAAACTCATGATTGATAAGCCTATGGTCTGAGGTAGTAGGGCCAGAGGAAGTTTTAACTGCTGAAATAATTCTTGAAGCAGTTTTTTTGCGAAGTTTGTTGAGCTAAGAGCCTGGTCGGTTTATCCCCATCTTCAAATATTTTTTGCCGAGATTAAAGAGATTCCTCTGCACATTGAGTTGTTAAGAGGTAAAATTCAGTCTTTTAGATTGTCCTTTCTTTGAGGAGCCCCGATGTGGGGCTTATTGCATACTGATAGTCCAGGTGGAGAATAGAGGAGGTGAGCTCAGAAATTTTACTTTTGTGATGCTTGTTAGTGTGAGAAGTAAAGGAGATAATCTGTCCACGCAAATAAGCCTTTAACACGTCCCAGCGAATAGATGCTGAAGTGTCCAAAATAGAACTAGTTTCAAGAAATAAATCAATTTTTGTCTGTTAAATAAGATATGAAATTAGGGTCTTAAAGTAGAACTGAACTCACCTTTTTGCCAAAAAAGTAGAATAGCAGATTAATTCCTTATTACCTATTGTATTTTTCAACACATGAAAGAAATTTTTAGGCCGTGCGATGGCCAAGCTATAAGCCGATAAACTTTTGCCTCTGGCTGGCAGTGCCAAACAAACCGGAAGTAGTGCAGACGACGCTGCGTGACGTCATGAGTGTGACCCTTATCAAAACAACAATGGCAGATGATAGCAGTTCCAGCAGTCAAGAACACCAGAGTTTTCAGAGTGAAGAGGCATTCAGGATCGGTGACAAGACAGAGGAGGATGCAGGAGTGTCAAGTGAACAGGAAGAGAGCGAGGGAGGCATCGAACCGTACAGATTAGAGCCAGAATTTTCGGGGGATTCCAGCACCGACTCAGACCACAGCAGTGATGGGGAGGATAAGATAAGATAAGATAAGCCTTTATTAGTCCCACAACGGGGAAATTCCAGGATTGCAACAGCACAGGGATAGCAACACTCAGAGCAACAATCAGAAGGCAAGAAAAAAAAACAAGCAAGCAAGAGCAGCTAATAAACATATGTACGTATTACTATAAAATATATATATATACACACACACACAGACACACAGTGCAGAGCATTGTAGCTGGATGGAATAAATATATGAATATATGAACACACAGTGCAGAGCATTGTAGCTAGATGGAATAAATATGTAAATATATAAACACCCACAGTACGGAGCATTGCAGCTAGGTGGAATAAATATGCAAGTATATAAACACACACAGTGCGGAGCAATGTAGCTAGATGGAATAATATGTAGATATATAAATATATAAACACCCACAGTACGGAGCATTGTAGCTAGATGGAATAAATATGCAAATATATAAACACACACAGTGCAGAGCATTGTTGCTAGATGGAATGAAACAGCATAACCGTCTACTTAGTTATCCTACATGGTATGATTATGTGCCCATACATATTCTCACCCTCCATAGCGACCGGTATGTTCCTAGTTGTATGCCGGAGAGGACCATTGTGTAAGTCTATTGCATCTTTTGCATTCAAAAAACTATTAGTTTGTTACGTCTTTTTGCTATCTCTGCGAGCAGCCCTGCTTAGGTTGTACAGTCTGACAGCCGTTGGTAGGAAGGACCTACGAAACCTCTCGGTTGTGCACCTGGGATGATGTAGTCTGCTGCTAAATGAGCTCCTCAGTGCATTCAGTATGTCCTGCATAGGGTGGAACTCGGACTCCAGCAGAGATGACAGTTTAGCCACCGTCCTTCTCTCTCCTATCTCCTCCATCGGATCAAGGCGCTGCCCCAGGACAGAGCTAGCTTTCTTAATCAGTTTGTTCAGTCTCTTCCTATCGGCTGCAGTAATGCCACTGCCCCAGCAGACCACTCCAAAAGTGATGGCTGATGCCACCACCGTGTCATAGAATGACTTCAGCAGCGCCCCTTGTACACCAAAAGACCTGAGTCTCCTCAGCAGGAACAGCCTGCGCTGTCCCTTCTTGTAGAGTGCATCAGTATTGTGTGACCAGTCTAGTTTATTGTTCAGATGAATACCCAGGTACTTATAGGATGTCACCATCTCGATGTCTGTTCCCTGTATATTTACTGGTACTGTGAGGGGCTGCCCATGCCTGCGGCAGTCCACCACCAGCTCCTTAGTTTTCCTCGCGTTGATCTGGAGGCAGTTCCGATGGCACCAGTCCACGAAGTCCTGGATAAGCCCTCTGTACTCAGCTTCATCTCCATTGGAGATGAGGCCAACGATCGCAGAGTCATCAGAGAACTTCTGTAGATGGCAGTGTGTTGTGTTGTGTGAGAAGTCCGCAGTATAAAGAGTGAACAGGAAGGGAGCCAGCACCGTTCCCTGGGGGGCCCCCGTGCTACTGATGATCGTGTCGGACACACAGTCCCGGGTTCTCACAAACTGAGGCCGGTTCGTGAGGTAGTCCAGGATCCATGATGACAGGTGCTGGTCCACCCCTGCGCGCAGCAGCTTGTCCTTCAGGATCATCGGTTGGATGGTGTTGAAAGCACTGGAGAAGTCAAAGAACATGATCCTCACCATATTCCCGGGCTTCTCCAGGTGGGACAGAGAACGGTGAAGGAGGAAGATCACCGCATCCTCCACCCCAATGCCATGCTGGTAGGCGAACTGGAGTGGATCCATCGCTGGTTCCACCAGGGGGCGGAGGTGAGCAAGGAGCAGTCTCTCCAGGGTCTTCATCAAGTGGGACGTCAAGGCCACCGGTCTGTAGCTGTTCAGGTCTTTGGGGTGGGAAGTTTTTGGTACAGGTACCACACAAGATGTTTTCCACAGCTGTGGTACCCTCCCCAGTTTCAGGCTCATGTTGAAGATATACGTCACAATCCCACACAGCTGGTCTGCACAGGACTTGAGGAGCTTTGCGCTGATGCCGTCCGGTCCCGGCGCCTTCCTCGCCTTGATCTTCCTCAGCTCCGTCCTCACCTGGGTCCTGGTCAGGGTCAGGATGGGGGGCTGTGTGTTGGGAGTGGGGGGGTGTTGGTAGAGTGGGGAGTGGGCAGCAGGACTTGATTTCTTTAGAGGCAGCAGTGGTTGTTGTGCAGTCAGGGGGGAGGGCGGTTGGTCAAATCTATTGAAAAACAGATTCAGGTTGTTCGCCCACTCCCTGCCCCCTGTGGCCTGGGGGGAGGTATTCTGGAGCCCCGAGATGGTTTTGAGGTTTCTCCAGACCCCGCTGATGTCGCTCTGTTGCAGCTTGTCCTCCATCTTCTTCCTGAAGCTGTCCTTGCCTTCTCTGATCTTTCTCCTCAGCTCCCTCTGTACGGACTTCAGCATCTCCCTGTTCCCTGACCTGAAGATCCTCTTCTTCTCTCTCAGAAGTGTTTTTATCTCAGGGTTGATCCAGGGTTTGTTGTTTGAGTGACGCCGTATGGTCTTGGTGGGAACGGATTTGTCCACACAGAAGCTGAGGTAGCCCGTGAAGGTGTGAATGAGGCCATCGATGTCCTCACCATGTGGATCGCAGAGCTGCTTCCAGGCGGTGGCTTCAAAACAGCCCTTTAGGGTGTCCATTGTCTCCTCAGACCATAACTCCACAGTGTGCATGGCCGGAGGTTGTCTGTGCACTAGGGGTTTGTACACCGGCCGGAGATGAACCAAGTTGTGATCCGATCTCCCGAGTGGGGGTAGTTGTGATGAGGTGTACGCCTCCTTAGTGTTTGCGTAGAATAAATCCAGTGTTTTATTGTCTCTAGTGTGGCATGTGACATACTGGGTGAACGTGGGTAGAATGGGAGACAGTGAAACATGGTTGAAATCGCCTGAGATGAGGAGAAGAGCATCTGGGTGTTCTGTCTGCAGCCTGCTGGTTACTGAATGGATGACGTCACGTGCTGTCCCAGCGTTCGCCGTCGGATTTGCATAAACAACAATGCAGATCACGTGTGAGTGTTCTCTCGGGAGATATGTAGGCCTCATGCTAACAGCTAGCAACTCAATGTCTTTGCTGCAGTGTCGTTGTTTAACAGTGATATGTCCCGGTCTGCACCAGTTGTTGTTAACATACATGATCACTCCACCGCCCCTAGCCTTGCCACTGTCTGGTGTTCGGTCAGCTCGTATCATGTGAAAACCCTCCAGCTCAATGTTAGCATCTGCTGCTAGTTCAGTTAGCCACGTCTCAGTAAACAAAAGGAGAGAGCACTCCCGGTATGTGCTATCATAACGGGAGATAGCCGCTAGCTCATCTAACTTTCCCAGTATCGACCGTACATTTCCCATGACAACAGATGGAAGGGAGGGTCTGTACCTTATATTTTTTGTCCTCCGCCTTACTCCAGCCCGGCAGCCGCGGCGTTTTCGCCTCAGTTCTCTCGGTATGTCGAGTTTTTCCAATGGGACCGGGTGGCGGTTGAATGCTAGCAGCTGTTCTCTGCTGTATCGTATCCTGCTATAGACAGTGGCTCCGTCCACCGGCTCAGGAGACATTTAGGACGATCTGTGTGTCCGTGATATAAGTAGGGTGAAAAAAAAAGACGGATCAAAAGAGAGAGGAAGGGAAAAAGACTCGGAATCGAGCCGCTGTTGCAAAAGGCAGCCGACTCGTGTGGCGCCGAGAGAAAAAAAGAGAGGAGAGTCGCTTATTGAATACAGAATGGTGAGTCTTTACTTTGGCATGTTTGGGGTGTCAGGATAAGGAAAATTAACAATAAAAAAGAAAGGGGGAAAAAAAAAAACATTAGCATTTTTCCAACTTATTACAGTTATCCCTCACTTATCGCGTTTAATGCGGTCTTCCTTCGCTGGGTATAGGCGCTCGCAGGGAGCGAAGCTGGGTAAAACGTCTCGGCCAATCAGCTTGCGAGATAAAACGTCTCGGCCAATCAGCTTGCGAGATTCCCGAGCGGGCTGGGGAGCCGGGGAGAGCGGGCTCTCCGTGTTGATACCTGATGTTCTAATGTAGTCTCCCTGCCTTCTCATTAGAACATCAGGTATCAACACGGAGAGCCCGCACAGCTCAAAATCTACCTCTCTGACCACCGCTCCACTCCTCTCCGCCCACCTCTTCACCGCTCGGGAATCTCGCAAGCTGATTGGCCGAGACGTTTCACCTCGCAAGCTGATTGGCCGAGACGTTTTACCCAACTTCTCTCCCTGCAGAGCGCCTTCTTTATCGCTCGTGTTGCTTAGTGGCACTTTTCGCTGTTCTCTTGTTCCTTTTTGTGCAAAATGGTGCTTGTGACCCCCTTGGGGGGGTGACGCTACTTCGCGGTTTTTCACTTTTCGCGGTCGGTTCTGGTCCCCATTAAACGCGATAAGTGATGGATCACTGTATATCTAGAAACGCATCGCTTCCCGGTCGCTTTTCCTCCCCCTTTCTTTTCTTTCGTCGCCATGACAGCTTTCCTTGGCCACTGAACAGATCTTCCCAGGTGTTGGAAGTGTTTTGTAGTCGACTGTAAGATAAGATAAGATAAGATGAGCCTTTATTAGTCCCACAATGGGGAAATTCCAGGATTGCAACAGCACAGGGATAGCAACACTCAGAGCAACAATCAGAAGGCAAGAAAAAACAACATCTAGTAAACATATGTCCATATTACTATAAATGTATATACTGTATATAGACACACAGTGCAGAGCATTATGGTTGGTTGGTGAATGTGCAGCAGAAAGTCTAAGCTCTCTCTCCGTGGATGCGGCGGGCCAGCTGGAAGTCTTTGGGCATGATGGTGACCCCCTTAGCGAAGAAGAGACCACCAGGTGGGCCTCGCTGGTCTCCTGCAGAGCCATGACGGCGAAGCTCAGGAAACGCAGGACGGTCTTGAAGTCCTGAGCGATCTCCCTCACCAGGCGCTGGACGGGCAGCTTATGGATGAGCAGCTCCGTGGATTTCTGGTAGCGACGGATCTCTCTCAGAGCCACGGGCCTGTGACGGCGAGGCCTCTTCACTCTGCCGGTGGCCGGAGCGCCTCTCCGAGCAGCCCTGGTGGCTAGCTGTCTCCTGGGGGGCTTCTTCCTCCAGTAGATTTTACGGGCGGTCTGCTTGGTTCTTGCCATCGCTCTTTATTATTCTGTCTTATATTTCTTGCACGCCGCCTAAACTCCAGCCCGGCGCCCGCGTCGTTTTCGCTACAGCTCCCGGTATGTCGAGTTTCCCATTAGCACCGGGCGGCGGCCAAGTGCTAGCTAGCACTAGCTCCTCCCCGCTGTAACGTCTCCCGCTGCAAACCGTGGCTCCGTCCGCCGACCCGGGAGACCCCCGGGGCGATCCGTGCGTCCGTGATATATATACAGAGTGAAAGGTGTAGAAAGAAGAAGGAAGATTAAAAAAAAGGCTATGGCAATGGGCAGACTACTCGTGTGGCGCCACCGGTCCGGCGGAACCGGAACCGGAAATTATCACGACAAAATGCACCAAAAACAACCAGTGTCGACGTGCTCGCAATGGTAAACATGAGGACTGGGTCACACTCGTGACGTCACGCGGAACTCCGGCTGCGCTTCGGCGGATTTGTCTGATTTTTCACGGCGGGAAATTCTAAATCGCGATTTTCTCCAAGATTCCGGGATTTGTGGAGGGGGTGCCAATGATAAATTATCTTTATAATTGTATGTACTATCACCCAGTGCCGTTCAATGCCGTTCAGTTCAGTTCTACTTTAAAGAAGAAGAGGATTGAAGTGCCAAGGTCTAGGTGACATATTTTCCTGTATAGCAAGCTGAAGTTTAAGGGGTGCATGGTCTGAGATAATACCTTCATAGTCACAGGCTTTCTTTGAGCCAAGTAAAAAGGCATCATTAAAAAAAAATAATCTATTTGGGAAAAAGAATTATGTACAGGAGAAAAGAAAGAATAGGATTTTGAGGATGGGAATTTAAAACGCCAAGAGTCAACATATTCATGATCATTCATAAATAATTTAATTGCTTCGGATGATTTTGAGATCGGACAGGGTTTATTAGAAGGGCTGAGACTAGGATCTAAAACTAAGTTAAGGTCACCACCAAGAATTTGGTGGTGTCTGTCTAAATTTGAGATGGAGCTGAAAAGATGGTTAAAAAAAACTGACGTCATCCCAGTTCGGAGCATAAATGTTAACAAGTGCAATGGCCGCATTATAAAGAGTACCAAAGACTGTAACGTAATGACCATGAGGGTCTAAAATAGAGTTAGAGACAAGAAAGGGGACATCTTTGTGGATGAGGATAGTGGTACCTCTGCTTTTGGAGTGGAAGTTTGAATGGAAGAGCTGCCCCACCCATTCTTTCCTGATCCTGAAGTGGTCAAGAGTGCAAAGGTGTGTCTCCTGCAAAAAGACAATGCCCACATTCAGGTGATGAAGAGGGTCAAGAACTCACTTTCTTTTCACAGGATTATTTAGATCATTAACATTCCAACTGATAAAATTTGTATACAAGTTACTTGCAGTGTTGCTAATCGACATTTTTGCCTCTCACCAGGGAAAAGCAAGAATAACAACTGGGGATTGGAGATTTTTTTTTTGGGGGGGGGGGCACATACATGCGTGGGTGCACACACACACACTCACATTCAAAGAAGTGAGAAAAAAAACAACAAAAATAGAACCTCCAGGCCATTCACCTCCTTCAGTGAGGTGAAGGTTACCCACCCTGTAAAACAAAGTAGTTGTATGCTTGTGCATAGTAGGACATATGTTTTAACAGCATCCTGCTGAATAAAATTTTAAAAAAAAGGATGCAAACTCATGCAAATCTATGAAGAGTAACAAAATACAAACAATTATAAAGAAATAAAAAAAAAAATCTGGAAAGAAAACTTGACTGATTAGATCAGGGGTCCCCAAACTTTTTCCTGTGAAGGCCATATAACTTTTGCCTTCTCTGATGGGGGCTGGGGTCAGTTTGTAACAGAAAAAGTGTGACGATCGCACGGGTGCCTAAACGTAAACATTTATTGTTTTCCAGAAAGCCACACATAACCAAATATTAATAACCCTTTCCGGGATCTTCACCGGAAAAAAAAGTCAGAAAATAAGTAATAACCAAATAACCCTCTCTGGAGGACTTCCGGTTATGGCGGCCATGTAGGAAGACGTGTTTCACACTGCTCTGCTCCTAAAAATAAAAAGTTTGCTTAAACTCTCTCAATTGGAACAAAAACCCATCCCAGCGCTTAGACGCTGATATGGTAAAGACCAAGGCTGGGAAATCAGGTGGCGGAAAAAGCAATTCGACAAAACAACCCAAGCTAACAGACTTCCACGCTCGAGGCGAAGCACAAAAAACTCCAGAGACTATGGCGGAGGATGGAGCCAGCGGCGGAGCGGGAACTGCTGGGGAGGGGACTAACGCAGTGCTCACTGCCATCAACTCTATGAGAGCAGAGTTTTCGTCTAAATTTGATGGGATTATAGCAGCGATAGAAGGAATGAGAAAGGAAATAAGTGACTGTATGGAACGAGTATCGCAGGTGGAGCTCCGAATTTCAAGCGCTGAAGATGACGTCACCAGCCTACAATTAAAGGTGCAAACATTGGAATTAAAATGGAAACGTCTGGAAGATAACGTCCTGGATTTGGAGTCCCGTTCGCGACGGAATAATTTGAGGCTGGTGGGCCTCCCGGAGGGAGCGGAGGGACAGGACTCATGTTCCTTTTTGGAAAAGTGGATTCCAGAAGCGCTGAACAACGCGGATCTGCAGTCATCGTCGTCTTAGAGAGAGCTCACCGAATCGGCCCACCGAGAGATAATAAGACACCACTGAGGACGCTGATTATGAAGTTCCTCAACTACAGGGACAAGATGACGGTCACCAACGCGGCGCGAGCTAAAGGGGAAATTAAATACCAGGATCAACAAGTGCGGTTCTACCCAGATTTGGCCACAGGAATTCAACAATTAAGGAAACAGTTTGACCCCGCCCGCAAAGAGCTGCGCAACCTCGGGATTTGTCACGGAGTGATTCACCCGGCAAGACTGCTGGTCACATATAAGGGCAGAACCCATATCTTTAAGACCCCTCAAGAGGCGCAGGAGCTCATTAAGCAGATCCAGGAGGAGACTGGTGAGAGCTAAGCATGAACATGACAAAGGTAGAACTTTTAAGCATTTGTATAGGCAACTGATTGATTTGAAACATATAACATGTCTACAAAATACAGACTGTAATAAAAAAAAAAAAAGCTATGATGTACAAAGTTGCTATAAAACTTTGAAGTTATGTTGAAAAAACTACAGAAGAGAGTTAACCCCTTGCACTCCGGTCAATTTCCCTAAAAACGCCAAAAAATAATGTGCCCAAATTAAATCCAAAGCTGTTCTTCAACACTTTGCAGCATCTTCATGGGGTTGGTCTCATTTAAAAGAAAACACTTGGAATTTTTTGGCAAAACAGTCATAATCTCTCTAAGTGCTCCGGCCACTGAGTTACAGTCATCTAAACATAGTGAACTTGAAGAAAATAAATTTGGCCTGGGTGTTTTTTTTGGATACAAATGCTTGCAAATAACACACAGCTTCAGATCCGGGCTGGAAAATGCAACAGAAATGTAGAACCAAGTGTTATCCAGCTGAGGTCCAAATTTTGTAACTATACCACAAAAAATGAATATATTACACAGCTTTTTCCTCAGGTAGTTCCCAGGCGTTTTGGAACTGTGCCAAATGGCACAGTTTGGAAAAACGTCTGTAACTTTTGAATGATCCAATGTAGAAGCTTCATTTTGGGCTCTAATGAAAGGTGACACTCAGGGCTGTGTGTGTGTGTGGGGGGGGGGGGAGTTGTCCCCCCCCCCCCGTTACAGAGGACGAACATCGCCTATCGCTACATGACGGATTAACCTCATATGGCGATGTGGCGACAGCAGCGCAGTCACCGCGGCTTTCCCCCCCCCTCGCTACAGAACAATAGCGGGGGGGGGGGGCGTTCACGGCCTGGACGCGACTAACAAACTGTGTACCGCGGCGCACGAACTTCAGACTTCGTGTGCCGCACAGTTGTAATTTACCAATCGGTCAAAAGTCATTTTTGATTACAATTTTCAGGGATAAAGAATAATTTAGCTTATAACACCTTACCTCTTCACAGCAGTGTCCTGGCAAACTTCTCTTCCTCATTGTCAGACGAACGTGACGCTGGTCCGCTCGTGGTTCTGGTCTCGCGACCCGATCAAAACCTAATTTCATTAATGCGGTTTTGTGCTAACATGATTGCGGTTTTTGGCGAACGATTTTTCAAAACAAATAACAGTAGTAATTAAAAAAAGACTAGCGAAGGCGTGTGTGTCACTCAGCCTTCGTCGTTGGCCTCCGTCGGTCTGTGACCATGGAAGAAATCATAACGTCTACTCTGCTGGAACAAAAACAAAATAAGCACTGCCTGTGGCCGAACATGCCGATGCGCGAATGGCAGTCGCTGTCACACAGGTTGCATTTGTGGGTGGTCTCCGTGCTGCTGGGTCTGTGACGGTTCTTCCTGCGGGTCCTTATTTGATCCGCTGCAGTAGTCAGTCTTCACCCAGCCTTAAAAAAAACAGCTCGCAAACTTCTCTGCTTCAATTGGCTCACTGCATTCACAGTGTTGGTAGGCGGGTCCTTCTTGCTAGGTTTTCCGTCATTGGTTCTTCAAGGTTTCAGAAACCCAATTCAAGGCTCTTATTAGTCGAATGAGAGGTCAGTCAGATGAACTAATCTGTTTGCGGCTGTGTCTGCAGCTTTTATTTTCAGTGCGCGCTTGGACGCCATCACCATCTCCATCATGCGTCCTACATCACCATCTCCATCATGCGTCCTAGAGCGCACAACGGCGCTCTGGGACGCAGAGACTTGCCTGCCCGCAGTACAACAGAGTGCAAGAGGTTAATGTCATTAAAAATAGTAGTAGAGTCAGAGTGATTGAGAGGAGAAAGAGAGAGTGGTTTGACTGATCCTTGCAGGTGTGGAACAGTCACTAGCTATAACGGGAGACAGAATTTTTTTTTTTGATTTTGGGGGGATTACCACGAATGTGGGGAAAGGGAATTTGTTTTTGTTTGGTTTGTAGGATGAATGTTCTATCATCCATGTTTTTGCTTCTCTGTATGAGCATGTTCATATTGCAAGGTAATCTCAAACTCCTTATTGATCATAGACCAAAGCGTTAATCTTAATTTAACTTCATGGAATTGCAGAGGTCTACAAAATCTAAAAAAAACTTAAACAAGTTATGAATAAAATAAAAGATATAGATTCAAAAATTGTATTTTTACAAGAAACTCATCTAATAGAGGAGGATGTAAAAAGAATTAGGAGAAGATGGCAAGGTAATGTGTTCACCTCATCATTTTCATCCCGAGCTAGGGGAGTTATGATTCTTATACATAAAACAGTCCCATTTCAAGTGAAAAATGTAATTGGAGACAAATTTGGACGATATCTAATCATCCAAGGATCTTTATTAGAAAATATAAATCTGGTGAACTTAGACGGCCCCAATATTGATGATCAAAATTTCTTTGTCAATTTATTCCTTATTTTATCATCACTCACAGGGCAACATACAGTATAATGGCAGGGGATTTTAATTGTACATTGAATCCCAGTATAGATAGGTCAACAGGACTGGACTGTACGCACAATGGATGCAGGATGACCATTAATCATTTTATGAAAGAATTGAGATTGCTAGATATATGGAGAGAAATGAAACCACAAGTCAAAGCCTATTCTTGTTATTCTAATGCCTATAAGACATTTTCACGTATTGACTACTTTTTGATCTCTGCAGAATTAAGGTCCAAGATTCAAAACTGTTTCTATGATAACATTGTGATCTCTGATCATGCACCCTGCTATCTAATATATGTAGATAAGAAATTGACAAAGGATCCAGGTAGGTGGCATTTTCAGCATAAATGGCTTCAGGATGAGGAATTTGTTAAGTACATAGAAAAATAGATGAGTTCTTTGATATTAATACTACACAAACAACGGCATGTATAAAGTGGGAGGCTTTCAAAGCTTTTATTAGGGGGCATATTATTAGTTATACAGGTTCAAAATCTAAGAAGACTCGAGAGGAGAGAGTCCAGTTGGAACGTAAAATAAAAATTCTTCAAGAAAAAGTGTATGCAGGAAGTAACCCACAGTTGGAGAACGAATTACTGATTCTGAGAGCTGAATATGACAAAAAAATCAGCAAATAGAGCTGCCTCGAGTCTTCTAAGATTGAAGCAAACTTTTTATGAACAAGGTGAAAAATCAGGAAAATTATTGGCATGGCAGATTAAACAATTAGAATCTAAAACACCAATTACCAGTATTATAAGTAATGGACAGGTAGTTATAGATCCTTTAGAAATTAATAGTGACTTTAGAGATTATTATGAAAAACTATATGATACAAAAAATGAAACTGACTTAACCCCTTGCACTCCGGTCAATTTCCCTAAAAACACCAAAAAATAACGTGCCCAAATTAAATACAAAGCTGTTTTTCAACCCTTTGCAGCACCTTCATGGGGTTGGTCTCATTTAAAAGAAAACACTTTGAATTTTTTGGCAAAACAGTCATAAACTCTCTAAGTGCTCCGGCCACTGAGTTACAGTCATCTAAACATAGTGAACTTGAAAAAAATAAATTTGGCCTGGGTGTTTTTTTGGATACAAATGCTTGCAAATAACACACAGCTTCAGATCCGGGCTGGAAAATGCAACAGAAATGTAGAACCAACTGTTATCCAGCTGAGGTCCAAATTTTGTAACAATACCTCAAAAAATGAATATATTACACAGCTTTTTTCTCAGGTAGTTCCCAGGCGTTTTGGAACTGTGCCAAATTGTGCCAAATGGCACAGTTTGGAAGAACGTCTGTAACTTTTGAATGATTTAATGTAGAAGCTTTATTTTGGGCTCTAATGAAAGGTGACACTCAGGGCTGTGTGTGTGTGTGGGGGGATTGTCCCCCCCCGCCATCGCTACAGAGGAAAGACATCGCCCGTTGCGCCACGGTCCGTCATGCAGCGATGATGCACAGCTGTAATTTACCGATCGGTCAAAAGTCATTTTGATTACAATTTTCAGGGATAAAGGATAATTTAGCTTAGAACACCTTACCTCTTCACAGCAGAAGCGGAGCTGGCAAACTTCTTCCTTATTGTCAGATGAACGCGACGCTGGTCTCGCGACCTGATCAAAACATAATTCCATTATTGCGGTTTTGCGCTTCCATGATTGCGGTTTTTGGCGAACGATTTTTCAAAACAAATAACAGTAGTAATTAAAAATAGACTGGCAAACGCGTGTGTGTCACTCAGCCTTCGTCTTTGGCCTCCTTCGGTCTATGATGACCATGGAAGGCAATCCTAACATCTATTCTGCTGGGACAAAAACGAAACAAAACAAGCACCGCCTTGGCCGAACAGGCCGTTGCGCGAATGTCAGTCGCTGTCACAGAGGTTGCACTTGTGGATGGTCTCCGTGCTGCTGGGTCTGTGGGGTTCTTCCTGCGGGTCCTTTTTTCTCTGCAGCAGCAGTCTGTCTTCACCCAGCCTTAAAAAAAAAAACAGCTCACGAACTTCTCTGCTTCAGTTGGCTCACTGCATTCACAGCTTTGGTAGGCGGGTCCTTCTTGCTAGGTTTTCAGTCATTGGTTCTTCAAGGTTTCAGAAACCCAATTCAAGGCTCTTATTAGTCGAATGAGAGGTCAATCAGATGAACTAATCTGTTCGCGGCTGTGTCTGCAGCTTTTATTTACAGTGCGCACTTGGACGCCATACACCACCTACATCACAATCTCCATCATGCGTCCTAGAGCGCATGAGAGCGCCCTCGTGCGCTCTAGGACACAGAGACTTGACCGTCCGCGGAACAATGGAGTGCAAGAGATTAACAAAACTAAATGGGTTTTTGGGTGGATTATCTATACCGTGTATTCCAAATGAAAACGGGGAGATACTGGAGTCTAAAATTAGTCAACAAGAAGTTGGGCAAGCCATTGATGATATGAAATCAGGAAAAAGAGCAGGACCAGATGGTCTTCCAGTTGACCTCTATAAAAAATTTAAGAATAAATTAATAAAACCACTTTTGGAAATGGTTTTAGAAGCATTTCAAAATGGTAATTTACCACCATACATGAATAATGCCCTAATTATACTGTTGCCAAAACCAGATAAACCCCCTAATAAATGTGAAAACATGAGACCAATAAGCCTATTAAATGCTGATCTTAAAATAATCTGTAAAATTTTAGCAAAACGACTACAAGAAATATTACCAAATATTATTAACCGAGATCAGAATGGCTTTATAATGGGAAGACAAGGCTTCCATAATGTAAGAAGACTATTTAATATTATTTATTCAAATAAAGAAGCGCCGGATACAGCTCTCCTATCATTGGACGCCGAAAAGGCCTTTGATAGGGTCGAATGGCCTCATCTTTTTGAAGTCCTACAAAGGTTTGGACTTGGAAATAATTTCATAAAATGGGTCCAGATAATATACAATAATGCTACAGCAGAAATTCTAACAAACAGCAATATCTCAAAATCAATAAAAATCAACAGAGGATGTCGACAAGGCTGTCCACTTTCACCTTTATTGTTTACTATGGCAATTGAACCTTTAGCGATGGCAGTACGTTTACATCCACAAATATATGGAATTAAAGTTGGACCAACAGAACATAAAATATCCCTGTATGCCGATGACATAATTTTGTTTATGTCGAATTTTAAAAAATCAATTCCGACCTTGTTAAATTTAATAAAGAACTTTGGGGAAATATCAGGATATAAAATAAATAAAACAAAATCTTCAATATTAATGTTAAATGAGACCCAGAGAAATCACCCAGCTCCTGAGGTAAATCAATTCAATGTTGTAAATCAGTTTAAATATTTAGGAATTCAAATAGTGCCTAACCTAGAATCAGTCGCCAGTGCCAGCTATGAAGCCTTAATGACAGATATTAATGAGTTGCTTCAGAGATGGATGTCACTACCAATGTCGATGATCGGGAGAATTAATATACTTAAAAGTAATATCTTACCAAAAATAATTTATTTATTTCAAAACATTCCTTTACCATCACCTTCAGATCTATTCTCTAGAATTAAAAAAAAGTTAGTGGAATTTATATGGAGCAATAGGAAGGCTAAATTACGTCTGTTCTTACTATATTTACCATTTGATCGTGGAGGTCTGAAATGTCCAAACTTTGTTGTATTACTGGTCAGCACAACTGAGGTCTATGACATATTATTTTTCATCAAATGATCCTCCTCACTGGACTGAAATGGAATCATACAATTTACCTTTACCTCTTCCCTTATTCATATACTCAGACTCGGCTAAAAAATTACAGAAACAAGTTAAAAATCCAATTGTAAAGCACATGATCAAAATATGGTGTGAAACCAAAAAATATTTAAAAGAACCACACTCACTGTCACAATTTAGCCCAATATGGGGTAATCAATATTTTACACCAGGGAGAGCGGATTCTGTATTTAAAGTATGGAATTTAAATAGATTCAAAAGATTCAAGATTTATATTTGTCACATTCAGATAACATAATGTCTTTTGAAGAACTGAGGATTAAATTCAATCTTAATAGAACACATTTTTTTTTAAATATCTTTAGCTTAGGAATTTTATTCGATCAAATCAAAATAATGCTCTCACCCGACCTACTTATTCTTCCTTGGAAAAAATTTTGACTAAAGATAGTAAGAGAAAGGGTATTATTTCAGAGTTTTATAACTCATTGACACTATTCTCAAGTGAAAACTCACAGAAAAGACTGAATTATTGAAAAGAAGACCTGCAAATTGAAATTTCAGAGGAACAATGGGAAATGGCTTGTGCAGAAGCTCAAACCAAATCAATAAATGTACGTCTTAAATTGATACATTTTAAATGGTTAATGCGGATGTATGTTACACCAGTGGAGTTAAATAGATATAACAAAAACATACCAGATACATGCACAAAACGTATGGAAAGTAAAGGAACCCTATTTCATTGTTTATGGAAATGTAGAAAAATCAGAATGTTTTGGGAAGAGGTGAGGGTAACAATTGAAAAAAATAATTTCAAAACAATTCACATTGAACCCTAAACTGTTCTTGTTGGGTCTGTATCCAGAAAAACATAACTTTAATAAGAGTGAAAGAGCATTCATAGACCTCGGTTTGCTTAATGCCAAAAAATGTATTGCACTACTGTGGAAAAAGACTCATAGACCAGATGTGACTCAGTGGTTAAGACAGATGTTAGCAAACCTTCCACTAGAAAGAATAACATATATACTGAAATCAAAGGAAAATGTGTTTGAGAATATATGGAGGACTTTCATTGATTATGTAAAGAAATTAAACATAACTTCTGAAGAAGAAGGTGAATGATATGTGTGGACCTTGCAAATTCCAAACTGGTGAATGTATATTATGTATACTTATGTAATAGATTACCTAGACTAAACAGAGGATCATTGTTGTTGATTTGCTTTTGTTAATGGTTGTTGTTGTTTTTAGTACATTTTTTTGTTGTTGTTAGTGTTTGTTTTTTAATTTTTAAATTATTTTAGTGTTAGTGTTTGACTTTCTGTGCCATGTGTGGAAAAAAAAAAAAGTAAAATTAAAAAATATTGTGAAAAAAAAAATAACCCTCTCTGGGTTCTTCACAGAAAAAAAGTCCATGGAACATTAACTTTCTGTTGTGCCGTGCACAATGTTAACCACTTGCACTCCGTTGTTCCGCGGGCGGGCAAGTCTCTGCGTCCTAGGGCGCACGAGAGCGCACTCGTGCGCGCTTGGACGCATGACGCATGATAGAGATACTGATGGTGGTGATGTAGGTGGTGTGGCCTCCAAGCACCACTTAAAAAAAAAACCTGCAGACACAGCCGCGAACAGATTAGTTCATCTGATTGACCTCTCATTCGACTAATAAGAGTCTTGACTTGGGTTTCTGAAACCATGAAGAGCCAATGAATGAAAACCTAGGAAGGAGGACCCGCCTACTGTGAATGTAGGAGCCAATTGAAGCACAGAAATTCGGGCTGGTGAAGAGATATTTACTGTTGCAGCAGATGAAAACAAAGGACGCTGGACGAACCTGCTACAGACCCAGGCTCACCCAGCAGCATGGAGAACACCCACAAGTGGGATCTGCACTCATTCCAGCAGAATAGACGTTTAGGATTCTCTTCTGTCATCATAGACTGACGGATGCCGACAACAAAGGTCGTAAATCATTCACCAAAACCGCAATATTGGAATTATGTTTTGATCGGGATCCACGAGCGGACCAGCGTCGCGTTCGTCTGACAATGGGGAAGAGAAGTTCGCCAGGACTCTGCTGCTGTGAAGAGGTAAGGTGTTATAAGCTAAATTATTATTTCTCCCTGAAAATTGTAATCCAAAAAGGACTTTTGACCGATCGGTAAATTACAACCGTATGGCGCACGAAGTACGAAGTGCGTGTGCTGCGATAAACGGTTCATTTGCCGTGTTCGGACCGTGAACGCCCCCGCCCCCCTGCAGAAGAGGAGCGGGGGGGTGTGTTCATGGTCCGAACGCCCCCCGGTCCGCAGGGGGAAGCATATGAGTCTATTCCGTCAAGTAGCGATGGCCGTCTTCTGTAGCGAGGTGGGGGGGACAACCCCCCCCCCACACACACACACAGTAGCGGGGGGGGGGGGGGGGTAGCCGCTGTGAAAACATGCAAGGAGTGTAATCTGTCATGTAGCGAGGGCCGAACTCTGTCTTTTGTAGCGGGGGGGGGACAACCCCCTCCCCACACACACACACACAGACACAGCCCTGAATGTGACCTTTCATTAGAGCCCAAAATGAAGAATCTACATTGAATTATTCAAAAGTTAGACGTTTTTCCAAACTGTGCCATTTGGCTCAATTTGGCACAGTTCCAAAACACCTGGGAACAGCCTGAGAACAAAACTGTGTAAAATATTCATTTTTTGTGGTATTGTTACCAAATTTGGATCTCAGCTTGATAACACTTGGTTCTACATTTCTGTTGCATTTTCCAGCCGGATCAGACAGCTGTGTATTATTTGCAAGCATTTGTATCCAAAAAAACACGGTGGCCAAATTTATTTTCTTCAAGTTCAGTATGTTTAGATGACTGTAACTCAGTGGCCGGAGCACGTAGAGAGATTGTTTTTTTTTGCCAAAAAATTCAAAGTGTTTTCTTTTAAATGAGACCAACCCCATGAAGATGCTGCAAAGGGTTGAATAACAGCTTTCGATTTACTTTGGGAACGTTTTTTTGGGGGCATTTTTAGGAAAATTGCCTGGAGTGCAAGGGGTTAACAGGTAAAAGTTCAGCTTAGTTGTCAGAGCAGAATCTCTTACTTAAATGACTCATATGAACAGTCTCTCAAAGTTCTTGTGTTTATTCCTTATAATCCTTTTGTAGGTTTCAGTAGTCTTGTAGACACCGCTTTTGAACAGCCTTTTCTTTGCATTGGACAAAAAAATAATCGTTTGTCCACTGCAGGTTAAGTACCCTGCATTCTGAATCAATTTTTCTCTTACCTAACCTTTTCACCATTATTCCGTTTTATTTGACAGGGGTGAGTCTAGAATTTATTTATTTTTTCTGTTGGGGGGGGGGGTTCAGATAGGGGCACAGACTGCAGAAGGGTGGAACAGAATGTCACATTCTATGCGTGTATTACTCTCGATCGCGTGGCCAGACTGGAAAAAAAAAAATCATAACGCTTACCCAGTGTGGAGGCAAAAAATAGTCCACAGCGCGGCAGAAGGGAGAGACAGTCCATTCACGTCAGGTCACCAGTGTGGAGGAAAAAATAAGTGCAGGCGGACACAACAAGTCGAAGTTTAAAGTTGTTTTATTCCTCCATCACGAGGCTCACCCAGCGCTCTGGCTGCGCGCTGTGAGCGAGCCCTGAGTAATTGTCTAAGAGCGAATTCTAAGTGTGATAGTGAGGCATGTACAGTCAGCTCTTTTATACAGTGATACAGAGAATGCATGGCACAGAATGCATGGCTGAGTACACGCTCAGCAGGGGAACGAGACGGCGCTCGGCCGGCTTTGGAAGCGAGGTGCGGGAAAAGCTCTGTGCAGGAGGAGGTGGAGGGGGTGGGGGTAAGCGTCTCTGGTATTGTTCAGGGGGCCAGGCCAAATGTGGAGGCGGGCCGTAGTTTGGTGACCACTGGATTAGATTACAAGTCATCTTGGTGATCAAACAAAATAGTTATACAAGAAGCACCATGGGGGGGGGGGGGGGGACAAATGATTAAGAACAATGGGGAGTGGAAAACTAAAAATGAAGCCAGGACACCCTCAAAGACAATCCTGTAATAGTTATGAACTAGAGAAAGAGAGGGGGTGAAAAATCTCTCAATAGTCCAAACCCCAAATAATTTGGGATAAAGTGGCAGCACATTAACAATATTCCAGTTGGTGTAATTATCGAGGGACACCATTACAATAAAATGTGCAATAAAATCACATGAACAATCAGAGCACTGAAGCTTAACATATTTAACGTTTAACAATAACTCTAGGCTCAAAACACTTCGAACTTATGGTGTTAAAAGTATCTGCAGTACCTGAGAGTCAGTCATCTGCAGTATCGGCGGAGTCCCCCATGGTTGTCAAAGTCGGTATGTTTGTTAATGAACACAAGCGCTTCTGAAGGGCTTGTAAAGCTGACCCGATCATTGTTCCACACAAAAACCAGACGAGCGGGGTGATAAAGATGAAAAGAGATGTTAGATTGATGGAGACTGCGGTTCACCGTGTAATAGGAGGAGCGGAGCCGGGCCACCTCCGGGCTGACATCTGGGAAAAAGTGGATCCACTTCCCTTGGTACAAAATTGGTCCATCGTGGTGGCTGGCAAGACGCAGTATTAGCTCTCGGACCCTGTAGCTGTGCATCCAGACCCGAAGTGGCCTTGGCCTGTCCCCCGCCGCTGAAGGTCTGGGTGCGGCAGTCCTGTGGACGCGGTCAGTGATAATTGCCATCTCAAAAGCAGTTGGACCAAAAACTTCACGAAGGAGACCACTGATAAAGTTAGCTGGATCGGGTAACTCCACAGACTCGGGTAAGCCAATAATGTGGATATTCTGTCCTCGTGTGTAGTTGCTCAAGTAGTCCAGTTGTTTCTTAATTACCTCATTTTCCTTTGTAAGCTGAGTCACCGTCTTATCTAGCCCTGTGAGACTGTCACAGGTGTCGGTGAGGGATTCCTCCATGTCTCCAATTTTTCTCCCCTGTTCATCAACAACTTTCTGCAGAGCTGAAATAGCTGCCCCACATTCTTTCTGAAAATTTGCCAGTGACTCAAGATTTCCCGTCCTTAGTTTATCAATAGCGGCCTGAAAGTCAGCAGCAGCTGACTCTGCTAGTGAGGGAGAGGAGAGAAGCTGTGCAGGTTGGCTAGCTGACTTAGCCGCAGAGATAGCCGTCAAAAAAGATGACCTATCCTTTGTTTTTTCACCTGTCTTTGGCATGGTAGCAGTCCCTGGAGTCTTTAATCGTGGAGGAATGGAAATAATTGTTGAAGGAATTTGCAAAAGTACTTTTAAATACAGTATCAAATTGTGCAGGAGCTGCGAGGAGGACGTCTAGCGTGCTCGCATGCTCAACCGGAAGTCCCGTAAAATTCTGACTTTTTCTATTGATTAAAATTGTTCATGTAAATTTAAGACATTTTTCTTCTTAAGATGAGACTTTTTTCCTCATCAGTTTTCTTTTTCTTCTTTTTTCTGGTGAAAACAGGTAGTGTCGATGTAGATTAAATTCATCAGCAACTACTAATGACCTCGTGCAGCCCTGAACGGGTTTCCCAGTTCATAGGGGTAATTTTCAATCTCTACCCCTTGGCCTTTGATTTCAAGGGCTAAGGGGTGGGGGTACAAATGAGAACTGGGACAGACCCCAAATCTACCTGTACTTTACTCTCATATTGGGAATATTTTTCTAGACTGTTTTACAACATTTACTGCTGTTGATAAATAATTCAACAGTGTTTCTCTTGCTATTTTTATGTATCTATGAGTGACATTTGTATTTAAAATGATGGTAAATTTAGTTCAAGGAAATTTTAGCATGTGATACTCAAATTTGATGATGTTGAACATAATTTTCCAACCACAAAATTGTGGCTGGTGAAAACCCTGAGTGTCTAGTGACTTTGGAAAATCACAAGCCACAGTGGCTGCTGAGCAAAAAAAGTTAATGTCAAGCCCTGATTGTCACTATATATAAATACAGTGGTGTGAAAAAGAGTTTGCCCCCTCCCTGATTACTCATTTTTTGTATGTTTGTCACACTTAAATGTTTCAGATCATCAAACAAATTTAAGTATTAGACAAAGATAACACAAGTAAACACCAAATGCAGTTTTTAAATGAAGGTGTTGATTATTAAGGGAAAAAAATCCAAACCTACATGGCCCTGTGTGAAAAAGTGATTGCCCCCTAAACCTAATAATTGGTTAGGCCACCCTTAGCGGCAACAACTGCAATCAAGCAGTTGCAATAACTGGCAATGAGTCTTTTACAGTGCTGTGGAGGAATTTTGGCCCACTCATCTTTGCAGAATTGTTGTAATTCAGCCACACCGTAGGGTTTTTGAGCATGAACCGCCTTTTTAAGGTCATGCCACAGCAGCTCAATCTGATTGAGGTCAGGACTTTGACTAGGCCACTCCAAAGTCTTCATTTTGTTTTTCTTAAGCCATTCAGAGGTGGACTTGCTGGTGTGTTTTGGATCATTGTCCTGCTGCAGAACCCAAGTGCGCTTCAGCTTGAGGTCACGAACAGATGGCCGGACATTCTCCTTCAGGATTTTTTGTTAGACAGCAGAATTCATGGTTCCATTTACCACAGCAAGTCTTCCAGGTCCTGAAGCAGCAAAACAGCCCCAGATCATCACACTACCACCACCATATTTTACTGTTAGTAAAATATACTGTTTTTTAATAGGTTCAACTCACAGTCTGTCACCCCAGCAACACAACCAGACCCCCACACACCCCTCCCCACCCACCCTCCTGTGCAGAACCTTTCTCCATCTCCCCCCTCCTCCTCCTCAGGGGGCACCAGGACCCTCCCTCACTTCACGGTGACGACAGACCAGGTGGAGAAACAGCTGGAGAGACTCTGTCAGCGGGAAGCGGCGGGCCCTGATGGCATCTCCGCCAGGACCCTGAGGACCTGTGCCAACCAACTAGCTCCAGTACTGAAACACCTGTACAACCTGAGCCTGAGTCTGGAGAGAGTACTGGTGCTGTGGAAGACATCCTGCCTAGTTCCTGTCCCCAAGAAGTCATCTCCAACGGACCTGAACGACTATCGACCAGTTGCCCTCACATCTCATGTGATGAAGGTTCTGGAGAGACAGGTCTTAGCCCACCTGAGGCTGCAGGTGAAGACGTGGCTGGACCCTCTGCAGTTTGCATATCAGCCCCATTTAGGAGTTGAAGATGCTGTCATCTACCTGCTGCAACGAGCACATCTGCACTTGGATGGTGGAGGAGATACTGTGAGAATCACTTTTTTTGATTTCTCCAGTGCCTTTAAAGGCGTCGGCCGGACGAAAATTCAATATCGCTAAATCATATCTTAAATTTTTGTGTGAGACGAGCTAATTTGAACCGCACATGTTTTGGTGTCAACAAATGTCGCATAAGGTGACAATGCGCTCTTGAAGTACGCTGTCCTTGAGAGCTGTCTGACTCAGCCGAGCGATCAGCGGCTAAGATGGCCACTGACTGTGTGACATCATCACAGGGAGAGACACGCACACGCTCGGCGGACATTGTTTGTTGTTTACGTTTTAAAATCGGCGAATACGGATATTTCTCGGAGTACTTGTGGATTACAAATAGATTATTTATTAAGATTAGGATTTCAGGAATTGAATTAATTATGGTTTGGCGTTGTGTTGTCTACGGGTGCAACGTTATACCAGCGGAGCATGCGGTGAGTGTTTTTGAATTTCCCGTCCTTGGGAAAATCAGAACGGCATGGGTGAAATTTGTTCAGAAAACGTGAAAAAATTGGAATGATGTCGGTAACTCACCCAACATGTGCAGTAGACATTTCGTTGACAGCGATTTCGAGAATAAGATGCAATTTGTGTCACGACTCGCCGCTCATCAGCGGCTTCAGCTGCGCGCACACCTGCGTAGTACAAATTCAAAGATGCGAGCACTACATACGATCCCGCAGCTCCTGAGAGACTGCAACCTAACACAAAAAACAGTTTCACACAATGAAACAACAGTGCATGTATTATATATATATATATATATATATATATATATATATATAAATTATTATCCCATTGATTTTCATCATTTTTGGTCACATATCTCACACCTACAATTTATTTATTTCAGGGACAAAGGGCTGTGAAAAAGTGTTGATATGATCAACAAAACACGGGTCCTCAGGGATGTGCGAAAGCTGAGTCCAGGGCAGCAAACTTCAAATGTGGAGGCTTTCAACAGTCTGATTATTCATTTTGCACCAAAGAGTGTACACTTCTCATTCCTTGGAATGTTTTCTTTTTTTCCACAATATCTTTATTGAACCTTTTTTTTTTAACAAACATGATACAAACAATCAAACACTAACACTAAAGTACTACAAAAAAAAAAAATGCACTAAAAAACACCAACAACCACCAACAAAATCAAATCTTCAACAATGCTCCTCTGTTTAGTCTAGACAATCCAATACATAAGTATACATATTATGTTCACCAGTTTGGAATTTACAAGGTCCACACACATCATTCACCTTCTTCTTCAAGAGTTATGTTTAAATTTTTTACATAATCAATAAAAGGTCTCCATATATTCTCAAACACAATTTCCTTTGATTTCAGTATATATGTTATTCTTTCTAATGGAAGGTTTGTTAACATCTGTCTTAACCACTGAGTCACATCTGGTCTATGAGTCTTTTTCCATAATAGTGCAATACATTTTTTGGCATTAAGCAAACTGAGGTCTATGAATGTTCTTTCACTTTTATTAAAATTATGCTTTTCTGGGTACAGACCCAACAAAAACAGTTTAGGATTCAATATGATTTGTTTTGAGATTATTTTTTCAATTGTTACCCTCACCTCTTCCCAAAACATTCTTATTAATCTACATTCCCATACACAATGAAATAGGGTTCCTTTACTTTCCATGCATTTTGTGCATGTATCTGGTATATTTTTGTTATATCTATTTAACTCCTCCGGTGTAACATACATCCGCATTAACCATTTGAAATGTATCAATTTAAGGCGTACATTTATTGATTTGGCTTGAGCTTCTGTACAAGCCAATTCCCATTGTTCCTCTGAAATTTCAGTTTGCAGATCTTCTTTCCAGTAGTTTAATCTTTTCAGTGAATTTTCACTTGAAGATAGTGTCAATGAGTTATAAAACTCTGAAATAATACCCTTTCTTTTACTATCTTTCATCAACATTTTTTCCAAGGATGAATAGATAGGTCGAGTGAGAGCTTTATTTTGATTTGATCGAATAAAGTTTCTAAGTTGAAGATATTTAAAAAAATGTGTTCTATTGAGATTAAATTTGATCCTCAGCTCTTCAAAAGACATTATGTTGTCTGCACATGGCAAATATAAATCCTGAATCTTCTGTATCCCTTTTAAATTCCATACTTTAAATACAGCGTCCGCTCTCCCTGGTTTAAAATATTGATTACCCCATATTGGACTAAATTGTGACAATAACTGTGGTTCTTTTAAATAGTTTTTAGCTTCACACCATATTTTGATCATATGCTTTACAAATGGATTTTTAACTTGTTTTTGTAATTTTTTTTGCCGAATCTGAGTATATGAATATGGGAAGAGGTAAAGGTAAATTGTATGATTCCATTTCAGTCCAGTGAGGGAGATCATTTGATGAAAAATAATATGTCATAGACCTCAGTTGTGCCGACCAATAATACAACATAAAATTTGGACATTTCAGACCTCCACGATCAAATGGTAAATATAATAAAGACAGACGTAATCTAGCCCTCCTGTTGTTCCATATAAATTCCACTAACTTTTTTTTAATTCTTGAGAATAAATCTAAAGGTGGTGGTAAGGGAATGTATTGAAATAAATAAAGTATTTTAGGTAAGATATTACTTTTAAGTATATTAATTCTCCCGATCATCGACATTGGTAGTGACATCCATCTCTGAAGTAACTCATCAATATCTGTCATTAAGGCTTCATAATTGACACTGGCGACTGATTCTAGCTTAGGCACAATTTGGATTCCTAAATATTTGAACTGATTTACAACATTGAATTGATTTACCTCAGGGGCTGGGTAATTTCTCTGGGTTTCATTTAGCATTAATATTGAAGATTTAGTTTTATTTATTTTATATCCTGATATTTCCCCGAAATTCTTTATTAAATTCAACAAGGTCGGAATTGATTTTTTAAGATTCGACATAAACAAAATTATGTCATCGGCATACAGGGAGATTTTATGTTCTGTTGGTCCAACTTTAATTCCATATATTTGTGACTGTAGACGTATCGCCATCGCTAAAGGTTCAATTGCCATAGTAAACAGTAAAGGTGAAAGTGGACAGCCTTGTCGACATCCTCTATTGATTTTGAAATATTGTTATTTGTTAGAATTTCTGCAGTAGCATTATTATATATTATCTGAACCCATTTTATGAAATTATTTCCAAGTCCAAACCTTTGTAAGACTTCAAAAAGAAAGGGCCATTCAACTCTATCAAAGGCTTTTTCGGCATCCAGTGATAAGAGAGCTGTATCCGGTGCTTCTTTATTAGAATAAATAATATTAAATAGTCTTCTTACATTATGGAAGCCTTGTCTTCCCTTTATAAAGCCATTCTGATCTCGATTAATAATATTTGGTAAAATTTCTTGTATTCGTCTTGCTAAAATTTTACAGATTATCTTAAGGTCGGCATTTAATAGGCTTATTGGTCTCATATTTTCACATTTATTAGAGGGCTTACCTGGTTTTGGCAACAGTATAATTAAGGCATTATTCATATATGATGGTAAATTACTATTTTGAAATGCTTCTAAAACCATTTCCAAAAAAGGTTTTGTTAATTTATTAACAAATTAATTTATTCTTAAATTTTTTATAAAGGTCAACTTGAAGACCATCCATCTGGTCCTGCACTTTTTCCTGATTTCATATTATCAATGGCTAGTCCAACTTCTTCTTGACTAATTTTAGACTCCAGTATCTCCCTATTTTCATTTGGAATACACGGTATAAATAGTTCGTTCAAAAACCCATGTAGTTTTGTTAAGTCAGATTCATTTTTGGTATCATATAATTTTTCATAGTAATCTCTAAAGGCTCTATTAATTTCTGAAGGATCTATAACTACCTGTCCATTACTTATAATACTGGTAATTGGTGTTTTAGATTCTAATTGTTTAATCTGCCATGCCAATAACTTTCCTGATTTTTCACCTTGTTCATAAAAAGATTGTTTCAATCTTAGAAGACTCGAGGCAGCTCTATTCGCTGATTTTTTGTCATATTCAGCTCTCAAAATCAGTAATTCGTTCTCCAACCTTGGATCTCTTCCTGCATATACTCTTTCTTGAAGAATTTTTATTTTATGTTCCAATTGGACTCTCTCCTCTCGAGTCTTCTGATGTCAAAGAACTCATCTATCTGTTTTTCTATGTATTTAACAAATTCCTCATCCTGAAGCCATTTATGCTGAAATTGCCATCTACCTGGTTCCTTTGTCAATTTCTTATCTACATATATTAGACAGCAGGGTGCATGATCAGAGATCACGATGTTATCATAAAAACAGTTTTGAATCTTGGACCTTAATTCTGTGGAGATCAAAAAATAATCAATACGTGAAAAATGTCTTGTAGGTATTGGAATAACAAGAGTATGCTTTAACTTGTGGTTTCATTTCTCTCCATATATCTATCAATTTCAGTTCTTTCATAAAATGATTAATGGTCATCCTACATCCATTGTGCGTACAGTCCAGTCCTGTTGATCTATCTATACCGGGATTCAATGTACAATTAAAATCCCCTGCTATTATATGTTGCCCTGTAAGTGATGATAAGATAAGAAATAAATTAGCAAAGAACTTTTGATCATCTATATTGGGACCATATAAGTTCACCAAATTTATATTTTCTAATAGCAAAGATCCTTGAATGATTACATATCTTCCAAATTTGTCTCCAATTACATTTTTCACTTGAAATGGGACCGATTTATGTATGAGAGTCATAACTCCCCTGGCTCGGGATGAAAATGATGAGGTGAAAACATTTCCTTGCCATCTACTCCTAATTCTTTTTACATCCTCCTCTACTAGATGAGTTTCTTGTAAAAACACAATTTTTGAACCCATGTCTTTTATTTTATTCATAACTTAAGTTTTTTAAAATTTTGTAGACCTCTGCAATTCCATGAAGTTAAATTAAGATTAACGCTTTGATTTATGATCAATAGGGAGTTTGGGATTACCTTGCAGTGTAAACATGCTCAAACAGAAAAGCAAAAAAATGAGTGGTTGAACATTCACCCTACAAACTACACACAAACAAATTCCCCCTTCCTACATTTGTGGCAATCCCCCCAAAAACAAAAGAAAAATTCCGTCTCCCGATATAGCCATCGACCGTTCCACACCCACGAGGATCAGCCAAAGCCACTCCTTCTTCATCCTCCCAATCACCCTAACTCTACTGCTTTTAATAACGTAACATTAACTCTCTTCTGTAATTTTCCAATTTAACTCCAAAATTTTATAGCAATTTTGTACTTTTTTTTTTATTTTTATTTTTTTTAATATGTAATACAATCTATATTTTGTAATCTTGTTATATGCTTCTAATCAGTTAAATGCTCAAATATTCTACCCTATATTCTGTTCATGCTTAGCTCCCACCAGTCTCTTCCTGAATCTTCTTGATGAGCTCCTGCGCCTCCTCGGGGGTCTTGAAGATGTGTGTTCTGCCCTCATATGTGACCAGAAGTCTTGCAGGGTGAATCACTCCATGACGAATCTCAAGGTTGCGCAGTTCTTTACGGATGGGGTCAAACTGCTTCCTTAATTGTTGGATTCCTGAGGCCAAATCTGGGTAGAACCGCACCTGCTGATCTTGGTATTTAATTTCTCCTTTGGCCCGCACCGCGTTGGAGATCGTCATCCTGTCTATGTAACTGAGAAACTTCATAATTAACGTCCTCGGTGCTGCCTTGTTACCTCTCGGTGGGCCAATTCGGTGGGAGCTTTCCAAGACGACTGATGATTTTAGCTCCGCGTTGTTCAGCGCCTCCGGGATCCACCCCTCCAAAAAGGAGCATGAATCACGACCTTCGGCTCCCTCCGGTAAACCCACCAGCCTCAGGTTGTTCCGTCTGGACCGGGACTCCAAGTCCAGAACGTTATTTTCCAGATCTTTATTTTTTTTTTCCAAAGTGCGCACCTTTATTTGAAGTCCGCTGATTTCATCCTCCGCACTTGAAACACGAAGCTCCGCCTGCGTCACTCGCTCCACGCAGTCACCCAACTCCTTTCTCATTGCATCCAACGCTGCCATAATCCCATCAAGTTTAGCGGAAAAGTCTGCTCTCATTGAGCTAATGGCAGCCAGCACTGCACCTGTGCCGCCATCATCATCAGTTACCGCACCACCGCTAGTTTCATCCGCCATATCCGCAGCTTTTTCTACTGCGCCACAAACTTTAAAGTCCGTTAATTTGGACTGCTTTCGCGATTCAATTTTTCCCCCGCTTGATTTCCCAGCCTTAGTCTTCCCCGGCATATCCTCACCCAAACGCTGGGAAAAGTTCTGTTCCAAATGAGAGAGTTATTTGCCGAATCTTTATTTCCAGGAGCAGAGCAGAGTGATACGTGTCCTTCTAGGCGGCCGCCATAACCGGAAGTCCCATTCCTTGGAATGTTGACAAGGTGAGGAGATGCAATATGTGACCAAAAATATGAAATGCAGTTATAATAACAGTGCCAGTTACATAGAGTTTCTGCTGATAGACAGATCACTTATATGTCCAAAAATAAATCATTGTGATAATATTCTAATTACAGACTTTGTTTAGCTGTAATGCACTTTAATGAAAATGCAGGCCGCAAGCAGGCACAGAATAGTGAAGGTGAGCCGGTCTTCATCATCAGGTACCCAAAATTCAAAAAAGGCGGATATACACTGCAAGCAAAGAAAGTTAATCCAACTTTCGGGGAGTATAAGAAAAATTAGTATCATTTTCTAGGCTTGTATATGATATTTACAGTGGGTGGAGGGTTGGTCTTCATTCAACTTTCACATTTCATAGCTTTTATCAAATTATGTTAATTTGGGTCAAATTTGTATTTCGTACTGTAGTCAAATGGATGTCTAATTTTTATTGAATATATTTTTTTTCAGAATATGTGGATGATCTGATGAATACTCTGTTCAACAAAACCTTGGTTGATCCAACCCACTTATGGGAGCAGTGGCACTATGTACAAGCCAGAGTTCCCACCACATTGAGTGCCGAATTGAACCCGAATTTTATACCATAAAATGGTAGAAAAATTATTCAAATCTATATGACATGCAACTTTGATGAATGCTGAAATATTAGAATTATAAAATTGACATGAACATTAATAAACTCAATATATGATTTTACAAAACTTTATTTAAATATCATTTTTCACAAATCTAATCTTGGTAGGCAAAATCCCTTGTAGTGATCCGATGGGAATGTTTCTCTGATGAGGCTCACAGCACAGGCAGGCAATATCACCCTCACTTCTTCCTGAGCTGACATCACTGCTGCCTGCCCCTATCGACAGATGGCGGTACTGCAGCATCACTAAGTGAAAGATGGGCTGTTACCAAATAAAGTCATTTATGGAGGCTGGTGACACATATTAAATCACGGGAATGGCCAGAATGGAATATTTTCATACAATCAGTTTATTGGTTCAATAAAAAAATGTCACCGTCCGAGGACTTTAAAACCACCCAGCCACTGCTGCTGGGTGAGAAGCTGCAGGTGATGGGGGTTGACAGCTCTGTGAGCGCCTGGATTACTGATTACCTGACAGGCAGACCACAGTTTGTCCGGCTGGGCAATGTCTTGTCTGGGGTGGTGGCTTGTGATACGGGAGCTCCACAGGGGACTGTGCTCTCTCCTTTTCTCTTTACCTTATACACCACTGACTTTCAGTACAACACAGAGTCATCCACCTGGAGAAATTCTCTGACGACTCAGCTGTTGTGGGGCGTATAAGAGGAGGAGAGGAGGGGGAGTACAGGAAACTGGTAGACAGATTTGTGGAGTGGACGGAGCAGAATCACCTGAGATTGAATGTCAGCAAGACCAGAGAGATGGTGATTGACTTCAGGAAGAGGAAGACCCCTTCTCAGCCACTGCAGATTATGGGGGAGGATGTGGGAGTGGTTGAGGACTATAAATATCTGGGTGTCAGGATCAGCAGCGGGTTGGACTGGAGATCCAACACAGATGCTGCGCACAAGAAGGGGATGAGCAGACTCTACTTCCTGAGGAAGCTGAGATCCTTCCAACGTGTGCAGCAGGATGCTGGAGCTTTTCTACCAGACCGTTGTCGCCAGCGCCATCTTCTTTACTGCTGTCTGTTGAGGTAGCAGTATCAGGGCCAGAGACACCAACAGACTTGACAAGATTATCAAGAGGGCTGGCTCTGTAATTGGTCTCAGACCGGAGACCTTTGAGACAGTAGTGGAGAGGAGAACACTAAATAAACTGTGATCCATCATGGACAATCCTGATCACCCCCTCCACCACACACTAGAAAGACAGCAAAGCACTTTCTCCAGTAGACTACTACAGCTTCGCTGTCGAACAGCCAGGTACAGGAAATCTTTCCTGCCACGTGCAATTTCACTGTATATTAACTCATTATGATGGTGTATTCTGGTCATAACAATGCTGCCACACTGCACCTTACAGACTAACTGGTACCTCACATTTCACTCTGCTCTTGATAGTCCTTCTTTGTACTATGGGATGATTCATGTGTTTATACGGGTCATCATATACTAAGCTATGATGTATATTGGTTTTATAGTCGTGTTAGTTTTTACTTTCCATGGGTAATAAAACACATTGTCCTGTGTGTTTCTGTTGTTTGGTTGTCTTCTTTCATGCTGCTGTTACACTGTAATATCTATCTATCTATCTGTCTGTCTGTCTGTCTATGTTCCTTTTCTGAAATGCTGTGTTACTTTTACGGCAGATGTAATAGGACACATACCTTCCAAAAAGTTCAACTTTTGTCTCGTCAGTTCACAGAGTATTTTCCCAAAAGTCTTGGATGATCATCAAGATGTTTTCTGGCAAAACTGAGACAAGCCTTTGTGTTCTTTTTGCTCAGCAGTGGTTTTCGTCTTGGAACTTTGCTATGCAGGCCATTTTTGCCCAGTCTCTTTCTTATGGTGGAGTCATGAACACTGACCTTAACTGAGGCAAGTGAGGCCTGCAGTTCTTTGGATGTTGTTGTGGGGTCTGTTGTGACCTCTTGGATAAGTCATCTCTGCACTATTGTGGTTATTGTGGTCGGCCGGCCGCTCCTGGGAAGGTTCACCACTGTTTCATGTTTTTGCCATTAATGGCTCTCACTGTGGTTCGCTGGGGTCCGAAAGCTTTAGAAATGGCTTTAATAACCTTTTCCACACTGATCTCAGTTACTTTTTCTCATTTGTTCCTGAATTTCTTTATATTGCAGCATGATGTCTGGCTTTTGAGGATCTTTTGGTCTTCTTCACTTTGTGAAAAAGAGAAGTGATTTCTTGATTGAGAACAGGTGTGGAAGTAATCAGGCCTGGGTGTGGCTAGAGAAATTGAACTTGGCTTTCCAAAGATGTGATAAACCCACAGTTAATTTATGTTTTAACGGGGGTGGGGTAATCACTTTTTCACACAGGGCCATGTAGGTTTGATTTTTTTTTTTTACCCTTAATAAACACCTTCATTTTAAAAACTGCATTTTGTTTACTTGTGTTATCTTTGTCTCATATTTAAATTAGTTTGACTAGTGCATGCCCATGCAAACCCGTGCATGCCCATAGAAAGCAAGTGTAAGCAAACATTTCTGCATGCCCATAGAAAGTTACTGTTACCATGGCACCAGCAACCATAGTGAAACCTGCCTTGAATCTTTGACATCACTCGTTCGTTGATGCCTGCCTTTGATCTGTGATGCCTGCCTTTGATCTTTGATAATGTCATAGCGAGTGCTATGATCATGAGTAATCCCTGCCTTTGATTTTTGATGATGTCATAGTGAGTCCTATGATCGTGACTGAAGCCTGCCTTTGATCTCGTAGCAAGTCCTGTGCTCGTGACATTATGACATCGTGACAGAGATTTCTTGAATGATATACACTCACCGGCCACTTTATTAGGTACACCTGTCCAACTGCTCGTTAACACTTAATTTCTAATCAGCCAATCACATGGCGGCAACTCAGTGCATTTAGGCATGTAGACATGGTCAAGACAATCTCCTGCAGTTCAAACCGAGCATCAGTATGGGGAAGAAAGGTGATTTGAGTGACTTTGAACGTGGCATGGTTGTTGGTGCCAGAAGGGCTGGTCTGAGTATTTCAGAAACTGCTGATCTACTGGGATTTTCACGCACAACCATCTGTAGGGTTTACAGAGAATGGTCCGAAAAAGAAAAAATATCCAGTGAGCGGCAGTTCTGTGGGCGGAAATGCCTTGTTGATGCCAGAGGTCAGAGGAGAATGGCCAGACTGGTTCGAGCTGATAGAAAGGCAACAGTGACTCAAATAACCACCCGTTACAACCAAGGTAGGCAGAAGAGCATCTCTGAACGCACAGTACGTCGAACTTTGAGGCAGATGGGCTACAGCAGCAGAAGACCACGCCGGGTGCCACTCCTTTCAGCTAAGAACAGGAAACTGAGGCTACAATTTGCACAAGCTCATCGAAATTGGACAATAGAAGATTGGAAAAACGTTGCCTGGTCTGATGAGTCTCGATTTCTGCTGCGACATTCGGATGGTAGGGTCAGAATTTGGCGTCAACAACATGAAAGCATGGATCCATCCTGCCTTGTATCAATGGTTCAGGCTGGTGGTGGTGGTGTAATGGTGTGGGGAATATTTTTTTGGCACTCTTTGGGCCCCTTGGTACCAATTGAGCATCGTTGCAACGCTACAGCCTACCTGAGTATTGTTGCTGACCATGTCCATCCCTTTATGACCACAATGTACCCAACTTCTGATGGCTACTTTCAGCAGGATAATGCGCCATGTCATAAAGCTGGAATCATCTCAGACTGGTTTCTTGAACATGACAATGAGTTCACTGTACTCAAATGGCCTCCACAGTCACCAGATCTCAATCCAATAGAGCATCTTTGGGATGTGGTGGAACGGGAGATTCGCATCATGGATGTGCAGCCGACAAATCTGTGCCAACTGTGTGATGCCATCATGTCGATATGGACCAAACTCTCTGAGGAATGCTTCCAGCAACCCGTTACTAGCATGGTGTACCTAATAAAGTGGCCGGTGAGTTCCTTGTCTCCATGGCATGGGTCCCAGCCCACATCCTCGCTTTAAGTTGGGATTTTCTGTATTTCACCTTATTATTATCCTGGGTTGCTATTATTGTTATTATTACTAGTGCATACCCGTGCTTGCCCGTAGAAACCAAATATAAGCAAGTATTTCTGCATGCCCGTAGAAAGCAGGTCTAAGCAAGCATTTCTGCTTGCCCGTCGAAAGTTACTGTTACCATTGCAACAGTAACCATGGCGATGCCTGCCTTTGATCTTTGACATGGTTAAGCAAGTACTTCTGCATGTCCGTCGAAAGCAAGTGTAAGCAAGCAGTTCTGCATGTCCATAGAAAGTGTTCTGACCTCACAATGTGCCTATGATGTCTATATGACATCATAGGAGGATGACGGCATTGCGAATATCTTTATGATGGCATCACGAGTCCTATGATGCCTGAGATTATAGGACGGCCTATGATGCATCATAGGACATCATGCAGACATCATAGGCTATGATCCTAGGCATCATAGGACTCACAATGCCTTCATAAAGATATTCGCGATGCCGTCATCCTCCTATGATGTCATATAGAATCATGTCTTTATGATGGCATTGTGAATATCTCTGACAGCATAGCGAGGCCTATGATGCCTGAGATGTGCCGTCATATAGACACCATATCTTTGACGGCATCACGAGTCCTATGATGCCTATCTGTTTATGTGCTGTCATATAGACAGTCCTATGATGCCTATCTGTATGTGTCGTCATATAGACATCATATCTTTATGATGGCACTGCAAATGACGACATCGCGAGTCCTATGATGCCTGTCTGTCTATGTGCTCGTCATATAGACAGTCCTATGATGCCTGTCTTTCTATGTGCCGTCATATAGACATATCTTTATGACATCCTGAGATCATAGGACTGCCTATGATGCATCATAGGACATCAGGCAGCCATCACAGGCCGTCCTTTGGTGTCCTATTAATGTGACACACACAGACATTTCACCTTATTTTAACTAGTACATTCCCGTGCATACCCGTCCATGCCCGTAGAAACCAAGTATAAGCAAGTATTTGTGCATGCCTGTTGCTGAAGGGTCTCCTTCTCTCTTGGACGGTCGTGTTGTTCACAGTCATGCCTGCGGCGTACTGCTGGAACCTGAGGTGTTTCATGTTCATGGCATCTTTTCTGACGTGCAGCAGTTCTCATTCTATTGCTCTCCATCTGGTGGGTCTTCTTCATTCAGACCACTGGTTGAGGGATAGGTGCGTCGTAATTCTAGTTGATGGGCAGGATCATGAAAATAGATCCGAGCAAAAAGTGGCTTTTGACCCTGTTAAGGAAGGCCCGTGCATGCCCGTAGAAACCAAGAAACTGGAGCACTCTGAGAAAATCAGCGCTTTGCTTGGCATTTTACACATTTGTAGTGTAGACTGGCATTCTTCAAGGTTACACATTTTTACTGTGTCAGCACCTCTTTAAAAACGACATTGCTGAGAAAGCAACGCTTCTGAGTTTCTTCATTTTGAGCAACAATACGAAGACTTCTTGATCTGGCAACTCTGCTCGCAGCATCGTAGAATTGGCCATGGCTGCAGAAATCTGTTGTGCAGAAAACGGATGTGCTGTAAAGACTGGCACTGTGACTTAATTCACCTTGCCAATTTTGAGCCATATGACATAAAGACACAATTGTCTAGGCATCGTGAGTGATGGTCTATACAGACGTGGACAAAATTGTTGGTACCCCTCTGTTAATGAAAGAAAAACCCACAATGGTCACAGAAATAACTTGAATCTGACAAGTGGTAATAAATAAAAATTCTATGAAAATTAACCAATGAAAATCAGACAATGCTTTTGAATTGTGGTTCAACAGAATTACTTTAAAAAACAAATTCATGAAACGGGCCTGGACAAAAATCATGGTACCCTTAACTTAATATTTTGTTACACAACCTTTTGAGACAATCACTGCAATCAAAACGATTTCTGTAACTGACAGTGAGACTAATGCACCTCTCAGCAGGTATTTTGGCCCACTCCTCCTGAGCAAACTGCTCCAGTTGTCTCAGGTTTGAAGGGTGCCTTCTCCAGACGGCATGTTTCAGCTCTTCCACAGTTGTTCAATAGGATTTAGATCAGGGCTCATAGAAGGCCACTTTAGAATAGTCCAATGTTTTGCGCTTAGTCATTCTTGGGTGTTTTTAACTGTGTGTTTTGGGTCATTATCCTGTTACAGGACCCATGACCTGCGACTGAGACCAAGTTGTCTCACACTGGGCAGCACATTTCTCTCTAGAATACCTTGATAATCTTGAGATTTCATTGTACCCTGCACAGATTCAAGACATCCTGTGCCAGATGCAGCAAAGCAGCCCCAGAACATAACAGAACCTCCTCCATGTTTCACAGTAGGGACAGTGTACTTTTCTTGGTATGCTTCATTTTTGCGTCTGTGAACATAGAGCTGATGTACCTTGCCAAAAAGTTCCAGTTTTGTCTCGTCTGTCCATAGGACATTCTCCCAGAAGCTTTGTGGCTTGTCAACATGCAGTTTGGCAAATTCCAGTCTGGCTTTTTTACAATTTGTTTTCAACAGTTGTGTCCTCCTTGGTTGTCTCCCATGAAGTCCACTTTGGCTCAAACAATGACGGATGGTGCGATCTGACACTGATGTACCTTGACCTTGGAGTTCACCATGAATGTTTTTAGAGGTTGTTCTGGGCTCTTTTGTTACTATTCGTATTATCCGTCTCCTCCTGCGGCCATGTCCAGGGAGGTTGGCTACAGTCCCGTGGATCTTAAATTTCTGAATAATATGTGCAACTGTAGTCACAGGAACATCAAGCTGCTTGGAGATGGTCTTATAGCCTTTACCTTTAACATGCTTGTCCATAATTTTCTTTCTAATCTCCTGAGACAACTCTCTCCATTGCTTCCTCTGGTCCATTATTTAGTGTGGTACACACCATGTCACCAAACAGCACAGTGACTACTTGTCACCCTTTAAATAGGCCGACTGACTGATTACAAGTTTGTAGACACCTGTGATGTTAATTAGAAGACACATCTTGGTTGAACATGTCCCTATGGTCACATTATTTTCAATCTTTTCTAGGGGTACCATCATTTTTGTCCAGGCCTGTTTCATGAGTTTGTTTTTTAAAGTAATTCTGTTGAACCACAATTCAAAAGCATTGTCTGATTTTCATTGGTTAATTTTCATAGAATTTGTATTTATTACCCCTTTTGTCAGATTCAAGTTATTTCTGTGACCATTGTGGGTTTTTCTTTCATTAACAGAGGGGTACCAACAATTTTGTCCACGTCTGTATGACATCATAAAGACACATTTGTCTATATGACGGCATCACGAGTCCTATGTTGCCTGATATCATCGGATCATCATAGGACATCATGCAGATGTCTTAGGCCATCCTATGATGTCCTATAAATGTGACAGACACAGAGATTTCTTGAATTAAGAGTGATCTGAAACATTTAAGTGTGACAAAGATACAAAAAAATGAGAAATCAGGAAGGGAGCAAACACTTTCACTCTCACTCACTCACTCACTCACTCACTCACTCACTCACTCACACACGCGCGCGCGCACATTGTTCTTCCTACATTCAAAGTCTTCATTTTAACATGTAAAAAAGTGTAAAAAGATCCTCAGTTACTGCAAGTCAGGGCTGACACTCCCTTGCCTTTGTCAGTGTTATTGCAGTTAAGCATGTGTGGGATTGTGTTGGTAGTGGACCATCTCTCATTATCCATGTTTTGCAAAGCAACAAAAAGCCCACTGACCTATTTTTTTCTTTCAGCAGGTCTGACTCGTCCCCTGAGATGTTACTGAGCGATGAGGATGGGTCAGAGAAGGAAATCACGCTGGTGAAGCAACCAGACTGTAAACCAACCTCCAAAAAACGCATCATCTGCAGCATCTGACACAGCTATGGCCTGCCTGCCCTCCTGATCCTCCTCCACTGCAACTTTTGTTTGGATAAATCAAACCCCACAGTCTTGTCAGTATGGCCACTCCCTTCCTGTGGAAGCTTTCTTCCCAGAAGCTAGGTTTCTTCCTGGTTAGCTTTGGCTTCATTTGGGGCATGATGCTGCTACATTTCACCATCCAGCAGCGAGCCACCCATGAAAACAGTGCTGTGCTGCGACAACAAATTCTGGACCTTAGCAAACGCTACATCAAAGCACTAGCTGAGGAGAACCAGAGCGTCATGGATGGACCATATGTGGGCACCATGACGGCATATGGTGAGTACACAACCACTGCATGTTACTTTCAGGGAACTATATGGACCCTCTCTTAAATTCAGTTAGGTTAGTGGCCATATTTTTTTCAGCTAGCAGCATCCACATGTGATTGAACAAATTTATCAGTGAATGAGCCAGTTCCATTATTATTTCTGATACAGTACAGTGTTTCCTCTGGCTGAAAGTCCTTGGCGCGGTGGCAACATATTTTTCCGGGGGTCACTTGACACTATTGTAACTGGAGTATGTTAATTTTATACTATTTATTTCTTTTTTTTTTAAAAATTTGCACAGTAACTTTGCATGTGGAACTTACCATTTGAAGTATTATACAACCAAGGCTTGAATGCTGGAATATTGGGCCAGTTGGGTTCCCACCCAGATGTCCTGTGTTTAGACTTTTTACTGGTTGTAATCCTTCGCTCCTTCCTCTGGTCTCACCTCACCTGGACTGTCTGCCTGAACACGTTCCTCCTCTTGGCTCCTTTCTTCGGTCTCATCTTTCCCTCTCTGAGCCCTGTCTAAGTCAGATTCTCTCTCTGTCTATGGTGGTATACAAACAGGTTAGAAAATACTTATTTTATTTATTGATTGATTTTATTTGAACATCAAGACAAAAAAAAATAAAAACAAGGAATGAAAACCAAAAAAATAAAAATAACAAAAAAATGTCCTTGTTCAAAAGGAGTGGGACGAAGCCAACTTTATGTAGTCCTACCCCTTCTCCATACCCAATAAATTATATCATTCTAGTCATTATCCATCCCATAATTCCATTCATTATACAATACCATAATATACAATGCATCTTATAATTAAATTATGTAATAGAAATAATACAACAATGATAGTTTATAATGACAATAATACCAACATCTAATAATGATTGTAATAATAATAAGTAAATACTTTTGGTATGTTTAATATGATTATAGACAATATTATCATCATAATCACCATATATACCACCATATACCCCCACATGGCTTACAGTACCTTGGCACAATAAGTAACCATATAATAATAACCATAATTATAGGTAGCCATAATAGCCAGGAGCCGCACTGGGGTTAAGCTCCCAGTAAAGCTCCCAGTGCTCATAAAATGCTCCTTACGGCGTGCGTCTCGAAAAGCCTCTGACAACTAAGTCCAACTCCTAGCCTGCCCGTGTGGTTTAGTCTCTAAGCCCGGCGGAACTGCTTTTATTAATAGGAGAAGGGGCGAGGGCGGATCTCTGGTGCCTTAAAACCAGATGCTTCGGGTAGATGGTGGCTCGTCAACCTGGGAAGGTAGCCCATCTAGGGGAAGGTAAACCCTGATTTCAAACCTTCGCTGCCTTGCAGCACACCTGGTCACGGGAAAGGCTTCGGGAGTCAACCCTGAGGAAAAATCCGGAGTCGGAGCCCCTAAGGCAGTTCTGTGTTGTGCTCAACATCGTTCTGGCAGCTCCTGCGACGGCGCTGGTGCCAAACTGTAGCAGCCTTGCTGTTCCTTTGGATTCATCAGTGACGTGGAGAGGGGGGACATGCTACATGGGCAACATCTCGTCCTCCATATCTTCCTGCCCAGGCTTGAATCCTACCAACGCCCAACGCTGGAAGGTAGAACACCGGATCACTGGAGAGGACACTCCAGCTTCGCCTTTGGCGTAGACAAAACACGGGGAATGACAGTTACCGGTTATAAGCCACCGCTCAATTGGCGTAGAGCATGGCGCCAGGGGTTGTTCCCGACGGTGGGAGGGATCATCGGATCTCACTGGACAGCTACTGCCCACCTCAAACTGGGCATCCCCCAGCCAATAAGGTGTTGTCCCGCCACAGCTTGCTTTCCTCATTGGGTGCATGGGGATGAGGAGAAGTCCGAACAGCAGGCTGAGAACCTTCGCACCAGGCAAGACAAAAAAGAGACCAACTCTAAAACTGGGAACTTGGAACGTCCGCACTATGATGTCAGGACTCGCTGCTAACCTCAAGGACATCAACGACACCAGGAAGACTGCCATCATCAATAATGAGCTGAAGAGACTGGGAGTGGATAGCGCCACACTCCAGGAAACACGGTTGGCTGACGCAGGCACACTGAGAGAGAAGGACTACACGTTCTACTGGCAGGGAAAGAGCAGTGACGAACACAGGGAACACGGAGCAGGCTTCGCAGTGAAGAACACCTTGCTGAAGATGGTGGAACCGGGCAGCAATGGCTCTGCACGACTCCTCACCGTCCGCCTCAACACCACTCAAGGCCCAGTCACCCTCATCAGTGTGTATGCCCCAACACTGACAGCCACACCAGAGGCAAAAGATGAGTTCTACGAGAATCTCGCAACAACTGTCAGGATCATCCCCAACTCTGATCAACTCATTCTCCTTGGAGACTTCAATGCCAGAGTGGGTGCTGACCACGACTCCTGGCCCTCCTGTCTTGGACCATTTGGCGTGGGCAGAATGAACAACAACGGACAGCGGCTGCTCGAGTTCTGCACATATCACGATCTGTACATCACAAACTCGTTCTTCAAGACCAAGCCCCAACTCAAGGTTTCCTGGCGACATCTGCGCTCAAAGCACTGGCACCAGCTGGACTTGATCCTGACCAGGCGCACCTCACTGAAGAACGTGCTAATCACCCATTCGTTCCAGAGTGCAGATTGCGACACAGACCATTCATTGGTGTGTTGCAAGGTCAAGCTGCAGCTGAAGAAATTCCATCATGCTAGACAGCCTGGAAAGGCACGGCTTGACACCAGCAAGATGGCCCAACCAGAACTTCTTGAGCAGTTTGCCTCCACCTTTGAGAAGGAACTTGGTGTACCACAAGAAGGAGAATCTGCAAAGCAGAAGTGGGAAGAGCTGTGAAACACCATCCACCGCACAGCCTTGGCTACCTTTGGGAGGAAGAACTCGAAGTCACAGGACTGGTTTGATGCCAAGTTGACCGAGATGACCCCCGTCATTGAAGCCAAGCACTCAGCACTTGCTGAGTACAAGAAGTACCCAAACGAGAAGAATCTCCAGATTCTCCATGCTGCGAGAAGCAAAGTTCAGCAGACTGCTCGGCGCTGTGCCAACGAGTACTGGATTCAGCTCAGCCAAGACATTCAAACTGCTGCCATAACAGGGAACATCCGTGGTATGTACGATGACATCAAGAAAGCACTTGGTCCGGCTCAGAGCAAGACGGCCCCCCTCAAATCCTCCACTGGGGAGATGGTCACAGAAAAGAACAAGCAGATGGAGAGATGGGTGGAACACTACTCCGACCTCTACTCCAGACAGAACACCGTGACACCGTCAGCCCTTGATGCCATCGACTGCCTGCCATCCATGGACGAACTTGACGCCGAGCCAACCATCGACGAACTCAGCAAGGCCATTGATAGCTTGGCCGCTGGCAAGGCACCCGGCAACGACGGCATACCCCCCGACCTGATCAAGCACTGCAAGACCGCCCTACTGCTGCCATTGCATGACGTCCTCTGCCAGTGCTGGAAGGAAGGTGCCGTACCACAGGACATGAGGGACGCCAAGATCATCACCCTCTACAAAAACAAAGGGGAGAGAAGCGACTGCAACAACTACAGGGGCATCTCCCTCCTCAGCATTGTTGGCAAAGTCTACGCACGAGTTGTTCTCATTTGTCTACAGAGGCTTGCCGAACGTGTCAACCCCGAGTCTCAGTGTTGCTTCCGCGCTTAGCGATCGACGGTAGACATGATATTCTCCATCCGCCAACTCCAGGAGAAATGCAGAGAACAGAACATGCCCCTGTACGTCGCCTTCATCGACCTCACCAAAGCGTTCGATCTTGTCAGCAGAGAGGGCCTTTTCAAGATCCTGCCAAAGATAGGATGCCCACCAAAGTTGCAAAGCCTCATCGAATCGTTTCACACCAACATGCAGGGGATAGTGCAGCACGACGGCAACGTCTCAGAGCCATTCAACATACGCAGCAAAGTGAAACAGGGCTGTGTACTTGCGCCAACCCTCTTTGGGATTTTCTTTGCTATGCTCCTGAGGCATGCCTTCAGCACAGCAACAGAGGGAATCTACCTGCACACAAGATCTGACGGCAGGCTTTTCAACCTCGCCCGCCTGAAAGCCAGAACCAAAGTACGTGAGGCTCTAGTCAGAGACATGCTGTTCGCAGACGGCGCTGCAGTTGCAACCCACACGCAGCAGGAGCTTCAGACCCTGATGGACCGCTTCTCCCAGGCATGCAAGGACTTCGGGCTTACCATCAGCCTGAAGAAGACTAACGTCTTGGCGCAAGGCACGGAAGCACCACCAACCATCACCATCGATGATTACAAGCTGGAGGTCGTGAATCAGTTCACGTACCTCGGGTCCACGATCAGCAACAACCTCTCCCTTGATACAGAGATCAACAAGAGGATTGGAAAATCAGCCTTCACACTCGTTCGCCTCATCACACGAGTGTGGGAGAATCCCAAACTCTCTGTCAAGACGAAGATGGCAGTGTACAACGCCTGCGTCATCAGCACACTGCTCTATGGGAGTGAGACGTGGACAACATATGCCCGGCACGAAAAGAGACTGAACTCCTTCCACTTGCGCTGCATTTGCCACATCCTGGACATATCCTGGCAGGACAAAGTGCCCAACACAGAAGTTCTGTCCCGCGCCGGCCTTCCCTCCATGTTCACTCTACTCAGGCAGCACAGGCTCCGCTGGCTAGGCCACGTTCACCGTATGGAGGATGGCAGAATCCCCAAAGACGTCCTCTACGGAGAGCTGGCGACTGGCGGGAGAGACGTTGGCCGCCCACAGCTGCTCTTTAGAGACGTCTGCAAGAGAGACATGAAGGCCCTGGAGATCAACACAGAGCGCTGGGTGGACCTTGCAACGGACCGCTCCAAATGGAGAGGCACCCTGACCACACAGCTCAAGGCGGGTGAAGAGAGACTGACTGCTGCAGCAGATGATAAAAGGACCCGCAGGAAGGACCGCCACAGACCCAGCAGCACGGAGACCACCCACAAGTGTGACCTGTGTGACAGGGACTGCCATTCGCGCATCAGCCTGTTCAGCCACAGGCGGTGCTGTTCCAGCAGAGTAGACGTTTAGGATTCTCTTCCATGGTCATCATAGACCGACGGAGGCCGACGACGACGAATAATAGGTAGCCATATAAGTTACAATAATAATAATAATAATGATAATAATAATACCTGGCCTATATAATACTTTAAAAGTAATTCCATCCTAGACAACAATCATAATACTACAATACCAGTGTTATATTCTAGCAATAATGATATTGATGATAATAGTACCCAGCATATACTGTATATTCAACAATAACTCAGCATATACAGTATATATATATATATATATATATACTGTGTGTATATATATATATATATATATATATATATATATATATATATATATATATATATATACTACCGTTCAAAAGTTTGGGGTCACTTAGAAATTTCCTTATTTTTGAAAGAAAAGCACTTTTTTTCAATGAAAATAACTTTAAACTAATCAGAAATACACTCTATACATGGCTAATGTGGTAAATGACTATTCTAGCTGCAAATGCCTTGTTTTTTGTGCAATATCCACATAGGTGTATAGAGGCCCATTTCCGGCAACTATCACTCCAGTGTTCTAATGGTACATTGTGTTTGCTCATTGCGTCAGAAGGCTAATGGATGATTGGAAAACCCTTGTGCAATCATGTTAGGTCTGCAATGCTGTAATTGCTGCAAATGGAGGATTCTTTGACGAAAGCAAAGTTTGAAGGAAAAAAATATTATTTCAAATACAAATCATTATTTCTAACCTTGTCAGTGTCTTGACTATATTTTCTATTAATTTTACAACTCATGGTGGTAAATAAGTGTGACTTTTCATGGAAGACACAAAATAATTGTCTGGTGACCCCAAACTTTTGAACGGCAGTGTATATATATATTCAACAATAACAACCTTCACTAAAGACACAATGTAATATTACTGTCCTTTATTTTATATTGTTCAAAAATCATTTCTTTATATGTTGATTTAAATATATGGATATTTGGGCATTGCCTGTGTTTCTCCCCCAACTTATTCCACAATTTCACCCCACACAGACACAAAAAAACTTTTCTTAGTAGGTCTACTCGGTGCATTTTAAATTTTGTATTCCCCGTTAATTGTATTTCCCGTCTCTCTGACTAAAAAGATTGTGAAAAGTGTGTGGAAGAAAGTTTTTACTGACTTAAAACATTAACTGTGCTGTATAATAATCAACCAGATCTTGTAATTTCAACAATTTTGAATATAAAAACAATAAATTGGTATGCTCAAGATATACCCGACTTTGTGTATAACACGAACTGCCCTTTTTTTGTAATATTAACAATGAATTAAGTGTACTTCCATAATTGTTACCCCAGACCTCAATACAAGAGGTCAAGTGTGGAAGTACTAATGAGCAATACAAGATATGAAGCGATTTGTAATCAAGGACTTGCTTAATTTTATTTATAATTGCAATATTTTTGGGGACTTCGTTTTGTAGGTATCTGATATGTGGTTTCCAACTAATTTTATCATCTAGTATTACACCCAAAAATTTGATCTCCTTCATCATCATTTTCAATAATTACATTATCTATATGAATATGTATATCATCTTTATTTTTACATTTACCAAATATCATTACCTTAGTTTTATCTATATTTGATGATGATTTACTACTATCCATCCATTTTTTTTAGCTTATTTAATTCATTATTTAGAGTATGGATTAGTTCCTTATAATTATTTCCAGAATAGAATGTATTAGTATCATCAGCAAATATTACTTTTAATAATTTAGAAACTTGGAATATATCATTTATATATATACAGTATTAAATAATTTGGGGCCCAATACTGATCCCTGGGGGACCAGGGGTCAAGATCTTCCGTCTTCACAAACTGTTGTCTCTCAGATAAATAACTTGTAACCCAATTCAGTGCCACTCCCCTAATGCCATACAATCACAGTTTATTAAGAAGTATTGAATGATTTATTGTATCAAATTCTTTTCTAAAATCTATAAATATACCAATTGCACATTTTCCTTGATCTAATGCATTTATTATTTCCTCTGTTGCTTCTGCTATTGCTAATGATGTTGTACTCTTTGCTCTCAATCCATATTGAGTCTGACTAAGCAGATCATGTTTATTTAAAAAAGTTCTCTAATCTGTTGTTGAAAAGTTTTCCGGAATCTTATAAAATTGTGGGAAGAGCGATGCTGGTCTGTAGTTTGTGTAGTCGTGTTTATTTCCTTGCTTGAATAAAATGGTATTGCTTTTGCGATTTTCATTTTCTGTGGGAATGAGCCAGTTTGAAATGGTAATTACAAATATACAGTGGGGCAAAAAAGTATTTAGTCAGCCACCAATTGTGCAAGTTCTCCCACTTAAAAGATGAGAGAGGGCTCCAATTTTCATCATAGGTATACCTCAACTATGAGAGACAAAATGAGGAAAAAAAATCCAGAAAATTTTTTTCCACAATATCTTTATTGAACTTTTTTTTTTTTTTTTTAACAAACATGATACAAACAATCAAACACTAACGCTAAAGTACTACAAAAAAAAAAAAATGCACTAAAAACACCAACAACCACCAACAAAATCAAGTCTTCAACAATGCTCCTCTGTTTAGTCTAGACAATCCAATACATAAGTATACATATTATGTTCACCAGTTTGGAATTTACAAGGTCCACACACATCATTCACCTTCTTCTTCAAGAGTTATGTTTAAATTTTTTACATAATCAATAAAAGGTCTCCATATATTCTCAAACACAATTTCCTTTGATTTCAGTATATATGTTATTCTTTCTAATGGAAGGTTTGTTAACATCTGTCTTAACCACTGAGTCACATCTGGTCTATGAGTCTTTTTCCATAATAGTGCAATACATTTTTTGGCATTAAGCAAACTGAGGTCTATGAATGTTCTTTCACTTTTATTAAAATTATGCTTTTCTGGGTACAGACCCAACAAAAACAGTTTAGGATTCAATATGATTTGTTTTGAGATTATTTTTTCAATTGTTACCCTCACCTCTTCCCAAAACATTCTTATTAATCTACATTCCCATAAACAATGAAATAGGGTTCCTTTACTTTCCATGCATTTTGTGCATGTATCTGGTATATTTTTGTTATATCTATTTAACTCCTCCGGTGTAACATACATCCGCATTAACCATTTGAAATGTATCAATTTAAGGCGTGCATTTATTGATTTGGTTTGAGCTTCTGTACAAGCCAATTCCCATTGTTCCTCCGAAATTTCAATTTGCAGATCTTCTTTCCAGTAGTTTAATCTTTTCAGTGAATTTTCACTTGAAGATAGTGTCAATGAGTTATAAAACTCTGAAATAATACCCTTTCTTTTACTATCTTTCATCATCATTTTTTCGAAGGATGAATAAATAGGTCGAGTGAGAGCTTTATTTTGATTTGATCGAATAAAGTTTCTAAGTTGAAGATATTTAAAAAAATGTGTTCTATTGAGATTAAATTTGATCCTCAGCTCTTCAAAAGACATTATGTTGTCTGCACATGGCAAATATAAATCCTGAATCTTTTGTATCCCTTTTAAATTCCATACTTTAAATACAGCGTCCGCTCTCCCTGGTTTAAAATATTGATTACCCCATATTGGACTAAATTGTGACAATAACTGTGGTTCTTTTAAATAGTTTTTAGCTTCACACCATATTTTGATCATATGCTTTACAATTGGATTTTTAACTTGTTTTTGTAATTTTTTTGCCGAATCTGAGTATATGAATATGGGAAGAGGTAAAGGTAAATTGTATGATTCCATTTCAGTCCAGTGAGGGAGATCATTTGATGAAAAATAATATGTCATAGACCTCAGTTGTGCCGACCAATAATACAACATAAAATTTGGACATTTCAGACCTCCACGATCAAATGGTAAATATAATAAAGACAAACGTAATCTAGCCCTCCTGTTGTTCCATATAAATTCCACTAACTTTTTTTTTATTCTTGAGAATAGATCTAAAGGTGGTGATAAGGGAATGTATTGAAATAAATAAAGTATTTTAGGTAAAATATTACTTTTAAGTATATTGATTCTCCCGATCATCGACATTGGTAGTGACATCCATCTCTGAGTTAACTCATTGATATCTGACATTAAGGCTTCATAGTTGACGCTGGCGACTGATTCTAGCTTAGGCATAATTTGGATTCCTAAATATTTAAACTGATTTATAACATTGAATTGATTTGCCTCAGGGGCTGGGTAATTTCTCTGGGTCTCATTTAGCATTAATATTGAAGATTTAGTTTTATTTATTTTATATCCTGATATTTCCCCAAAATTCTTTATTAAATTCAACAAGGTTGGAATTGATTTTTTTAGATTCGACATAAACAAAATTATATCATCGGCGTACAGGGAGATTTTATGTTCTGTTGGTCCAACTTTAATTCCATATATTTGTGAATGTAAACGTATCGCTATCGCTAAAGGTTCAATTGCCATAGTAAACAGTAAAGGTGAAAGTGGACAGCCTTGTCGACATCCTCTATTGATTTTTATTGGTTTTGAAATATTGTTATTTGTTAGGATTTCTGCTGTAGCATTATTGTATATTATTTGAACCCATTTTATGAAATTATTTCCAAGTCCAAACCTTTGTAGGACTTCAAAAAGAAAGGGCCATTCTACTCTATCAAAGGCCTTTTTGGCGTCCAATGATAGGAGAGCTGTATCCGGTGCTTCTTTATTAAAATAAATAATATTAAATAGTCTTCTTACATTATGGAAGCCTTGTCTACCCTTTATAAAGCCATTCTGATCTCGATTAATAATATTTGGTAAAATTTCTTGTATTCGTCTTGCTAAAATTTTACAGATTATCTTAAGGTCGGCGTTTAATAGGCTTATTGGTCTCATATTTTCACATTTATTAGAGGGCTTACCTGGTTTTGGCAGCAGTATAATTAAGGCATTATTTATGTATGATGGTAAATTATTATTTTGAAATGCTTCTAAAACCATTTCCAAAAAAGGTTTTATTAATTTATTCTTAAATTTTTTATAAAGGTCAACTGGAAGACCATCTGGTCCTGCACTTTTTCCTGATTTCATATTATCAATGGCTAGCCCAACTTCTTCTTGACTAATTTTAGACTCCAATATCTCCCTGTTTTCATTTGGTATACACGGTATAGATAGTTCGTTCAAAAACCCATTTAGTTTTGTTAAATCAGGTTCATTTTTGGTATCATATAATTTTTCATAGTAATCTCTAAAGGCTCTATTAATTTCTAAAGGATCTATAACTACCTGTCCATTACTTATAATACTGGTAATTGGTGTTTTAATTTCCAATTGTTTAATCTGCCATGCTAATAATTTTCCTGATTTTTCACCTTGTTCATAAAAAGATTGTTTCAATCTTAGAAGACTCGAGGCAGCTCTATTCGCTGATTTTTTGTCGTATTCAGCTCTCAAAATCAGTAATTCATTCTCCAACCTTGGGTCACTTCCTGCATACACTTTTTCCTGAAGACTTTTTATTTTATGTTCCAATTTAGCTCTCTCCTCTCGAGTCTTCTTAGATTTTGATCCTGTATAACTAATAATATGTCCCCTAATAAAAGCTTTGAAAGCCTCCCACTTTACACATGCTGATGTTTGTGTAGTATTGATGTCAAAGAACTCGTCTATCTGTTTTTCTATATACTTGACAAATTCCTCATCCTGAAGCCATTTATGCTGAAATTGCCATCTACCTGATTCCTTTGTCAATTTTTTATCTACATATATTAGACAACAGGGTGCATGATCAGAGATCACAATGTTATCATAAAAGCAGTTTTTAATCTTGGACCTTAATTCTGTGGAAATCAAAAAATAATCAATACGTGAGAATGTCTTGTAGGTACTGGAATAACAAGAATAGGCTTTAACTTGTGGTTTCATTTCTCTCCATATATCTAACAATCTCAATTCTTTCATAAAATGATTAATAGTCATCCTACATCCAATGTGCGTACAATCCAGTCCTGTTGATCTATCCACACCTGGATTCAATGTACAATTAAAATCCCCTGCTATTATATGTTGCCCTGTAAGTGATGATAAGATGAGAAATAAATTAGCAAAGAACTTCTGATCATCTATATTGGGACCATATAAGTTCACAAGATTTATATTTTCTAATAGCAAAGAACCTTGAATGATTACATATCTTCCAAATTTGTCTCCAATTACATTTTTCACTTGAAAAGGAACTGATTTATGTATGAGAGTCATAACTCCCCTGGCTCGGGATGAAAATGAAGAGGTGAATACACTTCCCTGCCATCTACTCCTAATTCTTTTAACATCCTCCTCTATCAGATGAGTTTCTTGTAAAAACACAATTCTTGAACCCATGTCCTTTATTTTATTCATAACTTGTTTAAGTTTTTTTAAATTTTGTAGACCTCTGCAATTCCATGAAGTTAAATTAAGATTAACACTTTGGTCCATGATCAATAGAGAGTTTGGGATTACCTTGCAGTGTAAACATGCTCATACAGAGAAGCAAAAACATGAGTGGTTGAACATTCATCCTACAAACTACACACAAACAAATTTCCCCTTCCCACACTTGTGGCAAACCCCCCAAAATCAAAAGAAAAATTCTGTCTCCCGATATAGCCATCGACCGTTCCACACCCACGGGGAACAGCCTAAGCCACTCCTTCATCCTCCCAATCACCCTAACTCTACTGCTTTTAATGACGTAACATTAACTCTCCTCTGTAGTTTTCCAACTTAACTCCAAAATTTTTAACAACTTTGTACATCATAGTTTTTTTTTGTTTGTTTTGTTTTTGTTTTGTTTTTTTAATATATAATACAATCTATATTTTGTAAACTTACTATTTACTTCAAGTCAGTCAGATGCCTGTGCAAATGCTTAATTATTCTACCTTATATTTTGTTCATGCTTAGCTCCCACCAGTCTCTTCTTCTTCTTTGATCTTCTTGATGAACTCCTGCGCCTCCTCTGGGGTCTTGAAGATGTGGGTTCTGCCCTCATACGTGGTCAGCAGTCTCGCAGGATAGATTACACCATGACGAATCCCAAGGTTGCGCAGCTCCTTACGTACGGGATCAAACTGCTTCCTCAATTGCTGGATTCCTGTGGCCAAATCTGGGTAGAACCGCACCTGCTGGTCCTGGTGTTTAATCTCTCATTTTTTAGCTCGTGCAGCGTTGAAGATCTTCATCCTGTCTCTGTTGCTAAGAAACTTCATAATTAAGGTCCTCGGCGGTCCCTTATCTCTCCGTGGGCCAATACGATGTGCTTTTTCCAGAACCACTGCTGATTGCAACTCCTCGCTGCCCAGCACCTCCGGAATCCACTTTTCCAGAAAGGAACATACGTCCCGACCTTCTGATTCCTCTGGAAGACCCACCAGCCTCAAATTATTCTGTCTCGACCGAGATTCCAAAACCAAAATATTATCTTCCAGAGATTTATTTTTTTTTTCCAAAGTGCGCACCTTTAATTGAAGACGGGTGACGTCATCTTCAGCACTAGCGAGACGGAGCTCCATCTGCGCCGTTCGTTCTACACAGTCACCCAATTCCTTTCTTATTCCTTCCAACGCTGTCATAATCCCATCAAATCTAGAGGAAAAGTCCGCTCTCATTGAACTCATGGCAGCCATCAGCGCATCTGCGCCATTCCCCGCAGATATCGCAGCGTTGCCAGCCTCCTCCGCCATATATGGAGTTTTGTTTACTGCGTCACAGACCTGAAAGTCCGTTAATTTGGACTGTTTCGGCGGCTCACTTTTTCCTTTTCCTGGTTTTCCAGCCTTAGGCTTCGCCGACATATCCTCGCCCAAACGCTGGGATACGTTCTGTCCCAAATGAGAGAGTTATTTGCCGATTTTTTTTTTCCAGGAGCAGAGCAGAGCGAGACACGTCCGTCCTACGTGGCAGCCATAACCGGAAGTCACATTGAAGGATTTTTAATGAATTAATTGGTAAATTCCTCAGTAAAATAAGTATTTGGTCACCTACAAACAAGCAAGATTTCTGGCTCTCACAGACCTGTAACTTCTTCTTTAAGAGGCTCCTCTGTCCTCCACTCGTTACCTGTATTAATGGCACCTGTTTGAACTCGTTATCAGTATAAAGGACACCTGTCCACAACCTCAAACAGTCAGACTCCAAACTCCACTATCGCCAAGACCAAAGAGCTGTCAAAGGACACCAGAAACAAAATTGTACACCTGCACCAGGCTGGAAAGACTGAATCTGCAATAGGTAAGCAGCTTGGTGTGAAGAAATCAACTGTGGGAGCAATTATTAGAAAATAGAAGACATACAAGACCACTGATAATTCCCTCGATCTGGGGCTCCACGCAAGATCTCACCCCGTGGGGTCAAAATTATCATGAGAACGGTGAGCAAAAATCCCAGAACCACATGGGGGGGACCTAGTGAATGACCTGCAGAGAGCTGGGACCAAAGTAACAAAGGCTACATCAGAAACACACTACGCCACCAGGGACTCATATCCTGCAGTGCCAGACGTGTCCCCCTGCTTAAGCCAGTACATGTCCAGGCCCGTCTGAAGTTTGCTAGAGAGCATTTGGATGATCCAGAAGAGGATTGGGAGAATGTTATATGGTCAGATGAAACCAAAATAGAACTTTTTGGTAAAAACTCAACTTGTTGTGTTTGGAGGAGAAAGAACACCATACCTACTGTGAAGCATGGGGGTGGAAACATCATACTTTGGGGCTGTTTTTCTGCAAAGGGACCAGGACGACTGATCCGTGTAAAGGAAAGAATGAATGGGGCCATGTATCGTGAGATTTTGAGTGAAAACCTCCTTCCACCAGCAAGGGCATTGAAGATGAAACGTGGCTGGGTCTTTCAGCATGACAATGATCCCAAACACACCGCCCGGGCAACGAAGGAGTGGCTTCGTAAGAAGCATTTCAAGGTCCTGGAGTGGCCTAGCCAGTCTCCAGATCTCAACCCCATAGAAAATCTTTGGAGGGAGTTGAAAGTCTGTGTTGCCCAGCGACAGCCCCAAAACATCACTGCTCTAGAGGAGATCTGCATGGCGGAATGGGCCAAAATACCAGCAACAGTGTGTGAAAACCTTGTGAAAACTTACAGAAAACATTTGACCTCTGTCATTGCCAACAAAGGGTATATAACAAAGTACTGAGATGAACTTTTGCTATTGACCAAATACTTATTTTACCGAGGAATTTACCAATTAATTCATTAAAAATCCTTCAATGTGATTTTCTGGATTTTTTTTTTCTTATTTTGTCTCTCATAGTTGAGGTATACCTATGATGAAAATTGGAGACCTGTCTCATCTTTTAAGTGGGAGAACTTGCACAATTGGTGGCTGACTAAATACTTTTTTACCCCACTGTATGTAAATGGGTTTAATATTCCATCAATAGTTCATTTTACTAGTGCCATATCACTACCATCACAGTCAGTAGATAATTTATTTTTACACTTTTCAATAACAGATTTCCTCTTATTCATCCACTGCTGAGAGAAAGATTGACCGAGGGTTATTTCCAATCAATGTTTCACTCACGGTGTCTCTTCCTTGGTTTGTAATTTTTGCTGCCAACTCTGGTTCAACATGTACAAAAAATTTATTCATTCTATTTACTACCATGTTCTTATCATAATTATCACCACAATTATCAGTAAAATACTCTGGATATATTGTTTTCTTAGTTCCATTTTTCCTTAATTTATTTAATATGTCCCATACTCCTTTTATATTATGCTTATTTTCATTTAACATTTTCCTATAGTATAATTTTTTTACTAGTTTGTATTATTTCAGTTAATTTATTTTTATGTTTTATATCTTTTTTCAGATTCTTTAGTTCTTAATTTAATGAAATTTTTATAGAGATAATTTTTCTTTTTACAAGCATTTTATAGCCCCCTGGTTAACCATGGGCAATTTTTGTATTTATATTTTTTTTATTAATTTCTTTAATTGGACAGTTTTTATCATATAATGATTTAAATGTATCAATAAATTTATCATATGCCAAGTTCACTTCTTTCTCTCTATAGACAACATCCCAATTCTGTAACATTAAATCATCTTTTAAAGCATTGATTGTATCTTCTGTTCGTATTCTTTTGTAAATAATCTTTTTACATGGTTTATTATTATTCTTACTCTCATTAACCCCATAATTAACATGTAAAGAAACAAATACAGGCAAGTGGTCACTAATGTCATTTACTAGTATACCACTCACTATATTGTATTCAATAACATTGGTAAAAATATGGTCTATCAAGGTAGCATAGTGTGTCGTTATTCTCGTAGGTTTTGTAATCTTTGGAAATAAGGTTAAGCTATACATTGTATCTAAGAAATCTTCAGTTGGTTTATGTTGTTTTGTTTTCATTATATCTATATTAACGTCACCACAATTAAAGATACATTTTTGTCTTATTTTTGTATACATCTTTTCATTCCATTTCTAAATTTTTCCATATCAGATCCGGGTGCTCTATATATATACAACTTACTATTATGTTTTTTTCTATTTTCCATCGTAATTTCAATTGTTAAATATTCCATAATTTTATTCACTGTTGATGTAATGCTGTCCACTTTTTACTTTTTAAATCTCTGACCATTTGACCATGTGTATACATCTCATATCCATGTAATTCAAAATTTACATCTTTTTCTTCATTAATCCATATATTTTGGTTATTGCTATAATCCTAAATGGGGTCTTAAATTGATTTAAAAACTCCTTAATACTATCAAAGTTGGCATAGAGACTCCTACTATTAATATGTATTATTGTCAATATCTGATCCAAGTTAATAATTCCATTTAATTGTTGTTCATCATAATAAGTACACTTATTGTTAATATGATTAAAGTAGTTATCTTGGTCATAATCATCATAGCAGTCTGTCGTCGGCGACAGTGACTGTTTCATTTAGGTCTGATCAGATTCCTCCACATAGCTCTGTCCTTAGCCTTCCGCTGCCAGGAACTCCTGTCTATGTCCAACTTCTTCAAGTTTCTTTTTACAGTGTCTTTAAATCTGAGCCTGGTCTACCCTGATTGCGTTTGCCCTCGCATAACTGTGAGTAGAGTAACTGCCGAGGGAGACGCTGGTGGCCCATCCTCTCAATATGTCCGAGCCATCTCAGGTTCATCTGTATTAGCATGTCCTCCATTGATGGTAGACCAGCTCCTTTCAACACTTCTGTGTTGGTTATCTTGTCTTTCCATGAGATATTCATTATGGCTCGAAGGTGTCTCATCATATACGCGTGGAGTTTCTTCACCTGCATTCTGTAGACCAGGGGTGTCAAACTCATTCCATGGAGGGCCAAGACCCTGCAGGTTTTACTTCCACCTAGTCTCTTCAGCAAGTGTTTTCACTGATCAGCAATCAGTAGGAAGAAATTCAGAGAAATCACCTGTTGAAGACACTGGGTGGAAGTAAAACCTGCAGGGTCTTGGCCCTCCATGGAATGAGTTTGACACCTGTGCTGTAGACAGTCCAAGTTTCAACACTGTACAATAGAGTAGCCAGTACTGTCGCTCTGTACACTTTGCATTTCACACGGATAGACACATGTTGATTGTTCCACAGTCTGTTCCTCAAGTTTCCAAATACAGCGCTTGCTTTTTCCATTCAGAGAGATGGTTCATCCTCCAGCCTAGCATTCTCTGAAACAGTACTCCCTAGATACTTGAAGGTCTTACACTTGACTAGTGGCTCTGTACCAATGCTGATCTCTTCTGGTAGTGATGTTGATAACTGGAACTTTGGTGGTTGATAAAGGCACTCTGTCTTCTTGATGTTGATTTTGAGGCTGAATTGGCTAGCTGCTCTTGCAAATTTATCCACTAATGATTGCATATCTTCCACACTTTGTGCAACTAGAGCACTGTCGTTGGCAAAAAGCATTTCTCTTACTACCTTTATCGATGTCTTACTCTTGGCTTTAAACTTTGCCACATTGAACAAGTCTGCTTCTTTCCTTGTTTGAATGTATACTCCTTCTGAAGTGTCTTTGAAGGCCACCTCAAGCATGGGTGCCAGATATAGCAAAAAGAGTATAGGTGCCAGCACACACCCTTGTTTCACCCCGTTGCTTACTGAAAAGTCTTTAGATCAGAATCAGAATCAGAATAAACTTTATTGCCAAGCATGTAAAAAACACACGAGGAACTTGACTTGACATTGGTGCGCATGCGCGCGACACAACGACACGGCAGCCATAATAGGCGCCTCATCAAACAGAGATAGATAAGAAAGGGAGGGGAAGGGAGGGAACGACACAAGGGGAGAGGAGAAAAAAAACTTTGTTATCAGAATACAGCTTATTTTTAAGCAGATTATGATTACAATGAAAAAAAATCTCTCAATAGCACAGAGCAACAACTCAGAATTTCACAAGACACAAGAGAGCAGTGTACAGTATATCTTTAATCAGTTCATGAATCAATGTGTGTGCGGTGTTGAGCAGTGTTGATGATAATAAGAGAGACCCAAGGACCCTTGGCAGAAGATGTTTTGTCTGTCTGGCGCCCAGTCTTATCTGGCGCTGCAGCTGGCTGTCCAAGGCCTTGTGCTCATGATTTTGAAAAAACACAGTCTGCAGACAGCCAGGAGGAATTTTCATGGGGAATAATAATGCCAAATAGGACTGATCACAGAGAAGACTTGTATTTCTTCTGTAGATTCAGTACATTAATCCTTCATTGCGCAGCTTTGAATTCGTCGTGGAAAGACCTGAGCGAACCCATGATGTAATCCACCTTACGAGACAGTTCTCCAGTAGTCGCTATCAGGGTCTTCTCCAGTTTCTCAATTTGTTGGATGCACCTCGCCTGGCCAGCATTTTGATAGGTTGAATCCATCTTCAGCAATTTGCGGTAAACCAAGACAATTCCCGTCCCAATCAGAATTATCCCAATCACCAAGATTACGAAGATAAACAAATCTTCAATATCTTCGATAGAGAGATTAGAGAGACACAGCATTTTCCAATTACCTGTGTCACATAGATAGCCCACTGGAGCCGTTCCAGCGGGGCAGACAGCTTCCCCCGGAGCACTTTTCCTTATTGAAAAAATAGTGTCAATTGTGTTCAAAGCCCAGCTTATTAACTCCATAATTTCTTTAGATACTGAACCACTCATTGCCACGTTTGCTTGCATACCTGTATGGAGTGCCTCGATCAGGCTGACAAACTTCTCTGTACAACCATATTTCTTGAGTACCTGCCAAAGTCCTTGTCACGAAACAGTATCGAAGGCTTTACTGAAGTCTCTGAAGACTACATAAAGCGGCATGTTCTGTTCAATAGACTTTTCTTGAACCTGTTTCAAGCAGAAAATCATGTCCATTGTGCTTCTTCCACTTCTAAAGCCGCACTGGGTTTCTGGTAGTACATTCTGCGAGATGTGTTCACTGAGTCTGTTAAGTATTAAACGTGAGAGAATCTTACCAACAGTAGCTAGCAGTAGGGCTGGGAACGATCCCTAATTTCCAGAATCGATTCGATTCCGATTCTTGAGATTCTGAATCGATCCGATTCGATCCCAATTCGATCTGGGGAATTACCATTTTAATAGCCATTTTACTTCCCATGAAGCAAAAATCTTTGAGACCTAATGCTGCAAATTGTACCAAGAATCTTCTAACTTTGTTAATACATAAATTATCACATATAGAACTGACCCAAAATCAGTTACAATAATGCACTTTTTATTATTTAACTTATCATTTCATAAAGTGCTCACAGGTGCTTTCTTTAGTGCAAAGGGTGTGTCGTGTCAAGTTCACCACCCAGAGTAAGTAAACAAATTCAATGCATGAACCATGCAGACATAATCTCATTGTATTTCAGTCCCTCCAGGATTTTGTCAGCTGTTTTTGTGATTGTTGTGGCCCAAAAAGCCTGGATTTGTGGGAGCTTTCCCAGAAATTTATGGCACTTTTAGAATTTTTTTGCACTCAAAGTTGTGTGAGGAAGTACAAATTTTAAAGCAGCTGCTTTTTCCCATAGTTTACAGTGATGCTATTCTATGTAACACCACAAGAAAAGTACAGGATTGCCAAAAATTTCTTGTTAAACAGTGATTTATTTAGAATTAAATGCTCAGTAAAATTGTAAAAAAAAAAGAGACCAATATTGTGTTCTTGCTGAGAACTTTAAAAAAAGAAATAAAAGAATTTGTCATTACAGCAACTAAATTGCATTGAATGCATGTTAGTGTGGAGAAAATGATGGCAGCACCTCCTTGAATCTTGAATTTGAAGGTCTTCTTCTGTGCTGAAATCCACATGAAGCAGGGATGCTCCTACGCTGACGACCTCTGACCTTCAGAAGGTCTTAGTGAGGATGAAGCTTCCAGTCTTCACACATCTGAGGCAGATAAAAAGAATAGATTTCACAGTAAAATTAACATTCATATTTTTAGATCGCCACACCACAGTAGGGTTTAATAATTTAGTTGTTTTTATTTTATATTTTAACTATAAATTAACTTTCAATGTTTGAAAAGGGTTTCAATTCATTTCCTGAGAAGGTTTGTTCATTTCAATTTAGTTCTACTGAGTAAAAATAGCTTGTTGTACTGCAGCCTTTATTAATTTTATTGTGATTTATTCTCTTCACATCTCTTAAGTGGCAGAAGTCCATAATCTCATAAAATATACCTTAATTCTGCATTTATTCACAGCGCTTAACCAACAGTTCTCTGTGTCCATAGTTTGTAAAAGAAACCACCATCATGCCAGATAAATTATTAATTGACGACACAAACGTTAAAACAAACAAATGATATTATACTTACAGTCTCAGCAGCTCCAAGTCTCCCTCTGCTTCACGGGTTTCAGCCACCGCGCATTTTCCGTTTGTCAGTCGTCAACTTTATGTTCCAACACAGCGCTGCACGGAGTAAAAGTCCGTTTATCCCCGCTTTATGAAAAATATTAAGAAGCTGTTGAGGACAGTCTTTACGGTGACTTTTGCTGCTAAATTAAGAGACACGCACGTTATTAACTCCGCGTCATGTAAACACGAAAGACGTGTGCACGCGCCGCAGGGAACACAGAAGTTTTATTTATGAAAAATATTCAGAAGCTGTTGAGGACAGTCTTTACGGTGACACTTGTTGCTAAATTAAGAGACGCACGTTATTATCTCCGCTCGTGTAAACACGAAGCACGCGCCGCAGGGAACTCTTGCCGGATGAGAACCGTTTTAACACCACAGAAGAAGAACTAGCATATCCGTTAGCTTGCTAGCTCCGTTAGCGCGTCGGTTGTTTATGGTTCTCGGCCGTTGTTCCTGGCTCACTGACCCGGTTTCGACCCGATTATACTCAGCAGACGTTCACAAATGTAAAAATATTATATTAAAATATATTAATATTAAAAGATCGATCCGCGGATTTTGTGGATCGATATCGGCTCAGTCAAACGTGGATCGATCCATATCGATATATTGATTGTCAGGAATCTGAAAGTATTTGAACTCACAAAGACAAAAACATTCCAAATATTTGTCAATCAGATACGAGACATTTATTGCTCATTTGAGTCTTTAACTTGTGCACAAGGAGCGTCACTGACCTTCTGTTACAGAATTGGAAGTGAGCGCTGCTGCTCACAGGCAGCATTTCCTTTATATACACAAAGTAAACGCTGGAAATAATTACACAACACTTGTCGCCCTCTCCTGAGTGGCGCACAGAAATCACACTTCTCATCACAAGATTCATCACCAGATTCTTTAGACAACAACTCAGCAGTTTCCAAACTTATGTACAGACAGGACAAATTATTTTTAACTTTCTTAGTAAGTTCCAGACATCATCAGACATGTTCATTAAAGGGCAATAGTAAAAAGGTACAAATCAGCAGGTATAGTTCAAAATCCATTATGAAATGATAACATGTATATACATATGCATAATATGCATAATTTTCTGACATTGATCTTTTGAACCCACCCCTAGCTAGCAGTGCTATACCTCTGTAATTTCCACAGTCTTTCCTGTCACCTTTCTTGAACAAAGGCACAATACTTGCATCCTTCTAGTCTTGAGGTACTTTCTGGGCATCCCAAATCTCTTGAATGAGCTTGTGCAGGCAGTTGGTCAGCTGAACACCACCAAATTTCCACACTTCTGCTGGAATTCCATCCCTTCCTGGAGCTTTACCGTCCTGTGTTGTCCTGATAGCTGCCATTAGTTCATCAAAATTTGGTGGTTCATCCAGACTTGATACAGCTGGTCGCTGCACTAGAGCTTCTTTAGCCTCTTCAGTGAGATCTCCTGGGTTGTTTAGTAGTTGGTCAAAGTGGTCTGCAAATCTGTCCAGGATCTTGTCTTTCTCCTGCAAAACCGTTTCACCATCCATAGCCTTTAGTTGACCATTTGCATCATTTTCATGGATAGAAGTAAAACAATAATCTCCTATAATAGGGCCTTCACTTCTACGGGTGATAATTAGTCGATCAAGGACCATTCTATCCTTTGTCATAATTTTGTAAATAATTGTAGTCTACAATTAAGTGTTTTATCCCTAAGGTATTTTGTTTCCACTCTCACTCAAAGAAACATTGAACAAAAAACCTCACTCCTGTACTTTCCATCTGAAATTGCATTCATGCTTCAGAAATGGCATCATGTGGTAGAAAAGCATCTCTCTTCACCCTGCCCACCTGCCCTGCCGACATGCTGAGGGTACGGTCAGTTGCCAAAACGGGGTACACAGATCTGCCCAGTGTCCAGGCCAAATCTGAATACAACCAATGACTCAATGACCTTCGTCAATGTACAGACGTGGACAAAATTGTTGGTACCCCTCTGTTAATGAAAGAAAAACCCACAATGGTCACAGAAATAACTTGAATCTGACAAAAGTGGTAATAAATAAAAATTCTGTGAAAATTAACCAATGAAAATCAGACAGTACTTTTGAATTGTGGTTCAACAGAATTATTTTAAAAAACAAACTCATGAAACAGGCCTGGACAAAAATGATGGTACCCTTAACTTAATATTTTGTTACACAACCTTTTGAGGCAATCACTGCAATCAAACAATTTCTGTAACTGTCACTGAGACTTCTGCACCTCTCAGCAGGTATTTTGGCCCACTCCTCATGAGCAAACTGCTCCAGTTGTCTCAGGTTTGAAGGGTGCCTTCTCCAGATGGCATGTTTCAGCTCCTTCCACAGATGTTCAATAGGATTTAGATCAGGGCTCATAGAAGGCCACTTTAGAACAGTCCAATGTTTGGCTCTTAGCCATTCTTGGATGGTTTTAGCTATGTGTTTTGGGTCATTATTCTGTTGCAAGACCCATGACCTGCGACTGAGACCAAGCTGTCTGACACTGGGCAGCACATTTCTCTCTAGAATACCTTGATAGTCCTGAAATTTCATTGTACCCTGCACAGATTCAAGACACCCTGTGCCAGATGCAGCAAAGCGGCCCCAGAACATAACGGACCCTCCTCCATGTTTCACAGTAGGGACAGTGTTCTTTTCTTGGTATGCTTCATTTTTGCGTCTGTGAACATAGAGCTGATGTACCTTGCCAAAAAGTTCCAGTTTTGTCTCGTCTGTCCATAGGACATTCTCCCAGAAGCTTTGTGGCTTGTCAACATGCAGTTTGGCAAATTCCAGTCTGGCTTTTTTATGATTTGTTTTCAACAGTGGTGTCCTCCTTGGTCATCTCCCATGAAGTCCACTTTGGCTCAAACAGTGATGGATGGTGCGATCTGACACTGATGTACCTTGACCTTGGAGTTCACCATGAATGTTTTTAGAGGTTGTTCTGGGCTCTTTTGTTACCATTCGTATTATCCGTCTCCTCCTGCGGCCACATCCAGGGAGGTTGGCTACAGTCCCGTGGATCTTAAATTTCTGAATAATATGTGCAACTGTAGTCACAGGAACATCAAGCTGCTTGGAAATGGTCTTACAGCCTTTACCTTTAACGTGCTTGTCTATAATTTTCTTTCTAATCTCCTGAGACAACTCTCTCCATTGCTTCCTCTGGTCCATGTTTAGTGTGGTACACACCATGTCACCAAACAGCACAGTGACTACTTGTCACCCTATTTAAATAGGCCGACTGACTGATTACAAGTTTGTAGACACCTGTGATGTTAATTAGAGGACACATCTTGGTTGAACATGTCCCTATGGTCACATTATTTTCAATCTTTTCTAGGGGTACCATCATTTTTGTCCAGGCCTGTTTCACGAGTTTGTTTTTTAAAATAATTCTGTTGACCCACAGTTCAAAAGCATTGCCTTATTTTCATTGGTTAATTTTCATAGAATTTTTATTTATTACCACTTTTGTCAGATTCAAGTTATTTCTGTGACCATTGTGGGTTTTTCTTTCATTAACAGAGGGGTACCACCAATTTTGTCCACATCTGTAGATCCTTGGTATAACACTTGCTCACTCTGTTGGTCAAGCAGGGTAGCAGTACAGGGGAGAGACGCACTGTAAGCCGTTGCATACTCAAAGAGTTTTAAGCTGTTGAAATGGGGACATCACCACTTCAAAAAGAGGAGTTCCCTGATGAAATTAACCTTGCATTCGCAGAGTAAGGAGTGTCATCATGTTTCTAATCAGTGGAGTGATGTGTTGTGTCAGGTGTGATTCAAAATGAAGTTTATTTCTGTATATAGCCTTTCTTAAAAAACCAAACAGCCAGTAGTTATTATGATTCGAGCGCCGATCTCATCCGCGTTCGAGCCATGCACCATTTCTGGCCATCTGACGGCTGTGTGCCCCTTTTGCTCTCCGAGCTTTTATTGTGACAGCGCTCGGAGGGGCTTCCGGCTGTCAGAGCTGTCAGCTGAGCCACATTTTGTCTCATCAGCTGCTCCTTACTTAAGAGGGCAGTTGGGAGCGAAATGTGTGGCAGTCTTGTCGAGAACCTTCCCATGGTCAGATGTTATTGGAGCATCCCTCTGTTTATTCGTTGACCATTCTTCTTCAGTGACTGTAAGTGTGTTACCTTATGTGCCCGTTATTCCCTGTCTTCGATGTTTATTGTCACAGTGTGTTTTAGCCCCCCATGGCTGGTTATTTTGTCTCTTTTCTGTTCCTTTAATAAACCGTGCAAACTCACTGGTGATTTGTGGCGTCTTATGATGGCTCGCAAGGGCCATCCATGACAGTAGTAGCTGCATTATTTTAGCAATAAAGATATTTTGCCTAACTGTTAGTGTTATTAAGGAGCAAACATAACAATTCTCTACAGTGTATAATTAATGGAACAACTTAATAACCAATATTAAGTATTACTAGAGGATGATGAGGATGATAAGGCAACAACACTAACCACACCTTTCCTTCCCTTGTATTTTTTCCCTTGTTATGATAAACAAACAGCCTGCTTCTCTATTTGCAGAGGCCGTTACTGGACGCCAAGTCATCAGCTGACACTTGTATAGAGAAACAGTTAAACAGTCTTTTGTTTTTTGTTTTTTTTCCTCAAATAAGTATTCAATATATATATATGTATTAAACAGTCTCTTGCTGAGGGTTTCAGGTGGGGTAAAACGTTAAGACGCACCCAAGTGTCACGTCCTTCGCTTTCCGCGGCTGTTTAAGTCAGCCAGATAACCTTTGTGTTGTCCTTGCCAGGGAGTTCTGGTCCATTTTCCTTTGATGACCAGATCCCCTGGTTTACTCAAGAGATGGGTGCACCTCCCACTGTTCCTTCATCACATGGTCCCTCTTGGGAAGGGCAGTATGGATGACATCACTGTCAGTTGTCATTCTTTGCATATAATCACCCAGAAACCCTTCTTCATCATCTAAGTTAATGGCTTCAATAATGGGGTTTGCCATTCACAATTTCCCTACTTTTCTTATTTGTATATTATTCTAATCTTGTAGATTGTTGATGGTAAGCTAAATGGTTTCCTAGGTAAATGTTTGGTACTAATAATTCAGGAACTGCACTTAAATGTGATATGATTTGATTTACACAGTGTATTCCATTTCCATAATCTAAGTAAATCATTTCAGCTATTTTAAATCTTGATATTGTTTCAGTTAAGGGTTTCAGTGTCACCATAGCAATATTTAAATTAGTGTAGGGGAAAGCCTTTGTATATTCAATAAGTGTGTAAATAATTCCTAAACATTTTTACCTTCACTCTTATTTAGCTCAATGAGATCCATGCAAAGGTTTTGAAAAAACTAAGTTTATGCAGGGAAGGTCATCATTTTTTTCATAAAATTGCATCCACTTTTCTTAACCAATGCTGTTTTATGGTTTTCCAATTTCCAGTATACTGACAAGTTAAACTACGGTTTATTTGGTTCCACAAATGTTTGATTGATGAGTAACTCAGTAATGGTCTATGGTGCCCATGATACATGTTGAATTCTCTTTTTTAAAGTTAATCCAAATACGTTAACCTATTCTGACATTTCTTATTAAACTATTGAAAGACATGGGAGTTATTGTTTGATTTCATGTCCATCTTATTGATTACACTGGTCAACACCAAATTTATTGTCTTAAATTTTTTTTAGCTGATTTAGGACAATTTTGATGTGCTGAATCCAAAAATCACATTGGTTTTGCTCAATCAGATCAACTTTTTGGACTATGGCCACATGATTTCTTAGGTTTTTGTTTACATGTACGGTATTTTCACTTTATATGATGCAAAATTCTTTATTTCTTGAAATTCTTTGAATTTTGAACAATGATGATGTAACATTCAATTTACATGTACTTACCTTTATCAGTGTCTACTATTCAATTTACAGTACAACTGTACAACTGCTGTAAAAACTGCTTCTAACTTAACATAAAAACTTGACCTGATCGAGAGAAACGGATGTCATTTTTGGATTCAGCGGTGCAAAATTGTCTTAAATCAGTTGAAAAAACACAGACAACTTCCAAAAAATTTATTTTTGTTATGTTGTTATCAGCAGACAAGAACTCACAAGGTTTTTTTTTTTTTTTTAGACTGATTCATAATTGGTACAAATAAAGTATTAATAAAATTGTCCATTATCTGGACTGGTGCCCTACGAGGATATGAGCGTAATGAAAATAAATCTTCATTCCTACTCAAATTCATATTTACATTAATACTTATAACAACAATAAAACACCTATAAACCCATTAATCTAAATCCACTACAACTGTGTCGTCCGCGAACTTTAAGATGACATTGTCCTTGTGGGAGGCAACACAGCCATGGGTAAAGAGGCTGTAGAGGATGGGGCTGAGAACATAACCCTGTGGGACACCTGTGTTTGCGATGATGCTGGCTGAGGTCCTGTTACAAATCCTGACAGACTGATGCCTGCCAGTCAGAAAGTCCAGTAGCCAGTCACAGAGGGTGATGTGCAGGCCAAGTGAAGACAGTTTGTGGGGGATGACTGTGTTGAAGGCAGAGCTGTAGTTGACAAACAGCATCCTGATGTAGGAGTCTATATCTTCCAGGTGGGAGAGGGAATAATGGAGTGCAGCAGCAATGGCGTCTGAGTTGGACCTGTTGGGCCAGTAGACGTACTGCAGGGGGTCCAGGGTATCCGGTATGCTGTCCTGAATGAGGGCCAGCACCACTCTCTCGATGCACTTCATGATGATTGGAGTGAGTGCTACTGGCCTGTAATCGTTCAGGCAGGTTTGGCAGGCTCTTTTTGGGGAGGGGGACGATGGTTGTGGTTTTGAAGCAGGAGGGGAGTATGTTCTGGCTGAGGGAGAGGTTAAAGATGGTTGTGAGCACATTTGTCAGCTCAGCAGCACATGGTCTGAGAGCCCGCCCAGGGATGTTGTCTGGTCCTGCTGCCTTGTGGGGGTTGATATTCCTTAGTGCTTTGTTGACCTGACCTGATGACACTTTTCGGAGAGGGCGAGGATGCGTGTGTGATAGTCATATAGCCCACACTTCAAAACAAATGCACTACATTGTGGGTTGATGGTTGCTAGGTTATGCGGAGTGTTGCATTTACGGTCTGTCGTTATTAATGGATTTTTGCAATTCTGTGACTGGGCCTGGGCCACTCGGAGGTTGGTTCTGGGCCGCTAATTAAATAGGCCTCATATACATCAACAATTCTGTTGTCACAGTTTAAAGGCAAAATATAATGCACACACTGCAAATGGGGTTATAGGGGTTTCCCTCTGGGATTAATAAAGTATACAAAAAATATGCAATAAGCATTGCAATAAATGTGTACCTGTGTTAGCGAGTGTTTGGTACAGTTACTGCTCTTTAGGAAAGAAGTTTTGCACATGTTGGTCAATGAAAGTTTCTTCAATACAAAAAAAAAGTATCTGATTACTCGATTAATCGATCAATTAGCGTGGCTGATTACTCATTCATCCATTCATTCATCTTCTTCCGCTTAATTCTTTTTGGGTCGTGGCGGGGCTGGAGCCTATCCCAGCATCTTTGGGCGAGAGGCAGGGTACGCCCTGGACAGATTGCCAGTCCATCATAGGGCCAACACAGAGAGACAGACAACCATTCACTCTCACAGTCATACCTAAGGACAATTTAGAATCCCCAGTTTTGATGCCAGTTAACCTAACTTGCATGTTTTTGGCATGTGGGAGGAAACCAGAGAAATCCCGGAGTAAACCCACACAGACACGGGGGGAGCATGCAAACTCCACACAGATCACTGTTGGTCAGGGGCTGGAATTGAACCCAGGATCCCCCGGCCAAGGGTGAGTTGCTGTTGTGTTGCCGCAGTGCTAATTGATAGCTGCAGCCATAGTTGACTGTAGACTTCTTGTTTTTGTTTTGTTTTCCTCGCCGCAAATGTGTACTCAGGTTGTCCAGCATATCCAGGATTGGTGATGTGCTTCTTCAGTCTGTGGGGTTGTCAGCTTAGGCTTAGTACGTTACAAATTAGATAGTTGCATCTCTCATCAGTAGGCAGTAGAAAAATCAGATCAGCAGGGCTTATAACAAGAACAGATGTTATGAAAGGTAGCACAGTTCAACAGTTTTATGATGTTGGGCCTTTTTTCCCCACATTAACTTACTAAAATCCTGTTATACCTCTTTAAATCGGCTGAGGTAGTTCCACCTGTCTACCTCCCGAGCAGGTGCATTATCGGCTATTTCAAGAAAACCTGCCTGGGGAAATTTACTTGTTTGCAACTGCATCAAAGCATAATACTGTAATAGCACAGGTCCAGGAGAGCCATCAATAAGTTATTCATGCCATTAATAGACCTGTATAGCTCGATGGGAGGCTTCATTAGAAACTTGAGATTGGAATTGATTGTTCTCTAATGCCCAGAGAAACAACAGGATACAGTAAAGCTCCTGGGGATTAAGTCAGCTCCCTGAGATGCAAAGAAATGGTTGCAGTTATGGCCCGGAGGTTTTGATTTCTTTGGCCGTGCATTAAATTGCTCGAGTAGATTGAAAGAAATATAACATCGACATCTATAATACATTATAATAATGTACAGAAATCTAACCAAAATCCATAGAATGTAATATCAACCAGTCTTTGCAGAGAACAGAATCCTTAACTTGGCTCCCTCATATGATGGATTCATTTCCAGTTTGCTGCAGCAGCCTGCCGACCAGTGGCTGGTATCACATCTCATCACATCACATCACAATCTGTTTCAACTTATTGATTAGATAGCAAGGCAGCAGGCTATGTTGCTGCTTCCTCTGTTTGGCTTGATACAGTTTCTAATGAGTTTACTGGGAAATAACATTTCCTACTTTGCTGCCTATAAATGACCCATAATGCATGTGGATTTAATAATGTAACATCTGAAAGCTGTTTTGGGGCTGCTCGGCTCCTTTTATTGGTGGGGATAATTGTAAGAAAGCACCTGTTGAAAAGCAGGAATCAGTGAGTCTGAGCAGCTGGCAGTCTGCCTTTTAAAATCCTGCCAGGATTAAGATACTTTGTTAGTGCCTTCAAAAAATGATAATAAAAAAATTTGTCTGCAGGTCTGGAAAGGGTATTCACTGATTTACTTACGTATATTATGCAAACTTGTGGCTTGAATTGGATACACTAAAAGTAAGCTAGAATGTTTGATCCACTTTAAAACATAGGTGTTTCCTTGTGAGAAATCATTGCTGTTATTGCTTTTAGATTGTATTTAATGATTAAGTATAATCAGTTAGAAGCTAATTTCCTAGAGTGGCATGAAATGAATTATTGTGTGCCCCTTGAATGAACTCATTTTCCTGTTGAACCTCTATTAGCCTTCCTTCTCACAGTCTGCTCTAATTTCATTTGGAAATGAGATCTATTTATTTATTTATTTTACATTTCAAGCATGCAGAACATTTTTGTTTTGTGTACCCTAATCTCACCTAGGGTGCCAAAATGGCAAGGGTTGGTTTCAATATTTGTTGGACAAGAGAAAGAACAGCCTCCTTCATTTTCACTCCCATTAAAAAAAAATCGTTAACAATGGATGGACACTGCAAGGTCATTGTGCTCATTCTGCATCTAAGATAGCTGATATGTTTGATACGTTAGCTCCATCCTAGTGTGCCCCACAAACGTCTCTCCCCTATTGTCTGTCCTGAGCAACTAAGACCCCCACTCCACCCATTAAAGTCAGATATGACACAGATATGATTTTTTTCTTTTCTGCTTCTGCTGAAATTGATCCATTCATTCGGGTCTTACAAGCTACTTGACACCACCACGTCTTGTTTCCCACACAGCCCACCCACTATGGTGGATTGCTTTGTGATGTGTTAGACACTTGTGCTCTTTTCTTTGGGCCTGTCTGCAGGGGTATAATCAGACCTGAGAAGAAACCAGCACCTTGGCGTATTGTGAACTTTTTTCCGCTGTTTTCCAGGTCAAATTCTCTTGGGTCATCTCATCGATGGAAAGTCAGTGTGTGCTACATCTGTGTTGCTTTTTGTTAATGTTTGTCAGATAAAGCGTTCATTGTCAGACTGGGTTTAGTTTCCCTTTGTGTATGATGGTAAACCAGTCCCTCCAGGATTTCATGGGCTGTTTTTAGGGTTGTTGCAGCCCCAAAAGCCTTTCTTTTTCACTGAAAATTGTGAAAGGAAGTACACTTTTTAAAGCAATTGCTTTTTACATAGTTTACAGCAATGTTATTCTATATAACACCACAAGAAAAGCACAGGATTGCTAAAAAATTCCTATTAAACAGTGATTTATTTTTAAATTAAGCAGAATCTTCTGCTATACAGAAAAAAAAAATATTTTGTGCAACAGCAAATACAGAATTTTGTACAGTTACATGAGAATTAAGTGCTCAGTACATTTTTCATAACTATGTGTTGGCCCTGCGATGGACTGGCAATCTGTCCAGAGTGTACTCTGTCTCTCGCCCAAAGATGCTGGGATAGGCTCCAGCCCCTGCAACCCGAAAAGGATTAAGCGGAAGAAGATGGATGGATGGATGACCATCATTGTACTCTTGGAGAGAACTTAAATGTTCCTAAAAAAGATTCATAAAAGAATTGGCCATTGCAGCAGCTAAATTGCAATGAATGCATGTTAAAGTGTAGAACAAATTATGGCAGCACCCTTATTTGAAAACTAAGATCCTTTAAAACTTGAGGTCCCTATGCTGAAACCCACAATGTAGAGCTCAGTGTCAAAATCCAGGTGTGACTCCTTCATTGACAACCTTTTCCATTAAAGGTGACATTGACTGAAAAATGGTGTGGTTGTAGGTTTTAAATATCTGAAATGTGTCTATTGGTCATGTACTGTATATTTTCAAAAAAATATCAAAACTGTCACTTTGTATACGTATTCTACTTCCGGCGCCACACGAGTCAGCTGCCTTTTTGCAACAGCGGCTCAATTCTGAGTTTTTTCTTTACACACTTTATACATCACGGACACGCAGATCGCCCCAAATGTCTCCCGAGGCGGCGGACGGAGCCACTCTTTACAGCAGGAGATGGTACAGCAGGGAACAGCTGCTTGCACTTAACCGGCACTCGGTGCTAATGGAAAAACTCGACGTACCAGGAGAAATAAGGCGAAAACGACGTGGTTGTCGGGCTGGTGTTAGACGGCAGACGAGGAGTATAAGGTACAGACCCACCCTCCCATCCGTTGTTATGGGGAATGTACGTTCTATATTGGGAAAGGTAGATGAGCTAGTGGCTATCTCCCGCTACGACAGCGTATACTGGGAACGCTCCCTCCTTTTGTTTACTGAGTCGTGGCTAACTGAACTAGTAGCAGATGCTAACATTGAGCTGGAGGGTTTCCACGTGATACGGGCAGACCGAACACCAGACAGTGGCAAAGCAAGGGGCGGTGGAGTGATGATCTATGTTAATAACAACTGGTGCAGACCGGGACGCATCACTGTTAAACAACAGCACTGCAGCAAAGACATCGAGTTGCTAGCTGTTGATCTGCATTGTTATTTATGCAAATCCGATGGCGAACGCTGGGACAGCGCGTGACGTCATCCACTCAATAACTGGCAGGCTGCAGACAGAACACCCAGATGCTCTTCTTCTCATCTCAGGCGATTTCAACCATGTTTCACTGTCTCCCATTCTACCCACGTTTACCCAGTATGTCACATGCCACACTAGAGACAGTAAAACACTGGACTTATTCTACGCAAACACTAAGGAGGCGTACACCTCATTACAACTCCCCCCACTCGGGAGATCGGATCACAACTTGGTTCATCTCCGGCCGGTGTATAAACCCCTAGTGCACAGACAACCTCCGGCCATGCGCACAGTGAAGTTATGGTCTGAGGAGGCAATGGACACTCTAAAGGCACTTTTCCACTAGCCCAGCACACCTCGCCACATCTCGATTCACTTCGACAGGGTTCGGCTCGCTTTTTGTCTCCATTACAACCGTGTTAAGCTGGGGTGGGTGGGATTTCTATAACAGCGAGGCGGCGCCACACTCCCATGACGTAAAACACGCGACCCAAGCAAAACATAACACATGCATCATGGCGGCTGTACAAGGCGATTCCTCGGTCTGTGGCTTTTTTCACTGTAAATGCCAAAAAGGACCGCCAGACAAGGGTACAGACAGCGAGATGAAACACTCTGGAATAGTTCTGCAGCTTCTGGGAGAGCCAAAGGCGTGAGGATACAAACTAGGTCGTATATGACGGTAAGCTAATGTTGCTAATGCTAGTTTGCTATAAGTACGTCCTACTACACTGTAATGTCTGCAAGTTATCGCTGTTAGGTACTAAAATATGTATGCTGTGTGTGTTTCAGATGGCTCTGTTGTGGGGAAATTACCGCTTCAGTCGGTCTGGGCGTTCAGCACAGCCTGTCACTGATGTCAACACAGCTTCACAAACGATCAGTGGTTATAGAGCTTAAGAATGTCTGTAGAAACGTTTATTTCCTGTGCAACAAATTGCTCTGATCTGCGTGAAAATCATGGAGAGACTGTTGAGACATCATGGACATACCTTCTTCTGCAGCACTGAGTCTGAGGTGGTGTCATAGAAAAAAATGATCAGCTGACACAACTTGATCGCCATGTTAATAACTATATTGGCCACAAAATATACTGTATATTCAAAAAGTAAACAGTACTGAGTTAGGTATAATAATATATATTTGACAGTTATGATGCATTTTAGGCCAAAACAAACTTGATCTAGGATTAAAAGCAATTAAAATAATGCAGTCACAAGGTTACATGGAAAATACTTGATTTACTAGATACATGTACTGTAGAAATATATATTCTCTGCATCAACAATGTACTAGACATGCATTCATGTAGTATTGCACTGGGAATTGCACTGACAATAAACCTCTGAAGTTTTTGCAGATGTCTCTTTTTTTTATATGTGAAGGTTACCACCATGTGGCATAAATTAAATACTAAAAGATTGGAAAAGCTGTCTAAGAATAATCCAGCAGTTTGAGAAATCACTTTTGGTTTGGTGTAAGTCTGTCAACAGAATTATGAACCATAAAGCAGTTTGTGTTAAAATGTTAAATCCCATTAAACCTAATCCGGGGGCTTCCAATCATGTGTCATGGGGGGCCAAGACCCTGCAGGTTCTCTCTTCTACCCAGTCTCTTCAGCAGGTGTTCTCACTGATCAGTCAGTGGAAGAAGTTCAGTGGAATCTGCTGTTGAAGATACTGGTTGGAGGTAAAGCCTGCAGGGTCTTGGCCCTCTATGGCACATGATTAGACACCCCCGCCCAAACCCATTATGATGAAGAGCAGATGCTAATATGACCCAGAATTCCTCCATATACTGTTACTGTCACTAAAGTATGTAGGGTCTTCTGCGGTGGCACATCCAACAATACAGTTTTCAGTTAATAAAATAATTGTTTTGGTTACTTTTTTCTTAAAAATGAGCCATTATTTTCAAGGTCACGATAAATCCTTTGTACAGTTGACGCTTTTCCCACCGGTGTCTTAACAAACAAAATAGAAAATCATGATGCAAACACATAAGTCACTAAATTGTTTATTATAATAAACATATTATTATTATTATTATTAACAAATTATAGGGAAATACACTTGTTGCTAAAAGCCAGTGGTGGAATGTGAATTAATGAATGAATCTTTATTTCGGATTGATTAAAAGTAAAGATTAAAAGAAAATAGAATAATATAACTAGAAAAGCACTCGGAGAGCGCAGACCTCCGCCAAGCGCCACAGTTCCCCCCCATACAGTGTTTGTGTGTACGTTTTCAGATTCCTTGACCATGAAAACATATGACTAGCAATTGGATTCACAATGATAGGATTAGTGGTTCAGTAGTAAAAGCATTACCTCCTTGGCGGAGGTAATAAACTCAAGTGTTGCTGTTGTGTCCCTCTCCTCCATCTGCAAACTCCCCGGCTGCGGGCGTTGCAATTCATGGCACAACCGCGTACAACCCACAGGCCAATGGGTTATGCGAGTGTTTTCATAGATCACTGAAAGCAGCACTCAGGGCTTCACTGACGGATGCAAATTGGGTAGCCAGGTTGCCGTGGGTTTAATATTGGGGTTGCGCTCTGCGGCAAAAGAGGATTTGGAAGCTTCCCCGGCAGAGAGCTTGTTTTTGCGCAGCCACTATGGCTGGTCCCGGGGAATTTCTGCCAAATAATCCGGCGCCGGACAGCTGCCCGTCTCAGCTTTTGCAGTGTAGCGCAAACACAGGCACGCTGCCGGGCCCGGCCCACCACTGTTTTTCGCGTGTTTTTGTGCCTAAAACTTTGAAGAACGCAGAGTTCGTGTTTGTCAGACACAACGACCAGCGCCCTCCATTGCGCCTGCACACATGTTGAAAATGGCCGTAGCTAACAATGTTAAAGAATCCTTTAAAAAAATCCTGTATCCAGACGGTGATACGGATCATCCCCAAAATTTAATCAGTTCTTCCTTGTACCATTTCCAACAACGCCTGAAAGTTTCATCGAAATCCGTCCAAAACTTTGAGTTATCTTGCTAACCAACAGACAGACAGACAGACAGACGCTGGCAAAAACATAATGGCGGAGGTAACAAAGGGGAAAAAATCTAACAAGGTCAAATTAAACAATAACTTCTCTGATTATACAGTTCAACATAGGTTATCTGAAATGGGTGATGGCTGAAGCTGCAGCTTATATTGCCCACCATATTTCATCCAAGAATTCAAAAGAAAAACAAAACAGAAGCGATTATAATTTGAATGTGACAATAAAGTACTTTGTTGTTGTATTTAACCACAATTTTCATGTAGCTGCGCTTCAGTAGATTTTACAAGGGCAGGGTTACATTTAAAACTAGAAAAGCACTCGGAGAGCGCAGACCTCCGCCAAGCGGCACAGTTCCCCCCATACAGTGTTTGTGTGTACGTTTTCAGATTCCCTGAGCATGAAAAGATATGACTAGCAATTGGATTCACAATGATTATATGTTTATTTGACATGGACAGTGCAATAAACAGACAATTAATGAATGACAATCAATGTGATAGTGATAGGATTAGTGGTTCAGTAGTGTAAAACGGGGCTATAAGGGACGGCGGGTTGATAAGGGACACTTTTCTGGGAAATGTTTTAAATGTAATTCTGCTTTTTTTATTTTGAGCAGGACGCTGAGTTGTGTTGTTATTGTGAAATATCCATGAATCCTTCATCAAATCTAGGCGGAAGCAAAATTTAAAAAGCAGAATTACATTTAGAAAAGTGTCCCATATTACCCCGCCATCCCTTATAGCCCCGTTTTACGGTTGTAAAAGCATTGCCTCCTTGGCGGAGGTAATAAACTGAAGTGTTGGTGTGTCCATCTCCTCCACTGACGGATGCAGATTGGTTAGACAGGTTGCCGTGGGTTTTATATTATATTGTGGTTCAACAGAATTATTTAAAAAAAACAAACTCATGAAATTAGAAATTATTGGGGTTGCGCTCCGCGGCAAAACAGAATTTCGAATTTTCCCCGGCAGAGAGGTCGTTTTTACGCAGCGCCTATAGCTGGGCGGGGAATTTGTGGCAAATAATCGGGCGGCGGACAGGTGGCCGTGTCAGGTTTTGCAGCGTGGCGCAAAAACACGCACGCTGGCGGGCCCAGGCCAGCAGTGTTTTCCGCGTGCTTTTGTGCCTAAAACATTGAAGAACGCGGAGTTTGTGTTGGTCAGACACGGCGACCAGCGCAATGTGCGCAGCGCCTATGGCTGGCGGGCCCAGGCCACCAGTGTTTTCCGCATGCTTTTGTGGCTAAAACGTTGAAGAAGGCGGAGTTTGTGTTGGTCAGACACGACGCCCAGCGCCGTCCATTGCGCCTGCGCACATGTTGAAAATGGCCATATGTCACAGTGTGGAAAAATGCTTTAAAAAAATTCCTGTATGCAGACGGTGATGCGGATCATCCCCAAAATTTAATCAGTTCTTCCTTGTACCATTTCCAACAACGCCTGAAAGTTTCATGGAAATCCGTCCAAGACTTTGAGTTATCTTGCTAACCAACAGACAAACAGACAGACAGACAAACACACAAACCCTGGCAAAAACATAACCTCCTCCTGGCCTTTTCGGCCTGGCGGAGGTAATCATCTGTTTTTACTGTGGCCTCAGCAATCAGAATGAATTAATACATTCACTTGAATGGAATATAGTACTTTAACTGAAGGTGTGCATCACCAAGTATGGAGTTGCTCAGTGAAAATATGAAGTTTTTAATCAATAAAAGTGTGTCTTGTCTGTAAAAGTGTCTCTTGTTGCCCTGGCTTCATGTGTGGGCGGTGTTTTGTACTAGCATTGCTAAAATATAAAAGGAAGCACTACAGTGGGTCTCAAATATTTGTAATGTGTCCTGTTACTGCATGAGTTTATTGATGATAGACTATAAACTACACATATAAAGTAAATTATATTGACGACTGAACATCTCACATTCGCCAAAACATACAGTTATGAACATAACTCACAAAGGATCACACAGGTGATCTGACAAAAAAATAAATACATTAACAGTTTATTTTACAGTTGATGTGCCATATTCACACAATCAAATAAATCTCAGTTCAGTCCCTTTTATATTAAGTGGAAATTGTGCTACTTTGGTTTTGACACTTTACCTATAAAAGCAAAGGATTTCAGTACGTTCCACAGTGGCGAGGTCCGTTGTGGGCTGGCTGCTTTCCTCTTGCCTACATGAACGACAGAAATGGATGGTGGTTAGGTTCAAGCAAGTTCAACACTTAATACAGGCACATCTCAAAAATTAGAATACCATGAAAAAATTCAATAATTTTTTCACTCATTTCAGAAAGTGAAACCCATAGTAGATTCATTACAGGGGCAGTGATATATTGAAAGTGTTTATTTTAATATTGGTGATTACGGCTACAGCCCATATTAACCAACACCTCAGCGGCCAACATTTATATTTAAAAACTATTTTTTAAAGTTAATTTTATGTAATAATCTATTTTTTTGCCAAATTGAATTTGGGATTTTCAGGGGCTGTAAGCCGTAATCATCAAAATTAAAATAAATAAACGCTTGAAATATATCACTGTCTGTGTAATGAATCTATATAATATACGGATTTCTCTTTCTGAAATGAGTGACCAAAAATGTTGAAGTTTTTCATGACATTCTAATTTTTGGAGATGTCTGTATTAGGGAAATACACCTGTGAAAGTCAGTGGTGGGATGTGACAAAAATGCTTCGTTTCCCTGACAAGCACTGCAGGATCCACAGAATAGGTGTGTGGGTCTATTCTGACGCTTTAGAAAATTATATGAATGACTTTATAAATCACTGGTTTGAAAAAGCAATTTTAATATGACGAGATTTCGGCTCCTGTGGTCCATTTCACCAGTATCCACAATATAAACACTGAGGGAAGCTAACCCCTGGCATGTGGAAACACATTCTAGCATTAAATTGCACACAATTTAATGCGCAGCACTAAAGTGCAATACGTACACAAACCAGGACTTTAACCAGGATTAACATATTTCATCGTTTTGCTCTCACAAGCGAATACTTAGAGAAAACAAGTGCGAATCAGCAGTTGGTACTAGCTAGCTACTAGCTAAAACTCGTTAGCCACGACAGGACCGCGCTGTATGGCTCAAAAAAAGTGAGCTTACCACCAACAGGATAAATAAGCGAATAGATGCACATTATTACAAATCACTCACCATCGATGGTTCTCTCACGTCGTCTTCAGCTTGTCCGTAGTCCGGTTCTATGCTGGGCTGCCATCTGTATCAGTGCAGGTCGCTCCTCTCACTGTGGATCTGCCACCAAGCAGAGAAAACTCCGCACCTCTTCGTTGGACCACGGTGTAGAGTTCCGCAAAACCTACAACGCTGTCTGTATTAATATCGTATTTACTCCGTGACCGAGTTAGTCCGTGAAATATTGCAAATGGCGGTCATGTAGATTCATCAGAGGACGGTCGCTTTCGTGACGTTACGAACTGACCAATCAGCGGCGACCAGGCTGTTGACGTCGCATCACGGCACGACTCAGCACGGTTGTACCCTGCCCTCGAAGAGGGACAAAAAAATAGCGCCTGTTAAACCGTGTTGGGGCTAGTGGAAAGAGTTACAAAGCGTGCTGAGCAACAATCTGAATCTGTTTTTTAATAGGTTTGACCAACCGCCCTCCCCCCCGACTGCACAACAACCACTGCTGCCACTGAAGACATCAAGTCCTGCTGCCCACTCCCCACTCCCAACACACAGCCCCCAACCTGACCCTCACTAAGACCCAGGTGAGGACGGAGCTGAGGACGATCAAGGCGAGGAAGGCCTTGGGACCGGACGGCATCAGTGCAAAGCTCCTCAAGTCCTGTGCAGACCAGCTGTGTGGGATTGTGGAGTACATCTTCAACCTGAGCCTGAAACTGGGGAGGGTACCACAGTTGTGGAAAACATCTTGTGTGGTACCTGTACCAAAGACTTCCCACCCCAAAGATCTGAACAGCTACAGACCAGTGGTCCTGACGTTCCACATGATGAAGACCCTGGAGAGACTGCTCCTTGCTCACCTCCACCCCCTGGGGGGTCCAGCGATGGATCCACTCCAGTTCGCCTACCAGCATGGTATTGGGGTGGAAGATGCGGTCATCTTCCTCCTTCACCGTTCTCTGTCCCACCTGGAGAAGCCCGGGAATACAGTGAGGATCATGTTCTTTGACTTCTCCAGTGCTTTCAACACCATCCAACCGATGATCCTGAAGGACAAGCTGCTGTGCACAGGGGTGGACCAGCACCTGTCATCATGGATCCTGGACTACCTCACAAACCGGCCACAGTTTGTGAGAACCCGGGACTGTGTGTCCGACACGATCATAGGTAGCGCGGGGGCCCCACAGGGAACGGTTTTGGCTCCCTTCCTGTTCACCCTTTATACTGTGGACTTCTCACACAACACAACACACTGCCATCTACAGAAGTTCTCTGACGACTCTGCGATCGTCGGCCTCATCTCCAACGGAGATGAAGTCAATGAAGTCAATGGTGGTAATGCACCTGTAAGCTAGTTGCCAACCGCCAGTCAAATCTAAAAGAAGAACAACACCCCTTCTGTTTTTTTTGTTTTCCTCGTTGAAGTACTTAAATAAGCTTATGCTTCACTCTGACAAGGAATCAGGGTGCCTCATGGTAGGGCGGAGCGATATGACCAAAATTTCATTTCACGATATAAGTAATCTTGTTTGATGATAATGATATATATATCACAATATACATTTCTGTAAATTCTATAGTTTATATATGATAACCAATAAAAAGGACCATCTCTTTTTCTACATTTTAAATTACATATTGAAAAAATCAATTGTACAAATTCATGTCATTAATTTTATGCACTTTTTTCCCTCTTAATTTTGCAGTGTTAAAAAATTGTTTTTAATGTGCATCTGAGATGACTTCAACTTTGTTCTTTATCGCTACTGGACTAATTAAAAATGATTAAAAATCAAGTTACATTAAGAGCGAGTTTGTTCCTCCAACATGTTTTAATTAATTTATTGTTTAGTTAGTGTGTATGTGGCCACTGTTACGCACTTTTGCAGCTTTAGTAATGTTTTCTCAGACAAAATTAAAGAAACTGGCAGTGATTTAAACCAGAATGATGGTCTGATACACTATAATGTTTCCTATTAGTGACAAGTTAGCATTATCATTTGCCCTCTTATGTGACTTACCTCCAATTTAAATTAGGTTAGAAGACTGTCCTCTTTGACACAGCATGGTGGGAACATGTCCCAACATCCGTGGGTGGCACAGAAGTAACGGCTCCACAGAAGTTGCGGCAAAACATTAGCTTGTAGTTAGCTGCCGTGGCACACCTGGCCCACTGTGGGGGGAAGAGGCAGGGCGGTGGCAAGTAGGGAAAAGTAAGGGGAAAAAAACAGTCATCTGGACTCAGTCGTCCATCCATCCACCTCACTGAGGTTTGTGATTGTTACATAATGTACTTTTTGATGTCAAGCCATGTTAGCTCTAATGAAGTCTCCAGCTTTTGTCAAAAGATGAATTTTGGAGACCGTTTTTCTTGTCAAAAAATTTCACAAATTACATGTTAAGATGTTTAATCCTCATTTCTACTCTGACTGGTCACACAATACTGACACACTCTTCAAGAAGGGACAGCGCAGGCTGTTCCTACTGAGGAGACTCAGGTCTTTTGGTGTACAAGGGGCGCTGCTGAAGACATTCTACGACACGGTGGTGGCATCAGCCATCACTTTTGGAGTGGTCTGCTGGGGCAGTGGCGTTACAGCAGCCGATAGGAAGAGACTGAACAAACTGATCAAGAAAGCTAGCTCTGTCCTGGGGCAACGCCTTGACCCAGTGGATGAGATGGGAGAGAGGAGGATGGTGGCTAAACTGTCATCTCTGCTGGAGTCCGAGTCCCACCCTATGCAGGACATACTGAACGCACTGAGCTCATTTAGCAGCAGACTACATCATCCTAGGTGCACAACCGAGAGGTTTCGCACGTCCTTCCTACCTACGGCTGTCAGACTGTATAACCTAAGCAAGGCTGCTCACAGAGATGGCAAAAAAAACGTGACAACCTAATAGTATTGAATGCAAAAGACGCAACAGACTTGCACAATGGTCCCCTCCGGTATACAACTAAGACAATACCGGTCGCTACGGAGGGTGACAATATGTATGGGTACATAATCATACCATGTAGGATAACTTGAGTAGACGGTTATGCTGTTCATTCCATCTAGCTACAGTGCTCCGCACTGTGTGTGTTTATATATTTATTCCATCTAGCTACAGTGCTCCGCACTGTGTGTTTATATATTTATATGTACATATGTATATTCGCTGCTCTTGTTTTTTCTTGTCTTCTTGATTGTTGCTCTGAGTGTTGCTATCCCTGTGCTGTTGCAATCCTGGAATTTCTCCATTGTGGGACTAATAAAGGCTTATCTTATCTTTCTTATCTTAAGGTCATCTATATTTCTTTAACTTTTATGAAATGTTAAATGTACCGATTATACCCAGACAAATTTTACAAGGGTAGAGATAAAAACATTTAAACCATCATCCCAAAAATCACAATAAAAACCTCTGTGATAACTACCAAATAGGGATGTTGATGATTAATTGTTAAGAATTTAGTCGACTAAATTAAATGTCATCAATTAGTTGATAACACTGCAGTCCTTTTCAAAGGGAGTGTATTCTATGAAATGTAGTGATGTCGCCATCCAGGCAGGGGCACATATGGTCACCCATTGCTGCCATCCAACCGAAATAAAAGAAAAAGGGCACAAGACGACGTGAAGCCCCCAAAACACGTGTTGTACAGAGTGAAATGCCTCGTCCTTCCGGGGTACATCAGAGAGCCAAAACAGGAATGGCCAGTTCAGATGCGCAAGCTTGAAGCTTCACCCGCTCTGCTTCAAATGAGAAGGGCATGGAAACAGACCATGTTTCCACAGTAAAAAGCAAGGGGGAAAAAACAAGGGGACAAAAACTGACACAAGCACAAAAATCCATCCCCGCTGCCTTCAACCCACCGCAAGACGCAAAAGCAGACTGGACCCAAGTTGCCACCCAGATATCACCAAGGTAAAGTTTTTTTTACATTTCAGTTAGGGATGCAAGTTATCAATTAAGGTAAATCGGTTGTCAATGAATTATCAATCAACTAATGGTTAATTGAAAAGCTGTGTTTTTCCTGAGAATCTGAATTTCCCTCTGTACAATACGGTCTATATTTAACATGTAAAAAGTTGGTGTTTTTTCATGTACTAGATAAAACATGAACATTTATGTTTCTCAGTGATTTATTGTACCATTTGCCATCCAACCGAAACAAAAGAAAAAGGGCACAAGATGACAAGAAGCAAGAAGTTGTCCAGAGTGAAATGCTTCGTCCTTCCGGGGTACGTCAGAGTGTTGTTGTTACTACAGACAATGGCATTTCTTGTAGTTTAACAAATTTTGCACTGTATAGTGTGTACAATGTACTGGTACATCTCAGTAAATTATAAATGTCATGATTTGTTTTTTTTTAAAAACTACTACCAATATCATAAAATTTATCTTTTTTAGTTATATTTAAAAAAAAAAAAAAAAAAAACTTTCACGCTCTAATTTACTGAGTTGCACTAGTAAACTGTTTTAACAGGAAAATAAATTGAGATGCTTCTTCTGTTGCGTGTTAAGCATTATCATACCCCATCAATCCAGGCAAACTCAGTACGAGCTGGGCTCCCTCTGTTGTCTGTTACCTCAGTGGCAACTTGAGTCCGGTCTGCTTTCCCGTCTAGCAGCAGGTTGAAGGGAGGCAGTGGGGATGGGTTTTTGCGCTCGTGTAGCCTGCTAGTCGGTTTCTCCGCTCTGTTGATTTGACGGGTGGACATTGGAACATGTCATTGGAACTTGTTGTGACTGTCCGAGTTTATTTGCTCTGCACAGTGCTCATGCACTCTGGGGGGCTTAGTGTTTTCTTCTGCTTTTGAAATGCGGCATTGGGTGACCGCGTGCGCCCCCACCTGGACGACGAAGCCACTACATTTCATAGAATAAGCTCCCATTGAAAAGAACTGCTGAATTATCAATTAATTGACAACTAATTTAATTTAGTTGACAAAATTATCGACAATTAATCGAAAGTCAGTTAAGCATTAACATCCCTAATTTCAATACACAGCAGAGGAACCAGGTTGGACTAATAGGACAGGCTGTGTCAGTTTCACTGCAGCCAGACATGGTCAGAGAGCTGCTGCAGACTCCGGTGTAGTTGGTGAAAACATGCTCTTAATCGAAATGTTTCATGCTCAGCCATTGTGATGTTTTTATAATTGTGGCACACACAGTTGTCTGTTGCAGCTTCAAACAACAGATGAAGCAGCTCACAATTTATTTTATTTATTTTTATATATTTACTTGGGCAGCACGATGGCACAGTGGTTGGCACTGTGGCAGCACAGCAATTCACCCTTAGCTATGAGATCTCGGGTTCGATCCCACCCCCTGACCAATGATGATATCTTTCTGTTTGGAGTTTGCATGTTCTCCCCGTGTCTGCGTAGGTTTACTCTGGGATTTCTCCAGTTTCATCCCACAGGGGCCAAAAACATGCAGCTTAGGTTAATTGGCATCAGCTGGGGATGTATGAATGTGAGTTGTTCCTTTTCCCCCTCCCCCCAGGCCACAGTTGTGAATAAGAATGTGTTCTTAATCTGTCCTGCCTGGTTAAATAAAGGTTAATTTTTTTTCCCCTGTTAAAACTGTCTACTAGTGCATCTCAGCAAATTAGAACACTGTCAGTGTTATACATTTTTTTTGTTTTTTGTAATATAACTATAAAAAGGAAACCGATATATTAACCCCTTGCACTCTGGTTAATTTCCCTAAAAACGGCAAAAAATAACGTACCCAAAGTAAATCAAAAGCTGTTCTTCAACCCTTTGCAGCATCTTCATGGGGTGGTCTCATTTAAAAAAAAACACTTTGAATTTTTTGGCAAAACAGTCATAATCTCTCTAAGTGCTCCTGCCACTGAGTAACAGTCATCTAAACATACTGAACTTGAAGAAAATAAATTTGGCCTGGGTGTTTTTTTGGATACAAATGCTTGCAAATAACACACAGCTGTCAGATCCGGGCTGGAAAATGCAACAGAAATGTAGAACCAAGTGTTATCCAGCTGAGGTCAAAATTTTGTAACAATACCACAAAAAATGAATATATTACACAGCTTTTTCCTCAGGTTGTTCCCAGGCGTTTTTGAACTGTGCCAAATGGCAGAGTTTGGAAAAACGTCTGTAACTTTTGAATGATCGAATATAGAAGCTTGATCTTGGGCTCTAATGAAAGGTGACACTCAGGGCTGTGTGTGTGTGTGGGGGGGGGTTGTTTATTCATTCATGAATGAATGAATGAATAAACAAGCCCCCACACACAAAGAAGTATGCCACGTAAAAAATGTGTGGCTTTTTTTACAAGAAAAATAACCTACAGTGCACTAAAAATTATACTAAAATATCTGTAATGTAGAAGATAACTCCCTCCCACCCACCCCCCCCACCCCCCGCTACAGAGGACGGACATCGCCCATCGCTACATGACGGACCGCGGTGACGGTGCGCCGCGGTCTACTACGCAAGTTGTACTAAAATATCTGCAATATATCTTCAATCCACTACAGAAGAGTAGCGGCGGGGGGGGGGGGTGTCACGGTCCGGATGGGTCACCGCGGTCCGTCATGTGGCGATGACGCACAGTTGTAATTTACCGATCGGTCAAAAGTCATTTTGATTACAATTTTCAGGGAAAAAGAATAATTTAGCTTATAACACTTACCTGTCCACAACAGCAGTGTTGCTGGCGAACTTCTCTTCCTCATTGTCAGACGAACATGACGCTGGTCCGCTTGTTATGACTCGTGGTTCTGGTCACGCGACCCGATCAAACCATGATTCCATTATTGCGGTTTTGCGCTTCCATGATTGCGGTTTTGGCGAACGATTTTTCAAAATCTTAGAAAGAGTTGTTGCTATGCAATTATTTGACCACCTGCAGGGAAATGGTTTATTTGAGGAGTTTCAATCTGGGTTTAGAATCCATCATAGCACTGAAACAGCCTTAGCGAAGGTCACTAACGACCTCCTCATTGCATCTGATAATGGACTAGTTTCTGTACTTGTCCTTTTAGATCTTAGTGCAGCTTTTGATACTATTGATCATAATATTCTACTTGATAGATTAGAACACTATGTTGGACTTAATGGAACTTCGTTGCAGTGGTTTAGATCTTATTTATCTGATAGGTTCCAGTTTGTTCATGTAAATGATGAGTTTTCTCTCAGCTCAAAGCTTAGTCATGGAGTTCCACAGGGATCTGTGCTTGGCCCTACTCTTTTTAGTTTATATATGCTTCCGTTAGGCAACATTATTAGAAAGCACTGTATACATTTTCACTGTTATGCAGATGACACACAATTATACCTGTCAATGAAGCCAGATGATACTAATCAATTAGCCAAGTTAGAAGCCTGTCTTAAGGAAATCAAAGTTTGGATGACTTGTAATTTCCTGCTATTAAATTCAGATAAGACTGAAGTCATTCTTGTTGGTCAAAAAAACCTTAGAAATTCCTTTCCAAATCAAACTTTCAGTTTGGATGCAGTTACTCTTTCTCTTAATAGCTCTGTGAGGAACCTTGGAGTTATTTTTGATCAGGATTTGTCCTTCAATTCACATATTAAATTTGTTTCTAAGACTGCCTTCTATCATTTGCGTAATATTGCCAAGATTAGGAGCATCTTGTCTCAGAGTGATGCTGAGAAGCTGATCCACGCTTTTGTTAGCTCGAGATTAGATTATTGTAATTCTTTATTATCAGGTTGTCCTAAAACATCTTTAAAAAGTCTTCAGCTGATCCAAAATGCTGCAGCAAGAGTTTTAACAGGTACTAGAAAGAGAGATCATATCTCTCCGGTTCTGGCCTCCCTTCATTGGCTTCCCATAGAGTTTAGAATTAAGTTTAAAATCCTTCTTCTTACTTACAAAGCTCTAAACAATCAGGCTCCTTTTTATTTAAAAGATCTGATACTACCGTATCATCCTAACAGAGCACTACGCTCCCAAAATGCAGGTTTACTTGTAATACCTAGAATCTCCAAAAGTACAATGGGAGGCAGAGCCTTCAGTTATCAAGCTCCTCTCCTGTGGAATCAGCTGCCAATCTGGATTCGGGAGTCAGACTCGATCTCTGTTTTTAAGAATAGGGCTAAAACCTACCTTTTTGATATAGCCTACAATTAGGGAGGGATCATGTGTTTTCTGAACCCTCCCTTAGTTATGCTGCTAATAGGTTTAGTCAGCCGGGGGACCTCCAGTAATGCACTGGGCCTCACTCCTTTCCTCACTCTCTATGAAATATTTTTTTTTTGCTGGTCATTAACATTTGTTTGTTCTCTCCCATAGATTGAGTCCCCATCGTGCTGTTTGCTCTCTACATGTCTGTTCTTTTCTTCTTCTCTATCCCCTCACCCCCCAGCCAGTCGCAGCAGATGACTGCCCCTCCCTGAGCCTGGTTCTGCTGGAGGTTTCTTCCTGTTAAAAGGGAGTTTTTCCTCTCCACCGTCGCCAAGTGCTTGCTCACAGGGGATCGCCTGATTGCTGGGGTCTTTCTGCAACTGTGGGGGTCCTCCCTACAGTTGATAGTGCTATGAGATGACTGTTGTTGTGAAATGGCGCTATATAAATAAAGTTGAATTGAATTGAATTGAATTGAATTGAACAAATAAGAACAGTAGTAAGAAAAAAAGACTGGCGAACGCGTGTGTGTCACCCAGCGGCTTACACAAAACAGATTTTACGCACGGGACAGACGCTTTCAATTGTCGAAGTTCTCTGCTTCAGGTGGCTCGCTGTATTCGCAGCCGTTGGTAGGCGGGTCCTTCTTGCTAGGTTTTCAGTCATTGGTTCTTCAAGGTTTCAGAAACCCAATTCAAGGCTCTTATTAGTCGAATGAGAGGTCAATCAAATCTAAACCAATCAAAGCACTCCTTTGGCTTTCTGTTCGCGGCTGTGTCTGTAGTGGAAGAACGGAAATGCAGCTTTTTTTTTTTTTCAGTGTGCGTCCTAGGACGCAGAGACGTGACCGCCCGCGGTATCCTGGAGTGCAAGAGGTTAATTATGCAAAGGGAAATATTTCAAATCTTTTTGAATAAATTCTATGATATTGAGTAGTTTTTAAAATTAAATACTAATCATGACATTTTAATGTATTAAGACACACCAACACATAGTATACACTATACAGTACAGAATTTGTTAAACCACACAAAAAATGCCATTGTCTGGAGTGAAAAAATGCAAATAGAACAATAAATCATTGAGGAATATGATCATGAGTATCAAAAAAAGTAATTTGCTTTTTATGTCATAGATAGAAAGACCGTGTCGTACTGAGGGAGATTCATATTCTTAGGAAAATTGCTGCTTATCATTTAATCGTTAATCGATCGATAAATCAACTAATGATTAATGAATGAATCAGTAACTTGCATCCCTACTACCACATCCATTGCTTCTTATATAATCCATATACTACTATGGCTAAAAAAACAGACCCAGAGTGACTTCTGCTTGCTTTCCTCCAATGACGACAATTACTGCTTATCCAAGTGACACTTTTTCCTGCGCTATGATGCATTTGACAGGCCAGATCTCATCATGTCAGTAAGATTGGCAAGGGCACAACAAGGCCTGGCACAGCCCCACCAGCCTGCCTCATGTGAAGAGAAATGCCAGAGCATTTGTCTGATTTGGACAAGCTGGGTGAGCTGGGAGGAGCAGATGTACAGAATGGAGTAGTTAGACTAGAAAGAAACCAAACAGAAAGCTTTAGAGCAACAGTCTTGCCAAGCTAATGATGTGAACCTAATTTATTCACCTCACAAACCTTGGCCTGTGCCCACTATCCTCAGGCTAAAGATTACAGATTGATGGGAATTGTTTAAGATCCCAGTTTGTAACTTGACTAAGAAGCTTAACAACAGAAAAGGAAAACTGATGTCAGAACTATATGTCTTGCTTAAACAATTGCTTTATGGCTTTATGTTTTGGAGTATTTTTCTTTTTAAAAGAGGAGTAAGCCTATATTGAACATAATAACTTGATTAACTGTACATTGTATGAAAATGAGCAAGATCGTTTTTCTGTCCTTGATATATTGACATTTGCACTAGAAACAAAATGTTTCTCCCCATAATCTGCCAACATTTCAGCTGTTAACTGTTTCTATCCCTCTCTCTTTCTACCCTTATTTTTGGCTCAGCTGGAGAGATTGCCTTCAACTAGGGATGTTTTTTTTTTTCCACAATATCTTTATTGAACCTTTTTTTTTTTTAAACAAACATGATACAAACAATCAAGCACTAACACTAAAGTACTACAAAAAAAAAAATGCACTAAAAAACACCAACAACCACCAACAAAATCAAATCTTCAACAATGCTCCTCTGTTTAGTCTAGACAATCCAACACATAAGTATACATATTATGTTCACCAGTTTGGAATTTACAAGGTCCACACATATCATTCACCTTCTTCTTCAAGAGTTATGTTTAAATTTTTTACATAATCAATAAAAGGTCTCCATATATTCTCAAACACAATTTCCTTTGATTTCAGTATATATGTTATTCTTTCTAATGGAAGGTTTGTTAACATCTGTCTTAACCACTGAGTCACATCTGGTCTATGAGTCTTTTTCCACAGTAATGCAATACATTTTTTGGCATTAAGCAAACTGAGGTCTATGAATGTTCTTTCACTTTTATTAAAATTATGCTTTTCTGGGTACAGACCCAACAAAAAGTTTAGGATTCAATATGATTTGTTTTGAGATTATTTTTTCAATTGTTACCCTCACCTCTTCCCAAAACATTCTTATTAATCTACATTCCCATACACAATGAAATAGGGTTCCTTTACTTTCCATGCATTTTGTGCATGTATCTGGTATATTTTTGTTATATCTATTTAACTCCTCCGGTGTAACATACATCCGCATTAACCATTTGAAATGTATCAATTTAAGACGTACATTTATTGATTTGGTTTGAGCTTCTGTACAAGCCAATTCCCATTGTTCCTCTGAAATTTCAGTTTGCAGATCTTCTTTCCAGTAGTTTAATCTTTTCAGTGAATTTTCACTTGAAAATAGTGTCAATGAGTTATAAAACTCTGAAATAATACCCTTTCTTTTACTATCTTTCATCAACATTTTTTCCAAGGATGAATAAATAGGTCGAGTGAGAGCTTTATTTTGATTTGATCGAATAAAGTTTCTAAGTTGAAGATATTTAAAAAAATGTGTTCTATTGAGATTAAATTTGATCCTCAACTCTTCAAAAGACATTATGTTTTCTGCACGTGGCAAATATAAATCCTGAATCTTTTGTATCCCTTTTAAATTCCATACTTTAAATACAGCGTCCGCTCTCCCTGGTTTAAAATATTGATTACCCCATATTGGACTAAATTGTGACAATAACTGTGGTTCTTTTAAATAGTTTTTAGCTTCACACCATATTTTGATCATATGCTTTACAAATGGATTTTTAACTTGTTTTTGTAATTTTTTTTGCCGAATCTGAGTATATGAATATGGGAAGAGGTAAAGGTAAATTGTATGATTCCATTTCAGTCCAGTGAGGGAGATCATTTGATGAAAAATAATATGTCATAGACCTCAGTTGTGCCGACCAATAATACAACATAAAATTTGGACATTTCAGACCTCCACGATCAAATGGTAAATATAATAAAGACAGACGTAATCTAGCCCTCCTGTTGTTCCATATAAATTCCACTAACTTTTTTTTAATTCTTGAGAATAAATCTAAAGGTGGTGGTAAGGGAATGTATTGAAATAAATAAAGTATTTTAGGTAAGATATTACTTTTAAGTATATTAATTCTCCCGATCATCGACATTGGTAGTGACATCCATCTCTGAAGTAACTCATCAATATCTGTCATTAAGGCTTCATAATTGACACTGGCGACTGATTCTAGCTTAGGCACAATTTGGATTCCTAAATATTTGAACTGATTTACAACATTGAATTGATTTACCTCAGGGGCTGGGTAATTTCTCTGGGTTTCATTTAGCATTAATATTGAAGATTTAGTTTTATTTATTTTATATCCTGATATTTCCCCGAAATTCTTTATTAAATTCAACAAGGTCGGAATTGATTTTTTAAGATTCGACATAAACAAAATTATGTCATCGGCATACAGGGAGATTTTATGTTCTGTTGGTCCAACTTTAATTCCATATATTTGTGACTGTAGACGTATCGCCATCGCTAAAGGTTCAATTGCCATAGTAAACAGTAAAGGTGAAAGTGGACAGCCTTGTCGACATCCTCTATTGATTTTGAAATATTGTTATTTGTTAGAATTTCTGCAGTAGCATTATTATATATTATCTGAACCCATTTTATGAAATTATTTCCAAGTCCAAACCTTTGTAAGACTTCAAAAAGAAAGGGCCATTCAACTCTATCAAAGGCTTTTTCGGCATCCAGTGATAAGAGAGCTGTATCCGGTGCTTCTTTATTAGAATAAATAATATTAAATAGTCTTCTTACATTATGGAAGCCTTGTCTTCCCTTTATAAAGCCATTCTGATCTCGATTAATAATATTTGGTAAAATTTCTTGTATTCGTCTTGCTAAAATTTTACAAATTATCTTAAGGTCGGCATTTAATAGGCTTATTGGTCTCATATTTTCACATTTATTAGAGGGCTTACCTGGTTTTGGCAACAGTATAATTAAGGCATTATTCATATATGATGGTAAATTACTATTTTGAAATGCTTCTAAAACCATTTCCAAAAAAGGTTTTGTTAATTTATTCTTAAATTTTTTATAAAGGTCAACTGGAAGACCATCTGGTCCTGCACTTTTTCCTGATTTCATATTATCAATGGCTAGTCCAACTTCTTCTTGACTAATTTTAGACTCCAGTATCTCCCTATTTTCATTTGGAATACACGGTATAAATAGTTCATTCAAAAACCCATGTAGTTTTGTTAAGTCAGGTTCATTTTTGGTATCATATAATTTTTCATAGTAATCTCTAAAGGCTCTATTAATTTCTGAAGGATCTATAACTACCTGTCCGTTACTTATAATACTGGTAATTGGTGTTTTAGATTCTAATTGTTTAATCTGCCATGCCAATAACTTTCCTGATTTTTCACCTTGTTCATAAAAAGATTGTTTCAATCTTAGAAGACTCGAGGCAGCTCTATTCGCTGATTTTTTGTCATATTCAGCTCTCAAAATCAGTAATTCGTTCTCCAACCTTGGATCTCTTCCTGCATATACTCTTTCTTGAAGAATTTTTATTTTATGTTCCAATTGGACTCTCTCCTCTCGAGTCTTCTTAGATTTTGAACCTGTATAACTAATATGTCCCCTAATAAAAGCTTTGAAAGCCTCCCACTTTACACATGCTGATGTTTGTGTAGTATTGATATCAAAAAACTCATCTGTTTTTCTATATACTTAACAAATTCCTCATCCTGAAGCCATTTATGCTGAAATTGCCATCTACCTGGTTCCTTTGTCAATTTCTTATCTACATACATTAGACAGCAGGGTGCATGATCAGAGATCACGATGTTATCATAAAAACAGTTTTGAATCTTGGACCTTAATTCTGTGGAGATCAAAAAATAATCTATACGTGAGAATGTCTTGTAGGTATTGGAATAACAAGAGTATGCTTTAACTTGTGGTTTCATTTCTCTCCATATATCTATCAATTTCAATTCTTTCATAAAATGATTAATGGTCATCCTACATCCATTGTGCGTACAGTCCAGTCCTGTTGATCTATCTATACTGGGATTCAATGTACAATTAAAATCCCCTGCTATTATATGTTGCCCTGTAAGTGATGATAAGATAAGAAATAAATTGGCAAAGAACTTTTGATCATCTATATTGGGACCATATAAGTTCACCAAATTTATGTTTTCTAATAGCAAAGATCCTTGAATGATTACATATCTTCCAAATTTGTCTCCAATTACATTTTTCACTTGAAATGGGACTGATTTATGTATGAGAGTCATAACTCCCCTGGCTCGGGATGAAAATGATGAGGTGAAAACATTTCCTTGCCATCTACTCCTAATTCTTTTTACATCTTGCTCTATTAGATGAGTTTCTTGTAAAAACACAATTTTTGAACCCATGTCTTTTATTTTATTCATAACTTGTTTAAGTTTTTTTAAATTTTGTAGACCTCTGCAATTCCATGAAGTTAAATTAAGATTAACGCTTTGATTTATAATCAATAGGGAGTTTGGGATTACCTTGCAGTGTAAACATGCTCAAACAGAAAAGCAAAAAAATGAGTGGTTGAACATTCACCCTACAAACTACACACAAACAAATTCCCCCTTCCCACATTTGTGGCAATCCCCCCAAAAGCAAAAGAAAAATTCCGTCTCCCGATATAGCCATCGACCGTTCCACACCCACGAGGAACAGCCAAAGCCACTCCTTCTTCATCCTCCCAATCACCCTAACTCTACTGCTTTTAATAACGTAACATTAACTCTCTTCTGTAATTTTCCAATTTAACTCCAATTTTTTTTAGCAATTTTGTACTTTTTTTTTTTTTTAATATGTAATACATTCTATATTTTGTAATCTTGTTATATGCTTCTAATCAGTTAAATGCTCAAATATTCTACCCTATATTCTGTTCATGCTTAGCTCCCACCAGTCTCTTCCTGGATCTTCTTGATGAGCTCCTGCGCCTCTTCGGGGGTCTTGAAGATGCGTGTTCTGCCCTCATATGTGACCAGAAGTCTTGCAGGGTGAATCACTCCATGACGAATCTCAAGGTTGCGCAGTTCTTTGCGGATGGGGTCAAACTGCTTCCTTAATTGTTGGATTCCTGAGGCCAGATCTGGGTAGAACCGCACCTGCTGATCTTGGTATTTAATTTCTCCTTTGGCCCGCACCGCGTTGGAGATCGTCATCCTGTCTCTGTAGCTGAGAAACTTCATAATTAGCGTCCTCGGTGCTGCCTTGTTACCTCTCGGTGGGCCAATTCGGTGGGAGCTTTCCAAGACGACTGATGATTTTAGCTCCGCGTTGTTCAGCGCTTCCGGGATCCACCCCTCCAAAAAGGAGCATGAATCACGACCTTCAGCTCCCTCCGGTAAACCCACCAGCCTCAGGTTGTTCCTTCTGGACCGAGATTCCAAGTCCATAACGCTATTTTCCAGATCTTTATTTTTTTTTTCCAAAGTGCGCACCTTTATTTGAAGTCCGCTGATTTCATCCTCCGCACTTGAAACACGAAGCTCCGCCTGCATCACTCGCTCCACGCAGTCACCCAACTCCTTTCTCATTGCATCCAACGCTGCCATAATCCCATCAAGTTTAGCGGAAAAGTCTGCTCTCATTGAGCTAATGGCAGCCAGCACTGCACCTGTGCCGCCATCGTCAGCAGCAGCAGTTACCGCACCACCGCTAGTTTCATCCGCCATATCCGCAGCTTTTTCTACTGCGCCACAAACTTTAAAGTCCGTTAATTTGGACTGCTTCGGCGATTCAATTTTTCCCCCTCCTGATTTCCCAGCCTTAGTCTTCACCGGCATATCCTCACCCAAACGCTGGGAAAAGTTCTGTTCCAAATGAGAGTTATTTGCCGAATTTTTATTTCCAGGGGCAGAGCAGAGTGATACGTGTCCTTCTAGGCGGCCGCCATAACCGGAAGTCCCTCAACTAGGGATGTTAATGATAATTGACTTTTGATTAATTGTTAATAAGAATTTAGTTGACTAAATTAGTTGTCAATTAACTGATAACTCAGCAGTCCTTTTCAATGGGAGCTTATTCTATGAAATGCAATGGCATTGCCATCCTGGCGGGGTGCACACGGTCACCCACTGCCGCCTTTCAGCCGAAACTGAAGAAAAAAACAGAAGATGATACCAAGCCACCAGAGCGCATGTGCTGTGCAAAGTGGAAAAAAACTCACCCTTCCGGGTTATGTTGGAGAGCCACAACAAGTTCCAATGGCACGCAAACTTGAAGAGGCACCTGCCTGCTTCAAATCAGCAGGGCAGAGAAACGGACCACAGCAAGGAAGAAACTACTGAGCGCAAAAATCCCATCCCCGCTGCCTTCAACCCGGCACGAGATGGGAAAGCAGATCGGACTCAAGTTACCACTGAGGCAACAGACAACAGAGGGAGCCTAGATTGTACTGGATTGCTGGGGTACTTTGATAATGTTCAACATTCAACAGATGAAGCAGCTCAGTTTATTTTCCTGTTAAAATAGTCTACTAGTGCATCTCAGTAAATTAGAATGTGAAAGTTATTTTTTTTTTGTAATTGAACTAAAAAAGATAAATATGACCTTGATAATTTTTAAATAATTAAAAATCATGACATTGTAATTTACTGAAATGCACCAGCACATAGTACACACTATACAGTACAAAATTTGTTAAACTACAAAAATGCCATTGTCTGTAATAAAAAATCCAAATGGTACAATAAATCATTGAGGAATATGATGTTCATGTTTTATTCAGTATATCAAAAACCATAATTAACTTTAGATTCTCAGGTAATAAGTAATAAGGTGAATCAACTGATGATTAATGAATTAATCGATAACTTGCATCCCTTATATATACACACACTATTCACAAAAAGTTAGGGATATTCAACTTTCGGGTGAAGTTTCAGGATGTACCTAAAATGCACTATAACCTTTCCAGGTGAACTTAATTTGACCTTCTCTAACCTTTTGAATGCACATGTCCAACTATTCAATGTTTCAGTACTTTTTGCTTAACTTGCTGTTCTCTAATAAGGTGCTTAACGGCAAAATTCACAACAGGTGTTTGATCCATGAATTGACCAATAAATGTTCTGATTCAATTAGAATTGGTATTTAAACACTCCTCTTCATCAAGCTGTTCACATTTTGACATCTTGAAACCAAGGCGACACCTCACAATTGATCAATAGTACTTCATCATTGTGAGGCTTCAAAACAGGATGTTCTCAGAGGGAAGTGGCCACTGAGCTTAAGAGTATCAGAGTGTCATCAGCAGGTTACAACAGAGATACAGAGAGACTGGAAGAGTCACAGGCATAGAAATGGATGTCCTTCGGCCACATCCCATGCTGATGATCTCTTCATTGTGACCAGTGCCCTGCGGAACCAGATTATGAATGCCACTCAACTCCAGGCACATTTAAGGGAGGTGAGAGGCACCCAAGTGTCACGTCAGACCCTTCGAAACTGTTTACATCAGCGTGGTCTGCGTGCTAGATGACCTGCAAGGGTACCTGACCACACCACCAGGCACAGGCGTCATCGTCTTGCATGGGCCAGGGAGCATTTACGCTGTACAAGGGACCAGTGGGCCTCAGTGCTGTTCTTTGATGAAAGTCGATTCTCTTCAAGCAGAAATGATAGCCACCAACAATGCTGACGACGTCAAGGAAAGCATATATGCATCAGCCACTGTTGCGGTGGCATTGCACTCTGTGCAGGTGTGTCTAGTCAATACAGAACTGCCCTACATATTGTGAATGGTACAGTGACAAGCTGATACTACCTGAATAACATCATTAATCCAGTCATTGTGCCCCTGCATGAGCAACACAGGCCAAATTTAATCTTCATGGCCGACAATACTCCAGCTCATCTAGGTCGCATCATTTGGGAATGGCTGCTGGAGGCTGGGGTACCTCAAATGGAGTGGCCTGCACTTTCTCCAGACTTGAATCCCATAGAAAATCTATGGGATCAGCTGAGTCATCATGTAGAGGCTCGTAACCCTGCACCCTAAAACCTCAATGACCTAAGGGCCGCCCTTCAAGAAGAGTGGAATGCTGTGCCTTAGCAGACAATAAGTCAACTTGTGAACAGCATGAGATGCCGTCAAGCTGTAATTGATGCTCAAGGGCACATGACAGGTTATTGAGACATTGACATTTTTTGTTGTTGTATACCCACCACTGTTGTTGGCTTTTGTTTCAGTAAATTGTTTAAAATGAGGAAATCACCATTGCATACTTCTACTTAGAGGGTCTGTGACAAGATCTTGGAGCTATGCATAAGTATTCAGTATGAATTTATCTTATATCGTCCACATAGTTGGTTATGTTGAATTAGAACACTAAATAAGTGGCAAAATATTTCTAAGTGAATTCAAATTTAGCGCCGTGTCACACTTAGGCAATATCCTGAGACACGCCTTGTTTCAGGATATGACATCATGAGGAGAGTTTCCTCTCGGCTGATCTGTGTGCTGTCAGTGCAAATGAGCTGTTTAGCTTCTATATCAGCGAAGAAATGCCGAAACGTTGTGTGGCAGCTGGGTGTTCTAATTGCTCCAGTGAACGTATAAGCCTGTTCTCATTCCCAAAAGATCCAAATCTTAAAAAATGGGCGAAGCAAGTACAGAGAACACGGGACAAACGGCAACCAACACCATTTTCTGTACTCTGTAGCGATCATTTCACTGCAGACAGTTTTGAGGAGGTGCCTGCTATACAGGAATCTTTAGGCTTGAAAGTTTGTTACAAATGGGTTCTACAACCGACTGCCATACCTACGGTTTTCAAACGAAAACCCACAGCTCAAGATGATATCAACATATCAAAACAGTGCAGAGAAGCAACAGTGTCAAAACTCACCCGGAAAAGAGTTTGTGTAATTGATTTTTTTTTTCCACATAAGGTGATCGTTATTTAATCATTTGGTTTACAGAAGTTTTGGCTTCAATTTCTTTTTTTTATTTCCCCGATCGAGTGGTCGAGGAAATTAAAAAAAAAAAAAAAAATAAAAAAAAAATGCTCAGCTATTCAGTTTTGGTAGGCAATGAGATTTATAAAAATGAAAAAGTAATATAATGTTTTTTAACATGAAGTCGTTCCATTTGGAGTAAAGTCAACACCCGGCTTCAAAATTCATAGGGGAGGATTTTACTTTCGTCGAAAAAAATAAAATAAAATCAAGTGTGCTAATTTTTTTTCTCTTGGCTGGGAAATTCTGGTCACATTGGTGGGTTTGTAAACCAAACTATTAAATAACAATCGCCTAATTGTTAAAAGTCTTGAATCATATGTTATACGAGATTATGGGTCTTTACCTTCATAATGTGCAGATATGTAGGTTGAACAGTGTCACTTGAAGATAAGCCTGCTTCTTCATATTCTTCTTGAAGTTCTTCACTAGTGATTGTCGCTTCTGGCTTTTTTGTCAGCAGTTCTGAGACTTCCTAAATGAAATAATTAATTGCAATATTACACACTCTTAAGCAGGGGCAAAAGCCCAAAATATTTCACCCAGAAAACAAACTCATGTGTGTGTGTGTGTGTGTGTGTGTGTGGTAGTTACAGGTTAAAGAAATAACAATACTAATGACAAAACTACAGATAAAATATCCATAATGTGTTTCTTGTTTTGAGCTTGTAACTAAACAACCCAATTGTTTTGCCTATCTGATGTGTACACACACCTCTATCCCACCCTAAAACATAAACAAAGGTACTTACTCTTTTCCGGGTGAGTTTTGACACTGTTGCTTCTTTGTGCTGTTCTGATATGTTGATATTGTCTTGAGCTGTGGGTTTTTGTTTGAAAACCGTAGGTATGGCAGTCTGTTTTAGAACAAACTTTCAAGCCTAAAGATTCCTGTATAGCAGGCACCTCCTCAAAACTGTCTGCAGTGAAATGATTGCTACAGAGTACAGAAGATGGTGTTGGTTGCCATTTGTCCCTTGTTCTCTGTACTTGCTTCGCCCATTTTTTAAGAAGATCTGTATGGGGGCGGCGCGGTGGCGGAGTGGCTAGCAATGCGGCAGCACAGCAACTCACCCTTGGCCGGGGGATCCTGGGTCGATCCCAGCCCCCGACCAACAGTGATCTGTGTGGAGTTTGCATGTTCTCTCCGTGTCTGCGTGGGTTTACTCCGGGATTTCTCCGGTTTCCTCCCACATGCCAAAAACATGCAAGTTAGGTTAATTGGCATCAAAACTAGGGATTCTAAATTGTCCTTAGGTATGACTGTGAGAGTGAAAGGTTGTCTGTCTCTCTGTGTTGGCCGTGCGATGGACTGGCGATCCATCAAGGGTGTACCCTGCCTCTCGCCCAAAGATGCTGGGATAGGCTCCAGCCCCCCCGCGACCCGAAAAGGATTAAGCGGAAGAAGATGACTGACTGATTGACTGTATCTTTTGGGAATGAGAACAGGCTTATACATTCACTGGAGCAATTAGAACACCCAGCCGCCACGCAACGTTTCGGCATTTCTTCACTGATATAGAAGCTAAACAGCTTGTTTACATTGACAGCACACGGATCAGCTGAGAGGAAACTCACCTCATGACATCATATCCTGAAATGAGGCACGTCTCAGAATATCACATTAGTGCAACACGACGCTAAATTTGAATTCATTTAGAAATATTTTTCCACTTATTTAGCGTTCGAATTCAACAGAACCAACTATGTGGATGATATAAGATAAATTCTTACTGAATACTTGCGCATAGTTCCAAGATCTTGTCACGGACCCTTTAAATGCCCTACTTTCATGATATATCACTGTAGCGTGAACTTTTTACGTTCTCCATAAATTTCACCCAAAAGCCAAATATCCCTAACTTTTTGTGATTAGTGTATATAAACACGAGGGGGGACTGAAAAGTTCATAGGCTGAAAAGTTCATGGAGATCAAATTTGACCAAATGTAATTTATTTTTCCAACATAGTCACTGCTTCAGTCCAGACACTTCTTCCATTCGTGTTGCAGCGCTTGGATCCCTGCGGTTGAAAAATACACCACATTTGGTCAAATTTGACCACTGTGAACTTTTCAGCCCCCCCCCCCCCCCCCCCCCCATATACTTAGGACCTTATCCCTTACCCCTTCTACTGCATATGTGGAAAATGTACTTTTTGTACACATACTTTAATGTACCTGTAATAGCAGCTTCAAACAGCTCAGCATTTCTGGAAATGTCATTGTAATTGCTGCAGGTTAAAGCATCAGACAATTACAGCAGCAGCTACAGCCCCAAAATGCCATGTCTCAACATTGCTACTGTGCCATTTTTATTAAGGTATGCTTTATCCTTTTCATTACGGGTCAGCAGCCTTCCTGCCTGTTCTGCCAACAGTTGTGTCCTATGCAGTTAAGCAGTCATGGAGAAAAGATGCCCACAAAAATGCTAACACCTAAATTAAACAAGACTGTTATTTGCAAAGACTCTGTGGTTTCAGGTTTGCATTTAAATGAGCTTCAAGCTCGCTGCCTCATACTTGATTCATTATGTCTGTTATGTGTGTATAGATGAAGTTGAAGTTGTCCAGCCTGCACATTTTCAGACATAAATGACAAATGTGCTGAAGGTGACTGGTAGCAGCAAAAATGATATGTACTGTATGTGTCAATCAGAATAAATAGATATCTGAATATACAGTAAATACATTTAACATTTGTTGGACAAGGACAGAATGTTTGGCACTCAGTGCCTTGCAGTTTCAGTAAAGGTGGTTTCACACAATGTTTGGACTGACTTTTACTGACATTTTGGCAAACGTCTGACTCTGCTGGCAGAAGTCCCCCCCCCCCCCGTCCTGTCAGGCAGCTAGGTAAGCAGAACAGAGGTCTATTACCCTTATTGTGCCAAAACAGATTTACTTTGCCAAAAGGAGCTTGATACAGTACCTAACTGTGTAGTGTATATTGTTGTAAACTCCTCCTATAGTAACGTTTAATACTTTATTTATTTTACCCACGGAGGACCCGACAGGATGGGGAATAGGGAAAGAAAGTGGGTGGGGGAAAGAAAAGGGAGGGGAAGAGACAAAAAGACAAACAAACCAACAACTAAAACAAACAGATGACAAACTGCTTCTTCCGCCAACGATGTCTCAACACGAGTCTGGTATCTCCACCTGTTAAAGGAGAGACATATGTGCGTGTGCGCCGGTATGTGTGTATATGAGAGCGCATGCAAAATGAGTGTGTGCGTGTGAGTGGTTTGTCAGGAGATATATGAAGAGGGGGGCCGATCGCAGCAACTCCGCCCGGGAACCCCGAGCAGGTAAGGCAGCGTCGCCAACCCCCACAGGGCATAAATGCCCAAGGTCAGCAAGCCCCAGGGAAGCCAGGCATCCGCCCCCGGAGGGACGATCGAGGGAGGCCAGACCACCAGTCAGCCAGCGTGGTGGGCCCACACCCACGGGCCCACCAACCCCCCACCTCCCCAATGTGGCCAATGCCAGTTCTCGGGCCCCAGGCACCAAGAGGCCAGCGCCCCCGTCCACCAGCGTGAGCCTCCCCAGGCAGCCCCTCCCCGCACCACCGCCGCACACCCCGGGGACCCCCATGCCCAAAGAAGTCCCTCCCCCGCCCAGGGGAGCCCACAAAGCCGAGAGGCACTTGATCCAGCACTGTCCCCCCTCGATCCAGCACTGTCCCCCCTCGATCCAGCACTGTCCCCACACTCTCATGCCCACACACGCACCCACATGCACTCCTCACTCACTCACCTGGACCCACCCATTCTCTGTCACTCCTGTACCTATTCACTGTCACTCCCACTCGCCCTCAGGTTCACCAACACCCACTCACTTTCGCCCACACACGCACTCTCACTCACACTGCGACCTACTCACATCCATTCGTGCTCTCCTCACACCTTCACGCTCACCCACCCTCATTCATCCTTATTTCTTAGGGTGACTGCGATGCAGATGCAGCAAACCTGAATGTGCACCAACACCTGGCAGCAGCCGGGGAGACCGCCGGCGCAGGCCAGTGGCCACCCCGCCACCGACACAGCCCAGGGTGACCGCGGACACAGAAGAAGACCCCCACCCCCAGCGCCCACCTGAGTAACTGATCAGCAAATCACCACAGGTGCCCCGAGGTGCCGCCCAACACGCAAAGTGCCACACAAAACTGACCCACAATCACCATCTCCATTCATCACTTCCTCACTCTCTCTTACTCAGTCCCTCGCTCACTCCCTTGCTTGTATCTATACATTCAGCAGCACCCAGGGATTTTGACAACATGAAGGGTCCTGGGTCCCCCGCCGGGCCCCCAGACCCCCAGCAGGAGGAGGGCAGCAGGGGTGGGGGAAGCCCCCCCTCCCCCCGCACAAAACATGGTAGGTGTATGTCGGTTGTATGATGTGATTGTGTGCAAATGTGTGGACTACCATAATGCAATTAAAATTGGGGGGAATAGTGTCTAAAATGCAATTAAAATTGAGGTGAGGGCAGCCCCACCGTGCAGCAGAGGTATCCCCTTCACCGACACAGTGCGGCACACCCCCACCCCAAAGCTCAAAATGTTATGTATCCAAGATGATGTATATTCCGCCCAGGAGGTGGGGGGGGGGGCAGTGGGAAATGAGACTGGGAGGGAGGTGGTCCTAAAGCGAGGCCATTGTCCCCCAGAAGTCAGCTCGCAAACTGGCTCATGAGGCCACCCACTGCCCCCAAATCTCAACTCAGGGCAAGGGCTGCCAGGCCGAGCTGCCCAGAACCCACCAACGTCGCGCCCTGGCGCTCTCAGCACCACAAACATGATGGAGCAGCCACTCCCATTCCCACTCATCTTGCACACGCAAACATGCACAACAACAATAGCCACAATAGTGAACAATGGGCCGGACCCACACGGCACCCCACACGCCAAGTGACACCCCCAAGCGCCCACCTCAAGCACACCGACCACCCACCCCAGACGCACACCGACAGCAGCAGACCGCCCCCGCAGCCACCCTGGAGCAGCCCAATGGCAACATGGCCACCAACCCGCACCAATGGCTCCCCCCAACCACCCCTGAGCACCCACACACACCCGCCGCCAATGACACCAGGGACAATGCGACAAAGCGCCCCGCCCCGTGACACAACAGCAGGGCGGTCGGGACAAGCAGGCCCCGAATCGCCAACCCCCACGCCACTGCCACTAGATGGACCTCCCCACCCACCCACCCAACGAAGTTCTCCTACCCGTACATACATCCTCCACCCCCACACATCTACCCACAGGTAACTACACACACACACACACACACACACACACACACACAGTGTTTCCACTGGCTTAAAGACCTTGGCACGGTGGCAACATCTTTTTCCCCAGGAAGGGGGGGGGCAGTAAACATACCGGAATATGTTAATTTTATACTATTTATTTCTATTTAAAATTTTACTCAGTAATGTTACATATGGAACTTACCATTTGAAGTATTGTATAACCGAGGTTTGAATATTGGGCCAGTTGGGGTCCCATCCAGACATCGTGTGTTTAGACTTTTTAGTGGCGTTATCCTTCCCTCCTTCCTCTAGCTGAACACTTTCCTCTCCTTGGCTCCTCTCGTTTGTCTCATCTTGCCCTCTCTGAGCTCTGTCTAATTCAGGTTCTCTCTCCGTCTATGGTGGTATACAAAAAGGTTAGAAAATATCAAGTGTCATGTTTTGTCCTGCAGGATTTTTTTTGTCATGGTTTACATAAATAACAAATATGTGTATTTTGTGTATTTTTATTCTAGTGTTTCTTTTTTTCCATTAAGAAAGTAGGGAAGGGAAAGAAACATTAATAATAGTAATGTACTCATGCATACTTAAATTATATGATCAGGTTTGTATAGTAACCAGAAATTCTGGATGTAAAAGCAGTGCTTTGAAATTAAAAATTAAAAGTGGACAACCCAAAATTTCTAGTTAAGGGTACAAAGAGCATCCACTTAAAAACTTGGGTAATGACTTCAGTCTTGAAGGTTTGAGGTTTTTCTCCAAAATTTATAACGATTTTCTTATAGTTTTCTACTTTTCTCTGTAAATCTTATCTAAAGTTGAAACCACGTTCTTCAAATTTGTGATTTCCTCTTGTAAAATTGACTTTTCTTGTACATTTGAAACTTCATTATAAATTTGTGGATTATTTTATGACTAATTTTTGTCTGTTTATAAAATAAAATTACTGGAGGTTTTTTTAGATAAATTTGAAACAGACTGTGGTAATTTTTTTTTTTTTACTTTTTCCTCATAACAATTTACATTTTTGACCATAATTTTGTGGTCAGAACAGAACAATAACTCTGATTACAAAGAAAAAATATTAATAAAATTGTATTTAATGAAATAAATTAACAGCGTATTTCTGTTATTTCTTTATATTTATAGTTTTTTTGTTTGTTTTTTTTAGAAATGTCCTCAACCAGCCAGACAGCAGGAAAAACCTTTATTTTGAAATCAAATTCAATTCAACTTTATTTAATTCAACTTTATTTATATAGCACCATTTCACAACAACAGTCATCTCATAGCACTATCAACTGTAGGGGGAACCCCCACAGTTGCAGAAAGACCCCAGCAATCAGGCGATCCCCTGTGAGCAAGCACTTGGCGACGGTGGAGAGGAAAAACTCCCTTTTAACAGGAAGAAACCTCCAGCAGAACCAGGCTCAGGGAGGGGCAGTCATCTGCTGCGACTGGCTGGGGGGTGAGGGGATAGAGAAGAAGAAAAGAACAGACATGTAGAGAGCAAACAGCACGATGGGGACTCAATCTATGGGAGAGAACAAACAAATGTTAATGACCAGCAAAAAAAAATATTTCATTGAGAGTGAGAAAAGGAGTGAGGCCCAGTGCATTACTGGAGGTCCCCCGGCTGACTAAAGCTATTAGCAGCATAACTAAGGGAGGGTTCAGAAACACATGATCCCTCCCTAATTGTAGGCTATATCAAAAAGGTAGGTTTTAGCCCTATTCTTAAAAACAGAGATCGAGTCTGACTCCCGAATCCAGATTGGCAGCTGATTCCACAGGAGAGGAGCTTGATAACTGAAGGCTCTGCCTCCCATTGTACTTTTGGAGATTCTAGGTATTACAAGTAATCCTGCATTTTGGGAGCGTAGTGCTCTGTTAGGATAATACAGTAGTATCAGATCTTTTAAATAAAAAGGAGCCTGATTGTTTAGAGCTTTGTAAGTAAGAAGAAGGATTTTAAACTTAATTCTAAACTCTATGGGAAGCCAATGAAGGGAGGCCAGAACCGGAGAGATATGATCTCTCTTTCTAGTACCTGTTAAAACTCTTGCTGCAGCATTTTGGATCAGCTGAAGACTTTTTAAAGATGTTTTAGGACAGCCTGATGATAAAGAATTACAATAATCTAATATCGAGCTAACAAAAGCGTGGATCAGTTTCTCAGCATCACTCTGAGACAAGATGCTCCTAATCTTGGCAATATTACGCAAATGATAGAAGGCAGTCTTAGAAACAAATTTAATATGTGAATTGAAGGACAAATCCTGATCAAAAATAACTCCAAGGTTCCTCACAGAGCTATTAAGAGAAAGAGTAACCACATCCAAACTGAAAGTTTGATTTGGAAAGGAATTTCTAAGGTTTTTTGGACCAACAAGAATGACTTCAGTCTTATCTGAATTTAATAGCGGGAAATTACAAGTCATCCAAGCTTTGATTTCCTTAAGACAGGCTTCTAACTTGGCTAATTGATTACTATCATCTGGCTTCATTGACAGGTATAATTGTGTGTCATCAGCATAACAATGAAAATGTATACAGTGCTTTCTAATAATATTGCCTAACGGAAGCATATATAAACTAAAAAGAGTAGGGCCTAGCACAGATCCCTGTGGAACTCCATGACTGAGCTTTGAGTTGAAAGAAAACTCATTATTTACATGAACAAACTGGAACCTATCAGATAAATAAGATCTAAACCACTGCAAAGAAGTTCCATTAAGTCCAACATAGTGTTCTAATCTATCAAGTAGAATATTATGATCGATAGCATCAAAAGCTGCACTAAGGTCTAAAAGGACAAGTACAGAAACTAGTCCATTATCAGATGCAATGAGGAGGTCGTTAGTGACCTTCGCTAAGGCTGTTTCAGTACTATGATGGATTCTAAACCCAGACTGAAACTCTTCAAGTAAACCATTTCCCTGCAGGTGGTCAAATAATTGCGTAGCAACAACTCTTTGTAAGATTTTTGAAATGAAAGGGAGATTAGAGATTGGTCTATAGTTAGCTAAAGCTCCTGGATCTAGCGTTGGCTTTTTGAGTAAGGGTTTAATTACAGCCGTTTTAAAAGCCTGCGGTACATGGCCTAAAGTTAATGAAGAATTGATTATATGAAGAATAAGGCTACCAATAAGTGGGAAGACTTCTTTAAATAACCTGGTAGGAATAGGGTCTAAAAGACAAGTTGAAGGTTTGGATGAGGAAACTATTTTGTCTAACTCACAAAGGTCGATTGGAGTAAACTCATCAAGACAGACATCAATAGAAGGAGTTGTAGTAGTTACAGTATTTAAGTTAACTGTGGGAAGAATCTGATTGATTTTATCTCTGATGGATGAAATTTTATTATTGAAAAAGTTCATAAAGTCCTGACTAGTAAGCTCAAAGGGAATGCTAGGATTGACAGAGTCCTGACTCTTTGTCAACCTGGCTACAGTACTGAAAAGAAACCTGGGATTATTCTTGTTCTCTTCTATTAATGCAGAGTAATAACTCGTTCTAGCTTTTCTAAGAGATTTTTTATAAATTAAAAGATGATTTCTCCAAGCTAAATAGATTTCATCTAAATTAGTGGAGCGCCATTTTCTTTCTAATTGACGAGTCTTCTGTTTTAAGCTACGAGTTTCTGTGTTGAACCAAGGAGTTAGAAATCTCTGATTAGACTTTTTCTTTTTTAAGGGGGCCACCAAGTCTAGAGTCTGATGCAGAGAAGCTGAAACACTATCCACCATGTTATCAATTACAGAAGGAGCAAGCTGTCTATAGCTTATTTCAGTTGTGTTGACACATGGCATAGAGGAAACAATCTACATAAATTTGGTAACAGCATCATCTGAGAGGCATCTACTGTAATAATATTTTTCTTTAGGAGCCAAATAGTCAGAAATGGTAAAATCAAAGGTTAACAGACAATGGTCTGACAGTACAGGGTTATGAGGAGACACTACAAGATTTTCTATTTCTATGCCATATGTCAGAACAAGGTCCAATGTATGGTGGAGGTAATGAGTAGAATTTCCTACTTTCTGAGAAAACCCAATCGAGTCTAATATTGAATTAAATGCCACATTAAGGCAGTTACTATCTACATCCACATGTATATTAAAGTCCCCTACTATAATTATTCTATCAGATTACAGCACTAAATCAGCTAAGAAATCAGCAAATTCAGATAAAAATTCTGAGTAGGTTGATGGGCGATAAACTATGGCAAATAAAATTGGGTTTAACCTAAAATTGCTAAAGTGCCCAATACTGAGGACCAGGCCCTCAAAGGAATTATAACATGTTTTTTGCTTTACATTAACTAGTAATTTGGAATGGTAAATTGTTGCTACTCCTCCTCCACGACCAGAACTTCTGGGATTTTGACAGTTTAAATAACCAGAGGGAGTTGATTCATTTAAACCAACATAATCCTCTTGCCCTAACCAAGTCTCTGTAAAGGAAATTAAATCAATCTGATGATCAATTAACAGATCATGGACTAACAGAGACTTGGGAGTTAGAGACCTAATATTTAATAAACCACATTTAATTTTTAAATTATGAGGAGGAACAGAGGCCAAATCATTCAATTTAGAGGCTTTATGTTTAATTTGAGTTTTACCAATTTTTTGCTTTATCACTTTGGGATGCTTATGCATTATATTTTTATTTACTTTGGAGGGAGCAGACAACGATTCTCTGATGGGGAAGACAGGAGCTAAGCTGAGGGGTGGCAGATGAAGAGGAGCTGCAGAGAGGCGTGTAAGACTGCGACTCTGCTTCCTGGTCCCAACTCTGAGTAGTCAGGGTTTTGGAAATTTGGATAAAAAAGATGCCAGATTGTTAGATAAAAGAGAAGCACCATCCAAAGTGGGATGAATGCTGTCTCGTCTCATAAGACCAGGTTTTCCCCAAAAAGAGCTCCAATTGTCAATGTAGCCCACGTCATTTTTAGGACACCACACAGACAGCCAGCGGTTCAAGGATGACGAGCGGCTAAACATGTCATCACTGGTCAGATTGGGGAGGGGCCCAGAGAATACTACAATGGCAGACATCGTTTTTGCAAAGTCACACACCGATTCTACATTAAGTTTCGTGACTTCCGACTGCCGGAGACGGATGTCATTAATGCCGGCGTGAATAACAATTGTGGAATATTTACAGTTACTTTTAGCCAGCATTTTCAAATTTGACTCGATGTCGCCTGCTCTGGCCCCAGGAATGCATTGGACTATGGCCGCTGGAGTCTCTAGGTTCACGTTTCTGACTACAGAGTCGCCAATGATCAGAGTTTTTTCCTCAGCGGGTGTGTCGCTGAGCGGGGAAAAACGATTAGAAACGTGAACAGGTTGGTGGTGTACCGGGGCTCTGCGACTAGGCTTCCTTCTCACCGTCACCCACCCAGTCTCCTCGCTGCTGAGGAGAGCCGGGGAACCGCTGACAGTGGGGCCTAAGCTAGCTAGCTCCGCTGCAGCTAAGGGGCGTCCGTCGAGATTAACTGGCGCAGACGGTGTTTCAATGCAGCGGAGCCGGGATTCCAAATCAGACAACCTCGCCTCGAGCGCCTCAAAAAGACAACATTTATTACATTTACCGTTATCACTAAAAGAGGCAGAGGTGTAGCTAAACATCTGACAGAGAGAGCACACCAGAGGAGGAGAGGAAAGAGAGCTAGTAGCCATAGCTAGTGGCTAGCTAGTGGCTGGAGAGCAAACCACACAGGCAGACAGCAAAACAGGAAGTGACGATACGTTACCACAAGGAAGTGACTATCTTCACACCATGTTGGCACGTTTAGTTTGTCTGAAGGCTGCTGACAGATTAAAGTCATTGACTTCGTGAATTTTGGTCATCTTAACCTGCCAGGTACATAATAGGGAACTGTAGCGGACTCAAAAGACATAATTCACCACAGTATGTGTTCATGTACAGAATGATCTGTTTAGGCAGTTATAGTTGTGCTCCCAGGCTTTCTCATCAGGCACCTCTCTAGGCAGCCACTGAAGGACCTCAGTTTAGAGTGAAAAGAGAGCTAGCGTTTTTAGCTGTTGCTTTTTGTCACTGCCGCTGGAGAGTAAAAATGGCACGGCTGCTCATGCGAGAAAAGAGAGAAATTGCCAGTCTCTTCATTCCTGCAATTCCTGCAGAACACAACTTAATATTGTAGTGGCTGGTGAAATATATCCTTAGCAATTCAGTAGTCCCCCTTGCCTTTCCCTTCACATGAAGCCGGCTGCATATGAATTCTAACCACATCTCTTAGCTAAGTGACTCTTCCATTATTGCTCCAGTTTCCAGCGGGTTAAAACCATGATAAACGCCTCCAGTGCTTACATACCTCTTCTGGATTTTTTCTGCTTTTAAAGTACTTTAACAAACTCATGTTTCTGTTGGACAGTCGCGCTTAGCGAGAGACTGCCTGACGACTGACTGGAAAACTTGCATGGGCGGGGTGCTTCTAAACTTTGCGCGGTTGACAGCCACGCACGTTGTTCATGTGCATGCTTGCGGAAAGTCATTGCTTCATATATTCTTATTAATAAATTCATGTCTCCTTGGCGTGGCGGTAAAATTTCTGGCGAGGCGGGCCGCCACCGAGAAATGTTACCAGAGGAAACCCTGCACACACACCCGCCCACCCTCATGTGCACACATTCACACACACTCACCATTACACATGCCCACCTACACCCACACACAGCCCCACATGTCCACACACAACACACACACCCACGCACCCACTTCTGCGCCCGCTCACACACACGCCCCCACTCACACCCACTCTCATATACGTACACGCATAACCCCAGGCCCCTAGGCGACCCCCTAGGATGCAGGCACCTGCCCCAGGGTGCCGCTAGGGCCCCGGGGAGGACATGATCCTGCCACGCAAGGACGCACCGGGGGGGGGGGGGGCCCCCCCCCCCCCCCCCAACCAACCCTCCCAGGCCAGACACACAGCCACCCCAGAACAGGCCCCTCGGACATTGGCCTCTCGTGGTCAGGGTGCTGCCAGCTGCCAGAAGCGCCAAGAACAGCAAGCCACCGCCCGCCACCCCTCAGGTTATAGAATTAGTATGGGGGGACCAGAGAGAATTGAATTCAGCCAATTGATTATTTGAGGAGGCAGACAGTCTGTCCAGGATAATATAATCTAATAGTAAGTTATTATAGTGAGTCATGCATAAATTATTTCTTGATTCCCAATTCATGAGGATTGTTTTCTTTGCGATGCATAAGGCGGTGAAATCCATGTGTGACATCCTTGCCTCTATATTTATTTCACTTAAATCGCCTAATATGCAAAGTGTGGGTGAGAATGGGACACGATACTCAAGGCATACCATGGTCCTCACATATCTTCTGCTAGAACTTTTGAACCGGTGCACAGGACCACATAGCATGCCTATAGCTATCCGGGACGTTGCTGGTGCAGTAGGCGCAGGTATTTGTGTGGCTCAGGCCCATTTTGAACATCCTTTGTCCTGTGTAATGAATTCTATGTAGAACTTTGTACTGTATGAGTTGTAAATTAGAGTTTTTAGTCATCTTAAAAGCGTTTAAAGATATTTGTGTCCAGAAGCTTTCATCCTTATTGATCGATAAGTCTGTCTCACATTTTGATTTTGGAAGTGATACTGACTCATCCAGTTTTGATAATAGTCCACATATTTTCAATTATCAGTTTAGAGGAACGGAGATTTAGAAACTCTGCCACCTTAACTGGTACGTCTAAATCTGTCTGATTAAGATTGAATCTTTCTTTTATTATGGATTTAAGCCGTTGGTACTCAAACTTTTTATCACTAATATTACTGTGACATTAATTCCTGAAAATGGATAAAATTTCCACCTTGAGTAAGATGTCCTAAGTTTATTTTTACCTTCTCTTGCCATAGTGGAAAGTTTAATGTCCTCTTTTGTAGCAAATTATCAGGATTATTCCAAATGGGTGTGAGTTTACAAGGGACAAGCGAAGATCCCATTATTTTTTAAAAATTTCCACCAAGCTGTCAGAGAAGGGCTGATATTAATGCTTTTAAAACAGTCATGGCATTAGTACAGGGACTCATAAAAGGTGAGTCAGACATTTAGCGACCCACAGAGAACCTGTTCAGCATCTAACCATGGATTTCCTAGCTGGGTTGATTTTGTCTATTTAGAAACAAACTGCAATCTATTGGCTAAAAAGTAATTTAAAAAATTTGGTAGATCTAAACCTCCTCACACTTTTGCTTTTTGAAGAGTTTTTAGACTGATCCATGATGGTTTCTCCTTCCATAAAAATGTACTTATATTTGAGTCTAAAGACTTAAACCAGGCCATAGATGGGTGGGTAGGAATCATTGAGAACAAATAGTTGATTTTAGGAAGGACCATCATTTTAACGTTTGCAACTCTTCTCATTAGTGATATAGTGCTGACGTTTTGGCAAACGTCTGGCTCTGCTGGCAGAAGTTAATAATTGCTGGTGTTTGTTGGCAAACGCTGGCAAAAGTTGTATTCGTTGAGTTTTTAGCATGCTGAAAATTTTGCGACATTTTGAAATAAACGTTGGTGAAAGTTGTTCTCATTTTGTAAAAGTTCCTGAGCGCTGGGCTAAGTTCTGCAGAGTTTACCTAAGTCAGCCTAAGTTAAATCTGGGTTCACTCTACAGCATTTGGACTGACTTTTGCAGACGTTTGGAAGAACCAGAGTAATACTCAGCGCAGGTCAGCTGACATCACCGTCAGGTGACGCTCATATAAAGATCAGCATTTGTGAAGGCTTCCTGCCATTCTGGACCTGTTTCTGGAGTGAACACATCTCCCTTGGGCATATGTTTCAGTATTTATTTTCGTTTGATATTCCTATGTAGTTACTTCTGCATACCCTTTTCTCTTGTTCGTTCATTCATTTATTCATGCTAGAGTCAAGCATTAAGTCCGCAATTAAAATGTGAATGTGTATGGAATGAAAAAAAAAAAAACTATTTAGTGAATGATTATATAAATAAAATGACGGGTGATTATATTTTGACTGTTACACCTCTCTCCATCAAAATAACATAAAATCCCGTTAAATGTCATTTACTTTTTGACACCACATCAGCACTGTTTGATTTCCCACAATGGAAGTGAACCAATAAATCCTGGAGAATGATTACACACAGAGCAGAAAATTAAGAACAGTACATTTCTCACTGAGGAGGGGTTTTTTTTTTCCTTTTGGGCTGTCACATTTTTGGGAGATTTTATTGTGTGTGTGTGTATATATATATATATATACTGTATATATGGGATATACAGTGATCCCTCACTTATCGCGGTTAATGGGTTCCAGAACCGACCGCGAAAAGTGAAAAACCGCGAAGTAGCGTCACCCCTAATGACATCACTCATAAATAATACATACGTTCATTCTCTCACTCTCTCTCTCATATGATACGTGTGTGTGTATGCAAGTGTACATACATACGTAGATGTAAATAAAGTGTACATAAATATGTTTTTAGAACTCTTTTATTCTTATAACAAGATACGTAACTCAAGATGAAGATGATTTACTGCACAGGTTAATGAGAGCTTTACTGCTCCTCAGGTGACGCCTCATCGTCAGGTGCTAGAGGCGCAGGATTGTCGAGGGCAGCTTCCGATAGAGCTGGAGAAGCTGCAGGAGGCGGCGTAGTGGCTCGACGGGAAGACTATTGCGCACAAAAAGGCACAAGAGAACAGCGAAAAGTTCCACGCGGCGAGACTAAGCAACATGAGCGATAAAGAACAATGAATGCGGTTTTCCTTCGCTGCATGGGCGCTCGGCAGGGAGAGAAGCTGGGTGAAACGTCTCGGCCAATCAGCTTGCGAGATTCCCGAGCTGAGCCAACACGAGAACAGCGAACAGAGAGGTGGATTTTGAGTTGTGCGGGCTCTCCGTGTTGATACCTGATGTTCTAATGTAGTCTCCCTGCCTTCTGCTAGCGCCTGCCCATTATTTCTCAATTTTGAATTTTTGATGAATATTTTTGAAAAATCCGCGATGCACTGAGGGCGCGAAAGGTGAAGCGCGAAGTAGCGAGGGATCACTGTATATATACAGTATACACTACCGTTCAAAAGTTTGGGGTCACTTAGAAATTTCCTTATTTTTGAAAGAAAAGCACTTTTTTTCAATGAAAATAACTTTAAACTAATCAGAAATACACTCTATACATGGCTAATGTGGTAAATGACTATTCTAGCTGCAAATGTCTGGTTTTTGGTGCAGTATCTATATAGGTGTATAGAGGCCCATTTCCAGCAACAGGTGAAGCTAGGGAGATTTACATCCAGCTCCCGAAAAAAACCCCAAGGATGTGTCCTTTCCCCACTGCTCTTCTCCCTCTACTCCAACGACTGCACCTCAGAGGACCCTTCGGTGAAGCTCCTGAAGTTTGCGGACGACACCACAGTCATCGGTTTGATCCGGGATGATGATGAGTCTGCATACAGGCGGGAGGTGGAGCAGCTGATCCTCTGGTGCAGCCAGAACCATCTTGAACTTAACCCAGCCAAAACGGTGGAGATGACTGTGGATTTCAGGCGACACCCCCCTTCATTCCCCCCACTCACCATCCTCAACAGCACAGTGTCCACTGTGGGCTCCTTCAAGTTTCTGGGTACCACAATCTCCCGGACCTGAAGTGGTCCTCCCATATAGACACTGTCCGGAAAAAGGCCCAGCAGAGGTTGTTTTTTCTGCGTCAGCTCAAGAAGTTTGATTTGCCTCAGGAGCTGCTGGTTGTCTTCTACACCGCCATCATCCAATCTGTCCTCTGCTTTTCCATCACTGTCTGGTTTGGACCTGCCACTAAACAGGACAAGACCAGACTGCAGCGGATCATTAAGTCTGCGGAGAGGATCATTGGTACCGACCTACCCTCCATTGAGAACTTATATTGGTCCATAACCAGGAACGGGCGGGAAACGTCTGTGCTGACCCATCACACCCTGGCCACAAACTGTTTGAACTTCTATCTTCTGGTCGTCGTTACAGATCACTGAAGGTCGAAACCACCCATCACAGGAACAGTTTCTTTCCTCAAGCCATCACTCTGATGAACTCCTAACATTCACCTAGTCCTACCTGTTGCTGTACTCATGACTTTTCATCCATTATTACATTGCACATAACTCTCTCACTGCTTTTTACTTCATTCACATTATATCACTGAATCTGAGTTCACATTGAAATACTGTGTGACTGTATCATATTTCTGCAAAGTGTGGTTAGTCTGAGTAAATAACTGCATATATTCCTGTATATATTTGCATCCTTTATAGAAACGTGGACAGACTGTAATTTACTGTACATACTCTGTTGTCATTGAATCCTGATTTAAATCCTTCACCTGAACAACGAGAGCAAGTTTTTAGCCAAAGTCAAATTCCTTGTATGCGTTGTGCATACTTGGCCATTAAAGCTGATTCTGATTCTGAACTATCACTCCAGTGTTCTAATGGTACGATGTGTTTGCTCATTGCGTCAGAAGGCTAATGGATGATTAGAAAACCCTTGTGCAATCATGTTAGGTCTGCAATGCTGTAATTGCTGCAAATGGAGGATTCTTTGACGAAAGCAAAGTTTGAAGGAAAAAATTATTATTTCAAATACAAATCATTATTTCTAACCTTGTCAATGCCTTGACTATATTTTCTATTCATTTTACAACTCATGGTGGTAAATAAGTGTGACTTTTCATGGAAAACAAAAAATAATTGTCTGGGTGACCCCAAACTTTTGAACAGTAGTGTATATGTGTGTGTGTGTGTGTGTGTGTGTAATATATGTATATATAAAAAATATATGTACGTGTGTGTGTATACAGTGGGGCAAAAAAGTATTTAGGCAGCCACCAATTGTGCAAGTTCTCCCACTTAAAAGATGAGAGAGGTGTCCAATTTTCATCATAGGTATACCTCAACTATGAGAGACAAAATGAGAAAAAAAAATCCAGAAAATCACATTGTCTGATTTTTAAAGAATTTATTTGCAAATTGTGGTGGAAAATAAGTATTTGGTCAATAACAAAAGTTCATCTCAATACTTTGTTAGATACCCTTTGTTGGCAATGACAGAGGTCAAACGTTTTCTGTAAGTCTTCACAAGGTTTTCACACACTGTTGCTGGTGTTTTGGCCCATTCCTCCATGCAGATCTCCTCTAGAGCAGTGATGTTTTGGGGCTGTTGCTGGGCAACACGGACTTTCAACTCCCTCCAAAGATTTTCTATGGGGTTGAGATCTGGAGACTGGCTAAGCCACTCCAGGACCTTGAAATGCTTCTTACGAAGCCACTCCTTCATTGCCTGGGCGCTGTGTTTGGGATCATTGTCATGCTGAAAGACCCAGCCACGTTTCATCTTCAATGCCCTTGCTGATGGAAGGAGGTTTTCACTCAAAATCTCACGATAGATGGCCCCATTCATTCTTTCCTTTACACGGATCAGTCGTCTTGGTCCCTTTGCAGAAAAACAGCCCCAAAGCATGATGTTTCCACCCCTATGCTTCACAGTAGGTATGGTGTTCTTTGGATGTAACTCAGCATTCTTTCTCCCCCAAACACGACAAGTTGAGTTTTTACCAAAAAGTTCTATTTTGGTTTCATCTGACCGTATGACATTGTCCCAGTCCTCTTCTGGATCATCCAAATGCTCTCTAGCAAACTTCAGACGGGCCTGGACATGTACTGGCTTAAGCAGGGGGACACGTCTGGCACTGCAGGATTTGAGTCCCTGGCGGCGTAGTGTGTTACTGATGGTGGTCCCAGCTCTCTGCAGGTCATTCACTAGGTCCCCCCATGTGGTTCTGGGATTTTTGCTCACCGTTCTTGTGATCATTTTGACCCCACGGGGTGAGATCTTGCGTGGAGCCCCAGATCCAGGGAGATTATCAGTGGTCTTGTATGTCTTCCATTTTCTAATAATTGCTCCCACAGTTAATTTCTTCACACCAAGCTGCTTACCTATTGCAGATTCAGTCTTCCCAGCCTGGTGCAGGTCTACAATTTTGTTTCTGGTGTCCTTTGACAGCTCTTTGGTCTTGGCCATAGTGGAGTTTGGAGTCTGACTGAGGTTGTGGACAGGTGTCTTTTATACTGATAACGAGTTCAAACAGGTGCCATTAATACAGGTAACGAGTGGAGGACAGAGGAACCTCTTAAAGAAGTTGTTACAGGTCTGTGAGAGCCAGAAATCTATCTTGTTTGTAGGTGACCAAATACTTATTTTCCACCATAATTTGCAAATAAAATTCTTTAAAAATCAGACGATGTGATTTTCTGGATTTTTTTTTCTCATTTTGTCTCTCATAGTTGAGGTATACCTATGATGAAAATTGGAGACCTCTCTCATCTTTTAAGTGGGAGAACTTGCACAATTGGTGGCTGACTAAATACTTTTTTTATCCCCACTGTATACAGTATACAGTATATCACTATAAAAGCAAGAAATCTGTGTGTGTGTGTGTGTCTTGTCTCTGTCACGCTTCATAGGACATCATAGGACGGCCTATGATCTCTGGCTGAACATCGTAGGACGTCCTATGAACTCAGGCATCGTAGGACAGACAAATGTGTCTTTATGATATCATATAGACCATGTGTCTTTGAACTCAGGCATCATAGGACACAGAGACAAATGTGTGTTTATGATGTCATAGCCCATGAACTCAGGCATCATAGGACGACTCGCGATGCCTATATGACAGCACATAGACAAATGTGTCTTTATGATGTCATATACATCAAGCCCACGGCACATAGACAAATATGTCTTTATGATGTCATATACATCAAGCCTGCTTTCATGTCTTTATGATGTCATATACAGTGACAGACATCAGGCAACATGGCTTTATGATGTCACATACTTCAAGGCTGCCTTCATGTCTTGATGTCATTATACAGTGAGTCCATGCTGGAAAGCCTCTTGTTGCTCAGATCTATTTTCATGATACTGTCCATGAACTGGAATTACGACGCACCTATCCGTCAACACAGTGGTCTCAACGAAGAAGAAGACCCACCAGATGGAGAGCAATAGAATGATGACAACTGCTGCACGTCAGAAAAGATGCCATGAAGATGAAACACCTGAGGTTCCAGCAGTACATCACACCCGTCTGAGACAGGAGGACACCCTTCACCAGGATAGGGTATGACAGACTTTAAAGCGCGTTTCTAGGACATCATAGGACGGCTTATGATCTCTGCCTTCTCATAGCGCGTCCTATGATGGCAAATGTGTAACCTTTGCGAATGCCAGTCTACACTACAAATGTGTAAAATGCCAAGCAAAGCGCTAATTCTCTCCGGGTGCTCCGGTTTCTTGGTTTCTCCAGGCATGCATGGGCCTTCCTGAACAGGGTCGAAAGCCACTTTTTCAGGATCGTGCCCATGAACTGGAATTACAACACACCTATCCCTCAACCAGTGGTCTGAATGAAGAAGACGACCCACCAGATGGAGAGCAATAGAATGAGGAGAACTGCTGCACATCAGAAAGGATGCCGTGAACATGAAACACCTCAGGTTCCACCAGTGTGCAGCAGGCATGACTGTGGACAACACAGCCGTCTGAGACTGGAGGAGACCCTTCAGTGGTCTGAACAAAGACGATGAAGACCCACCAGATGATGCCTATATGACAGCACATAAACCCACTGTCACAAATATGGAAATGAAAGACAGATAATGCAAAATGAAGTTCGAGAGGCCGGTAGGGAATGGGATTTAAGTGGGATTCTGGGAAGAGATGGAAAGGCAATAAGAATCACGAAAAGGGCTCTTTTCTCTTTTTTAAATAACACAGGATTAAGTCATAGAATTTAGGGGTCGGGAGCTCAGATGACATAATGTTACGCACTCTTGTACAGTAGGTGGTGGTATACACCTTTCAGTTGTTTGCTATCCACCAGTAACCGAGAGAAGAAGAAGAGGAAGAAGAGCACATGACTCCCTACAAGACATATAGTGTACTGTATATAGACACAGGTAAGCAACATAACACAGAACAGTGACAGGCAGGAGAAGAAGCAACAAGCAGGGGCAAACATCCCTAGGTGGCAGGGCATATTTTGTGTGATTGTTATGTTTTACAAAAGCCATCACATGTGATTGCCGCTTAGTGCTGTGTTGCTATACCAGCTGTACTGTAACTGGCAAGAATTCTGTTCCAATGCATCCCCCTCTATGGGCATGCACAGGTATGCACTAATATGTACAGTGTGTGTGTGTGTGTGTGTGTGTGTGTGGCAGGCAGAGAGTGGACAGACTCTGACTGAAAATTTCACGAAAAACCTTTCTTCCACGGACCAAGAAAATGTTTCTTCAGACAGTGGGGAAAAAAAAAAAAGGCTGTTGTTTCCAAGGCATCCAGTAATTCCTACTGCCAAAAGACACATTTGTACAATAGCACAGCCTAATGGTAGAAAAACAACACTGCAATGACACGAAACCACCCACCAAACCACACCCATCACCTGCAAAGAAGCCCACAAATGTCCGTAACACACACACATATATACTGTATATACTGTATATATCCCATACATTAAAAAAATTAAAACATGTCATACACACCATGTTACCACCAAACAAATGCTGTACATTGTCCTTTCTTACATATATATTTTCTTTTTTAAATTCCCCCTTCTCTATATTTCTCTTTGGTTCCTGCATGACTGAACTGAGTTTTGATCTAAAAACATCAGTTTTCACCAGCATTTCAGTCAACGTTTGCCAAAGGAGCTTAACTTAGGCTGACTTAGGTGAACTCTGCATAACTCAGCCCAGCGCTCAGGAACTTTTACAAAATTGAGGACAACTTTCATCAACGTTTATTTTAAAATATTGCAAAATTTTCAGTATGCTGAATATTCTCAATGAATACAATTTTCGCCAGTGTTTTCCAACAAACACCCAACTATCATTAACTTTCATCAACTTTTGTCAGCAGAGCCAGATGTTTGCCAAAATGTTAGTAAAAGTTGGTCCAAACGTTGTAGTGTGAATCCACCCAAAAAAACAGGTCCAGGATGGCAGGAAGCCTCTACAAACGCTGTTCTTTATATGAGCATCACCTGATGCTGATGTCAGCTGAACTGCGCTGAGTATTCCTTTGCTTAAGTTAACCTAAGTTGGCAACTGCTACACATACACTAGCCTAAGTTGGCAAAAGTTTGACAACTCTTAATGCAGCACTGGCAAATGCTAGCAAAAGTTTGTAAAATTTTGTAACAGTTGGTGTGTGCTCACAAACGTAATTTCACCAATGTTTGGACGGATTTCTCTCATTTTTCAAAGTGTCAGTAAAAGTCGGTCCAAACGTTATAGTGTGAACCCACCTTTAGTGGTATGAATATTGTAACCGAGGATGTTCCAAATGGCTTTGTATGGAAAGTTCTGTGATACAAAGTGGATGATAGCTTTTTATTATTAATTTTTTTTCATAGCGCCAGAGAGTTATGGTCTTAGTATCAGTTATAAATAATCAAGATAAGTTATAATAGCTCATGAGTTTCTGTATTGTGTACATGTTATTGATGAGTCTTCTGAAGTTGAGAAAAAAACATCACCCTAATTCTGATTTTTAGTGACAAAATTGATAATAAAACAACTATACCTTGGTTATCCTTGCTTGTAATAACAATAAACTGTTAGTTTATTCTGAATTTTTGGGCTGCACGGTGGCACAGTGGTTAGCACTGCGGCAGCACAGTTTACCCTTGGCCGGGGGATCGTGGGGATCGTGGGATCGTGGGTTCGATCCCAGCCCCCGACCAACAGTGATCTGTGTGGCGTTTGCATGTTCTCCCCGTGTATGCGTGGGTTTACCCCGGGATTTCTCCGGTTTCCTCCCACATGCCAAAAACATGCAGGTTAGGTTAATTGGAGACTCTAAAGTGGCCCTAGGTGTGAGTGTGTGTGTGAATGGTTAAGGGATAGCGCCGTATCGTGGCTGCTTCTTCCATCCAGGTGGTGGATGACCCTCAATTTCCCCTCTGGGGATCAATAAAGTATACTAAATCTAAAAAAAAATCTAAAAATTTCTGTGGAGACTGCCATTTTCTACAAAAAAAAAAAAACCCTTTCTCTCATAGGCAGTAGTGCCAAATAAAAGCAGAAATGAAATGGGAAAACTTTTATTCACTGCAACAGAGAACAGCTTATGTTTTTGGCTTGGAAATTTAAAAAAAGTCACATTTCCTCTTTTCAGACTTGAAGAAGACCCTTGCAGTGCTGCTGGATAACATCATGCTCAGACTCAGCAAGCTGGAGTCCAAGATGGAGATCATCTACAATGGCACAGGGGGAAATCTGACGGGTGGCACTGGTACTGGCACTACAACACCCAGCACATCCAATTCAGAAAAAGTCAACGTGGCAGGTACTTATGGCATTCTTTGCTCAAACTGGGTGTAATATTTGTGTGGGTTCTGTATAGGGGTGGGAGAAATAATCATTTTTCCAATGCATCTCGGTGCGGACATGAACGATTCCGAATCAGTGCAAATGTCAACATGCCGATTGTTAATAACGTAATTAATTTGGCCGGAACGAGAAAGTCGACGGCCAGAGCAAAAAAGTTGGTGCCCATACCTGCCCGGACTCTTTATGGCATGACACAAAAGAAACAAAATGGTGGAGTGGAGTATACGGTCGACGCCACAGAGATTAAAAGCAAATTTATAGCAGTACTTCGGCTTTTATGAAGTTGAAGGGAAAAAAGACTTGGACAAGACCCACACCGTATGTAAGCTCTGTCAGACTAAACTAAAATGTTTTGGAAACATGACAAACATGTGAAACCATATTGCACATTTCCACCCTGCTACCACCGCCGACCAGAGGACCATTGAGTAAGCAATGTCAAAACTTCCACACAACTCAGAAAGGACAAAGCAAATTACAAAATCTTTGCCAAGGATTTATGCCCAGGGGGTACACCCAATGGCTCGGTGGACCAGTAGCAGTTAGTTGCTGTTAGGAAAGCTAATCATTCAGTTATTCAGGGTTGTTTGTGTTGAGGGCAGTTTCTTGGTTTTGGGGAGCTCTGTGCAAGATTGTGGTTTGGGGTCCTCGAGTGCATCACTGTGGTAACAAGAAGAAAACAGGCTTCCCATTTCCCAGCAGCCCTTGCAGATGATAGGACATGTTAAATGTTTGAAAATAAGCACCGTCTCCTTCGGCCTGGTTGGCCTTTTGGTTAGAATTGGAGAAAAAGATTTGTGAGCACACAACACGTTGCAGAAACAACCATGCGTACACAGAGATCCACAGAAGGTGGGACAACTGCTGTTGTGACTAATGGATGACAAGTAGAAGTTTTACTCAGAGGAACTTTGGATTATAAAACTTCAACTATAAATGTCAGTTCCCCGTGCAAGATATATAATATACACTACCGTTCAAAAGTTTGGGGTCACCCAGACAATTATTTTGTGTTTTCCATGAAAAGTCACACTTATTTACCACCATGAGTTGTAAAATGAATAGAAAATATAGTCAAGACATTGACAAGGTTAGAAATAATGATTTGTATTTGAAGTAATTTTTTCCTTCAAATTTTGCTTTCGTCAAAGAATCCTCCATTTGCAGCAATTACAGCATTGCAGACCTAACATGATTGCACAAGGGTTTTCTAATCATCCATTAGCCTTCTGACGCAATGAGCAAACACATTGTACCATTAGAACACTGGAGTGATAGTTGCTGGAAGTGGGCCTCTATACACCTATGTAGATATTGCACCAAAAACCAGACATTTGCAGCTAGAATAGTCATTTACCACATTAGCAATGTATAGAGTGTATTTCTGATTAGTTTAAAGTTATCTTCATTGAAAAAAGTGCTTTTCTTTCAAAAATAAGGAAATTTCTAAGTGACCCCAAACTTTTGAACGGTAGTGTATAGTTTTTTTTCTTTTTAGTTGAAAGAATGAGGGAGTCATAAATAAATAACCTGTGTAATTGTGTCAAATAAAAGAAATCTGACTTACTGATAGCTGGTTTGAATATATGATAAGGAGTCTTCAGTCATAACTTTTAGAAAAGCCATATGAGTAAGAAAAAAATAGTGATTTGATGTGATGTCAGCTGGCTGGGGAGCAGCGCAAAACTGAATTTAAAACATCGGCTGCTCCACAATGATTTTTTTCCCCCATCATTCAGCAAAGGTAGACATCATTTTAGGGATGCATTTCAGTCTGTAAATCACTGGTTATAAATTCAATGATTATTTTTCTCAATAAGGCTGCATGTATTGTGTTAAAAAAAAGAGTTTTACAGGTATCATTAGTAGCCATTTTTTTTAAACCTAATCCTAACTACAAACACATCAAGCTTGAAGTTTAATCATGGAGCATGTATTTCTGTGAGAATACAAGCTCCTTGGTGTGTGGATTGGCTGAAATGTATTGTAAATTGGGGCTGTAACATACCATTACTGTTTATGCACATGACGTGGAAAAACTGCTGATAAAATCTCTCCACTTTGGAGACTGGTTTCAAATCTCTACACTTTCACACCTCCAAATACCCAATGTCTTATGCATAGGCAGCTAAACTGTAGATGAAGTTCTGCAATTTGGTGTAAAAATGTTGTCATGTGCACAGACCCGAGTTTGACTGTAAGTGTACTCTGTAGTATTACTGTTGTATGTATGTTGAAGGTATGGCTGCTGTAATATTTGGGTTTCATTTTTTATGCATCATTGTAGCTTTGCTGCACCATGAGTATAAGGGTTATGCCAGTCTTAGCTTGTCCACCCTGTTGTCCACCCCCACTGCCAAACAGTCAACAGAGGCCAACAGCAACCTAGCCTCAACGCAGTCCGTGAACCCCGCGTACCCCACTTCCCCCCTACATCCCCAGATAAAACAGAGTCGATCATTTTATGCTATGTGGACAGACATCACGTTTCGTTTCGTTACAAGCCGTTTTAATTTTTCTGCCGTCTTCCGCTGCTTCTGGGTTGCGGAGTCACGCGACCATGCACGCAGGAGATGTCTTAACAAGGCAGTGCATGAAAGCTCTCATATATACACGCACATAACAGGAAAGAAGGGAAGAACCAACCCCCCCCCCCCCCCACGACATGAGCAAGATTGTCTGAAATAAGAAAAACAAAACTTATAATTGAAAAAGAAGACAGAATTTACCTACTCGAGCTATGGGCAAGGTTATGTCCATTTTATGTCCCAACCATCTGTTTCAGTTAATCGCCCAGCCCAATATAAAACTGTCCAATAAACACCAATTTGGAAAAAAAAAAATGGAGCAGGACAATTTGTGGTTGAATTTACTGTAGTCAGTATCTTTCCTGAGAGACAAAATGCTAAACTTTTCTACTTTTTCCACTTTGCACATTCAGACTGCATCCTTGAACTTGATTCAAATAAGGCTGGGGGTTCATGCTACATGACCCTTTTATTAGTTTTCATTGATTTCCTTGCCAGCTTTCACATGATGAATTCAGCCCGGTTGAAACTATGAGTATTAGTTTTTCTGAGACCTCCTCCTCCTCATTGTTTGTGCAGCATTAACCAGCAGAATGTGCAGCCTGCATATAGTGTAGTAGTAGTAGTATTCAGTGTGGTGTTGAATTAGTCTGACTGATCTGTACAAAGCAACATTGTCATTAATCTAATTCCAATGGCAACTGCTGGTCTTTTTTTTTTTTTTTTTTTTTTTTTTTACAAATTACAGTGCAGTTTTGGAACTTTTCTTTTTCTTAAATAGGAAACAAAGCATTGTGGGAAAGTGAGATGAGTTTATCAGTACACTTGACATCAAAGATGAGTTTCATAATGACAAAAGTTTCTATTCTTTCTTTCTGTATTCAAAGTTTTTATTGTGAGAGAAACCCTCTAATACCACATCCTTTTCACTGCATCTGTAACATCCTGTGTGGTCTTGCTTTGCCGATCTAATGCTGAAACAATCAGCTAGTCTGTTGTCTGGAAGGCTTCATTTGTCTAGTGCTGCCTGATCCCCTAAGAACTCCAGTAATATAAACTAAAACTATACTATCAAATAAATGAAAGATAATAGCATTAAACTCTAGTGTACGTGGGGCTTGTAAAAATCATATTTTGTTGAATAAAAACATATAATTGTTTGTTGATAGGAAAATTTTATATTTTGTAACTTCTGTTCCCTCAGTCTGTGTGAAATGCACGTGTAGAATTTGGGTTTAGACATCTGGCGCAGCGGGTTCAAATCCAGTCATTGTAATACGCATAGAATTTGATACGGCACTGTCGGTTCAAGACTGATCGGGTAAAAGTACTGCGGTTATACAGAACCGCACAGTGAAAATGCATTTTTACTGGAATTTAGTTCGAGTCTGAATTCGGGAAATAGGCGTGCAGAAGGATACAAAGTACCGCGGAGTGATATCAGTGTGGAGTGACACAGAGCACCACGGAGTGATATCAGCGCGGAAGGATACAGCACTGCAGAGTTATATGAACAGCCGAAATAAACTAGAAAAAATATAGATAGAGAAAAAAATAGAAGAAAAAAAAGGTATAATAAGAAATAGCCTTAAAATAATAAGGAATAACTTAAACAATAACTAAAATACCATAAGATATAACTTAAAATGAGCTTAAAATAGAATAAATAACCTTTAAACTAAGATAAAACAATAAATAAAATAAATAACTGCAGTTTGTTTGTTTGTCTGGTGGGCAGCACGGTGGAAGAGTGGTTAGCACTGTGGCAGCACAGCAACTCACCCTTGGCTGGGGGATCCTGGGTTCGATCGCAGCCCCTGACCAACAGTGATCTGTGTGGAGTTTGCATGTTCTCCCCGTGTCTGCGTGGGTTTACTCCGGGATTTCTCCGGTTTCCTCCCACATGCCAAAAAACATGCAAGTTAGGTTAATTGGCATCAACTGGAGATTCTCAATTGTCCTTAGGTTTGGATGTGAGAAAATTATTTGGCAAGCAAACAAATTAAATTATACAGTAGCTAATTTAGACTGTAATGGATGGTCACAGGTGGAAACTTGACAAGGCAGTTCTGCTTCATGATTGCTTCTGTGCATTCTCTGGCTGCACTTTAAAGTTAGGAAGTAGAGCTTAACGTCTTAACAATGGAACTCAGTGGCACTACATCTTCCATAATTATATACAATTATATACAGTCTATGGGAGAGACATGCAGGAAAGAGCTCACTGACCTGAACTTGAACCAGGGATCACTGCATTAAGCAGCATACTCTTTTGGTTTGTGTCCTAAAAGACCTGATTTCATTCTAGTATGCCAATAGGACTGAAAACCATAGTACAGGTAGCATGGGTCGGGGTTGGCAGGGCATCACATGTAATGCAGCATCCATCCATCCTCCCTCCCTCCCTCTTAACTGCTTAATCCTTTTGAGAGGTGGGGTACACCCTGGACAGATTACCAGTCCATCGCAGGGCCAACACAGAGAGACATCCATTCACTCTCACCTTCATACCTAAGAACAATTTATCCCTAGTGAATGCCAGTTAAAATAACATGAATGCTTTTTTTTTTTTTTTTTTTTTTTTTTTTTTTTGAGTGTGGGAGGATACTGCCATTCACGCATCGGCCTGTTCAGCCACAGGCGGTGCTGTTCCAGCAGAGTAGACGACACTGCAGTCGCAACCCACACACAGCAGGAGCTTCAGACCCTGATGGACCGCTTCTCCCAGGCATGCAAGGACTTCGGGCTTACCATCAGCCTGAAGAAGACTAACGTCTTGGCGCAAGGCACGGAAGCACCACCAACCATCACCATCGACGACTACGAGCTGGAGGTCGTGAATCAGTTCACGTACCTGGGGTCCACGATCAGCAACAACCTCTCCCTTGATACAGAGATCGACAAGAGGATTGGAAAATCAGCCTTCACACTCGCTCGCCTCACCACATGAGTGTGGGAGAATCCCAAACTCTCTGTCAAGACGAAGATGGCAGTGTACAACGCCTGCGTCATCAGCACACTGCTCTATGGGAGTGAGACGTGGACAACATACGCCCAGCAGGAAAAGAGACTGAACTCCTTCCACTTGCGCTGCATTCGCCACATCCTGGACATATCCTGGCAGGACGAAGTGCCCAACACAGAAGTTCTGTCCCGCGCCGGCCTTCCCTCCATGTTCACTCTACTCAGGCAGCGCAGGCTCCGCTGGCTAGGCCACGTTCACCGTATGGAGGATGGCAGAATCCCCAAAGACGTCCTCTACGGAGAACTGGCGACTGGCAGGAGAGACGTTGGCCGCCCACAGCTGCGCTTTAGAGACGTCTGCAAGAGAGACATGAAGGCCCTGGAGATCAACACAGAGTGCTGGGAGGACCTTGCAACGGACCACTCCAAATGGAGAGGCACCCTGACCAGACAGCTCAAGGCGGGTGAAGAGAGACTGACTGCTGCAGCAGATGAAAAAAGGACCCGCAGGAAGAACCACCACAGACCCAGCAGCACGGAGACCACCCACAAGTGCGACCTGTGTGACAGGGACTGCCATTCGCACATCGGCCTGTTCAGCCACAGGCAGTGCTGTTCCAGCAGAATAGACATTTAGGATTCTCTTCCATGGTCATCATAGACCGACGGAGGCCGACGACGGGGAGGATACTGGAGTACCCAGCGAAAACCCACGCAGACATGAGCAGAACATGCAAAGTCCACACAGAAAGGTCCCCAGGTGGCCAACTGGCCAGTCTCATTTGCTGCAATAATGTGTTCTAAGTATTAAAGTTGGTGTGCACATCTCAGCTTTGAAGATGTTTATCTCAGGAACGTGTTGCTGTCTGATGCTATGAGGTTTGTGAGAAACTTAGTAGAAAGGCTTGTAGAAACAAATAGAAGTAAGTTAAATTAGCTTTAGAAGCTATAATTACTGTCAGTAATGCAACTTGTCTTTAGTCTGTCATCATAGATACATACAGACGTGGACAAAATTGTTGGTACCCCTCTGTTAATGAAAGAAAAACCTACAGTGGTCACAGAAATAACTTGAGTCTGACAAAAGTGGTAATAAATAAAAATTTTGTGAAACTTAACCAATGAAAATCAGACAATACTTTTGAATTGTGGTTCAACAGAATTATTTTAAAAAACAAACTCATAAAACAGGCCTGGACAAAAATGATGGTACCCCTAGAAAAGATTGAAAATAATGTGACCATAGGGACATGTTCAACCAAGATGTGTCCTCTAATTAACATCACAGGTGTCTACAAACTTGTAATCAGTCAGTCGGCCTATTTAAAGGGTGACAAGTAGTCACTGTGCTGTTTGGTGACTTGGTGTGTACCACACTAAACATGGACCAGAGGAAGCAAAGGAGAGAGTTGTCTCAGGAGATTAGAAAGAAAATTATAGACAAGCATGTTAAAGGTAAAGGCTATAAGACCATCTCCAAGCAGCTTGGATGTTCCTGTGACTACAGTTACACATATTATTCAGAAATTTAAGATCCATGGGACTGTAGCCAACCTCCCTGGACGTGGCCGCAGGAGGAGACGGATAATATGAATGGTAACAAAAGAGCCCAGAACAACCTCTAAACACATTCATGGTGAACTCCAAGGTCAAGGTACAGTACATCAGTGTCAGATCGCACCATCCATCATTTTTTGAGCCAAAGTGGACTTCATGGGAGACGACCAAGGAGGACACCACTGTTGAAAACAAATCATAAAAAAGCTAGACTGGAATTTGCCAAACTGCATGTTGACAAGCCACAAAGCTTCTGGGAGAATGTCCTATGGACAGATGAGACAAAACTGGAACTTTTTGGCAAAGCACATCAGCTCTATGTTCACAGACGCAAATATGAAGCATACCAAGAAAAGAACACTGTCCCTACTGTGAAACATGGAGGAGGTTCTGTTATTAGGGATGTGATTTTTCCGCTAATTTGCGGAATTCCGCTTTTTTTTTATCTTCCAAAAATGTTCAGACCAGATGGCGGCGCGTGCACAATGCGAGGCTCAGCGTCTCTTCAGATTTTGTGGATTAGCAGCGATATTTCTGCTCATTTCGGGTCTGTTCGTTCAGAACAGCTTTGCTTTTACATCCTACACCCGAAATGAACTTTTGGACATTGGATTACAAAATAACGACCTTTTAATCAGCAACCTACATTTCATCCCTGAGCTCTGGAGAACACCCGACGCTAGGTAAGCTACCCGGCCGACCGGAAGTGCTCGCAGGCGGCGTAGAGACCGTAAACAAAGGCGGGGGAAGTGCAGAGGGCTAAGAGCTAAGCTAAAGCTAACACCGCACCGGCTTTCTCTACCCAGCATTTTCCTCGCTAATTAGATTAGATTAGATTCAACTTTATTGTCATTACACATGTATGAATACAAGGTAACAAAACACAGTTTAACATCCAATCAGAAGTGCAAAGGACAGCAGTGCAGTATATACAGTAATTAACAGTATGTGCAATTTAAGCAGATATATGCAAATATATGCAGCAGTGCAGAAAGTTAAGAGTACTGTTATGTGCAAATAATGTACAATAAGTTAGATGGGCAGTTATGTACAGGTGAGGATGGTAAGAGATGATGGTAAGAGAGTCAGCGGGGAACTAAGTTCAATAACGTGACAGCTGTTGGAAAGAAACTGTTCCTAAACCTGCTGGTTCTAGTCCGAAGGCTTCTGAAACGCCTTCTGGAGGGGAGAAGCTGGAATAGTCCATGAGCAGGATGGTTGGAGTCCCTAAGAATGCTGCGTGCCCGGCGCAGACATCTTTTCCTGTAGACGTCCTCTATAACTGGAAGTGGAGTCCCTGTGATGCGTTGGGCGGTTTTCACCACCCGCTGCAGCACCTTACGGTCAGCGACAGAGCAGCTCCTATACCAGACTGTGACACAGTTGGTCAGGGTACTCTATCACGCAGCGGTAGAAGTTGCCCAGGATGTCAGTTGACAGATGGTTCTTCTTCAGTGTCCTCAAGAAGAAGAGGCGCTGATGGGCCTTCTTGATCAGGCTGGTGGTGTTAACTGACCAGGACAGGTCCTCCGGGATGTGGGTCCCCAGGAATTTGAAGCTGGGGACACGTTCAACAGCTATGCCATTGATATGGATGGGGTCATGTGTCTCTCCCCTCTCCTTCCTGTATTCCACTATGAGCTCCTTGGTTTTGCTGGTGTTAAGGAGCAGGTTATTGTCAGCGCACCAAGTAGCCAAGTGCTTAACCTCTGCCCTGTAATCTGACTCATCGTTGTCCCTGATGAGTCCAATCACCGTGGTGTCATCTGCAAACTTTATGATGGAATTGGATCCATACAGTGGGGCAAAAAAGTATTTGGTCAGCCACCAATTGTGCAAGTTCTCCCACTTAAAAGATGAGAGAGGTCTCCAATTTTCATCATAGGTATACCTCAACTATGAGACACAAAATAAGAAAAAAAAATTCCAGAAAATCACATTGTCTGATTTTTAAAGAATTTATTTGCAAATTATGGTGGAAAATAAGTATTTGGTCACCTACAAACAAGCAAGATTTCTGGCTCTCACAGACCTGTAACTTCTTCTTTAAGAGGCTCCTCTGTCCTCCACTCGTTACCTGTATTAATGGCACCTGTTTGAACTCGTTATCAGTATAAAAGACACCTGTCCACAACCTCAAACAGTCAAGACTCCAAACTCCACTATGGCCAAGACCAAAGAGCTGTCAAAGGACACCAGGAACAAAATTGTAGACCTGCACCAGGCTGGAAAGACTGAATCTGCAATAGGTAAGCAGCTTGGTGTGAAGAAATCAACTGTGGGAGCAATTATTAGAAAATGGAAGACATACAAGACCACTGATAATCTCCCTCGATCTGGGGCTCCACGCATGATCTCACCCCGTGGGGTCAAAATGATCACAAGAACGGTGAGCAAAAATCCCAGAACCACACGAGGGGACCTAGTGAATGACCTGCAGAGAGCTGGGACCAAAGTAACAAAGGCTACCATCAGTAACACACTACGCCGCCAGGGACTCAAATCTTGCAGTGCCAGACGTGTCCCCCTGCTTAAGCCAGTACATGTCTAGGCCCGTCTGAAGTTTGCTAGAGAGCATTTGGATGATCCAGCAGAGGACTGGGAGAATGTCATATGGTCAGATGAAACCAAAATAGAACTTTTTGGTAAAAACTCAACTTGTATACAACAGGTGTTGCTAAAGCCCGGGCTGCCTTTTCAGATGCACGGAAGGCGCTACGAGGTCGACGTGATGTGCGCTTTGGTCTTTTTTACCCCGCAAGATTCCGGATCACTTTCGGGAATGAGAGCCTGGACTTTCATGATCCTACAAAGGCCATGGACTTCATAAAGAACAATATCCTGTCTGAAGCTGATGATCCTTGAGGTACCATGTTTGGATTATATAGCGTGAATCCACAGGTTATGATCGCATTGGATGCGTAACCTGTTAAAAACATGTTATTTACGGTGACGAGAAGAATACATTATTTCTTTCTATCCTGTATTGTTATAGTGTAATGTGTTGAGTATTTTGAAAATTCTCACTTAATGTTGTTCCTTATCGTAACTTAGTCTGCAGGGGCCTGAGCTCCTTTAGTAAATTTGTTTTGCCGATTTAATTTTTGCTCCTCTTTTCTGCTGTGGACACAGCCTACCATAGTAGGTTGTGTATTTAGCTGCTAATACACAGTGGCTAGGGACTTAATCCCATCCTTTTGTATTTCGCTTGTTCGATATACACTTTATTGTGTTTTTTGCGTTCTGATCCCTTTGTTCCCCGGGGATCACATATTATTTAAAAGAGCAACAGAGTTATTATTTGATACTTGCTGGAACCATATTCTCCCAGTCAAAGTCTTTCCACTTCGATGCAACATTCCTTTGTGAAGTAATATTCCCTATGTTGTTTCTGCTGTACTTTCGATCATGGGGCCCCCTCTGCATCAAAACAACTTTTATGATGCCCTATATTGTAACTATGTGCACCAAAGTACTTAAGTTATGAGTCCATTGACAATTATAAGTTATAATGTGAAGGGTCTAAATAGCCCCATCAAAAAGAAGAAAACTCATTAGAGATGACAATAACATTAAAGGGGTGTTGATTGGCAAAGAAGTACATAAAATATCACTGTACACGGATGATGTCCTACTATATCTGACAGAGCCATCCTGTACAATTCCATGTTTAATGAAAATTATATCAACATATGGATATTTCTCAGGATATAAAATTAATGTTGATAAAACTGAGGCAATGGACGTTTTGGACAATATTTCACCAGAGTTTAAACAACAAAGTGGCTTTCATTGGCCTAAAGAAGGTATAAAGTATTTGGGCATCTATGTTCCCCTTTCATTAGACAAGATATCTGATGCAAATTATGGTAGGATAATTAGTACTATAAAAAATGACCTAAACCGTTGGTCATCATTGCCTTTGTCTCTCCTAGGTCGCATAGAATCCATTCGTATGAATGTTCTGCCTAGGCTTTTATATTTGTTTCAAATGTTACCAATACTAATACCTAAGTCAACATTTGAAGAAATGGACAAAACATTCTCAAAATTTATATGGCAGGGTAAGCGCCCTCGGATAAAATATAAAACACTTCAAAGACTTAAGGAAGAAGGGGGGCTTAACCTGCCAAACTTGAAATATTATTTTTGGGCTTCACAATTAAAACCATTGATTTCATGGATGCAGAATGACATTCATACGAGATGGGTGGACATTGAACAAAACTTGAGCCCCAAACCACTACAAGCTTTGCCATTTGCTAATATTCCAGTTGTGGGCTTATCAAGGTGGACTAAAACCACACTTGATATCTGGAAGAGAGTTGGAATTGCCTTTAAGTTACCAACTAGTCTATCTGCTTTGTCTAGTATTGGGCATCTAAAATCCTTTATACCAAGCAGATTGGATACGAGCTTTCTCAAGTGGGCTGATCATGGGCTTATTTACATACATCAGTTAATCGATAAGGATGGTTTTGTATCGTTTGAATATTTGAGAAGACACTTCCAACTCAAAAAAAAATGATTTCTTCAGATATCTGCAAATACGATCTTTTTTGGTTTCTCATAAAGAGTGGGATAAAGTGCTAGACCCATCACTCATTGAACATTTTTTAATTCAAACTCAAAAATACAAAGAGGATAAAAAAGTGATTTCAAAGTTATACAAAATATTTAGTTTAATGGCTCAAAATAAACCTATTCTGGCAAAACAAAGATGGGAGGCAGAGGCGGGTCAAATTTTCTCTGATCAAATGTGGGAAGAGGTATGTACAGTGGCGCATAAGACCACAAATTCAAATACATGGAGGTAATTTAAATGGAAGATATTTAATAGATATTTCAGAACACCAGATATTGTGGCTAAGATGACACCAAATGTTCCAAGCCTGTGTTGGAGAAATTGTGGTACAGAAGTGCCTAATCACACACACATTTTCTGGTCGTGCCCTAAAATACAAACATTTTGGGATGAAGTGTACAAGGCAATAAATCATATGTTTCAAGTTACAATACCAAGGGACTTGACAGTAGCAGTTCTTGGCATCACTCCTCCGGAAGTGCATGGGAGAGCATCAACATACCTCCTAAGCATACTTTTTGTAGCAGCCTTGAAATGTGTCACTGCTTCTTGGATGAAAACAGATCCACCCTCCTTCAGTGCATGGCTCCAAAAAGTACAAGAACTTTATCACATGGAGAAGATTACTTTCGCACTGAGACTCCAATTACCTACTTTTAAATCAAGATGGCATCCAGTAGAAGTCTCTTTATTGTAGTTGTTCAAGGTGGCTATTAAGCGCTTGGTTTTATTTTTTGGCAGATGCTGTTTCTCTTACATTGATGTGGAATTTGTGTATTAAATAATCTTGACTACATATGGCAATTATATCTGTAATGACTCTGTTGTCAAAAATTTTAATAAAATATAAGTTCTAAAAAAAAACAAAACAACTCAACTTGTCATGTTTGGAGGAGAAAGAATGCTGAGTTGCATCCAAAGAGCACCATACCTACTGTGAAGCATGGGGGTGGAAACATCATGCTTTGGGGCTGTTTTTCTGCAAAGGGACCAGGACAACTGATCCGTGTAAAAGAAAGCATGAATGGGGCCATGTATCGTGAAATTTTGAGTGAAAACCTCCTTCCATCAGCAAGGGCATTGAAGATGAAACGTGGCTGGGTCTTTCAGCATGACAATGAGTCCAAACACACCGCCCGGGCAATGAAGGAGTGGCTTTGTAAGAAGCATTTCAAGGTCCTGGAGTGGCCTAGCCAGTCTCCAGATCTCAACCCCATAGAAAATCTTTGGAGGGGGTTGAAAGTCCGTGTTGCCCAGCGACAGCCCCAAAACATCACTGCTCTAGAGGAGATGTGCATGGAGGAATGGGCCAAAATACCAGCAACAGTGTGTGAAAACCTTGTGAAGACTTACAGAAAACGTTTGACCTCTGTCATTGCCAACAAAGGGTATATAACAAAGTATTGAGATGAACTTTTGTTATTGACCAAATACTTATTTTCCACCATAATTTGCAAATAAATTCTTTAAAAATCAGACAATGTGATTTTCTGGAATTTTTTTTTCTCATTTTGTCTCTCATAGTTGAGGTGTGCCTATAATGAAAATTGGAGACCTCTCTCATCTTTTAAGTGGGAGAACTTGCACAATTGGTGGCTGACTAAATACTTTTTTACCCCACTGTACATAGGCCTGCAGTCATGGGTGAAGAGGGAGTAGAGGAATGGGCTGAGCACACAGCCCTGTGGTACACCAGTGTTGAGTGTGATGACGGAAGAACGGTTGGGGCCTGACCTAACATGCTGGGGTCTGTTGGTCAGAAAATCCATGATCCAGTTGCAGGTGGAGGTACTGATTCCCAAGTCCCCAAGTTTAGTGATCAACCTGGAGGGGATAACTGTGTTGAATGCTGAGTTGAAGTCAACAAACAGCATTCTTGCGTAGGTGTTCTTGTCATCCAGGTGTGAGAGTACATAGTGCAGCGCTGTAGAAACCGCATCCTCTGTACTCCTGTTGCTCCGGTAGGCAAACTGGTGAGGGTCCAGTGTAGGGGGCAGGCATTTTTTGAGCTGTGCCAAGACCAGTCGCTCAAAGCACTTCATGACTATGGGCGTCAGTGCCATGCTAATGTACGGTCAGTGGCGAACAGAATGGATGAGCTATGGCTTCGGATCACCAACAATAAGAAACTTATGAACTGCAATATCATGATTTTCACGGAAACATGGCTACATAGTGGAGTACTTGACGGTGCTGTCGAGCTGGCTGGATGGCACACTCTCCGGGCAGACAGAGCAGCTGATGACTCTGGTAAGACCAGAGGTGGGGGAGTGTGCATTTATATTAACAAGGCTTGGTGCACGAACTCTGTCACTGTTGGGAGACACTGCTCAGCTAAACTGGAGTTTCTCATGGTTAAATGTAGACCTTTCTATCTGCCACAGGAGTTCACTTTTCACTTTACTTCATCTTGCCTGCTGAAGATGTTTTGGACTTTATTTAAAAAAATATTTTTAACGCCACACATGTGATGGATAATGCTTGTTGGAATATTTTAGGAATGCTATCTTCTTGGAACATAAGTCAGTATTATACAATAATAAGTGGCATTCAGCTGTTTGTTTTATGTCATTTAAACACAGTTCTGGTACTTAAAAATCATAAAAACCCAGGAGCTTCGGCTTGCCCCCCCCCCGCCCCCCCAACAGGGCTCTGCCCCGGACCCCGCAGTCCCCCAGACCCCCTGCTAAATTTTCAGATAATTTCCCCAACCCCAAATCACATCCCTGTGTTATGTTCTGGGGCTGTTTTGCTTCATCTGGCACAGGGTGTTTTGAATCTGTGCAGGGTACAATGAAATCTCAAGACTATCAAGGTATTCTAGAGAGAAATGTGCTGCCCAGTGTCAGACAGCTTGGTCTCAGTCGCAGGTCATGGGTCTTGCAACAGGATAATGACCCAAAACACACAGCTAAAAACACCCAAGAATGGCTAAGAGCCAAACATTGGACTATTCTAAAGTGGCCTTCTATGAGCCCTGATCTAAATCCTATTGAACATCTGTGGAAGGAGCTGAAACATGCCGTCTGGAGAAGGCACCCTTCAAACCTGAGACAACTGGAGCAGTTTGCTCATGAGGAGTGGGCCAAAATACCTGCTGAGAGGTGCAGAAGTCTCATTGACAGTTACAGAAATTGTTTAACCCCTTGCACTCTGGTCAATTTCCCTAAAAATGCCAAAAAATAACGTGCCCAAAGTAAATCAAAAGCTGTTCTTCAACCCTTTGCAGCATCTTCATGGGGTTGGTCTCATTTAAAAGAAAACACTTTGAATTTTTTGGCAAAACAGTCATAATCTCTCTAAGTGCTCCAGCCACTGAGTAACAGTCATCTAAACATAGTGAACTTGAAGAAAATAAATTTCGCCTGGGTGTTTTTTTGGATACAAATGCTTGCAAATAACACACAGTTTCAGATCAGGGCTGGAACCTGCAACAGAAATTTAGGAACAAGTGTTATCCAGCTGAGGTCAAAATTTTGTAACGATACCACAAAAAATGAATATATTACACAGCTTTGTTCTCAGGTAGTTCCCAGGGGTTTTTGAACTGTGCCAAATTGTGCCAAATGGCACAGTTTGGAAAAACGTCTAACTTTTGAATGATTCAATATAGAAGCTTCATCTTGGGCTCTAATGAAAGGTGACACTCACCCCCCACCCCCGCTACAGAGGACGGACATCGGCCGTTGCGCCGCGGTCACAGTGCGCCGCGGTCTACTACACACAGCTGTAATTTACCGATCGGTCAAAAGTCATTTTTGATTACAATTTTCAGGGATAAAGAATAATTTAGCTTATAACACTTACCTGTTCACAACGGCAGCGTAGCTGGCGAACTTCTCTTCCTCATTGTCAGACAAACATGAAGCTGGTCCGCTTATTACGGACTCATGGTTCTGGTCACGCGACCCAGTCAAAACATAATTCCATTATTGCGGTTTTGTGCTTCCTTGATTGCGGTTTTGGCGAACGATTTTTCAAAACAAATAACAGTAGTAATAAAAAAGACTGGCGAACGCATGTGTGTCACCCAGCCTTCGTCGTCGGCCTCCGTCAGTCTATGATGACCATGGAAGAGAATCCTAAACGTCTACTCTGCTGGGACAGCACCGCCTGCGGCTGAACAGGCCGATGCGCGAATGGCAGTTCCTGTCACACAGGTTGCACTTGTGGGTGGTCTCCGTGCTGCTGGGTCTGTGGCGGTTCTTCCTGCGGGTCCTTTTTTCATCTGCTGCAGCAGTCAGTCTCTCTTCACCCAGCCTTACACAAAACAGCTTTCGAACTTCTGTGCTTCAATTGGCTGGCTGCATTCGCAGCCGTTGGTAGGCGGGTCCTTCTTGCTAGGTTTTCAGTCATTGGTTCTTCAAGGTTTCAGAAACCCAATTCAAGGCTCTTATTAGTCGAATGAGAGGTCAATCACATCTAATCTGTTCGCGGCTGTGTCTGTAGTGGAAGAACGGAAATGCAGCTTTTTTTTTTTCCAGTGTGCTCTAGGACGCAGCGCCCTTGTGCGCTCAAGGACGCAGAGACGTGCCCGCCCGTGGTACACCAGATTGCAAGAGGTTAATTGCAGTGATTGCCTCAACAGGTTGTGCAACAAAATATTAAGTTAAGGGTACCATCATTTTTGTCCAGGCCTGTTTCATGAGTTTGTTTTTTAAAATAATTTTGTTGAACCACAATTCAAAAGCATTGTCTGATTTTCATTGGTTAATTTTCATAGAATTTTTATTTGTTACCACTTTTGTCAGATTCAAGTTATTTCTGTGACCATTGTGGGTTTTTCTTTCATTAGCAGAGGGGTACCAACAATTTTGTCCACGTCTGTAAATGTTCAAATACAACACTGGTTTACACACATTTAAATTTGTATGAAAGATAGGTAAAATAATACTAAATGTGTGTATTTTCACATTTTGCTTTTAAGAACAATGGTGCTGAATACTGAAAAAGTCCAGTGTTCAAACTTTGTAGTGACCTTTTCTAATATAGACTTGGTGCTTTGTGTAATATTATTGGAATGTCTCTTGCACCTTATTTGTTTCAGTGCAGTCAGAAGGGAGTTCAAGTGTGAAGTATTCTTCAGTTCATATAACCAATTCTCTGACAAAATTCTGAAAATAATATATATTTATACATCCATCTTTGGACAGGACATATTATGATATGACTGTCTGTCCGTCTATCTGTATGAGTTTGTCTGGCTATCTCCTACAGTTTTCAAGCTTGGACATTTTCATTTCACACAGTGTTGGCACATGTATTGAAGATGTACAGTCAAAATAAAAAGTCTACACGCCCCTGTTCAAATGCCAGGTTTTTGTGATGTAACAAAATGAGACCAAGATGCGTAAATCATTTCAAAACTTTTTCCACCATTAATGTGACCTGTAACCTGTACAACCCAAATGAAAAACAAACTGAAGTCTTTGAAGGGGAAAAATTAGTCTTTTTGGGTAGGAGTCTGTCAGCGTGGCACATCTTGATGCGGCAATATTTGCCCTCACTCTTCTTTGCAAAAACACTCCAAATCTGTCAGATTGTGAGAGTATCTCCTGTGCACAGCCCTCTTCAGATCACCCCACAGATGTTCAATCAGATTCAGATCTGGACTCTGGGTGGACCATTCCAAAACATTAATCTTCTTGTGGTGAAGCCGTTCTTTTGTTGATTTGGATGTGTGCTTTGGGTCATTGTCGTGCTGAAAGATGAAGTTCCTCTTCATCTTCAGCTTTCTAGCAGAAGTCTGAAGGCTTTGTGCCAACAGTGGCCACGGTTACATGGGCAAAATTTCATCAATCTGATTACAATTCATATCAGAATTTTACTGTTTACATGGATCCTGAAAAAGCTGATCCGATTAGGATGTGCGTTTCCATGTGTCACACGATTGAATGGAATAAATCATTTTGACACGCGCACGTCAACATTTCGACATTCCGACAATAGTAGAAGAAGAAGCAACTTCCGGTGTTAGCAAGTCCCGCTTTGTGTCGAAATTGACCTGTATTGTGTTATTCAGACTGTACTTTTGCTTCTGCTGGTCTCCGTAATGAAGCTACAAGTACATACTTATGCATATGACGAACAGAGGGAGACAGCAGGACGATACAGACCAGTTTTGTTTTACTCCCGCTATATTTTCCACTAGCTGCTGCTAAGGCGGAAATACGCCACGTCGACGTGCGGCTGGTGTACAGACATGCGCAGTAAACATATTTTCTGCCCTACATTTGGAATAAGTGTTTATATGTGCACCAATCGGATTAACGATCGGCATAACCCACCCCTCTCAATCGGAATGAAATTTTGAGCCGAATGAGCGTGATCGGGTTAGAATATTCAGATTGGCGTGTTTACATGAAGCATTTTTACTCTGATCAGGCTTTTAATCTGGTTACTCGTGCCCATGTAAACATAGCCACTGACTGGTATTTGGAACTGTTCATAATTCAAATATATATATATTTTTTTTACTTCCGGCGCCACATGAGTTGGCTGCCTTTTGCAACAGCGGCTCAATTCTGAGTCTTTTTATCTTCCTTCTTCTTTCTGATCCGGTGATAACTTTCTGATCCGGCACGCCTTTCACTATATATATATCACGGACACACAGATCGCCTCAAAGGTCTCCCGAGTTGGCGGACGGAGCCTCTGTTTACAGCAGGAGACAATACAACAGGGAAGAGCTAGCTAGCACTCAACCGCCACCCGGTGCTAACGGAGAAACTCGACCGGGAGAACTGAAGCGAAAACGACGCGGGTGCCAGGCTGGAGTTTAGGCGGCGTGCAAGAAATATAAGATAGAATAATAAAGAGCGATGGCAAGAACCAAGCAGACCGCCCGTAAATCTATTGGAGGAAAAAGCCCCCAGGAAGCAGCTGGCCACCAAGGCTGCCCGGAAAAGCGCTCCGGCCACCGGCGGAGTGAAGAAGCCTCACTGTTACAGGCCCGGTACCGTGGCTCTGAGAGAGATCCGTCGCTACCAGAAATCCACAGAGCTGCTCATCCGTAAGCTGCCCTTCCAGCGCCTGGTGAGGGAGATCGCTCAGGACTTCAAGACCGACCTGCGCTTTCAGAGCTCCCCCGTCATGGCTCTGCAGGAGGCCAGCGAGGCCTACCTGGTGGGTCTCCTCCAGGACACCAACCTGTGCGCCATCCACGCCAAGAGGGTCACCATCACGCCCAAAGACATCCAGCTGGCCCGCCCCATCCGCGGAGAGAGAGCTTAGACTTTCTGCTGCACATCCACCAACCACAATGCTCCGCACTGTATGTCTATATATATATATATATATATACTGTATATACAGTATACTGTATATATATATATATTAATATGTACATATGTATACTAGCTGCTCTTGTTTTTTCTTGCCTTCTGATTGTTGCTCTGACTGTTGCTATCCCTGTGCTGTTGCAATCCTGGAATTTCCCCATTGTGGGACTAATAAAGGCTTATCTTAATTCCCTCCACCTTGACTAAGGGCCCAGTTCCAGCTGAAGAAAAACAGTTCTTTTGTACTCTTCTCCTGACTGATACCTCTGAACAATGAGAGCCCTCATGCTTTGGAAGCTCTCTGCAGACCATGGCTTGTGCTGTAAGATGCGACTACAAAAATGTCAGTGTGACGATGGGATGTCACCACTGTTAGGACTTATTGTATGTGTGTTTGTGTTGTATTTGTGTTATGGTAAATGTTATTATGATTGTTTGTATAGTACACATATTGTTTTGGGATCTGTCTTTGTTTAATTTGAATGCCCTTGGGAGATAATTGGTATGGTTAAGTATTTTGGGTAAAATAATGGATAATGAGTTATTTCACATACCTTTGCCAACATGCTTCCTGTGGGTGTCCAGGCAAAAGACTCTGTGAGGGGTTGAGGGCCTTTTATAGGACACCAGCAGGAAGGAAACATGTATGGTAAGTTAGAGGGGTGGTTTAACATTTGTAAATAGGGGATTGAAATATTTATTGAATTATTTATATTGTTATTTATATTTGTATTGTATATAGTTGGGAAGTATTTATGTATTTTTAGAGATCAGTGGGTATGTGGAAAACAATGGGAATGTTGATTGTTTTGCCTGGGATTATGGTAGGGGCTAATCAGCCCTAATTATCTCTGGTAATATATAACAGGTGTTGGGTTGTTCGTTTGTAGAGAGTTTTGAAGGATCGTGTCGGATGTCTGGAATAATTTACGTGTAAGTTACTGAAATAAAATATTGGACTAACTGAAATCACGCCTCGCCGTGCTACTTCTCACAGTCAGGAAAAGCCTACTAGAACAGCTGAACTTTATTTGGGGTTAATCATAGGCACTTTAAATGGTTGCAGGTGAGTTTGATTGTGATTGGTTAATTCTGAACACAGCCACATCCCCAGTTATAACGGAGTGCATACTTTATGCAACCAGGTTATTTTAAGTTTATTTTTTATTTTTTCCCCATAAAAGATTCCAGTTTGTTCTTCCAATTGGGTTGTACAGGTTATAGGTCACGTTAATGGTGGAAAAAGTTTTGAAATGATTTATCGTGGTCTCCATTTTTTACATCACAAAAACCTGGCATTTGTTCAGGGCTGTGTAGAATTTTTATATCCACTGTACATGTTACTAGGATTTTTGATTTGTGGATAATTTTTGTGAAAATTACAGTTTTAGAACTTTGTCATTTTTACCTCGGCCAAGGAGGTTTATGTTTTCATTGGCGTTGGTTTGTCTGTCTGTTTGTTTGTTAGCAAGATAACTCAAAAAGTTATGGATGGATTTTCATGAAATTTTCACAGATTGTCAGAAATGGGGTATCCTACAGATGATTAGATTTTGGTGGTGATCTGGATCACCATCCAGAAGAAAACCGCCATTACGGAAAATGACATTTTCGTCAATAACTACTGAACCACTAATCCTATCATTGTGAATCCAATTGCTAGTCATATGTTTTCATGGTCAAGGAATCTGAAAACGTACACACAAACACTGTATGGGGGAACTGTGGCGCTAAACCGCCATTACGGAAAATTCCACTTTCGTCAATAACTGCTGAACCACTAATCCTATCATTGTGAATCCAATTGCTAGTCATATGTTTTCATGGTCAAGGAATCTGAAAACGTACACACAAACACTGTATGGGGGGAACTGTGGCGCTAAATCGCCATTACAGAAAATTCCACTTTCATCAATAACTGCTGAACCACTAATCCTATCATTGTGAATCCAATTGCTAGTCATATGTTTTCATGGTCAAGGAATCTGAAAACGTACACACAAACACTGTATGGGGGGAACTGTGGCGCTTGGCGGAGGTCTGCGCTCTCCGAGTGCTTTTCTAGTTTTCAATAAAATTTCAGTTGAGGTTACATAATTTGACTGGCTAGCTCCTACAGTTTTCAAGCTGGGACATTTTCATTTCGTGCAATGTTTTTACATGTATTGAAGATGTGCATACTGTAGGTGGTTAAATCATTTTCTGATATTTTCTCAAAATTTTCTTCCACTTTGAATTGTAGATTGTATTGAATTTTCTTTCCTTAAAGTCTTTGGAATTACTGTATGTGGTTTAGTTTTATTACAGATTTAGAGTATATTGAATTTGGAATTGATTCCCCTTTTTTGATTGAAGGTGTGCTAGTTACGCACTATAGATAATGGCTGTAGAAGGGCATGTACAGTAAATGTATTGTGTGCGGTGCTCTGGTTTAGATGTCATAACATTTAAAGTGAATATAGGCTACACATTATTAAATATCTACAATCTTCTGTTTTTACATTTCTTTGAATCTCAGCAGCATTATTGCAGCCATTCCCACTGTTTTTCATACCTGCACCAGCTTTTAACTAAATCAAGCACCCTAGAATCATGGAGTAAGACACATTGTAGGGGAAGAGAGTTTGTGACCGTTTTTATGAGGGAGTTTGTGTTGTTCTAATATCATGGTCTTAGTAAAAGGTTGGGGAATTCTCAGTTAATGTAAAACAAGTATTCATCACAGCCATACTTTTACTATACAAAGCAATGCTTTAATTTATGAAAAAAGGGGTCAAGTGAGTTGACAAAAAATAGGAAAAAACAGACCAGCTAAATCTACACTGGATTCATGGCTCATTTTTCTCAGAGTTGGCCTTGCGTCACTCAGTAGTTGCTGAATGTGTTCCATTGTGAGTATTAGAAAATTAAACTATCTTAAATCATTATCAAAGCACTCTTGGCTTGATCTCTTGTATTTTGAATCAAGAGTAACTCAACCTGTGCCGTGTCAATAAAATTGCAGTGCCCTGTTCTGTTAAAACATCGTGATACCCTTGAGATACATCCTGAATACAGGTCAAGCTCACAAAGCAGCACCCACATCCCTCTTGGCAATGAACTAAAAGGCCTCGGCACTCCACAGCCTCCACTAGAGCAGGTCTCCTGTCTTGGAGTGGGTGGCAGGCGGTGCTTTTGCCAGCTCTGCTAGTGCTCCTCCCTGGCTGGAACGCAATTACTGAGATAAAGATCTGGACAGTTGGGGGAACACGCCTGCCTTTCAGAGAGGATGCTATCAAGATGGAGCTGAGCTGGCTGCAGCCCTGGGACTGCACTGTTTGTACCTCAGTTGGATACATTTTCTTAGACAAGTACTCTACCATTCCTCCCTTGCCTTTTTTCTCCCTGGCATTGAATACAAGATATTTTGGCTGATATGTCAAACCTTCCATTTATATTCATCTTAAAACAATATTACCATTAAATCTGAAAAAGGCATTTTCCCCTATTACCCCCTGTTGTGACTAAGAGGAGGTAAAGAGCCAGTGGTGTCATTTTCATGTTTTCTTATCAAGACTAACATCACAGGACCAGTTCTCCAAAAGGGTCAAATGAGATGATGTTTAAAAAAGATAATTATAACATCAAACAAAAAAGTATGATATTGAGATAAGTTATCAGCCTGTTTTATTGTTTAATTAATAATAATAATAATACTTTTGACTTGTATAGCACTTTTCAAGACACTCAAAGACGCTTTACATAGGGGAGGGGAAAAAATAGTGTCAATGAGTGAATGCAATGTTGAATAGATGGGTTTTTAAGGATTTTTTTGAATGCTGGGAGTGAGGGGGAGCTTCTGATGGTTTAGGGAGTGAGTTCCAGAGGGTAGGAGTGACAATGGAGAAGGCCCCATTTCTCCATGACTTCTACTTAGTCCGGAGGGGTGTGTGTAGAAGGTTGGCATCAGTAGAGCAGCGTGTGCGGGAGGGGGTGTATTGATGAAGGAGCTTGTTGAGGTAGGGTGGGACCAGGTTATTGAGGGTTTTGTAAGTCATGAGGAGGATTTTGAAATTAATTCTCTGGGGGATGGGGAGCCAGTGGAGCTGGTAGAGGATGAGAGTGATGTGGTCATGGATACGAGTGTGGGTGAGAAGACGAGCAGTAGAGTTCTGGATGTGTTGTAGCTTGTTGAGGATTTTTGATAGTAGTCCATATAGGAGGCTGTTGCAATAGTCGAGACAGGAGGTCATGAAGGCAGGGTTTCCTCTGGTAACATTTCTGGGTGGCAGCTTGCCACCCCTGAAAAATTTCCACCACTCTTATGAAGAAATGTAAATTTAAGAAAAATATATGAAGCAATGACGGTCCGCAAACACGCACACGAACAACGTGCGTGACGGTCATCCACACAGAGTTCAGAAACGCCCCGCCCACGTGAGCGCTCTGTCACCAGGCAGAGTGTCTCACTAGTATGACTGTCCAAGAGAAACATGAGTTTATTAAAGTACTTTAAATGCGGAAAAAAAGAAAATCAGAAGAGGTATGTAAACACTGGAGGCATTTATCATGGTTTTAACCCACTGGTAACTGGAGCAATAATGGAAGAGTCGCTTAGCTAAGACATGTGGTTAGAATTCATATGCAGCCGGCTTCATATGAAGGGAAAGGCAAGGGGAATTGATGAATTGCTGAGGATATATTTCACCAGCCTCTCCAATATTAAGTTATGTTTGCTATTATGTACCTGGCAAGTTAAGATGACCGAAATTCACAAAGTCAATGACTTTAATCCATCAGCAGCCTTCAGACAAACTAAACGTGCCAACATTTGGATTTCAAAATAAGGGAGGTTTTTCCTGCTGTCTGGGTGGTGAGGAGATTTCTTAAAAAAAATAACAGAAATAACAGCATCTTTGGTCATTTAAGTTAATTTATTTCATATCATTAAATACAGTTTTATTAATATTTTTTCTTTGAAATCAGAGTTAAATTATTGTTCTGTTCTAGCTCTGCAAAATTGTCAAAAATGTAAATTGTTACAAGGAAAAAGTAAAAAAAAAATTACCAGTGTTTCAAATTTATTTAAAAAACCCTGTAATGTTATTTTAAAAAATAGACAAAAATAGCCATAAAATAATCCACAAATGTATAATGAAGTCTCAAATGTACAAGAAAAGTCAATTTTACAAGAGGAAATTACAAATTTGAGGAAAATGGTTTCAAAGTTAGATAAATTTACAGAGAAAAGTAGAAAACTATAAGAAAATTGTTATAAATTTTGGAGAAGAACCTCATACCTTCAAGACTGAAATCATTACTCAAGTTTTTAAGTATGTGCTCTTTGTACCCTTAACTAGAAATGTTTGGTTGTCTACTTTTAATTATTTATTTGAGAGCACTGCTTTTACATGAGTAGAATTTCTGGCTACTATACCCACCTCTGATCATATAATTTAAGTATGCATGAGTAAATTACTATTATTGTCCCCCCCCCCACTCTCTCAATAGAAAAAAAAAAAAAAGAAACACTAGAATAAAAATACAAAAAAGTACACATTTTTGTCATTTATGTAAACCATGACCAAAAAAATCCTGCGGGACAAAACATGACATTTGATATTTTTTAACCTGTTTGTATACCACCATAGACAGAGAGAGAACCTGAATTAGACAGGTCTCAGAGAGGAAAAGATGAGACAGAAGAGAGGAGCCAAGGAGAAGAAAGTGTTCAGGCAGAGGGTCCAGGAGAGGTGGGAGCAGAGGAAGGAGAGAACGATGACATCACTAAAAAGTAACTAAAAAGTCCAAACACAGGACGTCTGGGTGGGACCCCAACTGGCCCAATATTCCAACGTTCAAGCCTTGGTTGTACAGTACTTCATATGGTAAGTTCTATATGCAAAGTTACTGTGCAAAATTTAAAAAAAGAAATAAATAGTATAAAATTAACATATTCCGGTTACAATAGTGTTATGTCGTCCCCCCGAAAAATTTGTTGCCACTGCGCCAAGGTCTTTAAGCCAGAGGAAACACTGTGAAGGCGTGGATGAGAGTTTCAGCAGCTGTTGGGGTGAGGGAAGGATGGGGGCGGGCAATACTGGAAATAAATATAATATTGGAAATAAATGGAAAAAGGCTGTTTTGTTGTTGTGTTTAACATGTTTTTCAAAAGAAAGTGTCTGGTCAAAGATGGTGCCAAGGTTACGGATTTGGGGAGAGGAGGAAATTAGGGAGCCATCAATGTTGAGGGTAAAATTGTGGGTGGACTTGAGTAGAGACTGTGGACCAATGATAATGACTTCAGATTTGTCACAGTTCAGTTGTAGAAAGTTGAGTTGGAGCCATGATTTTTATATCAGCAATGCAGTTTGTCAGGGTTAAGTGGGTGATAGTGGAGATAAACTTGGTGGAGTAGCTGGATGTCATTAGCATAACAGTGGAACTGGAGACCATGGCAGCGGATAATGTCTCTGAGAGGGAATAGGTAGAGGGTGAAGAGAAGGGGGCCAAGAACTGATCCTTGGGGGACACGCTGAGTTAGGGAGCAGTGGGGGAGTTGCAGTTGTTGATGGAAATGAAATGTCCTGTCAGAGAGATGATCTGAATCAGTTGAGGGCAGTGCCAGTGATACTGAAGATGGTTTCCAGTCTAGTGAGAAGAATGGAATGGTTGATGGTGTCAAAGGCGGCAGAAAGATCAAGGAGGATGAGAATGTTAATGTTTAATGTTTCCAGCAGCAGAGGAAAGGACAAGGTCATTTATGATTTTTAAGAGGGCAGTTTAAGTATTGATGAGAGCGGAATCTAGATTGAAATGTTTCAATCAGGTTATTGGCCGAAAGGTGATTGTTTCCACAAATCATAAAATGAAAAAAATCAAATGATGCAAAGCCTTTAGGTTGGAATTTACCACAGTGCAGTGAGTAACTGTATGTGCTAAATTTTTTGTTTGGCTCTTTAACTGAGGGGTCTCGGGTAGGGATGGGCATAATTTACCGATTAACCGATAATTGATCATTAAGAATTTCACCGAGGAAGTTCATTTTCGTCGACAAACCATTTTTTTTTAAACAATCCGACGTTATTAGGCCTAGTGCACGGCCGTCCTCAAACAATGCAATGGCAAAATTTGGGCACCAGGGGGCAACATTACACCATCGCCGTACCCTGGCATGCCTCAGTTGATACATGCGGGCTTCCGTAGGGCAATCGCCAAATCATGAAGCGGTTACGGCGAAGTGTTGCGTGGGACCATTTCAATGTAAAAAATGACCAGGTGTACTGCAATCACTGCAATGCAGCATACAAATATACCTCATCGACAGGGTCCATGGAACACCCTTATTACGCGAAGAAACCGCCAACAGTGGTTGTGCGCTGAGTAATGGCGGTCGTGAAGATTCTTTTTTTTTTTCAGAAACTTTATTGAGAAGGTCATGAAGATTCGGTGTACACACGTCGAGGGAAGCTGCAGGAGGCGGTGTAGTGGCTCGACGGGAAGACTATTTCGCACAAAATGGCACAAGAGAACAGCAAAAAGTTCTGCGCGGCTAGACTAAGTAACACGAGCGATAGAGCAATGAATGCGGTCTTCGTTTGTTGGGTGGCCGCTCGGCAGGGACAGAAGCTGGGTAAAACGTCTCGGCCAATCAGCTTGCGGGGTGAAACGTCTCGGCCAATCAGCTTGCGAGATTCCCGAGCCGAGCCAACACGAGAACAGAGAGAGGGCTCTCCGTGCTGATTCCTGATGTTCTAATGTAGTCTACCTGCCTTGTTACGTACCTAAAAATGTTAATGATTAACCGATTATTAATCATTAATTCTCCCGACGATCGGTGAAGAAAATTTCACCGAATGCCCATCCCTAGTCTCGGGTTTCTGAACTAAGCTGTTTATATGAAGAAGCCACATCAATTACAAAATTAATGTTAGTTATCACATCCGGAGTTTAATACAGAATTCAATAGTTATATAAAGCTGGCATCTTCAAAGTACTGTTGAAGTTTTGTGAGGAAACTTGGCTTAAAATCATACAGTGCATCTCCTATGACTTCTTTGTAGCCTGCAGATTATAGATTGGCTCAGCAGCTCAGTGGAGATGGCACAAAACAGCCTCAAGCTTTTATACTAAGCATCATGATGACTTTTGCTCAGTGTAGCATCAACAATAAGGCTGGCTACTCCTTTGCCTCTTACTGAAACAATCTTCTGCTTTACAGTACACTACATTGTGAGCATTAACGGCGTGAGGAGCAGCATGTTTTATTTGGTCTGGAGTATTTGTGTTGTTACATTTAGTCAAGGACTACAGGCCCAGAAGTCTGTTACATCATCCAGCTTTGGTTGCTTCTCACTTGGAGGCAAATAGGACTGGCTCCAACACTTTGTCCTGCCATCATGTTTCTCGCTAATTTCGCTAATCATCCTCCCTTACTGGGTTTTCGCTGCAGTCCAGCCCTGTGAAAGTTCCCTCAAGTCATGGGTGGCGTTAGGCTTTTTTTAGGGGTGCTATAGCACCCCTAAATTTAAACTCGGCACCCCTTAAAATTGAAGTGAGAAAAGTTGTGATTATAAAATTTTAGTTCATGTTTGACAAGCTGAAATAACATCCAAAACATATTCAGTAGTTTGTCGTTTAAACTTTTTAAAAATTAAAATGAAAACACCCCCTGCCATGTATATGGTATGGTCCCTCCTCTCACACACGTTCGCTTCCCTGGACCTGCACGCGCTGGAGCCTTGGCGCACGCACACACACAGAGGTCCCTCCTTATCCCAACAGCGGGAAAAGGGGACAGGAGGCTGGTGTAGCTTTTCTACAGGTAATACACTCAATGATGTATGACGCCAGCCTCACCTGGAATATTCTGCAGTGTTATGAATAGTTTTTGGGTCTGTTGGAATTTATTCGGTATGAGTATGGTCACACCTGCAAAACATTTAGGTTTTCAAGTATGTGAGGTTTTCATGGGGTGGGGGTTAGAAAATAGGTTTTTAATAGGCTATAAATAGTCTATAACAGAAAATACTGCATCTTTGCTCATTTTATTTTTGATTTTTAATTTATGAGGGAAAAACCTCACAAATTTATGAGAGTAAAGTCTCAGATGTACAAGAAAAAAGCCGTAAATTAGCACTGAACACAAATTGAGGAAAAAGTTGATTTAAGTGGGGAAAAAAAATCTTTCAAATTTACAAGGAAAAGGTAGTAATTTTAGGAGAGAAATTTCAAACTGTCCAGACTAAAGTCACATCTCAATAACTTAACTATTTTGGGGTAAGTACTCTTTTGTATATTTGAGTGGTAATATATAAAGTTAACCTACTTTCACTTGTGTACAGTTTCAGGCAACTCTGCCACCTAAATTAGAGATTTTTTTAAATTGAAAATGTGAAATTTTTTTATGTGAATTTGCAGAGTTTTCATAAATTACCTACATTTTATGATTATTTTTATTCTTTTTTAATAATGGACTTTTTAAGAAGCTCAATGAAATTTGAAACTTCGTGAAAAAAATTTTTTTTTATCATGGATTGACATTTTTTTCTTGAATTTGTGACTTTTGTGTCAAACTGGCATATTTTTTCTTCCTTTTTGCCTCAATAATTTTCCCTCATATTTTCATTGATTTGTTTACTTGTTTTTTTTTTTTTCCACAATATCTTTATTGAACCTTTTTTTTTTTAACAAACATGATACAAACAATCAAACACTAACACTAAAGTACTACAAAAAAAAAAAAAAAGCACTAAAAACACCAACAACCACCAACAAAATCAAATCTTCAACAATGCTCCTCTGTTTAGTCTAGACAATCCAATACATAAGTATACATATTATGTTCACCAGTTTGGAATTTACAAGGTCCACACACATCATTCACCTTCTTCTTCAAGAGTTATGTTTAAATTTTTTACATAATCAATAAAAGGTCTCCATATATTCTCAAACACAATTTCCTTTGATTTTAGTATATATGTTATTCTTTCTAATGGAAGGTTTGTTAACATCTGTCTTAACCACTGAGTCACATCTGGTCTATGAGTCTTTTTCCATAATAGTGCAATACATTTTTTGGCATTAAGCAAACTGAGGTCTATGAATGTTCTTTCACTTTTATTAAAATTATGCTTTTCTGGGTACAGACCCAACAAAAACAGTTTAGGATTCAATATGATTTGTTTTGAGATTATTTTTTCAATTGTTACCCTCACCTCTTCCCAAAACATTCTTATTAATCTACATTCCCATAAACAATGAAATAGGGTTCCTTTACTTTCCATGCATTTTGTGCATGTATCTGGTATATTTTTGTTATATCTATTTAACTCCTCCGGTGTAACATACATCCGCATTAACCATTTGAAATGTATCAATTTAAGGCGTGCATTTATTGATTTGGTTTGAGCTTCTGTACAAGCCAATTCCCATTGTTCCTCTGAAATTTCAATTTGCAGATCTTCTTTCCAGTAGTTTAATCTTTTCAGTGAATTTTCACTTGAAGATAGTGTCAATGAGTTATAAAACTCTGAAATAATACCCTTTCTTTTACTATCTTTCATCATCATTTTTTCCAAGGATGAATAAATAGGTCGAGTGAGAGCTTTATTTTGATTTGATCGAATAAAGTTTCTAAGTTGAAGATATTTAAAAAAATGTGTTCTATTGAGATTAAATTTGATCCTCAGCTCTTCAAAAGACATTATGTTGTCTGCACATGGCAAATATAAATCCTGAATCTTTTGTATCCCTTTTAAATTCCATACTTTAAATACAGCGTCCGCTCTCCCTGGTTTAAAATATTGATTACCCCATATTGGACTAAATTGTGACAATAACTGTGGTTCTTTTAAATAGTTTTTAGCTTCACACCATATTTTGATCATATGCTTTACAAATGGATTTTTAACTTGTTTTTGTAATTTTTTTGCCGAATCTGAGTATATGAATATGGGAAGAGGTAAAGGTAAATTGTATGATTCCATTTCAGTCCAGTGAGGGAGATCATTTGATGAAAAATAATATGTCATAGACCTCAGTTGTGCCGACCAATAATACAACATAAAATTTGGACATTTCAGACCTCCACGATCAAATGGTAAATATAATAAAGACAAACGTAATCTAGCCCTCCTGTTGTTCCATATAAATTCCACTAACTTTTTTTTTATTCTTGAGAATAGATCTAAAGGTGGTGGTAAGGGAATGTATTGAAATAAATAAAGTATTTTAGGTAAAATATTACTTTTAAGTATATTGATTCTCCCGATCATCGACATTGGTAGTGACATCCATCTCTGAGTTAACTCACTGATATCTGACATTAAGGCTTCATAGTTGACACTGGCGACTGATTCTAGCTTAGGCATAATTTGGATTCCTAAATATTTAAACTGATTTACAACATTGAATTGATTTACCTCAGGGGCTGGGTAATTTCTCTGGGTCTCATTTAGCATTAATATTGAAGATTTAGTTTTATTTATTTTATATCCTGATATTTCCCCAAAATTCTTTATTAAATTCAACAAGGTTGGAATTGATTTTTTTAGATTCGACATAAACAAAATTATATCATCGGCGTACAGGGAGATTTTATGTTCTGTTGGTCCAACTTTAATTCCATATATTTGTGAATGTAAACGTATCGCTATCGCTAAAGGTTCAATTGCCATAGTAAACAGTAAAGGTGAAAGTGGACAGCCTTGTCGACATCCTCTATTGATTTTTATTGGTTTTGAAATATTGTTATTTGTTAGGATTTCTGCTGTAGCATTATTGTATATTATTTGAACCCATTTTATGAAATTATTTCCAAGTCCAAACCTTTGTAGGACTTCAAAAAGAAAGGGCCATTCAACTCTATCAAAGGCCTTTTCGGCGTCCAATGATAGGAGAGCTGTATCCGGTGCTTCTTTATTAAAATAAATAATATTAAATAGTCTTCTTACATTATGGAAGCCTTGTCTACCCTTTATAAAGCCATTCTGATCTCGATTAATAATATTTGGTAAAATTTCTTGTATTCGTCTTGCTAAAATTTTACAGATTATCTTAAGGTCGGCGTTTAATAGGCTTATTGGTCTCATATTTTCACATTTATTAGAGGGCTTACCTGGTTTTGGCAGCAGTATAATTAAGGCATTATTTATGTATGATGGTAAATTATTATTTTGAAATGCTTCTAAAACCATTTCCAAAAAAGGTTTTATTAATTTATTCTTAAATTTTTTATAAAGGTCAACTGGAAGACCATCTGGTCCTGCACTTTTTCCTGATTTCATATTATCAATGGCTAGCCCAACTTCTTCTTGACTAATTTTAGACTCCCAATATCTCCCTGTTTTCATTTGGAATACACGGTATAGATAGTTCGTTCAAAAACCCATTTAGTTTTGTTAAATCAGGTTCATTTTTGGTATCATATAATTTTTCATAGTAATCTCTAAAGGCTCTATTAATTTCTAAAGGATCTATAACTACCTGTCCTTTACTTATAATACTGGTAATTGGTGTTTTAATTTCCAATTGTTTAATCTGCCATGCTAATAATTTTCCTGATTTTTCACCTTGTTCATAAAAAGATTGTTTCAATCTTAGAAGACTCGAGGCAGCTCTATTCGCTGATTTTTTGTCGTATTCAGCTCTCAAAATCAGTAATTCATTCTCCAACCTTGGGTCACTTCCTGCATACACTTTTTCCTGAAGATTTTTTATTTTATGTTCCAATTTAGCTCTCTCCTCTCGAGTCTTCTTAGATTTTGATCCTGTATAACTAATAATATGTCCCCTAATAAAAGCTTTGAAAGCCTCCCACTTTACACATGCTGATGTTTGTGTAGTATTGATGTCAAAGAACTCGTCTATCTGTTTTTCTATATACTTGACAAATTCCTCATCCTGAAGCCATTTATGCTGAAATTGCCATCTACCTGATTCCTTTGTCAGTTTTTTATCTACATATATTAGACAACAGGGTGCATGATCAGAGATCACGATGTTATCATAAAAGCAGTTTTGAATCTTGGACCTTAATTCTGTGGAAATCAAAAAATAATCAATACGTGAGAATGTCTTGTAGGTACTGGAATAACAAGAATAGGCTTTAACTTGTGGTTTCATTTCTCTCCATATATCTAACAATCTCAATTCTTTCATAAAATGATTAATAGTCATCCTACATCCAATGTGCGTACAATCCAGTCCTGTTGATCTATCCACACCTGGATTCAATGTACAATTAAAATCCCCTGCTATTATATGTTGCCCTGTAAGTGATGATAAGATGAGAAATAAATTAGCAAAGAACTTCTGATCATCTATATTGGGACCATATAAGTTCACAAGATTTATATTTTCTAATAGCAAAGAACCTTGAATGATTACATATCTTCCAAATTTGTCTCCAATTACATTTTTCACTTGAAAAGGAACTGATTTATGTATGAGAGTCATAACTCCCCTGGCTCGGGGTGAAAATGAAGAGGTGAACACACTTCCCTGCCATCTACTCCTAATTCTTTTAACATCCTCCTCTATCAGATGAGTTTCTTGTAAAAACACAATTCTTGAACCCATGTCCTTTATTTTATTCATAACTTGTTTAAGTTTTTTTAAATTTTGTAGACCTCTGCAATTCCATGAAGTTAAATTAAGATTAACACTTTGGTCCATGATCAATAGAGAGTTTGGGATTACCTTGCAGTGTAAACATGCTCATACAGAGAAGCAAAAACATGAGTGGTTGAACATTCATCCTACAAACTACACACAAACAAATTTCCCCTTCCCACACTTGTGGCAAACCCCCCAAAATCAAAAGAAAAATTCTGTCTCCCGATATAGCCATCGACCGTTCCACACCCACGGGGAACAGCCTAAGCCACTCCTTCTTCATCCTCCCAATCACCCTAACTCTACTGCTTTTAATGACGTAACATTAACTCTCCTCTGTAGTTTTCCAACTTAACTCCAAAATTTTTAACAACTTTGTACATCATAGTTTTTTTTTGTTTGTTTGTTTTGTTTTTGTTTTGTTTTTTTAATATATAATACAATCTATATTTTGTAAACTTACTATTTACTTCAAGTCAGTCAGATGCCTGTGCAAATGCTTAATTATTCTACCTTATATTTTGTTCATGCTTAGCTCCCACCAGTCTCTTCTTCTTCTTTGATCTTCTTGATGAACTCCTGCGCCTCCTCTGGGGTCTTGAAGATGTGGGTTCTGCCCTCATACGTGGTCAGCAGTCTCGCAGGATAGATTACACCATGACGAATCCCAAGGTTGCGCAGCTCCTTACGTACGGGATCAAACTGCTTCCTCAATTGCTGGATTCCTGTGGCCAAATCTGGGTAGAACCGCACCTGCTGGTCCTGGTATTTAATCTCTCCTTTAGCACGTGCAGCGTTGAAGATCTTCATCCTGTCTCTGTTGCTAAGAAACTTCATAATTAAGGTCCTCGGCGGTCCCTTATCTCTCCGTGGGCCAATACGATGTGCTTTTTCCAGAACCACTGCTGATTGCAACTCCTCGCTGCCCAGCACCTCCGGAATCCACTTTTCCAGAAAGGAACATACGTCCCGACCTTCTGATTCCTCTGGAAGACCCACCAGCCTCAAATTATTCTGTCTCGACCGAGATTCCAAATCCAAAATATTATCTTCCAGAGATTTATTTTTTTTTTCCAAAGTGCGCACCTTTAATTGAAGATGGGTGACGTCATCTTCAGCACTAGCGAGACGGAGCTCCATCTGCGCCGTTCGTTCTACACAGTCACCCAATTCCTTTCTTATTCCTTCCAACGCTGTCATAATCCCATCAAATCTAGAGGAAAAGTCCGCTCTCATTGAACTCATGGCTGCCATCAGCGCATCTGCGCCATTCCCCGCAGAAATCGCAGCGTTGCCAGCCTCCTCCGCCATATATGGAGTTTTGTTTGCTGCGTCACAGACCTGAAAGTCCGTTAATTTGGACTGTTTCGGCGGCTCGCTTTTTCCTTTTCCTGGTTTTCCAGCCTTAGGCTTCGCCGACATATCCTCGCCCAAATGCTGGGATACGTTCTGTCCCAAATGAGAGAGTTATTTGCCGATTTTTTTTTTCCAGGAGCAGAGCAGAGCGAGACACGTCCGTCCTACGTGGCAGCCATAACCGGAAGTGTTTACTTGTTTTTAATTAATGCAAATGAGATACATTTCTCTTGTGATTTTTCTGATCTTTGTCTTAACAATTTATTCATTTACGTTTTCTTAAAGGTGCAATAGATAGGATTCTGACCTCCTGACCAGTGGGTGTGACACGCACTGTTGACTCACTATTATCTCATACTGGTTGCCAGGTAGAGAGGTAAACGGCACTTCCTGGAGGCTGACATCAATATACTGCAGACTGCTAACATCTCAGACCTTTGGTTATTATGAGCTAGACAGCATGCCTAGGAGGACTCCTGTGGTATAGAATCGTGAATTTAACATAATCCTTTCTGATGCGCATCTCCGGTAAACATTTTTTAAATAACTATATCGTATAGGATTATTGACAGTTATGCTAAGATAGCACAGCTGTGATCAAACCCGATAGCTCTCTTGTTTTGGCAGCATAATTATGACAACACTTTAGATCAGATTGTAAGGACTTTGCTGTTAGTTGTTCTGTGGTTTTTGTAAATATGTTGAATCACACTTTTATGGTCTGTTTAAGTTCATCCGTTTTAGCTACACGTTTTTTTTTTTTTTTAAAAAAGGCTGTTGCTATTAAGCTCCAGCAGTTATTTATGTCAGTTCCAGTTTATCTTAGTTTGTAAATGTATTTTGTTTTTATTGTTTTAAAATATATAAATAAATGTTGTGAAACATTGGATGCCTGAATTCATTTGTGCCCTTTCAGTTACTGTAGAAGATGGAATCTATTGTTTATTCAGTGTGACAGATTCACAAAGTAATGGTTTACCTCACCTCTGAAAAACTAAAGTATTTTCAACCTTGTATAACGTAGTGATAAAGAAGAACCTAAAATACACTGTAAATATTAGCTATATACATCATGTTGTTATCAATAATCCTTAGTGAAGTTGGAAATGATTTATGGTGGAATAATCTTTTTTCAAATAATATTGTGTAAAAACAGTACTGCAGCTCCAAAAATTAGCACATCACCATTCAGATCTATATCAAATAGCTCAGACATATTCATCCAAATTTTTTAAAAAAATAGCTAAATTTATGTGGGATTATTGTTTACTTTTTAGATTTGAGTTATTTTTAAAAATAAATTCACCACAATATTCAACTTTTGGAGGTGGATGAGTAGAATGTAAAAGAAAATCTACCTCAATTCAAGTGAGTCAACATATAACAAACAGGAATTCATTCATTCATTCATTCATTCATTCATCTTCCGCTTAATTGTTTTTCGGGTCGCCGGGGGGGGGGGGGGCTGGAGCCTATCCATTTGGGGGAAAATATTTATTAAAAAATAAACAGTCCAGATGCAGGGTCTATGGGGCAAACCTGGGAGAGCATCAGAGAAATTAATTCAATCAAGATTAGGACACTCTGGAAAGCTTTTGTTGTCCCCATAGTCAGTGTTGACCTTTGTTACTATAGTCAGGGACAAACTGTTGATGTAAAAAAGGACCATCTAAGAAAGTGTCATCACAGACTAACGGCATTAAAACATGACGGTATATGAACTACTAGACAGTTTTAGGACTACAGCAGTGTTGCAGTGAGTTTGCTTGGTCTACATAATGTGAATTACAATATACTGTAGGTGAAGGAAAGACCAGGTACAGAAATGGAATTCCTTTCTATGTATGTGTTGTGGGAGGAGGGAGGAGACCCCGGGACTGATCCAGGACATGTTAAGGAGACTTCGTCTCCCAGCTGTTCTGGGAACATCTTGGTCTCCTCTCTGAAGACCTGGAGGAGGTGGCTGGGTTGAGGGAAGTCTGGGCTTCTCTGATTAGACTGCTCCCTCCACAACCTGGACAACCAAAAAGGCTGTAGAAGATGGATGGATGGCTGTGTTGTACTGTATATTCATTCCTGCTGCAAGACTGGACCTGATTAAAGAAGAGGAACAACATTTGTTTTGTTTTTTTAATTCCCCATTGTTGAATGAGTGTGCTTGGTTTACGAATGCAAAATATACTGTTGGTGACAGAGTGGATAGAGAAATGGAATTGGATTTTACCTGTGTGCTGTGTTCACTCATTGGACCTGATTCAAAAACAGGAACAAGATTTTCAGTTCCACAAATTAAATTGACTTAGGAAGAAATTGTGCTACCTTTATTTTAATATGTGGGCTTGTTGATAACAATAACCACTGTATCACCCATTTAGTCTCCAACAAAGAAAAATTGCACATCAAGGGTGATACTTTCTTAACAAACTTACTGATAGGCACAATGGCACTGGTAGCACAATTATTTGTGTTGTTGCAGTAATGCAAGAAATGTTGCACCTACCATGAAGTCGTCATGCGTTGCAGCTTTGTTACCGCATCAACAAAAAAGATTAATGATATCACGCAGCCATAGAAGCAATCCAGCCTGCCCCTTTGTTTTACCTGCTTGAAGAGTACATACACAAATGCATTTTTTATTTTTTGTAATTCATTTGTGGATAGTTAGGATATTGTAATGATTGGCAAATCTTACGTACAGATGAGATCCTTTTAGATTCTTGGCCCCATGCTACATGTCAAAGCTTTGCTTGACACCAGGAAAAATGCCACGGTCTGAATGACAGATTGTATTTTCAATTACATCACTAATTAAAATATTCAGCTAGAGAATTTTAATACCCACTTACCTAGATCTTCGGATCTTCAGGTCGGGGAACAGGGAGATGCTGAAGTCCGTACAGAGGGAGCTGAGGAGAAAGATCAGAGAAGGCAAGGACAGCTTCAGGAAGAAGATGGAGGACAAGCTGCAACAGAGCGACATCAGCGGGGTCTGGAGAAACCTCAAAACCATCTCGGGGCTCCAGAATACCTCCCCCCAGGCCACGGGGGGCAGGGAGTGGGCGAACAACCTGAATCTGTTTTTCAATAGATTTGACCAACCGCCCTCCCCCCTGTCTGCACAACAACCACTGCTGCCTCTAAGAAATCAAGTCCTGCTACCCACTCCCCACTCCACCGACACCCCCCCCACTCCCAACACACAGCCCCCCATCCTGACCCTGACCAAGACCCAGGTGAGGACGGAGCTGAGGAAGATCAAGGCGAGGAAGGCGTCGGGACCGGACGGCATCAGCGCAAAGCTCCTCAAGTCCTGTGCAGACCAGCTGTGTGGGATTGTGACGTATATCTTCAACATGAGCCTGAAACTGGGGAGGGTACCACAGCTGTGGAAAACATCTTGTGTGGTACCTGTACCAAAAACTTCCCACCCCAAAGACCTGAACAGCTTCAGACCGGTGGCCTTGACGTCCCACTTGATGAAGACCCTGGAGAGACTGCTCCTTGCTCATCTCCGCCCCCTGGTGGAACCAGCGATGGATCCACTCCAGTTCGCCTACCAGCATGGCATTGGGGTGGAGGATGCGGTGATCTTCCTCCTTCACCGTTCTCTGTCCCACCTGGAGAAGCCCGGGAATATGGTGAGGATCATGTTCTTTGACTTCTCCAGTGCTTTCAACACCATCCAACCGATGATCCTGAAGGACAAGCTGCTGCGCGCAGGGGTGGACCAGCACCTGTCATCATGGATCCTGGACTACCTCACGAACCGGCCTCAGTTTGTGAGAACCCGGGACTGTGTTTCCGACACGATCATCAGTAGCACGGGGGCCCCCCAGGGAACGGTGCTGGCTCCCTTCCTGTTCACTCTTTATACTGCGGACTTCTCACACAACACAACACATTGCCATCTACAGAAGTTCTCTGATGACTCTGCGATCGTTGGTCTCATCTCCAGCGGAGATGAAGCTGAGTACAGAGGGCTTATCCAGGACTTTGTGGACTGGTGCCATCGGAACTGCCTCCAGATCAACGCGAGGAAAACTAAGGAGCTGGTGGTGGACTGCCGCAGGCATGGGCAGCCCCTCACAGCACCAGTAAATATACAGGGAACAGACATCGAGATGGTGACATCCTACAAGTACCTGGGTATTCATCTGAACAATAAACTAGACTGGTCACACAATACTGACGCACTCTACAAGAAGGGACAGCGCAGGCTGTTCCTGCTGAGGAGACTCAGGTCTTTTGGTGTACAAGGGGCGCTGCTGAAGTCATTCTATGACACGGTGGTGGCATCAGCTATCACTTTTGGAGTGGTCTGCTGGGGCAGTGGCATTACTGCAGCCGATAGGAAGAGACTGAACAAACTGATTAAGAAAGCTAGCTCTGTCCTGGGGCAACGCCTTGATCCGATGGAGGAGATAGGAGAGAGAAGGACGGTGGCTAAACTGTCATCTCTGCTGGAGTCCGAGTTCCACCCTATGCAGGACATACTGGATGCACTGAGGAGCTCATTTAGCAGCAGACTACATCATCCCAGGTGCACAACCGAGAGGTTTCGTAGGTCCTTCCTACCAACGGCTGTCAGACTGTACAACCTAAGCAGGGCTGCTCGCAGAGATAGCAAAAAGACGTAACAAACTAATAGTTTTTTTTGAATGCAAAAGATGCAATAGACTTACACAATGGTCCTCTCCGGCATACAACTAGGAACATACCGGTCGCTATGGAGGGTGAGAATATGTATGGGCACATAATCATACCATGTAGGATAACTAGACGGTTATGCTGTTTCATCCCACCTAGCAACAATGCTCTGCACTGTGTGTGTTTATATATTTACATATTTATTCCATCTAGCTACAATGCTCTGCACTGGGTGTGTTTATATATCTATATATTTATTCCATCTAGCTACAATGCTCAGCACTGGGTGTGTTTATATTTATATATCTATATATTTATTCCATCTAGCTACAATGCTCCGCACTGTGTTTTTATATATCTACATATTATTCCATCTAGCTACATTGCTCCGCACTGTGTGTGTTTATATACTTGCATATTTATTCCACCTAGCTGCAATGCTCCGTACTGTGGGTGTTTATATATTTACATATTTATTCCATCTAGCTACAATGCTCACTGTGTGTTCATATATTCATATATTTATTCCATCCAGCTACAATGCTCTGCTCTGTGTGTGTGTGTGTGTGTGTATATATACAGTATATTTTATAGTAATATGTACATATGTATATTAGCTGCTCTTGCTTTTTTTTTTTTTTTTTTTTTTTTTTTTTTTTTTTCTTGCCTTCTGATTGTTGCTCTGAGTGTTGCTATCCCTGTGCTGTTGCAATCCTGGAATTTCCCCGTTGTGGGACTAATAAAAGCTTATCTTATCTTATCTTATCCTATGAGTACCGTTCTGGGGAAAGTGACCCTGGTATACTTGATACAGGTGGCAATGGTGTCACGGTATGTTTCCTTTTTGTTTTTACAGGAGCAGATGTGATCGGGTCATAATTGCCATAATACCTGTAAACGGATAACATCAGTCTCTTCATTTAGTTATGGTGCAACATATTACATGACTTTTTATACTTATATGTTTACCAACAAAAGACATGTACAATAGTTAAGGTCATTTACAACTGTATTTGTCATAAGTAGTAGTAGTGGTCGACAGCGACCGAAGAAAGATAACAAAACAAAGAAATCAATTGTGATGTGCTTTGTGAACAGGAGGGTGAAAAATGACATACTGAGGCAGGCCAAAAAAACTAAAGGAAACTCAAGTTTACCTAAATGAACACCTGACAAAAAAAAACGCTGAATTAGCACGGCAGGCACGGATGCTAAAGAAACATAATAAGATACAGACAACCTGGACAAGAAATTGTAGAATTTGGATTAAACTAAATGGAACACCTGAGCAAGCAAAAAGTATAATGATCAGAGATGCTACTGACTTAGATAAATACAGATGAACACTGACTATGAAACACAGAGTGAGGAAACTCAAACTCTAAAAATATGCCACTATGCTGAACATAAACCACAAGAGATGGAGAATGATATTGATCCTGATAACCACTTTTTCAATAATATTCATAACCACTGTGAATATTACACTGAAAAGCAATTCAAAAGTCAAGTGCAATTAGATGGTAAACTGTCAATAATACACTTCAATAGCAGAAGTCTTAACAAAAACTTCTCACAGATTCAGGACTATTTAAAACAGCTAAACAGAAAATTCACAGCTATAGCAGTCTCTGAAACCTGGCTTAATGCAGACCAGGCTCCCCTGATGGCAATAGAGGGATATCAGATGTTTAACATTAACAGATCTCAAAAAAAGGGTGGTGGTGTTGCACTGTATATTGATGACCTATATACAGTAGATGTAAGCTTGTAAATGAAATGTCCTCAGCACTACCAGGGATTCTGGAATGTGTTACTGTTGAGATTGACCTAGACAAAATAAAAAATCTAATCATAAGCTGCATATACAGAACGCTGGGAACTTGCATTGAGACATTCAGAGATAAATTAGTCGAGCTGTACAATAATATTACTAGTAAGAAAATGGTAGCAATTTGTGGAGATTTCAATATTGATCTACTTAATCCACATCAACAAAATGTAGTTACAGAGTTCATGAACTCTATGTACAGCATGAGTCTATATCCCACAATAACACATCCCAGTAGAATCACAGCTCACTCTGCTACACTTATTGACAACCTGTTTGTCAATGTTCTCGACAAGAAAATAGAAAGTGGATTATTGATAAATGATATAAACGACCACTTGCCAATCTTTGCACTTATCCATGGCCACACGGGGCCCAACCCAGAAAAAATCTCAAAATCGTTCAGACACAAATCACCAAACGCAATCAGTTCTTTTAAAGAGGACTTGCTGAAGCAAGACTGGACAGAAGTCTATGTATCAGATGTAAATGAAGCCTATGACACATTTACAAACATTGTAACCACTCTTTATGAAAAAAACTGCCCATTAGTTAAAAAAAAGCTTAAACACAAATTTACTGACAAACCATGGCTAACCAAAGGACTACAAAAGGCGTGTAAAAAGAAAAATTTATTATATAAAGCTTTCATAAAGAAAAGGACAAAAGAAGCAGAGCAGCGGTATAAAACATACAAAAATAAGTTAACATATATAATAAGATGTAGTAAAAGAGACTATTACAGTAAAGAACTGGAAAAAAACAAAGACAATATTAAAAATACATGGACAATAATCAACAGTATCCTTGGAAATAAAAGCAGAAATACCAGCTACCCAACTAACACTCTAAAAAATAATAAATCGACTCCGAATGTGAATATAGCTTCACCTGCAGATGAATTTAATAATTTTTTTGTTAACATTGGACCTAAACTGGCCCGAGAAATACCCACTACGGTGCCAACAGGTGATTCAATATGCAATAACACTGCTGTAAAAGACACCATCTTCATAAAGAACACAGACGAAAGAGAGGTCATTGAAATTGTTAAATCGTTCAAAAGTAAAACATCTACTGACTGCGATGGTATTGATATGCTACTAGTCAAAACTGTTATCGAATGCATAGTGAAACCACTGACGTATATCTGTAACCTGTCTCTCCAATCAGGTATATTTCCCAATGCAATGAAAATAGCTAAAGTAATTCCGATTTACAAGACAGGCGACAGAGGGGAACTCTCCAACTACAGACCAATTTCACTATTACCGCAATTTTCCAAGATACTTGAAAAAATATTCTATGAGAGAATTGACAACTTCATACTGAAGAATGATTTATTGTGTGAGCAGCAATATGGGTTCAGACACAAAAGGACAACAGCATATGCCTTAATGGAATTTACAGAAAAAATATCAACAGCCATTGAAAATAAAGAGTATTCAGTTGGAGTATTCCTGGATCTTAAAAAAGCATTTGATACAGTAGATCACAATCTATTATTAAAGAAACTACAAAATTGTGGTATCAGAGGGGTAGCACTGTCCTGGTTAAGAAGTTACTTAAAGAATAGATATCAGTTTGTATGTGTTAACAACAAAAACTCAGAGCTACTGAAGGTCACCTGTGGAGTCCCACAGGGTTCAGTTTTGGGACCATTATTATTCAATATGTATATAAATGATATATGTAAAGTTTCAGAAAAAATGGACTTAATATTGTTTGCTGATGACACTAACCTGCTATGCAGTGGAAACAATTTGGAACAACTTCTGGATACACTCGGAAAGGAATTAGGAAAGCTGAAACTGTGGTTTGATTCAAACAAATTAACGCTCAATTTAAGCAAGACAAAATTTATAGTCTTTAACAACCATCACAACTACCCAGTACCCAAACTCAGTGTAAATGGTGTAGAGATTGAAAGGGTATCCGAAACTAAATTCCTTGGAGTAATAATTGATAACAAACTGTGTTGGAAGCCACATATTAATTATATAAAAGGTAAAGTATCCAAATCAATTGCAATATTACACAGAGTGAAAAATTTGCTGAATCAACCCACACTATACACCTTGTATCATTCATTAATACTCCCATACATGACATATTGTAATGAAGTATGGGGAAATACATATAAAACAAACATATATCCACTCTTTATGCTTCAAAAGAGAGCTATTAGAATAATCAACAAAGCAGCTTACAGGGAACCAACAAACCCACTTTTTCTTAAACAAAAAACTCTCAAGTTGAAAGATCTGATCGACTTTAAAACCGCAATAATAATGTTCAAAGTGAAGAATCTATCACTGCCCGCAAATATCCAAAAGTTGTTCCAAACAAGGGAGAAACGATATCACTTCAGAGGAACATGTATATTTCAAAAGCCTACAGTGAGAACAACTACCAAGCAACACTGTATTTCAGTGCAAGGTGTCAGATTATGGAACGATTTTGGACCTGAATTAAAATCATGTACAAAGCTTGGGCAATTTAAACAAAAACTAAAGGAAGAAATACTCCAAACATATTTACAAGACGACATGTAAACTCACATAAGGATTGACATTTCCAGCCTGTGTTGTGTTATAGCTTAGTTTTTCTTTTTTCTCTGTGACACTATGTCTTAGATTTGTTTTTGAATAGTAATCGCTTACTTTTGGAGTGGTCTGCTGGGGCAGTGGCATTACTGCAGCCGATAGGAAGAGACTGAACAAACTGATTAAGAAAGCTAGCTCTGTCCTGGGGCAGCGCCTTGATCCGATGGAGGAGATAGGAGAGAGAAGGACGGTGGCTAAACTGTCATCTCTGCTGGAGTCCGAGTTCCACCCTATGCAGGACATACTGGATGCACTGAGGAGCTCATTTAGCAGCAGACTACATCATCCCAGGTGCACAACCGAGAGGTTTCGTAGGTCCTTCCTACCAACGGCTGTCAGACTGTACAACCTAAGCAGGGCTGCTCGCAGAGATAGCAAAAAGACGTAACAAACTAATAGTTTTTTTGAATGCAAAAGATGCAATAGACTTACACAATGGTCCTCTCCGGCATACAACTAGGAACATACCGGTCGCTATGGAGGGTGAGAATATGTATGGGCACATAATCATACCATGTAGGATAACTAAATAGACGGTTATGTTGTTTCATCCCACCTAGCAACAATGCTCTGCACTGGGTGTGTTTATATTTATATATCTATATATTTATTCCATCTAGCTACAATGCTCCGCACTGTGTTTTTATATATCTACATATTATTCCATCTAGCTATATTGCTCCGCACTGTGTGTGTTTATATACTTGCATATTTATTCCACCTAGCTGCAATGCTCCGTACTGTGGGTGTTTATATATTTACATATTTATTCCATCTAGCTACAATGCTCTGCACTGTGTGTTCATATATTCATATATTTATTCCATCCAGCTACAATGCTCTGCACTGTGTGTGTGTGTGTGTGTGTGTGTGTGTATATATTTTATAGTAATATGTACATATGTATATTAGCTGCTCTTGCTTGCTTGTTTTTTTTCTTGCCTTCTGATTGTTGCTCTGAGTGTTGCTATCCCTGTGCTGTTGCAATCCTGGAATTTCCCCGTTGTGGGACTAATAAAGGCTTATCTTATCTTATCTTAACTTAGACTAGCTCAGTTTTCTTTTTCTCTGTCATATTTTGTCTTAGCCTTGTTTTAAATTGTAATCGCTCTTGTCTTGTTTTCTCTTTTTTCTCCTTTGAATTCTTGGATGGAATATGGGTGGGCAATATAAGCTGCGGCTTCAGCCATCACCCATTTCGGATAACTCACGTGGAATTGTATAGTAGAAGGAGTCTTTGTCTAATTTGACCTTGTTGTTATATTATACAGTTTCTTTTAACCTGTAATGTACTATCCGAAATAAATAAATAAATTCATTCATTCATTCATTCATAAGTAGTAGACTCGGTAAATCCAAAAAACACGTCGTCATTGGACTGCTAGGCTAACAACACACATTGAAAACAAACCAAAAAGACTGAACGATAGATACAAGTCAAGTGGACCCCTGACCAAGTGAGCACCCTAAGTGGACCACGGGATCCTAGCTGTACATGTACAAGCACATTCTCAATCCTGTGATTTATAAAAGTGAAGAAGGAGAACAAGAATGTTTATAAAACTGTTGGGAATACTTTTCACAGACACCAAGAAGTTAAAAAAATTATATATAGATGTAAGATGAGAACTAAGCTGACCTGGAGAAGGTTTTGGCTCCGTTTCTGCTTTCTAAAGACTTTTATTCTCCACCACTGCTGCTCATCACTGCTGGCTGCCCCCCAGATGAATTTCACAGAATAGGTATGTGGGACTAGAATGTTCTGAATGAGGCTTTAAAAAGCTCTGAATCAGTTTGTAAATCACTGGATTGAAAATGTACTTGTACATGTATAGATTGGACACCGGGGTCCACATTAGGTGCTCACATGGTCAGGGGTCCACTTGACCTGTTCCCCTGCAAGATCATTAGCTAAAGATTCAAAGATTTTATTGTCAATACTACTGTATGTGCAGGACATACAGGACAACTGAAATGGTGCTTCTCTCTCTCTCTACATTGGTGTGCATTTTATAAGAAACGAATTACGCTGGATTAAAAAAAAAAGCAAAAAAGCAAGAACAAACAGCGACTGCAGCAGTCTGTGTCCAGTCTGTATACAGTTACATACATTGACACAGCGACATTTCGGGCCAAGAGTGCTTCTTTCAGTAAATGGGGATACATTGGGGTAAGATCATCTAGCACAATGTAAAAGCAATTTATTTTCTAAACGTCAAAAACGTTTGATCTCGTAAACAACAGATCCATTGTTTGACATGTAATAAACTAATGCTAACTATCAAATTTTGATTCTGACGAAATTAGACAACATGAACCCTTCAACTGCCTAGATTAAATGGACGGGTCATGCGCCCCCAGTGGCACACCGCAGCAACTGCATGTTTCAACTTATTGACTGAGTTATGTAATTTTTATAGCTGCCGCAACATTATGCAAATTAGATGCGTAAATTTATTCCTTTCTGAAACTTTGGATCAGATTCTACATCTTTCTAATTGGCAGTAAGCCATTATCTCTTGTAACTTTGAAGTTATAGCCTTGGAAATCTGAACTATTTTATTGACATATTTTTTACCACTCTTGACCACTGGGGGGGCCTTGAGTTGCCTTGCATTGCCCCAGGCACCATATGGCACCTAGGGCAGTTAAAGGGTTAAAATTATGGGCAAAAAGTGCTTATTTAGATAAATGGCCACAAGTGTGTAGGAGATCATCGAACACAATGTAAAACTAATGTATTTTTAAAAACTCATAACGTTCGTTAGAAAAAAAAATGGAGTTCCTTCCTTCACGGAAGCTAATGCTAACTGTAGCTACACTAGAAAAATTACTGTTTGGAAAGGATTACTGAGCAATTCCTGTGGTCTGTCCCATCGCCATACACCAGTTGATATCATCACACAGTCATATTAATAACAGGAACATCTCATAGACAGATTGTAGGTTACAGATAGCTATGCAAACACAAGTTACCTTATCTTAGCTTAGCTTAGCTTACGGGCCGAGTAGCAAATAGGCGACCTCAGTATGGATTTTAAAACCTATGATTCTTCAGATCACACCAGCGATCAAAAGCTGAACCAATACTTACTCTGGTCTTGCCCCTTCGGTTATTACTTCTTACTTGAGAAGGATAAAGGAATGACTTTTTACTTTCAGAAGCAGCCATGGTAGCATACTAATCACTGATTGGCAACACTAGTGCTACGGAAAAGCAATAGCACGTGACATCCAAAAATTAATTGTAATTGGATAAGAAAAACTCACGGAACACTTGTTTGTCATCAGAAATTTTCTGGAATGTAAATATTTGTGATTTATGACCTGTAATAAACTACAAAATATTTTTGTTCATCAATATACTAATTTTTAGAAGAACATTAAGACTAACATTGTACAAGTTTCTAAACGCTTTTTTGATGTATTATTGTTTTAAAAAATTATTTTCATAAAAATCTTATGACTTGCACCTTTAAAGGGCTGATGACACGATTTTGACATTTTTTTAGGATGTTGTGTAAACCCAAAAGTCATTGTTGATGATCAATATAATATTTACAACCGTGCCTGCATAAACTAGTTATCATCAAAAAACCACAGCCGCTGACTGGACTGTGGTGCCGCCCACCAAATTAAGGGTGACACCCCCATGACGTAAGCGGGAGAACGGACACCGGTGTTGTTGACTGGAATGACAGCAGCTTTGTAGCTCACAGTTTCTCTGGTTTCTTGTTTTAATTTTACAGCTGTGCCTTCGCTTTGTGTGGCAGGCTTGGATAAACAGCAAGCCGTGAAAGACCACATCACACGCTTCAGCTCCAACTGTCATAAGCCTCCTCGTGTGCTCCTCGTGCGCTTTTACGCAGGAGGGGAAAGATTAATGGATTTACACACAGCTTTGACCTACTTTCTGTGATCGCATGCTGACTCTCGCTGGTCCGGCCACGTCCCCTCTCTCATTATCACCAGTTGATTCCCCTTCTGCTTTTCATGTTTCCCGGTCCTCGCCTAGGTGCTTCTCATCACACCATCACCAGCAGTGCGTGTACTTCGCGGCCGTTTGCCAGTCACGCACTGCTGGTCCATAGTATTGTCATCTGTGCTGTTAGTCTGCCAATATTTTCAGCACTCTCACAACGTTAGTCACTCTGTGTTCACCGTGGTTCTCATGTGTCCTTGAAGCGATGTCGGCTCTGGGGCGCACCTGTGGCTAACACGTCTCCTCTCATTCATTCTCTAGGCGATGCCGGCCCCCAAACGCCATCAGTAAGTGTGTTTGTGTTTTTTGTACATCTTCACCTTTTAGGGAATTGTCTGTCTTTCTGTATTAAATGTGCTGTGGTGAACCCTGCCCACAAATCCTTATTTCATCCTCCCTCTCCCTGCCCTGCGTAAGAGAGCATGGAGGGTCATGATGAATGGATTTACGCACAGAATTCACCACAGCACATGTATTGAACATAAGAATGATGACAACAGTTCTCAAAAAGGTGAAGACTTACAAAAATAAACAGAAACACAGTTGGTGTTCGGGGCTGACATCGCCCAGCGAACATGGAGACGAGACGCGTTAACCACGGTTGTGCCCCAGGGCCGACATCGCTTCAAGGGGTGCAACAGAACCATGGCTGTGTGGAGTGGCTAACACATCGTGATAGTGTTGGCAATATTGGCTGGATGACAACACGGCAGATGATGCACACAAGCCCCGAACAGCTTACTGTCAAAGAGAGAGGGCACATGTGTTCGGACCAGCAAATCTTGGTCAGTGCCCACCTGAAAGTGGCTCAAAAAGCACATGAAACACATGTACAAAACAAAAACAACAAGAACTCAAAATATAATCCATAATAAACTTGATGCCTGAGCCACAGAGAATACACTGCTATGATTTTATTGAAAATCGGGTTTAAATAAATTATATTTATGAACAAATAATTTGTTGCAATATCTGTAACAAAAGAATAACACTCGGTGTTCCCCTGCTGTGTGTTTGTCGCTGCTGCTGCAGCGGGCATGTGTGCCTCTCCACTGTCACTCTCTGAGTGTGACTCCCTTGGCACGGCTCAAACCTATACGGTCTGATGCCCCCAGATTCTTCATTGTCATCCCATTCTTCAGAACTATAATCATCTGAAGATTGGACAACAGAAACCAATTCCAGACTACATGTGCTAGAACCATCGTCGGTGTTTTCAACCGCTTCCATCCTGTGTGTACAATGAGCAACCAAGCGCTGTGTTCTCCCGATGACGTGACAACATGGCCGCGGGGTTTTCCAGCCACTGACGCAATTGGTGACATGGCGCTCATGAAAACGTCAGATATTCGTGTGAAAAAAAGCCTGTTTGACTTAGAACTGCACAGACCAACCTATTTCGTCATATTGTATTAGGTGTTGAAAAATTAGAGGAAGTCAAAAACGTGTCAACACTTCAGTGAATCTAGTAAATCTTTTAAACAACTTCCTGTTTATATTCTCAATGACTGTAATTGTACATATGTGAACTTTTCCCTCATAAATTTCCAACTTTTACCACAAATTTGTAACTTATCTTTTAATGATGCCATTGACTCCACTTTTTACACATTTTAACAGCTTATGCCTTAATGAAGTGCTTGTGACATATTTTGTTCAAATTTTCTTTATTTTTTTAACTATTGAAGCAAATTTGTTTTTATTTTTCGTGGTTTTCTTCAAATGCTCTGATTTATAGCCTGTCACTTTAGGAAACAGACTTCAGCTGTTCAACTCTGCCCTCCCTCTTACGTCAGTTAGCCATTAACTGAGTAGCTTCTGTCCCGTCACGAAGCGGCTCCCCCACACTACCCTGTGAGAGTGTGCCCGGAGGATGGTGAGGGAATTTAGCCAGCAGCTCCAGGAAGCATCCCCGGGTTGCAGTAACTGTCTGCGCCATGCCCCGGGTACCGGGGCAGGCAGTTCCCACAACCCAGAAATGCTGCCTGGGGCTGTTGGCTCTCAGCTCCCCATGACTGACATGCCGGCGACCCACCGCAAAACCACCGGGAGACGGGCCAGAGTGACACGAGGCATATTGTGGACCAGTGAACCAGGTGGCAACAGGGATGGTTATTAGGGTGACTAAGATCTGACAAAAATAACAATATAAATCATGCTTGGTTTGAGCTTCCTGTTACCAGTGTTAGCTTGGGGGCTAATAGGCTCCCTTTAGCACCACTTCCATATACAGTATTTGCTGTAGGAGTATTTATAGAATTAAAGAAAGCTTTTGACATCATTGACCACAGAATTCTACTGAGTAAATTGGAAAGATCTGGGATAAGAGGGGTCGGACTGAGTTGGATGGAAAGTTATTTAAGTAACAGACAACAATTTGTATCAATAGGTGAGCACAAATCACCATTCATGGACATCACTTGTGGTGTGCCCCAGGGGTCAGTTTTAGGACCCAAACTCTTTATTTGATATATAAATTCAATTCAATTCAGCTTTATTTATATAGCGCCATATCACAACAGAAGTCATTTCATAGCACTATCAAAAGTAGGGAAAACCCCACAATTGTAGAAAGACCCAGCAATCAGACGACCCCCTGTGAGCAAACACTTAGCGATGGTGGAGAGGAAAAACTCCCATTTAACAGGAAGAAACCTCTAGCAGAACCGGGATCAGGGAGGGGCAGTCATCTGCTGCGACTGGCTGGGGGTGAGGGGGTAGAGAAGAAGAAAAGAATAGACTATAAAGAGAGCAAACATTAACGGTGAGAAGCCAAGTACATTATTGGAGGTCACCCGGCAGTCTGAATCTATTAACAGCAAAACAAAAGGGGGGTTAAGAGACACAAGATCCCTCCCTAATCGTAGGCTATATTGAAAAGGAAGGTTTTTTACCCTATTCTTAAAAACAGATTGAGTCTGACTCCTGGACCCAGAGTGGTAACTGGTTCCACAGGAAAGGAGCTTGATAGCAGAAGGCTCTGCCTCCCATTGTACTTTTGGAGATTCTGGGTATTACAAGTAATCCAGCATTTTGGGAGCGTAGTGCTCTGTTAGGATTACGGGGTAATATCAGGTCTTTGATATATAAGGGGGCCTGATTATTAAGAGCTTTGTAAGTGAGAAGAAGGATTTTAAACTTAATTCTAAACTCTGTGGGAAGCCAATGAAGGGAGGCCAGAACTGGAGAGATATGATCTCTCTTTCTAGAACCCGTTAAAACTCTTGCAGCAGCATTTTGGATCAGCTGAAGACTTTTTAAGGATATTTTAGGACAACCTGACAATAACGAGTTACAATAATCTAATCTAGAGCTGACAAAGGCGTGGATCAGTTTCTCAGCATCATTCAGAGACAAGATGCTCCTAATCTTGGCAATATTGTGCAGATGATAGAAGGCAGTCTTAGAAACAAATTTAATAGGTGAATTAAAGAACAGATCTTGATCAAAAATAACTCCAAGGTTCCTCACAGAACTATTCAGAGTGAGAGTAGTGGCATCCAAATTAAGAGTTTGATTTGGAAAGGTATTTCTAAGGTTTTTTGGGCCAACAAGAATGACTTCAGTCTTATCAGAATCAGATTTATTGCCTTTGTTCATGTAGTACACAAACTAGGAATTTGTCTCGGTGCAATGCTGCAACATTAAACATGATAAAATAAAAGAAATAAACTATACATGCAATAAAGTGTAGAATAAGTGAGTAATACTAGTCAGCAGTTTAAATATATTAGCGAGCAGCAGATAATGTGGAGAACCATATAGTGCAGTCGGTAATGCAGGAAGAAAACAGTGATGATTGACATGAGTCTGGTTGAGCTGCTGTACATAGTGCACGAGAGTCAATAAGTCACTTAGTGTTCAGCAGTCTGATGGCAGAGGGGAAGAAGCTGTTCATGTGACGGGAGGTTTTAGTCTGGATGGACCGAAGTCTTCTACCTGAGGGGAGAGGGGCAAACAGTACATGACCAGGGTGTGAGGGATCGGCTATGATCCGGCCAGCACGCCTCCGGGTCCTGGAGATGTACAGATCCTGGAGAGATGGGAGCTTGCAGCTGATCACCTTCTCAGCAGTGCGCACGACGTGCTGCAGCCTTAGTCTGTCCCTGGCAGTGGCTCCTGCGTACCACACGGTTATGGAGGTGGTGAGGATGGACTCGATGATGGCTGTGTAGAACTGCACTAACATCGTGGTGGGTAGCTTGAGCTTCCTCAGCTGCCGCAGGAAGAACATCCTGCGGCAGCTGAGGAGTCCGCAGCTGAAGTCCACAAACAGGATCCTGGCGTAGGTTCCCGGGGAGTCCAGGTGCTGCAGGATGGAGTGGAGGGCCAGGTTGACTGCGTCGTCTACAGACCTGTTGGTTCGGTAGGCAAAGTGCAGCGGGTCCAGGAGGGGGGTGGTGATGGACTTGAGGTGGGGCAGGACCAGGCGCTCAAAGGACTTCATGACTACAGAGGTGAGCGCTACAGGTCTGTAGTCGTTAAGTCCAGTGATCCGTGGCTTCTTGGGGATAGGGATGATGGTGGAGGATTTGAGGCAGGACGGCACGTGGCATAGCTTAAGGGAGGTGTTAAAAATGTCTGTGAAGACAGGAGCCAGCTCTTTCGCACAGTGTCTCAGGGTGGAGGGAGACACGCCGTCCGGACCGGGGGCCTTGCGTGGGTTCAGTCTGGAGAACTGTTTGAGCACGTCCTGCTCACTGATGACAAGGGCAGAGGGGTAGGAGGGGGGGTGTGCGCCTTTGATGAAGTAGGGATCGTGGAGCTGGAGGGAGGGGGGGAGTTGGACACAGATGACGAGGTGTCAAAACGGGCATAGTGTTGGGACAGTCTTTGACAAAGGGCTTTGTCATCCTGACCTTTAGGAGCCTGAGGCCGATAATTGGTGATTTGCCTCAGTCCTCTCCACACAGAAGCTGAGTCATTAGCAGTGAACTGCTGCTGGAGTCTCTCAGAATACACAGATTTAGCTCTCCTCAGCTCTCTGTTAAACCGATATTTAACCTCCCTGTAGCAGCCCCTGTCTCCACTTTTCAGCGCTGCTTCCTTCTCCTTCCTGATCTGTCTGAGCTTAGCAGTGAACCAGGGCTTATCATTAGAGTATCTCACCCTGGTGCGCGATGGAAGAATGCTCTCCTCACAAAAGTGGATATATGAGTTCACAGTGTCCGTGTACTCATCCAAATCATGCGTGGCTCCTTTAAACATGCCCCAATCAGTTATTTCCATGCACGTTTCCAGCTTCTCCTCAGCTTCACTGGTCCATTTCTTCGTAGTGCTCACAACAGGTTTAGTGAGCTTCGATCTCTGTATGTGGGAATGAGGTGGACCATCACATGATCAGATAGTCCGAGCGCAGCGCGGGGAGCAGCGCGATATGCGTCTTTCACTGTGGTGTAACAGTGGTCCAGCGTGTTTATTCCTCTGGTGGGGCATTTAATAAACTGTTTGTAGCGGGGGAGATTGTGGCTCAGATTGCTTGATTGATTGATTGATTCTGGGTTTAATAGCAGAAAATTACAAGTCATCCAAGCTTTGATTTCCTTAAGACAGGCATCTAACTTGGCTAATTGATTACAATCATTGGGCTTCATTGACAGGTATAATTGTGTGTCATCTTCGTAACAATGAAAATGTATGCAGTGCTTTCTAATGATGCTGCCTAACGGAAGCATATATAAACTAAAAAGAGTAGGACCTAACACAGATCCCTGTGAAACTCCGTGACTGAGCTTAGAGTTGGAAGAAAACTCATCATTGGTGTGAACAAACCAAAGCCTGTCGGACAAATAAGATCTAAACCACTACAGCAAAGTTCCATTTAGTCCAACATAGTGTTCTAATCTATCAAGTAGAATGTCATGATCGATAGTATCAAAGGCTGCACTGAGATGTAAAAGGACAAGTACAGAAACAAGTCCATTATCAGATGTGATAAGGAGGTCATTAGTGACCTTCACTAAGGCTGTTTCAGTGCTGTGATGAACTCTGAACCCAGATTGAATCTCTTCAAATAAACCATTTCCCTGCAAGTGGTCAAACAGTTGCGCAGCAACAACTCTTTCTAAGATTTTTGAAATGAAAGGCAGATTAGAGATTGGTCGATAGTTAGCCAAAACTCCTGGATCGAGTGTTGGCTTTTTGAGTAAGGGTTTAATTACAGCAATTTTAAAAGCCTGCGGTACATAACCCAAAGTTAAAGAAGAATTAATTATATGAAGAATACGGCTACCAATAATTGGGAAGACTATTTTAAATAACCTGGTAGGGATAGGGTCTAAAAAACAGGATGACGGCTTGGATGAGGAGATAATTTTATCTAACTCTTAAAAGGTCAATTGGAGTAAACTTACCTAAACAGATATCAGTTGAAGGAGTTGTGGTAGTTGCTGTGCTTAAGTTTACGGTGGGGAGAATCTGACTGATTTTATCTCTAATAGATAAAATTTTATGATTGAAAAAGTTCATAAAGTCCTGACTAGAAAGCTCAAGGGGGATGTGAGGATTGACCGAGTCCTGACTCTTTGTCAGCCTGGCTATAATGTTGAAAAGAAACCTGGGATTATTCTTATTCTCTTCTATTAATGCAGAGGAATATGTTGTTCTAGCTTTTCTAAGAGATTTTTTGTAAATCTTTTGTAAGTGTTTAAAGGCATTTGCCTTTAAACAGGGGTCTGTTTCTGAGCTACAGGTTGCCACAAAGGAGCTGAAGGCCGAAATTTTAAGAGCAAAACAGAATTATAAATCAGAGTTGGAAAGCAAGATGGCAGCAAAGAAACTTGGTTCAGCCTGGGCCAGTATGAAAACTATTGCAGGCCTTCAGACCACAGAGCGCAGTAATCGTGTGTTTTTAGATGGTTTTAATTCAGACACAGAGCTGGCTAATGCTTTTAATTGTTTTTATGGTCGTTTTGACTCCTTTGATTTTACCACTGAAACCCAAGATTTGAAACAGAAACTCAAAGACAATCAGCACTTTAATATTGAGGTGCAGGATGTTAAAAGGGAGTTCTGCGCTGTAAAAGTGAACAAAAGTCAGGGCCCTGATAATATATGTGGGCGCTTGGTAAAGTCCTGTGCACATGAACGGAGTCCTATATTTCATTATATTTTCAACAAGTCCTTACAGACACAACATGTGCCTAAGATCTGGAAAGAAGCCGTGGTTGTTCCCGTTCCAAAATCCAGCTGTCCTAAAACGGTAAACGACTTTAGACCAGTTGCTCTGACTTCAATTTTAATGAAAATTTTTGAAAAATTGGTCAGATGTGAGGTCCTAAAGCAGACTGAGCATGCATTGGATCCTCTGCAGTTTGCCTATAGGCCTCACAGAGGAGTGGAGGATGCCACTGTTACTCTGTTTAACATGCTTTTTAAACATCTGGATTTTAATGGGACACACGCCAGGCTTTTATTTGTGGACTTTTCCTCCGCCTTCAATACAATCCAACCTCATATCTTAGTTGAAAGGCTCCTGCAGCAATTTGATTTGAGCAATAATCTGGTAGGTTGGATTCTGGATTTCTTAACCAACAGGACGCAGAGAGTAAGGGTCAATGGTACATTGTCGGACCTAAAGTGCTCTTCTACTGGCTCTCCTCAGGGGTGTGTGTTGTCACCACTACTCTTCATCCTGTACACAAACATGTGTCGGAGCAGACATGACATGCTCCGCACTGTGTGTTTATATACTCATATATTTATTCCATCCAGCTACAATGCTCTGCACTGTGTGTCCGTGTGTATATGTATATATTTATAGTAATATGTACATATGTATATTAGCTGCTCTTGCTTTTTTTTTTTTTCTTGCTCTGAGTGTTGCTATCCCTGTGCTGTTGCAATCCTGGAATTTCCCCATTGTGGGACTAATACAGGCTTATCTTATCTTATCTTATCTTATAAAGTATGCTGATGACTCAGTTATTGTCAGTCTCCTCCAGGATGGTGAGAGTGGCCACGGCCCAGTAGTTGATGATTTTGTTCACTGGTGTAAGGATTCCTACCTGCAGCTGAATACGACAAAAACTAAAGACATGATTATTGACTTTAGGAGGAAAAATCCCAGGCACAAAGTCACCGTACTAAAAGGCCAGACCACCGAATGTGTACAATCCTACAAATATCTTGGGACGATTATTGATAGTAATTTAAAGTTTGAAGAGAACTGTGAAAGGGTGTGCAAAAAGGGTCAGCAACATTTGCATTGCTTGAGAAAACTTGCACGCTTTCAAGTTGACCGAACCATAATGACAATGTTTTATTGGGCTTTTATTGAATCTGTTTTATCCTTTTCTTTAGTGTCATGGTTTGGTCAGATAAAACTGAAACAGAGGAAATCCTTGGATCAGGTAGTTAGATGGTCCAGTCATTTGCTTGGTGAACCACAGCTGAGCCTGACATCCCTGTACACCAGACAAGTACAGAGGATGGCTACCTCCATTTTAAATGATGACTCCCACCCTTTCCACTGCCACTTTGAGCTTCTTCCCTCAAGACGAAGGTTTGCTGCCCCAAAAAGTAGAACCCAGCGCTACAAAAACAGCTTTGTCCCTGCTGCTGTCAAAGAGTTGAACAAGCTGTAAAAATATATTGCACATAATTTAGGTACCTATTTATTTTTTGTAGGATGTCACTTGGGTTCTAAATATTTTATTGGGTTTTAGACCTTTGAGTTTTTAACCCCTTTGACTAGTTTTTAACTTTTAATATGACCGTTCTCTCTTACCTCTGGTTTTTCTCCATCTCTTTGTCTTTCTATACCTTGATTGATGGAGACTTGAGTATTTTTATCATGTTTATAGTCAGCTTCATATGTGCCTGTGTTTGTGTCTATGTTGAATATAATTTGTGGCTTGTATATATGGATGTCACCAGACTGCAAAACAAATCTACCTACGGGTACAAATAAAGGAACCTGAACCGAAATTAAGAGATGATTTCTCCACGCTAAATAGAATTCTTCTAAATTAGTAGAACGCCACATCTTCTGTTTTAAGCTACGAGTTTTTGTGTTAAACCAAGGGGTTAGAAATCTCTGGTTAGACGTTTTCTTTTTTAAAGGGGCCACCAAATCTAGAGTCCGATGCAGAGAGGCTGTAACACTATTTACCATGCTATCAATTACGGAAGGAGCAGGCTCTCCATCTTTTATTTCCATTGTGTTGACGCATGGTATAGAGGAGACAATCTGTAAAAATTTGGTAACAATGTCATCTGAAAGACATCTGCTGTAGTAATATTTTTCTTTAGGAGTCAAATAATCAGAAATAGTGAAATCAAAGGTTAACAGACAATGGTCTGACAGTACAGGATTATGAGGAGACACTACCAGATTTTCTATTTCTATACCATAATTCAGAACAAGGTCCAATGTGTGGTGGAGATAATGGGTAGAATTTTCTACTTTCTGGGAAAACCCCACTGAGTCTAAAATTGAATTGAATGCTTTATTACATCAAAATGTATATTAAAATCTCCTACTATAATTATTCTATCTGAGTTCAGCACTAAATCAGCTAAAAATTCAGCAAATTTGGATAAAAACTCAGAGTAGGCCGAGGGAGGACGGTAAACTATGGCGAAGAAAATTGGGTTCAAGCCAAGATAGCCAACATGCCCCACACGGAGGACCAGGCCCTCAAAGGAATTAAAACATGATTTTTGCTTTACATTAACTAGTAATTTAGAATGGAAAATTGCCGCTACTCCACCTCCACGACCAGAACTTCTGGGATTATGATGGTTTAGATTACCAGAGGGAGTTGATTCAAACCAACACTAGAAAAGCACTCGGAGAGCGCAGACCTCCGCCAAGAGCAACAGTCCCCCCCCAGTATTGTGATTTATACCATAAATATTCTACACTAATTTTGTTATTGTTCTTTCCCTGTATCATGTGTTTCTGTATGCCATATGATTGGTGAAGAAAACAAAAAAAATGTTATTTGAACTACACAAATACAATTTATTTAACAAGAGATACAACATGTCCAAGTGTTTAGTTGGAGAACACATTGATGAAATTTATTCCTAATAATAAGTTGTGGATATTGAAAAGCTACCATTAACATAATTTTTCTAACTTTGTTTCTTTCCAGGAAATTATAAATATGTACATATATGTAGTGTAGAATAGAACAATATTAACTCCAATCTTCTTTAAAAAAAAAAACAACCTCCTGGCGGAGGTAATAAGAAAAAATCAGTAAAATAAAACTAAGCTTGACGAGCTTTAGTAGCATCTGGGGATAGCCCCTCATCCTGTGTATGCCGCCGTGTACTGTCTCTATGTTTAGCACGGCGAGAAGCAGCAGCCTGTGGGCTCTCATTCAGTGTATGCTGCATTTTAGCGGCTGTGTCATAAGCTCAACGAGCCTGTGGGCTCTCATTCAGTGTATGCTGCATTTTAGCGGCTCTGTCATAAAGTCAACAAGCCTGTGGGCTCTCATTCAGTGTATGCTGCATTTTAGCGGCTCTGGCACAAGCTCGACGAGCTTCAATATGTAGTTCAGTGCTTCCTGCTGGCAGAAGCACTGAACTACACATTACCTCCGGGCCCTATCTCACAATGTTAAAGAATCCTTTAAAAAATTCCTGTATCCAGACGGTGATCCAGATCATCCCCAAAATTTAATCAGTTCTTCCTTGTACCATTTGCAACAACGCTTGAAAGTTTCATCGAAATCCGTCCAAAACTTTTTGAGTTATCTTGCTAACCAACAGACAGACAAACAGACAGACAAACCCCAGCAAAAACATAACCTCCTGGCCTGCGGCCTGGCGGAGGTAATAATCATCTTGCCCTAGCCAAGTCTCTGTAAGGGATATTAAATCCATCTGATGATCAATTAATAGATCATTATCTAGTAGAGACTTGCGAGTTAGAGACCTAATATTTAATAAACCACATTTAATTTTTAAATTATGAGGAGGAAGAGAGGCCAGATTATTAAATTTAGAGACTTGAGGTGTGATTTGGGTTTTACCAACATTTTGTTTAATCACTTTGGGATGTTTATGCATTGTAATTTTATTAACTTTAGGGGGAGTAGACAAAGGTTCTCTAAGGGAGAAGACAGGGGTAAAGTTGGGGGGGGGGTGGATGAGGAGGACCTGCAGAAAGACGTGTATTTATCAAGTTGTGTTGTATTTTTCTTGGTTTATAATATTTTGGGTAACGGGAGACGGACACAATCTCTGTGGGGTTACAAATTGAAGACTGATCTAAACAGCGAGGATTATGTGGATCCCAATCATTGACCAACTTTAGAATCAGAGTGCATGCGCTGGCGTCTGTTAACGTTCGTCGCGTCAAAGAGCTATCTTGTCCGCTTTTGTTTGTTTTTATTGATTTCGTTTTTAATTTTTTTATTTCTGTTTGCTGATATTAGTTTTTGTTTGGTGTTAGCTTGGTATTGGCCTCGCTGAAAAGCCCGATCTGACGCGTGGGTGGGTCGGACCCTCAACTGGGCTGTTTTTACCGGGCTAGGCTAACCTGCTAACCTGTTTTTAGCCTTTTTAGCTGTTTTTAGCTAACCTGTTTTTGGCTGGCTGGCTGGCTATCCGCCTTATCGCCTGGAACGCTATGGCTCCATCCCCAACTTGTATCCGCTGCGTATCCCTCCTTAGTAAGGTTTCTGAATTGGAAGCGAGACTCTCCAGCCTCTATAAGATTTGGGAGGCTGAAGACCATCTCGACACCATTATTCAAAATTATTCACCTTGTCAGAATCGACCGACAGCCACCCCCCCCCCCCCCCCCAGACGATGCTGGTAATTGGTGACTCGATTATGAGGAACGTCAGAAGCAGGTACTGTATCATGAGATTTCTTCCTGGGGCTAGAGTGTCTGGCATTGAGTTTCTTACCCCTGCCCTACTAAATGAATTCCCCCACGTTAAAACTGTCACAGTACATGTTGGATGCAACGACATCCCAGATGAAGCGTCGGAGATCTTAGAGTGACTTCAGGAGCCTTCTGTCCACTCTTAAGAACTGTGGCAGATGTGCGTTTATCTCTGGGCCTTTGGCACCTCTCAGACAAGGTTGCAATTATTTTAGCAGAGCTCTCAGTCTTAATACTTGGTTGTGTTTTACATGTCCTATTTTTAACATTGGTTTTGTAGACAATTTTAACTTGTTTTGGAACTGCCCATCACTTATGAGACCTGATGGCATCCACCCAGATAGACTTGGTGCACGTGTTTTAAGGAACAATCTGTTCTATTCCATTCAGTGTTTTTTAGTACAGTGACTGAAAATTGGTGTGTTAACTCACTCTGAAGTTCCTGGGTCTGCCAATCAGCCCTTTTTTGGTCTTGTTTCCACTTCTCATATTAATCCCTTTAATCCAAATAACCCTCACTGTTTGGATCAGTCTTCAACTTATAACCCTACAGAGATTGTGTCTGTCTCCCGTTACCCAAAATATCATAACTCAAGACAAATACAACGCAACTTGATAAATACACGCCTTTATGCAGCTCCTCCTCATCCACCCCCCCCCCAACTTTGCCCCGTCTTCTCCCTTAGAGAACCCTTGTCTGCTCCTCTCAAAGTTAATAAAAAAGTTAATAAAAATATGGTGCATAAACATCCCAAAGTGATTAAACAAAATGTTGGTAAAATTCAGATCAAACCTCAAGTCTTTAAATTTAATGATTTGGCATCTGTTCCTCCTCATAATTTAAACATTAAATGTGGTTTATTAAATATTAGGTCTCTAACTCCCAAGTCTTTTTTAGTCCATGATCTATTAATTGATCATCAGATCGATTTATTATCCCTCACAGAGACTTGGCTAGGGCAAGATGATTATGTTGGTTTGAATGAATCAACTCCCTCTGGTTATCAAAACTATCATAATCCCAGAAGTTCTGGTCGTGGAGGTGGAGTAGCGGCAATTTTCCATTCTAAATTACTAGTTAATATAAAGCAAAAGTCGTGTTTTAATTCCTTTGAGGGCCTGGTCCTCAGCGTGGGGCAACCTTTGATTTCACTATTTCTGATTATTTGACTCCTAAAGAAAAATATTACTACAGCAGATATCTTTCAGGTGACATTGTTACCAAATTTTTGCAGATTGTCTCCTCTATACCATGGGTCAACACAACGGAAATAAAAGATGGAAGCCTGCTCCTTCTGTAATTGATAGCATGGTAGATAGTGTTACAGCCTCTCTGCATCGGACTCTAGATTTGGTGGCCCCTTTAAAAAAGAAAAAGTCTAACCAGAGATTTCTAACCCCTTGGTTTAACACAGAAACTCGTAGCTTAAAACTGAAGACTCGTCAATTGGAAAGGAAATGGTGTTCTACTAATTTAGAAGAATTCTATTTAGCGTGAAGAAATCATCTCTTAATTTATAAAAAATCTCTTAGAAAAGCTAGAACAAGTTATTATTCTGCATTAATAGAAGCAAATAAGAATAACCCCAGGATTATTTTCAACACTATAGCCAGGCTGACAAAGAGTCAGGACTCGATCAATCCTCGCATCCCCCTTGGGCTTTCTAGTCAGGACTTAGTGAACTTTTTCAATCATAAAATGTTATCTATTAGAGATAAAATCAGTCAGATTCTTTCTACCATAAACTCAAGTACATTAACTACTACAACTCCCTCAACTGATATCTGTTTAGATAAGTTTACTCCAATTGACCTGTTAAGAGTTAATTAAAATAATCTCATCTAAGCCTTCATCTTGTCTTTTGGACCCTATTCCTACCAGGTTATTTAAAATTGTCTTCCCAATTATTGGTAGCCGTATTCTTCACATAATTAATGCTTCTTTAACTCTGGGTTAGGTACTACTGGCTTTTAAAATTGCTGTTATTAAACCCTTACTCAAAAAGCCAACGCTCAATCCAGGAATTTTGGCTAACTATTGACCAATCTCTAATCTACCTTTCATTTCAAAAATGTTAGAAAGAGTTGTTGCTGCGCAATTGTTTGACCACTTGCAGGGAATTGGTTTATTTGAAGAGTTTCAATCTGGGTTCAGAGTTCATCACAGCACTGAAACAGCCTTAGTGAAGGTCACTAATGACCTCCTTATTGCATCTGATAATGGACTTGTTTCTGTTCTTATCCTTTTAGATCTTAGTGCAGCCTTTGACACTGTTGATCATGACATTCTACTTGATAGACTAGAACACTATGTTGGACTAAACGGAACTCCGCTGCAGTGGTTTAGATCTTATTTGTCCAATAGACTTCAGTTTGTTCACATCAATGATGAATTTTCTTCCAACTCTAAGCTCAGTCATGGAGTTCCACAAGGATCTGTGTTAGGCCCTACTCTTTTTAGTTTAAATATGCTTCCGTTAGGCAATATCATTAGAAAGCACTGTATACATTTTCATTGTTACGCAGATGATACACAATTGTACCCGTCAATGAAGCCTGACGATTGTAATCAATTAGCCAAATTAGATGGCTGTCTTAAGGAAATCAAAGCCTGGATGACTTGTAATTTTCTGCTACTAAACTCAGATAAGACTGAAGTCATTCTTTTTGGCCCCAAAAAACCTTAGAAATTCCTTTCCAAATCAAACTCTTAATTTGGATGCCGCCACTCTCACTCTGAATAGTTCTGTGGGGAACCTTGGAGTTATTTTTGATCAAGATCTGTCCTTTAATTCACATATTAAATTTGTTTCTAAGACTGCCTTCTATCATCTGCACAATATTGCCAAGATTAGGAGCATCTTGTCTCTGAATGATGCTGAGAAACTGATCCACGCCTTTGTCAGCTCTCGACTAGATTATTGTAACTCATTATCAGGTTGTCCCAAAATATCCTTAAAAAGTCTTCAGTTGGAGACGGTCGGAGCACGCCATGAAGCCAACAGCATAGAACCTCTGCTCCCGGCACGGTCATATTGAAAAAGCCCTTAAAACGCGAAAATCTATAGAACTACCAGCTCAAGACGATCAACTAAAAGGGCAATGGTAAAAGGCAAGTCAAAAACCAAGAAACAGGCTGAAACTACGGAGTTTGATACCGAAGAAACTGAAGCTAACGACGACAGCGTCGGTTTGGCTAGTGCTGGTGCCAGCAAAATGGAGGAAGACGACAGCATTGATTTGAAGGCGATACTGATGGAAATCAGGGACTTCAGGAAAGAAAATATGCAACAGTCGAATGAAGTTAAAGCAGAAATCAGCAAGATTAATGCAAGACTCGAAACAGCGGAGGGACGCATTTTGGAAACGGAGGAACGAGTGGAAACAATAGAGGAGGTGATTACAGAGCTCGTGAAACTCCAGTCTAAGCTACAGGCCCAAATCACCGACCAGGAGGGGCGTTCTCGTAGAAATAATGTATGGATATATGGTGTGATTGAAAACGAAGAGAAAGGTGCTCCGACTATGATAGATTTTGTTGAAAATCTTCTGAGGGAAAAGCTCCAACTGCCCTCGACACTGGACTTGCATATTGAACGCGCACACCGCGCCCTGGCGGCAGTTCCCCCAGCCGGAGCACCACCTCGATCCATCATTGCACGCTTTACCAGTTACAAGAGCAAGGAAGAGGTGCTCAGGAAAACTTGGCAAATGAGGGGATTCCAGTGGAAGGGCAAACAGATTAACCTTGATCACGATTATGCACCTGACGTCCTTAAGCAGAGACAGACATACGCAGAGGCTAAAAAGATCCTAAAACAACGAGGGGTACGTTTCCAGACCCCGTTTCCAGCTAAACTCCGAGTGTTCTACCCAGACGAACCAAAACTTTATAACACCGCTGAAGATGCAACTAAAGACATGTTTGACAGAGGATTCCCAGTCACTGTCTACAAACCACCGGAGACACTGATGGCACGGATTCAGAAAACAGCGTGGACCACTAAACGAAGCACAAGAGGAGAGCGACGCACATCGCTGGATCCGGGTCAGACTGGACCGTCATCAATAAAGAAGAAACTGCAACAATACAGAAGGGAATCCATGTAAAAACGCCAATATAAATCTGCTGTTCAATTTATAACCCAGTTACAGGTAATCTGATTTAATAATGACTTATCTGTGGTTTATTTTATTTTTTTTTTTATTTTATTTATTATTTTTTTTATATATATATACATAGTTTTTCTATTAAGAGATAATACAATAACTAAACACGAGAGATGAGTGAAACCTAAGACTTATTGCCAATCTAAATCAGCTGCCGGGAAATGGCTGTTCAGGCATAATATGGAGGAAAGGCGTGACGATGGACGCTCCACTAGAGGGCCCACCCTGACGCAAGTGGCTTACCCTCTTAAAGACTCACAACATCAGGTCTTACAGGGTTTGTTTTTCTTTAAACCCCACAAACGGAAATCCTGGTTTATTTCCTCGAATGTTTGTTATTGTTTTGTTTGGCTGCAGTTCAGAGCAGCACTGTTTGGACAAGTGGTATACTTATGTTTATTAAGGAAGAGAAAAAGAAAAACAAATTATAGCCGGGCTGCACGGTGCGCAGTGGTTAGCACTGTGGCAGCACAGTTTACCCTTGGCCGGGGGATTGTGGGGATCGTGGGATCGTGGGTTCGATCCCAGCCCCCGACCAACAGTGATCTGTGTGGAGTTTGCATGTTCTCCCCGTGTTGCGTGGGTTTACTCCGGGATTTCTCCGGTTTCCTCCCACATGCCAAAAACATGCATGTTAGGTTAATTGGCTGTTCTAAATTGTCCCTAGATATCTGTTTCCTATAGGCCCTTAGAATAGAGGGTTAGTACTAATGAAAGCGCTTTGAGTGGTCTTTGTGACTAGAAAAGCGCTATATAAGTGCAGGTTAGTTAGTTAGTTAGTTAGCCAATAATCAGACTATCAATGTCATCTCCTTTAATGTAAATGGAATTATGAGCCCACAAAAAAGGTCCAAAATACTCTCCAAACTCAAAAAAGAAAAGATACATGTGGCCCTTCTGCAAGAAACGCATGTATTAGACCAAGAACTCAAAAAGCTTAAACGAGGTTTTTATAAGTATGTCTATGGATCATCATACAATCTTGGCCACCGTAGAGGTGTTGCAATTCTCATTTCACGACAGATTTGTTTTGAATATTTATCTGACAAGAAGGATAAAGAGGGGCGATATATATTGGTAAAAGGAAAAATTGATGGCTCATTAGTAACTATTCTCAACATATACGCACCACCAGGAAGTAATTGGAATTTTTATAAACAGATGTTCGAAATGATGGTATCTGAAACTGAAGGAATGTTGATATGTGGAGGGGACATGAATGTACGGTTGTCAAAACTGGACAGTTCTAAGAATGACTCCGCACAAAAAAAATCAATAATAAAGAAAATAAACAGCATCATGAGTGAAACCGGAATTATCGATATCTGGAGAGATTTTAACCCTTCTGGACGCGATTATACACATTTTTCTGCCCCCCATTCTACATATTCGGGAATTGAGTACTTCTTCACATTTAATAAAGACAGATATAAGATTAAAACAAGTGATATTGGCACAATTGATCTGTCAGATCACTCTCCAATATATCTATCTATCTGTATGAATGATACTTGCAAAACCACGACTTGGAAACTTAATTCCAATATTTTGAATGATTCAAAAATGAAAGAGAAATTAAAAGAAGAAATTGATGAATACTTTAAGGAAAATGATAATGGGGAAGTGTCACCATCCATTTTATGGGATGCTTTTAAAGCGGTTATAAGAGGCAAAATTATTGCCAGCACCTCTTTCATTAAAAAACAAAAAAAAGAAAAACTCGAAAAATTACAAATGGATCTTAAGGAACTACAAAGACAACACAAAATTACTTTAAACAATGACAAACAATATGAAATAAAAAGATTACAAAAAGAAATTGATAACATATATTCTGATGAAACGCAAAAAAAGCTTATCTGTCTTAAACAAAATTATTATGAGGCTGGAGGGAAATCAACGAAATGGCTAGCTTTTAAACTAAGAAAACAACAGGCTGATAACACAATTTATAGAATAAAAAATCCCAAAACTGGGATTACACATGATGATATTACAGAAATTCAGGAGAGTTTTGTAACCTATTACAAAGACCTTTACTCACAGCCTAAATTAAACAATTGTGACCACATTGAAATCTTTTTAAGTTCACTAAATCTCCCCGGAGTCACGGAACAGGAGAACAGTAACCTAATAAAAGAAATCTCAAATAAAGAAATCAATGATGCAATTACAAGACTAAAACCACATAAAAGCCCTGGCCCAGACGGCTACTCTGGTGAATGGTATAAGACCTACAGGGAGGAATTAATTCCAAGACTGAGGGAAGTGTGTAACTGGGTATTGAAGGGAGGGGATCCACCTCCCTCATGGAAAGAAGCGATTATCACTGTCATCCCAAAAGAGGGAAAAGATAAATTGAATTGTAGCCAGTATCGACCAATATCAGTCTTAAACTTAGACTACAAAATATACACGTCCATAATAGCAAAACGACTTGACAATATTATACCCAGACTTATTAATCATGATCAAACTGGTTTTATCCGCCAGAGGCAGACTCAAGACAGTATTAGAAGGACCCTCCACGTTATACACCATATTAAAAAAAATAAGATTGAGGCATTGTTTATGGGTTTAGATGCTGAAAAAGCATTTGACTCAGTGAGATGGGCATTTCTTTACAAAGTTTTGAATAAATTTGGATTTCACCATATAATCATTAAGGCCATCCAGGCAATTTACCACAAACCAACAGCCAAAATAAAAATAAATGGTAGTCTTTCAAAACCAGTCTCACTTGAAAGATCATGTCGCCAGGGCTGCCCCCTTTCACCAATTTTGTTCACTTTATTTATTGAACCGCTTAGTCAATACATTAGACAAGATAATTTAATTGAGAGAATTGATATACATGGGGACATTCAGAAGATATCACTTTTTGCAGATGATGTCCTAATTTATTTAGGTCAACCAAATAAATCTCTACCTAGATTGATGGAGATATTAGAGCAGTTTGGATCACTTTCAGGTTACAAATTAAATATTGAAAAAACACAAATTATGACCTTAAATTATCAACCCTCAATGGAGTTAAAAAATAAATACGATTTTAAATGGGACAAAGACTCCATGAAATATCTTGGCGTGATATTAAGTAGAGACACTGGAAAGTTGTTTGAAAAGAATTATGGCCCATTAAATTCCAAAATAAAATCGGATTTAAGAAAATGGAGTCTAATACCAACTTTAGGACTAATTAATAGAATAGAATCAATAAAAATAAACATTTTACCCCGATTACTTTACCTTTTCCAAACTCTCCCAATTGAAGTGTCAAAACAACAATTTGTAGAATGGGACAAGTTGATTTCCCGCTATATATGGCTTGGGAAAAAACCTCGAATAAGATACAGTACATTACAACTGCCAAAGGACAGAGGTGGCTTATCTTTGCCATGTATGAGGGACTACTACAACTCTGCCCAATTAAGACCATTGGTTTGCTTATGTGATCCAATGTTCAAATCTAGGTGGAAAGATATAGAGGAAAAAGCCACTAAGGGCCCCCCTATACAAGCAATGATAGCAGACAGGAAATTGCAATCACATTTGAAAGACCCGGATAACCCCTGGCTAAAATTCACTTTTAAGATTTGGAGTGACGTAAGTAGAGAGAACAAACTAACCAAGACTGAAATGATGTTAAGATGGTGCGCTTACGACACAGAATTTTTACCAAACCGTAATGACACAAGATTTCAAAAATGGACATCAATGGGGCTCACTTCATACTTCACATTTAACCACAAGGGGGAGCTAGCAGACTTCCAAACCCTTAAATCAAAAAAGGGGTTAAATAACCAAGACTTTTTTAGGTACCTACAGTTGAGACATAGATATAATGAAATTATAAGGACCAAGACTGATAAGGAGGATAATCAAATTCTAAATATATTTCAAATGGCCTTTAGCACTACTACTGTTCAGAAAATTATAGCAAGATTTTATCAGGGACTTCAAGCAAACAAATCCACCAATACCCTATATATTAAGAAGAAATGGAAAAAAGAAATAGGATCAGCAATAGATGATAGTGACTGGGAATCATTATGTACAGTGCAATGGAAAACTACTTATTCAACTATTTGGAGGGAATTTGGATGGAAAAATTTATTTCGTTTCTTTATCACCCCAGTCCAAAAAAAACACCAAAATTTAGGTACCGGTTGTTGGAGACTATGTGGAAATGAAGAGGCTAATCATTATCATGTATTCTGGGCCTGCCCAAAAGTTACCCCATTTTGGAAAGACACACAAGTACCTGGAAAAGGTTTTCTCTACCCATGTCCCCTTTGACTTCCTGTACATGTTCTTAGGTTTGGAAATTCCTAACATAGCCTCATTTGCAGATAAATATTTAATGAGAACTGTACTATTGTCAGCAAAGAAAGTCTTAACGAGAAAATGGCTCCAAACAGACATAACAAAAATTCAGGATTTACATGATATGGTATACCAGATATTTATGATGGAAAGGATTACCATGTCTTTACGACTACAAAGAGATAAATTTGATAAATACTGGCTTAAATGGACCCAATATACAGGAAATCAAAGGAGAGACTTTAAGTAATCTATCCCATTGAAGGGAAGAAAAGAGCAAAACCGAAAAAAATTTAATACCACTTGTCCACTGTTCAGTTTATTTGTTTATATGTTATTTTTTATACTGGGGGGAGAAAAAAAACTTATGGGAAGATTAATCGAGGGCATTTTCTTGTGTATTATTTTTTTTTTTATTTATCTTTCCTTTGTAATAAAGTACTGCTCTCAATGTAAACAATCTGACCAAGATCACCAATAAAAATATAATTGAAAAAAAAAAAAGTCTTCAGTTGATCCAAAATGCTGCTGCAAGAGTTTTAACGGGTTCTAGAAAGAGAGATCATATCTCTCCGGTTTTGTCCTCCCTTCATTGGCTTCCCATAGAGTTTAGAATTAAGTTTAAAATCCTTCTTCTCACTTTCAAAGCTCTTAATAATCAGGCGCCCTAATATATAAAAGATCTGCTATTACCCTATCGTCCTAATAGAGCTCTATGCTCCCAAAATGCTGGATTGCTTGTGGTGCCCAGAATCTCCAGAAGTACATTGGGAGGCAGAGCCTTCTGCTATCAAGCTTCTTCTCTGTGGAACCAGTTACCACTCTGGGTCCGAGAGTCAGACTCGGTCTCTGTTTTTTCAAACAGGGTAAAATCCTTCCTTTTCAATATAGCCTAAGATTAGGGAGGGATTTCGCGTCTCTTAACCCCGCTTCTGTTCTGCTGTTAATAGTTTCAGACTGCTGGATGACCGCCAATAATGTACTTGTTTTTTAACTGTTTCATGTTTTTTATGTCTGTTCTTTTCATCCTCTCTATCCCCTCACCCCCAGCCAGTCGCAGCAGATGACTGCCCCTCCATGAGCCTGGTTCTGCAAGAGATTTCTTCCTGTTAAATGGGAGTTTTTCCTCTCCACCATCGCTAAGTGCTTGCTCACAGGGCTGGGTCTTTCTGAAATTGTGGGGTTTTCTCTGCATTTTGTAGCGCTATGAGATGACCTTTGTTGTGATGTGGCGCTATATAAGTAAAGCTGAATTGAACTGAATTGAATTCATAGGATTAATATGAGAAGTGGGAACAAAAATGGGCTGGTTGGCAGACCCAGGAACTTCGTAGTGAGTTAATGCACCAAATTTCAGTCACTGTATTAAAAAACGCTGAATGGAATAGAACAGATTGTCCCTTAAAACATGTGCATGCCATCTGGCCTCATAAGTGATGGGCGGTTCCAAAGCAGGTTGAAATTGTCAACAAAACCAATGTTAAAAGTAGGACATGGAGAACACAACCAAGTATTAAGACTGAGAGTTCTGCTAAAATAATTACAACCTCATCTGAAAGGGGCCAAGGGCCCAGAGATAAACACACATCTGCCACAGTTCATAAGAGTGGACAGAAGGCTCCTGAAGTCACTCTTTAAGATCTCCTACGCTTCTTCAGGGATGTTGTTGCATCCAACATGAACTATGACAGTTTTTTCGTAGGGGAATTCATTTAATAGGTCAGGGGTAAGAGCCTCAATATCAGACACTTAAGCCCCAGGAAAAAATTTAGTGATACAGTACCTGCTTCTGACGTTCCTCATAATCGAGTCACCAATTACCAGCGTCATCTGGGGGGGGCTTTGTCTGTGGTTTCTGAAGTGGTCAATAATTTTGTCGATGTTGTGATGGCGGGGTGATGCACTCTCTTCTTTTAGGAGCTGGTGTGTAATCCGGCACACCTAAAGTAGTCTTAATCCGGAGTTTGCGGGTTTGAGCCGCTGCTGAAGGAGAAGGAGGAGGAGGGGCGGTCATGGGTGGATGGTCTGTGTCCAGGTGGGGAAAATCTTCCAGAGAAAGGATGTCGAATCTGTTTTCCAAAAGCAAGGGAAGAGAAGAGGTGTGGCCCTGTCTGGTCGATCGTTGATGATTACTAGTTGGCCCAACCACGGTCCAGGGAAGGCTTTGGGTTTAGCTCCGAGTTGAAGCCATTGATTATTGCTGTGGTTGTGGACATCTGAAGAGACCGGAGCAGGGGTGGAAGTGGATGGCGATGCGCTGAATTCACCCAGGTAAGCAGCCGTCTCTGCCAGCTGCGAGTTGGTTGCCGGGGCCATTGTTTGCCCAAGAATTATGGTGTCAAGGTGGTCTTCAGCCTCCCAAATCTTATAGAGGTTTGGAGAGTCACTTCCAACTCAGAAACCTTCCTAAGGAGGGACACACAGCTGACACACGTCGGGGATGGAGCCATAACGTTCCAGACGAGAGGTGGATAGCCAGTCAGCCAAAACCAGCTAAAAACAGGTTAGCTAAAAACAGCTAAAAACAAGTTAGCCTAGCCCGGTAAACAGCCCAGCCGGGGGTCCGATCCACCCGTGTGTATGATCGGGCTTTCTGCTAGGCCAACACTAAGCTAACACCAAGCAAAAACTAATATCAGCAAAAAGAGGTAAAAAATTAAAAACGAAATCAATAAAAACAAACAAAAGTGGACAAGATAATGCTTTGACGCGACAAGACATTTACAGACGCCGGCGCAGGTGTAAATGACATATGCCAAGTATCAAAATGTTAAAAAAATCTGTATTAAAATTAATCTGAGACAAAAAAAACAGGCAGGATGAAAAGTTACAAGTAGATTTATCCTTCTGGCCAGGAGAAGATACAGGAAGTAGCCCCGAGTCTACCCATGCATTCTTCTAACTCAGTCACCCATTGTCCAGTCCTTTATAGCTTTCAGTGTTGGTGGGAAGAAGGAGAGAACGTCCTTGACAGTTTAGCTCAGTACATCTGGAGAACAACAGAGTGTCTTTGATAGTCAAATCTCCCAGAGACTAGGAGTCTGCACATTCTTATTCACATAAGAAAGTAACTGGAGGAACCCAAAACAAAGATAAACAGTTGGACACCTGCGTCATCATTATTTTTCTGCTGACCTAGTCTCATGCACACTGACTCTGGGGCATATTGAAGGCCATATGAACAATGAACAATATTGACAGTAAAAATGCACAAATACATAATGAAATATGGAAATATGATTTATATGGAAATACAGAAGGTAAATAGGGAATTATTCTTTCACAAAAATTCTGAAATTTATTTTGTTTGCGGATGACACAAGTATCCTTTGCACTGGTGAGAATATACAACAGGTTTTAGAGGTGGTCACAACAGAAATGAAAAGGTTAAAGCAGTGGCTCATCAAAAATAAATTATCTCTAAATTTGAAAAAAAAACCCCAGTTGTTTGGAAATCATAAAATAAATTAGGAAATAATCAGTTCCTCCAGGACTTCGCGATTTTGCAATTGCGTCAATTCACGCGAAATAAGCCAATCGGTGCAACTATTGCACGACCTTGCAACTTTATCCAATCACCAGAACTTTCCTGCAATTTTGGCCAATCCTCATCAACTTCCGCCAGTTTCACCAATCAAATTTCAGATGAGTGGCGCTGAAATGCTCAGTCTAGCCAATCAAATGCATCGCTACATCGCGTTCACTTCTGTGTTTGCAGTAAGTATTAATGGAACACTTCAGCAAAAAACAGTGTGTGATTTAAAAAAAAACACTCGCGAGGTTTCCTACATCGTCCCTTCCTCTATGTCCCCCAGCCTGCCGGTGGTGGTCTCCATCCTGATTGCGTGTATGAAGTGCTGGGTTTGTTTTGGAAAAACATTCGCCTGCCCCAAAAGCACCCTGTTGCGGGAGCGCACGTGACGAGAGACTCCATAAAATCACAAACAAATGAGCAAGTCTAACACTACAGCCAGTGTTTGATCATTTTATACATGTTTAAAGATAAAATCATTACTACATCTTGTCAATGAGCTTTAAAGCTGTGAATCTCTGGTCTGAACACAGAAACTCCCCCCGTAAATGAAAGGGGTGTATGTGTGAGAGAGAGAGACAGAGAAAAGACGCACAACAGATAGACAGACAGGTAGGAGTTAGGCATAGGAATATTGTCTGCATTTTTTTTCCCAGAAAAGCACAGACTCCAATAGACAATACAGACTAACGGATTAAATTATTTTTTTTCCTTTCTGCTTGTACCAAGTGGTTGGGGACCGTAGGGAGTTTTCAAATGAAGGCGCTGCAAAAAATTTATATTTCTACTCTTTAACATGCATTCAATGCAATTTAGCTGTTGTAATGGGTATTGTGTTAAAGTCTGTATTGGCTGTTGCACAAAATAGTTTTTCTGTATAGCAGAAGTTTCTGCTTAATTTACAAATCACTGTAATAAGAAATGTTTGATAATCCTGTGCTTTTCTTGTATTGTTATATAGAACATCACTGTAGTAAGCTGGAAAAAAAAATATCTGCTTTAAAATTTGTAATTCTTCCCACAACTTTTAGTGGAAAAAAACCTCTCCAAACATTGCAACTTTTAAAAAAAGCTCCCATGATTTCAGGCTTTTCAGAGCTTGTTTTTGCGCAGCTACTATGGCTGGCCGGGGAATTTCTGCCAAATAATCCGGCGGCGGACAGCTGCCCGTGTGAGCTTTTGCAGCGTAGCGCAAACACAGGCACGCTGCCGAGCCCTGCCCACCACTGTGTTCCGCGTGCTTTTGTGTCTAAAACTTTGAAGAAGGCGGAGTTTGTGTTCGTCAGACACGACGAGCAGCGCCCTCCATTGGGCCTGCACACATGCTGAAAATGGCCGTATCTGACAATGTTAAAGAATCCTTTAAAAAACTCCTGTATCCAGACGGTGATCCGTATCATCCCCAAAATTTAATCAGTTCTTCCTTGTACCATTTTCAACAATGCCTGAAAGTTTCATCGAAATCCGTCCAAAACTTTTTGAGTTATCTTGCTAACCAACAGACAAACAGACAAACGCCGGCAAAAACCTTATCTCCTCCTGGCCTTCGGCCTGGCGGAGGTAATAATACCCTCCAATATTTTCCAGACTACTGATGTAAGGCAAATTGGTCTATAGTTAGTAGGGAGATTTGTGGCCCCTTTCTTAAATATTGGTGTAATATATCCCCTTTTCCAAGTTTCTGGGAGTTTACCTTCACTCATAGATTTTTCAAATATTATATGCAGTGGGGACCTAATAACATCTGCCAATTCTTTAAGGATTTTCTGGTGAATACTGTCAGGTCCCATTGACTTATTAGGATTCAAACTCTTTAATCTGTTATGTACATCCTCCTAACTAATTTTTAAATCATTGAGCTCTTGGGTAAATTGTTGTCTTCTTTCATCAGGGATGTTATAGATATCCTGATTGGTAAAAGTACTAACAAAGAAATCATTCAGGGTTTCTGCTTTCTCCAAGTCTGATGTATGATCAAGTCCACCCTGCCTCCCTCTCACGACCCATTCCAGTTTGCATACAGGTCAAACAGATCCACAGAAGATGCCATCGCGGCTGCTCTCCATCCAGCCCTCACCCACCTGGATTCAAAAAACTCTTACGTGTGCATGCTGTTCTTGGACTTCAGCTCAGCAATCAACACAGTCATCCCTCAGCACCTGATTCAAAAACTCAAGACACTTAAGACTCAAAACCTCTCTCTGTAAATGGGTGCTGGACTTTCTCACAGGGAGGCCACAGAACGTGCGGGATGGCAGCAACACCTCCCAGACCACCACACTGTGCACAGGGGCCCCACAAGAGTGCATGCTCAGCCCGCTGCTCGGCCTATAACACAAACCACATCGTCAAGTTTGCAGACGACATGGCAGTGATTGGCCTCATCACCAACAACGATGAAACCAACTACAGAAACGAGGTGAGCCAACTGGTCCAGTGGTGTAAAGACAATAACCGCTTCCCGAACGTGGGAAAAACCAAGGAGATTGTGGTCAACTTCAGGAGGGGTCACACACAATCCCCCCCTCTGATCATCGAAGGTGCAGCTGTGGAAAGAGTGAGCAGCACCAGGTTCCTGGGGGTGCACATCTCTGAGGACCTCACCTGGACCAACAACACCACATCACTGGCCAAGAAGGCCCAAACTCACCTCCATTTCCTACACAGACTGAGGAGAGCACGAGTCCCACCCCACATCATGCAGTCTTTCTACCCGGGCACCATTGAGAGCATCCTCACCAACTGCATCACGGTGTGGTATGGAAACTGCACCGCCGCCTGCCGGAAGACAATACAACGCATAGTGGATACAGCCAGCAAGTTCATCGGTGCCCCCCCCCCCCCCCAGACATCTACCCCATCCGCATCACCCGCAGAGCCATCAACATCACAGGCGACACCTCCCATCCCCTACACTCCCTCTTCAGCCCCCTGCCCTCGGGGAAAAGGTACCGTAGCCTCCAGTTCTGCTCCACAAGACTGCTGAACAGCTTCGTTCATCAGGCCATTAGGACCCTGAACTCTGTTCACTCCCCCCCGCCCTTCCAGATGGTAACACCTGCACAATAACTACTTCAGATGTTGGCACAGAAAGACTGGCACACCAATAATAAGACTGTTGTTCTGTTGTACTTTTGCTGCTATATGTCTCTGCACTTTAACCACAACCATCTCCACAAATGCCATATCTGCTGCTGTCTGTATGTCACTGCAATATTGATCATGTGCAATCATATCTGTCACTACCTGCACCTAAACTACCGCATTGAAATACAACTACGGGTATTCATCTCTAGCTGTCTGAATATAGGATTGCTGGGTTTATTATCACTAATCTTTTCCCTAAACTAATCGTTTACCTCTGTGGAGGGCAGAGTCCTTCTGGCTGCCATTGGTTGCATCACTGTATATAGATTGTACATAGACTGCTGCTGTCACTGTACTTGCTTTTCTCTTTTTTTTAATCCAGCCTTATTCCTTTTCTTTTTACAAAATGCACACCAATAAAGAGAGAGAGAAATGTCATCTCAATTCTCGTGTATGTCCTGCATGTATAGTAGTATTGACAATAAAATCTTGAATCTTGAAAATGTGAACAATTGCCACTTTTCTTGTTTGAGCATTATGAGTTAAATATATTGTGGTTTTGTAATGTCTGACAATAGTGTTGCTCAAGCTTCGAACTCTTGTTTGATGGGTCATTATTTTATTTAGCTATAGGGACCTTTTATAAAATATTAGAGACTGGAAACAAGGTGATATTCTCAGGTATGCAGACTTAAACAGGTGAGGTAAAACATGCACTAGAGCCCTGAACAGGAGGCGTGCCAACAGGAAGCAGAGATAGTGGACATGACAGAAATAATGGTGATTAGTCGGCGAATGGAAAAAAAAATAGTTGTTAGTTGCAGCCCTATAGAGGGTATCCGTATGATGTCACCGAATGGAACTCATGTTAGTGGCAAAAATGAGTGGCAGTATGAGCATGTATGCAGTAAGACACAAAAAAAATACACACAATATTCAGTCACAGCAGTACACGGAGAACCTGCTTGTATTGTGGAGAGCTAATCTAATCATTCTATCTTGATTAATTGGCAAAATAAATAATTACTGTAAATAAAGGGCTCTGAATCAGTTCTTAACTTACCCATACACTCCTTGGTTTTTACCCACACATCACTGCAGTCAAGTGAATGGTGTGGTATTCATATCTAAAGTTAAAAAAAAGTACTCTGTGCACTGCTGGGACTAAATATTTTGTGATTTTTGTGTTTTGCGGCAGTTGCTATGGTAACTGTCCTATAACTGCCAAGAATTCTGTTCCAATGCATCCCCTTATTTATGCGATATAGTTCTCCTTCCTGTGTGACTGTTAAGGCTCATCAATGTCCCTTCCGTCTCATCCACACAACCAGCCACATTGGGCTGATTTGCAGCTCCTTGTCTCTCACACCATCAGTCCTTTCTGTAAAGAGACATGCCTGTGTTCATCACTCAGGGTATCTTCGCTCCTTTGTCTCTTTCAGCAGTTGATCCGTGTACTTCACTTTTTGCCATTTACAGTGAAAGGTGAGATCCAAGATATCGCTATCAACAAAGAAAAGGGTAAAAGTGTTCTGTTGTACCTCTCTAGCTGTATGGTTTCACTGGTTCCTAGATTTTAGATATGTTTCAACACCCTACTATTAACATTTTAGAGATGTTAAAAAAAAAAGGGGGAGTCAGTCGTCTCCATTATGTTCTGGAAGGGCAGTTAGCTCAGTGTACAGATCAATACTAATAAAGTACACACAATCCCACTCAGTGCTAATGAGTTGCTGAGAGATGCCATCCACTCCCACATACTTGAAAACGCTCCCACGAATTCTGACACTCAACAGTATGGAAGTCATTAGTTTTGTAGTTGCTGTGGTTTTACAGTATATTTGAAGTGTTTTAGTTGGCCTTTGTTTACTGTGTTACTTTGACATTTATCGATAAAGCAACAATCATCGAATAGACAAAGTTATAGTGAGAAAAGAGATAATTTAAGAGAAACTATTTATATAATGAGGTTTTTTTTAATAAATGAAGGTTTATTCCATAACACTTTGTGTTGTTGTTTCTTTACAGTAAAAGCCTATTCATATTCCACTCCCTGAATTGAAGTTCAAAGCAACAGAGTGCTAAATTTGCACTAGAGGTTGAGTTCAGGTACACATAGTGAAATTTATCCTGCTCATAACTCACTCATCCATGTAAAAGTTAAATTCGGAATATAAAGCTACCATGTTGAAACCAAATCACTTTAAATCTTAATAATAATAACCGACTTACCCGTGCAACTGCGACAACCATCACAAAAAAATTAAGAAAATGACCATTGCACCCCTGTTAGAGGAAAAAAAAAACCCCCAACCTGTTTGTAAAGATGAAAGGAAATGAAGAGATTAAGAAGCAATCTCTATTCTTAGTAAAACTGAGTAAGGCTCCCACATAAAAGACTGTAAAAGGAAAAAACTAAATCAGAGGCTCAGCAGCAAAAGCAAAGATGATCTGCAAACGGCTAAAGGACTACTCAAACAATAGATCCAAGCTAAGGCACAAAGACTGAGGCGATTTAAAAAAAAAAAAAAAAAAAAAAGTGCTTTTTTTAGGCGTAAGATGGTTTTCAAAGAAAATGCAAAGACCTTTTGAGATCTGGGGAAGAAAACAGTCAAAGTGAATGAACCCCCGTCCATCCATAGAGCCATCCCCTCTTTTCTGGAGGTTCGGGTCCTGGAGGCAGCAGTTCGAGCAGAGAAGCCTAAACTTCCCTCTCCCCAGCCACCTGCTCCAGCTCTTCAGAGAGGGATACCAAGGTGTTCCTAGATCAGCTGGAAGACATAATCTCTCCAGCGAGTCCTGGGTCTGCCCCGGGGTTTCCTCCCAGTGGGACGTGCCCAGAACACCTCAAGTGGGAGGCGTCCAGGAAGGCATCCTGATCAGATGCCCAGACCACCTCAGCTGGCTCCTTTGAATGTGGAGAAGCAGTGGTTCTACTCTGAGTCTGTCCCGGATAACTGAGCTCCTCACCCTATCTCTAAGGGTGAGTCCAGCAATCTTCCGGAGAAAGCTCATTTCAGCCGCCTGTATCCACGGTCTCATTCTCAGTCATGACCCAAAGCTCATGACCATAGGTGAGGGTAGGAACGTAGATTGACTGGTAAATCGACAGCTTTGCCTTAGAGCTCAGCTCCCTCTTCACCATGACAGACCAGTACAACATTAGCATCACTGCAGAGGCTGCTCCAATCCATCTGTCAATCTCTCGCTCCATTCTCCCCTCACTCGTGAATAAGACCTCGAGCCAACTGGTTCAGTGGTGTAAAGACAATTACCTCTTCCTGAATGTTGGGAAAACCCAAGGAGATTGTGGTCGACTTCAGGAGGGGACACACACCGCATCCCTCTCTGATCATCGATGGAGTAGCTGTGGAGAGGGTGAGCAGCACCATGTTCCTGGGGGTGCACATCTCTGAGGACCTCTCCTGGTCCAACAACACCACATCACTGGCCAAGAAGGCTCAAACTCACCTCCATTTCCTCCGCAAACTGAGGAGAGCATGAGTCCCACCCCCCATCATGTGCTTATTCTACCGGTGCACCATTGAGAGCATCCTCACCAACTGCATCACGGTGTGGTATGAAAGCTGCATCACCTACTGCCGGAAGACACTACAATGCAGTGAAAGCAGCCAGCAAGATCATATGTCTGAGACATCAACCTCACCCGCAGAGCCATCAGCATTGCAGGCGACACCTCACACTCCCTCTTCAGCCCCCTGCCCTCGGGGAAAAAGGTACCGGAGCCTCCGGGCCCACTCCACAAGACTGCTAAACAGCTTTGTTCATCAGGCCATCAGGACCCTGAACTCTCTCTACCCCCGCCCTCACCCTCACCCGGACCTTAATGCATTCACCTGCACAATAACCACCTCAGCTGTTGGCAGAGAAGGAATGGCACACCAACAGTAATACATTTGCTACTGTATGTCTCTGCACTTTACTGCAACCATTTGCACAAATGCCATATCTGCTGCTGTCTGTCATTGCAATATTGATCATGTGCAGTCCTGTCTGTCACTGTCTGCACCTACACTACCACATTGAGCTTGGTACTACGATTATTACCGCTCTACTTTTCTGTATATAAGATTGCTCATTGTTTATCATTTATCTTTATTTGCATTATGGAAGGTTTGGGTCTACCTTTTGTCACCATTTGCACTATGGGTAGCATTACTATACATAGACTGCTGTTGTTGTTTTTCCAACCTTATTCTTTTTTTTTTATGTTGTGCACACCGCTGAAGAAAGAGAAATGCCATTTCAGTTCTCCTGTATGTCCTGTACATATAGTAGTATTGACAAATGCACATCTTTGAATCTTTGGGATACTTAAACTCTTCCACTTGGGGCAGGAGCTTGTCCCCAACCCGGAGAGGACAAGCCACCTTTTTCCGGCTGAGGACCATGGACTCTGACTTGGAGGTGCTGATTCTCATCCCAGCCGCTTCACATGCAGCAGCAAACCATCTCAGTAAGACCTGTAGGTCATTGCTTGATGAAGCCAACAGGACAACATCATCTGCAAACAGCAGAGATGAGGTCCTGTGGTCACCAAGCATGACACCCTCCGTTTCCTGGCTGTGCCTAGAAATCCTGTCCATAAAAATTATGAACAGGACTGGTGACAAAGGGCTGCCCTGGCAGAGTCCAACTCTCAATGGGAATGAGTCCGGCCAACTGTTGGCGATACGAACCAAACTCTCAGAATGGTCGTATAGAGACCGGATAGCTCGTAGCAACAAGCCCAATACTCCATACTCCCGAAGCATCCCCCACAAAAAAACACAAGGGATGCAGTCGAATGCCTTCTCCAAGTCCACAAAACACATGTAAACTGGTTGAGCAAACCCCCACAAACCCTTGAGGATTCTCGAGAGGGTAAAGAGCTGGTCCGATGTGCCACAGCCAGGCTAAAAACCACATTGCTCCTCCTGAATCTGAGGTTCAACCAACAGCAGAACTCTACTCTCCAGTACCTTGGTATAGACCTTCTCAGGAAGGCTGAGGAGTGTGAGCCCTCTAAAGTTGGAACACACAGTCAGGTCCCCCTTCTTGAAGAGAGGAACCACCACCCCAGTTTGCCATGCCAAAGGCACTGTCCCCGACCTTCACACAATGCTGCAGAGGTGTGTCAAGCTTGACAGCCCTACAACATCTAGGGCCTTGAGGTACTCAGGGTGAATCTCGTCCACACCTGGGGCCCGGCCACCGAAGAGTTTTTTAATCACTTAGGTGACCTCAGACCCTGTGACGGCGAGTTATCACCCTCGTCCACAAGTCCTGCTTCCTCCCTGGAAGGCGTGTCAGTGGGATTGAGGAGATCTTTGAAGTATTCCTTCCAACGCCCGATGATATCCCCAGTTGAAGTCAGCAGCACCCCATCCCCACCATACACAATGTGGACAGAGAGCTGCTTTCCCCTCCTGAGCTGCCGGACAGTTTGCCAGAATCTCTTCAAGGCCGACTGAAAGTCTTGTTCCATGGCCTCACCGAATCCCTCCCAAATCCGAATTTTTGCTTCAGCAACTGCCCAAGCCGCATTCCGCTTGGCTTGCCGGTACACCTCAGCTGCTTCGGGAGTCCCACAAACCAACCAAGGTCGATGGGTCTCCTTCTTCAGCTTGATCGCCCCCTCACCACTGGTGTCCACCACTTGGTTCGGGGGTTTCCACCACGAGATGCACTGATGACCTTGCAGCCACAGCTCTGGGCAGCCACTTCAACAATGGAGGTGGAGAGCATGGCCCATTCAGATGCCATGTCTCCAGACTCCCTCAGAATGTGGTCGAAGTTCTTCCGGAGGTGGGAGTTGAAGACCTCCCAGACAGGGGTCTCAGCCACACATTCCCAGCACACCCTCACTATACGTTTGGGTCTACCGGGTCTGAATGGCATCTTCCCCTGCCATCGGATCCAACTCACCACCAAGTGGTGATCAGTTGACAGCTCTGAACCTCTCTTTACCTGAGTGTCCAAGACATATGGTCGCAGGTCTGACATGATAACAAAATCGATCATCGACCTGTGATGTAGGGTGTCCTTGTGCCAGGTGCACATATGGATACCCTTATGCTTGAACATGGTGTTTATTATGGACAAACTGTGGTTAGCACTGAAGTCCAATAACTGAACACCACTTTCAGATCAGGCAGGCCGTTCCTCCCAGTCACCCCCCTCCAGGTTTCACTGTCGTTGCCCATGTGCACGTTGAAGTCCCCCAGTAGGACAATGGAGTCTCCAAGATGAGCACTCTCCGGCACTCCAGTCAGAGACTCCAAAAAGGGTGGATACTCTGAACCGTCATTTGGTGCATAGGCACAAATGATGGTCAGGACACATTTCCCAACCCAGAGGCACGGGGAAGCAACCCTTGCGTCCACACACATGGACAAAATTGTTGGTACCCCTCTGTTAATGAAAAGAAAAACCCACAACGGTCACAGAAATAACTTGAATCTGACAGAAGTGGTAATAAATACAAATTCTATGAAAATTAACCAATGAAAATCAGACAATGCTTTTGAATTGTGGTTCAGCAGAATTATGTTAAAAAACAAACTCATGAAACAGGCCTGGACAAAATTGATGGTACCCTTAGAAAAGATTGAAAATAATGTGACCATAGGGACATGTTCAACCAAGATGTGTCCTCTAATTAACATCACAGGTGTCTACAAACTTGTAATCAGTCAGTCGGCCTATTTAAAGGGTGACAAGTAGTCACTGTGCTGTTTGGTGACATGGTGTGTACCACACTAAACATGGACCAGAGGAAGCAAAGGAGAGAATTGTCTCAGGAGATTAGAAAGGAAATTATAGACAAGCATGTTAAAGGTAAAGGCTATAAGACCATCTCCAAGCAGCTTGATGTTCCTGTGACTACAGTTGCTCATATTCAGAAATTTAAGATCCACGGGACTGTAGCCAACCTTCCTGGACGTGGCCGCAGGAGGAAACTTGATGGAAAAATGGAAGAGCCGGATAATACGAATGGTAACAAAAGAGCCCAGAACAACCTCTAAACACATTCATGGGGAACTTCAAGGTCAAGGTACATCAGTGTCAGATCGCACCATCCATCGTTGTTTGAGCCAAAGTGGACTTCGTGGGAGACGACCAAGGAGGACACCACTGATGAAAACAAATTATAAAAAAGCCAGACTGGAATTTGCCAAACTGCATGTTGACAAGCCACAAAGCTTCTGGGAGAATGTCCTATGGACAGACGAGACAAAACTGGAACTTTTTGGCAAGGCACATCAGCTCTATGTTCACAGACGCAAAAATGAAGCATACAAAGAAAAGAACACTGTCCCTACTGTGAAACATGGAGGAGGTTCTGTTATGTTCTGGGGCTGCTTTGCTGCATCTGGCACAGGGTGTCTTGAATCTGTGCAGAATACAATGAAATCTCAAGACTATCAAGGTATTCTAGCGAGAAATGTGCTGCCCAGTGTGAGACAGCTTGGTCTCAGTCGCAGGTCATGGGTCTTGCAACAGGATAATGACCCAAAACGCACAGCTAAAAACACCCAAGAATGGCTAAGAGCCAAACATTGGACTATCCTAAAGTGGCCTTCAATGAGCCCTGATCTAAATCCTATTGAACATCTGTGGAAGGAGCTGAAACATGCCGTCTGGAGAAGGCACCCTTCAAACCTGAGACAACTGGAGCAGTTTGCTCATGAGGAGTGGGCCAAAATACTTGCTGAGAGGTGCAGAAGTCTTATTGACAGTTACAGAAATCATTTGATTGCAGTGATTGCCTCAAAAGGTTGTGTAACAAAATATTAAGTTAAGGGTACCATGATTTTTGTCCAGGCCTGTTTCATGAGTTTGTTTTTTAAAATAATTTTGTTGAACCACAATTCAAAAGTATTATCTGATTTTCATTGGTTAATTTTCATAGACTTTTTATTTATTACCACTTTTGTCAGATTCAAGTTATTTCTGTGACCACTGTGGGGTTTTTTTCATTAACAGAGGGGTACCAACAATTTTGTCCACGTGTGTAGAGGCAGCAAGGTGGGTGGGTGGGGGGGGGGGGATACAAGAATACCCATCCCTGCTTGCTGCCTCTTGCTGGGGGCAACTCCAGACTAGGCCAAGCTCCAGTCCCTCCCCAAGAAACTGGTTCCGGAACCAGAGCTGTGTGTTGAAGTGAGGCCGACTTTATCTAGCCGGAATCTCTCAACCTCATGCTTCAGCTCAGGTTCCTTCCCCACTAGACTTGACATTCCATGTCCCAAAAGCCAGTTTAGGAAGCTTGGGATCAGACTGCTAAGGTCTTCATCTTCGACCGCCACCTGATAAGATAAGCCTTTATTAGTCCCACAACGGGGAAATTCCAGGATTGCAACAGCACAGGGATAGCAACACTCAGAGCAATAATTTAGAAGATAAGAAAATAAGAGCAATGAATATACGTACATATGTACACATAAATATATAAATATATATACACAGTGCGGGGCATTGTAGCTAGATGGACTAAACAGCATAACCGTCTATTTAGTTACCCTTCGTGGTATGAATATGTACCCATACATATAGTCACCCTCCATAGCGACTGATATTGTCCTAGTTGTATACTGGAGGGGACCATCTGTGTAAGTCTGTTGCGTCTTCTGCATTCAATACTATTCGGTCGTCACGTTTTTTTTTTTTTGCTATCTCTGCGAGCAGCCCTGCTTAGGTTATACAGTCTGACAGCCGTAGGTAGGAAGGACCTGCGAAACCTCTTGGTCACGCATCTAGGATGATTTAGTCTACTGCTAAATGAGCTCCCCAGTGCGTTCAGTATGTCCTGCATAGGGTGGGACTCAGACTCGAGCAGAGATGACAGTTTGGGTCAAGGCGTTGCCCCAGGACAGAGCTAGCTTTCTTGATTAGTTTGTTCAGTCTCTTCCTGTTGGCTGCTGTAATGCCACTGCCCCAGCAGACCACTCCAAAAGCGATGGCTGATGCCACCACCGTGTCATAGAATGTCTTCAAGAGCACCCCGAGCCTCCTCAGTAGGAACAGCCTGCACTGTCCCTTCTTGTAGAGTGCGTCGGTATTGTGTGACCAGTCTAGTTTATTGTTCAGATGAGCACCCAGGTACTTGTAGGATGTCACCATCTCAATGTCTGTTCCCTGGATGTTTACTGGTGCCGTGAGGGGTTGTCCTTGCCTGCGGCAGTCCACCACCAGCTCCTTAATTTTCCTCGCGTTGATCTGGAGGCAGTTCCGATGGCACCAGTCCACGAAGTCCTGGATAAGTCCTCTGTACTCAGCTTCATCTCCGTTGGAGATGAGGCCGACGATCAGAGTCGTCAGAGAACTTCTGTAGATGGCAGTGTGCTGTGTTGTGTGAGAAGTCCACAGTATAAAGGGTGAACAGGAAGGGAGCCAAAGGGAGCCTATGATCCACATAGCACTGGACCCCCACGGTCCCTCCTGCAGGTGGTGAGCCCTACTGGAGGGCGGACCCATGTAACTCTTTTGGGCTGGGCCCAGCCGGGTCCCATGGGCAGAAACCCGATCACCAGGCACTTTCCATCGTGCCCCTCCCCCATGCCTGGCTCCAGGGTAGGGCCCCAGTAACCCCGTACCGGGTGGCGTACAGTGAATCCTTGCTCTTACATACGTCATGGGAGTCTGTTGGATCGTTCTTAGTCTGGCCCTTCACCCAGGACCAGTTTATCTTGGGTGACCCTACCAGAGGCAAATTGCCCCAGACAGCATAGCTCCTGGGATCACTAGGGCACGCAAACCCCCCACCACGATAAGGTGACGATCCATGAGGGGGAACCCCCATCCATTGAAGAAATTGAGGCGTTCTGGAGAAGTATCTGGGAAAATGATAACGCTCACAATGAGAATGCAGCCATGATAAAGAACCTATGTTATCCATGAAGACCTCGCTAAAAGATTCAGTGATGTTGTGAAAAATCCACACAACTGCCCTGCATGGCTAACTGAAGGCGTGACCTACCTAATCCCCAAGTCGGAAGACACTGAGGACCCAAAAAAGTACTGTCCCATCACTTGCCTGCCAGTAGTGTTTGAGATCCTGACATCTATCTTGGCGGAGAGAATGTGTAATTTCCTTGCACAGAACAACATATTGCCAGCTGAACAAAAAGGCTGCAGGTGCAGAAGTTATGGTTGTAAAGGGCAACTGCTTATTAATAGCATGGTGATTGAAGATGCCAAATCTAAGTAAAAGAACCTTTCAACAGCATGGGTTGAGTATAAAAAAAAAGCATTTGATAGTGTCCCCAACTCATGGATAAAGAGAACTCTCAAAATATACAAGGTATGCCCAACTACCATCTGGTTCATCTCTGAAAGTATGAAATCTTGGAAAACCACCTCGCATCTCCAACATACCAGAGGTTCTATGACATCTACACCAGTTAAAATCAAATGTGGCATTTTCCAGGAAGGTTCTTTATCACCCCTACTTTTATCTATTGCAGTTAAACTTCGGGGCTCATTGTTAAATGAAAGTACACATGGGTATGAAACTGTGGATGGCAAACTGAATCATTTGTTTTATGTGGATGACCTGAAAACTTGTGCAAAAAATGAAAACCAACAGACAGGTCTCTTCACCATTGTAAAAACTTTCAATGATTACATCAGAATGGAGTTTGGCCTTGAAATATGTGCAAAAGCAACCTTTCAAAGAGGTTGACTAAAAAACTCCAGAAATCTAGATCTAGACACCTCCACCACCATTAAAGAACTTGAGCAAGAAGGGATATATAAATATTTAGGTGTAAATGAAGGAGATGGCATTCAGCATGCAACCATGAAAGAAAAGATACAAAAAGAATACTACAGATGAATGAGATTGGTATTAAACAGTGAACTCAACTCTGCCAACAAACTAAAAGCCATAAATACTTTGGCCCTGCCTGTGGTCACATACAGCTTCAATGTCATCAACTGGAAATTGTCAGAGATCAGAAAATTAGACACAAAAAACAGAAAGGTTCTCACACTAGCAAAAATGGACCACCCAGAAGCTGTTACTCCTCAATTGTATCTTCCAAGAACAGAAGGTGGACGAAGTCTTGTCCAACTGGAACTAACCTAAGACAAGCACTCTTATATTTGACATCAAGCAATGATTGATTAGTTCACTTAGCCCAGCAACATGAAAAAAGAAAAAAAGCTTTACTCTATCCCCAGAGAAGCTGAAAAATACAAGCAGGAGTTACCCCTTCAAGCGATTCCCCCCCCCCCCCGAAAGCTGATGAAACGACAGTTTTATATGCAGACACTCAAACGAAGTGCAGAAATGCCAAGGCCAGCAACAGTTGCAAAAAAGATGAGTAAAGAAGAGAAGTAAAAGCAATGCATGGAAGGTACCCCCTGCGAATTAGGGAAGCCGATACTGACATGAAGTTGACAAACCAGTGACTCAAATCAAGTGGACTCAAATCAGAAGTGGAGGGACTAATTGTAGCTGCATAAGACCCAGCCCTCTCCACCAGAGCATCCCAGTATCACATTATAAAAGATGGGGCAGACCCACACCGCTGCCTTTGCAATAGTTCTCAAGAAACCATAGATCACATCATTTCAGGCTGTCCAGAACTTGCAAAGACAGAGTATATCCAAAGGCATAACGATGTTGCAACCCTTCTGCACTGGAATATCTGTAGGGAATATGGTATAGACACTGTCGATAAATGGTATGAGCACAACCCATAAATAGTAGTTGAAGCAAAAGAACATGTAACTATTCTCTGACATGCCCATCCAGAGTGACAGAACAATAACATCAAATCATCCAGATATTGTCATCAAGGATAAGCGGGAGAACAAATACCCTGATTGATTGGTTATACCATCTGATAGAAACACTTAATAATAATAATGATAATAATAATAATAAGTTTATTTATAGAGCACTTTTCACAGACAGCGTCACAAAGTGCTTAACATGGTAAAAAACAAAATAAAAACACAGGCCCATAAAACAGTAAAACAAAAAAAAAAACAAAGTAGACAGTAAAAGCACATAAAAATACAATCAGCACATAGTTAATTAAAAAACCAGGCTAAAAAGGTGGGTCTTTAGTTGCTCCTTAAAAACACCAATGGAAGGTGCAGATCTAAGTTCAAAAGGCCAGGAGTTCCACAGTCTGGGAGCAACAGCAGCAAAGGCTCTATCGCCTTTGGTTCTGAGCCTAGTGCTAGGGACTACCAATAGATTCTGATGAGAAGACCTGAGAGACCTGCTGGGCTGGTGTAGAGAGAGCAGGTCACTAATATAAAAAGGCACCTCTTCATGAATGGCTTTGTAAGTAAGAACAAGAACTTTAAAATCAATTCTATAATTTACAGGAAGCCAATGCAAGGAGGCCAAAACAAGAGTGATATGACAGAATCTACTGGACCTAGTTAGTAATCTTGCAGCAGCATTCTGGACTAACTGTAGGCGGTGTAAAGAGGATTTGCTAAGACATGTGAAAAGAGCATTACAGTAGTCCAACGTGAAGAAACAAAGGCATGAATAATGATTTCTAACTGACTGTAGGAAACCAGGATATATTCCTAAGGTGGAAAAAACAATTCCGGGTCAGAGATTTGACATGCTGATCAAAACTCATCGATTGATCGAAAATGACACCAAGATTTTTTTAGATTAGACCGTACGTTAGCGCTTAATGAACCAATGCTATTAACCAACTTAGGAATTAGATTATCAGGTGCTACAATAAGGACTTCAGTTTTATCAGCATTAAGTTGCAAAAAGTTACGAGACATCCAGTCCTTAATTGCAGACAGACAATCATGAATAATTTTTTAATTGTCAACATGGTCAGGTTTAAAAGTGAAAAGTAGCTGTAAATCATCAGCATAGCTGTGATAAGACACACCTTTAAATTTGCTGATAATAGAACCAAGTGGCAGCATATATAGGGCAAATAAAAGTGGACCCAGAATAGAACCCTGAGGCACCCCACAGGTTAAAGGAGCAGAGTCAGATGAATAAGAGCCAGCAGCCACGGAAAAACTCCTACCAGAAAGGTAGGAGAAAAACCAATCCAGAGCTTTTCCAGAAATACCTACCCAGTCTCTTTAAGCCTTTGTAACAAAATACAATGATCAATAGTATCAAATGCTACAGTAAGATCTAATAACACTAAAACAGAGCATTTGCCAGAGTCTGATGACATTAAAATATCATTTGACACCCTGAGAAGAGCAGTCTCTGTCGAGTGTTTCTGACGAAAACTTGACTGAAACATGTCGAAAATATTGTGTTCAATCAGAAAGTCAGTGAGCTGCTTGGCAACAACTTTTTCTAAAAGCTTAGAAATAAAAGGAAGCTTAGAAATTGGCCTGAAGTTTTTAAAAACAGATGGATCAAGGTTAGGTTTTTTAAAAGTGGCTGCACAACTGCATGTTTAAAATATGAGGGTACACAACCAGATTCAAGTGAACTATTAATGATATTAACCAAAGACGTACCCACTGAGCAAATTACCTCTTTTAACATTGAGGAAGGCAAAATATCTAAAACGCAGGAGGAGGATTTCATGGAACTCACCAACACTAACAAATCCTCAAAAGAAATTGGGGTAAAATCACTTAAAAAGGCCTGTCTGTTAGGACAATCAAGGGTTAGGAGAAAGGAATGAGTAAAACCAGCCCTAACAGCAGTGACCTTGTCAACAAAAAAGGAAAGAAACTTGTTACAGTCATTAACTGAATAAACGGGGAGCAGAACTAACAGGATTAACTATACTGTCTATTTGTACTGAAGAGGATCTTTGGATTGTTACTATTGGAGGAGATGATATTAGAAAAATAAGAAGTTCTTGCCATTTTTATCATATTGTTAAATTCAATTAACAGTTCCTTAAGGTACAATCGATGCACCTCAAGTTTTGTGGACTTCCACAGTCTTTCCACCCTCCAACATTTACGTCTAAAACAACAGAGATCATCACTTCCACCACTGCGGCTGTGGTGCAGGTGTAGTGTGGCCGACTACTGATCGGAGGGTGAGGGGTTCGATTCCCGGTCTGTCTGCATGTCAAAGTGTCCTTGAGCAAGACACTGAACCACCAGTTGCTCCTGGTGGGTCAGGCCAGCACCTGTGTATGGCGGCTCCACCACCATCAGTATGTGAATGTGTGCATGAATGGGTGGATAGCAGGATTTGTAAAGTGCTTTGGTTATCCAGAAATGAGTAAAATGTGCTATATAAGTGAACACCATTTACCACCAAAGTATCAGAAAAACTGTCCGAATACAAAGACTTGGAGATAGAAATTGCTTGAATGTGGTATATGAGAACCAAGTTAATCCCCATTGTTGTAAGTGCACTTGGAGTTATCAAAAAAGGCACTGAGAAAGAAATTGATGAAATCCCAGGCAACATTTCCCTACGGGAAATTCAAACAGACAGCACTTCTGGGAACAGCACACATCCTGAGGAGGGTCCTCTCAGTCATGTAAAAAAAAAAAACCCAAAACATTCCTTTAGGGCCTGGGGGCCATGGTATGGCCCCAGCCCTAGAAGGCAAAAGTAAGACAACTTGAAGTAAAATAATAATAATAATAATAAGGGCTTGCACTACCGGGCTGTTTGGGTGTCTACTGAGCATCTTACTGGGATGGTTTACTACTGAGCGTGAAGTGGCTGGGATGAGAATTGGCACCTCCAAGTCAGAGTTCATGGTCCTCAGCCGGAAAAAGGTGGATTGTCCTCTCTGGGTTGGAGACAAGCTCCTGCCCCAAGTAGAGGAGTTTAAGTATCTCGGGGTCTCATTCACAAGTGAGGAGAGAATGGAGTGCGAGATTGACAGATTGGAGCAGCCTCTGCAGTGATGCGGACGTTGTACTGATCTGTTGTGGTGAAGAGGGAGCTGAGCTCTAAAGCAAAGCTGTCAATTTACCAGTCAATCTGCATCCCTACCCTCACCTATGGTCATGAGCTTTGGGTAATGACTGAAAGAATGAGATCGTGGATACAAGCGGATGAAATGAGCTTTCTCTGAAGGATTGCCGGACTCACCCTTAAAGATGGGGTGAGGAGCTCAGTTATCCGGGAGAGGTTAGAACCACTGCTTGTTAGAACCACTGCGGTCAGAGTAGAACCACTGCTTCTCCACATGGAAAGGAGCCAGTTGAGGTGGTTTGGGCTTCTGATCAGGATGCCGCCTGGACGCCTCCCACTTGAGGTGTTTAGAGCACGCCCAACGGGGCAGAGACCCTAGGGCAGACCCAGGACACGCTAGAGAGAGGATGTCTCCCAGCTGGCCTGGGAACAGCTTGGTGTCCTCTCTGAAGACCTGGAGCAGGTGGCTGGGGAGAAGAAAGTCTGAGCTTCTCTGCTTGAGCTGCTGCCTCTGCGACCCGGACCTCTGGAACAGCAGTAGACGATGGATGGATGGATGTACTGTAATGGATGCTCGTATATAAGTTACAGTATACAGTACATGGGATATATCTTAAAGAATTTTAACCCACAAGTCAAATTTTCCTATTTTTCCCCAGATGCTTTTGGGGAGAAGTACTGTCAAGTTGTCTGCCATCCAGAGACCTGTTTTACAGCAGCCATTTTGAGTGAGAGAAGCACAGCTGTTAATAATGACTCCAACGATGGCTCTCTTTTGTTTAGGAACAGGCTGTTCCAGGTCAGTTGAATATACTGGAACTAAATGGTGTCTGCCATTGTACTAAAATTGAATGCCAAAATCATAAACTTTAACAAAAATTATTTCCAGTGGCATTCTGTGACGGAAATCCACAAAGTATTGTGTCAGAAGTTTCAGTTAGGGAGTCTTTGGTTCTTGAAAGATGGATCTACAAGCTGTTAATGGCAACTATTATTCTGGATAATTCTAAATAATGATTGTATTAATAACTGGCACCAGTATTCATTAACATATCACTGTGCTTAAGATTGCAAATTGAATATCTTCCTCTTCATAGACTTGAGTGCAAGTCAAATGAAGACTGCGAAACCAACATACTGTATTTTTCTGCTTGCCCTTGCCAAAGGTGAATCTAGTGAATAAGTCTTGTATATCTGGAGTCAGACTTTGTAGTTCAGTAAATGAAATGCTGCTCCAGCAGAGTTCCCTTATTTTTTTCTTGGCAAGTCTTTTTTTGGGGCAGCGTGATGGCGGAGTGGTTAGCACTGCAGCAGCACAGCAACTCACCCTTGGCCGGGGGATCCTGGGTTCGATCCCAGCCCCCGACTAACAGTGATCTGTGTGGAGTTTGCATGTTCTCCTCGTGTCTGCGTGGGTTTACTTCGGGATTTCTCCGGTTTCCTCCCACATGCCAAAAAACATGCAAGTTAGGTTAATTGGCATCAAACTGGGGATTCTAAATTGTCCTTAGGTATGACTGTGAGAGTGAATGGTTGTTTGTCTCTCTGTATTGGCCCTGCGATGGACTGGCGATCTGTCCAGGGTGTACCCTGCCTCTCGCCCAAAGATGCTGGGATAGGCTCCAGCCCCCCCGCGACCCGAAAAGGATTAAGCGGAAGAAGATGAATGAATGAATGAAAGTCTTTTTCTATGAGCTAAAAAAAATCATTATATATGCTGAATAATCCTGATAAACTATTAAAACAATTGATCAATTGATGTTTAGTTTTTATAACCCATTAGTTGAACAGTGTCCTCCAAGTGAAAGAAGCATATAAACTGCTCAGCTGAAGGCGACATGATTCATCTTCAGTCATAAGCTTTGGTCTGACAGGTAGATGAACAGTAGTACTAGGATGCCCTCACAGTTTGTTACAGAGAAAGTTGCTTGGTTCTCAGTTTAATAAGAACCTTAGAAGCAGCCATATCTTCTTGTAGTGGCTTTGAATAGCGGTCTGTGTTTTTCTCCTCAGCTCTCTCATCGTCTTGTGCTTACCTGCCTTTTTCCAAGCTTGATGTAGACTGAGCCTCTCCAGGACTTTACCCTTGTACACACACTAATGGACGACTTGTACAGACAGGCTTCTGATGCCACTGTTGCATTTGCTCATATTTTCTCTGGCATATGGTATCCATCGCAGCAACTGTATATTCAAGTGTGAATTCTCCGCATGTCCCTGGTGCTGGCCCCTGCAGGTCCATACTGACTAAATCAGCTCCACATACAGTATAGCAGTGTTGTAAACAGAAAACAAGGAATTGTAATTTTGCTTTTTTATAGTTTTTTCTGGCCAGAACTGCAGTGCTTTGAAAGACTTTGCATTTCTAATGTACTTTAGTCACATAACTCCCCACAAGCAGAATTTTAAAATGGATTTATAGAATATATTTAGATCATGATATCTGGTTGTGCTATGTTGTTATTTAAAATAACAAACCATTCCTATCAGTATTTCATACCAGGAACCACAGCATGATGATACCTGCCTGCTGCTGGACACAAGGCCTATGCCCTTCACTTAGTGCATTTACAGTGACCACCTGTATCCTGGTTTTGATTAGATTTTATAAGTATCCCATTTATCTGATCTGCATTTAAACACCGTATCCCAGTTTGAGAAATTGGGATATTCTGCCTGGAGTACTGTGAAAGTAAGCAAGACAGTAATGCATATAAACACCGTAGCTCAGATACTGACGGTTGCATGCAGGAAAAGAGGTTTTCCACTGTTGGTTGGGCCTTCATGGGAATGACAACATCATACTGGCAGCTGTCAAAGCTAGGGACATGTCCTCTGTATTCTGTTGCTGGTTTCTTCTGTCGCTAATAATAAGGTGGAAAGACAAACTTGAAAAGCAATGGGTTTTTTTTCCACAATATTTTTATTGAACCTTTTTTACAAACATGGCACAAACAATCAAACACTAACACTGAAGTAATTTTAAAATTTAAAAAAAACTAACTACAAAAAAAAAGTACTAAAAACACCAACAGCCATTAACAAAGGCTAGTCAACAACAATGCTCCTCTGTTTAGTCTAGGTAATCTATTACATAAGAATACATAATATACATTCACCAGTTTGGAATTTGCAAGGTCCACACATATCATTCACCTTCTTCTTCAGAATTTATGTTTAATTTCTTTACAAAATCAATGAAAGGTCTCCATATATTCTCAAACACATTTTCCTTTGATTTCAGTATATATGTTATTCTTTCTAGTGGAAGGTTTAACATCTGTCTTAACCACTGAGTCACATCTGGTCTACGAGTCTTTTTCCACAATAGTGCAATACATTTTTTGGCATCAAGCAAACCGAGGTCTATGAATGCTCTTTCACTCTTATTAAAGTTATGTTTTTCTGGATACAGACCCAACAAAAACAGTTTAGGGTTCAATGTGAATTGTTTGGAAATTATTTTTTCAATTGTTACCCTCACCTCTTCCCAAAACATTCTGATTTTTCTACATTCCCATAAACAGTGAAACAGGGTTCCTTTACTTTCCATACATTTTGTGCATGTATCTGGTATGTTTTTGTTATATCTATTTAACTCCACTGGTGTAACATACATCCGCATTAACCATTTAAATTGTATCAGTTTAAGATGTACATTTATTCATTTGGTTTGGGCTCCTGCACAAGCCATTTCCCATTGTTCCTCCGAAATTTCAATTTGCAGGTCTTCTTTCCAATTATTCAGTCTTTTCTGTGAGTTTTCACTTGAGAATAGTGTCGATGAGTTATAAAACTCTGAAATAATACCCTTTCTCTTACTATCTTTAGTCAAAAAATTTTCCAAGGATGAATAAATAGGTCGGGTGAGAGCATTATTTTGATTTGATCGAATAAAATTTCTAAGCTGAAGATATTTAAAAAAATGTGTTTTATTAAGATTGAATTTAATCCTCAGTTCTTCAAAAGACATTATGTTATCTGAACGTGACAAATATAAGTCTTGAATCTTTTGAATCCCTTTTAAATTCCATACTTTAAATACAGCATCCGCTCTCCCTGGTGTAAAATATTGATTGCCCCATATTGGGCTAAATTGTGACAATAAGTGTGGTTCTTTTAAATATTTTTTGGTTTCACACCATATTTTGATCATGTGCTTTACAATTGGGTTTTTAACTTGTTTCTGTAATTATTTAGCCGAGTCTGAGTATATGAATAAGGGAAGAGGTAAAGGTAAATTGTATGATTCCATTTCAGTCCAGTGAGGAGGATCATTTGATGAAAAATAATATGTCATAGACCTCAGTTGTGCTGACCAGTAATACAACATAAAGTTTGGACATTTCAGACCTCCACGATCAAATGGTAAATATAGTAAGGACAAACGTAATCTAGCCTTCCTATTGTTCCATATAAATTCCACTAACTTTTTTTTAATTCTTGAGAATAGATCTGAAGGTGGTGGTAAAGGAATGTATTGAAATAAATAAAGTATTTTTGGTAAGATATTACTTTTAAGTATATTAATTCTCCCGATCATCGACATTGGTAGTGACATCCATCTCTGAAGTAACTCATTAATATCTGTCATTAAGGCTTCATAGTTGGCACTGGAGACTGATTCTAGCTTAGGCAAAATTTGAATTCCTAAATATTTAAACTGATTTACAACATTAAATTGATTTACCTCAGGAGCTGGGTGATTTCTCTGGGTCTCATTTAGCATTAATATTGAAGATTTAGTTTTATTTATTTTATATCCTGATATTTCCCCAAAGTACTTTATTAAATTTAACAAGGTCGGAATTGATTTTTTTTAAAATTCGACATAAACAAAATTATGTCATCGGCATACAGGGAGATTTTATGTTCTGTTGGTCCTACTTTAATTCCATATATATTTGTGGATGTAAACGTACTGCCATCGCTAAAGGTTCAATTGCCATAGTAAACTAACTAACTAACTAACTAACCTGCACTTATATAGCGCTTTTCTAGTCACAAAGACCACTCAAAGCGCTTTCATTAATACTAACCCTCTATTCTAAGGGCCTATAGGAAACAGATATCTAGGGACAATTTAGAACAGCCAATTAACCTAACATGCATGTTTTTTGGCATGTGGGAGGAAACCGGAGAAATCCCGGAGTAAACCCACGCAACACGGGGAGAACATGCAAACTCCACACAGATCACTGTTGGTCGGGGGCTGGGATCGAACCCACGATCCCCACAATCCCCCGGCCAAGGGTAAACTGTGCTGCCGCAGTGCTAACCACTGCGCCACCGTGCAGCCAAACAATAAGGGTGAAAGTGGACAGCCTTGTCGACATCCTCTATTGATCTTTATTGATTTTGAGATATTGCTGTTTGTTAGGATTTCTGCTGTAGCATTATTGTATATTATCTGAACCCATTTTATGAAATTATTTCCAAGTCCAAACCTTTGTAGGGCTTCAAAAAGATAGGGCCATTCGACCCTATCAAAGGCCTTTTCGGCGTCCAATGATAGGAGAGCTGTATCCGGTGCTTCTTTATTGGAATAAATAATATTAAATAGTCTTCTTACATTATGGAAGCCTTGTCTTCCCATTATAAAGCCATTCTGATCTTGGTTAATAATATTTGGTAATATTTTTTGTAGTCGTCTTGCTAAAATTTTACAGATTATCTTAAGGTCAGCATTTAATAGGCTTATTGGTCTCATGTTTTCACATTTATTAAGATAAGATAAGCCTTTATTAGTCCCACAACGGGGAAATTCCAGGATTGCAACAGCACAGGGATAGCAACACTCAGAGCAACAATCAGAAGGCAAGAAAAAAACAAGCAAGCAAGAGCAGCTAATATACATATGTACGTATTACTATAAAATATATATATATACACACACACACAGACACACAGTGCAGAGCATTGTAGCTGGATGGAATAAATATATGAATATATGAACACACAGTGCAGAGCATTGTAGCTAGATGGAATAAATATGTAAATATATAAACACCCACAGTACGGAGCATTGCAGCTAGGTGGAATAAATATGCAAGTATATAAACACACACAGTGCGGAGCAATGTAGCTAGATGGAATAATATGTAGATATATAAATATATAAACACACCCAGTGCTGAGCATTGTAGCTAGATGGAATAAATATGTAAATATATAAACACACACAGTGCAGAGCATTGTTGCTAGATGGAATGAAACAGCATAACCGTCTACTTAGTTATCCTACATGGTATAATTATGTGCCCATACATATTCTCACCCTCCATAGCGACCGGTATGTTCCTAGTTGTATGCCGGAGGGGACCATTGTGTAAGTCTATTGCATCTTTTGCATTCAAAAAACTATTAGTTTGTTACGTCTTTTTGCTATCTCTGCGAGCAGCCCTGCTTAGGTTGGTTTACCAACCTAAGCAGGGGGTTGGTAGGGGGTTTAAATTAGGGGGTTTACCTGGTTTTGGCAACAGTACAATTAAGGCATTATTCATGTATGGTTGTAAATTACTATTTTGAAATGCTTCTAAAACCATTTCCAAAAGTGGTTTTATTAATTTATTCTTAAATTTTTTATAGAGGTCAACTGGAAGACCATCTGGTCCTGCTCTTTTTCCTGATTTCATATTATCAATGGCTAGCCCAACTTCTTCTTGACTAATTTTAGACTCCAGTATCTCCCTGTTTTCATTTGGAATACACGGTATAGATAATCCATCTAAAAACCCATTTAGTTTTGTTAAGTCAGTTTCATTTTTTGTATCATATAGTTTTTCATAATAATCTCTAAAGGCATTATTAATTTCTGAAGGATCTATGACTACCTGTCCGTTACTTATAATACTGGTAATTGGTGTTTTAAATTCTAATTGTTTAATCTGCCATGCCAATAATTTTCCTGATTTTTCACCTTGTTCATAAAAAGTTTGCTTCAATCTTAGAAGACTCGAGGCAGCTCTATTCGCTGATTTTTTGTCATATTCAGCTCTCAGAATTAGTAATTCGTTCTCTAACTGTGGGTTACTTCCTGCATACACTTTTTCTTGAAGAATTTTTATTTTACTTTCCAACTGGACTCTCTCCTCTCGAGTTTTCTTAGATTTTGAACCTGTATAACTAATAATATGCCCCCTTATAAAAGCTTTGAAAGCCTCCCACTTTATACATGCTGATGTTTGTGTAGTATTGATATCAAAGAACTCATCTATCTGTTTTTCTATGTACTTAACAAATTCCTCATCCTGAAGCCATTTATGCTGAAAATGCCACCTACCTGGATCCTTTGTCAATTTCTTATCTACATATATTAGACAGCAGGGTGCATGATCAGAGATCACGATGTTATCATAGAAACAGTTTTGAATCTTGGACCTTAATTCTGTGGAGATCAAAAAGTAGTCAATACGTGAGAATGTCTTATAGGTATTAGAATAACAAGAATAGGCTTTGACTTGTGGTTTCATTTCTCTCCATCTATCTAGCAATCTCAATTCTTTCATAAAATGATTAATGGTCATCCTGCATCCATTGTGCGTACAGTCCAGTCCTGTTGATCTATCTATACTGGGATTCAATGCACAATTAAAATCCCCTGCTATTATATGTTGCCCTGTAAGTGATGCTAAAGTAAGAAATAAATTAACGAAGAAGTTTTGATCATCAGTATTGGGACCGTATAAGTTCACCAGATTTATATTTTCTAATAACAAAGATCCTTGGATGATTAGATATCTTCCAAATTTGTCTCCAATTACATTTTTCACTTGAAATGGGACTGTTTTATGTATGAGAGTCATAACTCCCCTAGCTCGGGATGAAAATGATGAGGTGAACACATTTCCTTGCCATCTTCTCCTAATTCTTTTTACATCCTCCTCTATTAGATGAGTTTCTTGTAAAAACACAATTTTTGAATCTTATGTCTTTTATTTTATTCATAACTTGTTCAAGTTTTTTTTAGATTTTGTAGACCTCTGCAATTCCATGAAGTTAAATTAAGATTAACGCTTTGATCTATGATCAATAAGGAGTTTGAGATTACCTTGCAATATAAACATGCTCATACAGAGAAGCAAAAACATGGATGGTTGAACATTCATCCTACAAACTACACAAAAACAATTTCCCTTTCTCCACATTCGTGGTAATCCCCCCAAAATCAAAAAAAATTCCATCTCCCGTTATAGCTAGTGACTGTTCCACACCTGCGAGGATCAGTCAAACCACTCTCTCTTTCTCCTCTCAATCACCCTGACTCTACTACTTTTTTAATGACATTAACTCTCTTCTGTAGTTTTTCCAACATAACTTCAAAGTTTTATAGCAACTTTGTACATCAGAGCTTTTTTTTTTTTTATATAATACAATCTGTTTTTTGTAGACATGTTATATGTTTCAGATCAATCAGATGCCTGTACAAATGCTTAAATGTTCTACCTTTATCATGTTCATGCTTAGCTCCCACCAGTCTCCTCCTGGATCTGCTTAATGAGCTCCTGAGCCTCTTGAGGGGTCTTGAAGGTGTGGGTTCCTTCCTTATATGTGACCAGCAGTCTTGCCGGATGAATCACTCCGTGACGAATCCCGAGGTTGCGCAGCTCTTTACGGGCGGGGTCGAACTGCCTCCTTAATTGTTGAATTCCTGTGGCCAAATCTGGGTAGAACCGCACCTGTTGATCCTGGTATTTAATTTCTCCTTTAGCTCGCGCCGCGTTGGTGACCGTCATCTTGTCTCTGTAGCTGAGGAACTTCATAATCAGCGTCCTCGGTGGCGTCTTATCATCTGTCGGTGGGCCGATTCGGTGAGTGCTCTCTAAGTCGACCGATGACTGCAGGTCCGCGTTGTTCAGCGCTTCTGGAATCCACTTTTCCAAAAAGGAACATGTGTCCCGTCCCTCCGCTCCCTCCGGGAGACCCACCAGCCTCAAATTATTCCATCGCGAATGTGATTCTAAGTTCAGGACATTATCTTCCAGACGTTTACATTTTAATTCCAGTGTTTGCACCTTTGATTGTAGGCTGGTGACGTCATCTTCAGCGCTTGAGATTCGGAGCTCCGCCTGCGATACTCGTTCCATACAGTCGCTTATTTCCTTTCTCATTCCTTCTGTCGCTGCTATAATCCCATCAAATTTAGACGAAAAGTCTGCTCTCATGGAGCTGATGGCAGCAAGCACCGCATTTGTCCCCTCCTCAGCAGTTACTGCTCCACCGCTGGCTCCCTCCTCCGTCATAGTCTCTGGAGATTTTTCTGCTTCGTCACGAGCGTGGAAGTCTGTTAGTTTGGATTGTTTTGTCGAATTACTTTTTCCTCCGCCTAATTTCCCAGCCTTAGTCTTTACCATATTTGCGCCTAAATGCTGGGATAGGTTTTTTTCCAATTAAGAGAGTTTTAGCCTACTTTTTATTTTTAGGAGCAGAGCAGCGTGAAACACGTCTTCTTACGTGGCCGCCATAACCGGAAGTCCTTGATCAAGAAAGTTGATAACACTTGTGTGATACCTTTTACCGCTAACTCAGGCTTTTTTATTGCCTGCTGGTCTAAGCCCAAAGGGCGGATTGTGCTCTGGGTCAGTCTGTCCGTCTGTCCCACTTTTGTGTACTCAGCTCCTCCTACAGTTTTGTTCCGATTGTTTTAAAACTTGGTACCATGGTTTGATATACACTAATGATGCACATATTGCCATATTGCAGTTTGGTTTTGATTGGAGGATTTTTGCAGGAGTTGTAGCCCCTGACCTATGACCTCTTATTTCACCTCACTTAATAGACAGCAGCTGTCTTGTGAAATCGACTCCTACAGTTTTATTCTAAATGTTTTGAAACTTGGTATCATGGTTTGATATACTCCGATGATGCGCATACTGCAATTTGACTCTCATCGGGTGACCTTGAGGTCAGAGGTCAGATTTTTCCTAAATCTTCTGAACACAATAACTACTGAAAGAATTGATGTAGCCTTTTCAAATCGATACAGTAGTTGTATCTAATACACATCTTGGACGACTTGCACTCTGACCTGACTATGGGTTTGGGTCAAGTTGTCAAAGTTCAAAGTTAACATTCCAGTTGCACTATGGTAAATAGTAAATGCTACATTTACTATTACTATAAAATGAGTAAAGCTAGGCCCACCAAAACTGGTACACAGGTTCACCTTGGAATCTTGACCTCTGACTATGGGTTTGGGGTCAAAAGGTCAAAAGTCAAGGTTAACATTCCCCAGGCCTCATTAGTTTACAAGGATTAAAGCTAGGGTCACCGAACTTGGTACACCGGTTCACCCGTGGCCCTGAAGTGTTAGTATGGTTTTGACATTTCAAGATCAAAGGTCAACATCAAAATGGCTTATAAACAATATCTCAAGAACAAAGAAAGCTAGTTTCACTAAACTTGCTACACAGGTTCACCTTGGGATCCTGACCTGACTATGGGTTTGGGGTCAAAAGGTCATAGGTTAAGGTTAACATTCCTTATGCCTTATTACTGTACGAGTAAAGGTAGGGCGACCAAACCTGGTACACAGGCCTGTTACGCCAGCGTGTTTTAGAAGCAAGCAGTGTGGAACTTGTTTTTAGCGATGAGAAAAATAATGTGACACAACATAAGCTTTAAAAAGTCAAATGTTGCTGTTGTAGGAGTTATTTGTGTTTTAATATTGAAATCGCTGCTTAAGCACAAAACTTAGTTTTAAATGTTTTTTTTGCTTTCCTCAGCTATCCGTTGTGGTCCGCCATGTTTAGGAAGTCGTCCATGGGCTATAAAAAAGTCGCACTGCCGCCTCTAGTGGCCTGGCATAGTTACTACAATACCTTTTTTTGCGGCTCTATTACACTGCAGTGGTGAGTTAAATTTGTGTTTATTTTGAAAACAAAGCCTTATCTCGAAATTCTGGCAAATTAAAAGTTGAGAAAGTATGGCAATACAATGATTCAAGCCTTTAGTTCCACTTAATTTTGACCGGGTGAGTTGAAACATACAGGCGGACAGATACACATAACCAACCACACACAGACACATTGAGTGATTACCGTATGTCTCCCATTTTCACCAAGGCATAATGACACTCCTTTTACATGAGTACAATTTCTGGCTGCTATACCCACCTGTGATCATACAGTTTTAAGTATGCGTGAGTTAATTACTACAGTATTATAAATGTTTTCACACACACACACACACAGAGATTAGAACTAGAGAGAGAGAGAGACTGCGTTGGAGAATGTTGATAGTTTTAAAATGCATTTATTTTATGTGTCAGTGGATTGTTTTTTAATTTATTTACCTTCCCCTGCCAAACAAAAAAAAAATACTGATCCAGTTACATTGCCTGGATCAAACCCAATACCGATACTAAAACATCGGATCACAATTTGATCTCAGAGTTGGATCGGATAGTGAAGTCATGGCTTGAATGGGATGAACATCTGGAGCTGCTTGTGGCACATGCTTCCCAGTCTTTGCCTTTCATTGAGTGGTTTCCACTCAATGGACCTCCCCTGTATAAATTAAGGTTAAATTAAAAAAAAAAATTCCCTCAATTTTAGAGTTCCATATAGTGACTGTCCAGCAATCACTCTAAGAAATGGTGTGAAATCTAAGATTGTGCTGAACAAAAATTAGAGTGAACATCATAATTAACCCAATGACTGCCACAGGCACTCCATTGCGCCATAATCCCCTAGTGGTCAAGATTTTTTTCAAGAAAATATTCAGTTCAGATGTTGATGATTGAAAGTGGTAAGAGATAATGGCTTACTGTCAAGTACAAAGATGTAGAATATTATCCAAAGTTTGAGATAGGAGTAAATTTACGCACCTAATTTGCATAATGCCATGGCAGCCATATCAAATTACATAACTTTCAGTCAAAAGTGGACTGTGGACATACTTACACAAAGAATGGTTTTGCTTTTTGTCACCGTTTCTTGTTTTGGGCATTTTGTTATCTTATCTTCAAAGTATATGAACCAGAAAATCAGTACAATGTAAACAAACAAAGACATTCGTCACTTACCGCTGGCCGGGCGGCTCGCTTGCTTTGTCCTTTTGCGGCATCCTGGTCGTTATTTTATATGTTCTGTTGGTCATTTTATTTTTCTCCCTCACATCCAGAAACTGTTATGATTATTCCACCGCAATTTTGCTTTTATCCCACCGCTATTTATCTTATATGACGACACGGAACCAGCACGATTGTTCTCTCCAGTCACACGGCACTGGGGGCGATGGCAGGTGAACATCAACCAGCTTTGCCCTCCCTCTGTTATAACAAAATGTATATATTTACCTTCATAAGCTAAATAATCTCTTTTTAGAATCATAGTTGGCAAATTTGGGAGCAAATGTATGGCTCTGTCTTGCCATGGCGATGGCGAACATCAACATTCGTTTACAAACTCTTCTGTGGTGTCCAGAAGTGAGGTTTTAGGATGGTTCTATGTCCGCCTTAAGTCCTCCAAGGCAAGAGCAGTAAGTTATATATGTCTGCCACCTTGTGAGGTGAAATCCTTTGTACAACTTAAATCAACTGGGGCGTTTTGGCCATGTCATAAAACATCACATGACAGGCGCAGCACTGTGTCTGTGGCAGTGGGGGCACCATCTGTCAATGAAATCTTGCCACAAGAAGGGTTAAGCAAATAGAAAGTCATTTTCATTCTCTCTAATTTCCTTGTTTTCTTGCTCTCGCCCACTCTTAGCTTGCTGCATTCTTTCTTCCTCTGCATCCTCTTCCTCTGTGCCAGCTGTGCTGTTAAAGCTACTGCCTTATAGGAATATAATCAGCTCTGACTGCTTACTTACACACAAAGCAGTGCAGCTTCTTCTTTTCTGAACAAACATGTAAACATTGACAGTCACTTGGTTCATTTTAGCATTGACTGCAGATAACTAGCAGAACCTTGGCAGGTTCCCAAACTGAGAATAATGCAGATATAAACTGAGAATCAAGTGCAGAGGTGCTTTTGCACTGTGTCTGATGGTTGCTCATAGATGTGTTCACATCCAGCCAGGAGCTAAGTCCTAATTGTTTCTAGTTCCAGTGCTTCAGCTCTTACCTAAACAAAAGCCAAGCAACAGCTCACTTCCTCTGTTGTTTACAGGAAATGTTCGTCCTGCAAATGGTGAAAATATTTTCCTTCTTTGAAATGACAACTGAATGTGTCCATGTTTAGTTCAGGCACTCTACATTTGGTTTAACTCAGAGGCTTTTATCACGGTCTTCACAGTCTGAACCATTAGCTTTCAACCCCCTCTTTTTTTCAAATCAACATTAGTCACAGCTCAGCAATGCTGGGAGCTCGTCAAGGCTCTCTGGCTGCCCGATGTCCTTGCATCGCTCTTGGTGCATCCTCTTCTTGGATATTTTTGAAGAGAACAGTGGGCCAATCAGATTGAACAAGCACAAAAGAGGGATTGATTACATCCAGCCCTGATGCTCTTTGCAGCAGAGCAATGCAGAGTTAAAGGAAAATTGACATGGGCTGAAAATAAGGACTACGTGGGGAAATTGACATTTTTTTTCCTCCCTCTTTTTGCCTAAAAGACTTCACTGTGGAGCATTGGTGGGTGGACTAGATTTAGAGAGAAGGACATGTGTTTTGATCAGCTCCAAACACGTGACCCTCATCCTGGGAAGCCCCTCTCAAGTGTGTGTGTTAGCCTTCTGTGTGCCTTTAGGTGGCTTGCTGGATCTGGAAAGCTTTCTAGGAGGTTTGGCTGTTTCACCTGATGATGCAGTCAAAAACATAGTATCTGCAGAAGTATTGAATAGATCAGGGGTGGGCAAACTTTTTAGCTCAGAGGCCACATTAAGTTTAAAGTTTGGCAGAAGGGCCAGGCGATTATCAGATAGTTGGTGGAGTGTTTGTGTGAACTAAAATAAAGTGCATGTAAAAGCCGTTACCTGAAAGTAAAAGAAAACTTACCTTCAGTTTCAGTGAGAACAGTATTGTTGGTTACCCTTTTTGCAAGTGCATCAAAGTGCATCAAAGTTTGGTGTCAGTTTGGTTGTGGCAATTCTCAGGACAGATCTGAGGTTGTTCATCGGTTAGCTGGGATCTGTGGGGAGCTTTGTCAGTGTTCACGCTGAAGGTCTGCTCACACACGTAGATGAGCCAAACAACACCAACATCCTCTGTGCCATCTTCCGAATGTTTGGGAACTTGGCTTCACTAATTGAAGCATAAAACTCATCCAGTTTAAAGGAGTTGAACTTCTCCTTAAAGAGAGTCACACTGAAGATCGATCAGTTCCAATTACATATCCTGCAGTGCTGTTTCAGTCTTGACAGAGGACATGACACAAGCTGTTCAAAATTAGAACCGATGGCAGAATTCTCCGTGCAGGTCATCCAGTGATCTGCTGTATTTCTTCATATGTTGAGGGGCCTCTCTCAGTGTCCCGAGTGTGGGAAAATGGGCAAATGATTTGTATGACATTTGCCTTGAGAATAAAGTCAGCTTGGCTTTGAAGGCTCTCACATTCATGTACATGACATGTAGAAACTGATCTTTCCCTTGTAGCTTTACATTCAGCTCATTCATGCGTGCCAGTATGTCCTTAGCAAAAGCAAAATCATAAAACCAAGGCTTGCTGGCTTTTGCTAATTTGAATGTCAGCAAATAACTTGCCTTGGTGCTTGACTCTTTAATTGTAGCTTGTCGAAGAAAAATATTTCGCCGAGTTTGTAAATTGGCTGCCAACCTCTGAGCAGTAGCCACCTGTCTTTGCTTTGATTGGTTGCTAGCGTAGTTGGCATGCTTGGTGGAAAAGTGGAGGCTGAGCTGTCCACTCCTTATTAAACACTCGGCACTCACTGTCGACTTTTCTTTGGTCCACTCATTGTTAAGCTGGCTTTATACTTTTCACGTCTATGATGCATCTACCTACGCCAAGGCCAGCAGCTAAGCGGCTGCGTGCTTCATTAGTGTCTACTGTGCAACCAAATGTTTAACGCATGCACATAACCATCGTCTGTAGTTTTATCCCACCCTAATTGGTGGCACAGATGCGCTAGACCAGACTCCAGTTGGGCTGTGTGATATGACAAAAATTTCATATCATGATATAAGTCATCTTATATCACGATAACGATATATATCACAATATATATTTTCTGTAAATTCTACAGTTTAGATAATCACATAAAATGGACCATCTCTCTTTTTTAACTTTTTTACATACATACTTTTTTTACACTCATAATTTCGCAGTGGTGCTATAAAATTGTTTTTTAATGTGCATTTGAGACTTGATTCTCATAAATTTCAGTTTTTTCTTCTAGATCATATCATATGAATAAAAATTAAACTTCAGTAAGTTAAATATTTCCTGAGCCAGAGGAGAATAGCGAAAAAAAACAACATAAAAACATTTCTGAAAATGAGAAAATTACCCACTGCTGCCATCTACAGATATAAATTAGCTGTTAATTTAAATCAGTGAAAAATCTGATGTAGAGCTGCAGCCTGATGACTGCTGTTCTGGCCTGATTTGACCTATTTGCATCTTTGTAAAAATATTTCCATGTGGAAAACATCCCCGCCTTCAGGTTCCTGGGCACACACATCTCCTCTGACCTCTCCTGGACTGCCAACACCAAGGCCCTGGTGAAGAAAGCTCAGCAGCAGCTGTACTTCCTCTGTGTTCTGAGGAAGAGCAACCTGGACCAGAAGCTGCTGCTGGCCTTCTATCGCTGCTCAGTGGAGAGCATGCTCACCTACTGTCTGGGTGTGTGGTATGCCAGCTCCAAGACCGAGAACAGGAAGGCTGTGCAGAGGGTTGTCAGCACAGCCCAAAAAATTATCGGTGGCCCTCTGCTCTCCCTGGAAGACATCTCCAGATCCTCCCGTCTCAGAAGGAGCAAGGCCATCACAGAAGACCCCTCACATCCCACCCACCACCTGTTCAACCTGCTTCCCTCTGGATGCCTGTTCAGCTTGATTAGGTCCCACACCTCCAGACTGACAAACAGTTTCTTACCCTGGGCCATCCGAACTGCAAACAGTCAGAGGCCCCACTCCGCTCACATGCTCAGAACTGAGGACCTTTACAAATAATTATCACAATAACTCACCTGTCTTTGCACCCCGCACTTTCATGTTCATTGACCCATTTGTCAAACCACTACTGTGTATTTTCTCCATAATCCTTGGGCCACTTTACTCAATTGTGTGTCTGCACTCTGCACTCTTATGCACATAGTTCCATTCATGAAGCCACTACCATACCTGTGTATATTTCCATAATCCTGGGCTGTTTTTATTTTATTTTTATTTCAGTCATGCATTTGTGTGTTCTGTAACCATGTTTTATCTAATCCTTCTCTCTTACTTTATTGCGCAGTATCCTGGTGGAGCACTCACAATTTCGTTGCACTGTACTACTGTACAATGTCAACAAAGCCTATTCTAAGTCTACTACTTAGAATTAAGTATAGGAATAAGGCAGTGGTTAACAGGTGGGATTGTAAGAGACATAGAGGTTTTACTGTAGTTTTAGCTGTTTTTTTTGCGCTTACATGCAGGACCTGCCACACTGCGTGCTCGCTCTGTGTGAGCCATCTTGAGTTGTATGGATGAGTATGAAGAGGTGAAGAAAACACTTTTGGAAAGATCACAGGTCCGGATAACATCCCCCCAGAGGTCTTTAAAACCTGTGACTTGGATGATATTATTCTGGCCCTTTGTAATCTTGCACTAATGAATGACGGCAAAATAAACCAGTGGTCGGTTTCTAATATCATTCCACTACCTAAATTGTTAGCTTGGGAACCGTGACTAGGATTCTTTGATTTAGCTCTCAGGTGTTTCTTAGAATTTAGTCTGCTGGCTGGATCATTAGCTTCCCCAATCATACAACAGTGATCTTTAAAAAAAACTCACAAGAAGGTCTACATTATCTTCAGAAGGGAGTAAAAAAATTAAAAAGAGAAGAAAACTTTTATCGCAGAATCATCAGTAAAACGACTACGTTTGACACATACTTGAGAGGAAGGCTTTGAGTTAAATAAAACAAAAGAGATGGATTTATGGTCACTGAAAACAACTTCACTTATTTTTACATGGTCAAGGGTGACACCGTAAGTGAAGACCAAGTCCAAAACATGTCCTTCAGTGTGAGTAGAGTCAGATATATGTTGAACAAGGTTGTACAAGTCATTAAGCCCAAGAATTCCTTTATAGTGCTGTTGGTTGAAACATCAATATGAATGTTAAAGTCTCCAACAATGATTATTCTACCTAGTTTGATGGTGGAAGATAAAAAGTCCTGAAAGTCAGAAAGGAAGGACATAGCAGGCCCAGGTGGACGATATATTAAAATACAGTACAGGGGCTAAGCATGGCCAATTTTGATCATGATCATCTCAAATGAGTTGCAGGATCTTGTAAAGATCACCTGGCATATGAATGACTTTTTAAAAATAATAGCAGTTCCACCTCCATGGCCAGAAATCCGTGGTACTGTGGGTGACCCCCACAGCCTTCGGGTCAAGCAGAGCGCTCAGCTGGAGCAATTAGCAGAACAGTGAGATGTATGAACTGATATCAATAGGCAGCCTCTCTTTGTCTAATTCCGGAGCCAGTAATCCTGCTATTGATATGTGTGACTCTAATGCAAATGTCCCATGCATTCCTGCTTACTGTGATGCTAATATGCCATGCATGCATTGTCTGTGGTTGAGTATATAAGCTGACTGTATATGCCTCACCATAGCTCTCTCACTTGCTTTCTGACCACTTGCATTGCCTGTTTGCTGACTAGAGACAGAGGGCTCGCTCCAGCGCGCTCCCACAGCGCTGGGGTGAACCCTCGTGTTGGAGGATGAATAAAACACCCTTTTAAACTTCAGTTCGCCGTGTCCTGCCTGCACTCATTCCGTGCCCCCATCAGGGTTCCCTTATTGCATCCGCCACACTAGTGACCCCGAATACAAGAACACGCTGACGACGAAAGAACGCAGCCCCCGGCGGTGACTCCGACGACAAGCGAACGCAGCTGTCTGACGCAAATGGACTGCCCTCCCTTCTGCCACACGGGAGACCTCGACGCAGAACCAACACCAGGCGAACTCCCTCGGAGATCATCCACGACTGGGAAAGCTGCAGAAAGCGTCATTGTGCGACCCTCGCCTGAGATCTGGACATCCACGCTGGGACCGGCCGAGGGACAAAGATCGTCTACTCCCTCTCACCGCTCCTCCACATGACCCGGCACGAGCGAACGACAGCAACAGCCAAGGCAGGGAGGACCATCGGCGCCGACGACGCTGATTTCCAGCAAGCTCCCTGACCCTGACCCACCTCTCAACAGCGGACCACCCATGCACCGAACCCCCGCACGCACACCGGGGGGTTACGAGGACAGCGCACCACGCACGGGACAATACCGGCTCTACAGACTGCCATCGTCCTCCGCCGCTGCACACGCCCGAGAAACACAGCCGACCGCCATCCTCGGAACCTTCAGGGCTGCTCACACACCTGAAGCAGACACGCAGCACACAGGACTTTGTATGGGTCTCAGCCACGGCGCACAATGGGAATTCAGCCGTCAGCTGTCCCTGAGGGCTTTAGGGCTGCGCGCGCACCTAAAGCCAACACGCCAAGTCCCTCACACAGCTTCAACTCCTGTTTTTTCTTCATGGCTGCTACACGTCCTCACAGTACTGAACCGCGAGAGGAGTCAGAGACAAATTTTTCTTCTCACAGCCGCTGTGGATCTCCGCCACGTTCAACGGGACAGCCCCTCAACATCGTGGATCCACATGCAATTTTTGCGCGGCCCGGACAACTTTGCCAGCCCGGGCCGGCACTCGCTACCCCTGCCCTCCTCCCTCCCCCTCCTCCGGCACAGAGCTTTTCCTGCAGCTTGCTTCCAAAGCCGGACAATCGACGCCTCAGCCCCCTGCTGAGCCCTCTGGGGGGGGGGGTGACCCCCACAGCCTTCGGGTCAAGCAGAGCGCTCAGCTGGAGCAATTAGCAGAACAGTGAGATGTATGGACTGATATCAGTAGGCCAGGGGTCACCAACGCGGTGCCCGCGGGCACCATGTCGCCCGCAGGGACCACATGAGTCGCCCGCAGGCCTGTTCTAAAAATAGCACAACTCGCAAGTGAGCTGCGTCTAAGATGTAATTTTTTCTGCCGCTATTTTTTAAAATCACACTTGCATTTATATAGATTTTAAAATGACAATGTCTTAAAAATAAAAAAAATGAAAATATGTTTATTATACGTAAAGTTAAGGTGAACTCTGACCTAGTTCAAAGGTCAGTATTGTGCGCATGACAAAACCTTCGCGCTGGAGCGTAAGCTAGCGGGCAGTGAAGATGGTGAACGCAGTGCTGTTTCCTAGCCCAAAAAAAAAGACAAAAAATTTATCATTTTCAAAGTGAGCGGGAGGATGAGTTCTTTTTTACTACCGTGAAAGGAAGCTGCGTGTGTTTCATTTGCGAGGCGACGGGGAAGCGGCACTTCAACGCGTCATGAAACTGCTGCCCACTCTTTTTTTTTTTTTGTATACGTAGGTAGATTTGTTCTGCAGTCCGGTGACAAGCCACCAGCTGCCGGTCGCAAGCGCCCCTTAACTCCCTAACCTGCATGTTTTTGGCATGTGGGAGGAAACCCACGCAAACACAGGGAGAACATGCAAACTCCACGCAGATCACTGTTGACCGGGGGCAGGGATCGAACCCACGATCCCCGCGATCCCCCGGCCGAGGGTAAACTGTGCTGCCGTGGTGCTAATCACTGCGCCACCGTGCATATAAGCACTCTCAGTGCTTGTTTAGCTTCTTCTCATGAAAGGACAGCGCTGGTTATTACTCAAGCATGATTCTTGGCAGGAACTGTATGGATATACAGTAATTCCAGTGAAGAAGAACACACAAAAGTGTGTTTATTAAATGTAACAGATTTTGAGCAGAATTGCAGTAGATTTGTTCAGTTAAAAATGTGATAAGATTTATTTAATATGAAAGTTGATTTTTCTTAAATGTTGCATAACTTTTTCAAACATGGTTCAGCATAGTTCATGAATTAAAAGGGTTTAGTTTTTTATGGTTAAAAGGGACTGGTGAAAACTGGACATTTTTTTAATGAAATGTAGAAGTGATCATCTGAACAATTGCTGAGATTAATAAAAATAAAGTACTGAATATTGATCTTGTCTGTTACCCACTCTTAAGTTATTGATAATTATTTATTTGTGTGTGTGTGTGTGTGTGTGTGTGTGTGTGTGTGTGTGTGTGTGTGTGTGTGTGTGTGTGTGTGTATACACACTACCGTTCAAAAGTTTGGGGTCACTTAGAAATTTCCTTATTTTTGAAAGAAAAGCACTTTTTTTCAATGAAGACAACTTTAAACTAATCAGAAATACACTCTATACATTGCTAATGTGGTAAATGACTATTCTAGCTGCAAATGTCTGGTTTTTGGTGCAATATCTACATAGGTGTATAGAGGCCCATTTCCAGCAACTATCACTCCAGTGTTCTAATGGTACAATGTGTTTGCTCATTGCGTCAGAAGGCTAATGGATGATTAGAAAACCCTTGTGCAATCATGTTAAGTCTACAATGCTGTAATTGTTGCAAATGGAGGATTCTTTGACGAAAGCAAAGTTTGAAGGAAAAAATTATTATTTCAAATACAAATCATTATTTCTAACCTTGTCAATGTCTTGACTATATTTTCTATTCATTTTACAACTCATGGTGGTAAATAAGTGTGACTTTTCATGGAAAACACAAAATAATTGTCTGGGTGACCCCAAACTTTTGAACGGTAGTGTGTATGTATATATATACTGTACACAATTTGTTATTTTAGAGGAGTGTGTCAAGCTGGTGCCCTTCACATGACTCGATACCCATGAAGTAGCTCTCTTGGTTTCAAAAAGGTTGGTGACCCCTGCAATACGCAGCCTCTCTTTGTCTAATTCCGGAGCCAGTAATCCTGCTATTGATATCTGTGACTCTCATGTAAATGTCCAATGCATTCCTGCTTACTGTGACGCTAATATGCCATGCATGCATTGTCTGTGGTTGAGTGTTGAGTATAAAAGCTGACTGTATATGCCTCACCATAGCTCTCTCACTTGCTTTCTGACCACTTGCATTGCCTGTTTGCTGACTAGAGACAGAGGGCTCGCTCCAGCGCGCTCCCACAGCGCTGGGGTGAACCTTCGTGTTGGAGGATGAATAAAACACCCTTTTAAACTTCAGTTCGCCGTGTCCTGCCTGCACTTATTCCGTGCCTCCACACCGGGTACACTTATTTCATCCGCCACAGTACACTGAAAAAGAAACAGTCTCTAGGACATAGTTGTAGAAGATGTGTAACATCATTCTCATGCTGCCATGTCTCAGAAATAAACATAAAATCCAATTGCTCACTGCAGAACACATTTAAAATATAAGATTTGTTAGCAATAGAGCGGGCATTAATGACCATCATTTTAGCAGTAAAGATGTCCAGGTAAATGGTGGCTGACTCACAGTGTGTAACCCGGGGCAAAAGGTGTAAAAACCTGTGACTTGCTGGACTGTGAAGCTTTGGAGAAGGTTTGTTATTGATTATGACAGGTGTGATGGAGAGGTTCTCTGAAATACCAGTGAAATATTTGGACAGTAGGGGGAGCTAATAGGAGCTGAGGTCACTTGTGTGAGGCAATCAGGGACTGGTGTGTTATCTGGACAGGTAACGGTCAGTCACTGATGGTGTGGAGCTGTGAAAACTGCATGGAAAATATTGGCTGAGAGAGCATGTGCACCATGGAAGCAGGAATGAATACTGTCTCTGTTAAAAAGGAGGGTTGGTCCCAAAAAAGATTAAAATTGTTGATGTAAAACATGTTTTGTGATGGGCAAACAGACTGCAGCCAGGTGTAAAGAGAGCGCAATCTGCTAAAATGACCAACACCCCAGTTCAAAGAGTGGAGGGGCCCAGAGGCCCAGAGATAAAAACAGACTTTACACAGCCCTTCAGCTCACTAAAGAGATGGTTAAAATCCTGTTATAAAACTTCAGACTGCTGTTTGGAGAGGTCATCTGCACCACAGTGGATAATAACGTGCACCTGTGGGTGTTTGCAGAGCAGGGATGGGATCTGCTGCAGGACATCAGCAATTCTGGCCTCAGGTAGGTAGCAAGTGACAGCTGATTTTGATCTGATATTCCTCATGATGGAGTCACCGATGATCAGAGAAGACATACAGCCTCTCTCATGGGTCTGGCCAGGTGGGTGAGGTAGCGATGCTACAGGGGAGTTGGAAAAGCGTGTCCCAGCCGGCTCCAGATGAGGGACCATCCCAGAGTTCCACTGCACTGCCTCCCTCAGGATCCTATGCCATGTAGAAGAAGTTGAAGACAGCAAGGGGGTCACAGTGGCACCGCTTCAGAGGGACCAGTCACCTGACTGCCGTCTGTACCCAGTGGAAGGAACGCTGTGGTGTCGGCCAAAGGGGGAACAGCTGCAGCTTAAGCAGTTGTTGGGTTGAGGTCCTGACTTGAAGGTGGAGCCAGGAAAACAGAGTTTTCATCCATCACCAGAGCTGCAAAGGGGTTAGAGATGTCCAAAGGAGGACAAGTGGGCCAATCGGAGGCCCTGTTATGGCCATGGACTACCACTTTAGACCAGGGTGTCTCATTATTGGGCGTTGAGCTAGAAGAGGGCCTTGGACAGGTAGAAGGATCCCACATAACTGTGTCCTTGAGATCTGCACCATCCACAGGAGACTTTTTGGTCTGCTGAGTGACCATGACGGATGTTAGGAGCGGAAGATGAGTCGTGAAGCTGGAAAGCAGAGTGTCCTTTGTCTGGAGTTCATCAGACAGCCGTCGGACATCCTCTTTAAGGTCAGCAATTTGTTTATATGCTTTTTGCAGCAGGGTATTGTTCTCAGAGGTCACAGTTAAGTCCATTGTGTCGAAGGCGTTTGGTGTAGTGAGGCTTCAGTATCCAGTCTCCAAGTCTGGCTTGAGATTGTGTAATTACTAATGTTCTTTATTCATCCATCCATCCATCCATCTTCTACCGCATTTCCGGAGGTCCGGGTCGCGGAGGCAGCAGTTCAAGCAGAGAAGCCCAGACTTCCCTCTCCCCAGCCACCTGCTCCAGCTCGTCAGAGGGGATACCAAGGCGTTCCCAGACCAGCTGGGAGACATAGTCTCTCCACCGAGTCCTGGGTCTGCCCCGGGGTCTCCTCCCAGTGGGACGTGCCTGAAACACCTCAAGTGGGAGGCGTCCAGGAGGCATCCTAATCACATGCCCATACCACCTCAACTGACTCCTTTCAATGTGGAGGAGCAGCGGTTCTACTCTGAGCCTCTCCCGGATGACTGAGCCCCTCACCCTATCTCTGAGGGTGAGTCCAGCAATCCTACGGAGAAAGCTCATTTCAGCCGCTTGTATCCGCGATCTCGTTCTTTCGGTCATTACCCAAAGCTTGTGACCATAGGTGAGAGTAGGAACGTAGACTGACTGATAAATCGACAGCTTTGCCTTAGAACTAAGCTCCCTCTTCACCACAACAGACCGGTACAACGTCCGCATCACTGCAGATGCTTCTCCAATCCGTCTGTCGATCTCTCGCTCCATTTTCCCCTCACTCGTGAACAAGACCCCAAGATACTTAAACTCCTCCACTTGGGGCAGGAGCCTGTCCCCAACCCGGAGAGGACAATCCACCTTTTTCCGGCTGAGGACCATGGACTCGGACTTGGAGGTGCTGATTCTCATCCCAGCCGCTTCACACTCAGCGGTAAACCGTCCCAGCAAGAGCTGTAGGTCATTGCTGGATGAAGCCAACAGGACGACATCATCTGCAAACAACAGAGATGAGATCCTGTGGTCACCAAGCATGACACCCTCCATTCCCTGGCTGCGCCTAGAAATCCTGTCCATAAAAATTATGAACAGGATCGGTGACAAAGGGCAGCCCTGGCGGAGTCCAACTCTCACTGGGAATGACTCCGACCGAGTGTTGGCAATACGAACCAAACTCTCACAACGGTCGTACAGAGACCGAATAGCTCGTAACAACAAGCCCGATACCCCATACTCCCGAAGCACCCCCCACAAAAATCCACGAGGGATGCGGTCAAATGCCTTCTCCAAGTCCACAAAACACATGTAAACTGGTTGGGCAAACTCCCACGAACCCTCAAGAATTCTCGAGAGGGTAAAGAGCTGGTCCGATGTGCCACGGCCAGGACGAAAACCACATTGCTCCTCCTGAATCCGAGGTTCGACCAACGGCCGGACTCTCCTCTCCAGTACCTTGGCATAGACCTTCCCAGGGAGGCTGAGGAGTGTGATCCCTCTAAAGTTGGAGCACACCCTCCGGTCCCCTTTTTTGAAGAGAGGAACCACCACCTCGGTTTGCCATGCCAAAGGCACTGCCCCCAACCTCCACGCAATGTTGCAGAGGCGTGTCAACCATGACAACCCAACAACATCCAGGGCCTTGAGGTACTCAGGGCGAATCTCGTCCACCCCGGGGGCCCGGCCACCAAGGAGATTTTTAACCACCTTGGCGACCTCAGCCCCTGTGATAGGCGAGTCATCCCCCTCGTCCCCAAACCCTGCTTCCTCTGTGGAAGGCGTATCAGTGGGATTGAGGAGATCCTCGAAGTATTCCTTCCACCGCCCGACGATATCCCCAGTTGAAGTCAACAGTGTCCCATCCGCACCATACACAGTGTGGACGGGGAGCTGCTTTCCCCTCCTGAGCCGCCGAACAGTTTGCCAGAATCTCTTTGAAGACGACCGAAAGTCTTGTTCCATGGCCTCACCAAACTCCTCCCATACCCGGGTTTTTGCTTCAGCAACCACCCGAGCTGCACTCCGCTTGGCCTGTCGGTACACCTCAGCTGCTTCGGGAGTCCCACAAGCCAACCAAGCTTGATAGGACTCCTTCTTCAGCTTAATGGCCCCCCTCACCACTGGTGTCCACCACTTGGTGAGGGGGTTGCCACCACGAGATGCACCGACCACCTTGCGGCCGCAGCTCTGGGCCGCCGCTTCAACAACAGAGGTGGAGAACATGGCCCATTCAGACTCCATGTCTCCAGACTCCCTCGGAATGTGGTTGAAGTTCTTCCGGAGGTGGGAGTTGAAGACCTCCCGGACAGGGGCCTCAGCCAGACGCTCCCAGCACACCCTCACTATACGTTTGGGTCTACCAGGTCTGAATGGCTTCCTCCCCTGCCATCGGATCCAACTCACCACCAGGTGGTGATCAGTTGACAGCTCTGCACCTCTCTTTACTCGGGTGTCCAAGACATACGGTCGCAGGTCTGATGATACGATAACAAAATCGATCATCGACCTGCGACCTAGGGTGTCCTGGTGCCAGGTGCACATATGGACACCCTTATGCTTGAACATGGTGTTCGTTATGGACAGACTGTGGTTAGCACAGAAGTCCAATAACTGAACACCACTCGGGTTCAGATCGGGCAGGCCGTTCCTCCCAATCACCCCCCTCCAGGTTTCACTGTCGTTGCCCACGTGCGCATTGAAGTCCCCCAGTAGGACAATGGAGTCTCCAGGAGGAGCACCCTCCAGCACCCCAGTCACAGACTCCAAAAAGGGTGGGTACTCTGAAACATCATTTGGTGCATAGGCACAAATGATGGTCAAGACCCGTTTCCCAACCCGAAGGCGCAGGGAAGCAACCCTTTCGTCCACTGGGGAAAACTCCAATATAGAGGCAGCAAGGTGGGGCGATACAAGAATACCCACCCCTGCTCGTCGCCTCTCGCCCGGGGCAACTCCAGAAAAGGCCAAGCTCCAGCCCCTCTCCAGGAGACTGGCTCCGGAACCGGAGCTGTGTGTTGAGGTAAGGCCGACTATATCTAGCCAGTATCGCTCAACCTCGTACACCAGCTCAGGCTCCTTCCCCACCAGAGAGGTGACATTCCACGTACCAAAAGCCAGTTTAGAAAGCTTGGGATCAGTCCGCCAAGGTCTCTGCCTTTGACCGCCACCTAATCCACATAGCATAGAACCACATAGTGCTATGTGGTTCTTTATTCAGATTAAAAGATCTAGTCACAATATAGTTAACCCCTTGCACTCCGGTCAATTTCCCTAAAAACGCCAAAAATTAACATGCCCAAATTAAATCAAAAGCTGTTCTTCAACCCTTTGCAGCATAGCATCTTCATGGGGTTGGTCTCATTTAAAAGAAAACACTTTGAATTTTTTGGCAAAACAGTCATAATCTCTCTTAAGTGCTCCGGCCACTGAGTTACAGTCATCTAAACATAGTGAACTTGAAGAAAATAAATTTTGCCTGGGTGTTTTTTTTGGATACAAATGCTTGCAAATAACACACAGCTTCAGATCCGGGCTGGAAAATGCAACAGAAATGTAGAACCAAGTGTTATCCAGCTGAGGTCCAAATTTTGTAACAATACCACAAAAAATGAATATATTACACAGCTTTATACTCAGGTAGTTCCCAGGCATTTTGGAACTGTGCCAAATTGTGCCAAATGGCACAGTTTGGAAAAACGTCTGTAACTTTTGAATGCTTCAATGTAGAAGCTTCATTTTGGGCTCTAATGAAAGGTCACACTCAGGGCTGTCTGTGTGTGTGTGTGGGGGGGGGGTTTCCCCCCCCCTCGCTACAGAGGATGGACATCGGCCATCGCTACACAACGGATTAGCTTCATGTGGCGATGTGGGACAGCAGCGCAGTCACCGCGGCTTCCCCCCCCCTCGCTACAGAAGAATAGCGGGGGTGGGGGGGGCGTTCACGGTCTGGACGCGGCGAACAACCCCTTGTACCGCGGCACACAAACTGCGCCGCACCGCACAGTTGTAATTTACCGATCGGTCAAAAGTCATTTTGGATTACAATTTTCAGGGATAAATAATAATTTAGCTTATAACACCTTACCTCGTCACAGCAGCAGAGTCCTGGCGAACTTCTCTTCCTCACTGTCAGATGAACGCGACGCTGGTCCGCTCGTGGTTCTGGTCTCGCGACCCGATCAAAACATAATTCCATTATTGCGGTTTTGTGCTTCCATGATTGCGGTTTTTGGCAAACGATTTTTCAAAACAAATAACAGTAGTAATTAAAAAAAGACTAGCGAAGGCGTGTGTGTCACTCAGCCTTCGTCGTCAGCCTCCGTTGGTCTATGACCATGGAAGAAATCATAACGTCTACTCTGCTGGAACCAAAACAAAATAAGCACCGCCTGTGGCCGAACATGCTGATCCGCGAATGGCACTCCCTGTCACACAGGTTGCGTTTGTGGATGGTCTCCGTGCTGCTGGGTCTGTGGGGTTCTTCCTGCGGGTCCTCTTTTGATCCGCTGCAGCAGCCAGTCTTCACCCAGCCTTAAAAAAAACAGCTCGCGAACTTCTCTGCTTCAACTGGCTCACTGCATTCACAGCGTTGGGAGGTGGGTCCTTCTGGCTAGGTTTTCAGTCATTGGCTCTTCAAGGTTTCAGAAACCCAATTCAAGGCTCTTATTAGTCGAATGAGAGGTCAATCAGATGAACTAATCTGTTCGCGGCTGTGTCTGCAGCTTTTATTTTCAGTGCGCGCTTGGACGCCATACACCACCTACATCACAATCTCCATCATGCGTCCTAGAGCGCACGAGAGCGCCCTCGTGCGCTCTAGGACGCAGAGACTTGCCCGTCCGCGGTACAACGGAGCGCAAGAGGTTAAGTACGATTGAAGTTTAAAATAGTGGGCGTAAAAATCAACCAAAAATGGCCCAAAAAGTGCAAAATATCATAGAAGTCTAAAAAGCGTCTCAAGAGTGCCAAAACTAGTTGTACAGATGCCAGCGCCGAAGTGTCATAGTTCAGGGGATGTTTTCTGCAACAGGAGTTGAGCCTCTTATACACCTACATGGCAGGGTGAATGCAAATGTTTATGTAAACCTCCTTTGGCAATATTCAATTCCTTAACTGCAGTTATTTCCCCGTCAGCCTGCAATCTTCATGCAAGACAGTGCCCTCAGTCACATTGCAAAATGGGTTAAACAGTTCCTTGAATCTAACAGTATTGAAACAATGAAATGACCAGCCCAGAGTCTAGGTCTAAACCCCACAGAGAATCTCTGAAAAATCCTTGGCGACAAAGTAATGGCTAAGAAACCCATTACAGTTACTGAACTGTGGAAGAATGGACCAAGCTCAAACCAGAGCAGTGTGAGAAACTAGTGATGTTCTATGAGCGCAGATGTGCCAAAGTCATTCAAAACAAGGGCTTCTACACCCGTGATCCTTAACCATAGGGCCAGGGCCCAAGTGTGGGCTGCGAGCACCACCTAGAGCAGGGGTCTTCAACCTGGGGCTCCTGGGACGTTTAGGTTTCTGTGAGAAATTTTCTAATTTCACTTCTTAGTTGGGCCAAAGATTTGCAAATAATTTGTCATTGTTGTGCATGTGTTCTGTAGGCAGCCTTGCACCCATGCACAACAACAGCAAACAATTTGCAAACCTTTGGACCAATTAAGAAGAAAAACTAGAAAATTTCTCACAGAAACCTGAACGTTCCAGGAGCCCCAGGTTGGAGACCCCTGACCTAGAGGGCCACAAAAAAACTTTCAGTTTAACATGTGAGGGCCACAGGACAACATATCAGACACCAGAGATATTACTGATTATACTGACATTCATGAGACACAGTTGCAATACAGCTTCCCACCAATTGGGTGGCGGTAATGCACAAGTCAGTTGTTTACAAGCCCTGAAGCCTTCAAAATTAAAGCACCACTTAGAATCGAAGCATCCAATGCTTGTGGGAAAGCCGGTGGAATTTTTCAAGAGAAAAGAACATGGGCTACAGATGCAGAAACGGTCTGTTGTCACTGACTGGTAACTCTAAATGTGCTTTGAAAGCCAGCTACCTTGTAGCCAGACTTGTGGCACAGAGTAAGAAGGCATTCACCATAGCAGAGGAGTTGGTTTTGCCTGCTGTTGTGGATAGGTGCCGTGAGATGATCGGAGAGGCTGCTGCAAAGAAGCTGCTGACCATCCCATTCTCAAACGATATGGTGAGTCACCGTATCATGGACATGGCCTCAGACATACAGCATCACCTGTTTGAAAGAATAAAAAACAGCCCCTTTTTCTCTTTGCAACTAGACGAGTCCACTGATGTTACCAATGCTGCACTGTTGCTGGTTTTTGTTCGCTATCGCTGGGACAGTAGTTTGCATGAAGACATACTGTTTTGTGGAGAAGTACCAACACAAGCTACGGCTCAAGAATGTTTCCACTGCATTGATAACTACTTCACTGAGAATGGCCTGGAATGGCAGAACTGTGGTGGGGTGTGCAGTGATGGTGCAGCATTAATGACTGGCAGGCACAACGGCGTCATCGGGCATATACTTCATCGTGCACTAGAAGCTAAATGGACCCACTGTTTCCTCCATCGCGAAAGCCTTGCAACAAAAAAGATGTCACTAGACTTACACAAGGTGATGGATGTAAGTGTGGAGGCCATCACCTTCATTAAAAATAATGCTGTGAACTCCATGTGTTTTGCCAAGCTTCTTGAGGACATGGAAGCAGATCATGTTCAGCTGCTCTATTACAGTGAGGTGAAATGGCTCTCAAGAGGACCGGTCCTCAAGCATTTGTTTGAACTAAGGAATGAGATCTTCTCTTTTCTCATTGAGAAAAAAAATCTCCACTTGCACATTACTATACCAACACGAAGTTTATAGCTAAACTTGCCAACCTCTGTGACATTTTTTTCATTGCTGAACCAGTTGAACATCTCACTTGAAGGGAGAGATGGCAACGTGTTTTTTGGTTGCAGACAAAGTGAAAGCTTTCAGGAGGAAACTTGCTTTGTAGACTAAGAGGGCCCAGGAAAACCTGGACATGTTTCCACTTTTGTCTATTTTAGAAAACTCCCCTCATGTGAAGATCAGTGATACAGTCTCTCAGTACCTTTCACAGCTAAGAGAAAAATTTGATGAATATTTTCCTGACGATCCCAGAGAGGGACACGTGGATTTTGGACCCAATTTCTGTGGATCCCACTGCAAAATGATATTGCTTTGTCCTCACATCTGGAATTCCAGCATTTGGAAATTTTCACTGACAGCACTTTAAAGTTGCAGTGGGGCAAACTGGACCTGGGCTCTTTCTGGATTGCTGTCTCAAAGGAGTACCCATGTCTAGCACTGGGGGCTGTGAAACGCCTTCTCCCATTCACAACGACATACCTGTGTGAATCGGGGTTCTCCATTGTGGCCACTTCCAAGACCAAAGCCAGAAACCGACTCAGAGTGACGCTGGTTGAAGTGCCTTGGTTGTTTTTTCCACAATATTTTTTATTGAACCTTTTTTTTTACAAACATGGCACAAACAATCAAACACTAACACTAAAGTAATTTTAAAAACAAACAAAAAACACTAACTACAAAAAAAAAGTACTAAAAACACCAACAACCACGAACAAAGGCAAGTCATCAACAATGCTCCTCTGTTTAGTCTAGGTAATCTTTTACATAAGTATACATATTGTACATTCACCAATCTGGAATTTGCAAGGTCCACACACATCATTCACCTTCTTCAGAAGTTATGTTTAATTTCTTTACATAATCAATGAAGGGTCTCCATATATTGTCAAACACATTTTCCTTTGATTTCAGTATGTATGTTATTCTTTCTAGTCGAAGGTTTGTTAACATCTGTCTTAACTACTGAGTCACATCTGGTCTATGAGTCTTTTTCCACAGTAGTGCAATACATTTTTTGGCATTAAGCAAACTGAGGTCTATGAATGCTCTTTCACTCTTATTAAAGTTATGCTTTTCTGGATACAGACCCAACAAAAACAGTTTAGGGTTCAATGTGAATTGTTTTGAAATTATTTTTTCAATTGTTACCCTCACCTCTTCCCAAAACATTCTAATTTTTCTACATTCCCATAAACAGTGAAATAGGGTTCCTTTACTTTCCATACATTTTGTGCATGTATCTGGTATGTTTTTGTTATATCTATTTAACTCCACTGGTGTAACATACATCCGCATTAACCATTTAAAATGTATCAATTTAAGACATACATTTATTGATTTGGTTTGAGCTTCTGTACAAGCCAGTTCCCATTGTTCCTCTGAAATTCCAATTTGCAGGTCTTCTTTCCAATAATTCAGTCTTTTCTGTGAGTTTTCACTTGAGGATAGTGTCAATGAGTTATAAAACTCTGAAATGATACCCTTTCTCCTACTATCTTTAGTCAAAATTTTTTCCAAGGATGAATAAGTAGGTCGGGTGAGAGCATTATTTTGATTTGATCGAATAAAATTCCTAAGCTAAAGATATTTAAAAAAATGTGTTCTATTAAGATTAAATTTGATCCTCAGTTCTTCAAAAGACATTATGTTATCTGAACGTGACAAATATAAGTCTAGAATCTTTTGAATCCCTTTTAAATTCCATACTTTAAATACAGCATCCGCTCTCCCTGGTGTAAAATATTGATTGCCCCATATTGGGCTAAATTGTGACAATAAGTGTGGTTCTTTTAAATATTTTTTGGTTTCACACCATATTTTGATCATATGCTTTACAATTGGATTTTTAACTTATTTCTGTAATTTTTTAGCCGAGTCTGAGTATATGAATAAGGGAAGAGGTAAAGGTAAATTGTATGATTCCATTTCAGTCCAGTGAGGGAGATCATTTGATGAAAAATAATATGTCATAGACCTCAGTTGTGCTGACCAATAATACAACATAAAGTTTGGACATTTCAGACCTCCACGATCAAATGGTAAATATAGTAAGAACAGACGTAATCTAGCCTTCCTATTGTTCCATATAAATTCCACTAACTTTTTTTTAATTCTTGAGAATAGATCTGAAGGTGGTGGTAAAGGAATGTATTGAAATAAATAAAGTATTTTTGGTAAGATATTACTTTTTTTTTTCCACAATATCTTTATTGAACCTTTTTTTTTTTTTAACAAACATAATACAAACAATCAAACACTAACACTAAAGTACTACAAAAAAAAAAAAATGCACTAAAAACACCAACAACCACCAACAAAATCAAGTCTTCAACAATGCTCCTCTGTTTAGTCTCGACAATCCAATACATAAGTATACATATTATGTTCACCAGTTTGGAATTTACAAGGTCCACACACATCATTCACCTTCTTCTTCAAGAGTTATGTTTAAATTTTTTACATAATCAATAAAAGGTCTCCATATATTCTCAAACACAATTTCCTTTGATTTCAGTATATATGTTATTCTTTCTAATGGAAGGTTTGTTAACATCTGTCTTAACCACTGAGTCACATCTGGTCTATGAGTCTTTTTCCATAATAGTGCAATACATTTTTTGGCATTAAGCAAACTGAGGTCTATGAATGTTCTTTCACTTTTATTAAAATTATGCTTTTCTGGGTACAGACCCAACAAAAACAGTTTAGGATTCAATATGATTTGTTTTGAGATTATTTTTTCAATTGTTACCCTCACCTCTTCCCAAAACATTCTTATTAATCTACATTCCCATAAACAATGAAATAGGGTTCCTTTACTTTCCATGCATTTTGTGCATGTATCTGGTATATTTTTGTTATATCTATTTAACTCCTCCGGTGTAACATACATCCGCATTAACCATTTGAAATGTATCAATTTAAGGCGTACATTTATTGATTTGGTTTGAGCTTCTGTACAAGCCAATTCCCATTGTTCCTCTGAAATTTCAATTTGCAGATCTTCTTTCCAGTAGTTTAATCTTTTCAGTGAATTTTCACTTGAAGATAGTGTCAATGAGTTATAAAACTCTGAAATAATACCCTTTCTTTTACTATCTTTCATCATCATTTTTTCCAAGGATGAATAAATAGGTCGAGTGAGAGCTTTATTTTGATTTGATCGAATAAAGTTTCTAAGTTGAAGATATTTAAAAAAATGTGTTCTATTGAGATTAAATTTGATCCTCAGCTCTTCAAAAGACATTATGTTGTCTGCACATGGCAAATATAAATCCTGAATCTTTTGTATCCCTTTTAAATTCCATACTTTAAATACAGCGTCCGCTCTCCCTGGTTTAAAATATTGATTACCCCATATTGGACTAAATTGTGACAATAACTGTGGTTCTTTTAAATAGTTTTTAGCTTCACACCATATTTTGATCATATGCTTTACAAATGGATTTTTAACTTGTTTTTGTAATTTTTTTGCCGAATCTGAGTATATGAATATGGGAAGAGGTAAAGGTAAATTGTATGATTCCATTTCAGTCCAGTGAGGGAGATCATTTGATGAAAAATAATATGTCATAGACCTCAGTTGTGCCGACCAATAATACAACATAAAATTTGGACATTTCAGACCTCCACGATCAAATGGTAAATATAATAAAGACAAACGTAATCTAGCCCTCCTGTTGTTCCATATAAATTCCACTAACTTTTTTTTTATTCTTGAGAATAGATCTAAAGGTGGTGATAAGGGAATGTATTGAAATAAATAAAGTATTTTAGGTAAAATATTACTTTTAAGTATATTGATTCTCCCGATCATCGACATTGGTAGTGACATCCATCTCTGAGTTAACTCATTGATATCTGACATTAAGGCTTCATAGTTGACACTGGCGACTGATTCTAGCTTAGGCATAATTTGGATTCCTAAATATTTAAACTGATTTACAACATTGAATTGATTTACCTCAGGGGCTGGGTAATTTCTCTGGGTCTCATTTAGCATTAATATTGAAGATTTAGTTTTATTTATTTTATATCCTGATATTTCCCCAAAATTCTTTATTAAATTCAACAAGGTTGGAATTGATTTTTTTAGATTCGACATAAACAAAATTATGTCATCGGCGTACAGGGAGATTTTATGTTCTGTTGGTCCAACTTTAATTCCATATATTTGTGAATGTAAACGTATCGCTATCGCTAAAGGTTCAATTGCCATAGTAAACAGTAAAGGTGAAAGTGGACAGCCTTGTCGACATCCTCTATTGATTTTTATTGGTTTTGAAATATTGTTATTTGTTAGGATTTCTGCTGTAGCATTATTGTATATTATTTGAACCCATTTTATGAAATTATTTCCAAGTCCAAACCTTTGTAGGACTTCAAAAAGAAAGGGCCATTCAACTCTATCAAAGGCCTTTTCGGCGTCCAATGATAGGAGAGCTGTATCCGGTGCTTCTTTATTAAAATAAATAATATTAAATAGTTTTCTTACATTATGGAAGCCTTGTCTACCCTTTATAAAGCCATTCTGATCTCGATTAATAATATTTGGTAAAATTTCTTGTATTCGTCTTGCTAAAATTTTACAGATTATCTTAAGGTCGGCGTTTAATAGGCTTATTGGTCTCATATTTTCACATTTATTAGAGGGCTTACCTGGTTTTGGCAGCAGTATAATTAAGGCATTATTTATGTATGATGGTAAATTATTATTTTGAAATGCTTGTAAAACCATTTCCAAAAAAGGTTTTATTAATTTATTCTTAAATTTTTTATAAAGGTCAACTGGAAGACCATCTGGTCCTGCACTTTTTCCTGATTTCATATTATCAATGGCTAGCCCAACTTCTTCTTGACTAATTTTAGACTCCAATATCTCCCTATTTTCATTTGGAATACACGGTATAGATAGTTCGTTCAAAAACCCATTTAGTTTTGTTAAATCAGGTTCATTTTTGGTATCATATAATTTTTCATAGTAATCTCTAAAGGCTCTATTAATTTCTAAAGGATCTATAACTACCTGTCCCTTACTTGTAATACTGGTAATTGGTGTTTTAATTTCCAATTGTTTAATCTGCCATGCTAATAATTTTCCTGATTTTTCACCTTGTTCATAAAAAGATTGTTTCAATCTTAGAAGACTCGAGGCAGCTCTATTCGCTGATTTTTTGTCGTATTCAGCTCTCAAAATCAGTAATTCATTCTCCAACCTTGGATCACTTCCTGCATACACTTTTTCCTGAAGACTTTTTATTTTATGTTCCAATTTAGCTCTCTCCTCTCGAGTCTTCTTAGATTTTGATCCTGTATAACTAATAATATGTCCCCTAATAAAAGCTTTGAAAGCCTCCCACTTTACACATGCTGATGTTTGTGTAGTATTGATGTCAAAGAACTCGTCTATCTGTTTTTCTATATACTTGACAAATTCCTCATCCTGAAGCCATTTATGCTGAAATTGCCATCTACCTGATTCCTTTGTCAATTTTTTATCTACATATATTAGACAACAGGGTGCATGATCAGAGATCACGATGTTATCATAAAAGCAGTTTTGAATCTTGGACCTTAATTCTGTGGAAATCAAAAAATAATCAATACGTGAGAATGTCTTGTAGGTACTGGAATAACAAGAATAGGCTTTAACTTGTGGTTTCATTTCTCTCCATATATCTAACAATCTCAATTCTTTCATAAAATGATTAATAGTCATCCTACATCCAATGTGCGTACAATCCAGTCCTGTTGATCTATCCACACCTGGATTCAATGTACAATTAAAATCCCCTGCTATTATATGTTGCCCTGTAAGTGATGATAAGATAAGAAATAAATTAGCAAAGAACTTCTGATCATCTATATTGGGACCATATAAGTTCACAAGATTTATATTTTCTAATAGCAAAGAACCTTGAATGATTACATATCTTCCAAATTTGTCTCCAATTACATTTTTCACTTGAAAAGGAACTGATTTATGTATGAGAGTCATAACTCCCCTGGCTCGGGATGAAAATGAAGAGGTGAATACACTTCCCTGCCATCTACTCCTAATTCTTTTAACATCCTCCTCTATCAGATGAGTTTCTTGTAAAAACACAATTCTTGAACCCATGTCCTTTATTTTATTCATAACTTGTTTAAGTTTTTTTAAATTTTGTAGACCTCTGCAATTCCATGAAGTTAAATTAAGATTAACACTTTGGTCCATGATCAATAGAGAGTTTGGGATTACCTTGCAGTGTAAACATGCTCATACAGAGAAGCAAAAACATGAGTGGTTGAACATTCATCCTACAAACTACACACAAACAAATTTCCCCTTCCCACACTTGTGGCAAACCCCCCAAAATCAAAAGAAAAATTCTGTCTCCCGATATAGCCATCGACCGTTCCACACCCACGGGGAACGGCCTAAGCCACTCCTTCTTCATCCTCCCAATCACCCTAACTCTACTGCTTTTAATGACGTAACATTAACTCTCCTCTGTAGTTTTCCAACTTAACTCCAAAATTTTTAACAACTTTGTACATCATAGTTTTTTTTTTGTTTGTTTGTTTTGTTTTTTTGTTTTTTTAATATATAATACAATCTATATTTTGTAAACTTACTATTTACTTCAAGTCAGTCAGATGCCTGTGCAAATGCTTAATTATTCTACCTTATATTTTGTTCATGCTTAGCTCCCACCAGTCTCTTCTTCTTCTTTGATCTTCTTGATGAACTCCTGCGCCTCCTCTGGGGTCTTGAAGATGTGGGTTCTGCCCTCATACGTGGTCAGCAGTCTCGCAGGATAGATTACACCATGACGAATCCCAAGGTTGCGCAGCTCCTTACGTACAGGATGTAAGATATTACTTTTAAGTATATTAATTCTCCCAATCATCGACATAGGTAGTGACATCCATCTCTGAAGTAACTCATTAATATCTGTCATTAAGGCTTCATAGTTGGCACTGGCCACTGATTCTAGCTTAGACACAATTTGAATTCCTAAATATTTAAACTGATTTACAACATTGAATTGATTTACCTCAGGCGCTGGGTGATTTCTCTGGGTCTCATTTGGCATTAATATTGAAGATTTAGTTTTATTTATTTTATATCCTGATATTTCCCCAAAGTTCTTTATTAAATTTAACAAGGTCGGAATTGATTTTTTTAAAATTCGACATAAACAAAATTATGTCATCGGCATACAGGGAGATTTTATGTTCTGTTGGTCCTACTTTAATTCCATATATTTGTGGATATAAACGTACTGCCATCGCTGAAGGTTCAATTGCCATAGTAAACAATAAGGGTGAAAGTGGACAGCCTTGTCGACATCCTCTATTAATTTTTATTGATTTTGAGATATGGCTTTTTGTTAGGATTTCTGCTGTAGCATTATTGTATATTATCTGGACCCATTTTATGAAATTATTTCCAAGTCCAAACCTTTGTAGGATTTCAAAAAGATAGAGCCATTCGACCCTATCAAAGGCCTTTTCGACGTCCAATGATAGGAGAGCTGTATCCGGTGCTTCTTTATTGGAATAAATAATATTAAATAATCTTCTTACATTATGGAAGCCTTGTCTTCCCATTATAAAGCCATTCTGATCTCGGTTAATAATATTTGGTAATATTTCTTGTAGTCGTTTTGCTAAAATTTTACAGATTATCTTAAGGTCAGCATTTAATAGGCTTATTGGTCTCATGTTTTCACATTTATTAGAGGGTTTACCTGGTTTTGGCAACAGTATAATTAAGGCATTATTCATGTATGGTGGTAAATTACTATTTTGAAATGCTTCTAAGACCATTTCCAAAAGTGGTTTTATTAATTTATTCTTAAATTTTTTTATAGAGGTCAACTGGAAGACCATCTGGTCCTGCACTTTTTCCTGATTTCATATTATCAATGGCTAGCCCAACTTCTTCTTGACTAATTTTAGACTCCAGTATCTCCCTGTTTTCATTTGAAATACATGGTATAGATAATCCATCCAAAACCCATTTAGTTTTGTTAAGTCAGTTTCATTTTTTGTATCATATAGTTTTTCATAATAATCTCTAAAGGCACTATTAATTTCTAAAGGATCTACAACTGCCTGTCCGTTACTTATAATACTGGTAATTGGTGTTTTAAATTCTAATTGTTTAATCTGCCATGCCAATAATTTTCCTGATTTTTCACCTTGTTCATAAAAAGTTTGCTTCAATCTTAGAAGACTGGAGACAGCTCTATTCGCTGATTTTTTTTGTCATATTCAGCTCTCAGAATCAGTAATTCGTTCTCTAACTTTGGGTTATTTCCTGCATACACTTTTTCTTGAAGAATTTTTATTTTACGTTCCAACTGGACTCTCTCCTGTCGAGTCTTCTTAGATTTTGAACCTGTGTAACTAATAATATGCCCCCTTATAAAAGCTTTGAAAGCCTCCCACTTTATACATGCTGATGTTTGTGTAGTATTGATATCATCTATCTGTTTTTCTATGTACTTAACAAATTCCTCATCCTGAAGCCATTTATGCTGAAAATGCCACCTACCTGGATCCTTTGTCAATTTCTTATCTACATATATTAGACAGCAGGGTGCATGATCAGAGATCACGATGTTATCATAGAAACAGTTTTGAATCTTGGACCTTAATTCTGTGGAGATCAAAAAATAGTCAATACGTGAGAATGTCTTATAGGTATTAGAATAACAAGAATAGGCTTTGACTTGTGGTTTCATTTCTCTCCATATATCTAGCAATCTCAATTCTTTCATAAAATGATTAATGGTCATCCTGCATCCATTGTGCGTACAGTCCAGTCCTGTTGATCTATCTATACTGGGATTCAATGTACAATTAAAATCCCCTGCTATTATATGTTGCCCTGTAAGTGATGATAAAGTAAGAACTAAATTAACGAAGAAGTTTTGATCATCTATATTGGGACCGTATAAGTTCACCAGATTTATATTTTCTAATAACAAAGATCCTTGGATGATTCGATATCTTCCTAATTTTTCTCCAATTACATTTTTCACTTGAAATGGGACTGTTTTATGTATGAGAGTCATAACTCCCTTGGCTCGGGATGAAAATGATGAGGTGAACACATTTCCCTGCCATCTTCTCCTAATTCTTTTTACATCCTCCTCTATTAGATGAGTTTCTTGTAAAAACACAATTTTTGAATCTATCTTTTATTTTATTCATAACTTGTTTAAGTTTTTTTAGATTTTGTAGACCTTTGCAATTCCATGAAGTTAAATTAAGATTAACGCTTTGATCTATGATCAATAAGGAGTTTGAGATTACCTTGCAATATAAACATGCTCATACAGAGAAGCAAAAACATGGTTGGTTGAACATTCATCCTACAAACTATACAAAAACAAATTCTCTTTCCCCACATTTGTGGTAATCCCCCCAAAATCAAAAAAAAAAATTCCATCTCCCGTTATAGCTAGTGACTGTTCCACACCTGCGAGGATCAGTCAAACCACTCTCTCTTTCTCCTCTCAATCACCCTGACTCTACTACTTTTTTAATGACATTAACTCTCTTCTGTAGTTTTTCCAACATAACTTCAAAGTTTTATAGCAACTTTGTACATCATAGCTTTTTTTTAAAAAATATAATACAATCTGTATTTTGTAGACATGTTATATGTTTCAGATCAATCAGATGCCTGTACAAATGCTTAAATGTTCTACCTTTATCATGTCCATACTTAGCTCCCACCAGTTTCCTCCTGGATCTGCTTAATGAGCTCCTGCTCCTCTTGAGGGGTCTTAAAGATGTGGGTTCTTCCCTTATATGTGACCAGCAGTCTTGCCGGATGAATCACTCCGTGACGAATCCCGAGGTTGCGCAGCTCTTTGCGGACGGGGTCGAACTGCCTCCTTAATTGTTTAATTTCTGTGGCCAAATCTGGGTAGAACCGCACCTGTTGATCCTGGTATTTAATTTCTCCCTTAGCTCGCTCTGCGTTGGTGACCGTCATCTTGTCTCTGTAGCTGAGGAACTTCATAATCAGCGTCCTCGGTGGTGTCTTTTTATCTGTCGGTGGGCCGATTCGGTGAGCGCTCTCTAAGACGACCGATGACTGCAGATCCGCGTTGTTCAGCGCTTCTGGAATCCACTTTTCCAAAAAGGAACATGTGTCCCGTCCCTCCGCTCCCTCCGGGAGGCCCACCAGCCTCAAATTATTCCGTCGCGAACTGGATTCTAAGTCCAGGACATTATCTTCCAGACGTTTATTTTTTAATTCCAATGTTTGCACCTTTGATTGTAGGCTGGTGACGTCATCTTCAGCGCTTGAGATTCGGAGCTCCGCCTGCGATACTCGTTCCATACAGTCGCTTATTTCTTTTCTCATTCCTTCTATCGCTGCTATAATCCCATCAAATTTAGACGAAAAGTCTGCTCTCATGGAGCTGATGGCAGCAAGTACCGCACTCGTCCCCTCCTCAGCAGTCACCGCTCCGCCGCTAGCTCCCTCCTCCGCCATTGTCTTTGGAGATTTTTCTGCTTCGTCACGAGCGTGGAAGTCTGTTAGTTTGGATTGTTTTGACAAATCACTTTTTCCTCCACCTAATTTCCCAGCCTTAGTCTTTACCATATCTGCGCCTAAACGCTGGGATAGGTTTTTGTTCCAATTGAGAGAGTTTTAGCCTACTTTTTATTTTTAGGAGCAGAGCAGTGTGAAACACGTCTTCCTACGTGGCCGCCATAACCAGAAGTCGCCTTGGTTGTTTTAAAAAAAAAAAAACATACTAGTACAGCAGTGGTATAGCCACAGCTCATATTCTGTCAAATTCTGAACAATAAAGAATAACACATTTTAGAATATATCAAATAATACATTGTTTGCTAATTTTGATCGCCACTGTATAGAAATGTATGTTTACAGTGGTGTGAGAAAGTGTTTGCCCCCTTCCTGATTTCTCATATGTTTGTCACACCTCAATGTTTCAGATCATCAAACAAATTTAAATATTAGACAAAGATAACACAAGTAAAAACAAAATGCAGTTTTTTAGGGGTTTATTGTTAAGGGTAAAAAAATCCAAACTTACATGGCCCTGTGTGAAAAAAGTGATTATCCTCCTCCCCAGGTAAAACATAAATTAACTGTGGTTTATCACATCTTGGGAAAGCTGAGTTCAATTTCTCTAGCCACACCCAGGCCTGATTACTGCCACACCTGTTCTCAATCAAGAAATCACTTAAATAGGACCTTCCTGACAAAGTGAAGTAGACCAAAAAAATCCTCAAAAGCTAGACATCATGCTGCGATCCAAAGAAACTCAGGAACAAATGAGAAACAAAGTAACTGAGATCAGTCAGTCTTGAAAAGGTTAGAAAGCCATTTCTAAAGCTTTGGGACTCCAGCAAACCACAGTGAGAGCCATTATCCACAAATTGCAAAAACATGGAACAGTGGTGAACCTTCCCAGGAGTGACCAGCCGACCAAAATTACCCTAAGAGCGCAGTGACGACTCATCCAAGAGATCAGTAAAGACCCCACAACAACATCCAAAGAACTGCAGGCCTCATTTGCCTCAGTTAGGGTCAGTGTTCATGACTCCACTATAAGAAAGAGACTGGGCAAAAATGGCCTGCATGGCAGAGTTCCAAGACGAAAACCACTGCTGAGCAAAAAGAACATAAATGCTTGTCTCAGTTTTGCCAGAAAACATCTTGATGATCCCCAAGACTTTGGGGAAAATACTCTGTGAACTGACGAGTCAAAGGTTGAATTTTCTGGAAGGTGTATGTCCCATTACATCTGCCGTAAAAGTAACACAGCACTTCAGAAAAGGAACATCAGACCAGCAGTAAAATGTGGTGGTAGTGTGATGGTCTGGGTCTGTTTTGCTGCTTCAGTACCTGGAAGACTTGCTGTGGTAAATGGAACCATGAATTCTGCTGTCTACCAAAAAATCCTGAAGGAGAATGTCCGACCATCTGTTTGTGACCTCAAGCTGAAGTGCACTTGGGTTCTGCAGCAGGACAGTGATCCAAAACACACCAGCAAGTCCACTTCTGAATGGCTTAAGAAAAACAAAATAAAGACTTTGGAGTGGCCTAGTCAAAGTCCTGACCTGAATCCGATTGAGATGCTGTGGCATGACCTTAAAAAAGCAGTTCATGCTCGAAAACCCTCCAATGTGGCTGAATTACAACAATTCTGCAAAGATGCGTTGGCCAAAATTCCTCCACAGCGCTGTAAAAGACTCATTGGTGGTTATCACAAACACTTGATTGCAGTTGTTGCTACTAAGGGTGGCCCAACCAGCTATTAGGTTTAGGGGGCAATCACTTTTTCACACAGGGCCATGTAGGTTTGGATTATTTTTCCATTTCTGGGATACAGGACACAGACTTTTTTTTTTTTTTTTCCCAGAGCACACAAACACTGATGAAAAAAGGACGTTCAGGGCGGTCAGGTGACAAAAAACATGTTTGGTTCTGCTGTTGGTGACTATTTTCTATTCATTCTCTATGTAGTCCAGTGTCTACAGCGCTGAGTGCCCTTGGTGCTGAAATGCTCTCGGCGGTGGCTGCTTTTTGTTGCAGCACTCAGGGTGCTCAGAGTTGAAAAAAAATTTAACTTTTCAGAGTGCAGCTGAGCTTGTCAATGTCAGATCTTTCTAAGCAGCCGATCAGAATAAGCAAGGGCCTGACATAGGATGCCGGTACAGTCTATACTCAGACTCCTGTTTTCCGTGTCTTAAAGAACCATGCTATATCCCACAGAATACAGTTATATCATGATACTGCCCAAGTATAGTTTAATTGCACTGAGCTTTCTGATAATATTTATGTGAAATAGGCTTAGAAAGCCAAGTTTAGCTTCTTGAAACTCCACCAGCACAGCTGTTTGAGCTTTGTGACTCATTGCTCATCAGTCAGCCTTCCTCCTGTCTAATTGATGAGCTGCTGCTGAGACACAACCTCACATGCTGATACCTCTGCTTCTTCTATGAAAAGTGCATATATAATTAGGGTGTTTTAAGCCGGTAGATCAGAGCACACAGTGATGGGGAAAGCTCCACTTTTCACCCTTGTATTTTTTATTTTTTTGGCTTTCATCTCTAAATCACCTTGGTGACATGTAATATATCATTTTCTTTGAATTGCTTATTCCTGAAGTGTCTTTGTTTGAAAGCAAAGAGAAGATATAGACTTATTATAACAAATTTTCACAGCTCTTTTTGTATACCTGTAAAATAAGCCACTTACTTTGGTTCCACTAATCAGATTCTGTCATTTAGGATGAGTCTTGATGTTATTCCATCAACAGGGAAGGATTTTGTTTTAGACGTGCCTGAGAAAGAAATTTGTGAGAAAAATATGGTGGGAAATAGAAAAGAGCCAAATACACGAGAAAGTGAGTAACATAAACCAGATGTCACACAAACTAGATGTCAACAATCCAGTTTTAGAGTCTTCAAATGTCAGATTACCTCATTCATTTGGACAAAACACACAGAGGGGAAATACAGCTGTGTGGATTTTATAACATATTGTTCTGAGATGAGGATATATAAAGGCTATCAGATGACCAACTGTGCATGGTGGGTCCTGCTAATGGTAACCTCAGTGCTGTGAGAGGTTCTTGCCAGCTAAGCAAGCTGAAAGGAACTCATTTGTTTTTTTGGCTCTTCCTTAGGCAACAGACACTTTTAGAGGCTTCTGGTGTTTCTGCTAAATAGTCATCTGATGTCTTACAGATTGCTTTCAGCTCCTTCACCTTACACATTTCAAAACCACATTTATGATTCAGTTTTGTTGAATGAAAATCTGTTAAGTAACTTTGCTGTAAAAGGAAACTGTCCCTGTGTAGTGTTAATCATAGTGTTGGCCTCCAACTTGACACTCTTTGAAATTCTCCAAATACGGCCTCCTCTGACTTCAAAGAATATGCTAACATCTAGACTCAAAAATATGAAATTCAGAAACAAACATGTGATCCAGTAGCTCAATTAACTTTATGTAAATGTAGTCTGTATCTTTGGTTTTTGCTGTTAAAGTGAAAAGATATGCGATTGTTTCAGAGCATCTCCAAAAACAGGTGGGTAGCTGGAAAGTTTATGGTTGAGCGGGGGGCGGGGCTGAAAAGTTCATAGGCTGACTAAGAAGTAGTTGGGCTGCTTGTCCACCAAATTCATTTTTTGTCACCCTACCGCCCTGAGCATTTTTTTTTTTTTTCAGTGTTTGTACGCTGCGCTCTGGGGGGAAAAAAAAGTCTGTGCCCTGTATCCCTGCAACAGCTTGTCACTCCCAGCTCATCACTCCCGCTTTTCCTATTGTCAGACTTTCTACAGATTTTTTCATAGCAGTCTCTAAATAACAATGGACAGGAAACATTTTCTAGCAGCTCTGGATGTAAAATATGATGGCACGGAAAGCAGGAGTCTGAGTACAGACTAGTACTGGTGTCCTATGTCCTGCCCACGCAGCAGTTGTGATTGGCTGCTTAAGGTCTGACATTGACGAGCTCAGCTGCAGTCTCTGAAAAGTTGAACTTTTTTCAATTCTGAGCACCGTGACAAAAACAGCCATCGCCGAGAGTGTTTCAGCGCTGTAAACACTGGACTACATAGAGAATGAATGGAAAATAGCCGCCCAGAGCTGAAAAAACACGTTTGATGGCCACGCAGCCTTATGCTGGTAGGTACTGAGCCAGTAGTATTTGTGCTTTAGTGGCCGAGGAGCAAGAGACCAGAGCTGTGAGTGAGAGAACTGTGAAGAGTATGGATACATGAAACCACATTTGGTCAAATTTGACCACTGCATCATGGTCAGCCTTTGGAACCCCCCCCCCCCCCCCCCCCATCATATTTAGCACTGGTATTAGAACTTAACCCATAAGAACTCAGTCCCCCATAATTTTCCTTGAAGGAGAAATGGGTCTGGGTTCTTATGGATTAAATGTCTGTGCTTTGTTTCGTAGAGAGGCGATCATATATCTTACAGTTGCTAGACACCCCCAATCATTAGCTACCTTCTGGAGATGAATGCACAGCTTCTGTGGCTACTGGCAGGACTGCTGATAGTTTCCTCAACTACAGTAAGTAGTTGACTATCTGTAAGAAAAATCATGTTATAAATCATAAAATAATCACAAGGTGTAAAGAGATTAACATTTAAGATGAAAAAGTGCCCTCTCCAACAACAATGTTACACCCTGGATATTCCCATTTGAGAGGGTCACAATCCAGTCTGGGAAGATTTTTATTTTTTGTGTTGGTTAAACTACTGCCTAGCCAATGATGTTTTAGCCCCTTGCATTGCCAGATAAGACAGGTACACTTCAGCATTAGAAAATGTGGTCTTCTACAGTCATGGAGACAAGTGAAAGAGCAGGATCAGAGATCCTGTCTACCCAACTTAAAAAGAACGGCTAACTAAGAGTCATCATTGCTTGTCAGTGTGTGCTCTAACTCCGGTTTACATTGTCCTCAACTTGGCAACCTGTGTGACTGGTCAGGAGTGAAGGAGGGACAACCCTCTTCACTGTTTTGAATTTGGCAACATAAAAAATTGAAAATAGGGAGTGGTGGCAGCTTATCTTTGTTTAACAAATCGGTTTTGCTGGTTCATTGTATACAGAGTTGTATTCTCTGCTTTCTGTAGTATCTAAACTGACAAAAATCACATCATTTAAAAACATATTTACTTTAATTATTGTGCTGCTTCTCGCCACCCTGTCTTCTATTAGCTTTCCTTTTCTTTGTCATGCTGCTTGTTTGTGTCTCTCATAAATGAACCTCAGTATTGACTCCTATCATTGTGACTGAAGGCATTCAGTGGATTGTTAGAAGTACTGTTTGAACATTTGTGATTTCAGCTCTGTGTACTGTTTGTGTTTCTCTGCTTCAGATTTTATAGCCTTGTGTCCACTCAACTGAGGTGTGGTTTGCCACTGCTTTTCACTTTTCATTATTGCTTCTGCACCTCAGCCACTCTCCATGTCACGAGTCAGTATTATATTTAGTGACAGATAGGAAATGTACAACTGCCTCTGTTGGGTACGTTTCTTTACAGTTTAGTTTTACTGCACAGTAAAAGCTCTGCTAAAATGCATTGGGACTTTTGGCCTAACCTTTTTTTTTTTAATTTGTTCAACCTTAGCCTCCTAAGGTGAATTCAATGGAAAATGGTCCCTTTGAAACATCAACACATCCCTATGTGTTTGATTATAAAGGGGCTATATATAGTTTCCTCTTCAGAAGCGTCTTCTCCTTCATTAACGCTAGGAGAAAATTTGCCTGGTGGCATTGGTGCTCCCTGGCAGACTGGCTGAATGACAGTTTGTCTCCTTGGTTGTTTATTTGGTGGCTTGGTTAGTTAGCAGACTGGTTGAATGGATAGGATTACACAGCTCGGTTTGTCTTTGTGTGCCTCGTGTGCAACAGAAAACAGCCCCCTTCCAAACAACAAATCGGCTTTGTTTGGGCAGCTGATTCAATAAAATCGGTCACTTGAGTGATTTGTAGATGAACAGGGAACTTGAAAGAAATGAGACAAAACAAAGAATGACAAAAATAACATGATTAATTTCTTATAGAGAGAGAGGGATTTTCAAAGTCAGATGAGGGGTCTCCGCATAAGATTGGGAACAAACTGTAAGTTCTCCTTACACTTTTGTATGTTATCAGGAATATCATATCATAAAATGTTAATAATTAGCCATGGCAAATAACTTAACATTTGTTTATGCTTTGGACAAAATATATCTTGTTACAATCGATAGTGTCTTGAGTGTATCGATTTCCAACACAGAAGACCATCATCTTTATCCTGTTCTTTAAATACACAATGTATGCTAGAAAGATGGCTAATCAACTGCAAGTAAAAGGTAAATAAAAGAAAAAAAAACACATGTTCATGTCCTTAAATCTGCTGTTAGATTAGGGGTATTTTGACCCTTAACCCATTTGGTCTGGACTTTGGACTTTTCAGTTTGATTTGGACCAAAATTTTAGGTGTGAAACCTCCCCCGAACCACGGTCTGGACCAGAGAGCTAAAATTTGGTCATGCAAAAAGTGTTTTGTTTTGCTGGAATGAAGAAACGCATTCCATAAGTGAGCTGCCATCTGCACATTTATAGATTACACAATATTATGATCTCATAAATCAAGGCTCTGTACTGAAAAATAGTCTCTGCAAATAGGTTGTGCAATACCCACATTTCCTTATATCTTAACACCAAAATGGCTACTGTGAAATGGGTTATGGGAATTTTAATGATTAATTGACTTTCGATTAATTGTCTAAGAATTTAGTCGACTAAATTAAATTAGTTGTCAATTGATAACTCAGCAGTCCTTTTCAATGGGAGTTTATTGTATGAAATGTAGTGGCAGCGCCAACCAGGTGGGGGTGTACACAGTCACCCATTACCTCCGTTCAACAGAAACTAAAGAAAAGAAGATGATGCCAAGTACCCCCTTAAAGCGCATGTGCTGTGCAGAGCGAAATGCTTTGTCCTTCCGGGGTATGTTGGAGAGTCAAAACAAGTACCAGTGGCATGCGAGCTTGAAGATCCGCCTGCTTCAAATCAGCAGGGTGGAGAAATGGACTGGAGCAAGGAAAAAAAAAAACTACACAAGTGCAAAAACCCATCCCTGCTGCCTTCAACTTGCCGCTAGACACAAAAGCAGACAGGACCCAAGTTACTACTAAGGTAATTTCAACACACAGCAGCAGAGGAGCCGGGTTTGGACTAACGGGACAGGCTGGCATCTGCTTCACAACAGCCAGAAATGATCTGAGAGCTGCAGCAGACTCCAGCGGAGTAAGTGGTGGGAAAAAAAATGCCCTTAAAGAAACCTCTCACTTTCAGTCGCTATGGTATTTGTGATAAGAAGGTGCAGCTTCAGAATGCATATAATCTGTCAGAATAATGACAAGACGTCCTTCTGATTCATTTCCACTCTGTGTCACTGTGACGTGATGATGGTGACATCTAGTTCAGCATGTTTTTATCCGCATTTCCTATTAAATGTCCGCTGACGTGAGGTGACCAATGACCTCGCTTGCAGGGCTGTCTATCCTGTGTCAGGTAGAGCCCATAGCCTCATCAGACAACAGAGGGAGGCCAGATCATACTGGGTTTACCTGCATTGCTGGGGTACTCTGATAATGTCTGGCGTACAACAGATGAAGCAGCTCACAATTTATTTTCCTGTTAAAATTACTAGTGCATCTCAGTAAATTAGAACACTGTGAAAGTTAAATTTTTGTACTATAACTAATATATATATATATATATATATATTACACAAAGTGAAATAATTCAAACCTTTTTGAATGCATTTTATATTGGTAAGTTTTTAAAATAAATTATAAATCATGGCATTTTAATTTACTGAGATGTGCCAACACATAGCACACACTATACAGTGAAGAACTTGTTAAACCACACAAAATGCCATTTGTCAAGTTAAAAAAAGAGGCAGAGGGTACAATAAGACATTTAGGAATGTGAGTTCATGTTTTATTCAGTATATCAAAAAGAGTAATTTTATATGGTATAGATGGACAGACTATTGTATCCAGGGAAATTCATATTCTCAGAAAAATTGCCACTTAGCAATTCATTGTTAATCGATCGATAAGGTGAATCAACTAATGATTAATGAATTAATCGATAACTTGCATCCCCGGTGGGTTTATTAGATAACTTGCAGTCATTAGTTTTCTCTTGTAGTTGTTTGAATTGGATCAAGAAAAGTCACATTTTTTAGTTTTTATCTTAATTTGCCATATTGTGTAGTTTTCGTTTTTGAGTTTTCACCTGAGAAATATGTCCATAGGTCACATGCACACATGTAAAATATTAAAACACTCACTTAATTAAGAAATGCAAATTACCTTTATTCAGTTAAACTTCCAAGGAAACAAGCAAACTGCACTGAATTTTTCAAATTGTCTGAATTTGAAGACGTCACACATGTGCACCGCCAGCCACCATGCCTGACCGAGCCTCCAGTCTTCTGAAACCTCACGCGCACCACTAGTGTAGCTATTCACTTCCTACAAACACTTGCATAAACACATCACCTCCTCCTGAAATACCACCATATGCTCAGTATGTCGGCTGGGTGTTTTGCCTCTCAGCTTCCATCCATTCACCATGGAGCTGACTAGTTTGTATTATTTATATTCTGCTAGCAAATGTCAGTGTTTTCATGGTGCTCCTGAACTGTGATATTTTAAAACACAGTATTTACTTGAAAACTAGATTTGCATCTTCATCCTGCTTTGATGCTGGCTGTGTAAATTTTGGGATAAAAAACTTTGTTTTAATTTTTCCATCCTTATGGCCTGAATTGGCCCCAGCTCTCAGCTCTGTGTGGCTTTCATTTTCATGGATATGTATGTACTTGAGTAAATGTGAAATGTGAAATGTTCCGCATTCAACACCATCCGCCCCGCTCTGCTCCGGGACAAGCTGTCTCTGCTCAACGTGCCTGACTCCCTCTGCAGGTGGATCACCGACTTCCTGACAGACCGGAGGCAGCATGTGCGGCTGGGAAAGACTGTCTCAGACTCTACTAGCATCAGCACTGGATCACCCCAGGGCTGTGTACTTTCCCCCCTACTCTTCTCCCTTTATACCAACTCCTGCACCTCCAGCCACCAGTCTGTCAAGTTGATCAAGTTTGCGGACGACACCACCCTCATCGGGCTCATCTCCAACGGCGACGAGTCCGCCTACAGGAGAGAGGTGGCCCAGCTGGCGTCCTGGTGCAACAACAACAACCTGCAGCTGAACGCTCTGAAGACAGTGGAGATGATTGTGGACTTAAGGAAAGTCACAACCCCTCTGCCCCCCCTCACCCTCACAGGCTCTCCCATCACCACTGCTGATTCCTTCCGCTTCCTAGGCACCACCATCACCAGGGACCTCAAGTGGGAGCCGACCATCAGCTCACTCATCAAAAAAGCCCAGCAGAGGATGTTCTTCCTGCGGCAGCTGAGGAAGCTCAAGCTACCCACCAAGATGTTAGTGCAGTTCTACACAGCCATCATCGAGTCCATCCTCACCACCTCCATAACCGTGTGGTATGCAGGAGCCACTGCCAGGGACAGACTAAGGCTGCAGCGCGTCGTGCGCACTGCTGAGAAGGTGATCGGCTGCAAGCTCCCATCTCTCCAGGATCTGTACATCTCCAGGACCCGGAGGCGTGCAGGCCGGATCATAGCCGATCCCTCACACCCTGGTCACGTACTGTTTGCCCCCCTCCCCTCAGGTAGAAGACTTCGGTCCATCCAGACTAAAACCTCCCGTCACATGAACAGCTTCTTCCCCTCTGCCATCAGACTGCTGAACACTAAGTGACTTATTGACTCTCGTGCACTATGTACAGCAGCTCAACCAGTCTCATGTCAATCATCACTGTTTTCTTCCTGCATTACCGACTGCACTATATGGTTCTCCACAGTATCTGCTGCTCGCTAATATATTTTAACTGCTGACCAGTATCACTCACTCTTATTCTACACTTTATTGCATGTATAGTTTATTTCTTTTATTTTATCATGTTTAATGTTGCAGCATTGCACCGAGACAAATTCCTAGTTTGTGTACTACATGAACAATGGCAATAAATCTGATTCTGATTCTGATTCTGAAATGTAACTAGTTGCCACCCATAGTGCAGGGGCTTATTGTAGCACAATCCATATCCCGTGATTGGCATGTTAATTTTTGTAACCAAGTATTTTTGAAATCAATAGGACTAGTACATACCCGTGCATACCCGTCCATGCCCATAGAAACCAAGTATAAGCAAGTATTTGTACATGCCTGTGGCTGAAGGGTCTCCTCCTATCTCAGACGGCTGTGTTGTTCACAGTTATGCCTGTGGCGTACTGCTGGAACCTGAGGTGTTTCATGTTCACGGCATCTTTTCTAACGTGCAGCAGTTCTCCTCATTCTATTGCTCTCCATCTGGTGGGTCTTCTTCTTCATTCAGACATAATTCCAGCTTTGGCGGCCTTCCGACTATTCCACATCTCCTCGGTCTCAGCTTGTCTGTGCCTTGCCTGGTATGCAGCGTTGCTCGCTTTGCGGGCATTTCGGGCTTCAAGTGACTCAGCACGTGCATGGCACATTGCCACATGTTTCCTGTCTGTTTGTGCATCCCTTGTCTGTCGTACCCTGTGTTGGTGAAGGGTCTCCTCCTGTCTCAGACGGGTGTGATGTACTGCTGGAACCTCAGGTGTTTCATCTTCATGGCATCTTTTCTGACGTGCAGCAGTTCTCCTCATTCTATTGCTGTCCATCTGGTGGGTTTTCTTCTTCTTCTTGTTTGTTGAGACCACTGGTTGAGGGATAGGTGTGTCGTAATTCCAGTTCATGGACAGGATCATGAAAGTAGATCTGAGCAAAAAGAGGCTTTTGGGCATGGACTTACTGTATATGAGATCATAAAGACATGAGAGTCCTATATGGCATCATAAATACACATTTGTCTATGTGCCGTCATATAGACGTGAGTCCTATGATGCCTGAGTTCATAGGCCGTCTTATGATGTTCAGGCAGAGATCATAGGCCATCCTATGATGTCCTATAAACGTGACAGACACACACACACAGAAATTTATTGCTAGAGTGAAGTGATATTAGCTTTCAGAAAAACTTTGACTTAATTTTTTGTGATAAGTGTAAAGTTATTTTTTGACCCCATATTGTTGTTACCCCAAAATGGTCTGAACGACAGATTTGGATACCATAACTGCGCTACTTGGACATAAAGCTATGACGACATACCACATAAAATAAGCAATTTTATTATACTAACACAGAAATTATAAATTTTATGCACATTTATAGACCAAATTACAGCAGGAAAGATAAGTACTGAATGCGTCAGCATTTTTCTCATTAAATGTGACCCGTGTGGCACAATGAGTCAGAATGTGCACCGGGTAATTACGAGCTACAGGCACTAGAAGTCAAAAATCATGATTCTTTCTTTATTTGCAGGTGGCAAGTCCTGGGAAAACCCCCTTCAGTGCCTGGTATCATTGTAAAGCTTGGAACTCCTACTTCCTAAAAATACATGTTTTTCCAGAAGATGTAACTCAGGACTGATCGAATGCGAGTTTTCAAACCAGCCAAGATATAAACAAAATTGGCTTGTTGCTGGTCAGTTTTTGCCCAATTCATACAAATTAAATATCATTTTGAAGGTCTTTCAATACAGAATATGAACATAACAATACCTCAGTTTTGAAAATTTCCTCATTGTGACTCATTTTGCCAGCACGGGTCACAAATGTATTTCTGATGCAGCTATTGACCTGAGATTTTCACCAGATATCAGTAACAACCCAAGTAATCCATACATACAAAGAAATCAAGGCAACTGTGTTCACAAAACAAGTTATGTTTAATAAAGTGGAATGACACAGGAAATAAGTATTGAACATGCTTGGTTAAATTCATTTAATATTTAGTAGAAAAGCCTTTGTTGGTAATAACAGCTTCCAGGCACCTCCTGTATGGAGAAACTAGGTACAGGATTTCAGCTGATTTCTTGGCTTTCTATTATATGCCTTTTTGCACCTCTTTTTCTTCATGTGTTCAATACTTATTCCCTGTGTCATTCCACTTTATTAAATATAACATGTTGTGAATGCAGTTGCCTTGATTTCTTTGTATGTATGGATTACTTGTGTTGTTACTGATATCTGGTGAAAATCTCAGATCAATGGCTCCATCAGAAATGCAGTGGTGTGAAAAAGTGTTTGCCCTCTCCCCAATTTCTCTTTTTTTTGTATGTTTGTCACACTTAAATGTTTCGGATCATCAAACTAATTTAAATATTAAACAAAGATAACACAAGTAAACATAAAATGCTGTTTTTAAATGAAGGTGTTTATTATTAAGGGAAAAATATCCAGACCTACATAGCCCTGTGTGAAAAAGTGATTGCCCCCTAAACCTAATAACTGGTTGGGCCACCTTTGCCAGCAACAACTGCAATCAAGCGTTTGCGATAACTGGCAATGTGTCTTTTACAGTGCTGTGGGGGAATTTTGGCCCACTCATAAGATAAGATAAGATAAGCCTTTATTAGTCCCACAACGGGGAAATTCCAGGATTGCAACAGCACAGGGATAGCAACACTCAGAGCAACAATCAGAAGGCAAGAAAAAAAACAAGCAAGCAAGAGCAGCTAATATACATATGTACATATCTTTGCAGAATTGTTGTAATTCAGCCACATTGTAAGGTTTTCGACCATGAACCGCCTTTTTAAGGTCATGCCACAGCATCTCAATCAGATTCAGGTCAGGACTTTGACAAGGCCACTCCAAAGTCTTCATTTTGTTTTTCTTAAGCCATTCAAAGGTGGACTTGCTGGTGTGTTTTGGATCATTGTCCTGCTGCAGAACCCAAGTGTGCTTGAGGTCACAAACAGATGGCCGGACATTCTCCTTCAGGAATTTTTGGTAGACAGTAGAATTCATGGTTCTATTTATCACAGCAAGTCTTCCAGGTCCTGAAGCAGCAAAACAGCCCCAGACCATCACACTACCATCACCATATTTTGCTGTTGGTATGATGTTCATTTTCTGAAATGCTGTGTTACTTTTACGCCAGATGTAATGGGACACACACCTTCCAGAAAGTTCAACTTTTGTCTCATCAGTCCACAGAGTATTTTTCTAATAGTCTTGAGGATCATCAAGATGTTTTCTGGCAAAACTGAGACGAGCCTTTATGTTCTTTTTGCTCAGCAGTGGTTTTCGTCTTGGAACTTTGCTATGCAGGCCATTTTTGCCCAGTCTCTTTCTTACAGTGGAGTCAAGAACACTGACCTTAACTGAGCAAATGAGACCTGCAGTTCTTTGGATGTTGTTGTGCGGTCTTTTGTGACCTCTTGGATGAGTCGTCGCTGCGCTCTTAGGGTCATTTTGGTTGTTGGCCTGCCACTCCTGGGAAGGTTCACCACTGTTCCATGTTTTCACCATTTGTGGATAATGGCTCTCACTGTGGTGTGCTGGAGTTCCAAAGCTTTAGAAATGTTTTTCTGACCTTTTCCAGACTGATAGATCTCAGTTACCTTGTTTCTCATTTGTTCCTAAATTTCTTTGGATTGCAGCATGATGTCTAGCTTTTGAGGATCTTTTGGTCTACTTCACTTTGTCAGGCAGGTCCTATTTAAGTGATTTCTTGATTGAGAACAGGTGTGGCAGTAATCAGGCCAAGGTGTGGCTAGAGAAATTGAACTCAGCTTTCCAAAGATGTGATAAACCACAGTTAATTTATATTTCAACAGGGAAGGGGGGGGGGATCACTTTTTCACACAGGGTCATGTCGGTTTGGATTTTTTTTACCCTTAATAATAAACAGCTTCATTTAAAAACTGCATTTTGTGTTTACTTGTGTTATCTTTGTCTAATATTTAAATTTGATGATCTGAAACATTTAAGTGTGACAAACATACAAAGAATGAGAAATCAGAAAGGGGGCAAACACTTTTTCACACCACTGTATGTTTAATGAGAAAAATGTTGACATGTTCAATACTTATTTCCCCGCTGTATATGATTTTCAGTCTTTCTGTGTGTCTAGCCTTTCAGGATTCTTTAAAAATATGTCATTAATTGTGATGTAATGTAATTTTTTCAATTTTTAATGGAAGTTGCACCTGGCTTCCCTCGAAAAGCTCAGTCAACTGTTTTCCACATGGAATAGGCTCAAATAGAGACAAATGGTTCTGTTATATATCGCACAGATGTACGGCCGATAGGATTCCAATCCAGAAGTAAGGCAAAGGTTTTCAAAAGTCAATTTCTGTGTGAACAATTCTGAGGTTTCATTCTGTGAAATTGGCATCGATCATGCCATTGAGCATATCAATCAAACTATGAAAGTCAAGGGTAGACTGATTGGCATAACTCTCCAGCCAGCTGTACTGGCAAGATTCTTTCTGGCAGCTTCCATACTGTCTCATATCAGTGACCAAGTACAGGAGATGGCAAGTGTCACATCACAGAAAAGGGTGAAACATAAGCTTTTAGCAGCTGTGATCAACCACCAAGCATCTGATGTGCTTAAACTAAAAGGTGTGTTTGAAGATTTCAGCCCATTTCAGCAGGACAGTGATGTGTTTGTCAGTATCATTACGAGCTGTTATGCCAGAAAAGGTCCAGATTGATATCTTGAGAGCTCCTGAAATTGGGAAACAGTGTTCTCTTGACTTAGTGGGAAAAGCGTGTAATTGTTACAGTCAGCTTGTGGGAGAAAATGACAAAACATAATCTGCTATCCTGGAAAACTGCATCCAAAGCTGTTGAAGTACAGCTGCCAGTACATGTTGTTGAACTCAACGAAGATCACTCACTGTTTGCAAGATTCCTTGTTGTTGCAAGGCCTCGCTCTGGAATAAATCTCCAAGAAGCAATCTGTATGTATGAGTTTACATGCTTCCCAAGGTCACTCTTCTTGCCTGTGTCAATAAGAGTAAGCTAATGGCTCTTCTTGAAGTATCTTCACGAACAGAGGCCGAGATGGGCAATGCTAATAAATCAGTCACTCCAGGATTTTGCGATGTTGGGAATGCATCAATTCACTCAAAATCGGCCAATCAGCGCAACTATTGTGTGACTGGAAATTTTTTGACATTTGTGTGCTTTTCTTGTATTGTTATGTAGAATATCACTGCAGTAAACTGGAAAAAAAACAAAAAAAAACATTTGCTTTAAAATTTGTAATTCTTTCGACAACTTTTAGTGCAAAAAAAGGTCTAAAAACATTGCAACTTTTTAAAAAAGCTCCTGCAAATTCAGGCTTCTTGGGCCGCAACAATAATAAAAAAATCCCGCAAAATCCTGGAGGGACTGATAAATTAGATGGCAGCATGGAAGAGCAAGACAACATTGTTGGTCATTGATGGAATGGCATTTGTTCAGGAGATGTCAACACTTTCAGTGAAGACCTGTGTAGAATTTGCAATACACTTTGTAAGAACAATAGTGCACAGAACACAAAAGTACAGTGCAGTGCACCTTGTCATTGGCTGGTATGACATTGCTCATTCTCTGAAAGAGAAAATTAGAACTCAGCACCAAAGGGGTCCTGGCATCTACTGCTATAATGTGACTGACTGAACACAGATCAAAATTCCTCTTAAGAAATTCATGAGCAGCAACAAGATAAAAGATAAGTTATTAGTTTATCTGGCAAAGAATGCGTCTCAACCACTTTGAGTCAGGTAACAAGTGCTTGTTGGTTTTGATGAAGGAAGGAACCAGTCATGTTTCGTTAGTGCAGAGCTATGAACGAGTAGCCATGAGGAAGCGGACACATGTCTGATTCTGCATGCACTCTGTGTATCCAGACTGGGTCACACAGTCCATATTATTTCACTAGATACAGATGTGGTCATTCTGGCCTTAAAGCAGACGGACAGACGAAAATTCAGTATTGCTAATTCATATCTGAAATTGTTGTCTGAGACGAGCTAAAGCGAACTGCACATGTTTTGGTCTCAACAAATGTCGCATATGGTGACAATGTGCTCTTGAAAGTATGCTGCCCTGGAGAGCCAAGCGATCAGCGGCTAAGATGGCCACTGACTGTGTGACGTCACAACCGGCAAACACACGCACACTGTCGCGGCCACTGCTGTGTTTTGCTTCATGCAACACTTGATGTTTACGTTTTAAAATCGATTTAAAAGCGATTACGGATATTTCTCGGAATTACCAAATATTTTCATGATCATAAGAACGGTTAGGGGGAAAAAACATGCTGAAGAAAGACAGTTTAACTCACCGGTTACTTATATTGGAAGTCCATCCTCCTGTGTTTTTTAGAAGCAAAATTCTCAATTACAGAGACATACAGTGTTCGCTATTGCTTCAACTTCTGTATTAAAGCAGACTGCAGTGAAATAGTACCCAGGTTTGTCAGTCTTTCTTGTCCACATATATTTTGTAGGTGTCACGGCTCGCCGCTCTCAGGCATCTGCCTCAGCTGCGCGCACACCTGCACCTCGTCAGCGCCCTACATGTGCAGACATTTCGTTTACAGCGATTTCGAGAATAAGATGCAATTTGAAATTCAATTCAATTCAACTTTATTTATATAGCGCCATTTCACAACAGCAGTCATCTCATAGCACTATCAACTGTAGGGGGGAACCCCCACAGTTGCAGAAAGACCCCAGCAATCAGGCGATCCCCTGTGAGCAAGCACTTGGCGACGGTGGAGAGGAAAAACTCCCTTTTAACAGGAAGAAACCTCCAGCAGAACCAGGCTCAGGGAGGGGCAGTCATCTGCTGCGACTGGCTGGGGGGGTGAGGGGATAGAGAAGAAGAAAAGAACAGACATGTAGAGAGCAAACAGCACGATGGGGACTCAATCTATGGGAGAGAACAAACAGATGTTAATGATCAGCAAAAAAAAAATACTCTTTCATAGAGAGTGAGGAAAGGAGTGAGGCCCAGTGCATTACTGGAGGTCCCCCGGCTGACTAAACCTATTAGCAGCATAACTAAGGGAGGGTTTAGAAACACATGATCCCTCCCTAATTGTAGGCTATATCAAAAAGGTAGGTTTTAGCCCTATTCTTAAAAACAGAGATCGAGTCTGACTCCCGAATCCAGATTGGCAGCTGGTTCCACAGGAGAGGAGCTTGATAACTGAAGGCTCTGCCTCCCATTGTACTTTTGGAGATTCTAGGTATTACAAGTAATCCTGCATTTTGGGAGCGTAGTGCTCTGTTAGGATAATACGGTAGTATCAGATCTTTTAAATAAAAAGGAGCCTGATTGTTTAGAGCTTTGTAAGTAAGAAGAAGGATTTTAAACTTAATTCTAAACTCTATGGGAAGCCAATGAAGGGAGGCCAGAACCGGAGAGATATGATCTCTCTTTCTAGTACCTGTTAAAACTCTTGCTGCAGCATTTTGGATCAGCTGAAGACTTTTTAAAGATGTTTTAGGACAGCCTGATAATAAAGAATTACAATAATCTAATCTCGAGCTAACAAAAGCGTGGATCAGTTTCTCAGCATCACTCTGAGACAAGATGCTCCTAATCTTGGCAATATTACGCAAATGATAGAAGGCAGTCTTAGAAACAAATTTAATATGTGAATTGAAGGACAAATCCTGATCAAAAATAGCTCCAAGGTTCCTCACAGAGCTATTAAGAGAAAGAGTAACCGCATCCAAACTGAAAGTTTGATTTGGAAAGGAATTTCTAAGGTTTTTTGGACCAACAAGAATGACTTCAGTCTTATCTGAATTTAATAGCAGGAAATTACAAGTCATCCAAGCTTTGATTTCCTTAAGACAGGCTTCTAACTTGGCTAATTGATTACTATCATCTGGCTTCATTGACAGGTATAATTGTGTATCATCTGCATAACAATGAAAATGTATACAGTGCTTTCTAATAATGTTGCCTAACGGAAGCATATATAAACTAAAAAGAGTAGGGCCTAGCACAGATCCCTGTGGAACTCCATGACTAAGCTTTGAGTTGAAAGAAAACTCATTATTTACATGAACAAACTGGAACCTATCAGATAAATAAGATCTAAACCATTGCAACGAAGTTTCATTAAGTCCAACATAGTGTTCTAATCTATCAAGTAGAATATTATGATCGATAGTATCAAAAGCTGCACTAAGGTCTAAAAGGACAAGTACAGAAACTAGTCCATTATCAGATGCAATGAGGAGGTCGTTAGTGACCTTCGCTAAGGCTGTTTCAGTACTATGATGGATTCTAAACCCAGATTGAAACTCTTCAAGTTAACCATTTCCCTGCAGGTGGTCAAATAATTGCGTAGCAACAACTCTTTCTAAGATTTCTAAGAAATGAAATTTGCAAAAAGATTGGTGATAAAGAAAACGGCTATTCCAACTATATATCCCTCGATTCCCCAGTCTGACTCTGAGACAAGTGTCAGTGACAGTGACGTGAAAAGCAAGGGTGATCTACCGAGGCGATCAGCTGTCATAAAACGAGAAGTAAACAGGGTAAGTTTTGTATTTTTAATATTCACTGCAAATGTTTACTAAACATTTTAAATGAATTCCAAGCAATGGATGATTTTCAAAATCAAATTATTTCTGGGAAATAATGCGGCGGCGGACAGGTGCCCGTGTCAGGTTTTGCAGCGTTGCGCAAACAGAGGCACACTGGCGGGCCCAGGCCACCAGTGTTTTGCGCGTGCTTTTGTGCCTAAAACGTTGAAGAACGCGGAGTTTGTGTTGGTCGGATTTCTGCCAAATAATGTGGCGGCGGACAGGTGCCCGTGTCAGGTTTTGGAGCTGCGCGCAAACAGAGGCACGCTGGCGGGCCCAGGCCACCAGTGTTTTGCGCGTGCTTTTGTGCCTAAAACGTTGAAGAACGCGGAGTTGACAAACAGACAAACAAACCCCGGCAAAAACATAACCTCCTCCAAGGAGGTAATTACCAATGACAGTTCAGCTTTCAATTTTTAGGGAAGCAACAAAAAAATGGAACCCCAATTTTCTACCATAAAATGGTGCCCATTATAACTGTGAAATGTTATTTATTGGAATATAATAATTGCTATATCTGGAAACTAGTTATTTTCTTAATCTGTAGTGATGCTCCATTGATTTTTGTATTTCTTTGTATATTTTTGCTGTGTTTTCAAACGTTCATACAAAGGTGGTATAGTATGTAATATTTCTTTTCAAATTGAGAAGAATTTAGTGTATTCAAATTATTCAAATGTATATGACATGCGACTTATTATTGTTATAATTATATTATTATTATATGCAAATTATAACATTGACATGAACATTAATAAACTCAATATATGATTTTACAAAACTTTATTTACATATCATTGTTCACAAATCTAATCTTGGTAGGCAAAATCCCTTGTAGTGATCAGATGGGAATGTTTCTCTGATGAGGCTCACTGCACAGGCAGGCAACATAACCCTCACTTCTTTCCCACAAATAAGGCTGAATACCCCCTCAGCACCACCCAAAACTACTTCATCATCCGATTCCTCATTTTCAATGTCATCATTTATATTGAGGTCGTCAAACTCGAGAAAATAATCGCTGTCCGAATCACTTTGCTCTCGTTCTGCCATTTACTATGTATTGCTGTTGTGACGTCACCAATGCCCGCACCTATCGAGAGATGGCGGTACTGCAGCCTCACTAAGTGAAGGCTGAGCTATGAGCAAATAAGGTCATTTATGGAAGCTGGTGACACATATTAAATCGCGGGAATAGACAGAATAGAATATTTTCATACAATCTGTTGATTGGTTCAATAAAAAAATGTCACTGTCCGTCTGCTTTAAGATGGCAACCTGAACTCGGAGACAGTGCCTGCACGATTGTTGGAACTGGAAATAAATGGCAAAGTGTTCCTCTCAAGCCTATTTACGAGGCTGTTGGCCCAGACTTGGCATAGAGCTTACCTGAATTTCACGCCTTCACAGGGTTGGATACAACTGGAGCATTTGCTGGCAAAGGAAAATTCAACTGCTGGAAGACACTGCTTGAAGCCAAAGAGCATGTGCTTACGGCCTTTTCTCAGCTAGGTAAAGTGGGCATTCCAATTCAAGACATGTTTGATGGTCTCGAATAATTTGTGTGCAGACTCTCCTCTCCTCACACAAACCTTGTGGACATTGGAAAGCTCAGGTGGCACTTGTTTGAGAAAAAGTCAAGCTGAGGCTGAAAAACTGCCCCCCCCCCACCAAATGTTCTATTTTAAAATACCATATCTTATGATCCCACTCCCAAACAGTGGTGTGGTATAATGACAAAACTTCAAATCCAGATTTACTATCTCCGACAGATTACAGATGGACACTTGAAGGTAGTGGCTCATACTCACCTGTTAGCTCAGACTTATCACCTGCACCTACAGCAGGGGGTCTGCAACCTTTGCCACCCAAAGAGCCATTTTGCCCATCTCCGACTAAAATAGAAGTGGTTGAGGGCCACAATGGCAATTTGACCTTTAAAATAAAGATTATGCTGCTTTCAAAGATTTTTTTGTATATACAGTGGATATAAAAAAGTCTACACACCTGTGTTCAAATGCCAGGTTTTTGTGATGTAAAAAAATGAGACCAAGATAAATCATTTCAAAACTTTTTTCCACTGTTAATGTGACCTATAAGCTGTAAACCCAATTGAAAAATAAACTGAAATCTTTTAAGGGGAAAAAAAATTACAATAACCTGTTTGCATAAATATGCACACCCTTAAACTAATACTTTGTTGCAGCACCTTTGGCTTTTATTACAGCACTCAGTCTTTTTGGGTAGGAGTCTATCAGTGTAGTACATCTTGATGTGGCAATATTTGCCCACTCTTCTCTGCAAAAACACTCCAAATCTGTCAGACTGCGAGAGCATCTCCTCTGCACAGCCCTCTTCAAATCACCTCACAGATGTTCGATCGGATTCAGGTCTGGACGCTGGCTGGATGATTCCAAAACCTTTATCTTCTTCTGGTGAAGCAATTCTTTTGTTGATTTGGATGTGTACTTTTGGTCATTGTCGGGCTGAAAGATGAAGTTCTCTTCATCTTCAGCTGTCTAGCAGAAGCCTGAAGGTTTTGTGCCAACACTGACTGGTATTTGGAACTGTTCATAATTCCCTCCACCTTGGCTAAGGCCCCAGTTCCAGCTGAAGAGAAACATCCCCAAAGCATTATGGTGCCACAACCATGCTTCCCTGTAGGTATGGTGTTCTTTTGGTGATGAGCAGTGTTGTGTGTGCGCTAAATATACCTTTTGGAATTATGGCCAAAAAGTTCAACCTTGGTTTCATCGGACCATAACACATTTTCCCACATGCGCCTGGGACATTTCAAATGTGTTTTTGCAAAATGTGGCAGGGCTTGGATGTTTTTCTTCGTAAGATAAGGCTTCCATCTTGCCACCCTAGACGGGAAATTGTTGTCACATGTACTAAACAGCCAGAACTTGCCAGAAATTCCTGCAGTTCCTTCAATGTTGCTGTCAGCCTCTTGGCAGCCTCCCTGACCAGGTTTTTTTTTTTTTAATCATCTTTTCATCAATTTTGAAGGGACGTCCAGTTCTTGGTAATGTCACTGTTGTGCCATATTTTCTCCACTTGACATTGACTGTCTTCACTGTGTTCCATTGTATATTTAATGCCTTTGAAATTCTTTTGTACCCTTCTCCTGACTAATACCTTTCAACAGTGAGATCCTTCTTATGCTTTGGAAGCTCTCTGTGCACCATGACTTGTGCTGTAAGATGTGACTACAAAAATGTCAGGAAAAGCCTACTAGAACAGCTGAACTTTATTTGCAGTCAATCAGAGACACTTTAAATGGTGGCAGATGTGTGCTGACTCCCATTTAACATGAGTTTGAATGTGATTGGTTTAGACTGCGTGTCCACCAAATGCATTTTTTCTGTTCTGGGCAGCTATTTTCCATTCATTCTCTATGTAGTCCAGCGTTTACAGCACTGAGTGCCCTTGGCGCTGAAACATTCTCGGCGGTGGCTGTTTTTTGTTGCAGCACTCAGAGCTGAAAAAAGTTCAACTTTTCAGGCAGGCTGCTTTCCGTGTCATCATATTTTACATCCAGAGCTGCTAGAAAATGTTTCTTGTCCATTGTTATTCAGAGACTGCTATTAAAAATCAGTAGAAAGTCTGACCATAGGAAAAGCGGAAGTGCTGAGCTGAGAGGGACAAGCTGTTGCTGGGATACAGAGTACAGGCTAGCGCCCCCACTCCCCCCAGAGCGCCACGCACAAATCCTGAAAAAAAAAAAAAAAAAAAAAGCTTAGCACGATCGAGCGACAAAAAACGCGTTTGGTGGACATGCAGCCTAATTTTGAACACAGCCACATCCCCAGTTATAACAGGGTGTGCATATTTATGCAAACAGGTTATTTTTTACCTTAAAAGATTTGTTTGTTTTTCATTTGGGTTGTACAGGCTATAGGTCACATTAATGGTGGAAAAAGTTTTGAAATGATTTATCTTGGTCTCATTTTTTTTTTTTTTACATCACAAAAACCTGGCATTGAACAGGGGTGTGTAGACTTTTTTCCACTGTACATAGCTCTGAATATTATGTGGCATTAATGAATTCATACTACAACAGTGGAAAAGTTGTCATGCTTTATATATAGCTTCATTTCTGAAATAAAAGTACTAGAAATATATTACAAATTGTTTTGTGCTGAAAAATAAATTTCTGAATATCTGACCATAATTATTATGTATTTTTTTTAATTATCAACACATTCATGAATTGTTTAACTCTGAAAATTATCATCTATCTCCTACTTTCAACAGTGATCACACAGCTTTAGTTCCTGATATTTTAATAAATTACAGATGATATTTTTATTTAGAAGAAGCTACTTTTCATCCTCTGTGTTTCCTCATAATGCTCCTTATTCAAATGTATTAATATAATATAAACCTGTATCCTTCACCTATTCTCCAGACTCTCAATTTGACAACTAGTGGATTGGTTGTCTGATATTCTTCTTTATTTTAGAATAAAACACAAAGAATTCTAAACAACTTTCTAAATAATATAACTTTAAAAATCATTTGGTGCAAATTAAGTCTATTAGAAATAATTACAACAGAGTGGAAAAATGATTAAAAAATATCTTCTTCCGCTGAGCTAAATATTGTTTATAATTTTTTTTAAAAAAAGTGTGGCACTAATAGACAATCTGCATTCGAAGGGGAGAGGAGCTGAAAAATTCATAGGCTGGCTAAGAAGGAGTTATGCTACAGCAACGAAACTAGTCATGCATTAAATTCAACCTTTTCTGATACTAGCTGCAGTGTTTCTTTTCAGATACATGGCAGCGCGGTGGTTAGCACTGTGGCAGCACAGCAACTCACCCTTGGCCATGGGATCTCGGGTTTGATCCCACCCCCTGACCAACGATGATCTTTCTGTGTATAGTTTGCATGTTCTTCCCGTGTCTGTGTGGGTTTAGTCCGGGATTTCTCCGGTTTCCTTCCACAGGGGCCAAAAACATGCAGGTTAGGTTAATTGGCATCAACTGGGGAGGTATGAATGTGAGTTGTCCCTTGCCCCTTACCCCCAGGCCACAGTTGTAAATAAGAATATGTTCTTAGTCTGTCATGCCTGGTTAAATAAAGGTTAAATACAAAATAAATAAATAAAATACACTGTCATTGGAAACTATGTTGAAAAATAAACCACATTTGGTCAAATTTGTCCACTGCATCATGCTCAGTCTATGAACTTTTCAGCCCCCCTCATATAATTCACTGTTCAAAACCCCACAGTTAACAAACTAGCAGTTATCCTGCAGAGAAAAAGCTGAAAACGTCCGTAAAATAAAAGGCTCACCTCTACATCACTCTCACAGAATCTTCTCTCCATTTTTTTTTCTTTTTTATTTACAAGTTGTGAGGAAAAACTCTCAGCTGTGATTTCAGACAAATATAGCCGGTTGATGGCATTTCATAATAAAAGCACATAATAGACACAACCATTCTGAAAACTGAATTGCTGTAGAGGGCTTTTATTTTTACAAAACTCAGGAAGTATTGAGCTGTGACGGTGAAAGTAAATTTAAACTAATTCAGACTTTGGTCATGTCTGGTGAATCCAGCATTTATAGCACAAGCAACAAGGTTATTGAGCAGGAATTCAAGGATTGTTTCTCATTTTTAAGGGTAATTAAGGCATTGATTTTAGATGATCATATTAAAGACTTTTTATGGACCTGTAGACACTAATGAGGTGGCTGTTTATCTCCTTGTTTGTGTTCTTGTGGAGAAATTCTCTCCACAGCAACCATATAGATAGATAGATACATACATACTTTATTTCGAACAAAAAAGTAAAAAAAAGAACAAAACAAATGACAAGTGCGATAAAGTGACAGTATACAGTGCTTGAAAGAGAGAAGGAAGAAGTGAACACTTAACTCCAGCTCCTCTTTTCCATAAATACAGCCCATGTGAAATATATACAAATTACCCCATTTAAGACCCCAAGTCAACAATTAACTATATTTTGTACATATCAACATTAACACCCATCCATCCCAACATACATACAGTCCATACATCAAAACCAGCCCCAAACAACACATACTATATTACTGTAGTTACTACACGGATGAACAGTTTAACACAATGGTCACATCTGATTTCAATATTTCTATGATCCACTTCAACAGCAGAAGTCTCTATGCCAACTTTAATAACATTAAAGATTATTTACATCAAGACATTATTACATTATTTACATACAAGAGCCATTCAATATTGTGGCAATATCAGAGACGTGGCTCAGTGAAGAGAAAGGAGTGGATTTTACCATGGATGGCTATGAATTAAATTATATAAATAGAAAAGTGAAAAAAGGAGGAGGAGTTGCAATTTATGTTGACAAGAGTTTGCAATACAAGGTTGTTGAAAATTTGTCAGCAACTGTGGATGATTTATTTGAATGTATTACAATAGAAGTCTGTCTGGACAATGTGAAGAATATAGTAGTGAGCTGTGTATATAGAACACCTGGACCAAACATTGACTTAAGGACTGGATGGAAAAAATGTATGCAAAACTAACTCATAAAGTTATGTTCATCTTTGGGAATTTCAATATAGATCTTATGAATTCAAAACAACATAGTTTGACAGAAGAATTTATCAACACAATGTACAGTATGGGCTTACATCCAACAATAATATATACACACATATATACAGTTATCCATACATGAACACAAATGAATCTGGCCACGCAGAATTAAACTCTGTAGTTTCCTCTGTGATTTTACTTTCTCTGGATCTGTTCATGTCTTCCCGAGAATGGGAGGAAGTGGCTGCTGTCCGTGCTTCTCCACATGCACTGAGGACGGAAAGGCTGAGCAGCTCTGTGCAGCTGACATCAGATATGACACAGTCACGCATGGTTGACAACATAATAAATAATTTAAAAATATACTGTATATTTTACATTCATAAATATATGCATTTCCACTGAGAAATATATCCAATTGCAATAAATAATTTAAAAAATAAAATAATTTAAATGAGCTTCATTAATTTCCATGTGTTTTGAGATGTAACTGCAGGGAGGCACAGCTGGGGGCTAAAGGGCCGCAGGTTGCCAACCCCTGACCAACAGCTGTAGTAGAAATGGATGGTTAAGTGTGGCTGTGGGACGAGCAGATGCATCACATCATCCTGCTTCTGTTGGAAGAACAGTCAGACTTGCACAGAAATGTGTGGATGTGACGCAAACACAGAAACCTGCGAGAACATGTCCAGTGAAAAATAGTGTTATGGTGAACAGTCTGAAGATGAGGTGGATGACTAAACAGTTTACAAAGAAATGTTTACTGATGATATTTGGCTATATATGTTTGATAAGTTGATTTAATATTCTTCTCCGTCTAACCCGCCAATAACATTTCAATTTATGCATGTATTTCATGAAAAAAATCAGTGATATTGTGACTGCTGTGTTGTATTCAGAACATTAATATTTTCTTATTTGCATCCAGCTCATATAAAGGTCTTACTTGATATGCTATAAGCCTATATTTGTGTAAGTTTTAAAAATAGCATCTGAAAAATCCAATTCATTGTCGATTTTGGGTTCTGAACTTTCTGCGACTTCAAAATTATATTAATATTTTTAAAAATGGAACCAAGTTTTTTTTTTTTTTTTTGACAATCTAGACATCCTACTGATTCCATTCAAAATGAGTTCTAAGAATTACAACATTACACAGGTCCCAGCACTGCCATTTCTGGAGGCAATAAATGCCTCTTCTCCATCTCATGTTTAAAGGACCATGAGCTCAAATAGCCTGATCACAGAATGTCCCATTCTGTGCTCTACTTTACACTCTGTTCGATTGCTTGAAAGTTATGTTTATAAAGTTAAGGCAGAATTTTAAGTTTATGCATTGTTAGTTATGACTGACTTGTGTGTGATTGGAAAATGTGACCCCCGCTACAGAAATGGCAGTCTGCCACTAAAAATGAAAACTGATGGATAGTCCACCAATTGGCTCATGCCCTTAACAGGACATTCAGAAACTGGTTTGATCCCATTTTTGTTTGAAGTCTTGTGTTCGAGCTTAACTTTATTTGCAATAAGTAGTCAGTCTAACACTCAGCAGGGGGACAAAAGGAATAGTTTGGTGTGGGAGGATAAATGTCATGGCTGTAAGGGATTTTAATCTGTTAACTAAGCTGCTTGTGGTTATTGATGAGTTTTGCTTTCTCTGTTGGTGAATTTTTCCCCCCTTTGGAAAGATTTATCACATGAGATATTGAAGAATCTTATTTTATAGCATCCTCACGTATCGGTGTAACCTAATTCAGATGTTGATTGTAAACTTAATATGTTTTAATTGTTCACCAAACATGGATTACAGTGGCAGATGAAAGTGATACATCCACTTGCAATTGCTGACATACAGAATTGTGAAGCTGGCTAACTCAACTGTATTGATTTTTTTTTTCTTCCAGATCTTCTAAATGGAGCCCAGGAGAAGTGTGAGTTGCCTCCTTTGGATGGTTTTCCTCACTGTGAGGGCAAGCTGAAGGTGAATCAAACAAACATGTCTCTGTTTTGCTCTCTATGCCAAATGGTTTGTTTGGAAACATTAGAATAGGAAATGCTAGAAAGCTTGAGAAGGAAATTTGTGCTCCCAAGAAAAATGTAAATAGAATTCAAAGAAAATTATAAAACAGTTCCAGCCGAGCAATTTGATCAGACAGTAGGGATGCAAGGATTTAATAAAATCCACAATAATTGCACTCCAGTTTTCACTGGATATGTATCACTCTGCTTCAAAGGTGTTCATGTAACTGTTAATTACTAACACTTAATTTACTGTCAGCTAACTCTGTGACAATTGCAATATTGTGTTGAATACTTGAATTTCCACAGTGAGGCATTGTTTGAAAAGATTTCTTATCTGACTCGGAAGTCCCACCCTTTCGAAAAAAGCTTTATTCAATCAGCTTACAGTCTGCCCTTGTATAAACATGGAAGCTATTTCACATCTGTTTAAAAAAAAAGTAGGCAGTGCTAGAGTTGGATTTATTGTCTCGATTAACAAACCACAATAGCTTTGTGGTGATGGACTCTGTTTCATCTGAAAATGCGAAGAAAAGCGAACGAAGTGTGCTCAATCGCTAGCATGCTAACTACTAGCCAGCTGCTAGCATCCGGATTGGCTTTGATCTTGGGTCTTCTGCAGTGCCAACTCAACAGGTATATGTTTTATAAACACTTTTTACTTTTGCACTTGACAATATTTAATTTGTTTACATGTGTGTGAAATGACAATAGACGTCTTCATACTGATCGACATGTTTGGCAGCCGTTACTGACTACATTTACAAGGGACTATTTTTTTTCTCAGCTGCTCAAAATAACTGGTTAAACAAACAAATCATAATATTTTGTCCAGTATTGTTGTCATTTAATAAATTGTGCTTGTGGAACTGTTGTATAAAAGCAATATTACACTCAAGGTCGTTACAGTATCACAAATATACTAACTACAGGTAAGATACTCCAATGCCCTCCGCATAGCGGAGAACATTAGACATATCACACCTGCAGTTACTATATTCATTGATACCATAACCCCTCTCGTATAATATTGCTTAAATAATGACTTGTAACTCACACATTTGTATTTTGATATACAAAAGACCCCAGAATTGTTTATCACCAACACAACAGGGTTTTGTGACTGTAGTTTTTTAACATAACAAATGTAACATTGCTTTGATGTTATCCAGTCTAAGTCTGGTCTTTTAGCTCTTTTTGACCTTTTAGAAAGTGCAGCTCTTATTTGACAAAACAGATGCATCTGTAAATCCTGTTGTTTGCCCATCATCAGCCTATATTGATGCATCCCTAAAACATTTCAATACAACTGCCCTTTTTCTTTGCCAACCAAAAAAAACAGGGTGCCAGACAAGCCTAATTGCAATTTTGGGGACATTTGAGTGACTGTAATTTCTCACTGCGGTGCAACTAATACATGTAGCACAAGCACCACACATGGGTGTATGTACATGCGTCCATTGTCCCTGTTTCTCTATGTCCATGCCAGTGTCCTGAAGCTGATGGGGCCCTATCCAGCTCACCATCTGCTCAGTCAGTCCCAGTCTTCCTCTGATACTGTCAGCATTTCCAGTTGGGCACAAGAAGATGCCAAAACTTCTTTTGAACACACACACACACACAGATCAGAAAAAACATCAAAATCCGCCAAGCTGAAGTCTTGCTATTGGCACTCAATTTGTAACATCTGACAAATCCATTTTCTCTGGTTAGAGTGCTTTTTTTGTTAAAAGAATATCTCAACTCTTTCCCCTTAGGATTCTGTACGCAAGCCTTTTGGCTAAGCAAGATAGGTGTCAGTCCACATCTTAGCTCAATAGGTTTTCCACTTCCACATCAGTGATGATGCCACAGAAATCTGTTAGAGATCATATTAGGAGAGGGGAACAGTGTTCTTGCTCTTGTTTTCCTCAATCTTGTTTTTCCATTTGTATTTTTTCTTTCAAGGGCGAACTCTTCTCTCTCTTTTTATTTTAACTGACATTACCTCACTTGCTGTTTTTCTGTTGGCAGCCATGTATGACTTGCACATGTTTTTGATAAAGTACTAACAGTCTTTCATTTTTAAATCCCTGATAATCCACTTGATTGCAGGGATTAAAGTTATGATAGTCACATTTTTTTTTTAATCTTGAAAAGGTGGCAAGTGGTACACGTCATGCATTATAGCTAGGGATACAGCTACAGGTGCATTTCAATAAATTAGAATGTCATTGAAAAGTTGATTTATTTCAGTAATTCAATTCAAAAAATGAAACTCCTATATTATATAGTAGATTCATTACACACAGTGGTATATTTCAAGTGTTTATTTCTTTTAATTTTGATGGTCTCCATAAAGCTTGTCAGCAGAGGGAAGCATGAGTGCTCTAAAAATTTCCTGATAGCCAACTGCACTGACTTTGCACTTGATAAAACTCAGTGGACCAACACCAGCAGATGACATGGCTCCCCAAATCATCAGTGACTGCGGAAACTTTGCACTGGACCTCAAGCAACTTGGATTCTGTGCTTCTCCACTCCTCCTCCGCACTCTAGCACCTTGATTTCCAAATGAAATGCAAAATTTACTTTAATGTGAAAAGAGGTCATCTGCTGGTGTTGGCCCACTGTTTGTTGTCAAGTCCAAAGTCAGCGCAGTCGTCTACCAGGAAATTTTAGACCACTTAATGATTCCCTCATCTGACAAGCTTTATGGAGATGCTGATTTCATTTTCCAGCAGGACTTGGTACCTGCCCACACTGCCAAAAGTACCAATACCTGGTTTGATGACCATGGTGTCACTGTGCTTTATTGGCCAGCAAACTTTCCTGACCTAAACCCCATAGAAGAATCCATGGTGTATTGTCAAGAGGAAGCTGAAAAACCGGACCCTACAATGCAGATGAGCTGAAGGCCGCTATCAAAGCAGGCTGGGCCTTCATGACACCTCAGCAGTACCACAGGCTGATCACCTCCATTCCACGCTGCATTGATGCAGTAATTCATGCAACAGGAGCCCTGACCAAGTATTGAGTGTGTACATGGACATACTTTTTAGTAGGCTAACATTTCTATTAAAAATTTATTTTTTAAAAAATTAATTTTATGTACCGTATTTTTTGGACTATAAGGCGCACTTAAAATCCTTTAATTTTCTCAAAAGTCGACAGTGCGCTTTATAATCCGCACCGCCTTATGTATTAATTCTGGTTGTGCTTACTGACCTCGAACCGATTTTATGTGGTACACGGCGCTCAAAAATCTGTCAAAAATGTTTTAGTACAACTTTGGTAAGTTATGAAGCCGAACCGCTTGATGGATTTTTGGAGCATTACGGTAGTCAGGAGCCTCGCGGAGTAATATGTGCTTCAACATAATGGCCGGATGGCTTTTTCCACAAATCTCCATCGCTATTGATCTGCCACTCCATGCGCGCCCATCTCACTGATACTGTCAAAACCCAAGTGAAGCAAACTAATTCGGAGCTTGCCATCATTCCAGGTGGATTAACCAAAGAACTCCAACCGCTATATTGGTGTCAACAGGTCGTTCAAAGTTAAATTGCTAGCGAGTTACGCCACTATCTGCCAATGGATCGTGGATCGAAACTGCTCCTGTTTAGCTGTAATTAATATTTAAAAATGATATTTTCGGGACGAAAGAATTCAAGCGTCCCGGCATTTGTTTGCATTGTTTACTTCTCGGGGCTGCCGCCGGAAAGTGAGCCGTATCGATTACTGAGCGAGTATCCTGGCGATGTAAACAGCCACGGACCAAAAACGTACATTTGCTCATGGAGCAGGTCATTCACACTGGCAGACAATCGCGCTATATGTGTCTATAATGACTATAGATAGGATTTTCTTTCCATGCACGCCAAAAAAAAAAATTCCCCGATTCGACTACCTCGTGAGGTAGTCGATACCCAAAAGCCGATGGTGTATAGAACACGTACTGTATATTAGGATTTGTTTGTGAAATTTCGGCATCGAAACACGGGAGCAGTAAATACGGCTCGCTCTCCGGCAGAGAGCGAGCCGTATCGGTATCGTACTCGGTATCGAGTACCGAGTGATATTCTGGCCAATATGGCGATGTAAACAGCCACGGACTAAAAACGTTCCGCCTGCCCATGGAGCAGGTCATTCACACTCGCAATCGCGCTATATGTGTCTATAATGACTATAGAGAGGATTTTCTTTCCATGCACGCAGATTTTTTTTTTCCCGGCTCCGACTACCCCGCTTTAATGCGCCTTATGTATGAAATTAGACCATCAAACAGACCGTTCATTGATAGTGCGCCTTATAATCCAGTGCGCCTTGTAGTCCCAAAAATACGGTAATATTCAAATTTTTTGAGAAACTGAATTTGGGGTTTTCATGGGCTGTGAGCCATAACCATCAAAATTAAAAGAAGCAAACACTTGAAATATCACTCTGTGTGTAATGAATCAACATGAGTTTAATTTTTTGAATTGAATTACTGAAATAAATTAACTTTTCGATAATATACAGGTGGCATATACAAGTGCGTCATTGAGATGCACTTGTATATGCCATTGGGTGCATTCATCTTCATGCAGTTCTGCACAGTCCTGACTTTAAAGCGATGCATCTTGGTATTGAAGTAGTGCATGCCGGTTAGAAATTTGCGTCTCACTTGACCCAGGACTGCAAAATATCAGCTTGTCACATGACCTTAAAGCCTCGCGGTATAGCAAGTTGGCTTAATTCAGATCCTGCAGTGTTGCCTCAGACCGGCTGCAGTGGCTTGGATCCTCCCAATGACATCCGAACTCTGTCCTGATTAGCTTAATAAACTGTCAACTTAAAAAAAAAAAAAAAAAAATCACATATAACCCCATTTTCAACACTTTATTCCAAATGTAATACTGCAGATCAGAGACAGACTCATATAAATTCATTATCTAAAATAAAAGAATTGCACTTTAAAGGCCAAATGTCACGTAACAGGGTCCTTAAAATGTCTTGAAACTAGATATAAAAGGGAACCGATCTGTTCGGGTCTTGGTGCATATGCTTCAGTAACGCCGGAACATTCGTTAATTTAAAACTGCCGCGCTTGGCCTGACGTTACCACTCAGGGCCCCCGGAATCGCCTGGGGAAGAAGGCGGAAGTGACGAAACAGATTGTACACTAGTTTGATGCTTGGGGTATCCCGATTGATTGTTTATATGGAGACTGGAAGATTGAAGTGAGCAACAAGAAAGAAAAAATTGGATATTTCACCCATACCATAAAACGGGGCTATAAGGGACAGCTGGGTAATAAGGGACACTTTTCTGGGAAATGTTTTCATACCTGTCAAGTGATACGTTTTCGCCGTATTTTAATACTATAAAACGGGGCTATAAGGGACAGCGGGGTAATAAGGGACACTTTTTTTTTCGAATTTTCCTTAAATATAACAGCGACAAATTTCTTAAAACTAATATCTATCTACAGGAAAGACAATAACAACTCAGCGTCCTGCTCAAAATAAAAAAAAGCAGAATTACATTTAAAACATTTCCCAGAAAAGTGTCCCTTATTACCCCGCCGTCCCTTATAGCCCCGTTTTACGGTATGGGGAAAATGCAATTTTAGCAAATACGGGCGTATTGCCATTTCTGTACGCCCAAAAGAAAAATATACGGGGAAAAAAATTAGTGAGTGTGTTGAGGAACACGTCGTGTGTGTGACCCCCACAGCTAGGGGGCGGGCAGAGCGCTCAGCGTGAGCTATTCTCACTACATTGAGAAGTGTGAACTCAATCATTAGGCTGATGGCCGGGGCGGGCAGAGCGCTCAGCGTGAGCTATTATCACTACAGTGAGAAGTAGGCTGATGGCCTCACACTTTCTACTGTCTTGCGGCTCCGGAACAGAGAGGAATCGCCTTCCAAATCCAATGCATCACTAGCAGAAGTGATGGTTTGTCATTTTTTTGTGGCAGGGCACAATCTACCCCCATTGGTGGCAGATCACTTCTGATCTGCCACCTGATCTGATCTGCCACTTCAGAAATGCTAGAGTCAGCAAAGGCTGCTACTTGGAACTAGAACAAGCAGCATCAGTGAACATTTTCTTGTTTCAAGTTCATCCAAGTGCATTAGTGTAACAAAGCTGACAAATAAAAACTCTTTAATTCCAAGTGTATATACAGTATCTAGCTGACAATTAAGAACTATATTCAGAATAATTCTTATTGTGTACTTTCAAATTAAGCAATCTACCTTGTGCTAATGTAAATTTGAAAAATATTTTTGTATTTTTTTTTAAATTTTATTTATTTTTTTTGTGCTACTTGGCTTATTATTTTCACATTACCAAAAAGTTGTGGCTCAAGATTGTGTCCATAAAAGTGTACATTTGAATAAATATGTTTGAAATAGGTCATGTTGCAGTTTTGTTTTTTGTTTTTTTTTTGGGGGGGGGGTCAGTTTTCTTTCATCTGCCGATAAATACAGTTTTTAAGTACTCAGTACAGGTGTGAAAGCCCCCCAATAAGGGAGGCATGAGGTATGCCTTGACAGGTATGTGTTTTAAGTGTAATTCTGCTTTTTTTATTTTGAGCAGGACGCAGAAAAGTGTCTCTTATTACCCAGGGTTATGGCCCTATACACACGATCCTGGGGATTTTAATACAAGTCATTTTCCACAATTACTTCCATTTCATCCTTGATTTTGTTGCTACAACTGAATGAGGAAAGAAAGGGTTCTACTGTAAGCTAGCGCCCCACTGTATCGTCATAATAATGGCTTCCGAAAAATCGATATTTATGGGGCGCCCTCGACAGACCCCCTTTGGCTTCCCAATTTTGCCGGTGGTTATAATTAATTTAAACATCACAGATTTCTTTTGGCTTACCATTCAACATTCTGGAGGCGATTAATGTCCAATTCAGTGCTCTCTGGTCATCGTCGGAACTGTTGTCATCAGACAAAGCATCTGATTCCGTCTCGGACGGCTCGAACCTGTAAGGTTCTATGCCTCTGTCACTGTCTGAACCACTGTCATCAGTATCTGGGGTGTCGTCTTCCCTGAATTCCAAGTCCGATTCACCAGAGGACAAAACTAAACTAATTTGTTCACAATCGCTGTCACTTTCCGTCATGATTGTCCAATGTTGACAAGTGTGAATGTGGATAGGCAGGGCAGCCAGGGTGAAATTTGTGACGTCAACAACATGGCCGCGGTCTGGATTGGCTGTCACACACTGACAGCCGCTAGGGGGGCCTTCGCCTGGTGTATTTTGTGCAATTATGTAAATATGGGTGGGTGATATGGTCTCCGGTATGAATATTTGGTTTAAGCTATGTGTATTTTATCAAAATTCGTTGGCATTTGGAAAAAAAAATTACGTGACATTTGGCCTTTAAGGTACTATACAGATTTCACTCCTGTAATTAATTTTTGAGCAAATTTACAGAAAATGTCTCTCCATGTTCTTTCTGCAATTTTTCGTCAGATTTCACAAGAATTTCGGGAAGAGGTTTCCTACCTAGTTTTTCCAATATTTTACTAAACTAAGTGCATTTCCATAAAATCTAGTGTTGTTTCTCAACTGTTAACGCGAAAGCTTCCTTTCTCAGTGAATGTGTGAATTTTTTGTATTGTTAGAAAATATCATACACATAAAGCAAAATTCCTTTAATCCACCCCAAATATATTGATATTTAAGAATGAGCTCCAGTATACTGTATGTACATGTCCTGTTCCAGAATTGACAGAAAAGCAGCAAAGACTCTGGACAAAGGGCTTCTTAGGGTTTTATAAGAAATAAATGGACTAGTGTGTATGAACTGTTCTTTAAATATTTTTTTTTTGTAGGTGTATTATCCCTCATATGCTTATCTGTTAAAAAACTCCATTTTACTTTCTTTTTCTCTTATGTTCTTCTTTTGTTCACTGTTCATTGTTGCTCCACTTGACACTTTAATACAGATGAAAAACATCATATTCCAAAGAAATAAATGTAATATGGACGTCAGGATGGATTTATCCTCCAAAGGTAGAACACTTCTGTCTAAAACTAAAGGGTTGTCACTTTTTTATCCAGCACAAGGATTAGATGTTCCAGACTCAGTTTTTTTTAAACATTGATTATTTTTATTTTTTCATAGTCATGTGAAAAAATTAGGACACCCCATTAAATATTCAGTTCTTTTTTAAGAAATGTTTACATATCTCTATCTTACCTTGTTTTTGTTTTTATTTGCATTTTTTACATTTATTTTAGTTATTTTAAGTGGGAATGAATGTGGGGGTGTCCTAAAAAGATTGGGGGGGGGGGTCCTAATTTATTCTTCACTATTTGTTTAGAATTGCATTTTACAGAAAATTTGAAAAAAAAAAACAAAAAAACCCCCCACAAGCTTATACAGGGTGTCCTAATTTTTTTTCACTTGACTGTATATGCATAAAAAAATAGTCTAAATAATTTAAACAGACTAGAAAAACTTTATAACCACACATGTAATGATGGAGGCTTTAATGTGTTTTTTCATACATCTAGTATAATTTCTAAGGTGAAGTGGATTAAACATTTTATTAAAAACAAAGATGAACTCTGGTATTTGATCCCAAACTTTATTTTTAAAAAAACTGGTGGAACGTTTTTTGTTAAAATGCATTTATTACATAAACAGTCTTCCTATTCACTTCTCAAATTTCCATAAACAGGTTCTTACATGTTGGCTTCACAAGTACAAGCATAATTTTTCCCCACACAAACAGATCATTTGGATCAACAGATCTGTAAATGACAAGAATAAATCATTTTTTAATGATAAATGGGTTGAAAATAATTTTTGGTAATTTTACAAATGTTAAAAAGGTCAGGACTTGTATTTATTTTGCATGTACTGCATATGGAATTATTTAGTGTTCTAATAAAGTTTTTACAAATCTTATAAAAAAGAAAGATGGTGCTGAGAGAAGTAGAACTTGTCCCGTTTGCTGTGCTGCATGTTTACTCCACCCATGCAGAAACGTGCAGATCACGTTAGACCTTCAAGTCAGATTAAGTCAGCTACACCTCATGTCAAACGCACCTATTTTGATGTTGACCTTTGACGTTTCAATCCCAAAACCATTGAAAAGTCAATTGTTTTTATTTCTCTGGTACCTAAATAGGTAAGTTTGTATTTGCAGCATTTATTAATAATTTTTAATAAAATATCATGATACTGGTGTCTCTGAATTGATACAGTATCGTCACCACAAAGTATTGCAGTATTACGCTGTATCAGTTCATTCCCCCACCCCTAGTGGCCAATATTTTTCTGGTGCGCCCCAGTTGTGTGGCATTGATTTTGCCCTGAAACAGGCACAAGTAGACACAACTGCAAATTAAGAAAACATTCAGGACTAAACCATTTTAAAGTATTTCAGTTCAGTATATATATATATATTTATTTATAATGCATATTTCTTTGTCTCCCTGGCAATGAAGATGGAATAGGTGAAAACAAAAAAGAAATGATCTGTATCAGATATTGGCCGTCAGCCAACTTATTATTTTCAACATTAGTACTGGCTCAGAATTTCACAATCAGTCGTCGGCCTCCGTCGGTCTATGATGACCATGGAAGAGAATCCTAAACGTCTACTCTGCTGGAACAGCACCGCCTGTGGCTGAACAGGCCGATGCGCGAATGGCAGTCCCTGTCACACAGGTCGCACTTGTGGGTGGTCTCCGTGCTGCTGAGTCTGTGGCGGTTCTTCCTGCGGGTCCTTTTTCCATCTGCTGCAGCAGTCAGTCTCTCTTCACCCGCCTTGAGCTGTCTGGTCAGGGTGCCTCTCCATTTGGAGCGGTCCAAATGGAGATCAATCAGTACATCCCTAATTATAGCACATAATGTGTATAAACATGGATCTAGCGCTGATTCTGAAAAGTAAATCAACTACTACAAACCCTCCTTTTTTTTTATTACCAGCATGAGACTACACCATTAGGTCTATTTTTTTTTAATGTACAATTTAAGGGGAAGGTATTCTTTAGTATGGATCTTGACATCTCTCTGAAGTTTCTTCGGGTTTCTCAGTTAGATCCAGTTGTTCATCCCAGCCATTTTCAAAATGGGGAGACAGTGAAGACTGAAAGGTTCAGCTTATAAGAATATCAATCTATTATATACAGCCTGTGCAATACAGTGTTTATTCTTTCAGCATTATAGCCTTGCCCACACTCCATAGCTGTTTTACTGGTGTTTTAACAACACACTATGACAATATGATATGACAAGTGTCAGGCTGTCAGCATGACTGCAGAACAGCTGCTAATGAAATACAACAAACTGCTGTTGGCTCACAGTGGTTTTTATTTTCTTGATGTTAAGGTTTGTTGTATAAATTGGAGCTCTGGTTTTTATTATTTTTTTCCTCCTAATTCTGTAGTGGATGAAGGACATGTGGCGCTCAGACTCGTGCTATGCCAACTATGGGGTTGATGGATCAACCTGCTCCTTCTTCATCTACCTCAGTGAGGTGAGTGTTTGTTTTTCTCTAATTTCAAAGTGTCAACCAAGAACAGCTTCAACAAATATTTCTTACATAACCCCAAATTAAGTGGAATTTCACTTGTGTGTAGCATTATTGGGGATTTTTGTGCTAAATGGGATTAGATGGATCAGGGTATGGACAAATACAGCTTTTACCAGATTAGCTCACTTTGACCAAACAGCTTACCATAGTCACTAGAAAAGCATTATGAACACATTGGTATTTTGGAGGTCATCACAATATTCAGGATGTCAAGCTATCAACTGTTAATACAAAACAGTGCTTATTTAAGCAGTTTTTTAATGCTTGGATAACATACTGGTAGTGTCTCTACAATGAATGGCAAGTGTTCGGTGTTGTCATACAAACTAATGGATTGAACTTTTCAGATTCCCTTTTCCCTGACAACAGCCTGTACCATGTGGAAATCTTTATTTTTTTGTGGCTCTTGGTTGCTCAACAACTGTACTTTATATATGTTTTAGGAGCCTCTGAACTAACTACAGACCATTGACCCTAATGGTGTCAGTCACTCTTTAGGCAAAAGATATTGGTGCCACAGAACTATAACTCATAGCTTTTAGTCTAGTTTGACAGAAAATGTCAAACTATTGGAGCCACATTATCAGTTGTGTACCTCAGCATCACAGGGTAAATCATCTAATGGGTTCATCCTCTGATGAAAATTTCATCAAAATCAGCTGAGTAGTTTTTGCCTAATCTTGCTAACAGACAACACTAACAAACCACCGTAATTACGTTACAGCCTTGGTAGCGTTAAAAAAAAAAGGCTGTATGACTTGCACATTACCAAACATTGAAGGTCCCATATTGTGCATTTTCCAGGGATTTTAAGTTTTGACATTTTAAATGATTTGTTTGTAGTTTTAAAGACCAAAAAACATTTGCAATTTTCACAAATTCCTTGAAAATGCTGAATATTAATGAGCCCCTAATCTGACTAAGTAAAAGGTTTTTGGGTGGGCCAATCAGAAATAAGGAGAAAGTCGGGGTGTATTTATTTTGCTAACTGCCAACTCTTGGTTTGTCATAAACACCAGGAAATGCAATGTGTTCTTTAAGAGTTCAACTAAATGGAGGCAGTGTAGGTTTCTTTGAAGGGAATCGTTTAATATTTTAAACTAACATATGTGAACCATGACCATATTTTATAAGGATAATTCTGCAGAACACCATTTTGATATGGGCAGTTGAAATAACGGATTAACCCTTTAACATCCTTGATTTCATGGACAGATGGCGCGCCCACTGTCTGTGTTGCATTTCTGCGCCTGTCATGTGATGTAATAAAAATCCCCAGTTGTACTAAGTAGTCCACCTCACAAGGTGGCAGACACGTATAACTTACTGCTCTCTTGCCTTGGAGGGTGAATGGCCCCCCCACCCCCCACCCCTCATTTCTGGACACCAGAGAAGAAGAGTTTGTAAACAAATGTTGATGTACTCGATCGCAAGACGGAGGAGGCATTTGCTTCCAAATTTGCCAACTATGATTCTAAAAAGAGAATATTTAGCTTATGAAGGTAAATATCTACATTTTGTTACAACAGAGGGTAGGCAAAGCTGGTTGATGTTCACCTGGCATCGACCCCAGTGCCGTGTGACTGGACAGAACAATCGTGCCGGTTCTGTGTCGTCATATAAGATAAATCGCGGTGGAATAAAAGGGAAATTGAGGTGAAATAATCATAACAGTTTCTGGATGTGGGAGAGAAAGCAAAAATGACCGACAGAAGACAAAATAACGACCAGGATGCTGCAAAAAGGACGAAGTGAGGCCCCCTGGCCAGTGGTAAGTGATGAATGTCTTTGTTTGTTTACATTGTACTGAGTTTCTGGTTCATATACTTTGAAGATAAGCTAACAAAATGCCCAAAACAAAAAAAGGTGACAAAAAGCAAAACCATTCTTTGTGTAAATATGTCCAAATTCCACTTTTGACTCAAAGTTATGTAATTCAATATGGCTGCTGTGGCATTATGCAGATTAGATGTGTAAATTTACTCTTACTCAAACTTTGGATCATATTCTACATCTTTGTGATTGACAGTAAGCCATTATCTCTTACCACTTTCAAGTTATAGTCTTGGAAATCTCTGACATCTGAACTGAATATTTTCTTGAAAAATCCTTGGCCACTAGGGGCTGATGGCACAACGGAGCACCTCAGGCAGTCAAATGGTTAAAGCGCGCAGCTGCATACCACAGTTGACGAAGAAACTATGGCTCTGCCATATTACCAAACTCCCCTGACAAGATTCCTGCAGCCTATAAGTGATCACAGCAGAATGAATTTCTAAAAATAAGAGCAAAGGATTGAGATTAAGAGGAATTTCATTTTTCACGAGAGCAAATTAGTGTGTGTCAAAGAGGATGGTGAGGGAGAATGAGGAGATGATTCAGTGGAAAGGGAAAGGGGGGTTACATGGTGTGAGGCACTTCAAGGCCTGAGTTTGCAGCCTACGAGGAAAATGTAGAATGACTTTGCTCAACACCCTTAGTATCTCCATATCCTAGGTAAATTAAAAAAAAAAAAATTAGAAGAGGGAAAAAAAAGGGGGCAGCTTGGTAGCGCAGTGGTTAGCACTGTGGTAGCACAGTAAGAAGGTTGTGGGTTCAATCCGACTCCCTGACCATCAGTGACCCTTCTGTGTGGAATTTGCATGTTCTTCCTGTGACTGTGTGGGTTTACCCCAGGTACTCCGGTTTCCTCCCACAGGCCAAAAACATGCAAGTTAGGTGAACTGGAGACTCTAAAGTGGCCCTAGGTGGGAATGGTGAAGGGATCGGTGCCGCACCATGGCTGCCTCATCCATCCATGTGGATGCCCTGAATTTCCCTCTGGGATTAATAAAGTATACAAAATACAAACTAAAAAAATGGGGAAAAAGCTGCCAGACCAACAAAGGGAAGTCATTTATTATTTAGGAGCTCTTACATATTGAGGTTTTGCAGTTGTCATCACCGTATACATCATGAGCAGGGTGTGGCTTCACTGGAGTGAAAGTGGCAGAAAGACATGGAGCTATGCTGTAGAAAATGTAGCCTATATTTTAGTAATGTTTCTGGAAGAAGGCTTGATTGGAAGCTAGCACTGGGTTATTTACAATTATAGACCACAACTGTGCAGCTGTAGGCTGTCAAAATTACAGGAGAAAGAAAGAATGAGAGCCATTTACAGATTTCCTGCTGAAACGATCAGACAGAGAAACTGCTCTCAGCACTGAAAAGAGCTGGTCAATCTGTGTGACTAATTGTTGTCACTTTTCAGCATACTGTCAAACATGATAATTTATTAGTTACTATTTAGAAGTGCAGAAAGATGTCCCAAACAGCTCTCTGATGCTGTGCACGTTGGCTTAGCTCAGCTATGGCTCTCTGTCATCTCTCAATAATATGTAGAAATGCACAGGGAAAAACAACAATTTCCCCACATCTTCTCTGCTATTCCAAATTTCTCATGCTTATCCAGAGAAGTCATTTATATTTTTTTACCCAAATGCAGCAGGTCACCTTGACCAGGCACTTCTGTGCATAAAGCTGTGTTGTGGTTAACGGATAATTTGTAAGTAAGTAAAGTTTATTTATAAAGCGCATTTCACAGATACGTAGTCAGAAAACGCTGTATAGTAAAATAGAATTTTAAAAAAAAACTTAGTAGAGACCCCATTAAAGAGAAAAGAAAAAATAAACAGAACAAATTAAAACACAAGATTAAAAATTTTGTAAAAATGTCAGACATATCATTAAAAGGCAGTTGAATTGAAATTCAACAGAAAGCCCTGTTAACGTCTTCAGCTGCATAATTTGATAATTTGTAAGGGATAACTATTATGTGATACTGTACTACATAACAGAAAACAGTCAAAGAAATACTTCTTAGAATGCTTTAACACAGTGTTCACACAGGAGACTTATAGTACAAATATATAAATACAGTAATAAAACGACAACTGAAAAACCCTGCAGCTCAACTGCAGAAATATTTCAGAAACTAAATTCAGTTTTATACATTCCCTCAAATAACTACTTTTTTTTTAAAAAAAAAATCTGCTTAAATCTGTTTTAATATTGGCTGCAGTAACATAAATATGGATAAAACCTTTAGAATAACAGCAACCACTTTGCCTTTCAAGTAATCAAATCTCTCAGGTAAATATAACAGAAGGCAAAGATCTCCTGAAAGGTTGCACTGCTCATTATAATTTTGATATGATGAAACATTTCTCCCACAAAGCAGGTTTCTTTGCTGCACAGAAATCTACAAAGACTTAATAATTTGCACACCCCAACTCAGAGCTGATATGAGGTTTGAGCACCCGATATCACGTTCAGGTTGATAAATAACAATCTGCCCATTGAAATGATAGTATGACCACTTTTCTGTCATACACACGTTTGATAAATGAGGGCCACTGAACATTCTGTTGGAGGTAAGGATGTTTTTATTATATAATATGTACTAGTATTGCTGTCCTAGCTTGATATTAAACATGTACGTGGGTGTTTACTACCCACTTTTGCAGACATTACTAAGATTTTTAATAAAAACATATTTCTGCTATACTGATTTTTTTAGTGTTTTATACTATATAAAATATTTGCATATGCAGACAGAGCTTACCTTGGCTGTAATGACCACCAGAGAGTCACAATGTTGCCTTCAATACCGGAGTGGTGGCTCAGTTGGTAGAGCATCCGCCCCACACCCGGGAGGCAGGGGTTCAAATTCCGGCCGGGTCATGCCAAAGACCATATAAAAGTGGAACTTCCTGCCATCCAGCTTGGTGCTCAGCAATAATGGAATGGAGGAGGGAAATTTTTGGCGGCACCTTGCATGGCAGTGGCCCTCTGATTCTGCACTTGGGGTGTGTGTGATTAACACAGTAGGTAGGTAAAACACAATCTCGTTCTACTGTACATGATTGGTTGTACAGTTGAATGACAATAAGGGTGATAAGAAAAATCTACAGCAAAGTACTGGTATCCATTTAGACTTTTGCATACTTCTAAAGTTCTGTTGTATGAAGTGATTTTGAGTTAATTAGGTCATATCGGCTCGGACGTCACCCAGGTTAACAAGGCCAGGAGTTCCTGGCAGCAGAAGGCGAAGGACAGAGCTGCGTGGAGGAATCTGATCAGACTTAAATGAAACAGTCATTGTGCCGACCATGAGATAAGAATCACGTTTCGGATTGTTCACAGATAATTTGCCAACATACCAACGCTTGTGCAGTTTATCATATGCTCCAACAAAGTCACACAACCCAATTTTAAGAAGTTCTACTGACTGGATTGTGTTAAAATCTCGTTTTAATAATGCGTTGGTGTATATGAGGTAACCATAGCAACGTGAAATTTTTCACTCCTGAGGGCTAGGGCTGGGAATCATCACTAATTTCGAGAATTGATTTGATTCCGATTCTTGAGGTTCTGAATCGGTTCAATTTTGATTTGATCCAATCCCAATTCAATCAGGGAATAAGGCTGTAACATAACAAAATTAGATTAGATTAGATTAGATTCAACTTTATTGCCATTACACATGTATGAATACAAGGTAACGAAACACAGTTTAGCATCCAATCAGAAGTGCAAAGGACAGCAGTGCAGTATATACGGTAATTAACAGTATGTGCAATTTAAGCAAATATATGCAAATATATGCAGCAGTGCAGAAATTAAGAGTACTGTTATGTGCAAATAATGTACAATAAGTTAGATGTAGTTATGCAGTTATGTACAGGTGAGGATGGTAAGAGATAATGGTAAGAGAGTCAGCGGGGAACTAAGTTCAATAACGTGACAGCTGTTGGAAAGAAACTGTTCCTAAACCTGCTGGTTCTAGTCCAAAGGCTTCTGAAACGTCTTCTGGAGGGGAGAAGCTGGAACAGTCCATGAGCAGGATGGTTGGAGTCCCTAAGAATGCTGCGTGCCCGACGCAGACATCTTTTCCTGTAGACGTCCTCTATAATTGGAAGTGGAGTCCCTGTGATGTGTTGGGCGGTTTTCACCACCCGCTGCAGCGCCTTACGGTCAGCGACAGAGCAGCTCCCATACCAGACTGTGATACAGTTGGTCAGGGTGCTCTCTATCACGCAGCAGTAGAAGTTGCCCAGGATGTCAGTTGACAGATGGTTCTTCTTCAGTGTCCTCAAGAAGAAGAGGCGCTGATGGGCCTTCTTGATCAGGCTGGTGGTGTTAGCTGACCAGGTCAGGTCCTCTGAGATGTGGGTCCCCAGGAATTTGAAGCTGGGGACACGTTCAACAGCTATGCCATTGATATGGATGGGGTCATGTGTCTCTTCTCTCTCCTTCCTGTAGTCCACTATGAGCTCCTTGGTTTTACTGGTGTTAAGGAGCAGGTTATTGTCAGCGCACCAAGTAGCCAAGTGCTCAACCTCTGCCCTGTAATCTGACTCATCGTTGTCCCTGATGAGTCCAATCACCGTGGTGTCATCTGCGAACTTTATGATGGAATTGGATCCATACATAGGCCTGCAGTCATGGGTGAAGAGGGAGTAGAGGAATGGGCTGAGCACACAGCCCTGTGGTACACCAGTGTTGAGTGTGATGACGGAAGAACGGTTGGGGCCTGACCTAACATGCTGGGGTCTGTTGGTCAGAAAATCCATGATCCAGTTGCAGGTGGAGGTACTGATTCCCAGGTCCCCAAGTTTAGTGAGCAACTTGGAGGGGATAACTATGTTGAATGCTGAGCTGAAGTCAACAAACAGCATTCTTGCGTAGGTGTTCTTGTCATCCAGGTGTGAGAGTACATAGTGCAGCGCTGTAGAAACCGCATCCTCTGTACTCCTGTTGCTCCGGTAGGCGAACTGATGAGGGTCCAGTGTAGGGGGCAGGCCTTTTTTGAGCTGTGCCAAGACCAGTCGCTCAAAGCACTTCATGACTATGGGCGTCAGTGCAACAGGGCGATAGTCATTTAGGCACGATGGTGTTGAATGTTTCGGCACTGGTACTATTGAAGTGGTCTTGAAGCACGCTGGTACCACGGCCTGGGCCAGGGACAGATTGAAGATGTCTGTGAAGACCCCTGCCAGCTGCTCAGCGCATGCCCTCAGCACACGCCCAGGAATGCCGTCAGGGCCAGCAGCCTTATATACGTTGACATGACTCAGTGCGTTACGGACGTCGGTGTGGGTGAGTGTGAGGTGGTGGAGGTCATCAGACGGTGGGAAATTGATGTTCTTTTCGTTATTGTCCTTGTCAAAACGAGCATAGAAGTCATTTAGCTCATTGAGAAAGGGCACAGTCATGGCTATAGGTATGGAGTTGCTGGGCTTATAATCAGAGATAGCAAGTGAAGCGCGGTGAATAGTTTCCGATGCACTGTGCATAATCTCACTGTATTTCAGTCCATCCAGGATTTTGCTAGTTGTTTTTGTGAGTGTTGCGGGCCAAAAAGCCTGAATTTGTGGGAGTTTTTCCAAAAAGTTGTGACATTTTTAGAGATTTTTGCACTGGAAGTTGTGTGAGGAAATACAGATTTTAAAGTAGCTGCTTTTTCCATAGTTTACAGTGATGCTATTCTATGTAACACCACAAGAAAATCACAGGATTGCCAAAAAATTCCTGTTAAACAGTGATTTATTTAGAATTAAATGCTCAGTAAACTTGTCAAAAAATGACCAACATTATATTCTTGCTGAGAACTTAAATAAAAAAGAATTAGCCATTACAGCTAAATTTTACTGTACATGGACTGCTGCTGTTGTTTTTCCAGCCTTATTCCTTTTTTTAATATTGCACACACCACTGAAGAGAGAAACAGCATTTCAATTCCCTTGTATGTCTTGTATGTATAGTAGTATTGACAAATAAAATCTTTGAATCTTGAATCTAAATTGCACTGAATGCATGTTAGAGTATGGAGAAAATTATGGCAGCACCATGTTGAATTTGAAAACCAAGACCCCTGAAAAATTTGAGGTCTTCTTCTGTGCTGAAATCCACAACAAAGCAGGGATGGCTCCTCCACTGACAACTTCTTCCCCTCAGAACGTCTAAGTGCAGGATGCAGCTTGGAGTGGAAATCCAGTCTTCACAGATCTGAAGGGGAGATGAAAAGGTGAATATGTTTCAAAGTAAAAATTAGCCATATTTTTAAATCCCCACACCACATTAGGGTTTAATAATTTAGTTTCTTTTATTTTTTGTTGTTTGTATTTTAACTACAAATTAACTTTCAAATTTTGAAAAGGGTTTCAGTTAATTTCCTGGAACATTTGTTCATTTCAGTTTAGTTCTATTGAGTAAAAATGGCTCGTTGTACTGCAGCCTATTTTAATTCTACCATTTTCATTTTATTGTGATTATTATTATTTTCTTCAAATCTCTCACTTAAGTGCTAGAAGTCCAAAATTAAATGTCATTCGGTACAAACATTACTTGAAGACAGCTGCCTCGGTCATGAAGCCCTGACTAAAAATATACTTCTATTCTGCATTTATTTACAACGCTTAGCCAACAGGCAACTACTGTATCCATCGTTTATAAAAGAAAACACCATCATGCTGGATGAATTATTAATTTACAACACAAATGTAAAAAAAAATCCAGCGATATTTTACTTAGCAGCAGCTAAGCAGCTGCAACAGTCTCCCTCTCTGGTCTGTTGTCGTTCTCTGTGTTTTCCTTTTGAAAATTGTTTTATCAGTCGTCGACTTTTATGTTCCAACACAGCGATGCACATAGTACAAAACCGCTTATTCCCACTTTTTGAAAAATATTCGAGATGATAATTTTAACTGTCACGGGCACCAAATTGTGCCATAACTCCCTAATGGTCAAGAGTGGTCAAGATTTTTTTCAAGAAAATATTCAGATCAGATGTCAGAGATTTCCAAGGCTATAACTTGAAAGTGGTAAGAGATAATGGCTTACTGTAAATTAAAAAGATGTAGAATATGATCCAAAGTTTGAGATAGGAGTAAATTTATGCATCTAATTTGCATAATGCCACAGCAGCCATATCAAATTACATAACTTTCAGTCAAAAGTGGACTTTGGACATATTTACACAAAGAATGGTTTTGTTTTCTTGTCACCGTTTTTTTTTTTTTTTTTTTTTTTTTAATCTTCTCTTCAAAGTATATAAACCAGAACACTAGTAGAATGTCAACAAATAAAGAAAATCGTCAGATTCACCGCTGACCAGGCATCTCGCTTCATCCTTTTTGCGGTATCCTGGACAGTATTTCCTCTTCTGGTGGTCATTTTAGCTTTCTCTACCACATCCAGAAACTGTTATGATTATTCCACCTCAATTTTTCTTTTATTCCGCCTCTATTGATGTGAAAAAAACGACACAGAACCAGCGCAATTGTTCTGTGCAGTCACATGGCACTGGGGGGGGGGCAGCAGGTGGATGTCAACCAGCTTTGCGCACCTTCTGTTATAGCAAAATGTAAACATTTACCTTCATAAGCTAAATAATCTCTTTTTAGAATCATAGTTGGCAAATTTGGGAGCAAATGCTCCTCCGTCTGTGACCGACTGCATCCACAGCGATCGATAACGTCCATTTGTGTTTGTCTAATCTAAAAGAAGAAGAAAAATTTCTTCCCCTCTGATGTAAATACGGATGCTACTATGCTGGCCATGATTCCTCCAAGGCAAGAGCAGTAAGTTATATGTGTGTGCCACCTTGTGAGGTGGAATCCCCAGTACAATCCTCAGTACCACTGGAGAGTGTTTGGCACGTCCAGCCGTGGACAAAATTGTTGGTACCCCTCTGTTAATGAAAGAAAAAACGCACAATTGTTACAGAAATAACTTGAATCTGACAAAAGTGGTAATAAATAAAAATTCTATGAAAATTAACCAATGAAAATCAGACAGTGCTTTTGAATTGTGGTTCAACAGAATTATTTTAAAAAACAAACTCATGAAACAGGCCTGGACAAAAATCATGGTACCCTTAACTTAATATTTAGTTACACAACCTTTTGAGGCAATCACTGCAATCAACCGATTTCTGTAGCTGTCAATGAGACTTCTGTACCTCTCAGAAGGTATTTTGGCCCACTCCTCATGAGCAAACTGCTCCAGTTGTCTCAGGTTTGAAGGGTGCCTTCTCCAGACGGCATGTTTCATCTCTTTCCACAGATGTTCAATAGGATTTAGATCAGGGCTCAGAGAAGGCCACTCTAGAATAGTCCAATGTTTGGCTCTTAGCCATTCTTGGGTGTTTTTAGCTGTGTGTTTTGGGTCATTATCCTGTTGCAAGACCCATGACCTGCGACTGAGACCAAGCTGTCTGACACTGGGCAGCACATTTCTCGCTAGAATACCTTGATAGTCTTGAGATTTCATTGTACTCTGCACAGATTCAAGACACCCTGTGCCAGATGCAGCAAAGCACCCCCAGAACACAACAGAACCTCCTCCATGTTTCACAGTAGGGACAGTGTTCTTTTCTTGGTATGCTTCATTTTTGCGTCTGTGAACATAGAGCTGATGTACCTTGCCAAAAAGTTTGTTTTGTCTCGTCTGTCCATAGGACATTCTCCCAGAAGCTTTGTGGCTTGTCAACATGCAGTTTGGCAAATTCCAGTCTGGCTTTTTTGTGATTTGTTTTCAACAGTGGTGTCCTCCTTGGTCGTCTCCCATGAAGTCCACTTTGGTTCAAACAACGACGGATGGTGCGATCTGACACTGATGTACCTTGACCTTGGAGTTCACCATGAATGTGTTTAGAGGTTGTTCTGGGCTCTTTTGTTACCATTCGTATTATCCGGCTCTTCCATTTTTCATCAAGTTTCCTCCTGTGGCCACGTCCAGGGAGGTTGGCTACAGTCCCGTGGATCTAAAATTTCTGAATAATATGTGCAACTGCAGTCACAGGAACATCAAGCTGCTTGGAGATGGTTTTATAACCTTTACCTTTAACATGCTTGTCTAATTTTCTTTCTAATCTCCTGAGACAACTCTCTCCTTTGCTTCCTCTGGTCCATGTTTGGTGTGGTACACACCATGTCACCAAACAGCACAGTGACTACTTGTCACACTTTAAAATAGGCCGACTGACTGATTACAAGCTTGTAGACACCTGTGATGTTAATTAGAGGACACATCTTGGTTGAACATGTCCCTGTGGTCACATTATTTTCAATCTTTTCTAGGGGTACCATCATTTTTGTCCAGGCCCCTGTTTCATGAGTTTGTTTTTTCAAGTAATTCTGTTGAACCACAATTCAAAAGCATTGTCTGATTTTCATTGGTTAATTTTCATAGAATTTTTATTTATTACCACTTTTGTCAGATTCAAGTTATTTCTGTGACCATTGTGGGTTTTTCTTTCATTAACAGAGGGGTACCAACAATTTTGTCCACGTGTAACATCACTTGACAGGTGCTGCGCTGCACTGTGCCACTAGGGGTGCGGTCTGTCCATGAAATCTTGACAGTTAAAAGGTTAAGACACGTTGTTATGCACAACTCCGCTCATGTAAACACGGAAGTAATGTGAGCATGCGGCGCAGGGAACTCTCGTGCGATTGTTCGTCACACGAGACTTCAGCCAGCTGCTTGCATTTTATGTTTCACAGACTGTAAAAGCATTATTTTAAAAGATCGATTCGTGGATTTTGTGGATTGATATTGGCTCAGTCAAACATGGATCGATTCAAATCGTTGGATCGGTCTTTTGAACCCACCCCTACTGAGGACCCAGATCACTGCCAGAGGTTACGTGACTGCAAAACCTCAATAGAAGCTTGTTTTCTTCACAGGACACTTTTAGACCTTCAGTTTTGTATGATTTATCTTTGCCCAAACATGGCTGAATATTTATTAAGTCTAGTGATACATTTAGTCTTGTGGTTAATTTAAATCACTTTGCTCATACACAATTTCAACTGATTTCAGGATACAGATCTCAAGTAAATGACATGTTGCTTTCAAACCTGTTGCACATTTTTCAGTCTCAAGTCAGCTTTGCTTCCTGTAAAACAGAACTGTGATTTTTACATATCATATCTGTTGATTTATGTTGTGGTTGATCTTTGGGCATTTTTTTTTCTTCTAGTGCTCAGACCCACAATCTTTCCCACAATAGGATTGAATGGACCTGCAGTTCACCTAATGACCAAAAGGTGTCACTAAAATCAGAGTTCCATATAGTATCTTTAAAGGAACTATTTTTCATGAAATTACATTTTTTATACTGTCCCTCTTGTCTGCTTGGCTTTTTTTCTCATCTTGGTTGTTTCAGTATAAGTTCCTTTAATTCCGATCTATAGTATCTGCAGTCTGTTTCTAAAACTGGGACTTAACTTTGTTCTGCTGAGGGCACCTCACCTCAAAAAAATGCCCACCAACTGTCTTTCCAGCTCATGACTTGATTGATGAAGGGGGAAGAAACCTTTAAACTTATGTGCAAGGATAGCAGCTAACACTGGCCTGCCTATAACAAGAAATCCATTGTATGTGAGAAATGTATTCACTTGATGTTGCTACCCACTTTCTTAGTTCATGAAATGTTTCAAGGCATGTCCACTATCTGAGAAACCAGGGGACAGCTTAAACTTAGAATACATGACTGGTATGATTTAGCATAGGAAGGTCTGTCAAGTGGCTGAACTGCGTTAGCTGACTTGACTCCTGTTTTTTTTGGCACACTTGGTTGAAATGGCTCCATCATAAAACGACTAAGAACAAGGATTTTGTTTTCATGGTAATGTTTTCTGATGGGTAGACCTTGTTTGTTTTTGGGTGAACATTTTTAGAAAAAGTAAGATGTTAGTTTGGAAAGGTCAGTAACCTGTTATATTGTATATGAGCTGAAAGCTTTGCAGTCAATTAGCTAGAAATGTCTGGCTTCTGGTATCCTATGTGTGAAAATAGCACCAAGATGGACAAACAGTAAAATCCATTAGGGTGAAAGAAACCTCTTTTCTACTTATCTCTCTTCACAGAAGCAGGAAACAAATGTTTGCTATAAAGTACTAAACAACACATTGTCTACTCGCTGCCAAAGCCAACTGCATACCAAAAGATAATTTGGCTGATTTTCAGCCTGATTCATCAGCTTCCTCAACTGTAAAGAAAGTCCCAATAACCTTCATGATTAATTGTGTCACATTTTCCTGTAGTGTGAGGGGTGTTACGAGAGAGCCAATCTGCTCGGCAGAATGGCTGCTTGGATCTCAAATTGTAAATGTCTAACTTATCCAACAAAAAAATAATCAAATTGACCAAAGATAAATATCTTTTTTTTTTCTTTTACTCTGAAATCACATTTGTGTGTAAGAGATTTTAGAAGTTATACTGGTCCTGAGTTGCTAGTTCCACTTATTTCTTGTGATTTTGGGCTTATTACTTCAGTTCAGTCACTTGTACTATACAGTGGTGTAGAAAAGTGTTTGCCCCCTTCCTGATTTCTCATTTTTTTTGTATGTTTGTCACACTTAAATGCTTCAAATCATCAAACAAATTTAAATATTAGACAAAGATGATACAAGTAAACATAAAATGCAGTTTTTAAATGAAGGTTTTTATTATTAAAAGGAAAAAAAAATCCAAATCTACATGGCCGTGTGTGAAAAAGTGATTGCCCCCTAAAACGAATAACTGGTTGGGCCACTCTTAGTAGCAACAACTGCAATCAGGCATTTGCGATAACTGACACCGAGTCCTTTACAGCGCTGTGGAGGAATTTTGGCTGACTCATCTTTGCAGAATTGTTGTAATTCAGCCACATTGGAGGGTTTTCGAGCATGAACCGCCTTTTTAAGGCCATGCCACAGCATCTCGATCGGTTTCAGGTCAGGACTTTGATGAGGCCACTCCAAAGTCTTCATTTTGTTTTTCTTAAGCCATTCAGAGGTGGACTTGCTGGTGTATTTTGGATCATTGTCCTGCTGCAGAACCCAAGTGCACTTCAGCTTGAGATCACGAACAGATGGTCGGACATTCTCCATCAGGATTTTTTGGTAGACAGCAGAATTCTTGGTTCCATTTACCACAACAAGTCTTCCAGGTCCTGAAGCAGCAAAACAGCCCCAGACCATCACACTACCACCACCATATTTTTTTTTTCCCACAATATCTTTATTGAACCTTTTTTTTTTTAACAAACATGATACAAACAATCAAACACTAACACTAAAGTACTACAAAAAAAAAAAAAAAAAAAGATGCACTAAAAACACCAACAACCACCAGCAAAATCAAATCTTCAACAATGCTCCTCTGTTTAGTCTAGACAATCCAATACATAAGTATACATATTATGTTCACCAGTTTGGAATTTACAAGGTCCACACACATCATTCACCTTCTTCTTCAAAAGTTATGTTTAAATTTTTTACATAATCAATAAAAGGTCTCCATATATTCTCAAACACAATTTCCTTTGATTTCAGTATACAGTGGTACCTCTACTTACGAACGTCTCTACATACGAAATTTTCAGGTTACGAGACGCCTCAACGGGAAAATATTGCCTCTAGTTACGAACAAAATTTCAGGATACGAAAGGCAAAAAAAGTACGCGCTCCTCGCAGCTCCCGTATTTTACCGAACGTAAACATACCTGTAGCTGCTCTGCCATTGGCTATCGCCTAGCATCTTCCTGGTATCCCATTGGCCACGAATGGGTGCGTTTGGTTGATCTCGCTTTATCTTATTATTATTTACTATTCTTACTACTTTATTTTATCCTTCTTACCTCTTGTAAGACTGTTGACTGAACTACACAATTTAGAGAAAAAAAAATTAACTGCCATGTTTATCACCATCTACGTTATAACTCTGTACTTTCACCTTGTTCTTAATAAAGTTTTGGGGAAAAAAAAAACAACATCAACGATCAGCACGGTATTAAAACAAAAGGAAGCCCTTACAAGCCGATAAAAGCAAACGTCCTTGGATCGTTTCATCACAAAACGTCAGGCAAAAACCACTGATGAGACAGAACATGAACCAAAGAAGGCAAAAGGTGACGCCGACGCCAACGATCGCAGTTAAAAGGTAAATGAACATAATTTTTATTATTCTTTCTCTTTTATTATTCTTTCTCTCATTTTAAACTCTCATTTTATGTTTATTGTGCAGTAATCTAATTGTAACATGTATTTGTTACATGTTTTGATGCGTTTTTACGATTTATAAAAAATTTATGCCCGAATTTTGGGGGCTTGGAACGGATTACGGCATTTACATGTAAAACGCGCCTCTACTTACGAATTTTTCACGTTACGAGAATTCTTCCGGAACGAATTAAATTCGTAAGTAGAGGTACCACTGTATATGTTATTCTTTCTAATGGAAGGTTTGTCAACATCTGTCATAATCACTGAGTCACATCTGGTCTATGAGTCTTTTTCCATAATAGTGCAATACATTTTTTGGCATTAAGCAAACTGAGGTCTATGAATGTTCTTTCACTTTTTTTTTTCCACAATATCTTTATTGAACCTTTTTTTTTTTAACAAACATGATACAAACAATCAAACACTAACGCTAAAGTACTACAAAAAAAAAAAAAATGCACTAAAAACACCAACAACCACCAACAAAATCAAGTCTTCAACAATGCTCCTCTGTTTAGTCTAGACAATCCAATACATAAGTATACATATTATGTTCACCAGTTTGGAATTTACAAGGTCCACACACATCATTCACCTTCTTCTTCAAGAGTTATGTTTAAATTTTTTACATAATCAATAAAAGGTCTCCATATATTCTCAAACACAATTTCCTTTGATTTCAGTATATATGTTATTCTTTCTAATGGAAGGTTTGTTAACATCTGTCTTAACCACTGAGTCACATCTGGTCTATGAGTCTTTTTCCATAATAGTGCAATACATTTTTTGGCATTAAGCAAACTGAGGTCTATGAATGTTCTTTCACTTTTATTAAAATTATGCTTTTCTGGGTACAGACCCAACAAAAACAGTTTAGGATTCAGTATGATTTGTTTTGAGATTATTTTTTCAATTGTTACCCTCACCTCTTCCCAAAACATTCTTATTAATCTACATTCCCATAAACAATGAAATAGGGTTCCTTTACTTTCCATGCATTTTGTGCATGTATCTGGTATATTTTTGTTATATCTATTTAACTCCTCCGGTGTAACATACATCCGCATTAACCATTTGAAATGTATCAATTTAAGGCGTGCATTTATTGATTTGGTTTGAGCTTCTGTACAAGCCAATTCCCATTGTTCCTCCGAAATTTCAATTTGCAGATCTTCTTTCCAGTAGTTTAATCTTTTCAGTGAATTTTCACTTGAAGATAGTGTCAATGAGTTATAAAACTCTGAAATAATACCCTTTCTTTTACTATCTTTCATCATCATTTTTTCCAAGGATGAATAAATAGGTCGAGTGAGAGCTTTATTTTGATTTGATCGAATAAAGTTTCTAAGTTGAAGATATTTAAAAAAATGTGTTCTATTGAGATTAAATTTGATCCTCAGCTCTTCAAAAGACATTATGTTGTCTGCACATGGCAAATATAAATCCTGAATCTTTTGTATCCCTTTTAAATTCCATACTTTAAATACAGCGTCCGCTCTCCCTGGTTTAAAATATTGATTACCCCATATTGGACTAAATTGTGACAATAACTGTGGTTCTTTTAAATAGTTTTTAGCTTCACACCATATTTTGATCATATGCTTTACAAATGGATTTTTAACTTGTTTTTGTAATTTTTTTGCCGAATCTGAGTATATGAATATGGGAAGAGGTAAAGGTAAATTGTATGATTCCATTTCAGTCCAGTGAGGGAGATCATTTGATGAAAAATAATATGTCATAGACCTCAGTTGTGCCGACCAATAATACAACATAAAATTTGGACATTTCAGACCTCCACGATCAAATGGTAAATATAATAAAGACAGACGTAATCTAGCCCTCCTGTTGTTCCATATAAATTCCACTAACTTTTTTTTTATTCTTGAGAATAGATCTAAAGGTGGTGATAAGGGAATGTATTGAAATAAATAAAGTATTTTAGGTAAAATATTACTTTTAAGTATATTGATTCTCCCGATCATCGACATTGGTAGTGACATCCATCTCTGAGTTAACTCATTGATATCTGACATTAAGGCTTCATAGTTGACGCTGGCGACTGATTCTAGCTTAGGCATAATTTGGATTCCTAAATATTTAAACTGATTTACAACATTGAATTGTTTTGCCTCAGGGGCTGGGTAATTTCTCTGGGTCTCATTTAGCATTAATATTGAAGATTTAGTTTTATTTATTTTATATCCTGATATTTCCCCAAAATTCTTTATTAAATTCAACAAGGTTGGAATTGATTTTTTTAGATTCGACATAAACAAAATTATATCATCGGCGTACAGGGAGATTTTATGTTCTGTTGGTCCAACTTTAATTCCATATATTTGTGAATGTAAACGTATCGCTATCGCTAAAGGTTCAATTGCCATAGTAAACAGTAAAGGTGAAAGTGGACAGCCTTGTCGACATCCTCTATTGATTTTTATTGGTTTTGAAATATTGTTATTTGTTAGGATTTCTGCTGTAGCATTATTGTATATTATTTGAACCCATTTTATGAAATTATTTCCAAGTCCAAACCTTTGTAGGACTTCAAAAAGAAAGGGCCATTCAACTCTATCAAAGGCCTTTTCGGCGTCCAATGATAGGAGAGCTGTATCCGGTGCTTCTTTATTAAAATAAATAATATTAAATAGTCTTGTTACATTATGGAAGCCTTGTCTACCCTTTATAAAGCCATTCTGATCTCGATTAATAATATTTGGTAAAATTTCTTGTATTCGTCTTGCTAAAATTTTACAGATTATCTTAAGGTCGGCGTTTAATAGGCTTATTGGTCTCATATTTTCACATTTATTAGAGGGCTTACCTGGTTTTGGCAGCAGTATAATTAAGGCATTATTTATGTATGATGGTAAATTATTATTTTGAAATGCTTCTAAAACCATTTCCAAAAAAGGTTTTATTAATTTATTCTTAAATTTTTTATAAAGGTCAACTGGAAGACCATCTGGTCCTGCACTTTTTCCTGATTTCATATTATCAATGGCTAGCCCAACTTCTTCTTGACTAATTTTAGACTCCAATATCTCCCTGTTTTCATTTGGTATACACGGTATAGATAGTTCGTTCAAAAACCCATTTAGTTTTGTTAAATCAGGTTCATTTTTGGTATCATATAATTTTTCATAGTAATCTCTAAAGGCTCTATTAATTTCTAAAGGATCTATAACTACCTGTCCGTTACTTATAATACTGGTAATTGGTGTTTTAATTTCCAATTGTTTAATCTGCCATGCTAATAATTTTCCTGATTTTTCACCTTGTTCATAAAAAGATTGTTTCAATCTTAGAAGACTCGAGGCAGCTCTATTCGCTGATTTTTTGTCGTATTCAGCTCTCAAAATCAGTAATTCATTCTCCAACCTTGGGTCACTTCCTGCATACACTTTTTCCTGAAGACTTTTTATTTTATGTTCCAATTTAGCTCTCTCCTCTCGAGTCTTCTTAGATTTTGATCCTGTATAACTAATAATATGTCCCCTAATAAAAGCTTTGAAAGCCTCCCACTTTACACATGCTGATGTTTGTGTAGTATTGATGTCAAAGAACTCGTCTATCTGTTTTTCTATATACTTGACAAATTCCTCATCCTGAAGCCATTTATGCTGAAATTGCCATCTACCTGATTCCTTTGTCAATTTTTTATCTACATATATTAGACAACAGGGTGCATGATCAGAGATCACGATGTTATGATTGTTGCTCTGAGTGTTGCTATCCCTGTGCTGTTGCAATCCTGGAATTTCCCCGTTGTGGGACTAATAAAGGCTTATCTTATCTTATCTTATCTTATCATAAAAGCAGTTTTGAATCTTGGACCTTAATTCTGTGGAAATCAAAAAATAATCAATACGTGAGAATGTCTTGTAGGTACTGGAATAACAAGAATAGGCTTTAACTTGTGGTTTCATTTCTCTCCATATATCTAACAATCTCAATTCTTTCATAAAATGATTAATAGTCATCCTACATCCAATGTGCGTACAATCCAGTCCTGTTGATCTATCCACACCTGGATTCAATGTACAATTAAAATCCCCTGCTATTATATGTTGCCCTGTAAGTGATGATAAGATGAGAAATAAATTAGCAAAGAACTTCTGATCATCTATATTGGGACCATATAAGTTCACAAGATTTATATTTTCTAATAGCAAAGAACCTTGAATGATTACATATCTTCCAAATTTGTCTCCAATTACATTTTTCACTTGAAAAGGAACTGATTTATGTATGAGAGTCATAACTCCCCTGGCTCGGGATGAAAATGAAGAGGTGAATACACTTCCCTGCCATCTACTCCTAATTCTTTTAACATCCTCCTCTATCAGATGAGTTTCTTGTAAAAACACAATTCTTGAACCCATGTCCTTTATTTTATTCATAACTTGTTTAAGTTTTTTTTAAATTTTGTAGACCTCTGCAATTCCATGAAGTTAAATTAAGATTAACACTTTGGTCCATGATCAATAGAGAGTTTGGGATTACCTTGCAGTGTAAACATGCTCATACAGAGAAGCAAAAACATGAGTGGTTGAACATTCATCCTACAAACTACACACAAACAAATTTCCCCTTCCCACACTTGTGGCAAACCCCCCAAAATCAAAAGAAAAATTCTGTCTCCCGATATAGCCATCGACCGTTCCACACCCACGGGGAACAGCCTAAGCCACTCCTTCTTCATCCTCCCAATCACCCTAACTCTACTGCTTTTAATGATGTAACATTAACTCTCCTCTGTAGTTTTCCAACTTAACTCCAAAATTTTTAACAACTTTGTACATCATAGTTTTTTTTTTGTTTGTTTTGTTTTTGTTTTGTTTTTTAATATATAATACAATCTATATTTTGTAAACTTACTATTTACTTCAAGTCAGTCAGATGCCTGTGCAAATGCTTAATTATTCTACCTTATATTTTGTTCATGCTTAGCTCCCACCAGTCTCTTCTTCTTCTTTGATCTTCTTGATGAACTCCTGCGCCTCCTCTGGGGTCTTGAAGATGTGGGTTCTGCCCTCATACGTGGTCAGCAGTCTCGCAGGATAGATTACACCATGACGAATCCCAAGGTTGCGCAGCTCCTTACGTACGGGATCAAACTGCTTCCTCAATTGCTGGATTCCTGTGGCCAAATCTGGGTAGAACCGCACCTGCTGGTCCTGGTGTTTAATCTCTCCTTTTTTAGCTCGTGCAGCGTTGAAGATCTTCATCCTGTCTCTGTTGCTAAGAAACTTCATAATTAAGGTCCTCGGCGGTCCCTTATCTCTCCGTGGGCCAATACGATGTGCTTTTTCCAGAACCACTGCTGATTGCAACTCCTCGCTGCCCAGCACCTCCGGAATCCACTTTTCCAGAAAGGAACATACGTCCCGACCTTCTGATTCCTCTGGAAGACCCACCAGCCTCAAATTATTCTGTCTCGACCGAGATTCCAAATCCAAAATATTATCTTCCAGAGATTTATTTTTTTTTTCCAAAGTGCGCACCTTTAATTGAAGACGGGTGACGTCATCTTCAGCACTAGCGAGACGGAGCTCCATCTGCGCCGTTCGTTCTACACAGTCACCCAATTCCTTTCTTATTCCTTCCAACGCTGTCATAATCCCATCAAATCTAGAGGAAAAGTCCGCTCTCATTGAACTCATGGCAGCCATCAGCGCATCTGCGCCATTCCCCGCAGATATCGCAGCGTTGCCAGCCTCCTCCGCCATATATGGAGTTTTGTTTACTGCGTCACAGACCTGAAAGTCCGTTAATTTGGACTGTTTCGGCGGCTCGCTTTTTCCTTTTCCTGGTTTTCCAGCCTTAGGCTTCGCCGACATATCTTCGCCCAAATGCTGGGATACGTTCTGTCCCAAATGAGAGAGTTATTTGCCGATTTTTTTTTTTCCAGGAGCAGAGCAGAGCGAGACACGTCCGTCCTACGTGGCAGCCATAACCGGAAGTCCTGTTCTTTCACTTTTATTAAAATTATGCTTTTCTGGGTACAGGCCCAACAAAAACAATTTAGGATTCAATATGATTTGTTTTGAGATTATTTTTTCAATTGTTACCCTCACCTCTTCCCAAAACATTCTTATTAATCTACATTCCCATACACAATGAAATAGAGTTCCTTTACTTTCCATGCATTTTGTGCATGTATCTGGTATATTTTTGTTATATTTATTTAACTCCTCCGGTGTAACATACATCCGCATTAACCATTTGAAATGTATCAATTTAAGGCGTACATTTATTGATTTGGTTTGAGCTTCTGTACAAGCCAATTCCCATTGTTCCTCTGAAATTTCAGTTTGCAGATCTTCTTTCCAGTAGTTTAATCTTTTCAGTGAATTTTCACTTGAAGATAGTGTCAGTGAGTTATAAAACTCTGAAATAATACCCTTTCTTTTGCTATCTTTCATCATCATTTTTTCCAAGGATGAATAAATAGGTCGAGTGAGAGCTTTATTTTGATTTGATCGAATAAAGTTTCTAAGTTGAAGATATTTAAAAAAATGTGTTCTATTGAGATTAAATTTGATCCTCAGCTCTTCAAAAGACATTATGTTATCTGCACATGGCAAATATAAATCCTGAATCTTTTGTATCCCTTTTAAATTCCATACTTTAAATACAGCGTCCACTCTCCCTGGTTTAAAATATTGATTACCCCATATTGGACTAAATTGTGACAATAACTGTGGTTCTTTTAAATAGTTTTTAGCTTCACACCATATTTTGATCATATGCTTTACAAATGGATTTTTAACTTGTTTTTGTAATTTTTTTGCCGAATCTGAGTATATGAATATGGGAAGAGGTAAAGGTAAATTGTATGATTCCATTTCAGTCCAGTGAGGGAGATCATTTGATGAAAAATAATATGTCATAGACCTCAGTTGTGCCGACCAATAATACAACATAAAATTTGGACATTTCAGACCTCCACGATCAAATGGTAAATATAATAAAGACAGACGTAATCTAGCCCTCCTGTTGTTCCATATAAATTCCACTAACTTTTTTTTTATTCTTGAGAATAAATCTAAAGGTGGTGATAAGGGAATGTATTGAAATAAATAAAGTATTTTAGGTAAAATATTACTTTTAAGTATATTGATTCTCCCGATCATCGACATTGGTAGTGACATCCATCTCTGAGTTAACTCATTGATATCTGACATTAAGGCTTCATAGTTGACACTGGCGACTGATTCTAGCTTAGGCACAATTTGGATTCCTAAATATTTAAACTGATTTACAACATTGAATTGATTTACCTCAGGGGCTGGGTAATTTCTCTGGGTCTCATTTAGCATTAATATTGAAGATTTAGTTTTATTTATTTTATATCCTGATATTTCCCCAAAATTCTTTATTAAATTCAACAAGGTTGGAATTGATTTTTTTAGATTCGACATAAACAAAATTATGTCATCGGCGTACAGGGAGATTTTATGTTCTGTTGGTCCAACTTTAATTCCATATATTTGTGAATGTAAACGTATCGCTATCGCTAAAGGTTCAATTGCCATAGTAAACAGTAAAGGTGAAAGTGGACAGCCTTGTCGACATCCTCTATTGATTTTTATTGGTTTTGAAATATTGTTATTTGTTAGGATTTCTGCTGTAGGATTATTGTATATTATTTGGAACCCATTTTATGAAATTATTTCCAAGTCCAAACCTTTGTAGGACTTCAAAAAGAAAGAGCCATTCAACTCTCTCAAAGGCCTTTTCGGCGTCCAGTGATAGGAGAGCTGTATCCGGTGCTTCTTTATTAAAATAAATAATATTAAATAGTCTTCTTACATTATGGAAGCCTTGTCTTCCCTTTATAAAGCCATTCTGATCTCGATTAATAATATTTGGTAAAATTTCTTGTATTCACTTCCGGTTATGGCGGCCGCCTAGAAGGACACGTATCACTCTGCTCTGCCCCTGGAAATAAAAATTCGGCAAATAACTCTCTCATTTGGAACAGAACTTTTCCCAGCGTTTGGGTGAGGATATGCCGGTGAAGACTAAGGCTGGGAAATCAGGAGGGGGAAAAATTGAATCGCCGAAGCAGTCCAAATTAACGGACTTTAAAGTTTGTGGCGCAGTAGAAAAAGCTGCGGATATGGCGGATGAAACTAGCGGTGGTGCGGTAACTGCTGCTGCTGACGGTGGCGGCACAGGTGCAGTGCTGGCTGCCATTAGCTCAATGAGAGCAGACTTTTCCGCTAAACTTGATGGGATTATGGCAGCGTTGGATGCAATGAGAAAGGAGTTGGGTGACTGCGTGGAGCGAGTGACGCAGGCGGAGCTTCGTGTTTCAAGTGCGGAGGATGAAATTAGCGGACTTCAAATAAAGGTGCGCACTTTGGAAAAAAAAAATAAAGATCTGGAAAATAGCGTTCTGGACTTGGAATCTCGGTCCAGAAGGAACAACCTGAGGCTGGTGGGTTTACCGGAGGGAGCCGAAGGTAGTGATTCATGCTCCTTTTTGGAGGGGTGGATCCCGGAGGCGCTGAACAACGCGGAGCTAAAATCATCAGTCGTCTTGGAAAGCTCCCACCGAATTGGCCCACCGAGAGGTAACAAGGCAGCACCGAGGACGCTAATTATGAAGTTTCTCAGCTACAGAGACAGGATGACGATCTCCAACGCGGTGCGGGCCAAAGGAGAAATTAAATACCAAGATCAGCAGGTGCGGTTCTACCCAGATCTGGCCTCAGGAATCCAACAATTAAGGAAGCAGTTTGACCCCATCCGCAAAGAACTGCGCAACCTTGAGATTCGTCATGGAGTGATTCACCCTGCAAGACTTTTGGTCACATATGAGGGCAGAACACGCATCTTCAAGACCCCCGAGGAGGCGCAGGAGCTCATCAAGAAGATCCAGGAAGAGACTGGTGGGAGCTAAGCATGAACAGAATATAGGGTAGAATATTTGAGCATTTAAGTGATTAGAAGCATATAACAAGATTACAAAATATAGAATGTATTACATATTAAAAAAAAAAAAAGTACAAAATTGCTAAAAAAATTTTGGAGTTAAATTGGAAAATTACGGAAGAGAGTTAATGTTACGTTATTAAAAGCAGTAGAGTTAGGGTGATTGGGAGGATGAAGAAGGAGTGGCTTTGGCTGATACTCGTGGGTGTGGAACGGTCGATGGCTATATCGGGAGACGGAATTTTTCTTTTGCTTTTGGGGGGATTGCCACAAATGTGGGAAGGGGGAATTTGTTTGTGTGTATTTTGTAGGGTGAATGTTCAACCACTCATTTTTTTGCTTTTCTGTTTAAGCATGTTTACACTGCAAGGTAATCCCAAACTCCCTATTGATTATAAATCAAAGCGTTAATGTTAATTTAACTTCATGGAATTGCAGAGGTCTACAAAATTTTAAAAAACTTAAACAAGTTATGAATAAAATAAAAGACATGGGTTCAAAAATTGTGTTTTTACAAGAAACTCATCTAATAGAGCAAGATGTAAAAAGAATTAGGAGTAGATGGCAAGGAAATGTTTTCACCTCATCATTTTCATCCCGAGCCAGGGGAGTTATGACTCTCATACATAAATCAGTTCCATTTCAAGTGAAAAATGTAATTGGAGACAAATTTGGAAGATATGTAATCATTCAAGGATCTTTGCTATTAGAAAACATAAATTTGGTGAACTTATATGGTCCCAATATAGATGATCAAAAGTTCTTTGCCAATTTATTTCTTATCTTATCATCACTTACAGGGCAACATATAATAGCAGGGGATTTTAATTGTACATTGAATCCCAGTATAGATAGATCAACAGGACTGGACTGTACGCACAATGGATGTAGGATGACCATTAATCATTTTATGAAAGAATGTAAATTGATAGATATATGGAGAGAAATGAAACCACAAGTTAAAGCATACTCTTGTTATTCCAATACCTACAAGACATTCTCACGTATAGATTATTTTTTGATCTCCACAGAATTAAGGTCCAAGATTCAAAACTGTTTTTATGATAACATCGTGATCTCTGATCATGCACCCTGCTGTCTAATGTATGTAGATAAGAAATTGACAAAGGAACCAGGTAGATGGCAATTTCAGCATAAATGGCTTCAGGATGAGGAATTTGTTAAGTATATAGAAAAACAGATAGATGAGTTCTTTGATATCAATACTACACAAACATCAGCATGTGTAAAGTGGGAGGCTTTCAAAGCTTTTATTAGGGGACATATTATTAGTTATACAGGTTCAAAATCTAAGAAGACTCGAGAGGAGAGAGTCCAATTGGAACATAAAATAAAAATTCTTCAAGAAAGAGTATATGCAGGAAGAGATCCAAGGTTGGAGAACGAATTACTGATTTTGAGAGCTGAATATGACAAAAAATCAGCGAATAGAGCTGCCTCGAGTCTTCTAAGATTGAAACAATCTTTTTATGAACAAGGTGAAAAATCAGGAAAGTTATTGGCATGGCAGATTAAACAATTAGAATCTAAAACACCAATTACCAGTATTATAAGTAACGGACAGGTAGTTATAGATCCTTCAGAAATTAATAGAGCCTTTAGAGATTACTATGAAAAATTATATGATACCAAAAATGAATCTGACTTTACAAAACTACATGGGTTTTTGAATGAACTATTTATACCGTGTATTCCAAATGAAAATAGGGAGATACTGGAGTCTAAAATTAGTCAAGAAGAAGTTGGACTAGCCATTGATAATATGAAATCAGGAAAAAGTGCAGGACCAGATGGTCTTCCAGTTGACCTATATAAAAAATTTAAGAATAAATTAACAAAACCTTTTTTGGAAATGGTTTTAGAAGCATTTCAAAATAGTAATTTACCATCATATATGAATAATGCCTTAATTATACTGTTGCCAAAACCAGGTAAGCCCTCTAATAAATGTGAAAATATGAGACCAATAAGCCTATTAAATGCCGACCTTAAGATAATCTGTAAAATTTTAGCAAGACGAATACAAGAAATTTTACCAAATATTATTAATCGAGATCAGAATGGCTTTATAAAGGGAAGACAAGGCTTCCATAATGTAAGAAGACTATTTAATATTATTTATTCTAATAAAGAAGCACCGGATACAGCTCTCTTATCACTGGATGCCGAAAAAGCCTTTGATAGAGTTGAATGGCCCTTTCTTTTTGAAGTCTTACAAAGGTTTGGACTTGGAAATAATTTCATAAAATGGGTTCAGATAATATATAATAATGCTACTGCAGAAATTCTAACAAATAACAATATTTCAAAATCAATAAAAATCAATAGAGGATGTCGACAAGGCTGTCCACTTTCACCTTTACTGTTTACTATGGCAATTGAACCTTTAGCGATGGCGATACGTCTACAGTCACAAATATATGGAATTAAAGTTGGACCAACAGAACATAAAATCTCCCTGTATGCCGATGATATAATTTTGTTTATGTCGAATCTTAAAAAATCAATTCCGACCTTGTTGAATTTCATAAAGAATTTTGGGGAAATATCAGGATATAAAATAAATAAAACTAAATCTTCAATATTAATGCTAAATGAGACCCAGAGAAATTACCCAGCCCCTGAGGTAAATCAATTCAATGTTGTAAATCAGTTTAAATATTTAGGAATCCAAATTGTGCCTAAGCTAGAATCAGTCGCCAGTGTCAATTATGAAGCCTTAATGACAGATATTGATGAGTTACTTCAGAGATGGATGTCACTACCAATGTCGATGATCGGGAGAATTAATATACTTAAAAGTAATATCTTACCTAAAATACATGATTTATTTCAATACATTCCCTTACCACCACCTTTAGATTTATTCTCAAGAATTAAAAAAAAGTTAGTGGAATTTATATGGAACAACAGGAGGGCTAGATTACGTCTGTCTTTATTATATTTACCATTTGATCGTGGAGGTCTGAAATGTCCAAATTTTATGTTGTATTATTGGTCGGCACAACTGAGGTCTATGACATATTATTTCTCATCAAATGATCTCCCTCACTGGACTGAAATGGAATCATACAATTTACCTTTACCTCTTCCCATATTCATATACTCAGATTCGGCAAAAAAATTACAAAAACAAGTTAAAAATCCATTTGTAAAGCATATGATCAAAATATGGTGTGAAGCTAAAAACTATTTAAAAGAACCACAGTTATTGTCACAATTTAGTCCAATATGGGGTAATCAAGGTTTTAAACCAGGGAGAGCGGACGCTGTATTTAAAGTATGGAATTTAAAAGGGATACAAAAGATTCAGGATTTATATTTGCCATGTGCAGAAAACATAATGTCTTTTGAAGAGTTGAGGATCAAATTTAATCTCAATAGAACACATTTTTTTAAATATCTTCAACTTAGAAACTTTATTCGATCAAATCAAAATAAAGCTCTCACTCGACCTATCTATTCATCCTTGGAAAAAATGTTGATGAAAGATAGTAAAAGAAAGGGTATTATTTCAGAGTTTTATAACTCATTGACACTATCTTCAAGTGAAAATTCACTGAAAAGATTAAACTACTGGAAAGAAGATCTGCAAACTGAAATTTCAGAGGAACAATGGGAATTGGCTTGTACAGAAGCTCAAACCAAATCAATAAATGTACGCCTTAAATTGATACATTTCAAATGGTTAATGCGGATGTATGTTACACCGGAGGAGTTAAATAGATATAACAAAAATATACCAGATACATGCACAAAGTGCATGGAAAGTAAAGGAACTCTATTTCATTGTGTATGGGAATGTAGATTAATAAGAATGTTTTGGGAAGAGGTGAGGGTAACAATTGAAAAAATAATTTCAAAACAAATCATATTGAATCCTAAACTGTTTTTGTTGGGTCTGTACCCAGAAAAGCATAATTTTAATAAAAGTGAAAGAACATTCATAGACCTCAGTTTGCTTAATGCCAAAAAATGTATTGCACTATTATGGAAAAAGACTCATAGACCAGATGTGACTCAGTGGTTAAGACAGATGTTAACAAACCTTCCATTAGAAAGAATAACATATATACTGAAATCAAAGGAAATTGTGTTTGAGAATATATGGAGACCTTTTATTGATTATGTAAAAAATTTAAACATAACTCTTGAAGAAGAAGGTGAATGATGTGTGTGGACCTTGTAAATTCCAAACTGGTGAACATAATATGTATACTTATGTGTTGGATTGTCTAGACTAAACAGAGGAGCATTGTTGAAGATCTGATTTTGTTGGTGGTTGTTGGTGTTTTTTAGTGCATTTTTTTTTTGTAGTACTTTAGTGTTAGTGTTTGATTGTTTGTATCATGTTTGTTGAAAAAAAAAAGGTTCAATAAAGATATTGTGGAAAAAAAAAATTTGTGACTTCTATGTCAAATGCTAATATTTGTTTGACACTGCGGCCCCTGGACCCCGGCTAGCTACTAGGCTTTTCAGGTTTGAAAGTTGAAGAAATACGAGGTTGTTAGCTACATTCTAACTTGATTTAATGCTAATATTTGTTTGGCGTCGGGGGGGAGGGGGGGGGGGGGGCTTCGCCCCCCTGAACCCCCCACCAGGACTTTGTCCTGGACCTACCGGGGCCTGCGGCCCCTGTACCCCAGCTAGCTACTAGGCTTTTCAGGTTTGAAAGTTGAAGAAATATGATGTTGTTAGCTACATTTAACTAGATTTAATGCTAATATTTGTTTGGCAAATATTAGCATTATTATTATTGCGGCGGCATGAAATAAAGCGGCGTTGTTGAAGGTTTTAAGTAGAGTTTTATTAATCATACTGCTGTCACGAGCTCCTCTCCCGGCGCCATGCGTGCGCGCCGGGAGCGAGCCCACGGCTCTCAGTGAAGAGGGGACACAAAGTCTGTGTCCAGCAGCAGAGGTTGAAGTGTGAGAGTGAGATTGAGAGGGTGAACATGAAATTCAGACAGCTTATACGTATACTCAGCTACAACAATCCATCAAAGCATTCACATGGGTCGATATGAGCATTTGCATATGAGAGGCACAGACAGGATGCATGAACACAATGCATGGATGGCACATTAACCTCACAGCAGTGAAATGCATAAATGGCAGATTAGATCACAGCATGCAGCGGAAAAAACCCAGGAGTAGCGAGCTGTCTGTCCCTGTGTGTTGTGGGGGTTTTCCCAAACCGCCACAGCTCCCCCCCAGAGGGCTCGGCAGGTGGCCGAGACCTCGATAGTGCATCTTGGGCAGCGAGCAGGGAAAAGCTCTGTGCAGGAGGGGGTGGAGGGGGGTGGGGTGGTAGTAAAAGCCGGCCGGAGACGATGAAAACGTCCGGGCCGCGCAAAAATTGCTTGTGGGTCCGCGATGTCGAAGGGCTGTCCCGTTGAACGTGCAGAGGTCCACAAGAAGAAAAATTCGTCACTGGCTCCTCCCGCGATTAAGTCCTGCAAGGATTAATAGCGGCCATGAAGCAAAGACGAGGCTGCGTGGCAGCTGTGATGAGAGCAGAGGGACTGGCGTGTTGGCTTTAGGTGCGGGCACAACCTTAAAGCTCTCGGGAACCACAAACCGCTGAATTTCCCTTGTGTGCCGTGGCTAAGACCATAAAATCCAGTGAGCAAGCTACGTGCCTCAGGTGAACGAGCAAGCCTGAAGGGCCAGTGTGCAGCAGAAGGAAGGCGGTCAGAAAAGCCGTATTTGTCCCGTGCGTGGTGCGCCGTCCCCGTAACTCCCCGGTGCGTGCGCCGGGGTTCCGTGATGGGTGGGCCAGCTGGAGAGGAGAACCAGGGTCAGGGAGCTTAATCATCCCTGTTCAGTGTGTTGGAGCGGTGAAGGGAAGTAGACGCTCTGTCACTCGCTCGGTCATGGTGCGTTCAGGTCCACGTGTGCTCCGTCGGCCATGGGGATCGCCGTCGTGGAGAGGGGACGAGGTGCATGCGGTCTCGTGTGGAGGAGCTGTGAGCGCGGCCGGTCCAGCGTGGATGTGCCGATCTAGGCGTGCAGATCTCACCATGAAACGTTGCTCAGCTTTCCCGGTCGTGGGTGTTCTCTGGGGAGTTTCGCCTGGAAACTCCGCGTTGAGGTCTCCCTGAAGCAAAAGGGAGGGCAGATCAGTCAGGCTGCCGTGTTCGCTTCTCGTCGGAGAATCACCGCCGGGTGTTGCGTTCGCTGGCAGCGTGTTCGTTTCAGCATCGGGTCACCAGTGCGGCGGCATGAAATAAAGCGGCGTTGTTGAAGGTTTTAAGTAGAGTTTTATTAATCATACCGCCGTCACGAGCTCCTCTCCCGGCGCTGTGCGTGCGCGCCGGGAGCGAGCCCACGGCTCTCAGTGAAGAGGGGACACGAAGTCTGTGTCCAGCAGCAGAGGTTGAAGTGTGAGAGTGAGATTGAGAGGGTGAACATGAAATTCAGACAGCTTATATACTCAGCTACAACAATACATCAAAGCATTCACATGGGTCGATATGAGCATTTGCATATGAGAGGCACAGACAGGATGCATGAACACAATGCATGGATGGCACATTAACCTCACAGCAGTGAAATGCATAAATGGCAGATTAGATCACAGCATGCAGCGGAAAAAACCCAGGAGTAGCGAGCTGTCTGTCCCTGTGTATTGTGGGGGTTTTCCCAAACCGCCACAATTATTAGCATTAGCATTATTAGCATTAGCATTAGCATCGCCCCTGGACCCCGGCTAGCTACTAGGCTTTTCAGGTTTGAAAAGTTGGCAGGTATGAGTGTGTAAAATGTTGAGTAGTCTGCGCACATTAGAAAATAACTGTTACAGATGAAGCTGGTCTGATCGTCGGAGATAATAGAGAGGAGGATTAATTCTAAACTCTGACCAAGAGCTTTGGTCAGAATTTTGAAGTCCTGATTAAGAAGGCTTATTGGTCAATAAGAAGAGCAGTACAGGGGTCTTTATCCTTTTTTAATAAAAGCAAAATAGTGGCTTGACATAAAGTTGGGGGAGCGCTTTTACCTGAAATGACTCCATATACATTACGTGTAGGACAGGCACGAGCTTGTTACAAAATTTCTTTTAGAATTTGCCTGGGAAGCCATTAGGCCCCACAGTCTTCCCACTCTGCAAAGATAAGATTGAAGTTTTTATTGTTTCAGAGGTGACCATTTTTTCAAGTGATGCAACATCATCTGGATTAAGTTGAGGAATGTTCAAATTATTAAAAAAGTTAGTAAATAGATTTGGGTCACGTTGAGAATCAGATGTATATAACTTGGAGTAAAAAATTTTAAACTCATGATTGATAAGCCTATGGTCTGAGGTAGTAGGGCCAGAGGAAGTTTTAACTGCTGAAATAATTCTTGAAGCAGTTTTTTTGCGAAGTTTGTTGAGCTAAGAGCCTGGTCGGTTTATCCCCATCTTCAAATATTTTTTGCCGAGATTAAAGAGATTCCTCTGCACATTGAGTTGTTAAGAGGTAAAATTCAGTCTTTTAGATTGTCCTTTCTTTGAGGAGCCCCGATGTGGGGCTTATTGCATACTGATAGTCCAGGTGGAGAATAGAGGAGGTGAGCTCAGAAATTTTACTTTTGTGATGCTTGTTAGTGTGAGAAGTAAAGGAGATAATCTGTCCACGCAAATAAGCCTTTAACACGTCCCAGCGAATAGATGCTGAAGTGTCCAAAATAGAACTAGTTTCAAGAAATAAATCAGTTTTTGTCTGTTAAATAAGATATGAAATTAGGGTCTTAAAGTAGAACTGAACTCACCTTTTTGCCAAAAAAGTAGAATAGCAGATTAATTCCTTATTACCTATTGTATTTTTCAACACATGAAAGAAATTTTTAGGCCGTGCGATGGCCAAGCTATAAGCCGATAAACTTTTGCCTCTGGCTGGCAGTGCCAAACAAACCGGAAGTAGTGCAGACGACGCTGCGTGACGTCATGAGTGTGACCCTTATCAAAACAACAATGGCAGATGATAGCAGTTCCAGCAGTCAAGAACACCAGAGTTTTCAGAGTGAAGAGGCATTCAGGATCGGTGACAAGACAGAGGAGGATGCAGGAGTGTCAAGTGAACAGGAAGAGAGCGAGGGAGGCATCGAACCGTACAGATTAGAGCCAGAATTTTCGGGGGATTCCAGCACCGACTCAGACCGCAGCAGTGATGGGGAGGAGAGTCGCTTATTGAATACAGAATGGTGAGTCTTTACTTTGGCATGTTTGGGGTGTCAGGATAAGGAAAATTAACAATAAAAAAGAAAGGGGGAAAAAAAAAACATTAGCATTTTTCCAACTTATTACAGTTATCCCTCACTTATCGCGTTTAATGCGGTCTTCCTTCGCTGGGTATAGGCGCTCGCAGGGAGCGAAGCTGGGTAAAACGTCTCGGCCAATCAGCTTGCGAGATAAAACGTCTCGGCCAATCAGCTTGCGAGGTAAAACGTCTCGGCCAATCAGCTTGCGAGATTCCCGAGCGGGCTGGGGAGCCGGGGAGAGCGGGCTCTCCGTGTTGATACCTGATGTTCTAATGTAGTCTCCCTGCCTTCTCATTAGAACATCAGGTATCAACACGGAGAGCCCGCACAGCTCAAAATCTACCTCTCTGACCACCGCTCCACTCCTCTCCGCCCACCTCTTCACCGCTCGGGAATCTCGCAAGCTGATTGGCCGAGACGTTTCACCTCGCAAGCTGATTGGCCAAGACGTTTTACCCAACTTCTCTCCCTGCAGAGCGCCTTCTTTATCGCTCGTGTTGCTTAGTGGCACTTTTCGCTGTTCTCTTGTGCCTTTTTGTGCAAAATGGTGCTTGTGACCCCCTTGGGGGGGTGACGCTACTTCGCGGTTTTTCACTTTTCGCGGTCGGTTCTGGTCCCCATTAAACGCGATAAGTGATGGATCACTGTATATCTAGAAACGCATCGCTTCCCGGTCGCTTTTCCTCCCCCTTTCTTTTCTTTCGTCGCCATGACGGCTTTCCTTGGCCACTGAACAGATCTTCCCAGGTGTTGGAAGTGTTTTGTAGTCGACTGTAAGATAAGATAAGATAAGATGAGCCTTTATTAGTCCCACAATGGGGAAATTCCAGGATTGCAACAGCACAGGGATAGCAAAGGGTAGGAAATAAGAAAGGGTATTATTTCAGAGTTTTATAACTCATTGACACTATTTTCAAGTGAAAATTCACTGAAAAGATTAAACTACTGGAAAGAAGATCTGCAAACTGAAATTTCAGAGGAACAATGGGAATTGGCTTGTACAGAAGCTCAAACCAAATCAATAAATGTACACCTTAAATTGATACATTTCAAATGGTTAATGCGGATGTATGTTACACCGGAGGAGTTAAATAGATATAACAAAAATATACCAGATACGTGCACAAAATGTATGGAAAGTAAAGGAACTCTATTTCATTGTGTATGGGAATGTAGATTAATAAGAATGTTTTGGGAAGAGGTGAGGGTAACAATTGAAAAAATAATCTCAAAACAAATCATATTGAATCCTAAACTGTTTTTGTTGGGTCTGTACCCAGAAAAGCATAATTTTAATAAAAGTGAAAGAACATTCATAGACCTCAGTTTGCTTAATGCCAAAAAATGTATTGCACTATTATGGAAAAAGACTCATAGACCAGATGTGACTCAGTGGTTAAGACAGATGTTAACAAACCTTCCATTAGAAAGAATAACATATATACTGAAATCAAAGGAAATTGTGTTTGAGAATATATGGAGACCTTTTATTGATTATGTAAAAAATTTAAACATAACTCTCTAAGAAGAAGGTGAATGAATATGTGTGGACCTTGTAAATTCCAAACTGGTGAACACAATATGTATACTTATGTGTTGGATTGTCTAGACTAAACAGAGGAGCATTGTTGAAGATTTGATTTTGTTGGTGGTTGTTGGTGTTTTTTAGTGCATTTTTTTTTTGTAGTACTTTAGTGTTAGTGTTTGACTGTTTGTATCATGTTTGTTTAAAAAAAAAAAGGTTCAATAAAGATATTGTGGAAAAAAAAATTTCTTGTAAGGTCGGCGTTTAATAGGCCTATTGGTCTCATATTTACCACCACCATATTTTACTGTTGGTATGATGTTCCTTTTCTGAAATGCTGTGATACTTTTACCCCAGATGTAATGGGACACACACCTTCCAAAAAGTTCAGCTGTTGTTTCGTCAGTCCACAGAGTATTTTTCCCAAAGTCTTGGGGATCATCGAGATGTTTTCTGGCAAAACTGAGACGAGCCTTTATGTTCTTTTTGCTCAGCAGTGGTTTTCATCTTGGAGCTCTGTGATGCAGGCCATTTTTGCCCAGTCTCTTTCTTATGGTGGAGTCATGAACACTGAACTGAACTGAAGCAAGTGAGGCCTGCACTACTTTGGATGTTGTTGCGGGGTCTTTTGTAACCTGGATGGATGAGTCATCACTGCACTCTTGGGGTAATTTTGGTGGCCAACCACTCTTGGGAGGGTTCACCACTGTTCCATGTTTTCGCCATTTGTGGATAATGACTCTCACTGTGGTTCGCTGAGTCCCAAAGCTTTAGAAATGTCTTTATAACCCTTTCCAGACTGCTATATCTCAATTACTTTGTTTCTCACTTGTTCCTGAATTCTTTGGATGATGTCTGGCTTTTGAGGATCTTTTGGTCTACTTCACTTTGTCAGGCAGGTCCTATTTAAGTGATTTCTTGATTGAGAACAGGTGTGGCAGTAATCGGGCCTGGGTGTGGCTCGAGAAATTGAACTCAGCTTTCCAAAGATGTGATACACCACAGTTAATTTATGTTTTAACAGGGGGAGCAGTCACTTTTTCACACAGGGCCATGTAGGTTTGGATTTTTTTTTACCCTTAATAATAAACACCTTAATTTACAAACTGCATTTTGTGTTTACTTGTGTTATCTTTATCTTAATATTTAAATTTGTTTGATCTGAAACATTTAAGTGTGACAAACATACAAAAAAATCAGAAATCAGGAAGGGGCAAACACTTTTTCACACCACTGTATATCAGGGCAGTCATGGACCGGGGTTTTTTTTTTTTTTTTTTAAACATGATAATATCAGATGCCAAAATCAAAGTCACACAAGGAGAAGCAGTGTGTTTGAGGTGTACCTTAAAATACATCCAAAGGTGTGCCTCCAATTAACTCAGATGTTTTCAATTAACTTATCAGAAGCTTCCAAAGCCATGACATCATCATCTGGGCTTTTACAAATTGTTTAAAGCTATAGTAATCTTAGTATATGACAACTTCTGATTTTAAAGAAAGTAGTAAAAAAAATCTCTAAAAATTATTTGGCAAATAGAGATGATTTTGGTAATCCTATCTGACCTAAAACAGGAAAAGTTTAGTTTGATTTAATATCAGACAGTGAGGGGAAAAAAAGGTGATGTGTCTCTTTATACAGTGTATGTAAAAAGCTGGTTTCAACTCTATGTTAAGTTAATCTTACAAAAAGGCACAGTCATATTGAGGTTTTGTAGTCAGGTGACCTCTGGCAGTGATCTGGGTCCTCTGGAGTGAAAACTTTCATGTTGCTATAGCTATGGGTAAGGTTGTCATGGTGGAGGAATTTCCCCTGCAGTGACGGTTGATAGCTCAACATCATGATATGCGGTATTATTGCAAATGTTTTTAGGACCCTGTGGTCTCGTAATTTAAACAGGGTTCATAACTTATTTGGCAAACGATGGAAGCTGTGAGAAACTCGCTGCAGCTCCGCTCTCAACTTGTGCATGTGTGACAGTTGTGCGGCGCTTCGGTCTTCCTACAGGCAAGAACTGCTGATTCTGTTTAAAAAAACAACAAAAAACCCAAACTTGATCATTTTCATAAAGCAGTGGTGGTAACTCCAGTATTTCAACTACAGGATGTGTGGACTGGAGACTGCAGTGACATTCAGCTTATTTAAACAAGACAGCCTCTGTACAGGACCCTGCGTGGCTCTTGTCTCCATGATTTTTGGATTTTTGCTGTTGTCCGAAAAATCACGTTCAAACAAGCAGTGCACTATGCAGTAGTTGTTTCACACTCGGAACTCAGTTGTTAGGATTATAAACACTTCGCTCACAAGGAAATAACACGCTTTGTGTCCTTTCAGTGCTCACTGTCACGGCTGTATTTAGCAATTTGTTCAAACGCTTCCGCTGCTAACTGCCTGCTGGAGTCTGTCTGGCGAGTCCCCCACTTGGTGCTGGCGGTGGTAGCACCCAGCACTGTGGAAGCTTTCACAGTACCGTGTGCAAACATGCTGTTGGCAGTAAAAATACACTTAACATTTAACAATTTATTTAATAATCAATAGTGGCACATAAGTGAACAACAACGAGATTTAGCCACACACCCAAAAAAGTAAACATTGCGTGTACAGATCCCCATAATATGTGATGGCAATGGGCTTGACTGCTGGTGAAGTTTACAGTTTTATTTTCTTATTTTAGCACAGTACACATTAAGTAAAACACATAAATTACGACCACCCTAAGAGCTTGTGCCTCATTACGGGTCCATAAACCAATTAACAGCATTCATAGCTTGAGTGTCTCTGCTAAGCACTGTATCCTTAAGGTGGATTCACTCTATAACATTTGGACCGACTTTTACTGGCGTTTTGGCAAACGTATGGCTCTGCTGGCAAAAGTTAATGATTGCTGGTGTTTGTTGGCAAACGCTGGCAAAACTTGTGTACTTTAAAAATTTTCAGCCTGCTGAAAAATGCCGAGGTTTGGAAAATACACATTGGTGAAATTTGTGCTCAGTTTCTAAGAGTTCCTGAGCGCTGAGCTAAGTTATGCAGTTTACCTAAGTCAGCCTAAGTTAAAGCTGGGTTCACTCTATAGCGTCTGGACCGACTTCTACAATAATACTAAATGTACCATCAACACAGTAAAACCCAGTTAAGTAATACAATAATATAGAAAAGCTCAGCCTTATTAAAATTAAGTTGATTACAGAGAACAAAGGTCAGACTACAGTACCCCCCCACTGCATATCTAAGTCAAAAAAAACTTAAACATTCAGAAACAAAAACAAACAAGAAAAAAACCCACACAAAGCGAAAGGGGAAAAAAACAAACTGCCATGCCCAAGTAGATCATGCAAGGTCAGAAATATTGGGAAAACCTAACTATTTGACGTGTTTAAGAAAAGGGTCCCAAGTCATGTTAAATTTCTTATTAGAGCTTCTTAGTACATGTCGAATCTTCTCCAAATTGAGACCATTGAGAATTTCTTTTATCCACTGAATGTGTAAAGGAGCTGTTGGAGATTTCCACTTGAGTAATATTGTATGTCTAGCCAGCACAGTGATGAAAGCAATAAAGTTTGATTCTGTTGATGTGAGCGATACGGTTGAAATTGAATTAATCCATGCTTTGCACAAATAGATGATTTATGTACTCTATAGAGAATATTTCTCCAAAGATCATCTGGAACATTATTGCCTAACTCTGCTTCCCATGACATTTTGATCGAGAGAGACCAAACAAAGGGAATGAATCAAGGAATGTCCAACCCTTCCTTAATTCTGATTGGCTGCTTAGAAAGGTCTGACATTGACAGCTCAGCTACAGTCTGAAAAGTTAAACTTTTAACTCTGAGCACCGCGACAAAAAGTGGCCTCAGCTGAGAGCATGCAAAAAATCCCACAAACAATTCAACAATTCAAAATTAATCAAAGGTCTGTTATATATATATATATATATATATATATATATATATATATATATATATATAATCTCCCATAGATTTAAAAAAAAATTAAAAACATGTCATACACACCATGTTATCACTACACAAATACTGTACATTGTCGTCTTGCATATATATTTTCTTTTTTATTTACCTCTTCTATTTTTCTTTTGTTCCTGCATGTCTGAACTGAGTTTTGATCGAAAAACATCTGTTTTCACCAGCATTTCAGTCAACGTTTGCCAAAGGAGCTTAACTTGGGCCGACTTAGGCGAACTCTCCATAACTTAGAGGAACTTTTACACACTGAGCACAACTTTCACCAGCATTTATTTCCAAACATTGGCAAATTTTCAGCATGCTGAAAATTCTCAGCGAATACAACTTTCACCAACAAGCACCAGCTATCATGAACTTTTATCAACTTTTGCCAGCAGAGCCCAGACCTTTTGCCAGAACGTCAGTAAAAGTTGGTCCAAACGTTGTAGTGTGAATCCACCCAAAAAAGCAGGTCCAGGATAGCAGGAAGCCTCCACAAATGCTGGTGTTTATATCAGTGTCGCCTGACGCTGATGTCGGCTAACCTGCGCTAAGTATTCGTTTGCTTAAGTTAATCTAAATTGGCAACTGCTACACATACGCTAGCCTAAGTTGGCAAAAGTTTGACAATGCTGAATGCAACGCTGGGAAATGCTAGCAAAAGTTCATAAAAGTTTGTAAAAGTTTGCGTGTGCTCACCAACGTAATTTCACCAACGTTTGGACTGATTTCTCTGATTTTTCAAAATGTCAGTAAAAGTTGGTCCAAACATTATAATGTGAACCCAGCTTTACTGACAATTCCACAGGCAGGCACAGGAACCGAAGACAAAATCACTGTCATCAAAATAAAAGCCTACTTTTTTACTTCAGTGCATAAAATAATAAACCTTTCAGGGGGTTGTACACTGCGGTTGTTGCAGTTGCTTGTTATCCTCCATGGTAGACTTGTCTATAGCTTGGTACTACATACAGTGGGGCAAAAAAGTATTTAGTCAGCCACCAATTGTGCAAGTTCTCCCACTTAAAAGATGAGAGAGGTCTCCAATTTTCATCATAGGTATACCTCAACTATGAGAGACAAAATGAGAAAAAAAATCCAGAAAATCACATTGTCTGATTTTTAAAGAATTTATTTGCAAATTATGGTGGAAAATAAGTATTTGGTCACCTACAAACAAGCAAGATTTCTGGCTCTCACAGACCTGTAACTTCTTAGAGGCTCCTCTGTCCTCCACTCGTTACCTGTATTAATGGCACCTGTTTGAACTCATTATCAGTATAAAAGACACCTGTCCACAACCTCAAACAGTCAGACTCCAAACTCCACTATGGCCAAGACCAAAGAGCTGTCAAAGGACACCAGAAACAAAATTGTAGACCTGCACCAGGCTGGGAAGACTGAATCTGCAATAGGTAAGCAGCTTGGTGTGAAGAAATCAACGGTGGGAGCAATTATTAGAAAATGGAGGACATACAAGACCACTGATAATCTCCCTCGATCTGGGGCTCCACGCAAGATCTCACCCCGTGGGGTCAAAATGATCATGAGAATGGTGAGCAAAAATCCCAGAACCACATGGGGGCCCTAGTGAATGTCCTGCAGAGAGCTGGGACCAAAGTGACAAAGGCTACCATCAGTAACACACTACGCCGCCAGGGACTCAAATCCTGCAGTGCCAGACGTGTCCCCCTGCTCAAGCCAGTACATGTCCAGGCCCATCTGAAGTTTGCTAGAGAGCATTTGGATGATCCAGAAGAGGATTGGGAGAATGTCATATGGTCAGATGAAACCAAAATAAAACTTTTTGGTAAAAAATTCAACTTGTCGTGTTTGGAGAAGAAAGAATGCTGAGTTGCATCCAAAGAACACCATACCTACTGTGAAGCATGTGGGTGGAAACATCATGCTTTGGGGCTGTTTTTCTGCATAGGGACCAGGACGACTGATCCGTGTAAAGGAAAGAATGAATGGGGCCATGTATCGTGAGATTTTGAGTGAAAACCTCCTTCCATCAGCAAGGGCATTGAAGATGAAATGTGGCTGGGTCTTTCAGCATGACAATGATCCCAAACACACCGCCCGGACAACGAAGGAGTGGCTTCATAAGAAGCATTTCAAGGTCCTGGAGTAGCCTAGCCAGTCTCCAGATCTCAACCCCATAGAAAATCTTTGGAGGGAGTTGAAAGTCCGTGTTGCCCAGCAACAGCCCCGAAACATCACTGCTCTAGAGGAGATCTGCATGGAGGAATGGGCCAAAATACCAGCAAGACTTACAGAAAACGTTTGACCTCTGTCATCGCCAACAAAGGATATATAATAAAGTATTGAGATGAACTTTTGTTATTGACCAAATACTTATTTTACCGAGGAATTTACCAATTAATTCATTAAAAATCCTTCAATGTGATTTTCTGGATTTTTTTTTTCTCATTTTGTCTCTCATAGTTGAGGTATACCTATGATGAAAATTGGAGACCTTTCTCATCTTTTAAGTGGGAGAACTTGCACAATTGGTGGCTGACTAAATATTTTTTTACCCCACTGTAATTGCGGTTATCACAACAGCCCTAGCTACACCATACACATCAGTGTATTACTAGAATGGCATTTTAGCACGATCCAATTAGCAGAGCTTCGTAAAATTAGGTTGTGTGACTTTGTTGGAGGATATGATAAACTGCACAAGCATCAATATGTTGAGAAACTATCTGTGAATGGTCTGAAACGTGATTCTTATTTCTTGGTAGATGTTTGTTTACATCGTGTCAAGATGCTAGCAGTATCCCGGAACTGCTCTATCGTGATATTGACAACTACCTAATTAACTCAAAATCATTTCATACAGCAGAAATTCTGGTAGTATGCAAAAGTCAAATTTGTCAGTACTTTGTTGGCTTTGTTATAGATTTAAGGCAACATTGTGGCAAGTCTAGGGTGCTCATTACAGCCAAGCTAAGCTCTGTCTACATATCAAGATATTTTATACAGTATATAACATTGTAAAAAAAAAAAAATTCAGTATAGCAGAAATACTGTATGTTAACTTTTATTAAAAATCTTAGTGATGTCTGCAAAAGTTAGTTGTAGTGGTGGTGGTGGCAACATTTTTTTTGGGGGGTGGGGCGTATGTGACACGTAAAAATGAGAAAACATATGACGCTCAAAGGGAAAAAATATTCACAATACTGTAGTAATTTACTTAAGCATACTTAGATTGTGTGACCAGAGGTGGGTATTGCAGCCGGAGTTTGTACTCATGTGAAAGCAGTGTTATGTTAAAAATTAATAATTGAGTAGACACCCAAAAAATTACTAGTTGACTCGAGTAAGAGTACAAAAGCACCCACTTAAAAATACTTGAGTAATGACTTAGTCTTGAAGATTTGAGTTATTTTCTCCTAAATTTATCACCATTTTCTTGTAGTTTTCTACTTTGGGGATGCAGGTGATTATTAAGCCCACCTACAGACACACATGCACACACAGGTCTTTCTCTGCCCCTCCACATCCACAATGAATCCAAAAAACAAGCTAAGCCTCATATTTCAGTCGCTCCAGGATTTCATGGGATGTTTTTATGATTGTTGCCACCCAAAAAGCTTGAATTCCCAGGAGCTTTTCTAAAACGTTGCGATGTTTTCAGAGGTTTTTTTGCACTTAAAAGTTATGGGAAGAATTACAAATTTTAAAGCAGATGCTTTTTTCCATAGTTGACTGCAGTGATATTCTGTAACACCTCAAGAAAAGCACAGGATTGTCAAAAATTTCCTGTTAAACAGTGATTTGTAAATTAAAGCAGAAACTTCTGCTATACAGAAAAAAAAAAACTCTTTTGTGCAACAGCAAATACAGACTTTACCACAATATCCATTACAACAGCTAAATTGCATTGAATGTATGTTAAAGAGTGGAGATTTGGAAATTATTGGCAGCACCTTCATTTGAAAACTCCCTAACCGCAGCCGTCCCCAACCACTCGGTACCGAGTGCAAAGGAAAAAAGAACTAGTTTATTCTGTTGCTCTGTATTGTCTTATCGAAGTCTGTGTTTTTCTGAAAAAAATTACTGAATATTCTCTCCCTTTCCCTGTCTGACTTCTACCTGTCTATCTTCTGTGTGTCTTGACACACACCTGTCTCATCAGGTACTCATCTTTCCTTTACCAGGAGTTGTACTGGGAGGAAGGGCTCTCCTTGGGGATTTGCTGGGGCGGGGGCGCATGTTGGTCCATGTCCAGACTGGAGATTCACAGCTTTAAAGCTCATTGACAAGATGTAGTAATCATTTTACCTCTAAAGATGGATAAAATATTCATACACTGGCTGTAGTGTTATATTTGCTCGTTTGTTTGTCGTTTTACGGCGTCTCTCCTCATGTGCGCTCCCATGACAGGGTACTTTCAGTCAGTCAGACTTTTTTCAACACAAACCTGGCACTTCATGCACGCGGTCAGGACAGAGACATGAAGAAACGTCCACCGGTGAGCTGGGGGAGACGGAGAAAGGGACGGTGTGGGAAAATTTGCGGGCAAGTGTTTTTTTTTGTTTTTTTTTTAAATCACACACTGTTTTTTGCTGATGTGTTCTGTTAATACTCACTGTAAATACGGAAGTGAGCGCGGTGCAACGACAGATTTGATTGGTTACACTGAGTGTTTGAGCACTACTCAGGGACAAATTTGATTGGCGAAATTGGCGGAAGTTGATGATGATTGGCCAAAATTGCGGGAAATTTGCGGTGATTGGACAAAGTTGTAAGGTTGCGCAAAAGACGTGGCCAATAAGTGATTTTGGCTGAATTTGTGTGATCGCAACATTGCGAAATCCTGGCAGGACTGATATGTCCTTTTCTTCCTGGCTTTTTGGTTAATTGCTGTCAGGAATTTCTCTTTGCCCATCATTCTGATTGAGAGAGTATTACAAATTAGGTCATGATCTAATTTATCAGTCATTGTAATTCTAATATGATAAAACACTGAGTAGCTTTTATTGTCATTTGTATTTTCAGTTTTAATTGTGAATTTACAGGATGGGCACACGGATAATGCATTTATTTTTTGCTCAGCGTAAATCAGATCCATGTGACACCACAGGGACACAAGAGTTCTGCCCACTGGTACAGAGGAAAACAGCAGCCCTCCTCCAAACTCCTTTAAACTCAGGAAAAAATAAGAAGATTGAGCTCCAACACAGTGTTTCAAATCACTCCATTTCAGAATGAGTGAGATAAGCTCCAAAGCTTCGGTATCATTTGCCCATCACTACGTCCACTGCTTACATACCTCTTCTGCGTTTTTCTCCATTGGAAGTACGCTCATGCTTTACTCTGACATCAGGGGAGCAAGTACTGTATGTCTCTAGGACAGCGACGCTAGATACACTGCTGCCGACTTGAACTCCGACCGGACCTGATGCCAGGAGTGTGTTGTTCGCATGCGTGCTTGAGTGACAGTCATCATTTATTATCTTAGCGAAAATAAATATGTGACCTGTGCTGGCAAAATGAGTCGGAATGTGTACAGGCTGATTACGAGCTGCAGGCACTAGAAGTCATAAATCATGATTCTTTCTTTGTTTGCTGGCGGCAAGTCCCGGGAAAACCCCCGTCAGTGCCTGGTATCAGTGTAAAGCTTGGAACTCGTACTTTCTAAAAATACACATTGAATTCTGGAAGACGTAACTCAGGACAAATTGAATGTGAGTTTTCAAACCAGCCAAGATATAAACAAAATTGGCTTGGTGCTGGTTAGTTTTTGCCCAATTCCTCCAAATTATATATCATTTTAAAGGTCTTTCTATACAGAATATGAAAATAATGTTGCCTCAGTTTTGAAAATGTCCTTATTGTGACTCATTTTGCCAGCACAGGTCACGTCAGGGGGTGTCATGTGGCACAAGAGCCGCATATCTGGCTCTTTTTTCAAACTTTGTAATTGGCTCCTGTGTGGCTCTTTCTTAAAACTTTTTTTTTTTTTCTTAGTGTGGTGGCTTAGTTTTTGGCATGACAGGCCGACATGCAGAAATGTTACCAACAGAAACCCTGAAATACCCAAGTGCATGTTTAATATCAAGCTAGGACTGGAATACTAGTACATATTGTATTACAGAAACATCATTACCTCCCACAAAATGTTCATGGTGTATTAACCTGTTTATGTGCTGGTTTCTGTTTGAGGGGGCAGCTCTTTTCAGTGCTGAGATCCGTTTCTCTGTCTGATTGGTATCAGCAGGAAACCTGTAAACGAGGGCCCTCATTCTTTCTCCTGTAATTTTGACGGCCTATAGCTACACAGTTGAGGTCTATAGTTGTAAATAAATCCAGTACTAGCTTCCAATTAAGCCTTATTCTCCCAGAAACGTTGAAATATACATATTCTACAGCATAGCTCTGTCTCTTCCTGCTGCTTTGACTCCAGTGAAGCCACACCCTGCTCATGATGTATATGGTGACGACAACTGCAAAACCTCAATACACATCTTGTGTCGTTTCTAGTTTATACATGCTGACACCAGCATTAACCTTACAAATGTGCAAAACTGAGAGATCAACACATTATGGTAGATGTCAGCAACATGGCATGTTGTGATTTTAGAATAAAAGCACTTACCCAGTACAGAATAAACTAGAGTTGCTCATTTCTCTCTCTCTCTCTCTCTCTCTCTCTCTCTCTCTCTCTCTCTCTCTCTCTCTCTCTCTCTCTCTCTCTCTCTCTGCGGAAATAGGGAACTCCGTGGTTTGTTTGGACTTTTTTTCGGTTTTCTACTACTGGCCGCATTTTCAGTTTTTGTTTTTTTGTGTGGAGGATGGCGACCTTGGAAATGCCACCTCCATCTATCCACCAGGGGGTGCGGATCGTTCCCCCGGACAGCACTGTTACTGTGGAGGAGGTGCTTCTGGCTGTGGCCGAGCAGGTGGGCCATGATGCGATTTGCTTTGCGTCCCGAATGAATAGAGCTATAGTTGTGTTTCTGGCTGCTGAAGAGGATGTCCACACCCTGATTGTAAGCGGTGTTGTTATCGGGGAGACATATGTACAGGTGTCCCCCTTATCTGTCCCATCAACGCGAATCACCGTCTCAGGTGTTCCACCTTTCATCACTGACGAGCAGTTGGCGACGGAGCTCCGCAGATTTGGGAAGTTTGCGGGCCCGTTTACAACTCTGACTTTGGGATGCAAGGAGACCAAGTTAAAACATTTGAAATCACTCAGGCGACAGGTGTTCATGTTTCTAGACTCGCCCACTCAAACTCTGGAAGTGTCCTTCCGGGTCAAACACGGGGACGGCTCCTATATGGTGTATGCGAGCTCAGGACAGATGAAGTGTTTTGAATGTGGAGACGTGGGCCATAAACGGTTCGCTTGTCCGCACAGGCAGCGGGCAGAGGGCCCTGATGGAGCCGCGGATGGTGCCGGCGGCAAGCCCTCCGCTCACGCCGCAGCTGCGGACGGCGGCGCGGCCTCCACTCCCGCTGCTACTGCGGACGACGTTGCGGGGCCTTCCGCCAGCCCTGCTCCGGAGCCTGCCGCTGTGTCTGTGGACGGCCCGGCTGTGGCGCCCGCGGCCCAGCTTACCGCCAGGAGCGTTGCTGGTGATGGCGCCAAAACTGTCACTGATGGTGCGTCACAATCATCTCGCTGTGTGACATCAGCGGCTGTGCCTCAGGAAGCTGCTACCGTTTCAGAGCAGGAGACGGAGCACCGACCTGATGGTGCGTCAGAATCTCGCTGTGTGACATCAGCGGCTGTGCTTCCGGAGGCTGCTACCGTTTCAGAGCAGGGGACGGAACAGCGATGGTCAGCTGCTGTGGGTGGCGTCCAGGAAACTGTGGCCCATGATGAATCCACTGTGACGAAGAAATGGAATCTGATCCCGACACTGTGTCTAATACTGAGTCTATTGGGGCAAAATGCAGTACAAACACGAGTTTGTATTCACTGGAAGAAATAAATGCTTTTCTGGATGAAACCTATAACAAAGCCATTAAAGTCACTGACTACTTCAGTGACACTGATAAATTCATTAAGTCTGTTGATGTGCTAAGAAGGCAGGTTGGTCTTGACCTCCTGGATGAAAGGAAACGTTTTCGCCTCAAGAAACACCTGACAGCCCTGCGTAAAGCAGCAGGGAGAACAGGGGTCAAGCGCGCCCGACAGGAGGAATAAATGGCGGTCGTTCCTCTGCCTGTTTTACACATTTTTGGGATATTGTTTGATCAGACTTTTATATGACGTTTCTAATTGACTGTAATTGACTGTCACGGAACTGGATCTTTACCTGCAGGGCATGGATGCCCCACTGTTTTCTTTCTACACTCTGGACGAGCCTGCTGTACAGATGACTTGCTTGAAAATCCCGCATGGTCTAAGGACTCCAATCCGTCTGAGATGAGGAAACTGTCTCTGGGATGTGCAACGGAACTGGCTGCGGCCGCGCAGCGCTATCTCTGCTGCCGGAGGAAGGGAACTTGGCCTTGCTTAAGAACTGGGGGCCTCTGGCTCGTCTTTGCACGGTCTACGAGGAGGACTCGCACTACTGCCACTGCCAATGTGGAATAGGTGGACTGCAAGGAATACTCTGTGTTGTGTGCGGGGGGGAAGACTTATGTTTGCACATTTTCCAATGTGAGACACTTGGTGGAATGATGTTGGTGCGCTTACATTTTTTTGAATTGTGCAATAAAGGCTTTTTTTAAAAGTCAAAAGTCTCTCTCCTCTCTCTCTCTCTCTCTCTCTGAATGTTTCTCTTGGTTTGTTTATTTACGGGCCAAAGTGTTAAGTGGCAAAGAGGTCTGTGCACACTTTGATGAACTTCCTATCTGGTACTGCTAAACTTGCCATCTGGCTGACAAGGAAAAATCGGACTACTAACACTGGCAATGTGGATCCTGTGTTTGTTTTCAAGGCCTTGTTAAAAGTCAGACTCCAGGTGGAGTTCTTACTATAATACTATACTTCCGGTTCCGGCGCCACACGAGTTGGCTGCCTTTTGCAACAGCGGTTCAATTCTGAGTCTTTTTATCTTCCTTCTTTCTGATCCGGTGATAACTTTCTGATCCGGCACATCTTTCACTCTATATATATCACGGACACACAGATCGCCCCAAAGGTCTCCCGAGTTGGTGGACGGAGCCACTGTTTACAGCAGGAGACGATACAGCAGGGAAGAGCTAGCTAGCACTCAACCGCCACCCGGTGCTAACAGAGAAACTTGACATACCGGGGAACTGAAGCGAAAACGATGCGGGTGCCGGGCTGGAGTTTAGGCGGCGTGCAAGAAATATAAGATGGAATAATAAAGAGCGATGGCAAGAACCAAGCAGACCGCCCGTAAATCTACTGGAGGAAAAGCCCCCCAGGAAGCAGCTAGCCACCAAGGCTGCTCGAAAAAGCGCTCCGGCCACCAGCGGAGTGAAGACGCCTCACCGTTACAGGCCCGGTACCGTGGCTCTGAGAGAGATCCGTCGCTACCAGAAATCCACGGAGCTGCTCATCCGTAAGCTGCCCTTCCAGCGCCTGGTGAGGGAGATCGCTCAGGACTTCAAGACCGACGTGCGCTTCCAGAGCTCCGCCGTCATGGCTCTGCAGGAGGCCAGCGAGGCCTACCTGGTGGGTCTCTTCGAGGACACCAACCTGTGCGCCATCCACGCCAAGAGGGTCACCATCATGCCCAAAGACATTCAGCTGGCCCGCCGCGTCCGCGGAGAGAGAGCTTAGACTTTCTGCTGCACATCCACCAACCACAATGCTCCGCACTGTGTGTCTCTCTATATATATATTTATAGTAATATGTACATATGGGCCTTCCGGTCATGGCGGCTACGTGAGAGGACAGGTCTCACTCTGCTCTGCTCCTAGAGATAAAAAAATCGGCATATAACTCTCTTATTTGGAACAGAACCTATCCCAGCGTTTGGATGAGGATATGCCGGTGAAGCCTAAGGCTGGGAAATCAGGTGGAGGAAAAATTGAACCGCCGAAACAGTCCAAACTAACGGACTTTCACGTCTGTGGCGCAGCAGAAAAAGTTCCAGATATGGCGGCGGAGGAAGCTAACGGTGGTGCGGTGACTGCTGACGACGGCACAGGTGCGGTGCTCGCTGCCATTAGCTCAGTGAGAGCAGACTTTTCCGCTAAATTTGATGGGATTATAGCAGCGATAGAGGGAATGAAAAAGGAATTGGGTGATTGTATGGAACGAATGGCGCAGGTGGAGCTTCGAGTATCCAGTGCTGAGGATGATGTCGCTGGCCTTCAATTAAAGGTGCGCACTTTGGGGAAAAAAAAAAAAAAGGTCTGGAAGATAATGTCCTGGACTTGGAGTCCCGGTCGAGACGGAACAACTTGAGGCTGGTGGGTCTACCGGAGAGAACCGAGGGTCAGGACCCATGTTCCTTTTTGGAAAAGTGGATTCCAGAAGCGCTGAACAACGCGGAGCTGCAATCATCAGTCGTTCTAGAAAGCGCACACCGAATTGGCCCACTGAGAGGTAAGGGACCGCCGAGGACGCTAATTATGAAGTTCCTCAGCTACAGAGACAGGATGAAGATCTCCAACGCTGCGCGAGCCAAAGGAGAGATTAAACACCAGGACCAGCAGGTGCGGTTCTACCCAGATTTGGCCACAGGAATCCAACAATTAAGGAAACAGTTTGACCCCGTACGTAAAGAGCTGCGTAACCTTGGGATCCGTCATGGAGTGATTCACCCTGCAAGACTGTTGACCACGTATGGGGGCAGAACACACATCTTCAAGACCCCAGAGGAGGCGCAGGAGTTCATCAAGAAGATCCAAGAAGAGACTGGTGGGAGCTAAACATGAACAAAATATAAGGTAGAATATTTAAGCATTTGCACAGGCATCTGACTGATCTGAAGCAAATAGCAAGTTTACAAAATATAGATTGTATTATATATTAAAAAAAAAACCTATGATGTACAAAGTTGCTAAAAATTTTGGAGTTAAGTTGGAAAACTACAGAAGAGAGTTAATGTTACGTCATTAAAAGCAGTAGAGTTAGGGTGATTGGGAGGATGAAGAAGGAGTGGCTTTGGCTGTTCCTCGTGGGTGTGGAGCGGTCGATGGCTATATCGGGAGACGGAATTTTTCTTTTGATTTTGGGGGGATTACCACAAATGTGGGAAGGGGGAATTTGTTTGTGTGTAGTTTGTAGGATGAATGTTCAACCACTCATGTTTTTGCTTCTCTGTATGAGCATGTTTACACTGCAAGGTAATCCCAAACTCCCTATTGATCATAAACCAAAGCGTTAATCTTAATTTAACTTCATGGAATTGCAGAGGTCTACAAAATTAAAAAAAAACTTAAACAAGTTATGAATAAAATAAAAGACATGGGTTCAAAAATTGTGTTTTTACAAGAAACTCATCTAATAGAGGAGGATGTAAAAAGAATTAGGAGTAGATGGCAAGGAAATGTTTTCACCTCATCATTTTCATCCCGAGCCAGGGGAGTTATGACTCTCATACATAAATCAGTCCCATTTCAAGTGAAAAATGTAATTGGAGACAAATTTGGAAGATATTTAATCATTCAAGGATCTTTGCTATTAGAAAATATAAATCTGGTGAACTTATATGGTCCCAATATAGATGATCAAAAGTTCTTTGCTAATTTATTTCTTATCTTATCATCACTTACAGGGCAACATATAATAGCAGGGGATTTTAATTGTACATTGAATCCCGGTATAGATAGATCAACAGGACTGTACTGTACGCACAATGGATGTAGGATGATCATTAATCATTTTATGAAAGAATTGAGACTGCTAGATATATGGAGAGAAATGAAACCACAAGTTAAAGCCTACTCTTGTTATTCTAATACCTACAAGACATTCTCACGTATTGACTATTTTTTGATCTCCACAGAATTAAGGTCCAAGATTCAAAACTGCTTTTATGATAACATTGTGATCTCTGATCATGCGCCCTGCTGTCTAATATATGTAGATAAGAAATTGACAAAGGAACCAGGTAGGTGGCAATTTCAGCATAAATGGCTTCAGGATGAGGAATTTGTTAAGTACATAGAAAAACAGATAGATGAGTTCTTTGATATCAATACTACACAAACATCAGCATGTATAAAGTGGGAGGCTTTCAAAGCTTTTATTAGGGGACATATTATTAGTTATACAGGTTCAAAATCTAAGAAGACTCGAGAGGAGAGAGTCCAATTGGAACATAAACTAAAAATTATTCAAGGAAAAAGTGTATGCGGGAAGTGATCCAAAGTTAGAGAACGAATTACTGATTTTGAGAGCTGAATATGACAAAAAATCAGCGAATAGAGCTGCCTCGAGTCTTCTAAGATTGAAACAATCTTTTTATGAACAAGGTGAAAAATCAGGAAAATTATTGGCATGGCAGATTAAACAATTAGAATTTAAAACACCAATTACCAGTATTATAAGTAATGGACAGGTAGTTATAGATCCTTCAGAAATTAATAGAGCCTTTAGAGATTACTATGAAAAATTATATGATACAAAAAATGAATCTGACTTAACAAAACTAAATGGGTTTTTGGACGGACTGTCTATACCGTGTATTCCAAATGAAAACAGGGAGATACTGGAGTCTAAAATTAGCCAAGAAGAAGTTGGGCTAGCCATTGATAATATGAAATCAGGAAAAAGTGCAGGACCAGATGGTCTTTCAGTTGACCTCTATAAAAAATTTAAGAATAAATTAATAAAACCTTTTTTGGAAATGGTTTTAGAAGCATTTCAAAATAGTAATTTACCATCATACATGAATAATGCCTTAATTATACTGTTGCCAAAACCAGGTAAACCCTCTAATAAATGTGAAAATATGAGACCAATAAGCCTATTAAATGCTGACCTTAAGATAATCTGTAAACTTTTAGCAAGACGAATACAAGAAATTTTACCAAATATTATTAACCGAGATCAGAATGGCTTTATAAAGGGAAGACAAGGCTTCCATAATGTAAGAAGACTATTTAATATTATTTATTCTAATAAAGAAGCACCGGATACAGCTCTCCTATCATTGGACGCCGAAAAGGCCTTTGATAGGGTCGAATGGCCCTTTCTTTTTGAAGTCTTACAAAGGTTTGGACTTGGAAATAATTTCATAAAATGGGTTCAGATAATATATAATAATGTTACAGCAGAAATCCTAACAAATAGCAATATCTCAAAATCAATAAAAATCAATAGAGGATGTCGACAAGACTGTCCACTTTCACCTTTACTGTTTACTATGGCAATTGAACCTTTAGCGATGGCAGTACGTTTACATTCACAAATATATGGAATTAAAGTTGGACCAACAGAACATAAAATCTCCCTGTATGCCGATGACATAATTTTGTTTATGTCGAATCTTAAAAAATCAATTCCGACCTTGTTGAATTTAATAAAGAATTTTGGGGAAATATCAGGATATAAAATAAATAAAACTAAATCTTCAATATTAATGCTAAATGAGACCCAGAGAAATCACCCAGCTCCTGAGGTAAATCAATTCAATGTTGTAAATCAGGTTAAATATTTAGGAATTCAAATTGTGCTTAAGCTAGAATTAGTCGCCACTGCCAACTATGAAGCCTTAATGACAGACATTAATGAGTTAATTCAGAGATGGATGTCACTACCAATGTCGATGATCGGGAGAATCAATATACTTAAAAGTAATATCTTACCTAAAATACTTTATTTATTTCAATACATTCCCTTATCACCACCTTTAGATCTATTCTCAAGAATAAAAAAAAAGTTAGTGGAATTTATATGGAACAACAGGAGGGCTAGATTACATCTGTCCTTACTATATTTACCATTTGATCGTGGAGGTCTGAAATGTCCAAACTTTATGTTGTATTATTGGTCAGCACAACTGAGGTCTATGACATATTATTTTTCATCAAATGATCTCCCTCACTGGACTGAAATGGAATCATACAATTTACCTTTACCTCTTCCCATATTCATATACTCAGATTCGGCAAAAAAATTACAGAAACAAGTTAAAAATCCATTTGTAAAGCATATGATCAAAATATGGTGTGAAACTAAAAACTATTTAAAAGAACCACACTTATTGTCACAATTTAGCCCAATATGGGGTAATCAATATTTTAAACCAGGGAGAGCGGATGCTGTATTTAAAGTATCGAATTTAAAAGGGATTCAAAAGATTCAAGGTTTATATCTGTCATGTTCAGATAACATAATGTCTTTTGAAGAGCTGAGGATCAAATTTAATCTTAATAGAACACATTTTTTTTAAATATCTTCAGCTTAGGAACTTTATTCGATCAAATCAAAATAATGCTCTCACTCGACCTATTTATTCATCCTTGGAAAAAATTTTGACGAAAGATAGTAAGAGAAAGGGTATTATTTCAGAGTTTTATAACTCATTGACACTATCCTCAAGTGAAAACTCACAGAAAAGATTGAACTATTGGAAAGAAGACCTGCAAACTGACATTTCAGAGGAACAATGGGAATTGGCTTGTACAGAAGCTCAAACCAAATCAATAAATGTACATCTTAAATTGATACATTTTAAATGGTTAATGCGGATGTATGTTACACCGGTGGAGTTAAATAGATACAACAAAAACATACCAGATACGTGCACAAAATACATGGAAAGTAAAGGAACCCTATTTCATTGTGTATGGGAATGTAGAAAAATTAGAATGTTTTGGGAAGAGGTGAGGTTAACAATTGAAAAAATAATTTCAAAACAGATCATATTGAATCCTAAATTGTTTTTGTTGGGTCTGTACCCAGAAAAGCATAACTTTAATAAAAGTGAAAGAGCATTCATAGACCTCAGTTTGCTTAATGCCAAAAAATGTATTGCACTACTGTGGAAAAAGACTCATAGACCAGATGTGACTCAGTGGTTAAGATGGATGTTAACAAACCTTCCACTAGAAAGAATAACATACATACTGAAATCAAAGGAAATTGTGTTTGAGAATATATGGAGACCTTTCATTGATTATGTAAAGAATTTAAACATAACTTTTGAAGAAGAAGGTGAATGATGTGTGTGGACTTTGTAAATTCCAAACTGGTGAATGTATAATATGTATACTTATGTAATGGATTGCCTAGACTAAACAGAGGAGCATTGTTGATGACTTGCTTTTGTTGGTGGTTGTTGGTGTTTTTAGTGCATTTTTTTGTAGTACTTTAGTGTTAGTGTTTGATTGTTTGTGTCATGTTTGTTAAAAAAAGGTTCAATAAAGATATTGTGGGAAAAATATGTACATATGTATACTAGCTGCTCTTGTTTTTTCTTGCCTTCTGATTGTTGCTTTGAGTGTTGCTATCCCTGTGCTGTTGCAATCCTGGAATTTCCCCATTGTGGGACTAATAAAGGCTTATCTTATCTTAAAATGGTGGACAATTTGGAGGTATTCACCAATAGATGGACTGTAGGGAATATTTTGTGTTCTGTGGGAGAGGGGGATGAGTTATGTTTGCACTTTTGAAATGTGAGACACTTGGTGGAATGATATTGGTGATCTTACATTTTTGAATTGTGCAATAAAGGGATTTTTTAAAACTCAAACTCTCTCTCTCTCTCTCTCTCTCTCTCTCACTCTTTGTGGATGTCAATCATGTTTGAAAGGGGAAGGAAATGCGCAGGCAGAAATTTAAAGTATGTGAAAAAAAGGATACGTTTTATACTTGAGGTACAATCACAACATAATGGACCAACATTAAATTTGTGACTGCCTGTGACTTCTTTTTTTTTTATTACTTTTTTGTGTAGGTTTGTGTGATACATTTGATTTGAACATATCAAATTTTAAAAGGGGTTGTTTTACTGTAAATCTAATATCTTACAAAGACAGTTGTGTAAGCTATAACAGTGTGTCATCACACACACACATGCACACACACACTGGAGATTGGGTAAGAGATTGAAGGACAAAAAATGGAGCACAAGAGCAATAACTCTGACAATCGTGCAACAATCCACCTTTCTTCTGGCTTAAAAACTCTGGCATGGTGGCAGGGTTTATTTATTTATTTGGGATGTATGTGAAGCATGTGTAAACATGAGAGAATACAACACTCAAAGGGAAAAAACATTCATAATACTGTAGTAATTTACTTACACATACTTAAGTTATATGATCAGAGCTGGGTATAGTAGCCAGGAACTGCACTCATGTAAAAGCAGTGTTATCTCATGAAATTATTAATTACAGTAAGAGTAGACACCCAAAAAATTACTAGCCAAGTTGAGTAAGAAGACAAAAGCAGCCATTTAAAAAATACTTGAGTAATGACTTATTCTTGAAAGTTTGAGGTTTTTCTCCTAAACATATAATTCAATTAAATTCAGTTCAACTTTATAGCACCATTTCACAACAACAGTCATCTCATAGCACTTTCAACTGTAGGGGAAACCTCCACAATTGCAGAAAGACCCCAGCAATCAGGCGATCCCCTGTGAGCAAGCATTATAGTTAACCATTTTCTTGTAGTTTTCTACTTTTCTTCTCTGGTAATTTGTTTTTACTAAAATTTGCAACTATTTTACTCACAGTTTGTAATTTCCACTTGTAAAGTTATGACTCTTTTTGCACATTTGATACTTTATTATCATTAGTTTGTGGATTATTTTATGGCAAATTTGTATAATGAAATTACTGTTTTTCTAATAAATTTGAAACAATCTCTGGTAGGGATGCAAGTTATCGATTAATTGTTAATTGATTCACCTTATCGATCGACTAATGATTAATTGATGTGTTTTTCCTGAGAATCTGAATTTCCCTTGGCACACTGGTCTATAACATAAAAAGGCAATTATTGTTTGATATACTGAATAAAAAATGCAAGACATATTCCTTAAGGATTTGATTTGTTTATGTAATATAATCTTTTGCATGTTAAATATTAACAACAAAACTAAACTCAAAAATAAATATTAAGGCTACTATAACATAAAAATGTGTGCACTGGCTGATATTAAACTTGAGCAACATAAATTCTGAATTTAAAAAAATGGAGATTCAGTCCACATAATATTAAAAACTACATAAAATTGGACATGTGAGAAGAACTGCTGATTTTACATGCCACTCATTATCAATGTAGTGGCAAATGACCTTAATGTAGCTTTCTGTAGTTAACGCAGTCCAACAATCCATTGTCAGTGCCACATTTTCAGTGGCTAGCTGTGTTTTCAGGTCAGCTTTTTTTCTTTCTTGTAGTGTGCTTCCAAGCAGGTAGTTATTGTTCCTCTAGATGGAATATTATACCCTGGCTCCATAAAGTTTATCAGCTCCTGAAAGCCGTCTCCTTCAACAGTATTTATTGGCATCATGTCTTTTTCAGTCATCTTGCAAATCCTCTGAGTAATGCTCTCCGTCTTCTTCTCATCACATACCTTCCGTCCCAAGACTGTGGTAACTGTCGGTTGTGATGAAGCCGAACTAGTCGCGCCTTGCAGCACGGCTGAATGTGAGTTCTTTAGGTGGGAACTTAGCAAACTGTTTGAGCTGTCGTATTTCAGTGTAGTACCACATAGTGTACATTTAGCTTTGTTGTTAGCGTTTACCAGTTTAATATGATCCCACACTGCACCCTGTTTAGACTGCTTAATTTTCTCAAGTGAAGTACATCAGTTGTGGTAGAGATTAGGCTATAGCGGCCTTGCCAGGACTGGCGATGCCACTACATTTAATGAAAATAAACTGTTGAAAAGAATGGCACCACTTTCAATTAGTCGACTAAATTCTTTTCGACAATTAATCGAAAGTCAATTAATTAACATCCCTTGTCTCTGCTAATTGTTTTATTTTTTTCCTCATAATTAAAACTTATGATCAGAATTTTGCAGAGCCAGAATAGAACAATAATTTAAACTCTGATTTCAAAGAAATATAAAATAATTATTAAAAGTATATTCAATTAAATAAAATTAAAACGATCTGTTATAATATTTATACATATTAACAATTTTTTGAGAACACTCCTTGCCCACCAGACAACAGGAAAAACCTCCCATATTTTGAAATCTAAATGTTGGCAGGTTTAGTTTGTCTGAAGGCTGTTAACAGATTTAAGTCACTGACTTTGTGAATTTTGTTAATTTCTTTTTATTTAACCTTTATTTTACCAGGAGGAAAAGTAAAATCTCATTGAGATCAGCGATCTCTTTTACAAGAGGATCCTGGCCAAGACAGCAGCAGGAATACAGAGTTTAAAAGAAATATTTGCCAATACACTCACATACATATATACACATTAAGATATCCATCCATCTTCTACCGCTTTTCCGGAGGTCCGGGTCGCAGAGGCAGCAGTTCAAGCAGAGAAGCCCAGACTTCCCTCTCCCCAGCCACCTGCTCCAGCTCTTCAGAGGGGATACCAAGGCGTTCCCAGACCAGCTGGGAGACATAGTCTCTCCACCGAGTCCTGGGTCTGCCCCGGGGTCTCCTCCCAGTGGGACGTGCCTGAAACACCTCAAGTGGGAGGCGTCCAGGAGGCATCCTAATCAGATGCCCATACCACCTCAACTGACTCCTTTCAATGTGGAGGAGCAGCGGTTCTACTCTGAGCCTCTCCCGGATGACTGAGCTCCTCACCCTATCTCTGAGGGTGAGTCCAGCAATCCTATGGAGAAAGCTCATTTCAGCCGCTTGTATCCGCGATCTCGTTCTTTCGGTCATTACCCAAACCTCGTGACCATAGGTGAGAGTAGGAACGTAGATTGACTGGTAAATTGACAGCTTTGCCTTAGAACTAAGCTCCCTCTTCACCACAACAGACCGGTACAACGTCCGCATCACTGCAGATGCTGCTCCAATCCGTCTGTCGATCTCTCGCTCCATTTTCCCCTCACTCGTGAACAAGACCCCAAGATACTTAAACTCCTCCACTGGGGGCAGGAGCCTGTCCCCAACCCGGAGAGGACAATCCACCTTTTTCCGGCTGAGGACCATGGACTCAGACTTGGAGGTGCTGATTCTCATCCCAGCCGCTTCACACTCAGCGGCAAACCGTCCCAGCAAGAGCTGTAGGTCATTGCTGGATGAAGCCAACAGGACAACATCATCTGCAAACAACAGAGATGAGATCCTGTGGTCACCAAGCATGACACCCTCCATTCCCTGGCTGCGCCTAGAAATCCTGTCCATAAAAATTATGAACAGGATCGGTGACAAAGGGCAGCCCTGGCGGAGTCCAACTCTCACTGGGAATGACTCCGACCGAGTGCTGGCAATACGAACCAAACTCTCACAACGGTCGTACAGAGACCGAATAGCTCGTAACAACAAGCCCGATATCCCATACTCCCGAAGCACCCCCCACAAAAATCCACGAGGGACGCGGTCAAATGCCTTCTCCAAGTCCACAACACACATGTAAACTGGTTGGGCAAACTCCCATGAACCCTCAAGAATTCTCGAGAGGGTAAAGAGCTGGTCCGATGTGCCACGGCCAGGACGAAAACCACATTGCTCCTCCTGAATCCGAGGTTCGACCAACGGCCGGACTCTCCTCTCCAGTACTTTGGCATAGACCTGCCCAGGGAGGCTGAGGAGTGTGATCCCTCTAAAGTTGGAGCACACCCTCCGGTCCCCTTTTTTGAAGAGAGGAACCACCACCCCGGTTTGCCATGCCAAAGGCACTGCCCCCGACCTCCACGCAATGTTGCAGAGGCGTGTCAACCATGACAACCCAACAACATCCAGGGCCTTGAGGTACTCAGGGCGAATCTCGTCCACCCCCGGGGCCCGGCCACCAAGGAGATTTTTAACCACCTTGGCGACCTCAGCCCCTGTGATAGGCGAGTCATCCCCTTCGTCCCCAAACCCTGCTTCCTCTGTGGAAGGCGTATCAGTGGGATTGAGGAGATCCTCGAAGTATTCCTTCCACCGCCCGACGATATCCCCAATTGAAGTCAACAGTGTCCCATCCGCACCATATACAGTGTGGACGGGGAGCTGCTTTCCCCTCCTGAGCCGCCGAACAGTTTGCCAGAATCTCTTTGAAGCCGACCAAAAGTCTTGTTCCATGGCCTCACCGAACTCCTCCCATACCCGGGTTTTTGCTTCAGCAACCACCCGAGCTGCACTCCGCTTGGCCTGCCGGTACACCTCAGCTGCTTCGGGAGTCCCACAAGCCAACCAAGCTTGATAGGACTCCTTCTTCAGCTTAATGGCTCCCCTCACCACTGGTGTCCACCACTTGGTTCGGGGGTTGCCACCACGAGATGCACCGACCACCTTGCGGCCACAGCTCTGGGCCGCCGCTTCAACAACAGAGGTGGAGAGCATGGCCCATTCAGACTCCATGTCTCCAGACTCCCTCGGAATGTGGTTGAAGTTCTTCCGGAGGTGGGAGTTGAAGACCTCCCGGACAGGGGCCTGATCAAAATCCCAAGCTTTCTAAACATTAAGATATAATAAAATAAAATTACAGACCAAGACCTACATTTGCATCAATCAGGCAAAGCATCTGCAGATCTTTTTTCCACCCTCCAGTTTATCTAACTTTGATTTAAAGTGACTCAGTGACACCAGCTCACTAAGAGTGAGCTCAGCTTGTAACTGGTAACATCCTCATGGATGGAGCAGCAAACCTAACAGCTCTTTTCCCTAATTCAGTTTGCACTTTGGATATAGAAAGTAGATACAGTTGTGCTCGTAAGTTTACATACCCTGGCAGAATTTATGTTTTTTTGGCCATTTTTCAGAGAATATGAATAATAATACAAAAACTTTTTTTTTTCACTCAGTTAGTGGTTGGGTGAAGCCATTTATTACACAAGGTTACAAATTTTTTGTTTTTTTGTAAGTTGTCTGTGTTTTTTCAACTGATTTAAGACAATTTTGCACCGCTGAATCCAAAAATGACATCCGTTTCTCTCGATCAGGTGCTAAGTAAAAACCTGTACTTACTTAGTACTTAGTACAAGTAAGTACAGGTTTTTACTTATTTGTACTAAGTACAAATTGAATGTTAGGTCATCACTGTTCAAAGTTCAGAGAATTTCAAGACATAAAAAAGAATTTTGCATCATATAAAGTGAAAATACCCGTACATGTAAACAAAAACGTATAAAACAACATGTGGCCATAATTCAAAAAGTTGACCTGATTGAGCAAAACCAATGTGATTTTTGGATTCAGCACATCAAAATTGTCCTAAATCAGCTAAAAAAAACTTAGACAGTAAATCTGGTGTTGACCAGTATTATCAAACAATTGCATTTGCTGTTTTTAAATCATAATGACAACAGAAACTACCCAAATGACCCTGATCAAAAGTTTACCTACCCTAGCTCTTAATACTGTGTATTGCCACCTTTAACATCAATGACAGCTTGAACAAGTTCCTTGTGCCTTTATAACTCACACATCCCCAAAACATCAGTGATCCACCTCCATGTTTCACAGTAGGGATAGTGTACTTTTCATCACAGACCTTGTTGACTTCTCTCCAAATGTAGAATAGAAAAGGCTTTATTGTCATTGTCCAGTTGTACAATGAAGTTGTGGAAATCGTAGCGTTTATGGTTGTGGCCAAAAGTTCAATTTTGGCCTCATCACTCCAAATATCTTCATTCCAGAAGTTTTGAGGCTTATCTCTGTGCTGTTTGATGTATTGCTGTTTGCAACAGAGCGACATCGGTGGGGTCTGGAGAAACCTTAAAACCATCTCTGGGCTCCAGAATACCTCCCCCCAGGCCACGGGGGGCAGGGAGTGGGCGAACAATCTGAACCTGTTTTTTAATAGGTTTGACCAATCGCCCTCCCCCCCGATTGCACAACAACCACTGCTGCCTCTAAAGACATCAAGTCCTGCTGCCCACACCCCACTCCACCAACACCACCCCCCCACTCCCAACACACAGCCCCCCAACATGACCCTCACTAAGACCCAGGTGAGAACGGAGCTGAGGAAGATCAAGGCGAGGAAGGCGTCGGGACCGGACGGCATCAGCGCAAAGCTCCTCAAGTCCTGCGCAGACCAGCTGTGTGGGATTGTGGAGCTCATCTTCAACCTGAGTCTGAAGCTGGGGAGGGTACCACAGTTGTGGAAAACATCTTGTGTGGTACCTGTACCAAAGACTTCCCACCCCAAAGACCTGAACAGCTACAGACCAGTGGTCCTGACGTCCCACATGATGAAGACCCTGGAGAGACTGCTCCTTGCTCACCTCCTTGCTCACCTCCGCCCCCTGGTGGGACCAGCGATGGATCCACTCCAGTTCGCCTACCAGCATGGTATTGGGGTGGAGAACGCAGTGATCTTCCTTCTTCACCATTCTCTGTCCCACCTGGAGAAGCCCGGGAATGCGGTGAGGATCATGTTCTTTGACTTCTCCAGTGCTTTCAACACCATCCAACCAATGATCCTGAAGGACAAGCTGCTGTGCGCAGGGGTGGACCAGCACCTGTCATCATGGATCCTGGACTACCTCAGTAACCGGCCACAGTTTGTGAGAACCCAGGACTGTGTGTCTGAAACGATCATCGGTAGCACGGGGGCCCCCCAGGGAACGGTTTTGGCTCCCTTCCTGTTCACCCTTTATACTGTGGACTTCTCACACAACACAACACACTGCCATCTACAGAAGTTCTCTGATGACTCTGCGATCGTCGGCCTCATCTCCAACGGAGATGAAGCTGAGTACAGAGGACTTATCCAGGACTTCGTGGACTGGTGCCATCGGAACTACCTCCAGATCAACGCGAGGAAAACTAAGGAGCTGGTGGTGGACTGCCGCAGGCAAGGACAACCCCTCACAGCACCAGTAAACATACAGGGAACAGACATTGAGATGATGACATCCTACAAGTACCTGGGTGTTCATCTGAACAATAAACTAGACTGGTCACACAATACCGACGCACTCTACAAGAAGGGACAGCGCAGGCTGTTCCTACTGAGGAGACTCAGGTCTTTTGGTTTACAAGGGGCGCTGCTGAAGACATTCTACGACACAGTGGTGGCATCCCCCATCACTTTTGGAGTGGTCTGCTGGGGCAGTGGCATTATAGCAGCCGATAGGAAGAGACTGAACAAACTGATCAAGAAAGCTAGCTCTGTCCTGGGGCAGCGCCTTGACCCAGTGGAGGAGATAGGAGAGAGAAGGATGGTGGCTAAACTGTCATCTCTGCTGGAGTCCGAGTCCCACCCTATGCAGGACATACTGAACGCACTGAGGAGCTCATTTAGCAGCAGACTACATCATCCTAGGTGTGCATCTGAGAGGTTTCGCAGGTCCTTCCTACCTATGGTTGTCAGACTGTATAACCTGAGCGGGGCTGCTCGCAGAGATAGCAAAAAAAACGTGACGACCTAATAGTATTGAATGCAAAAGACACAACAGACTTACACAATGGTCCCCTCCAGTATACAACTAGGACAATATCGGTCGCTACAGAGGGTGACAATATGTATGGGTACATATTCATACTATGTAGGATAACTAAGCAGACGGTTATGCTGTTTATTCCATCTAGCTACAATGCTCCGCACTGTGTGTATATATAATTATTCCATCTAGCTACAATGCTCCGCACTGTGTTTATATATTTATATGTACATATGTATATTCTCTGCTCTTGTTTTTCTTGTCTTCTTGATTGTTGCTCTGAGTGTTGCTATCCCTGTGCTGTTGCAACCCTGGAATTTCCCCATTGTGGGACTAATAAAGGCTTATCTTATCTTATCTTATCTTATTGTAAGCGGGCTGCTTTGTGGCATTGGTGTAGTATTGGCTTTCTTCTGGCGACTCGACCATGCAGCCTATTTTTTCTTGAAGTGCCTCCTCATTGTGCATCTTGAAACAGCCACACCACTTTTTTTTTTTCCAGACAGTCCTGTGTGTCAGCTGGGTATTTGAGGGTTTTTCTTTGCATCCCAAACAATTTTCCTGGCAATTGTGGCTGAAATTTTTGTTGGTCTACCTGACTGTGGCTTGGTTTCAACAGAATCCCTCATTTTCCACTTCTTAATTAGAGTTTGAACACTGCTGATTGGCATTCTCAATTCCTTGGATATCTTTTTATATCCTTTTCCTGTTTTATAAAGTTCCAAATATCTTCTCCCACAGGTCCTTTGATAATTCTTTTTCTTTCCCCATGGCTCAGAATCCAGCAACATCAGTGCAGCACTGGATGAAACATCCAGAAGTCTGTCAGGAGCCCAGAAACTCACTGACTTTTCACACACACACACACACACACGCATGCACGTAAACAGATCACAGGTGAGGATGGTTACCTTTAGTAACCAGTTAAACCCATGTGCGTCAACTTGTGTGTATGTTATCAGGCCAAAATTTCCAGGGTATGTAAACTTTTGATCAGGGTCATTTGGGTAGTTTCTGTTGTCACTATGATTTAAAAAGAGCAAACACAATTGTTTGATAATAAATAGCTTCACCCAACCACTGACTATGAGTGAAAGAAAAGGTTTTGTATTATCATTCATATTCTCTGAAAAATGACCAAAAAAATCACAAATCCCGCCAGGATACGTGTGTAAACTTATGAACATAACTGTAAGAATCCTGTGCCTGAAGAGAATACTTGCCTGAAGATTTTTGAATTATACAAGCCTGTAAATATGTAGGAAGCAGACCAATGATAGCCTTATAAATGAAAATGTTCCAGTGCTTGAATCTATGCATTAACAAGTCAGACCATCCAACACAAGAATACAACAGACAGTGGTGAGTATGAGCTCTGAGGTTTAAGATGAATCTCAGAGCTCCATGATATTGGGGGGGGGGGGGGTTGCAACCCCCTAAAAAAAGGAAGAAGAAAAAAAGGGAGAAAAAGAAAAGAAAAATGTAAATAAAGAACAGGTTTTGAGTAGTTTGCATTGAAAATGTTAAGAAATCTGTAGTTGACAGCGGGCTGAAGCTAAAGCTTTGCCCCGGGCGTTCAGAGTGGTGGTTGGGGTTCAGCCCCCCCCCCCCCTCACAAATTCCTGGCTACGCCACTGACCGTGTCCAGAATATGCAATATCTGAGAAGAGGCATGCATATAAATCACATCACCAAAGTCCCAACACTGGTATGAATGTAGCTGCAACAAGTTTCTAGCTGGCCTCAAATGAGAGGCAGGACTTAATTCTGAAGAAGAAACCCAATTTTACCTTTTAACTTTTTTGCTAGTTGCTCAATGTGTTTGCCAAAGGAAAGAGCGTCATCATTCAAAACACCCAGGTATTTGTACTGTGATACACGTTCAGTCACAGAGCCATACACAGTGGTGATGGTGGGCAGATTTGATGACTTGATTTGGCATGGAACAAAAACATATTTTGACTTGTCGGCATTTAAGACCAGTTTTAAATCACACAAATTATTTTTGATTTTGTGAAAGGCAGACTGTACTTGAGTCATGGCCTGGCTTGGTGAAGGGGCAGAACAGTATATCACAGTATCATCTGTATAACAGTGGAAATTTGCATCATTAGAAACAATGTCATTTTTATAAATAAAAGGGGTCCTAGGATTGAGCCTTGAGGTACACTGTTGGTTATGCCCAAGGAGGAGGAGGTAGCTCCTTCACACTATACACACTGTGATCTGCCTGATAAATAGTTTGTGATCCAACCAACAGCATGTGCTGACTGTCCAATATCAGCAAGTCTTTCAAGTAAAATTTCATGATCAACGGTGTGAAAGGCCTTCGAAAGATCAATAAAAAGTACAGCACAATATAGCTTCACAATATAGTTTTTTTCCAATGGACTCAATTATATCATTAAGTAATTTTAAAGCGACCACCAAAAATCAAGTTTTTTTCTGTTGTTAACATGTCTGTAACATGTTTTTTGTGACTTACAAGACATATCAAGAGCAAAATCACTCAAATGTCTCATATTTGTTTTTTTTTTGCTGTAAAGTTTCATTTAAGCCCCCGCCCCCTTCCCCCACCAAAAAAGTGTGAGTTTGGACAGAGTATTTCTAGCTATGTAAATATTGGTGCTTAGCCTGATTTGTTAATGTTATAACCAGTCAGGCTAAGCACTGGGCATGGGTACAGACCTGAGTTCACTGCCTCAGGGGAAGAGGGAGGAGCAGCAGGAGCTTTTACAAGTTGGGAAAGATGGCAGATTATGTGTTCAGTTTTTGGCTTTGTGAGCAAGAAATCCTCTTCTTTTTAATTACATGTCTTACGCACAGAAAATGTGATGGCAATCATTAATTTTATTTTGAAAAATCTCAGTGTCCCTGCTAAAATACCGGAGAGGACACAGGTTTGCAGCCTGCATGCCAGGGGCAACAGCCCTGGGGTGTGTGGTGCAATGACCGGGGCGAGTATCATCATAGGTGAACCTGCGAAAGATCATTCTCGTTGGAGCAGAGAGTTGCTGCCCAGCCCTCTGTGGAGGCTGGAGGGCTCCCTTCGGTCTCTGGTTGCCCACTAAAAGCAGCTAAAACATCTGCTTAATAAAATAATGTATGAAAGCAAATGATATTGCCCTGCTGGAGAGCTGTGGTCTGCTGAAAGAATGTCCATGAAAGGATGACATTTCTTAAAAGCACATTTTTCAGATAAATTTGTCTGACTTGTCACATTTCTCTTCCATTTGTTTTATTTATTAAAAAATGTTTGAAGTAAATTCAGGGCTCAATACAAACACTTGGCTTTAAAAGTACCAAGCTGTCACACAGTGAGAGGAAAAAAAAAACCTGAAAAAAAAAATGCATCGTGAATCGTTTTAGAATAAAGTCAGAAACCCTGAATCATTTGACTTGTTACATAAACTACTATAGTGCATTTTTAGAGTTACCTGTTTAGGTAGTATTGGCCTTTGGCCAGGAGCAGATATCTTCAGGTGGTGGCCAATCTTCATTGAGCATTTCGGCCCTCAACCACTACGCTCTCTAGATGGTGGGCCGGCAGTGATTGGCCAGATCGTTGCCTATCTACTCCTGGCTTCCAGCTCTCCTCGTCCCTCTTACTCCAAAGCCAACAGGAGGCTCACTCTGCTTCTTCCCCCATCTTGCAAGCAGCTTGATTTTTGCTCCTTTCATCAAGGCCAAGATCTGACAGCATCTGCCATACTGAATTAGCTGGGAAGCCCTTGCAGCCGACCTCCACGGAGAAGAGCCACACTTGCCAGCCCTTGACCCTACAATCCTGTACCAAGGACTGGTACTTCAAGGCCTTCCTCTCGTGAGCCTCCTTGCAGCCTTCCTCCCATGGCACTGTAAGGTCGACCAGAATCATCTTCTGGTCTTTAGCTGACCAGAGCACAATATCTCGTCGGAGAGTTGTGTGCACCACCTCTGGGAACTTCAGCCTTCTTCCTACATCTAAAACCATCTCCAATGAACTAGTGGTTTGCAACACGTTGGCTTTTGTCTTCATAGTCGAGGAGGGCCTAACTCCCTCCTTGACGAAGGAAGCTATCTTCTTCAAGGTTGTACTAATCGGTGTCTTTTTGGTTCTCTCCCATTCTAGTGTGTCAGCAAGGGATAGGAGGACTTTATCATGGCGCCATCTATGCTGTCCTTGGGATAGCGCTGTTTTGCACCCAGATAGAATGTGGGCCAGTGTCCCTTTCTGGCCACAAAGCTTACAAAGTGGATCCTCTCTCAGTTCCCATGGGTGCAGATTAGAAGGCGAGGGGAAGGTGTTGTAAACAGGGCTCCAGTCTCCACAGTTCTGCCCATGAGATTCTGCACTTAGGCATATCCCATTTTGTCCAAGAGCCTTGCGAGCGTTGTTCTACTGCTCTTGACATCCGCTTCTCTTCCTTCTGGGTTTGAATTTCCGCCTGGATCATATCATGCCTGGTTGTTTCATTTCTGTTTCCCCATTGTTGGAAAGGTACAGAGCCAAGACCTTGCTGTCGTACACATTGGTGTACGGTGATGATGTCGTGCAGCTTTTAAGAGCTGACTGCTTGCTCTGCTGCAACTTTCGCTGTCCGCTTGCGCCCAGACCTGGTTGTAATACCTAATTGTATCGTGAGAGGCCTAAAGATCCCCGGCCCTAATTTGGACCTCAGCTGGGGAAGAGGACTGACTTATCAGACCTCTTGCAGTATCCATTGGTGACCCCTGCTCTAGAGCCTTGGTTTCCAAATGAAATGCAGGATTTGCTTTCACCAGAAAAAAGAACTTTTGACCACTGAGCAACAGTCCAGTTCTTTTTCTCTTTAGCCCAGTTAAGATAAGATAAGATAAGATAAGCCTTTATTAGTCCCACAACGGGGAAATTCCAAGATTGCAACAGCACAGGGATAGCAACACTCAGAGCAACAATCAGAAGGCAAGAAAAAAACAAGCAAGCAAGAGCAGCTAATATACATATGTACATATTACTATAAAATATATATATACACACACACACATAGACACACAAGATACTTCTGATGCTGTTCAAGTTAATAATTGGCTTTTATTGACAGTCCTCTCAAGCCTATGGTCACCCCCTGTTGCTTGTGCACCTTTCACTTCTTCCAGTCAGCTTTCTGACATTGATATGGCAATCTAAACAGCCAGACTTTTCAGCACTGACCTTTGTGGCTTCCACTCCTTGTGGGGTATGTCAATGATTGTCTTCTGAACAGATGTGAAGTCAGGGAATTATACAGTGTTTGATTTGAATGGCAATTTACTTAAACGCTAAATCAGTATTCCAGTAATTTGAGATACCACATTTCTGATTTAATATCATAATCATCAAAATTAAAACAGAGGTTTGAAATATTTCACTTGTATGACATATTCAAAATATAAAAGTTTACTTTTAGAATTAGAATATGAAAAGTAACATTTTCACAGTGATCTATTTTTTAAGATGCCCTGACAGTGTATTTCAGTAGCTTAGATGATTTGTGGTGTGAGTTGAGAAATGGAGAGCTAAAGATGTATTAGCTAAATGCAGGGACATTGCTAGTATGTTAGTTAAGCATTGTGTCAAAATACAGTTTAAGGGTGCTTTCACACCTACAGGCTTTAGTTCATTTCAGTCACACTCAGGTTCGTTTTCTCCATTAGTGCGGTCCATTTTGTTTGGTGAGAACACGGTAATTGAGTGCGTACCAAAACAGCCGTACCGAGAACATCTGAAAGAGGTGGTCTTGGTTCAAATCAAATGGCAAACTCTGGTGTGGTCCTGCAAGTGAGAAAGCAACCACACTAAAACAGGACTAGCAGCAAATGGTAAAACATTTTATGTCATTGTACATACCTGATAGATCTTTGAAAATATCTGTGGCTGAGCATGTCACGGTTCTGGAGGATTAATGAACGTTAACATGTTATTTCCCAACCGTAGCAGCACTTCATTTTCAAACTGTACAATTTGCCGAAAGTAGTATATGCACGTATGTAATAAACGATAACAAGCGCGATGAAAACCCTCCATAGATTATGCTACGATTTGTATTATTTTCTCCCCAGAAATGCATAAATACGCAGTAGTCATCCTACTTCCTGTATTTACCTTTCCTGTTCTCGCGGCAAAAAAATCTGACCAATAAGAACAGAGAACGTTCTGACTTAAGTCTTGTAGGATTTAACGTGACGCAGTTTGGTCTGCTTGAATTTTTGCCTGTGTGAAAGGGGAGCGAACCAAGGAGAAAATGATACAAAGTAACAAACTTGTCAACTGATTCAGACCAAATTAAACAAATTTAGGTGTGAAAACATGCTTAAAGTCTCTCCTTTTCCTGAGTGCACCTTTTATGTCCCCTAGCTGCAAGAATCATTTATTTGGTGAGTGAAAACAGTAGGAAAGTACTTCCTACATGAATCTGCTCACAAAAACTTTATAATTGTGGACTTACTTAAAGTAACTTGATTGTGATCTCTCAGCTCATATATTGAAACTGTTTAAATGTATTTTAATAGTTTTGAGCAGCAAAAAGTAATTTTTTTATAGTTGAGAAAAAAAGCACATATTTTTACAGAAAATATCACTCACACATTCTAGATGGATAAGGAGCACCACAAGCCACAGGAAATACTGTATGTCCATATGTGGTAGACAGTCCCTTTAATGCTGTCATTTCCTGACAAGTTTGTTTTAATGCAAAGGGTAATATGATTAGACAGAATGAAGATAATGTAAAATGTGGGAAAGAGGATATAGAAGTTATAATGCTGGGCATATGAAACACGGATGAAGACAGATGTCCTTGTTTGCAGCTGTGATCCAAGTAATTACTTCACTATACTGAGAAAGAATGGAATATACAGTACATATGCATACATTTGTGTGAGTTTATTTTGCTGAATGTTGTATGTTAAGTTCCTATTAAAAATGAATAAGCTGTGGAGTAATGGAGTGTTTTTGTCTCGTCTGATAGGTGGAGAACTGGTGTCCTCGTCTGCCCTGGAGGTCAAAGAACCTGAATGAAGAAGCAGACCGGAGGGGCCAGGTGAGAAATAACACTGCACAACAGCTCCTTTTTGCGCTAAATGCACAAAATTAGCCAACCTTTAAGATGAGCCCGTCATATCCCAAGATAAGATGAGCCCGTCATATCCCAAGATATTGTTACTCATAGAAAGAACTAATACACTCACTTTGCTACAGCTGCTATTTAGGCACATTGTACTGTATGTTTGTAAGCATGTGTGGTTAAAAAAACCAAAACATTCGTTCTGCTGTGTACATAGCTCAAACACTTATGACTGCTTTTATATATACAGTATTTGGGTGTTTTTCTCATTTTTGTACTCAAATGCATTAATTTCATAGCTGTTTTATGTGGCTGGCATTATGCCTTGAACTTCGAATACATTTTCTAATCAGGCTTTTTATCCATTGTTACATTGAATTATTTTATGTTGTTACAGAAAATTTAGAATCAAAGACTTTAAATAAGGGCGTGCTCTCACTACACATTGCCAACATACAACATGGGTTGAGCCATTCTCAGGGGCCAGAGCCAGAGGGATAGGACCCTGTGACAAATCTGAAATAATGAGCTCTCCTTCTCTGTGCCAGGGCAGCAGCTCACTCAAATACTGCTTAGAGCGCTTCTCAACCCAGCAGTCGTGTGCGCTGCCTACCCCAAAAAATAAATTAAAAAATAATTAAACCTCTGCTGTGGGTGAATCAATATTAAGCACTCTTCATCTCCCTCACTCTCTCTGGATACATCCACAGCCCCGAGCTCTCAGTGGTGGGGAGATGCCATTTGACAGGCTTTGGAGATTTTAATTCAGGCTTCGATTTTAATAGATTCAGTCTTTGGAAGCGATTTCCTGTCCTGATGAGGGATGCTAATGCCATACAACAACCTTGTTTCAGCCACCTTAGCAGCTGCTAATGGCACTGTGGTTTCTCCTTTGGCTTGCTCCATCTTTCTCTCACTTGCTCTGTCTCAGTCAAAACTTCTCTGCTGTCTAGCTGTTAGTGAATGCTTGCATTTAAGTATCTGAAATATGCAAGTAAAACTTATTGTTTTTACTTTATTATGCTTTGAGCGGTGTTCTGATAAGTTGCAGTGATATCCATGACTGTCACCGGGAGCAGACTTGGTTTCATTTCTGTATTTTTTTTATTGTTATTTTGGTTTTCCTGTTAGTCAGCAGTCTTTCAACTCAGAGTGGAATTGAGATCATGTAGTGGGAAATGTTCCCAAATATGTGCTTTGACCTAGAAAGAGTTATGAAAAAGATAACACAGGTTAACAGACGAGTTGCAACACACCTGTGGAGCGGTGAGGCAGGCAGTTCAATGAAATCAAACATTATTTATTTATAATTCATTGCTTTTCTGAATTCAGTAAATATGTAGGCAAGTCTTCTCTGCAGATGTCTCTGATAAAGTGATTCTGATAATTAATATTGGTTATTGTCTCAGCAGAATCACTTGATTTGGGCAACGAGAGAACATTAAAAACAAGTTGATCTTGAATCTCTGATTTTCAGTTTCTCTCATTTTAATCCACCTGCCATTCTTTAGTGGCCAAGGTGTAAAGGTGGATTTATGCTCCATTTCTGCTCTGTGCATCTGCTTGAGCGCGGGTGTGTGACGTAAATTTCATCATTGTCTCCAGTTACAGCGTCCTTTTATGGCTGAGCGTGTGCAGCCCAGTTTTGTGTCTGCGTTGCCTTTGTGCTTTCTTACACATACGCAAGATCCAGCCTCCCATTTAAAAGGACTCTTGGCCTAGGAGACGCAAAAAAAATGAAGCATATATATACTGTATATATATATATATATATATATATAGTCGAGTGTGAGCCAGCTTTGTCCAAAGCGTAGGCACACCAGAGACAAATGGAGCATAAACCTACCTTAAGATTAAGTCGACTTGGATAAACCTTTTAATTATGACTCTACAGTCTACAAGGCAAGCAGGGGCTCTTAGATATGTTAGTGGTGCTCTTCTAACAGTGTTTCATTAAAAAAAGTGGCCCATTGGCCGTTTGGAACTCAAGATTGCAATTATGACTAAGATTAGATTCAAGATTGCTTTGGGATTCTGCTGTGGCACAAGAAATGCAGCTAGAAAATGTAAACAAGGATAAGACGAGACAAACAGATAACTGGACAGCATACATTTATGTGTTATTTGCTTGAATTTACAGTTTCACTCAGAATATCATCAGATCATATCAGCTCATAGACTAACAGCAGCACATTGGGTAACTTGTATATGCAGGCGGAGATCCGGAGCAGTTTTGATGAGCTTTACCGCATGATGTCACAGCGGGAGGAATTTCGGTGGATGATGCTGAGGATCAAGCGCATGGCAGAGCCCTGGGTCAGTGCCATTCGCTCCCTGGCTGCCAAGCAGAACCTTACCAAGCGGCGAAAGAAGAAGGTGAGCATTACATGTAGTGCACTGGCGAAATGAGAGAATAAGGTGAGATGGTATTATTAGGTTGGTTTTTTTTTTTTACTGTTTTGATTGTCTTTGATTGCTTTGAAACAAGACTTAAATCTACAGCTACACTGATTTTAGATTTGTTTTTCTTCATTTTGAACACTTTTTTTTTACTGAGAACACCCCTACACCCTTTCCATATCATACCTGGCTGATATTTTTTATCCTGTACAATGAGACCAATAAGTGTATTCAGAGTGCAGATGCCAATTTTAGGGCGTTCAAAAAAAAAAAATCATTGATGGAATTTTTGTGTAAAGTTGATTACAGAAAGAAACAATTCATGACGCAGGACTTGGAACTATTTCTATCATTCCTCAGACAGACCAAGGGAAATTTATCTGACTCCTTGAAGAAAGAATTCAGACACCACATGGACTTCCTGCAGGGAGAGATGCAGTCACAGTTCTCAGATGTTAATGAACACGTTGAAAAATGCATATGGGTGAGGGACCCATTCACCACAGGGAGGAGTGGATGATCTCTTGAACATAAAGACATTCTCATTTGGAGAGATTTTTCAGTGAATTTGGATGCAAATTGTTCTGTCTCATTAAAGTGCCTGACTTTGCATCAAGACTTGTTTATCATGTATGCCAGGGGTCACCAACTAGCGGACTTCGGTCCAGATCCAGACCCCGAGAGTCCTCCATCCGGACCCAAAAGCCTTTTGATACAATTTGGGAAAAGGAGACTGTTTTGTTTTGGCTGAAGAAAAAAAGCAGAACTGAAAAACTGTCTCAGCAGCCGCCCAGACAGTTTATGGTGCAAGCCCTTGGGTGCTCCCCGCAGGCTCGTGCAGACTCCACTCGTATCTGCTCTCCCGCTCCGCTCTCTGCAGAGACACTGTGGATCCGACTGCTCCAGAGAGTATGCAGCGGGTTGCAAAATCACGGTTCGCTGTGGGTGTCTCAAACACACACACACACACACACACGGCCAGGATATCCACCCAGGTAGACATGCTTCATTCCTGGTCTGTACCCATGAAATGAAGTGCTGTTGTGAAATTGAGTGTATTTACCGGGGTGCTTCTGTCTCCAAATCTGCCGAGTGTGGTCCGTGCTGGAACACAGGGGTGAAGTCAGTTCCTCCGGGACCACGATCCCCTTGGGCCCGCATGACACTGGAGGTTCTTTTTGTAGCCTCTGGCATCAGGTAAAAACTCCATAAAAGCTCAGTGTGTTACTGGACATTAAAAGTTCCACCTCCCCAATATCAGGATATAAAATAAATAAAACTAAATCTTCAATATTAATGCTAAATGAGACCCAGAGAAATTACCCAGCCCCTGAGGTAAATCAATTCAATGTTGTAAATCAGTTTAAATATTTAGGAATCCAAATTATGCCTAAGCTAGAATCAGTCGCCAGTGTCAACTATGAAGCCTTAATGTCAGATATCAATGAGTTAACTCAGAGATGGATGTCACTACCAATGTCGATGATCGGGAGAATCAATATACTTAAAAGTAATATTTTACCTAAAATACTTTATTTATTTCAATACATTCCCTTATCACCACCTTTAGATCTATTCTCAAGAATAAAAAAAAAGTTAGTGGAATTTATATGGAACAACAGGAGGGCTAGATTACGTTTGTCTTTATTATATTTACCATTTGATCGTGGAGGTCTGAAATGTCCAAATTTTATGTTGTATTATTGGTCGGCACAACTGAGGTCTATGACATATTATTTTTCATCAAATGATCTCCCTCACTGGACTGAAATGGAATCATACAATTTACCTTTACCTCTTCCCATATTCATATACTCAGATTCGGCAAAAAAATTACAAAAACAAGTTAAAAATCCATTTGTAAAGCATATGATCAAAATATGGTGTGAAGCTAAAAACTATTTAAAAGAACCACAGTTATTGTCACAATTTAGTCCAATATGGGGTAATCAATATTTTAAACCAGGGAGAGCGGACGCTGTATTTAAAGTATGGAATTTAAAAGGGATACAAAAGATTCAGGATTTATATTTGCCATGTGCAGACAACATAATGTCTTTTGAAGAGCTGAGGATCAAATTTAATCTCAATAGAACACATTTTTTTAAATATCTTCAACTTAGAAACTTTATTCGATCAAATCAAAATAAAGCTCTCACTCGACCTATTTATTCATCCTTGGAAAAAATGATGATGAAAGATAGTAAAAGAAAGGGTATTATTTCAGAGTTTTATAACTCATTGACACTATCTTCAAGTGAAAATTCACTGAAAAGATTAAACTACTGGAAAGAAGATCTGCAAATTGAAATCTCAGAGGAACAATGGGAATTGGCTTGTACAGAAGCTCAAACCAAATCAATAAATGCACGCCTTAAATTGATACATTTCAAATGGTTAATGCGGATGTATGTTACACCGGAGGAGTTAAATAGATACAACAAAAATATACCAGATACATGCACAAAATGCATGGAAAGTAAAGGAACCCTATTTCATTGTTTATGGGAATGTAGATTAATAAGAATGTTTTGGGAAGAGGTGAGGATAACAATTGAAAAAATAATCTCAAAACAAATCATATTGAATCCTAAACTGTTTTTGTTGGGTCTGTACCCAGAAAAGCATAATTTTAATAAAAGTGAAAGAACATTCATAGACCTCAGTTTGCTTAATGCCAAAAAATGTATTGCACTATTATGGAAAAAGACTCATAGACCAGATGTGACTCAGTGGTTAAGACAGATGTTAACAAACCTTCCATTAGAAAGAATAACATATATACTGAAATCAAAGGAAATTGTGTTTGAGAATATATGGAGACCTTTTATTGATTATGTAAAAAATTTAAACATAACTCTTGAAGAAGAAGGTGAATGATGTGTGTGGACCTTGTAAATTCCAAACTGGTGAACATAATATGTATACTTATGTATTGGATTGTCTAGACTAAACAGAGGAGCATTGTTGAAGACTTGATTTTGTTAGTGGTTGTTGGTGTTTTTAGTGCATTTTTTTTTTTTGTAGTACTTTAGCGTTAGTGTTTGATTGTTTGTATCATGTTTGTTAAAAAAAAAAAAAAGGTTCAATAAAGATATTGTGGAAAAAAAAAAAAGTTCCACCTCCCCTCTCCCTGTACCCATGGAGCTATAGCTCCATCTATGCTGGAACAGAGTTTACTGTGGAAGTAAAAAAAAATCAGAGGAATTCTGTAGTGTGGAATTATCTTTTTTGTCAGGGCTTTTTGAGGGCTACAGTTTAAAATAATTTTTATACTAAAAATACATAATATTTTCATATTTTTGTGAAACCTTTTTATATATTAATCTTTTTTTAACTGCAGTGCTATATAGTTTATGTTCTCCTGTAAAACTTTACATTTTTATAATTTGAGTTATAGATTTAAGAATTTCATAGCTATTTATTTGGCATCAACAAACACATTTAGTGTTCTCCTGTATTATAAAATTTTATATATTTGAGACTGAGCAAAGAATTAGATTTTTTTGTTAAAAAAAGATACAGAACTAAAAGCAGCTAAAACATAAGCTTAATAAAATAATGTGGGAAAGCAAGTTAAATGACACTGGCCTGCCTGGAGACAGCTGTGGTCTTCTGAAAGAATGTTCATGAAAGGATGCAGTTCTTAAAAGCACATTTTGAGATAAATTTGTCCATGTGACGCCACATTTCTCTTCCATTTTCTTTATTAAAATATATTAGAAGTAAATTCATAGGTCATTGCAAATACTTCTCTTTAAAAGTGCTAAGTTGTCACACAGTGAGAGGGGAAAATCCTGAATAAAAAAAATGCACCAAGTTGCATCAAAAATTGTTTTTGAATCAAATTAGAACCCTGAATCATAATCAAATCATGAGTCCCACACCCATAGAGAGTTCCACACCTAGTTTGGACCTCAGCTGGGGAGGAGGACTGACTTATCGGACAGCTTGCAATTTTAGTTGGTGACACCTGATGTATACCACTATATCTTGCAGAGACTGCTTTTAATGCACTGGTGACATCTAAACAAAGGCATGCAAAATGTTTTTTGTCTAGCTGTCACAAAAATCACACATAATATTGCATCGCTTGCTCAAGAAATACAGGAAGGAGCTCACACTAAACAAACGTTCTTAAATACAGTTGAAATCAGAAGTTGACATACATTATATAAAAAGACATACAACTTTTTTTTTCTCACCGTCTGACATTAAATCAGACTAAACTTTTTTTTTTGTCAGTTGGAATTACCAAAATTATTTCTATTTGCTAAATAATTTTGTAGATAATTTTTTATTACTTTCTTCAAAGTCAGAAGTTTACATACACTGAGATTACTATGCCTTCAAACAATTTGGGAAACCCCAGATGATGATGTCATGGCTTTGGAAGCTTCTGATATTTTAAGGCACACCTCAAACACTGCTTCCTTGTGTGACATCATGGGAAAATCAAAAGAAGTCAGCCAAGACATCAGGAAGGGAATTGTGGACCTCCACAACTCTGGTTCATCCTTGGGTACAATTTCCAGTTTCCTGAAGGTGCCACGTTCATCTGTTCAAACAATTGTGCAGAAGTATAAACACCATGGGAAAGTCTAACCATCATACCGCTCAGAAAGGAGATGGGTTCTGTGTCCCAGAGATGACAGTGTTTTGTTGTGAAATGTACGTATCAACCCCAGAACAAAAGCAAAAGACCTTGTGAAGATGCTGGCTGAAGGTGATAAGAGTGTCATCAACAGTGAAGTGAATCTTGTACTGACATGGGCTGAAAGGCCACTCAGCCAAGCTAATGCTGTCAGTTCAGTCTACCCTCACCGCAAAGTAAGCCAGAATAACTCAAGATATAATATCAACTGTGGATTAGTGAACTAGTTGGGAAAGAGATGCCTATTGGGGTGACTGGAATTTAAAGAAAATAACAATAAAAAGTGTGCTTGGTAAGCTGAAGGTGTAGTAGCGTTGTTAGATCTGAAGATGACAACCAGTAGCACAGTGATTGGCTCTAACTAGTAGTGACCTAGTAAAATGTAGTTTTCTGTTCTTGTTAGTGGTTGTCGGTGTTTTTAGTACTTTTTTTTTTAATTACTTTAGTGTTAGTGTTTGATTGTTTGTGTTATGTTTGTAAAAAAAAAAAAAAAAGGTTCAATAAAAAATATTGTGGAAAAAAAATGTAGTTTTCTAATAGGGAAAATTACTATATTCACAAAATGTTACAGCTAACAATATGCTTGCATGTACTGTACTTTATGTACCAGTACTTTCTAAAAATTGCCTCCAAACCTTTCAGCCTTTGTCATTACACACACACACACATTAAAGTGATCACTTCTGCATTCACATACACATGTTAACATTTACAGGGTGCCCAAGTTTCTTCTGAGAAAAACCTACTGGTGGGAAAAAGACTTGCATGGATATTCCTTTGTGTCCCACAGCTGGTAACTGCTACCACAGCTAAATAATATACTCCACACTTTCTTCTGGCCTAGTGAATTCTTCACCATCACCTTCCTATGACTCCTTGGTATTGAATGCAAAGTGGCATCCCCTTAGCAAAATCAGGAGTACAAGAAAGAAGTGCTTCTCTGATCTGTGGTAAAAAAAAATTTCTGGAGTCTTTTATCTATAACTTCAGTTTATATTTAAGATGAACGCCGGTTGATTTAAATCCTCTTAGAAACAAATTTGCATTATCTACAATGCTATCTTGTACCCCTTTTTTTCCACACAAAAAATAATTCATGGCCTTACAGTTGCTTGTGAAAATCTTTTCCTTTCTTCTCTCCCTCCAAAAACTGGGATCTGTCAATTTTCTAATTAGGCCCACCCACAAGGATGCTGATGGCGCGTCCTCTCCATGAAAACCAGAGTAACCACACACAGGTCTGCAAGCTGGCAAATTTGACCTGAAAATTATAGTATTGAACATCTAATGCTTAAAAAAAATAATAATGCTGCCGTGGTTGCGAAGAGTCTGAAGAACTATTCGGCATATGTAGAGAACATGAGCAGACTGGTACAGCTCATAACGCCATCCGCTACCACTGTCCTTTGCCTCCCAGATGCATGAAGTAACTTGGAACACAGTGGAGAGGCAAAGCTGGCAACTCAAGCCGCCTGCAGCCAGGGAGCAGACATATTCAGTCGCTCAATTGGGGACAGAGTGCCCTGCTGGAGCTGATCATGCACCTCCCGTCTTCTCTGCAAATTACTTGCATCACTCTACATTCATTCCGTGCATAATCATTCCTGTATGATTTCCAAGTATTTTAAAGGTATTTTACTTTGCTGCACTACATTGGGGCGAAACTGTCAGATGATTGTCTGATTAATCCCTTCTCCTGTCTAACGATGCAGCAGTGTTTGTCATCTCTCCAAAAACATCTGACTAAACAAATCAACATGTGTAACATCTAAATATATTCAACCTTATATGGGTATTTGGGGATCATTTTCTCTGTAGCACATTAGCTATTTGACACAAGGTTTTGACATTTACTGTATGTAAAATCACACAGTAAGCTACATGTCCTGCTGGCATCTTATGAATAAACAGGCAAATGATAACTAGTGCTATATTACACAAACAGATAATAAATCCCGTGATAAAAAACAGACTCACCGGTTGAATGACATGCTCACTTGTATGCACCATGGCCCCAGAATAAATGGTTGGAACTGCATCAGTCCTTAAAAGCAGTTTAATGGTAAAACCTATTGTAATTTGGGTCAAGTTTTCAAAGCAGCTGTCCAAAAATGCTAACTGGCCCTAGAGGCTAGGCTCACTCCTCAGTTCCGCCCTCTTCTAAGGAGAAGGCTGAACTTTCACACCAGAAAACCACAGACATGGCACTTATGGTTGATTTCGCTCTTGAAATGTCTTGTGAGTCATAAAAACATGTTAGACATGTTGTCAAGAAAAAAAACCCAACTTGATTTTCATTGGAGTGTCACTTTAAACAATATATACCTGCTATTTTTAAAGCCATATCTTTATTTCATCCGATAATCTCTGTTGGCTATCAATCAGCACATATTAATCCTCGACCAGTGTTCTCTAGGGTGGTCTGTCAACAATGAATGAAAACAGAACCGTCACTTCAGACGATACCTTCTGTTACTTTCTGCTCTTGCTGTGGAACATTGTTTTCCCTGTAGCAACTGAAAACCCCATCCCATGTTTTTAATTCCTATTTTACTTAAAGTCTGTGTTTTCTTGGAATAAGCACTGTTGACCTGACCTTGTAATTTAAAAAAACTTTATAATGTTCTATTAAGGTAAACAGGATGATCACAAGTTTACAAATTTATTGTTCTCTTTTTCTTTCTTCATGTAAATTTATTTATGTATGCTAGCTATGAATGATGTATATAACTCCTTCCTGTCAATCAGATCCTGGTTCATTTGGGCCTGCTGACCAAGGAGTCGGGCTTCAAGATCGCAGAGAATGCCTTCAGTGGAGGCCCACTAGGTGAGCTGGTCCAGTGGAGTGATCTCATAACCACTTTGTACCTCCTGGGCCACAACATTCGCATCTCTGCCTCCCTGACTGAACTCAAAGAGTAAGTACACAAGGCTCACAATAAATAGTAAACAGAAATGGATGAACAATTGAATTGTTTACCCTTACTTGACTTCTTCTATGCTAATACTTACTGTGCTATATTCAATTCAACTTTATTTATATAGCGCCATTTCATAACAACAGTCCTCTCATAGCACTTTCAACTGTAGGGGGGACCCCCACAATTGCAGAAAGACCCCAGCAATCAGGCGATCCCCTGTGAGCAAGCGCTTGGCGACAGTGGAGAGGAAAAAACTCCCTTTTAACAGGAAGAAGCCTCCAGCAGAACCAGGCTCAGGGAGGGGCAGTCATCTGCTGCGACTGGCTGGGGGGTGAGGGGATAGAGAAGATGAAAAGAGCAGATATGTAGAGAGCAAACAGCACAATGGGGACGCAATCTATGGGAGAGAACAAACAGATGTTAATGACCAGCAAAAAAAAAAAAATTCATTGAGAGTGAAGAAAGGAGTGAAGCCCAGTGCAATTATTGGAGGTCCCCTGGCTGTCTAAACCTATTAGCAGCATAGCTAAGGGAGTGTTCAGAGACACATGATCCCTCCCTAATTGCAGGCTATATCAAAAAGTAAGGTTTTAACCCTATTCTTAAAAACAGAGGTCGAGTCTGACTCCTGAATCCAGATTGGCAGCTGGTTCCACAAGAGAGGAGCTTGATAACTGAAGGTTCTGCCCCCCATTGTACTTTTGGAGATTCTAGGTATTACAAGTAATCCAGCATTTTGGGAGCGTAGTGCTCTGTTAGGATAATAGGGTAATATCAGATCTTTTAAATAAAAAGGGGCCTGATTGTTTAGAGCTTTGTAAGTAAGAAGAAGGATTTTAAACTTAATTCTAAACTCTATGGGAAGCCATTGAAGGGAGGCCAGAACCGGAGAGATATGATCTCTCTTTCTCATACCTGTTAAAACTCTTGCTGCACCATTCTGGATCAGCTGAAGACTTTTTAAAGATGTTTTAGGACAACCTGATAATAAAGAGTTACAATAATCTAATCTAGAGCTAACAAAAGCGTGGATCAGTTTCTCAGCATCACTCTGAGACAAGATGCTCCTATTCTTGGTAATATTGCACAAATAACAGAAGGAAGTCTTAGAAACTAATTTAATATGTGAATTGAAAAACAGATCTTGATCAAAAATAACTCCAAGGTTTCTCACAGAGCTATTACTGTAAGAGAAAGAGTAACCGCATCCAAACAAAAAGTTTGATTTGGAAAGGTATTTCTAAGGTTTTTTGGACCAACAAGAATGACTTCAGTCTTATCTGAATTTAATAGCAGGAAATTACAAGTCATCCAAGCTTTGATTTCCTTAAGACAGGCCTCTAACTTGGCTAATTGACTACTATCATCGGGCTTCATTGACAGGTATAATTGTGTGTCATCTGCATAACAATGAAAATGTATACAGTGCTTTCTAATAATGTTGCCTAACGGAAGCATATAAACTAAAAAGTATAGGGTCGAGCACAGATCCCTGTGGAACTCTCACAGGACAATTAGGGTTAAAGTAGGATCAGAAGTCTCTAATGACTTTGAAATAGAAAATGGTGTTCCTCAGGGGAGTGTGATAAGCCCTGTTTTATTCAATATAATGATTAATGACATGTTTGAGGATCAAGAGGGATCCATCAAAACAGCACTATATGCAGATGATGGAGCCATATGGACGAGGGGAAGAAATGAGAAATTGGTGTTCAAAAACGTCAGGAAAGCAATGGAGAAAGTGGAAAAGTGGTCATATGACTGGGGATTTAAATTTTCAAACAGTAAAACCTGCTATATGACTTTCACAAAAAAAAAAAACGCAGAACTGGTACAGAACCATGAATATTTTATAATCAACCAATAGAGAAAGTGAGTTCAAATATCTAGGATTGTGATTTGATAGTGGATACACATGAAGAGTCCATGTTGAAAATCTGGAGACAAAATGCAAAAAAGCCATTAATCTCATAAAAGCTATAGCTGGACACGAATGGGGTGCAGATAAACAGGCATTAATTGACATTTACAGGGCACTAATGAGATCGACAATAGACTACGGCTGCATGATTTATGGAGCAGCGGCAAAGACGACTCGGGAAAAAATAGACAAAATGCAGCATAGAGCGCTTCACCTGTGCATTGGAGCCGTCAAAACAACACCAAACAATGCAGTTTTAATAGAAGCAGGAGAAAAGCCAATGGATTTTGAGAAGAGATAAACTTGCATTATCATACTGGGTCAAGCTGAAAGGAAGTGACGAAGTAAATATTTCAAAAACAACACTACAAGACTGCTGGGAATACTCTAATTTCCAGGGACATGGGTTTGGGTGGACAATTGAAAGAAGGACCAGGATGTATGGCCTGCACACTATTGATGTAGCTAACACCACTCCAGTGAGTAATGTTCCCCCTTGGCTGTTTCCGGGAATAGAAGTAGATGCTAGTCTGCTAATGAGGAAAAAGGATTGGCATATGAGTGAAGTTAGTGTTAAAACAAGCATTTACCTCAGGAACAACTACTAGAACTTCTTACAGCTTTATACTGACGGTTCGAAGAATAAAGAGGGCTCTGTTGGAGTTGGAGTATACATTCCAGAATTTAAAGTGACCATCGCAAAAAGACTCTCCAACAATACATCCATTTTTACAGCAGAGATGGTGGCAATAATTATTGCTTTGCAGTGGGTGGAGGAGGTCAGACCAGACCGGGTGGTGGTGTGCACGGACTCACTTGCAGCGCTAAAAACCATACAGACACTAAAATCTACAAGGGAAGACTTGGTGATTGAGCTATATCACAGTTTATTTAGGGTACACAGGGGTGGTGGAGAAGTTCAGTTTTGTTGGGTTCCTGCACATGAAGGGTTGAAAGGGAACGACTGTGCAGACAAATTAGCAAAAAGTGCTGCCTTTTACCAAGGGGAGGCACTTAAGTGAAATTACACAACAAAAAAACACAGGCATGACATATTTGATATGTGTTGTAAGGCCTAAACACATGTTACAGACATGCTGACAAGAAAAAACTCTTGGATTTTTGGTGGGGTATCACTTTAACGTGGTTTTAAATAGCGCTGGGTGATTAACGAAATTAAAACTGAAATCGACTGTCAGGCCATAGAACCAATATAATCTTGCTCATGTCGGTTATTTCAGTTCTTCCCTTCTTCCTGTTCTGTATGTGTGTATATGTAGGCCTGTAACGATAGCTAAAACGATTAATCGTATAATAAGAAAAAATAACCACGATAAGTTTTCTGGCTGTGATAAGTTGACGTTTACGTGTGTGGGTTTTTTTTTTATAGAATCTGCCATTTCATCTGGTCACACTCTTTCTCTCTCTGCATGCTCCTGGTGGGAGGCAGAGCTTATGCTCACCACTGGGATAGCCGGAACAAGTGAACCGATGAGCTGAAGAGTCCACTGACGATTTAAAGTTTGTCGCAACAGTCTAAAAGTCTGCCCCTTTTTAAAGGTGGGATCACTTTGCACAGTGAAGCCCTTGGTTTTTCCCTGATTGAAGAGGTTGGCTTTAACGCTGGCTCAGTTACTAAATATAACACCCATGTTTACGCTACTTTCATATGATTGGTGCAACATTCTTGCCATCATTAAAGGCTGTATTGGAGAGCGCTACTGGAAAAAAAACCCCAACTCAAAATAGATGGTAAGGTTCATGAAGTTGAAATGTTGACTATGTAATTCGCTACTGTGCCGTCTCTGAGACTGTGCGAATTGTGAGCAAACTGCGCAATGACGTAAAGCCATGTGTCTCAGTTGTCTGACAACGGGATTTTTTTTTTTTTTTTTGATACTTTAAATATTTTTAAACTTTTTGCCAACATTTCTATTCCAGTGTTTAATGTTGTTCATAAAAAAAAAGTTCACAGCCCTTTGAAAAGTTGTACATACAGCCATGGACAAAATTGTTGGTACCCCTCTGTTAATGAAAGAAAAACCCACAATGGTCACAGGAATAACTTGAATCTGACAAAAGTGGTAATAAATAAAAATTATATGAAAATTAACCAATGAAAGTCAGACAATGCTTTTGAATTGTGGTTCAACAGAATTATTTTAAAAAACAAACTCATGAAACAGGCCTGGACAAAAATGATGTTTGTTTTTTAAGATAATTCTGTTGAACCACAATTCAAAAGCATTGTCTGACTTTCATTGGTTAATTTTCATATAATTTTTATTTATTACCACTTTTGTCAGATTCAAGTTATTTCTGTGACCATTTTGGGTTTTTCTTTCATTAACAGAGGGGTACCAACAATTTTGTCCACGGCTGTAGACTGTTATCATTATGCCACTGGTTTGGTCTTCATGACATCAACAATATTGTTTGTCTCGATAATTTTGCAAAAAATTTATCATCCATTAAAATTTGTTATCGTTACAGGCCTATGTATATGAGAGCTTTCATGTACTGCCCGTTTAAGATGTGTCGTGCACGCACAGTCATGTGACTCCGCAACGCAGTAGCAGCACAGTCAATGCTGTCGAAAGCAGCAAAACACACAGGAAAAAAATAAAATGGGTTGACTCTTCGTTTCATCTGAAGATGCCAGGAGGGTGCAAGTGGGATCTGTGGAGGCTGGCTTCAGTGTGCTGAGGCTGGGTCTTGTTGGCGTCTGACTACAGTGATCCCTCGCTACTTCGCGCTTCACCTTTCACGCCCTCAGTGCATCGCGGATTTTTCAGAAATATTCATCAAAAATTCAAAATTGAGAAAAAATGGGCGGGCGCTAGCAGAAGGCAGGGAGACTACATTAGAACATCAGGTATCAACACGGAGAGCCGCACAACTCAAAATCCACCTCTCTGACCACCGCTCCACTCCTCTCCGCCCACCTCTTCACTGCTCGGGAATCTCGCAAGCTGATTGGCCGAGACGTTTTACCTCGCAAGCTGATTGGCCAAGACGTTTTACCCAGCTTCTCTCCCTGCAGAGCGCCCATACTCAGCGAAGGAAGACCGCATTCATTGTTCTTTATCGCTAGTCTCGCCGCGTGGAACTTTTTGCTGTTCTCTTGTGCCTTTTTGTGCGAAATAGTCTTCCCGTCGAGCCACTACGCCGCCTCCTGCAGCTGCCCTCGACGATCCTGCGCCTCTAGCACCTGACGATGAGGCGTCACCTGAGGAGCAGTAAAGCTCTCATTAACCTGTGCAGTAAATCATTTTCATCTTGAGTTACGTATCTTGTTATAAAAATAAGAGTTCTAAAAACATATTTATGTACACTTTATTTACATCTACGTATGCATGTACACTTACACACACACACACACACACACACACACACGTATCATATGAGAGAGAGAGTGAGAGAATGAACGTACGTGTTATTTATGGGTGACGTCATTAGGGATGACGCTACTTCGCGGTTTTTCACTTTTCACGGTCGGTTCTGGAACCCATTAACCACGATAAGTGAGGGATCACTGTACTGTCCATGTTAACAACCGTTTTGCAGTGGGGGTGGATTAGCTAATCCTGTGTTTAAGAACTTGATTAGAGATTCGTAGTTCCTATGAGGTGGCTGCATGAGGAGCTTCCTGAGAGTAGCTGACAGGCGGCTGGCCGCTAGTGTGAGTTGCATGGCCCTCAAGAGGTACAGTGGTGTGAAAAAGCATTTCAGATCATCAAACAAGTTTAAATATTAGACAAAGATAATACAAGTAAATACAAAATGCAGTTTTTAAACGAAGGTGTTTATTATTAATGGTAAAAAAAAATCCAAACCTAAATGGCCCTGTGTGAAAAAGTGATTACCCCCTAAACCTAATTGTCATGAGGCTGAGCACGGTGTGTCACCGTGCTCATGCTCTTGGGTTATTTCTGATTATTTCCTGTATATTATTTTACTGTGTGTTGGTTTTGGATGTATGATGTGGTTTGAGTTGACCAGATTCTTCTGCTTGTGTAATTCTTGTTTTCATTATTATTCTGTCAGTTTCTTGAAGCGTCTTTATGTAGTTCTCAGCTTAGTTCTCAGTGCAGCTACGCCTCGCTCATGTGATCCACACCTGCGGCCATTTGCTATCATTGATTTCATACCCTATTTAAGACTGCAGTTTCATCCATTCCATGCTGGAGTCTATGATGTGTTTTGAGTTGACCAGTTACTTCTGTTTATGTAATTCTTGTTTTCATTATTATTCTGTCACTTTAGGCATCTTTGTTTATGTAGTTCTCGGCTTTAATATTATGTTTCTGTTTGACATGAGCCCCTCACCTCGTCCTCCAGTTTGCCTTATTGTGTAATCAGTCTGTGTTTGTAGCCAGTTACGCTTTTGTGCTTCTGTCATTGGTTCAAGTTTGTGGGCTGTCGCAGCTGACAGCCTTCTAATAATTAGGTTAACTGCCCTGCTCATGTGATCCACACCTGCAGTCATTTGTTATCATTGATTTTATACCCTGCTGCTTCTTCCATTCTGTGCTGGAGTCTAAAACCAAATCCCGTTAGAACCTGTTCCCATTCTGACGTGTGTTCCCTCGTCTATCCTGCCTACTACCTGTTTTGCCTTAATTGAAAGTTTTGTTTTGTGCACGGTTTGTACTTTTATATTTTGCATTAAATCTCACAAACTCACAGTTCAGCACCTGGGTTTTCCTTCCTGCCCCGGAGGGGCAATTCATGACAGTAGACTCCAGCCAGTGTGTGACGCAGCTGCTGTGGGTTTGTGATTTTTCTTTTTTCTTCTTTCCACTCACCTGTTTTCACCAGAGCAGTCAGCATGTCCCCAGCACACCGGGCCTCAGCCAACAAAGGAGGATCGCTTGACAGGGGTCTGAGCCTGGAAGAAGAATGGGCGGCCCAATTCATCCAGGGTTTTGTTGCTGAAGCTCTTGTTTCCTGCAGTCCGAAGAAAGTCTGGGAGAATGTGGATGCAGCGGCCAGGATCGTGGAGGCATCCCCAGTTCATGGAGCTGTTATCTACCGCCTCCATGCTACAGCTATCATTTCCCGGGCTGATGATGGGCTCGCTCCCAGCGGAACCGAAGCCAAAGAGGATAGTGATAGACATCTTCCGTCTCCCACTTCTCGCCAGCTTCAGCTCCCACTTCACCAGCTCCTAGACGCCACCCTCCTGGCCCTACCTCCGCTCATCCCCGTGCCGCAGCGGTACCAGTTCCTCTGGAAGAGAGTCTCATGGGTCAGTCGCCTCACGTTTCCCGCCGCTGCCCAGTCAAGTCCCACTGGAAGAACTCCTCCACCCGTCAGTCAGCAGTTTCCACTACGCCGAGTCAGACAGTTCCCACAGCAGTCCCTTCCTCTCATTTTTCCTCGCTGGCTGTCCCGTCAGCTTCCTTCTCCTCCTTTGCTGCTGCTACTCTCATCGCCCCAGCGTCACCTCCCGCTGCTGAGAGTCTGGTCGTCTCTTTCCCAGGTCCGCCCGTCATCGTGTCTGCAGTTGCGGTTCCTCCATGTTCTCCAGCAGGGCCAACAATCACCGCAGCCACGGAGAGGGGTGACGCAGGGCCTGTTGCAGCTGAAACCATCGTGCCCCGGGAATACAGGCAAGTGTTTTTTTCATTCTCAACTATCAAAACAGGAATTAGCTTGCCTGATTCCCGGTGGTGGGGCTCAGTTACTGCAGCCCACTGAGTCCTCACCGCCAGCTGCAGATACTATTTCCTCACCTGTTCCCTCCATGTCTCCTCCTATTCCCCCTGAGTGCCCGCCTGTCCCTGAAGTGAGCCGCTGAACGATGGAGGAGCCTGCAGTCCTGGAGGACCTGGTCCCAGTCCCGCAGCCACAGTCCAGATGGAAGGAGAGCGCTGCCAGCGATCCGAAGCCTGTGCTGACAATTAACCGTCCCCTGGCTTCAGCTGGACAGGATCCAGCACCAGCAGTGAGATAACCTCCAGCCACCACGCTGGATGAACCACCTGCGTGGGTCACTTCGCCTGGAGATTGTGGGACTGCCTTTTCCACCATGCCTGCTGTGGGGGCCGCTGCAGCAGAGCCAGAGTTGGACCGCCAGAGGACCGGGTACGAGATGTCCCTGCCTGGATTGACAGAGTCCTGGATGGCGGTGGCGCTTGAGCTCAGGCAAGTACTTTTCTTTGTTTTCACCGTTTTGGAGAGATCTTGCCTGGCTCCTGCTGGGGAAGGCCAACTGCAGCTGTCAGCCGCACCTGAGCTCAACTCGCCAGGCTCCACTGCCGTCGGTGACCCTGACCCTGTTTCTTTGTCCCTCCTGTTGGAGCCTTTCCCCAGGGTCGTTGAGGATTGTCCAACTCCGTCAGAGGTCTCTGTGAGTCCAGCCTCGCCGCCTGAGGTTTTTCTTGGATCCAGCCCTTCCGGTTGAGGTCTCCGTGGGTACCGCTCCCCCTCCAGCTGAGGTCTTCGCGGGTGCTTCGTCCCAGCCCGGGACCTCCGTGGGTGCTGCTTCCCCTATGGCTGAGGTCTTCACGGATGCTTCATCCCAGCCCGGAACCTCTGTGGGTGTGGCTTTCCCATCGTTTGAGGTCCCTGAGGGTGCCGCTTCCTCTCTGGCTGGGCTGTTGTGGGTGCTGCGCCCCAGCCTGAGACCATCATGGGTGCTGTGCTCAGCTTGGGTCCACCATGGGTGCTACGCCTCAGCCTGGGGGCCATCGTGGGTGCAGCTATGCCCCAGTCCGGGGCCATCGTGGGTGCAGCTATGCCCCAGCCCAGGGCCGCCATGGGTGCAGCTACACCCCAGTCTGGGGCCGCCACGGGTACAGCTACGCCCCAGTCCCGGGCCATCCCGGGTGCAGCTGCGCTCCAGTCCGGGGCCATCGTCGGTGCAGCTACACCCCAGTCCGGGGCCGCCACGGATGCAACTACGTGCCAGTCTGGGGCCATTGCGGGGGTTGCCATGCCCCAGTCTGGCGCCTCCGAGGGTGCTACGTCCTTGTCCAGAGTCGCTGTGGTCCCTCAGTCCTCATCCATTCCCACCGAGGGCTCCTTGCCCAAGGCAGTCATGCGTTCCCCTCCTCCACCCAAGGCCATCGTGGGTTCCCCTCCTCTGACCGAGGCCGTCTTCGGTTCCCCTTTTCCTGAGGCCACCGAGGGTCCCGTTCCTTCCCCTGAGGTTTCCGCTGGTCAGCCATCCTTGCCATTTGGTTCTCCTGCTCTTCAGTCTTCATCGCCGCCTGGTTTCCCCGCAGTGCAGTGGTCATCTACGTCGGGCTACTGCCCCGTAGCCCCTGCAGCCCATGGGAAGCATTGGTTCCAGATACTGCCTCCTGATTGGGGCACGTTGTGCCCTGCGGCCCGGTGGCTCAAAGACTCTGGGAGACCGCCCGACAGACTGTGCCGCTGGGCTGGGAGGTCTTTGTTCTCCGGTAGGCCACTCAACTCGTTTCACCACTCCATCTGGCTGGTCTGAGACTTCTGTCAACCACCCAAACTGTCTCATTCTCCTGTCCTGTGGGCCTAGGTGTCCGTTTTTTGCTCTGGTGTAGGTCCTGAGTGGGTATCTTTTTTTGTTTCCCCCACCACCCTCCCGGGTTGGTTCATTGTTCTACTCCTATTGGGGGGAAGGGGTGTTTTTCTTTTTTCTTTGATGTTACCAGGGGGTGTCTGGAATCCACCCCTGATTGGGGGGGCTCTGTCATGAGGTTGAGCGTGGTGTGTCACCATGCTCATGCTCTCGGGTTATTTCTGATTATTTCCTGTATATTATTTTACTGTGTGTTGGTTTGGGATGTATGAGGTGTTTTGAGTTTGCCAGTTGCTTCTGTTTATGTAATTCTTGTTTTCATTATTATTCTGTCAGTGTCTTTAGGCATCTTTTTTTATCTAGTTCTCAGCGTTAATATTATGTTTCTATTTGACATGAGCCCCTCACCTCGTCCTCCAGTTTGCCTTATTGTGTAATCAGTCTGTGTTTGTAGCCAGTTACCCTTTTGTGCTTCTGCCATTGGTTCAAGTTCACGGGTTGTCGCAGCTGACAGCCGTCTAATAATTTGGTCAGCTGCCCCGCTCATGTGATCCACACCTGCGATCATTTGTTATCATTGATTTGACCCTGCTGCTTCATCCGTTCTGTGCTGGAGTCTAAAACCAAATCCTGTTAGAACTTGTTCCTGTTCTGATGTGTGTTCCCTCGTCCATCCTGCCTACTACCTGTTTTGCCTTAATTGAAAGTTTTGTTTTGTGCACTGTTTGTACTTTTATGTTTTGCATTAAATCTCAAAAACTCGCAGTTCAGCACCTGGGTCTTCCTTCCTGTTCCGGAGGGGCAATTCATGACACTAATAACTGGTTGGGCCGCCCTTAGTAGCAACAACTGCAATCAAGTGTTTGCGATAACTGGCAATGAGTCTTTTACAGTGCTGTGGAGGGATTTTGGCACACTCATCTTTGCAGAATTGTTGTAATTCAGCCACATTGGAGGGTTTTTGAGCATGAACCGCCTTTTTAAGGTCATGCCACGGTATCTCAGTAGGATTCAGGTCAGGACTTTGACTAGGCCACTCCAAAGTCTTCATTTTGTTTTTCTTAAGCCATTTAGAGGTGGACTTGCTGGTGTGTTTTGGATCATTGTCCTGCTGCAGAACCCAAGCACACTTCAGCTTGAGGTCATGAACAGATGGCGGGACATTCTCCTTCAGGATTTTTTGGTTGACAGCAGATTTCATGGTTCCGTTTACCTCAGCAAATCTTCCAGGTCCTGAAGCAGCAAAACAACCCCAGATCATCACACTACCACCGCCATATTTTACTGTTTGTATGATGTTCCTTTTCTGAAATGCTGTGTTACTTTTACGCCGGATGTAATGGGCCACACACTTTCCAAAAAGTTCAACTTTTGTCTCGCAAGTCCACAGAATATTTTCCCAAAAGTCTTGGAGATCATCGAGATGTTTTCTGGCAAAACTGAGACGAGCCTTTGTTCTTTTTGCTCAGCAGTGGTTTTTGTCTTGGAACTCTGCCATGCAGGCCATTTTTGCCCAGTCTCTTTCTTATGGTAGAGTCATGAACACTGACCTTAACTGAAGCAAGTGAGGCCTGCAGTTCTTTGGATGTTGTTGTGGGGTCTTTTGTGACTTCTTGGATGAGTCGTCGACGCACTCTTGGGGTCATGTTGGTCAGTCGGCCACTCCTGGAAAGGTTCACCACTGTTCCATGTTTTTGCCATTTGTGGATAATGGCTCTCACTGTGGTGTGCTGGAGTCCCAAAGCTTTAGAAATGGCTTTAAAACCTTTTCCAGACTGATAGATCTCAATTACTTTGTTTCTCATTTGTTCCTGAATTTCTTTGGATGGCAGCATGATGTCTAGCTTTTGAGGATCTTTTGGTCAACTTCACTTTGTCAGGCATGTCCTATTTAAGTGATTTCTTGATTGAGAACAGATGTGGCAGTAATCAGGCCTGGGTGTGGCTAAAGAAATTGAGCACTTTTTCACACAGGGCCATGTAGGTTTGGATTTTTTTATTTTTTTTTACCCTTAATAATGAACAACTTAATTTAAAAACAGCATTTTGTGTTTACTTGAGTTATCTTTGTGTAATATTTAAATTTGTTTGATCTGAAACATTTAAGTGACTTCTACACCAGACAGTGTTCAGTTTGTTTTTATGTGTATGGGATGACAATGATCCTATTCTTTATTATGTTCATTTATTATGTTCGCGCCCTCCGCCAGTACCCGGGCTCGCCTGGGGAAGCTAATGATCCTACCAGCAGACTAAATTTGAAGAGACGACGCCGCTGTGCCAAGTCAAAGAAGAATCCTAGTCACAGTCCTAAAGCCGAAAGCAAACAGCCCCAAAAGCACTTTGTGGTAGGATCTGCCCTTCGCATATTACAACTAAACGTTGAAGGCCTATCTGCAGCCAAGCAAAGCCTTATTGAAGTCCTCGCCTTCCAACATTCGATTGATGTAATCTGCCTCCAAGAGACTCATATTGGCACAGAGGAAGCTGGCCGCTTCACCATCAAAGGCTTTGACCTCCTGTGCTATGTTCTACATGCTAAACATGGACGTGCCACCTATGTGCGTTCTGACATAGTTGAAGCAAATCACCTGATAACAACACATTTCTCAGACACCATAATCATTGGTGGCTTCCATATTGGGAATCTGCAGGTCTTACCCACCCTACCCCACCCTGCCATCTATGTGGGGGACTTCAACAGCCATCACCCTGACTGGGGGTACCCAGCAGTGGACAGTGATGGGGAGGCACTTTCAGACTGGGCATCCAGAAATGACCTCGCTTTGATATATGACCCCAAACAAAGAGGAACCTTCCACTCTGCTAGGTGGAAGAAGGACTATTCTCCTGACCTGTGTTGGGTCAGCTCTTTGAATGGGGAGCCATATCCTACACAGATCCTCATTCTTGATGATTTTCCACACAGCCAACACCGGCCCCTGCTTGTACACATTGGCCTACAACTTCCAGTCATAAACAGCCCAAGGAAGATGCGCTGGAACTTCCGCAAAGCCAACTGGAAGAAATTCAGTGAAACTCTGGACCGGAGCGTTGTTACCATCCCACTCCACACCATCACTGTAGATGAAGCATACAACCGCTTCTGCAGCGCAATCTTCAAGGCTGCTCACACTGCAATCCCACATGGCTACCGACCCCTCTTATGTCCCATGTTTGGACGGAGAAAGTGCTGCCCTCCTACAATCCTATCAAACATCAGGGGACCCAGAGATAGCAGACCATCTCATTGAATCGCTAAATACAGCCCGGCGAAAGAAATGGGAGGAGACAGTTGCTGACCGGAGCTTTACCCACTCTAGCAGGAAATGTTGGAGCCTCATCCGTCGCCTAGGAGCTGCACAGAAGCCCCCTAGCCAAAGCCGAGCATCCGTCACACCCAACCAAGTTGCATCCCACCTACTGACTATCGCCAAAGCACCCCAAGACAAAGACACCAGAAGAGCAGTTACAACTGAGCTAAAAAAAACACCAAAAAATGCCTGTAGAGGAAACGAACCCTGAACCCTTCGAGGCTGCTGAACTGGAGAAAGTCCTACAGGGCCTGAAATGTGGAAAGGCAGCAGGATACGATAACATCTTCCCAGAATTCATGAAAAGTCTTGGCCCCCGAGCCCTAACCTGGTTGACACAATTCTACACAAGGATCACACAAAAGCCTGTTTTCCACTAGCCCAGCACACCTCGGTACGGCTCGATTCACTTCAGTACGGCTCGGAATGCTTCTGTCTCCATTAGCACAGTGTTGCGGGGCAGCAGCAGATTCTCAGCGAGGCGGGGCCACACTCCCGTGATGTTATGCACCGGACTGAGTCCTTATTTACACGAGACAAAAAATGGAGGATCCAAGGATTATTGCCTTGCTCGCTCTGTGGTTTTATCTCACAATTAATTTTATCTCATAATTAAGCTGCAACAACACAAGTCACTTTTGTTTTGAATTAACTGCCAAATGACTTAGAAATAATGAGCTGAAACTTGTTTTTATTCGTATTAAATAATGAGACGGTGGCACACTGTCCAATACCACATCGTAAGGCATTTTGGATGTACTGAATTAAAAAAATTCATGTTTTTCACCTTCAGGTGAACGTTTGGAACAACAGTATTATTATTTTCCGTTTAGATGATGCTACACTCCTTCTAAAGTATTGTAAATCTCTGAATTTGGAATGCCGATAGAACATTCAATTTACATATACTTGTACCTTTGACTTGGTGCTAATTTTTTATGATATTTCAATAAAAAGAACAGAAAGCGTACAAAAAGATTTCTTTTTTGGTCGAGTTAAAAATTTCATTACCTTTACAATGGTTGACCCTCAGCATCATTTTGATCAGACTAGGCAATGGAATTTCTATGTAATTATACTGTTTTATAATTCAGTGTTATAACAGACAAACCACACTTTCCAAAACAATTCCATTTTATTATATACAAAATATTAAAATTAAAAAAAACTTTGCAACACAACATGAAGGTTAATCGACATTTTATACACGCCGACCACTGAGTGCTGAGGCTCGGTAGAATTAATCCGTCTCTGCCAGCTGTGGGTCAGGAAGGCTCGGTTGAATTAATCCGTGCGGGCTGTCGTGGCGGACGCGTGGGATGATTCTACAAGGAAAATGCACACAATAAAATACAGCACGAAATATATACAGAAAAGACAATAGTTTTTAACAAGAATACATAAGCTTATTTCAGCGTATTGTTCACATGAATAATTACAATAAAAGCTTTAGTCCGCAGTGTGCTGCAATAAAGCAGCGATCCATCCACAAATGAACAGCTTTTTTATTGCATAAATAAACTGAGCGTCTTACCGAATATATTTGCGAAAAAACGCACAATAAAAAAAAATTAAAACTCACCGTTAAAGGACTCCGATGTCGAGACCATATTTTTTCATTCCGGGCGGCTCTGTCTAACTCGCGCTGAATACGTTCGTCTGACAATGCAGTGAGCAGACACTGCAGCTCCTTACTGGTCCATGGAACACCCTTATTACGCGAAGCCATTTTTGATAGAGAATAAATGAAAATAGCACAGCAATACACTGAAAAGGAACCGCCAACAGTGGTTGTGTGCTGAGTAAAGGCGGTCGTGAAGATTCTTTTTTTTTTTTTTTTTTTTAAACTTTATTGAGAAGGTCGTGAAGATTTGGTAGATGAGGAGGAGGAGAGGGGCGGTTACAACCTGACCAATCAGCGCCGGTTACGACCTGACCAATCAGCGGCGACCAGTCTGTTAACGTCACAACACGGCACAGCTCAGCACTGCTGTACCCTGCCCTGCAGCGGGGCTGAGAATCGCGGCTGTTAAACCGTGTTGGGGCTTGTGGAAAAGCGTACAAAGCGTGCTGAGCCGTCCCGTGTCGCACTAAAGCGTGCTAGTGGAAAAGGCCCGAAACAAACTCTATCCCAAAGAAATGGCGGACAGCAAAGGTCATTGCCATCCCAAAACCTGGCAAAGACCACGAACTACCAGCAAGCTACCGCCCAATCTCCCTACTCAGCGTTCCTTACAAAATCATGGAGCGCCTAATACTGCAACGCATTTCCCCAGAAATAGAGGATATTCTAAGTGTGGATCAAGCAGGTTTCCGCAAGGACCGCAGTACAGGAGAACAAGTACTGGCCCTCACCACCTTCATCGAAAATGGCTTCGAGAGCAGACTGAAGACAGGGGCTGTGTTTCTCGATCTTACAGCCGCCTATGATACGGTCTGGCACAAAGGCCTCCTCCTGAAACTTATAAAGGTGATCCCTGCTTGGGCAACAGCAATTATAAAAACCCTGCTGACCAACCGAAGGTTCAGAGTCCACCTCAGTCAGAACACAAGTGCATGGAGAATGCAGAAAAACGGACTCCCACAAGGCTCAGTTCTAGCTCCAACTCTGTTCAACCTCTACATAAACGACCTGCCTACTACAAAATCCCGCAAATTCATCTATGCAGACGACATCTGTTTGGCATTCCAAGCACCAGACTTTGAACCACTGGAACGGGTGCTCACGGAAGATCTTGCCAAACTGGACCAGTTCTGCAAAATCTGGCGCCTAAAACCAAGCCCAGCAAAAACCGTCTCCAGTGTATTCCATCTCCACAATGCAAAAGCTGCCAGAGAACTAAACATCCACCTGAGCGGACTCAAGCTTAAGCATGCCCCAAATCCAACTTATCTTGGAGTGACCCTTGATAGGACCTTATCCTTCAAGGAACATCTAAAGGGGACGGCTGCTAAGGTGAGGGTACGAAACAACCTGCTCTGCAAGCTCGCTGGTGCAAAATGGGGGGCGGCAGTCTCCACCCTGCGCACCTCAGCACTGGCCCTTTCATACTCTGTAGCAGAATATTGTGCCCCTGTCTGGTCCAGGTCATCTTACACACACCATGTAGACACCCAGCTCAACTCAACCATGAGAACTATAACTGGAACAATCCGCTCAACACCACTCCCCTGGCTCTCTGTACTGTCAAACATAGCCCCTCCACACATCCGGCGAGCAGCATTAACTCAAAGGATGCTCCAAAAAGTTAAAGATTTTCCTCACTTGCCAATCCATGCAGATATCTACACCCCACCCACTGCCCGACTTTCATCCAGACGGCCGATTTGGAAAAACCCTCCCCCAGCTGACTTTACCATCCAGACAGCTTGGCAAGAGGAATGGGAGACCAAGGAGGTCCCAAACAAACAGCTGGTGATAAACCCCAACCAAACTAAATAAATATGTTCATTTACGGCCAAATCACCACAGTGATATATTCATTGATACCATAGTCTCATGGCTTAATTAAGAGCCTTGTCAGTGAACTATAGATGAGAAGAAAGGAGCAGGGGGAAAAATGGACTGAAGTGGAGTTGAAAGCTTCAGATAGCCGTGATGCTGATTTAAGGTCAAATTGCACAGCCCTAGTTGAAAATTATTTTGGCAAGATGTATTTTTAAAATGCCATTTTGTTTAGGAAACTTATTTTGCACACAACACATTATTATTGGTCTAATATTTGGTGATTTTCTTAAAGGCAGACAGCGTGGTATTCAATAACAAAAATTTTGTCTATTTTAGCAGACTCACCTTGATGTAGAGACGGGCTGGTGTGAACCATTGTTCTTACTATGTTTTCAGTTTTCTCTTTTCTCTCTGCATTAAAGTCCAAAACTTTAATAAGCAAGGGAGGATGTTTTTTATGTTTTGATATTTATTGTACCTCATGCAATGAAGTTGCAGAAGGTATTGTGGAAGTGTGAAAAGGACGAGGCAGAGTTCATCTCACGAGTCAGATTTATTCACATCTTCCAACATCAGCAAAACAGAAAAAGAGGAAAAAACCAAGACCTTCGTCCTTTAAATACCCAGGACCTTCAAAGCTCACAGTCACAATGCATTTAATCCCAAGTAACAATGCATCCTCTCCCACAGTCACAATGCATTTAATCCCAAGTAACAATGCATCCTCTCCCACAGTCACAATGCATTTAATCCCAAGTAACAATGCATCCTCTCTTAGATCTTATCACCTCCACCTAAAGTCTCTGGCAGCCAGGAAATCCCCCAAGGCCGTCTCTTTGCATGCCAAAGACTAAACTTGAGCATCCTCCTGTTATCTCCAAGGAGACTCAGTCCTTTGTTCAATCTGAGATGTGAAGTCTAAAGTGATATAACCATGTGCATATGGGGTGACTGATCTGGGGTGATTGAGTTTGGCTGCACGGTGGCGCAGTGGTTAGCACTGCGGCAGCACAGTTTACCCTTGGCCGGGGGATTGGGGATTGTGGGATCGTGGGTTCGATCCCAGTCCCCGACCAACAGTGATCTGTGTGGAGTTTGCATGTTCTCCCCGTGTTGTGTGGGTTTACTCCGGGATTTCTCCGGTTTCCTCCCACATGCCAAAAACATGCATGTTAGGTTAATTGGCTGTTCTAAATTGTCCCTAGAGATCTGTTTCCTATAGGCCCTTAGAATAGAGGGTTAGTATTAATGAAAGCGCTTTGAGTGGTCTTTGTGACTAGAAAAGCGCTATATAAGTGCAGGTTAGTTAGTTAGTTAGTAGATATGTGTCCCACATGACCCCCCCAAACATCTAAGATGGAACAACGGAATAACAGTCTGCATGTCATGATAAAATCATTACACATTAGTCCACGTGCTGCTTGGGCCTCAGTCTCCTCCCGTATCTGCTGTAAGCGGGCTTCACCACTTCCGTGGCGCCATCCTGCTGGGGAGCTGCTGTCTGAGGGTAAGAACTGTTAGTCAATCCCTGTGGGTGTTCTGGGGAATGTCCCCTAGGGGGTCTGCTGCGCCGAGGAGCCCTGGCCAACAGCACATCCTCGTCCGCCACCACAAAGGTGGGTTTGAGCCTGGTTATGCCAATCTTTTCTTTACTGCCCCCCAAATCTAGCAAAAAATGCTTATCCCCTGTTTCCAGCACTCTAAATGGTCCATCATAAGGTGGTCGTAGTGGCGGGCGATGGGAATCGTGTCTGACAAAAACAAACTCCGCATTTTTTAAAGCCTTAGGTACAAAAACGCGCGGAAAACTGTGGTGAACAGGGCCAGGCAGCGTGCCTGATTCCGTGCCACACTGCAACTGCTGAGCCGGGGAGCATTCTGGCGCAGGATTATCTGGGAGAAATTCCCTGGGCAGCCGAAGTGGCTGCGCAAAAACTAGCTCAGCCGGGGAGGCTTCTAAATCCTCTTTAGGTGCAGAACGCAACCCCAATAAAACCCACGGTAGCCTGTCTGCCCAATTTGCATCCGTAAGCGACGCTCTGAGAGCCGCTTACAATGACCTATGAAAACGTTCGCATAACCCATTAGCCTGCGGATTGTATGCGGTTATGCGGTGGATCGTTACCCCCAGGCTGCGGGCCAATGCTGACCAAAGTTCGGAAACAAATCGAGGGCCTCTGTCGGACGTAATGTCCGACGGGACTCCAAAGCGTGCTACCCATGCTGTTAAAAATGCGCGCGCCACCTCCTCGGCTGTAGTTGACGCCAGTGGGACCACTTCCGGCCAGCGCGTGGTGCGGTCTACCATTGTCAGAAGGTGTGTGCACCCCTGTGACGGCGGAAGGGGGCCTACGAGGTCCACGTGGACATGATCGAACCTCTTAGCCGGGATGTGAAACGGCTCCAAGGGAGCTCTCGTGTGTTTGTGTACCTTGGCTCGTTGACAAGCCATGCAGGCTGCCGCCCACTCCTTAACTTGTTTGTGCAGGCTCAGCCATACAAATTTCTCTCCCACCATTTTGACCGACGCGCGCACTCCCAGGTGCGCCAGAGAATGAATCGAGTCAAAAACGCGGCGGCGCCACACGGCCGGTACCACAGGACGCGGTCACCCAGTGGAGACATCGCAGATTAGGGGGGGCATACCGTCTTGCAGCACCCCTTTCTCCAGCCTTAACCCTGTTGGTCCAGACTGGAGCGCGCGCACGTCCACGTCGCTAACCTGATCCGCGGCCATGGCTGCATAATCTATCCCTACGCGGACCAGGGCTGCCACGGCGCGCGAGAGACAGTCTGCCACTACATTCAGTTTACCCGCCACATGCTGAATATTGGTAGTAAACTCTGAGATGGTGGCCAGCTGCCTCTGTTGCGGGCCTGACCACGGTTCTGAAACCTTGGCCATCGCGAATGTCAGCGGCTTGTGGTCAACGAACGCGGTGAAACGGCGTCCCTCCAGCCAGAACTGGAAGTGGCGAATGGCCAAGTGGAGAGCTAACAACTCCCTGTCGAATGCGCTGTATTTTCGTTCACTATCGCGCAAAGTCCTGCTGAAAAAGGCGAGCGGTTGCCAAGCCCCGGCTACATGCTGCTCCACGACCGCCCCTATGGTCACATCTGACGCGTCAGTAGTGAGCGCTATGCGGGCCGTTGGGTCTGGATGTGCTAACAACGCAGTGTTTGCCAGGGCTGTTTTGACCTCCGAGAATGCTCGCTCTCGCTCCGGAGACCATTCGATTTTATTTGTGGGTTTTTGTTTTTTTAGTGCGGCATACAATGGTTGCATGAGTTGCGCTGCGCGGGGGAGGAAACGGTTATAAAAATTCACCATTCCCAAAAACTCCTGTAACGCCTTGACCGTTTGTGGCTGGGGAAAATTTGTTACCGCGTGCACTTTGTCAGGCAGAGGAACTGCTCCTTCTGGAGAGACGTGATGCCCCAAAAAATCAATCTGCGTCACCCCGAACTGACACTTCGCTGGGTTGATTATTAACCCGTGCTCTCCCAACCTCCGGAAAACTGCCGTGAGGTGGTTTTCGTGTTCATCTTCGGACGCGCTGGCTACCAAGATGTCGTCCAGGTAGACGAATACGAAAGGGAGATCACACAACACCGCGTCCATCATGCGTTGGAACGTCTGCGCAGCGCCTTTAAGCCCAAACGGCATGCGCAAAAACTCGAATAGGCCAAACGGAGTTATTACCGCTGTTTTGGGTATGTTCTCAGCGCGCACTGGGACTTGGTGGTAACCGCGGACCAAGTCTATCTTAGAAAAAACGTACGCCCCCGCCAAATGAACGGAAAATCTTGGATATGCGGGATTGAGTAGCGGTCGTGCGCTGTGGCGTTGTTCAACCTGCGGAAATCTCCGCAAGGTCGTGCGCTTGGCTGCACGGTGGCGCAGTGGTTTAGCACTGTGGCAGCACAGTTTACCCTCGGCCGGGGGATCGCGGGGATCATGAGATCGTGGGTTCGATCCCAGCCCCCGACCAACAGTGAGCTGTGTGGAGTTTGCATGTTCTCCCCGTGTTGCACGGGTTTACTCCGGGATTTCTCCGGTTTCCTCCCGCACACCAAAAACATGTAGGTTTAGGGCGCTCGCGCACGCAACGACCAACAGCCGGTGGCTTGTCACCAGACTGCAAACCAAGTCTACCTACGGGTACAAATAAGTAAAAAAAAAAAAAAAAAAGGTCACCACGAGCCATCAGCTTTCGGGACCATGTGAAGCGGGGAAGCCCATGGGCTGTTCGAACGCCTGATGACGCCCAACTTTTCCAGGTTGGTGAACTCCTCGCGCGCTATGGTCAGTTTAGCTGAATCCAAGCGCCGAGCTTTTGCAAAAACAGGCGGTCCGGTGGTAGTAATAAAATGCTCCACTCCATGTTTAGCGATGGCTGCTGAAAATGTAGGAACCGTGAGTGCTGGGAACTGAGTGAGCAGTGTGTGGAGCTTACCGCTTGCCGTTGTGACGTTGGCTTGTGCTGTGGGCGGGGTCACTCGGGCTGCACAGGGAATAGAATAAAAAGAAAGTGCATTAACCAGGCGCCTGTTAGCAAGATCAACCAACAAACCATGTGAGCACAGAAAATCAGCCCCCAACATATTGAAATTCACTGCAGCTATGACAAAAGTCCACTCAAATGTATGGCCGTGTAGGGACAGAAGCAGAGTCCTCTCACCAAAGGTCTTAATCTCCGAGCCGTTCGCTGCTGACGCCCCGTGACCTCCGGGACCCGCCAGCCGGTCAGCGGAGGAAGGTGTGATGAAACTCACTTGGGAGCCTGTGTCCACGAGGAATTGCCTCCCCGAGCGCGCATCCGTCAAGTAGAGCAGCTTGTTCTCTTCACCGAGGGCCGCAGCTGCTACCGACCCCCGGTCTTGGCATTTCCCGAGCGCTTGAACTGGCACGGTGGTATACATTTGCGTGCCTTCTCTGCGAAGCGGCGATAGTAGAAACAGAGGGTGTCTCCTCCACGATCCTTGGCCGCCGTTGTCGGTGGGTCTGTTATCGTCGTCTCTGGCCCCCCGCCATCTCCGGCCGTCGCGCCGAACTCCGTCGCTGCCGCGGTGGCCGCGCACTGTTTGCTGCCGTTGAGAATCCGGTGCGCCTCCTGGGCCAGCGCGCGGAAGTCCCGCTGGGCCAACAATGGCGAACTGGCCAGGGTCGCTCTCGTGGCCGACAGTAGGGTCCTGAGGAAAATGTGGGTGAAGATGAAGTCGTCGTCGTCTGAGCCCCTCAACCTCAGCATGTCCTCCATCAGGTCAATGGGCGTGCCATCTCCCAAGTCGTTCAGAGCCAGGAGCCTCTCCGCTCTCTCCTGGACTGAGAGAGTGAAGCGCTGGATGAGCGCAGCCTTCAACCCGCCGTATTTGTCGTCGGCCGGTGGCTGCTCCAAAAGGCTCTGCACATGTCGAGCCGTGCGGTTGTCGAGCTTGGCAATTACATGGTAGAACTTCGTGTCATCTACCGTTATCCCCCAGAGGGCGAACTGTGCTTCGACCAAGTGGAACCAGGCGCGCGGGTTGTCTCGCCAAAAGTCCGGTAGCTGGACGGTAGCGGCATACGCTTGGCTGGGAGCTCCTGACCCGGCTGGCTCGGGGGAATTTCTTTCACTCATGATACGTCTTAGGGTCACCAGTGTGGAAGTGTGAAAATGACGAGGCAGAGTTCATCTCACGAGTCAGATTTATTCACATCTCCCAACATCAGCAAAACAGAAAAAGAGGAAAAAACCCAGACCTTCGTCCTTTAAATACCCAGGACCTTCAAAGCTCACAGTCACAATGCATTTAATCCCAAGTAACAATGCATCCCACCTAAAGTCTCTGGCAGCCAGGAAATCCCCCAAGGCCGTCCCTTTGCATACCAAAGACTAAACTTCCACATCCTCCTGTTATCTCCAAGGAGACTCAGTCCTTTGTTCAATCTGAGATGTGAAGTCTAAAGTGATATAACCATGTGCATATGTGTCCCACAGTATAATGTTTTTGACCCATCTGGTTGACATTTTCTCTTGTCACCAGTATAGCTTCTATGTTTCTCATTAGATTGGCTTCAAATTTATACACAGCTTTAACTTGGGTGAGTTTGATTTTGACTATGTCTAATGAGGGGTTACCCTGCAACATTACTTTTTCTATTGAAAAAGACACTAATTCCTCTGGCTACATGCCAGGTTTGGATTCGCATCAGATGAGGACATGCATTATATTGTTCAGTGAGAATTCTGAAATGGGGATGTGTAGGGCAGTGATTTTCAACCTATGTGCCACGGCACACTAGTGTGCCGTGAGAGATCGTTAGGTGTGCCGTGGGAAATTATCCAATTTAACTTAATTACTCGAGTGAGTGGCTATGTTTACATGGACACAAGTAACCGGATTAAAAGCCTGATCGGAATAAAAATGCTTCATGTAAACATGGCAATATGAATATTCCAACCCGATCACGCTCATTTGGATCAAAATTTCATTCCGATTGAGAGGGGTGGGTTATGCTGATTGTTAATCCGAATGGTGCGCATGAAAACACTTATTCCGAACACAGGGCAGAAAATATGTTTACTGCGCATGTCTGTACACCAGCTGCACGTCGATGTGACGTATTTTCGCCTTAGCAGCAGCTAGCGGAAAACATAGCGGGAGTAAAACAAAAATGGTCTGTACCGTCCTGCTGTCTCCCTCTTTTCGTCATATGCAGAAGTATGTACTTGTAGCTTCATTACGGAGACTAGCAGAAGCAAAAGTACAGTCTGAATAACATGATACAGGTCAATTTCGACACGAAGCGGGGCTCGCTAACACCGGAAGTTGCTTCTTCTTCTACTATTTTTTGAATGTCGAAATGTCGACCTGCGCATGTCCATACATGTCCATACATGCGCATGTATGGAACCATACAGCTCAGCATCAGTTGTTGGAAACGACGTGACTTTACAGGAGCAAGAAGAACTCATTGAACTGAAACAAGATCATGGTTTAAAGCTAAACTTTGCTGATCTTCCTTTGGACAGTTTTTGGTTGACTGCTGCCAAGGAGTTCCCCATTCTGGCCAACAAAGCTATTTCAACATTGCTCCCATTTTCCACGACGTATCTGTGTGAGCTGAGCTTTTCAAGCTTGACTGTGATAAAAACTAAAAACAGAGAGAGACTGAGAGCTGTTGAGGAAGAGCTCTGTGTGTGTGTCTTTCTTCCATTCCTGCCAGGATATCAGCTTTGTGTTCATCTAAACAGGCCCAGGGTTCACACTGAGTGAGTACATACATTTAGAAGTTTTTGTGAGTTCATTTTTGTGAGTCCATACATTTAGAAACTGTATGAATGAATGAATGAATCTTTATTTCGGATAAATTAAAAGTACAGATTAAAAAGAAATAGAATAATATAACAAAGGGGGAAAGAAAATCCAGCAAGGTCAAATTAGACAATAACTCCTCTGATTATACAGTTCAGCATAAGTTATCCGAAATGGGTGATGGCTGAAGCCGCAGCTTATATTGCCCACCCATGTTCCATCCAAGAATTCGAAAGAAAAACAAAACAAGAGCGATTACAATTCAGAACATAGCTAAGACAAAATGTGACAAAAAACTAAGCAACAACACAACTGCTAACTATATTTTATTATTTTTACTGTGTTAGGCTATAGTGTCATTTTGTGTCATTTTGGTTGGTGGTGTGCCCCAGGATTTTGTCAATGTAAAAAATGTGCCGTGGCTTAAAAAAAAGGTTGAAAAACACTGGTGTGGGGTATGTGAGCTTGCTCACTAAGGTGCTTCCTTAAAAGTCAGTGCTTAGATTTGATTTTAATGAAAATTGCTTCTAAATGCTAACGTGTGTGACAATATCTAAGATTGTCAGCTCACTGAAGTTCTAAATCCTTCTCTTAAAATAGTATTTTCTCATAATAAATTTGAAATCTAGTTGTGCTTAATGGGCTGCGTAAAGTAAGAAATGTATTAGAGTTGAGGAGTACAAGTGGATGAAGACTCCCACTAAATTTGACTTCAGGTCACATATTCCATTTTCCTTTTCAGTCATTTTTTATAGACTTCTTTATTGCATTGTTACCCACAAAATTCAATCCGTCTTCAGCATGTAAGTCTAGGTCATAGTGGGCTCCACCTTTAGCCGCTGCCTTATTTGATTAATTTCTCAAATCTGATTTTAACTCCAAGCTTTTCTCCACAGGATCATGCGCAAAGTCATGGACAACAAATCCAGTTGCCCCACTCAGGGCGATAAGGTTGTAGAACTTATATACATCGACATTGTGGGTCTCACTCAGTTCAAGAAGACGCTCGGCCCTTCCTGGGTCCACTATCAGTAAGTCATTTTAAACTGTTCATTTCTCCAGCATCAGTTATTTGAAGTATCATGTACAGTTTATGTTAGGAGGGATCTATAAAATAACTGAATAACTGTGTTATCCTCAGTGTCACCGTATCATGGGATTGAGGTTTGTCTAGTACTTGTTCACACACCAACTTTATTTTCTGCTCATACATCAACACACTTTAGCAAAAGGCCCAAGCAGCACCTGTTGGTCATAATATTGTCACCAACCAAGTCTATTCTCTCCCTGAGTGCTCCACTGAGAACTGCAGATTAGAGCCCTCCTGGTTTGTTTTGAAAAGGCTGCCATCAGTTCCGACTGACAGGAAAAGAGGAGGAACAATAAGTCTGGGGGCACTAATGGTCTAGCCAGTTCCTCCTGCTTGTCACCAGGCTTTGTTTGTCTGCGACATAACACCTTAAACTGCATCCATTCACTTCATGCCCTGAGGAAGTTGATTCAGCCTCAGGGCTAATGTGAAGTCCAGGTGCTGTTATTTCTCCTACTATTGGAAGTGCTGGAGCTCGTAATGTAACTGTACAGTTTTTTTAATATGCGTCATTAAAAAAAAATGAAGTTGAAATGGAGGTTGGAAAGATTTGTTTTCTTTCCTTTTGCTAAGGGTAAACTCATCAGTTTCCCTGCATCTCCCCAAATGTCTTTTACTTTTACTATCCCTGTTAGAAGAGAGATGCATGTCTTGGCTTTAGGAATCTGATAATCTCTTCTAACCATATCTCATTATTTTATTTTATTTGGACAGAACATCAAGGCTTGTTTGTGACTCAGATAATTTACAGTCATGATCACTGCCTTTAATTTTGTGTAGGGGCAAAGCAGCTAAGGTTATCTGTGTGTTAATGAGCTTTGTCATTGTAGAGAGAAAAGTCTCCAGGGTGTCAGCAGTATACTTTTATACACTTCTCTTTTCTACCATGTCCCTAAAGATAAATACTGAACGAAGAAGTCTCAGCTATCGAGTAACTTAATCTGGCTATATAGTCCCATCTTCATTAACACAACTTGAGGGGAAAATGGCTTTGTGTGAAACTTGACTTTGTTGACAGCAATTCAGAAATGAAACTCTACACACATGAAATTTGTTGTCAAATTTGGGACATCTTAATGTCTTTTTGTTTTCTGTTTTTTGCTATCCTTGCATTACTTTGTTGTACAAAAACATATTTTGAGGCAACTCTGATCTACATTTACATTTATCGCTTGGTTGTTTATCACACTGCATATAATAATAATGATAATAATAACACATCAGATTTATATAGCGCTTTATCATAGACACTCAAAGACGCTTTACAAATGGATACATTATTCATTCACTCCAGACAGACAATGGTAGTGGTAGTGGCAAGCTACTGCTGTAGCCACAGCTGCCCTGGAGCAGGCTGATGGAAATGTGACTGCCAATCCATGCCAACGGCCTCTCCAGCCACCACCTAACATTTTTTTTATACATATTCATACTCAGTGTTATTGACACTGGAGGCAAGGTGGGTAAAGTGTCTGGCCCAGGGACACAACGGCAGGATATCTGGGGAGGATATCAGGGGAGGATATCAGTGGAATCCAAACGTCACACCCGGACAGTTTTGTGGTGGTTGCGGGGGATTTTAACCACACCAGCTTAAAGACTGTGCTCCCCAAGTTTAAACAATGTGTAGACTTTAAGACCAGAGGAGAGAATATGTTGGACTTAGTGTACACAAACACAGATGCATATAAAGCGTTACCCCGCCCCCATCTCGGCCGTTCTGATCACATGTCCGTGATGCTGGTTCCTGCCTACAAACCTTTATTGAAGCGCAGCAGGCCAGCAGTGAAACAAATCAGGATTTTGCCAGAGAGTGCAACCTCTGCACTGCAAGACTGTTTTCAGCACACAGACTGGAAGATCTTCAAAATAGCAGCCTCCCAGGAAGACAGGACAGATGTGGAGGAGTATGCTGATTCGGTCACCAGCTACATCGCGAAGTGCACAGAGGATGTCACTACAGTGAAGACCATCACTATGCGGGGTAATCATAAGCCCTGGATGACTGCAGAGGTGCGCTCGCTGCTTAAAGCCAGAGATGCAGCGTTCAGAGCGAAGGACAGGATTGCCCTCTGCTCAGCCAGGTCTGCGCTTTCAAAGGGAATTAAGGCGGCAAAGTGCGCCTATGCGGAGAAAATCCAGGGACACCTCTGCAGGGAGTTCGGACACTGACGGGCTTTAAGTCTAGGCAGGGGGTCGATGATGACGACGCTTCACTTCCAGACAGGCTTAACGACTTCTTTGCATGTTTTGAAGCATCAAACTCGACAATCAGAGGGAGGGCCGGCCCACTCCCACCATCGGTCGGACCAGCTTTTACCATTAACACAGCGGACACACGGAGGACCCTATCCAGAATCAACCCACGCAAAGTTGCAGGTCCAGACAACATTCCGGGACGTGTGCTCCGAGACTGCGCGAGCGAGTTGGCGGATGTCCTGACTGACATTTATAACATCTCCCTGAGTCAGGCCATCGTTCCCAGATGCTTCAATACCTCTATCATTGTACCGGTGGCAAAGAAACCAGTGGTGTCCTGTTTGAATGACTATCATCCTGTTGCACTCACACCAATTGTGATGAAGTGTTTTGAACGGCTTGTCAAACCACACATCACAGCCTGCCTCCCTGCATCACACGACCCGCTCCAGTTTGCATATCGTTCAAACCGCTCCACGGAGGATGCTATAGTCACCACCCTACACTCAGTCATCACCCACCTGGACCAGAAAGACACCTACGCCAGACTCCTGTACATTGATTTCAGTTCAGCATTCAACACCATTATTCCCCAGAGACTGATAGAGAAATTACTCCTTCTCGGTCTGAACACCGCCACATGTCTCTGGATCCTGGATTTCCTGACTGAGAGACCTCAGTCTGTCCGGGTTGGAAACAACATCTCCAACTCTGTCACGCTGAGTACCGGAACCCCTCAAGGCTGTGTACTCAGTCCACTGTTGTTTACACTTCTAACACATGACTGTGTATCCAAACACGAGGGGAACCAGATTATTAAGTTTGCAGATGACACCACGGTGGTGGGACTTATTCAGAGGGATGAGGAATCAATGTACAGGGAAGAAGTGAGAGACCTGGAGGGCTGGTGCAGGGAGAACAATCTGGTGCTCAACGTGGACAAAACAAAGGAGATGATTATCGACTTCCGGCGGTCACAGCCTGAGCACGTCCCCCTCAGCATCGGCGGCCGTTTAGTGGAGAGAGTAGAGAACATCAAGTTCCTCGGAGTGCAGATCTCGCAGGACCTGACCTGGAGCAAGAATTCCTTGGAGATCAGGAAGCGAGCTCAGCAGAGACTACACTTCTTGAGGAAACTCAAACAGGCCTCTCTCCCCATCTGCATCCTCAGGACCTTCTACAGAGGTGTGGTGGAGAGTGTTCTGACGTACTGCATTGCTACGTGATACTCCAGCTGCAGTATGTCAGACAAAAAAGCCCTGCAGAGGATAGTCAAGGGGGCGGAGAGGGTAATTGGAGTCTCCCTCCCCTCTGTCCAAGAACTTTTTCAGAACCGTTGTAGGAGCAGGGCACTGAACATTGTCAAGGACCGTTCTCACCCTCTGCATAAACACTTTGAACTTCTTCCATCTGGTAAACGATTCCGGAGCATCAGAGGCAGAACCACCAGACTGATCAACAGCTTCCTCCCACAAGCTGTCAGGATGCTGAACAGCTGACCCGGAATCTCACATACACACTACTGCACCTATGGACATTTTGTATATTATAGTTAGTTATTCTTTTTCCCCAAGTATGTCTCAGGGATGTGTGAATGGATGGGGGGGTGGGAGCTATGTGGGAGTGTGTCTTAATCATGCTGCTTCTTATATGGATGCCGAGAGAAATGCAATTTCATCTTGCCTGCACTACAGTTGTATGTACAGCAATATGACAATAAAGTTTGATTTGATTTGATTTGAGAGCGGGATTCAAACCGCCAACCATCTGGTTATTGGATGACCTGCTCTACCTCCTGAGCCAAATTGCCTCCCATATCAGTTGCCTTTCAGATGTAAATCTTAAGCTGAAAGCATATAGAAGCAAACATTTTCCTAAAATATACTCTACCCTGATATTAGATTATATTACAAATTTAAATGGCCTGATTCTTTGGATTTTTTTATAAACTTTTTTCATTATGAACAATGAGCAGAGCAGAGAGGATAATACTGTCATATAGCAGCAAGTACAGGAACATTAATTACAGATGTATCTCAGTGAATTAGATTATCACTGAAAAGTTAATTTATTTCATTCATTCATTCATTCATCTTCTTCTGCTTAATCCTTTTCGGGTCGCGAAGGGGCTGGAGCCTATCCCAGCATCTTTGGGTGAGAGGCAGGGTACACCCTGGACAGATTGCCAGTCCATCGCAGGGCCAACACAGAGACAGACAACCATTCACTCTCACAGTCATACCTAAGGACAATTTAGAATCCCCAGCTTGATGCCAATTAAGTGCTTGCTCACAGGGGATCGCCTGATTGCTGGGGTCTTTCTGCAACTGTGGGGGTTCCCCCCCTACAGTTGATAGTGCTATGAGATGACTGTTGTTGTGAAATGGCGCTATATAAATAAAGTTGAATTGAATTGAATTAACCTAACTTGCATGTTTTTGGCATGTGGGAGAAAACCGGAGAAATCCCGGAGTAAACCCACGCAGACACTGGGAGAACATGCAAACTCCGCACAGATCACTGTTGGTCGGGGGCTGAGATCGAACCCAAGATCCCCCGGCCAAGGGTGAGTTGCTGTGCTGCCGCAGTGCTAACCACTCCTCCACCGTGCCGCCCCTATTTATTTCAGTAATTCAAAAAGTTAAACTTGTATATTATATAGATTCTTTACACACGGTGATATATTCCAAGCATTTGTTTCCTTTAATTTTGATGATTATGGCTTACAGCTAAAGAAAACCCCAAATTCATCCATCCATCCATCTTCTACGGTTTTTCCGGAGGTCCAGGTCGCAGAGGCAGCAGTTCAAGCTGAGAAGCCCAGACTTCCCTCTCCCCAGCCACCTGCTCCAGCTCTTCAGAGAGGATGCCAAGGCATTCCCAGACCAGCTGGGAGACATAGTCTCTCCAGTGAGTCCTGGGTCTGCCCCGGGCTCTCCTCCCAGAAGGACATGCCCGAAACACCTCAAGTGGGAGGTGTCCAGGAGGCATCCTTATCAGATGCCCAAACCACTTCAACTGGTTCCTTTCAATGTGGAAAAGCAGCGGTTCTACTCTGAGCCTCTCCCGGATGACTGAGCTCCTCTCCCTATCTCTGAGGGTGATTCCAGCAATCCTATGAAGAAAGCTCATTTCAGCCACTTGTATCCGCGATCTCGTTCTTTTGGTCATTACCCAAAGCTCATGACCATAGGTGAGGGTAGGAACATAGATTGACTGGTAAATAAACAGCTTTGCCTTAGAGCTCAGCTCTCTCTTCACCAAAACAGACCGGTACAGCATCCGCATCACTGCAGAGGCTGCTCCGATCCATCTGTCAATCTCTCGCTCCATTCTCCCCTCACTCGTGATTAAGACCCCAAGATACTTAAACTCCTCCACTTGGGGCAGGACCTTGTCCCCAACCCGGAGAGGACAATCACCTTTATGATTAAACCTGGACTACCTGGTTTAATCATAGTTTTTTCCCAACAGCAGTACTTATTTTGAATGGATTCATAAAATACAGACTGCTGATGATATTTTAGGTTATTTTGTGGTTAATAACCTTGTGTACAAGATGGTCTTATTTTATTTACTGCTCAGTATGCTTTTATTATTGCTATGTATATATTTTGTTTTAATTATTTTTAGGTATTATTGCTTTAGGCATTATTTATTGTTGTAATTATGAGAATGTTAAATTCATGAATGAATTGTGAGTGTGATAGTTTGCTTTAGGGAGCAGCATCTTAATTTCGTTGTATTGTTTTTTTGGCAATGGAATGACAATAAAGGCACTTTGACTTTTTCCGGCTGAGGACCATGGACTCGAACTTGGAGGTGCTGATTCTCATCCCAGCCGCTTCACACTTAGTGGCAAACCGTCCCAGTAAGACCTGTAGGTCATTGCTGGATGAAGCCAGCAGGACAACATCATCTGCAAACAACAGAGATGAGATCCTGTGGTCACCAAGCATGACACCCTCCGTTCCCTGGCTGCGCATAGAAATCCTGTCCATAAAAATTATGAACAGGATCGGTGACAAAGGGCAGCCCTGGCAGAGTCCAACTCGCACTGGGAATGAGTCCGGCCGAGTGTTGGCAATACGAACCAAACTCACAACGGTCGTACAGAGACTGAATAACTCGTAACAACAAGCTCGATACCCCATACTCCCGAAGCACCCCCCGCAAAAAAACATGAGGGACATGGTCGAATGCTTTCTACAAGTCCACAACACACATGTAAACTGGTTGGGCAAACTTCCACGGACCCTTGAGAATTCTTGAGAGGGTAAAGAGCTGGTCTGATGTGCCACGGCCAGGACGAAATCCACATTACTCCTGAATCTGAGATTCGATCAACAGCCGGACTCTCCTCTCCAGTACCTTGGCATAGACCTTCCCAGGGAGGCTGAGGAGTGTGATCCCTCTAAAGTTGAAGCACACCCTCCGGTACCCTTTTTTGAAGAGAGGAACCACCACCCCGGTTTGCCATGCCAAAGGCACTGCCCCCAATCTCCACGCAGTGTTGCAGAGGCGTGTCAACCATGACAGCCCTACAACATTTGGGACCTTGAGGTACTTAGGGCGAATGTCATCCACCCCCGGGGCCCGGTGTCATGGCCGCCAATCACGGCACCTGTGTGCGCAGCTGCCAGTTATTGCCTGCGGCCTATTTATTCCCATCAGGGCCAGTGCTGGGCGCGGAGTCGTCTGATTCCTTTGGCGAATCATGCCACTATCTGCCTCTGTGCTTCCCTGCACCGAATTCTCCTGCCTTCTGCTTCCAAGTCCAGCAGAACGACGTCCGGGTCTGTTTACCCGGACCAACAACCAAGTAAGCTCTAAAGCTGCTAATCTGTCCATTTCCCCTGTGCACAGGCGGAGCCTGCCACGGCGGACCTCCTTCTCCCTCCAAGCGGCGGACTTATCCCTCTCCTGCTAGGTAACCCGCGGACACTGTCTCCCTGGCTGCAGCTTCGGTGCGACCTGAAGACTCGCCTACATCTGTTGACAGTAAGCCCAGTAACATCTGACGTGCTGCATAGGTGTACTGTTGCTAATGGCCCTTGTCTCTGTTTCAGGGTTTCCAGTCTGTACGGTGCTCTGCCGGCCCAGCGGGAATACACGGATTGCACACACTACATTACACCTCATAACCGCACTCACGCATCCACGCACTCACGTTAACAAATAAAGAACGTTAATTGTGTTAATCCTGAGTCGTGTCTGTCTGTTGGTCACCTGAACCATGTCAGTACGACTCCGCCAAAGTGACCTGGCAGACAGCGCACTCGTGTGCCGTATTAACCATCTCGAGGCTCAGGTAGACCAATTGGCGTATCAGCAACAAGTGATGCTAACCCAGCTAAATCGCATCACCGAAAGGTTAGATCATTTAACTAACCCACAGGGGTTTTCCACTGCACCCGCTAGCTCCTCAGCTCCCACTAGTTCTACCGCTAGCTCCACCACTAGCTCTTGGCCTAGCCCTCTCTCTATGGGTTCCGCTAGTCGGCTCACCCCGTCCCTACTCCCGCCAGGTTTAAAGGGGTTTTGGGAGAAGCCAGGGGGTTTCTCATGCAGTGTGAGATTGTGTTCCAATGGGTTCCTGGGGATTTTCCCACTGACCAGAGCCGCATCGGCTATATGATCAATCTGTTAGAGGGGCAGGCTCTAGCATGGGCTTATGCAATTATGGCTAGGGCTGATTATGCTTCCATGACATATGTTCAATTCACACAGGAATTCCAGGAAGTGTTTAGTCACTCGAACCGGGAGGATGTTCTTACCTCTTGCCTGTTAAATCTTCGGCAGGGGTCGAGGGCAGTCGCCGATTAACGCTGTTGACTTCCGGGTCGTAGCTACGGAGGTCGGGTGGGAAGACGCCTCCTTGAGTAGTATATTCCTGAGGAGTTTGAGCCCTAGTCTGCGGGATGAGCTGCCCCCCCTGGAGAAACCCTCCACACTGCATGGGTGTATCTCTCTGGCTATTAGCGTCGACAACTGTCTGAGGGAACGAGCGGCGGAACGTAAGACTTCTGGCCGTACGGAGAATAGGCCACGCCGAGCTCTCCAGCCCCCCCTACTGGCCCTTCCATCTACTGACCTCTCTGAGGGCCAAGAACCTATGATAGTGGGGGGGTCGAAACTTTCTGCTGAGGAGAGACAGCGCCACCGTGAGTTGGGGTTGTGTGTCTATTGCGGGAGCGAGGAGCATGACCTGAATTCTTGTCCCAGGCGGCCAAAAGGGGAAGTCTGTGCGTCAAAGTAGGGGGCCTCACGGACGTAAAAGATAGCAACCCCCTCACCCACTTTCTCATCCCTATTCGGTTTTGCTTTGGTCACAAAGAACACAATACACATGCACTCACTGACTCAGGGGCCGAGCAGAGCTTCATTTCTAGGAGTCTGGCAACCCGTCTGGGTCTACCTATGCAGCCGTTGAAAGCTCCCCTTAAAATTATTGCCCTGTCTAAGGCGGCGTTGGCTACTGTCACTCATCGGGTCGCTTCGGTGCCAGTCATCATTTTGGGCAATCATCAGGAGGAGCTAAATTTATTTGTCCTACTGGTGTTATTGTCCCTAGTCATTCTGGGCTACCCTTGGCTGCATCTGCACAACCCTACCATTGACTGGCGTTCGGGGAATAATGTGTCATGGAGCCCTTTTTGCCTGAGTGCCTGTCTGCAGTCCGCTGCATGCTCGCCTGCCACACCTTTGGATGTCCCCGCCTCTCCTCCCCTGGATCTGTGTAAAGTGCCTCCGGAGTACCATGACCTTGGGGCCGTCTTTAGTAAATCCCAAGCCCTTTCCGTCCCCTCTCACCGACCATATGATTGCGCTATTAATCTGCGGGCCGGCGCTCCTCTGCCATCTAGCAGACTTTACAACCTGTCTGCTCTGGAGCGCGCGGCCATGGATTCATATATTAAGGAGTCCCTCAGTTCAGGTATCATTAGACCTTCATCTTCGGTGGTGGGGGCGGGGTTTTTCTTCGTGGGGAAGAAGGACGGCTCCCTCAGGCCCTGCATCGACTTCAGAGAACTTAACAACATCACTATCAAGGATAAGTATACTCTCCCCCTCCTTAACTCTGCATTTGATTCCCTCCGGGGGGCTTGCTGCTTCACCAAATTAGATCTGCGCAATGCCTATCACCTGGTGCAGATATGTGAGGGGGATGAGTGTAAGACGGCCTTTAGGACCCCTAGTGGGCACTTTGAGTATCTGGTCATGCCGTTCGGGCTGACCCATGCTCCCGGCCGTCTTCCAACGTCTTATTAATGGTGTTTTAAGAGATTTTCTGGGCACTTTTGTGTTTGTCTACCTTGACGACATTTTAATCTTTTCCCAGTCCATGGAGGAGCATCGCGTGCACGTCAGGCGAGTCTTGCAGCGACTGCTGGAGAACAAACTACGTCAAGGCAGAGAAATGTGAGTTCCACGTCTCCAGGACCTCTTTCTTCGGCTTTATTATTGCCCCAAAGGAGATCATCCCGGACCCAGCAAAGGTGAAGGCGGTGGTGGACTGGCCCACCCCCGCATCGAGGAAACAGCTGCTGCAGTTTTTGGGCTTCACGAACTTCTACCGCTGGTTTATTAAGGACTACGGCCGCATCGCCCTCCCCCTCACCAGCTTGACCTCCACCAAGGTCCCCTTTCGCTGGACGGAAGAAGCGGATGCCGCGTTCTCAGAATTAAAGGGTAGATTTTCATCTTCGCCGATCGTGACGCAGGTGGATCCCACCCTTCAGTGCCTGGTGGAAGTGGACGCCTCGGATTCTGGGGTAGGGGCTGTGTTGTTCCAGCGCTCTCCGGCAGATGGTAAGATCCGCCCCTGCACCTATTTCTCTCGCCGCCTGTCCCCAGCGGAACAAAATTACGACATCGGGGATAGGGAGCTGTTGGCAGTGAAACTGGCCTTGGAGGAGTGGAGACATTGGTTGGAAGGAGCGTCGCAGCCATTCATTGTCTGGACCAACCACAAGAACCTGGAGTACCTTCGGACCGCCAAGAGGCTGAACGCCCGACAGGCCCGCTGGTCGCTGTTTTTTGGACGATTCAACTTTACCATCACCTACCGCCCTGGGTCCAAGAACACCAAGCCCGACGCCCTGTCCCGTCAGTTCGCCCCGGAGACAGCAGAGAAGGCCGAGCATCCCATCCTCCCTCCAGCATGTGTCGTGGGCGCCCTTGCTTGGGGTAGCCGGGATAAGGTTATTAGGGCGCAGTCTGACAATGGTGACCCGGGGGGGGGGGGTCCAGCGGGCAAATTATTTGTTCCCACAGCGGTCCGAGGGGAGGTCATCCAGTGGGGGCACACCTCTAAATTCGCCTGCCGTTCTGGTAGGGCGCGCACGGTGTCTCTCCTACAAAGGTCGTTTTGGTGGCCATCCCTCCAGAAGGACGTGGGGGAATACATCCGCGCCTGTCCGGAGTGTGCCACGGCGAAGACATCTTCATCGCCGCCGGCCAGGCTGCTCCACCCCCTCCCTATCCCGGGTAGACCATGGTCCCACGTGGCGTTGGATTTTGTCACGGGCCTCCCTACGTACAATAATTTCACCACCATCCTCACGCTGGTGGACAGATTTTTTAAGGCAGCTCATTTCATCCCTCTGCGGGGGTTACCGTCTGCCAAGGAGACAGCTGATCTGCTGGTTCAGCATGTTGTTTGGCTACATGGCATCCCTCAGGACATAGTGTCGGACCGAGGGCCCCAGTTCATCTCCAAAGTGTGGAAGGCCTTTTGCACCGCTTTGGGGGCTACGGCGAGCTTGTCCTCCGGCTATCACCCGCAATCCAATGGGCAATGTGAACGAGCCAACCAGGAGGTGGAAGCAGTGCTGCGGTGCATCACTGCCGCCAATCCTGCATCATGGAGCACACACCTCCCTTGGATCGAATACGCTCACAACACAGCGGTGTCCACTGCCACCAGAATGTCCCCCTTCGAGGTGTCATTGGGCTATAACCCCCCGCTGTTTCCCTTAGAGGAGGGGGAAATCGCCGTCCCATCAGTTCAGGCCCATCTAAGACGCTGTCGGCAGATTTGGAAGGCAGCTAGGAAGGCACTGCAACGGACGGCAGAGCGCAACACTGCGGTGGCAAATCGGCACAGGGTTCCGGGCCCGACTTAATCAGGTGGGTCAGCAGATATGGCTCTCTACCAAGAACATCAACCTGAAAGCAGAACGTAAGAAGACCGCCCAGCGGTTCATTGGCCCGTTCCCTATTTGTCGTATTATTAACCCAATGTCTGTGCGTTTAACTCCCCCCGCATCTGTCCAACCTTCCATGTCTCTCAGATTAAGCCTGTCTCCTCCAGCCCATTGTGTCCCCCTCCCAGGTCTCCACCTCCACCGAGGGTGATCGACGGCAACCCGGCGTGGCCCGTCACGTCCATCCTAGACATCCGCCGCCGGGGGCGTGGCTTGCAGTATCTGGTGGACTGGGAGGGCTACGGGCCGGAGTGGAGGTCCTGGGTGCGTCCCGCCCTCATGCTCGACAAGCAACTCATCAGGGACTTCCATCGGACGCACCCGGGCAGTTTGGAACGCACACTGAGAGGCGTGCCATGGGGGGGAGTACTGTCATGGCCGCCAATCACGGCACCTGTGTGCGCACCTGCCGGTTATTGCCTGCGGCCTATTTATTCCCATCAGGACCAGTGCTGGGCATGGAGTCGTCTGATTCCTTTGGTGAATCACGCCACTATCTGCCTCTGTGCTTCCCTGCACCGAATTCTCCTGCCTTCGGCTTCCAAGCCAAGTAGAACGACGTCCAGGTCTATTTACCCGGACCAACAACCAAGTAAGCTCTAAAGCTGCTAATCTGTCCATTTCCCCTGTGCAAAGGCGGAGCCCGCCACGGCGGACCTCCTTCTCCCTCCAGGCGGCGGACTTATCCCTCTCCTGCTAGGTAACCTGCGGACACTGTCTCCTTGGCTGCAGCTTCGGTGCGACCTGAAGACTCGTCTGCATCTGTTGACAGTAAGCCCAGTAACATCTGATGTGCTGCATAGGTGTACTGTTGCTAATGGCCCTTGTCTCTGTTTCAGGGTTTCCAGTCTGTACGGTGCTCTGCCGGCCCAGCGGGAATACACGGATTGCACACACTACATTACACCCCATAACCGCACTCACGCATCCACACACTCACGTTAACAAATAAAGAACGTTAATTGTGTTAATCCTGAGTCGTGTCTGTCTGTTGGTCACCTGAACCATGTCACCCGGCCACCAAAGAGATTTTTAATCACCTTGGTGACCTCAGTCCCTGTGATAGGCGAGTCGTCCCCCTTGTCCACAAGCCCTGCTTCCTCTGTGGAAGGCGTATCAGTGGGATTGAGGAGATCCTAGAAGTATTCCTTCCACCGCCCGACAATATCCCCAGTCGAAGTCAGCAGTGCCTCCTCCGCACCATACATAGTGTGGACAGGGAGCTGTTTCCCCCTCCTGAGCCACCGGACAGTTTGCCAGAATCTCTTCGAGGCCGACCGGAAGTCTTGTTCCATGGCCTCACCGAACTCCTCCCATACCCGAGTTTTTGCTTCAGCAACCACCCGAGCTGCACTCCACTTGGCCTACCGGAACACCTCAGCTGCTTCGGGAGTCCCACAAGCCAACCAAGCTTGATAGGACTCCTTCTTCAGCTTAATGGCCCCCCTCTCCACTGGTGTCCACCGCTTGGTTTGGGGGTTGCCACCACGAGATGCCTTGACGACCTTGCGGCCGCAGCTCTGGGCAGCCACTTCAACAATGGAGGTGGAGAACATGGCCCATTCAGACTCCATGTCTCCAAACTCCCTTGGAAAGTGGTTGAAGTTCTTCCGGAGGTGGGAGCTGAAGACTTCCCAGACAGGGGCCTCAGCCAGACATTCCCAGCACACCCTCACTATATTTGGGTCTACCAGATCTGAATGGCATCCTCCCCTGCCATCAGATCCACCTCACCACCAGGTGGTGATCAGTTGACAGCTCTGCACCTCTCTTTACCTGTGTGTCCAAGACATACGGTCACAGGTCTGATGACACGATAACAAAGTCGATCATGGACCTGCGACCTAGGGTGTCCTGGTGCCTGGTGCACATATGGACACCCCTTATGCTTGAGCATGGTGTTCGTTGTATACAAACTGTGGTGAACACAGAAGTCCAAAAGCTGAACACCACTCGGGTTCAGATCGGGCAGGCCGTTCCTCCCAATCACCCCCCTCCAGGTTTCACTGCCATTGCCCATGTGCACATTGAAGTCCCCCAGTAGGACAATGGCGTCTCCAAGAGGAGCACTCTCCAGCACCCCAGTCGTCATCATCATCATAGCAGTCTGTCGGGGGCGACAATGACTGTTTCATTTAGGTCTGATCAGATTCCTCCACGCAGCTCTGTAATTTGCCTTCTGCTGCAAGGAACTCCTGACCTTGTTAACCCGGGCAACGTCCTAGCCGATATGAGTTGCTCTCTGACTGACCATTTCATGAAACTGCTTGCAAAGTATTTGAGTACCGCTAGCTTTTGCTGGACTAGTGACACATTCTTGGCAGATAGAGGTATTATCAGTGGCAAGGACAGGCCAAGACAAACCGACTCCAGAATCTGTTGCAGTGACTGACCAGATGATAGGTTTGTTTATCTCTGCTCTTTGTGTAGTGCATGTCATGATGCACAATCTAAAGCAATGGAAAATGCACAACAGAGCCGAAGAGGAGAGTATAGGCAGGGTGGAGTGGGTGGAGATGAGTGTCAGGGGTGATTTGTGACAGACAAGAGACTCCAAAAAGGGTGTGTACTCTGAACCATCATTTGGTGCATTGGCACAAATGATGGTCAGGACCCATTTCCCAACCTGAAGGCGCAGGGAAACAACCCTTTCGTTCACCGGGGAAAACTCCAATATAGAGGCAGCAAGGTGGGGGGGGGGGGGATACAAGAATACCCACCCCTGCTCGTCGCCTCTCGCCCGGGGCAACTCCAGAGTAGGCCAAGCTCCAGCCCCTCTCCAGGAGACTGGTTCCGGAACCGGAGCTGTGTGTTGAGGAGCTGTGTGTTCAGTATGCCCCGCATGGTATGGGGTTACCAGGGCCCCACCCTGGAGCCAGGCCTGGGCGAGGGGCTTGATAACTAGTGTCTGGTGGCCGGGTTTCCGCCCACGGGAGCCGGCCGGGCTCAGCCCGAAGGAGCTACATGGGTCCGCCCTCCAGTGGGCTCACTACCTACAGGAGTGACCATGGGGGTCTGGTGCTATGTGGATCAGGTGGCGGTCAAAGGCAGAGACCTTGCCGGTCTGATCCCAAGCTTCCTAAACTGACCCTAAATTCAGTTTCTCAGAAAATTAGAATATTATCAAACCAATAAGAAAAAAAAAATAGAAATGTTGGCCTACTGAAAACTATGTCCATGTTCACACTGAATACTTAGGTGGGGCTCATTTTGCATGAATTACGAGGGGGGGCTGAAAAGTTGATAGGCTGACTAAGAAGGAGTTGTGTCTTTGAGGATCAAGAAGAGCGCTTCTATACCACAGGGAACCAAGTGCTGCAACACCAATGGAAGAAGTGTTTGGACCAAAGGGAGACTATGTAGGAGTATGTACTATGTAGGACGATGTAGGAGACTATGTATGTATATAGGGCAATACAGAAAAACTTTTAAAATCTTCCAGATACAAATCACAAAATGCAGTCAGCTCTTTTAAAGAAGACTTGCTGAAGCAAGACTGGACAAAAGTCTATGTATCAGATGTAAATGAAGCCTATGACACATTTATAAACATTGTAACCACTCTTTATGAAAAAAATTGTCCATTAGTAAAGAAAAAGCTTAAACATAAATTTGTCGATAAGCCATGGTTAACCAAAGGATTACAAAAGGCATGTAAAAAGAAAAAATCATTATATAAAGCTTTTCTAAAGAAAAGGACAAAAGAAGTAGAGCAGCGGTATAAAACATACAACAACAAGTTAACATATATAAGGAGATGTAGTAAAAGAGACTATTACAGTAAAGAACTGGAGAAAAAACAGAGACAATATTAAAAATACATGGACAATACTTAACAATATTCTTGGAAATAAAAACAGAAATACAAGCTACCCAACCAATTTTTCAAAAAATAATAAAATGACAGAGTGTAAATGCAGTTTCACCTGCAGATGAATTTAATAACTTTTTTGTTAACATTGGTCCTAATTTGGCTTGAGAAATACCCATTACTGCACCTACGGGTGATACAATAAGCAAAAACACTGCTATAAAAGACTCCATTTTCATAAAGAACACAAACGAGAGAGAGGTCATTGAAATTGTTAAATCGTTTAAAAGTAAAACATCTACGGACTGTAGTCAAAACTATTATTGAATGCTTAGTAAAGCCACTGACGTACTGTATATTTGTAACCTGTCTCTCCAAACAGGTATATTTCCCAATGCAATGAAAATAGCTAAAGTAATTCCGATATACAAGACGGGTGACAGAGGGGAACTTTCAAACTATAGACCAATTTCACTATTGCCGCAATTTTCCAAGATACTTGAAAAAATATTCTGTGAGAGAATTGACAACTTCATAATGAAGAATAATTTATTGTGTGAGCAGCAATATGGGTTCAGACACAAGAGGACAACTGCATTTGCTCTAATGGAATTTATAGAAAAAATATCAACTGCCGTTGAAAATAAAGAGTACTCGGGGTATTCCTGGATCTTAAAAAAGCATTTGATACAGTGGATCATAATTTATTATTAAAGAAACTACAAAATTGTGGTATTAGGGGGGTAGCACTGTCCTGGTTATGTAGTTACTTAAAGAATAGATATCAGTATGTATGTGTTGGTAACAAAATCTCAGTTACTGAAGGTTACTTGTGGAGTCCCACAGGGTTCAGTTTTGGGGCCACTGTTATTCAATATGTATATAAGTGATATAATTCAATTCAATTCAACTTTATTTATATAGCGCCATTTCACAACAACAGTCATCTCATAGCACTATCAACTGTAGGGGGAACCCCCACAGTTGCAGAAAGACCCCAGCAATCAGGCGATCCCCTGTGAGCAAGCACTTGGCGATGGTGGAGAGGAAAAACTCCCTTTTAACAGGAAGAAACCTCCAGCAGAACCAGGCTCAGGGAGGGGCAGTCATCTGCTGCGACTGGCTGGGGGGTGAGGGGATAGAGAAGATAAAAAGAACAGACAAGAGAGCAAACAGCACGATGGGGACTCAATCTATGGGAGAGAACAAACAAATGTTAATGACCAGCAAAAAAAATATTTCATTGAGAGTGAGGAAAGGAGTGAGGCCCAGTGCATTACTGGAGGTCCCCCGGCTGACTAAAGCTATTAGCAGCATAACTAAGGGAGGGTTCAGAAACACATGATCCCTCCCTAATTGTAGGCTATATCAAAAAGGTAGGTTTTAGCCCTATTCTTAAAAACAGAGATCGAGTCTGACTCCCGAATCCAGATTGGCAGCTGGTTCCACAGGAGAGGAGCTTGATAACTGAAGGCTCTGCCTCCCATTGTACTTTTGGAGATTCTAGGTATTACAAGTAATCCTGCATTTTGGGAGCATAGTGCTCTGTTAGGATAATACGGTAGTATCAGATCTTTTAAATAAAAAGGAGCCTGATCACTTCCGGTTATGGCTGCCACGTAGGACGGACGTGTCTCGCTCTGCTCTGCTCCTGGAGAAAAAAAATCGGCAAATAACTCTCTCATTTGGGACAGAACGTATCTCAGCATTTGGGCGAGGATATGTCGGCGAAGCCTAAGGCTGGAAAACCAGGAAAAGGAAAAAGCGAGCCGCCGAAACAGTCCAAATTAACGGACTTTCAGGTCTGTGACGCAGCAAACAAAACTCCATATATGGCGGAGGAGGCTGGCAACGGTGCGATGTCTGCGCGGGGAGGCGCAGATGCGCTGATGGCTGCCATGAGTTCAACAAGAGCGGACTTTTCCTCTAGATTTGATGGGATTATGACAGCGTTGGAAGGAATAAGAAAGGAATTGGGTGACTGTGTAGAACGAACGGCGCAGATGGAGCTCCGTCTCGCTAGTGCTGAAGATGACGTCACCCGTCTTCAATTAAAGGTGCGCACTTTGGAAAAAAAAATAAATCTCTGGAAGATAATATTTTGGATTTGGAATCTCGGTCGAGACAGAATAATTTGAGGCTGGTGGGTCTTCCAGAGGAATCAGAAGGTCGGGACGTATGTTCCTTTCTGGAAAAGTGGATTCCGGAGGTGCTGGGCAGCGAGGAGTTGCAATCAGCAGTGGTTCTGGAAAAAGCACATCGTATTGGCCCACGGAGAGATAAGGGACCGCCGAGGACCTTAATTATGAAGTTTCTTAGCAACAGAGACAGGATGAAGATCTTCAACGCTGCACGTGCTAAAGGAGAGATTAAACACCAGGACCAGCAGGTGCGGTTCTACCCAGATTTGGCCACAGGAATCCAGCAATTGAGGAAGCAGTTTGATCCCGTACGTAAGGAGCTGCGCAACCTTGGGATTCGTCATGGTGTAATCTATCCTGCGAGACTGCTGACCACGTATGAGGGCAGAACCCACATCTTCAAGACCCCAGAGGAGGCGCAGGAGTTCATCAAGAAGATCAAAGAAGAAGAAGAGACTGGTGGGAGCTAAGCATTAACAAAATATAAGGTAGAATAATTAAGCATTTGCACAGGCATCTGACTGACTTGAAGTAAATAGTAAGTTTACAAAATATAGATTGTATTATATATTAAAAAAACAAAACAAAAACAAAACAAACAAAAAAAAAACTATGATGTACAAAGTTGTTAAAAATTTTGGAGTTAAGTTGGAAAACTACAGAGGAGAGTTAATGTTACGTCATTAAAAGCAGTAGAGTTAGGGTGATTGGGAGGATGAAGAAGGAGTGGCTTAGGCTGTTCCCCGTGGGTGTGGAACGGTCGATGGCTATATCGGGAGACAGAATTTTTCTTTTGATTTTGGGGGGTTTGCCACAAGTGTGGGAAGGGGAAATTTGTTTGTGTGTAGTTTGTAGGATGAATGTTCAACCACTCATGTTTTTGCTTCTCTGTATGAGCATGTTTACACTGCAAGGTAATCCCAAACTCTCTATTGATCATGGACCAAAGTGTTAATCTTAATTTAACTTCATGGAATTGCAGAGGTCTACAAAATTTAAAAAAACTTAAACAAGTTATGAATAAAATAAAGGACATGGGTTCAAGAATTGTGTTTTTACAAGAAACTCATCTGATAGAGGAGGATGTTAAAAGAATTAGGAGTAGATGGCAGGGAAGTGTATTCACCTCTTCATTTTCATCCCGAGCCAGGGGAGTTATGACTCTCATACATAAATCAGTTCCTTTTCAAGTGAAAAATGTAATTGGAGACAAATTTGGAAGATATGTAATCATTCAAGGTTCTTTGCTATTAGAAAATATAAATCTTGTGAACTTATATGGTCCCAATATAGATGATCAGAAGTTCTTTGCTAATTTATTTCTCATCTTATCACTTACAGGGCAACATATAATAGCAGGGGATTTTAATTGTACATTGAATCCAGGTGTGGATAGATCAACAGGACTGGATTGTACGCACATTGGATGTAGGATGACTATTAATCATTTTATGAAAGAATTGAGATTGTTAGATATATGGAGAGAAATGAAACCACAAGTTAAAGCCTATTCTTGTTATTCCAGTACCTACAAGACATTCTCACGTATTGATTATTTTTTGATTTCCACAGAATTAAGGTCCAAGATTCAAAACTGCTTTTATGATAACATTGTGATCTCTGATCATGCACCCTGTTGTCTAATATATGTAGATAAAAAATTGACAAAGGAATCAGGCAGATGGCAATTTCAGCATAAATGGCTTCAGGATGAGGAATTTGTCAAGTATATAGAAAAACAGATAGACGAGTTCTTTGACATCAATACTACACAAACATCAGCATGTGTAAAGTGGGAGGCTTTCAAAGCTTTTATTAGGGGACATATTATTAGTTATACAGGATCAAAATCTAAGAAGACTCGAGAGGAGAGAGCTAAATTGGAACATAAAATAAAAAGTCTTCAGGAAAAAGTGTATGCAGGAAGAGATCCAAGGTTGGAGAATGAATTACTGATTTTGAGAGCTGAATACGACAAAAAATCAGCGAATAGAGCTGCCTCGAGTCTTCTAAGATTGAAACAATCTTTTTATGAACAAGGTGAAAAATCAGGAAAATTATTAGCATGGCAGATTAAACAATTGGAAATTAAAACACCAATAACCAGTATTATAAGTAACGGACAGGTAGTTATAGATCCTTTAGAAATTAATAGAGCCTTTAGAGATTACTATGAAAAATTATATGATACCAAAAATGAACCTGATTTAACAAAACTAAATGGGTTTTTGAACAAACTATCTATACCGTGTATTCCAAATGAAAACAGGGAGATATTGGAGTCTAAAATTAGTCAAGAAGAAGTTGGGCTAGCCATTGATAATATGAAATCAGGAAAAAGTGCAGGACCAGATGGTCTTCCAGTTGACCTTTATAAAAAATTTAAGAATAAATTAATAAAACCTTTTTTGGAAATGGTTTTAGAAGCATTTCAAAATAATAATTTACCATCATACATAAATAATGCCTTAATTATACTGCTGCCAAAACCAGGTAAGCCCTCTAATAAATGTGAAAATATGAGACCAATAAGCCTATTAAACGCCGACCTTAAGATAATCTGTAAAATTTTAGCAAGACGAATACAAGAAATTTTACCAAATATTATTAATCGAGATCAGAATGGCTTTATAAAGGGTAGACAAGGCTTCCATAATGTAAGAAGACTATTTAATATTATTTATTTTAATAAAGAAGCACCGGATACAGCTCTCCTATCATTGGACGCCGAAAAGGCCTTTGATAGAGTTGAATGGCCCTTTCTTTTTGAAGTCCTACAAAGGTTTGGACTTGGAAATAATTTCATAAAATGGGTTCAAATAATATACAATAATGCTACAGCAGAAATCCTAACAAATAACAATATTTCAAAACCAATAAAAATCAATAGAGGATGTCGACAAGGCTGTCCACTTTCACCTTTACTGTTTACTATGGCAATTGAACCTTTAGCGATAGCGATACGTTTACATTCACAAATATATGGAATTAAAGTTGGACCAACAGAACATAAAATCTCCCTGTACGCCGATGATATAATTTTGTTTATGTCGAATCTAAAAAAATCAATTCCAACCTTGTTGAATTTAATAAAGAATTTTGGGGAAATATCAGGATATAAAATAAATAAAACTAAATCTTCAATATTAATGCTAAATGAGACCCAGAGAAATTACCCAGCCCCTGAGGTAAATCAATTCAATGTTGTAAATCAGTTTAAATATTTAGGAATCCAAATTATGCCTAAGCTAGAATCAGTCGCCAGTGTCAACTATGAAGCCTTAATGTCAGATATCAATGAGTTAACTCAGAGATGGATGTCACTACCAATGTCGATGATCGGGAGAATCAATATACTTAAAAGTAATATTTTACCTAAAATACTTTATTTATTTCAATACATTCCCTTATCACCACCTTTAGATCTATTCTCAAGAATAAAAAAAAAGTTAGTGGAATTTATATGGAACAACAGGAGGGCTAGATTACGTTTGTCTTTATTATATTTACCATTTGATCGTGGAGGTCTGAAATGTCCAAATTTTATGTTGTATTATTGGTCGGCACAACTGAGGTCTATGACATATTATTTTTCATCAAATGATCTCCCTCACTGGACTGAAATGGAATCATACAATTTACCTTTACCTCTTCCCATATTCATATACTCAGATTCGGCTAAAAAATTACAAAAACAAGTTAAAAATCCATTTGTAAAGCATATGATCAAAATATGGTGTGAAGCTAAAAACTATTTAAAAGAACCACAGTTATTGTCACAATTTAGTCCAATATGGGGTAATCAATATTTTAAACCAGGGAGAGCGGACGCTGTATTTAAAGTATGGAATTTAAAAGGGATACAAAAGATTCAGGATTTATATTTGCCATGTGCAGACAACATAATGTCTTTTGAAGAGCTGAGGATCAAATTTAATCTCAATAGAACACATTTTTTTAAATATCTTCAACTTAGAAACTTTATTCGATCAAATCAAAATAAAGCTCTCACTCGACCTATTTATTCATCCTTGGAAAAAATGATGATGAAAGATAGTAAAAGAAAGGGTATTATTTCAGAGTTTTATAACTCATTGACACTATCTTCAAGTGAAAATTCACTGAAAAGATTAAACTACTGGAAAGAAGATCTGCAAATTGAAATTTCAGAGGAACAATGGGAATTGGCTTGTACAGAAGCTCAAACCAAATCAATAAATGCACGCCTTAAATTGATACATTTCAAATGGTTAATGCGGATGTATGTTACACCGGAGGAGTTAAATAGATACAACAAAAATATACCAGATACATGCACAAAATGCATGGAAAGTAAAGGAACCCTATTTCATTGTTTATGGGAATGTAGATTAATAAGAATGTTTTGGGAAGAGGTGAGGGTAACAATTGAAAAAATAATCTCAAAACAAATCATATTGAATCCTAAACTGTTTTTGTTGGGTCTGTACCCAGAAAAGCATAATTTTAATAAAAGTGAAAGAACATTCATAGACCTCAGTTTGCTTAATGCCAAAAAATGTATTGCACTATTATGGAAAAAGACTCATAGACCAGATGTGACTCAGTGGTTAAGACAGATGTTAACAAACCTTCCATTAGAAAGAATAACATATATACTGAAATCAAAGGAAATTGTGTTTGAGAATATATGGAGACCTTTTATTGATTATGTAAAAAATTTAAACATAACTCTTGAAGAAGAAGGTGAATGATGTGTGTGGACCTTGTAAATTCCAAACTGGTGAACATAATATGTATACTTATGTATTGGATTGTCTAGACTAAACAGAGGAGCATTGTTGAAGACTTGATTTTGTTGGTGGTTGTTGGTGTTTTTAGTGCATTTTTTTTTTTTTGTAGTACTTTAGTGTTAGTGTTTGATTGTTTGTATCATGTTTGTTAAAAAAAAAAAAAAAGGTTCAATAAAGATATTGTGGAAAAAAAAAAAAGGAGCCTGATTGTTTAGAGCTTTGTAAGTAAGAAGAAGGATTTTAAACTTAATTCTAAACTCTATGGGAAGCCAATGAAGGGAGGCCAGAACCGGAGAGACATGATCTTTCTTTCTAGTACCTGTTAAAACTCTTGCTGCAGCATTTTGGATCAGCTGAAGACTTTTTAAAGATGTTTTAGGACAGCCTGATAATAAAGAATTACAATAATCTAATCTCGAGCTAACAAAAGCGTGGATCAGTTTTTCAGCATCACTCTGAGACAAGATGCTCCTAATCTTGGCAATATTACGCAAATGATAGAAGGCAGTCTTAGAAACAAATTTAATATGTGAATTGAAGGACAGATCTTGATCAAAAATAATTCCAAGGTTCCTCACAGAGCTATTAAGAGAAAGAGTAACTGCATCCAAACTGAAAGTTTGATTTGGAAAGGTATTTCTGAGGTTTTTTGGACCAACAAGAATGACTTCAGTCTTATCTGAATTTAATAGCGGGAAATTACAAGTCATCCAAGCTTTGATTTCCTTAAGACAGGCTTCTAACTTGGCTAATTGATTACTATCATCTGGCTTCATTGACAGGTGTAATTGTGTGTCATCTGCATAACAATGAAAATGTATACAGTGCTTTCTAATAATGTTGCCTAACGGAAGCATATATAAACTAAAAAGAGTAGGGCCTAGCACAAATCCCTGTGGAACTCCATGACTAAGCTTTGAGATGAAAGAAAACTCATTATTTACATGAACAAACTGGAACCTATCAGATAAATAAGATCTAAACCACTGCAACGAAGTTCCATTAAGTCCAACATAGTGTTCTAATCTATCAAGTAGAATATTATGATCGATAGTATCAAAAGCTGCACTAAGGTCTAAAAGGACAAGTACAGAAACCAGTCCATTATCAGATGCGATGAGGAGGTCGTTAGTGACCTTTGCTAAGGCTGTTTCAGTACTATGATGGATTCTAAACCCAGATTGAAACTCTTCAAGTAAACCATTTCCCTGCAGGTGGTCAAATAATTGCGTAGCAACAACTCTTTCTAAGATTTTGAAATGAAAGGGAGATTAGAGACTGGTCTATAGTTAGCTAAAGCTCCTGGATCTAGCGTTGGCTTTTTGAGTAAGGGTTTAATTACAGCCGTTTTAAAAGCCTGCGGTACATGGCCTAAAGTTAATGAAGAATTGATTATATGAAGAATAAAGCTACCAATAAGTGGGAAGACTTCTTTAAATAACCTGGTAGGAATAGGGTCTAAAAGACAAGTTGAAGGCTTGGATGAGGAAACTATTTTGTCTAACTCACAAAGGTCGATTGGAGTAAACTCATCAAGACAGACATCAATTGAAGGAGTTGTAGTAGTTACAGTATTTTAAGTTAACTGTGGGAAGAATCTGCTTGATTTTATCTCTGATGGATGAAATTTTATTATTGAAAAAGTTCATAAAGTCCTGACTAGTAAGCTCTAAGGGAATGCTAGGATTGACAGAGTCCTGACTCTTTGTCAACCTGGCTACAGTGCTGAAAAGAAACCCGGGATTATTCTTGTTCTCTTCTATTAATGCAGAGTAATAACTTGTTCTAGCTTTTCTAAGAGATTTTTTATAAATTAAAAGATGATTTCTCCAAGCTAAATAGATTTCATCTAAATTAGTGGAGCGCCATTTTCTTTCTAATTGACGAGTCTTCTGTTTTAAGCTACGAGTTTCTGTGTTGAACCAAGGAGTTAGAAATCTCTGATTAGACTTTTTCTTTTTTAAGGGGGCCACCAAGTCTAGAGTCTGATGCAGAGAAGCTGTAACACTATCCACCATGTTATCAATTACAGAAGGAGCAAGCTGTCTATAGCTTATTTCCGTTGTGTTGACACATGGCATAGAGGAAACAATCTGCATAAATTTGGTAACAGCATCATCTGAGAGGCATCTACTGTAATAATATTTTTCTTTAGGAGCCAAATACTCAGAAATAGTAAAATCAAAGGTTAACAGAAAATGGTCTGACAGTACAGGGTTATGAGGAGACACTACCAAGATTTTCTATTTCTATGCCATATGTCAGAACAAGGTCCATGTATGGTGGAGGTAATGAGTAGAATTTCCTACTTTCTGAGAAAACCCAATCAAATCTAATATTGAATTAAATGCCACATTAAGGCAGTTACTATCTACATCCACATGTATATTAAAGTCCCCTACTATAATTATTCTATCAGATTTCAGCACTAAATCACCTAAGAAATCAGCAAATTCGGTTAAGAATTCTGAGTAGGTTGATGGGGGACGATAAACTATGGCAAATAAAATTGGGTTTAACCTAAAATTGCTAAAGTGCCCAATACTGAGGACCAGGCCCTCAAAGGAATTATAACATGTTTTTTGCTTTACATTAACTAGTAATTTGGAATGGTAAATTGTTGCTACTCCTCCTCCACGACCAGAACTTCTGGGATTTTGACAGTTTAAATAACCAGAGGGAGTTGATTCATTTAAACCAACATAATCCTCTTGCCCTAACCAAGTCTCTGTAAGGGAAGTTAAATCAATCTGATGATCAATTAACAGATCATGGACTAACAGAGACTTGGGAGTTAGAGACCTAATATTTAATAAACCACATTTAATTTTTCAATTATGAGGAGGAACAGAGGCCAAATCATTCAATTTAGAGGCTTTATGTTTAATTTGAGTTTTACCAATATTTTGCTTAATCACTTTGGGATGCTTATATATTATATTTTTATTTACTTTGGAGGGAGCAGACAATGATTCTCTGATGGGGAAGACAAGGGCTAAGCTGAGGGGTGGCGGATGAAGAGGAGCTGCAGAGAGGCGTGTAAGACTGCGACTCTGCTTCCTGGTCCCAACTCTGAGTAGTCAGGGTTTTGGAAATTTGGATAAAAAAGATGCCAGATTGTTAGATAAATGAGAAGCACCATCCAAAGTGGGATGAATGCTGTCTCGTCTCATAAGACCAGGTTTTCCCCAAAAAGAGCTCCAATTGTCAATGTAGCCCACGTTATTTGCAGGACACCACACAGACAGCCAGCGGTTCAAGGATGACGAGCGGCTAAACATGTCGTCACTGGTCAGATTGGGGAGGGGCCCAGAGAATACTACAGTGGCAGACATCGTTTTTGCAAAGTCACTCACCGATTCTACATTAAGTTTCGTGACTTCCGACTACCGGAGACGGATGTCATTAATGCCAGCGTGAATAACAATTGTGGAGTATTTACAGTTACTTTTAGCCAGCATTTTCAAATTTGACTCGATGTTGCCTGCTCTGGCCCCAGGAATGCATTTGACTATGGCCGCTGGAGTTTCTAGGTTCACGTTTCTGACTACAGAGTCGCCAATGATCAGAATTTTTTCCTCAGCGGGTGTGTCGCTGAGTGGGGAAAAACGATTAGAAACGTGAACAGGTTGGTGGTGTACCGGGGCTTTGCGACTAGGCTTCCTTCTCACCGTCACCCACCCAGTCTCCTCGCTGCTGAGGAGAGCCGGAGGACCGCTAACAGGGGGGCCTAAGCTAGCTAGCTCCGCTGTAGCTAAGGGGCGTCCATCAAGAGTAACTGGCGCAGACGGTGTTTCAATGCAGCGGAGCCGGGATTCCAAATCAGACAACCTCGCCTCGAGCGCCTCAAAAAGACAACATTTATTACATTTACCGTTATCACTAAAAGAGGCAGAGGTGTAGCTAAACATCTGACAGAGAGAGCACACCAGAAGAGGAGAGGAAGGAGAGCTAGTAGCCATCGCTAGTGGCTAACCCAAAGCTCAGGAGAGTGAGGAGAGCAAAGCACACAGACAGACAGCAAAACAGGAAGTGACGATACGTTACCACAAGGAAGTGACGATCAATAGTGACGATTATATGTAAAGTTTTGGAAAAAAATGGATTTAATGTTGTTTGCCGATGACACTAATCTATTATGCAGTAGAAGCAATTTGGAACAACTTTTGGATACGCTCGGAAAGGAATTAGGAAAGCTTAAACTGTGGTTTGATTCAAACAAATTAACGCTCAATTTAAGTAAGACAAAATTTATAGTTTTTAACAATCATCACTACAACTTAGTATCTAAACTCAGTGTAAATGGTGTAGAGACTGTCAAAGACTATCCCAACATTATGCCCGTTTTGACTCCTCGTCAGCTGTGTCCATCTCCCCCCCTCCCCCCAGCGCCACTGCCTCCACGGTCCCCACTTCATCAAAGGCGCCCCCCCCTCCTCCCCCCTGCCCTTACCATCAGTGAGCAGGACGTGCACAGACAGTTCTCCAGACTGAACCCGCGCAAGGCCCCCGGTCCAGACGGCGTGTCTCCCTCCACCCTGAGACACTGTGCGGAAGAGCTGACTCCTGTCTTCACAGACATTTTTAACACCTCCCGGAAGTTATGCCACGTGCCGACCTGCCTCAAAACCTCTACCATCATCCCTGTCCCCAAGAAGCCACGGATCACTGGACTTAACGACTACAGACCTGTAGCGCTCACCTCTGTAGTCATGAAGTCCTTTGAGCGCCTGGTCCTGCCCCACCTCAAGTCCATCACCACTCCCCTCCTGGACCTGCTGCAGTTTGCCTACAGAGCCAACAGGTCTGTGGACGACGCAGTCAACCTGGCCCTCCACTCCATCCTGCAGCACCTGGACTCCCCAGGAACCTACGCCAGGATCCTGTTTGTGGACTTCAGCTCCGCATTCAACACCATCCGCCCCGCTCTGCTCCAGGACAAGCTGTCCCTGCTCAACGTGCCTGACTCCCTCTGCAGGTGGATCACCGACTTCCTGACGGACCGGAGGCAGCATGTGCGGCTGGGAAAGTCTGTCTCAGACTCTGTTAGCATCAGCACCGGATCACCCCAGGGCTGTGTACTTTCCCCCCTACTCTTCTCCCTATACACCAACTCCTGCACCTCCAGCCACCAGTCTGTCAAGCTGATCAAGTTTGCGGACGACACCACCCTCATCGGGCTCATCTCCAACGGCGACGAGTCCGTCTACAGGAGAGAGGTGGCCCAGCTGGCGTCCTGGTGCAGCCACAATAACCTGCAGCTGAACGCTCTGAAGACAGTGGAGATGATTGTGGACTTCAGGAAAGTCACAACCCCTCTGCCCCCCCTTACCCTCACAGACTCTCCCATCACCACTGCAGATTCCTTCCGCTTCCTGGGCACCACCATCACCCGTGACCTCAAGTGGGAGCCGACCATCAGCTCCCTCATCAAAAAGGCCCAGCAGAGGATGTTCTTCCTGCGGCAGCTGAGGAAGCTCAAGCTACCCACCAAGATGTTGGTGCAGTTCTACACGGCCATCATCGAGTCCATCCTCACCACCTCCATAACCGTGTGGTACGCAGGAGCCACTGCCAGGGACAGACTTAGACTGCAGCGTGTCGTGCGCGCTGCTGAGAAGGTGATCGGCTGCAAGCTCCCATCCCTCCAGGACCTGTACATCTCCAGGACCCGGAGGCGTGCAGGCCGGATCATAGCTGATCCCTCACACCCTGGACACGTACTGTTTGCCCCCCTCCCCTCAGGTAGAAGACTTCGGTCCATTCAGACTAAAACCTCCCGCTTCATGAACAGCTTCTTCCCCTCTGCCATCAGACTGCTGAACACTAAGTGACTTATTAGTCTCTCGTGCACTATGTACAGCAGCTCAACCAGACTCATGTCATTCATCACTGTTTCTTTTTGCACTACCGACTGCACTATGTGGAACTCCACAATATCTGCTGATTGTTAATATATTCAAAATTGCATAGATTAGTATTACTCATTCATATTCTATATTTTATTGCATGCATTGTTTTTATTTTTATCTTTAGTGCTACTCCAAGTTTAATGTTGCAGCATTGCACCGAGACAAATTCCTAGTTTGTGTACTACATGAACAATGGCAATAAATCTGATTCTGAGATTGAAAGGGTATCCGAAACTAAATTTCTTTGAGTGATAATTGATAATAAACTGTGTTGGAAGTCACATATTAATTATATTAAAGGTAAAATATCTAAATCAACTGCAATACTACAGAGTGAAATATTTGCTGAATCAACCCACACTGTATACTTTGTATCATTCATTAATACTCCCATACGTGACATATTGTACTGAAGTATGGGGAAATACATATAAAACAAACATATATCCAGTCTTTATGCTTCAGAAGAGAGCTATTAGAATAATAAACAAAGCTGCTTACAGGGAACCAACAAACCCACTTTTTCTTAAAAGCTCTCAAGTTGAAAGATCTGGTTGACTTTAAAACTGCAGTAATAATGTTTAAAGTGAAGAATCTATCACTGCCCACAAATATCCAAAAGTTGTTCCAAATAAGGGAGAAACAATATCATTTCAGAGGAACATGTATATTTCAGAAACCTTCAGTGAGAACTACCACCAAGCAACACTGTGTTTCAGTGCAAGGAGTCAGATTATGGGACGATTTTGGATCTGAATTAAAATCATGTACAACGCTTGGACAATTTAAACAAAAACTAAAGGAAGAAATACTCCAAACATATATACAAGATGACATGTAAAATCACATAAGGATTGTCATATCCAGTCTGTGTTGTGTTGTTGCTTAGTTTTTTTTTGTCACATTTTGTCTTAGCTTTGTTCCGAATTGTAATCGCTCTTGTTTTGTTTTTCTTTTGAATTCTTGGATGGAATATGGGTGGGCAATATAAGCTGCGGCTTCAGCCATCACCCATTTCGGATAACTTAGGTTGAACTGAATAATCAGAGGAGTTATTGTTTAATTTGACCTTGTTGGATTTTTTTTTCTTTTTTCCCCTTTGTTATATTATTCTGTTTCTTTTTAATCTTTACTTTTAATCTGTCCGAAATAAAAGATTCATTCATTCATTCATTCATTCACTATGTTGAAAAATAAACCACATTTGGTCAAATTCGACCACTGCGTCATGGTCAGCCTATGAACCTTTCTTTTTTTTTTAATTTTCTGTGTATTGACATTCACTGATAGACAGACTTAAACATTCATCTCATTTAGTAACTAGAAAAGCACTCGGAGAGCGCAGACCTCCACCAAACGCCACAGTTCCCCCCATACAGTGTTTGTGTGTACGTTTTCAAATTCCTCGACCATGAAAACATATGACTAGCAATTTGATTGACAATGATATGATTAGTGGTTCAGTAGTTATTCACGAAAATGACATTTCCCGTAATGGCGGCCACAGTTCCCCCCCATACAGTGTTTGTGTGTACGTTTTCAGATTCCTTGACCACGAAAACATATGACTAGCAATTGGATTGACAATGATAGTATTAGTGGTTCAGTAGTTATTGAGGAAAATGGCATTTTCCGTAATGGCGGCCACAGTTCCCCCCCATACAGTGTTTGTGTGTACGTTTTCAGATTCCTTGACCATGAAAATATATGACAAGCAATTGGATTGACAATGATAGGATTAGTGGTTCAGTAGTTATTCACAAAAATGGCATTTTCCGTAATGGCGGTTTTCTTCTGGACGGTGGTCCGGATCACCACCAAAATTTAATCAGTTCTTCCTCCAAAATTTAATCAGTTCTTCCTTGTACCATTTCCAACAACGCCTGAAATTTTCATCGAAATCTGTCCAAAACTTTTTGAGTTATCTTGCTAACCAACAGACAGACAGACAAACAGACAAACCCCGGCAAAAACATTACCTCCTTGGCGGAGGTAATACACCTGAATGTCCCTTTTTTTTTGTTAGAGGCAGAAGGGGGGGGGGGGAGTCAACATGAACATCTGCATATAGGGAGTGATTGTTAGTGTACGCACACTTGTACGTACTGTATATTGACAAATAGTCTCCTATACCAGTTCTGCAAAATGACAGTCTGGCCTGAGTGGTGTTACATATTTAGTCCATTTTTCCCATCGTGTAATAAACAAATCTTTTTTGTAGTTGACACATGCAGTTATTTTCTCTGTCTTATAAATGTCCATTGTAATGTCCATCCACATATCGAGAGATGGGCTCTCCTGTGAAAGCCATTTTTTGGTAATTGCCTTTCTTCTTGCAGTCAGTAGACTACTTTGTAAATATTTGTCCCTCTTTGACCACTCTGTGGGCATAAGTCCAAAGAATAGAGTTTTGCTTCCAGAGGTAGATGACATCCAAAAATATCTTGTATAGCTTTGTGTTCCCTTCCAATAATTTTGAATAACATGGCAGAGCCAAAATATATGCTAATGATTTGCATTTGTACTTCCACATTTTCTCCAACAAGTTGGGAAGTTACCCTTGTACTGAGCCTTCTGTGAAGGTGAGAAATATCTAATTAGGCTTTTCCAGCCAAACTCCCTCCATTGATATGACCATATTAATGTCCATTCCTCCTCCAATATTTATATTCCTCCTTCTGTTTCCCATTTTGTTTTAATATACAGGTGCATCTCAATAAATTAGAATGTCATCAAAAAGTTAATTCAATGCAGTAATTCAGTTCAGAAGATGAAGCTCCTATATTATATAGATTCATTACACACAGAGTGATATATTTCAAGTGTTTATTTCTTTTAATTTTGATGGTTATGGTTTATAGCTCAAAAAATTCCAGATTCAGTTTCTCAAAAAATTTGAATATTACATAAAATTAATTTACAAAAACTATGTCCATGTACACACTCAGTACTTGGTTGGGGCTCCTTTTGCATGAATTACTGCATCAGTGTGGCGTGGCATGAAGGTGATCAGCCTGTGGTACTGCTGAGGTGTTATGGAGGCCCAGGTTGCTTTGATAGCAGCATTCAGCTCGTCTTCATTGTTGGGTCTGGTGTGTCATCTTCCTCTTGACAATGCCTCATAGATTCTCTATGGGGTTTAGGTCAGGAGACTTTGCCAGCCAATAAAGCACGATGATACCATGGCCATTAAACCAGGTTTTGGCACTTTCGGCAGTGTGGGCAGGTGTCAAGTCCTGCTAGAAAATGAAATCAGCATTTCCATAAAGCTTGTCAGCAGAGGGAAGCATGAAGTGCTCTAAAATTTGCTGGCAGATGGCTGTGCTGACTTTGGACTTGATAAAACACAGTGGACCGACACCAGCAGATGACCTCTTTTCAGATGAAAGTAAATTTTGTATTTCATATGGAAATCAAGGTCCCAGAGTCTGGAGGAAGAGTGGAGAGGCACAGAATCTAAGTTACTTGAGGTCCAGTGTGAAGTTTCTACAGTCAGTGATGATTTGAGGAGCCATGTTATCTGCTGGTGCTGGTCCACTGTGTTTTATCAAGTCCAAAGTCAGTGCAGCCATCTACCAGAAAATTTTAGAGCACTTTATGCTTCCCTTTGCTGACAAGCTTTATGGAGATGCTGGTTTCATTTTCCAGGAGGACTTGGTGCCTGTCCACACTGCCAAAAGTACCAAAACCTGATTTAATGACCATGGTATAACTCTGCTTGATTGGCCAGAAAACTAGCCTGATTTCAACTCCATCAAGAAGAAGAGGAGGATGAGACACCAGGCCCAACAATGAAGACGAGCTGAAGGCCGCTATCAAAGCAACCTGGGCCTTTTTTAACACTTCAGCAGTACCACAGGCTGATCACCTTCATGCCACATTACACTGATGCAGTAATTCATGCAAAAGGAGCCCCAACCAAGTGTTGAGTGTGTACATGGACATAGCTTTCGTCGGCCAACATCCATCCATCCATCTTCTTCCACTTAATCCTTTTCGGGTCGTTGGCCAACATTTCTATTAAAAATCAATTTTTTTAGAATTAATTTTTTGTAATATTCTAATTTTTTGAGAAACTGAATTTGGGGTTTTCTTGAGCTGTAAGCCATAACCATCTAAATTAAAAGAAATAAACACTTGAAATAACACTCTCTGTGTAATCAATCTATATAATATAGGAGTTTAAGTTTCTGAATTGAATTACTGAACCCTTTATTACTGAGACCTTTATATAGATCTGAGATTAAGCCTTTGTCTTTATTTGATATATATATGCCCTTTTAAACAAGTTTAGCAACAGTTTACATGATTCTGCTATACATTTTAATTTGTTATTGACAAAATGTCTCATCTGCAAGTAGCGGTAAAAGTCCTGTGATTCCAAATAATACTTCTCTGTAAGTGTTCTGAAGCTAAGTAGCATCCATCCATCCATCCATCTTCTACCGCTTAATCCTTTCGGGTCGCGGGGGGGGCTGGAGCCTATCCCAGCATCTTTGGGCGAGAGGCAGGGTACACCCTGGACAGATCGCCAGTCCATCACAGGGCCAACACAGAGAGACAGACAACCATTCACTCTCACATCCATACCTAAGGACAATTTAGAATCCCCAGTTTTGATGCCAATTAACCTAACTTGCATGTTTTTGGCATGTGGGAGGAAACCGGAGTGCCCAGAGTAAACCCACGCAGACACGGGGAGAACATGCAAACTCCACACAGAAGGGTCACCGATGATCTGGGGGTGGGATCGAACCCACGATGGTCAAGGGTGGAATTGATCCTATGACCTTCTTGCTGTGCTGCCACTGTGCTTGCCACTGTGCTAACCACTGCGCCACCGTGCTGCCCGCTAAGTAGCATGTCATCTTTCATTATCTTGCATAAGGCAAGATAATATACCACTCTGCAGTGTATCCATCTGATCCTGGTGATTTGTCTAATTTTAAGTTTATTTTATTGCTAATTGTAATTCCTTTTCTGTGATATCCTCAATCATTATTTTACTTTGTTTCTTATTTAGTACTGGTAAGTCCAAAGATTCCAAAAAATTATTTACTGTATGTCAGTAGTACTACATGTTGTGGTTTTAGAATACAAAGTCTTATAAAATATTTAAAAGGCCCCCTGAATTTCATTTATTTACTTTTTATCATTTTAGTATTTGGATCTTTAATTTTATGAACTGTGTTCTGTGCTATTTTCTTTTTAAGTTTCCAAGCTAGAACTTTCATTGATTTAGATCCACTTTAATAATATCTCTGTTTAAGGAACATTGTTTTTTCTTAACTTCATTAGTAGTCATATCATTAATTTCAGTTCTAATTTTTTTGATTTCCTCCAATCTATCCTGATTCATTATTTTATGTTTTTTCGCTAATTCTTTTTAATTTATTTTGTAGTTCCTCTAGTTTTTTTATTTCCCATTTTCTTCTTATAGGAGGATATTGCTCTAAGTTTTCCTCCTAAAACAGCCTTTAAAGCATCCCATAAAATTGGAGGAGACACAGTACCATTATCATTACTATCTAAATAAAAATTTAGCTCTTTTTTTAACTTGCTCTTTAAAGTGCGGATCATTGAGCAGGCTTGAATTTATCTTCTTGTTTATAATTTTTGGTTGTAGTTGGAGATCTACAGACAGGTATATAGGAGCTTGATCATGTAAATCTGTTGTCCCAATTTCTCAGGTATTTATTTTGTCTTTGTCTTTTCCAAATGTTATAAAATAGTCTATTCTTGTGTATAGCGAGTGGGGTGAGGAATAATGAGTGTAATCTCTTCTGATTGGATGCAAATCTCTCCAAATATCAATTAGACCCACCTCCTCAAATAGTGTATTAATTTTCTTAATTAAGGGCTCTTTGTCGGATGTTTTACCATTGGAGGTATCCAATTTTGGCTGTAGATGTATATTGAGGTCTCCCCCACAAATTAGAAGGCCTACTGTCTCGGTTGTTATTATATCAAGGATTCTCCTGAAGAAGTGAAAGTCACTTCCAGGAAGTGTATATATATTTAGTAACGTAATTGGATTTGCCTCTATATTTCCCCTTACTAAAATAAAACGGCCCTCCTTATCACTTATCTCAATTTTTTTTTTTTCAAAGTGTAGTTTACCTGAGAGAAGGACAGCAACTCCTCTCCTTTGTCCGGCTTTGTATGAAGAGGAAAAAACATTGGGAAAGCCCATTCTTTTTAATTTTTCACGTTTCTTATAGTCTAAATGGGTTTCCCGTAAGTATACTATTTGTACTTGTTCTTCATTTTGGTTAAAATTCTGTTTAATTGGGTTCAATAGGCCATTAACGTTAAAGGAAATAATTTTTATCTTGCTACTAATCATTTTTCAACTGCTCTGGTGTCAATAAAATAGCAGAACCTATATATATATATATATATATATACTGTGTATATATATATATATATATATATATATATATATACTATATATAATATATAAAATAGAACTCTCCCTGAATATGCATAAACATGAACAATAAGGCTGCCCAGAACTGCAGCAGAAGAACTCCAAACAAAAAGCCATACACCAGGGGAAAAAAAAAAAAACATACAACAAAACTGTTGACTTCCATCTGTGGGGTCTTAAGTGTGACCCTAAATTGGCCCCTACAATTGGGGAACCTCGAAGGAGGGCCTCTCTCATCTGTTTGTGAGAGAGGGCCTTCTTTTGCCAGCTGGCTGATGTCCATCTTCTTACAGCATACGAAAAGCATTTGACTACGAAAGCTCTATATCGCCAAGCTGTATGTACATTTTAGCGCAGGATTTTTAATCCACTTCTTACATATTTAATTCTGTGCTGGCATCTTATAAATAATAAGCTCACCGTCCATATTTCCATTCAGTCTCTCTGTGTTTCTCCTAGAAACATTCTTGCTCTTGACATCTGAAGGCTTGTAATTTTTCTTTATAATCCTGGGTGTGTTCTCCAGTCGCCCGACCTCTCATCTTCCTTTCTGTGCGCCATGATAGCTGCTGGATCTGTTCCGAGAGAGTCTCCGGGCGCTTGACGACCGTCACCAGGAATCCCCTCTTCTCCACGTCAGCGGTCATCTCCTCAGCCGAGCTTATAGCATCATTCCCTCTGCATAGATAACTCATTTTCACTGGGAACGGGGTTTGAAAATGAGTTTTCTTCTCTTTGAGCACGAACTTTGCTTCAGTGTATTCCCTCCGCCTTTTCATAATCTCAGATGCATAATCATGATCCAAATTAACCCTATTCCCAAGGTATTCAAATCCACGTTTCTGCCAGGTCAATTTCAGAGTTTGTTCTTTAATCCTGCAGCTGACCATTTTGATTGATCGTGGCGGTGTGTTTGGTGGAGGTTTTGGCGCCAGTGCGCGGTGCGCTCTGTCCACTCGTAGCTCTGCAAGATTGGAGAATTCCAGATTCTCCCTTAATAAACTTTACACAAACGCAACCACTGATGGAGAATTGTCTTCAAATCCCTCTTTGACGCCATATAATCTGGTATTGTCTCTCCGGGATCGTCCCTCTAGGTCTATCAGCTTAGCCTCCATTTGAATATGAAGTTTGAGCATCTCAGCCAGGGCCTCCTCATTAGTCTGTAGTCGAGTTTCTGCTTCCATAATTTTTTCTTCCGCTTCTTCTAGTCTCTTGTTTGTTTTATTCATTTCTTCTTTGATAGCTGCCAGCTGGATCTTGTTGTCTTTTCTGAAGTCACGTAGTTCTTTCAGTATCAGGTCCAGGCTCACGCTGCTAGCTTGTTCTGATGCACCTGTTAGCATGTCGTTATCCTCCATGGCACTGCTAGCGGCTGAAGTTTGCTCATCTCAGTCTTCCTCGTGTGATTCGCGCTGTGTAGATTTTCTAATATTTTTTGCTTTTAGCATCTTGAAGCCCTTGCTCTTATAACTCAGTGTGATGAAATTATTGCAAATTTGCGTTTCTTTAGGCTTTTTATAACCAAAATGTCGGGAGCACGTTTCCCTATGCTGCCGCCTTCTACCCTGCCATATCCGGAAGTCCAGCCTATGAACCTGTTGGTAAATTTCTGATGCCCTTGTCTGTCTGAGAATGTTGGTTATTCTACAACTATGTTTCTCCAACCTTCATCCTGCTTGCTTTGAGAATGTCAGTTATTCTGTAACTATGGTTTCATCCTTCATCCTACTTGCTTCTCACGCCACACTGCCGCCTTTAGATTACACCCAAGGATTCACTCACTGAAATCAGATAGAATCAGTTCTGCCCTCAGCTGAGTTGGCACATAGTAGAAGGACACTGATGCACGTGAGGGGAGCCCTCCCTCCTGCGTGAGGGAGTGGCAGAATTCTATAAAAAGCATAGGACCCACTGTTGAAGTCGCGCTCGCTCTTGATACGTCTTGAGAGTAGTGCTTCGGTGCTGTACCTTGTACCATATCTCAGCTTCAGTAAAATAAGTGAAACTATACTTCACCTCTCTGTCTGGTTATTTGGCCTTTGTACCAAAAGAACCGGAGGTTAAGATATTTTAGCGCAACAAACCTTTCAGCCCCCCTCTCATACTGCATCAGTGCAGCGTAGCATGAAGGTGATCAGCGTGTGGTACTGCTGAGGTGTTATGGAAGCCCAGGTTGCTTTGATAGGGACCTTCAGCTTGTCTGCATACCTTGTAGATTTTCTGTGGGGTTTAGGTCAGGAGAGTGTGCTGGCCAATCGAGCACAGTGATACCATGGTAATTAAACCAGGTATTGATACTTTTGGCAATGTGGGCAGGTGCCAAGTCCTGCGGGAAAATGAAATCGGCATCTCCATAAAGCTTGTAAGCAGAGGGAAGCATGAAGTGCTCTAAAATTTCCTGGTAGATGACTGTGCTGACTGTGGACTTGATAAAACACAGTGGACCAACACCAGAGGGGTATTGCATAAAAGAAGAATTGAAGAAAGCAAGGATAAGTGAAAAACCGTGGCTTGACATAGTTGGACCTGCATATCCTGGCTTATTCAGTTGCACCATTGTCAAGCCGCCAAGGTCTCCGCCTTTGACCGCCACCTAATCCACATAGCACCGGACCCCCATGATCCCTCCTGCAGGTGGTGAGCCCACTGGAGGGCGGACCCATGTAACTCCTTCGGGCTGAGCCCGGCCGGGTCCCATGGGTGGAAACCCGGCCACCAGACGCTAGCCTTCGATCCCCTCCCCCAGGCCTGGCTCCAGGGTGGGTCCCCAGTAACCCCATACCGGGCGGGGTACATTGAATCCTTGATCTAGAATTTATCATGAGAGTCTGTTGGATCATTCTTAGACTGGCCCTTCACCCAGGACCAGTTTGTCTTGGGTGACCCTATCAGAGGCAAATTGCCCCGAACAACATAGCTCCTGGGATCACTGGGGCACGCAAACCCCCCCACCACGATAAGGTGACAATCCATGAGAGGGGAGTTTGCCCAACCAGTTTACATGTGTTTTGTGGACTTGGAGAAGGCATTTGACCGCGTCCCTCGTGGTTTTTTGTGGGGGGTGCTTCGGGAGTATGGGGTATCGGGCTTGTTGTTACGAGATATTCGGTCTCTGTACGACCGTTGTGAGAGTTTGGTTTGTATTGCCAACACTCGGTCGGAGTCATTCCCAGTGAGAGTTGGACTCCGCCAGGGCTGCCCTTTGTCACCGATCCTGTTCATAATTTTTATGGACAGGATTTCTAGGCGCAGCCAGGGAATGGAGGGTGTCATGCTTGGTGACCACAGGATCTCATCTCTGTTGTTTGCAGATGATGTTGTCCTGTTGGCTTCATCCAGCAATGACCTACAACTCTTGCTGGGACGGTTTGCCGCTGAGTGTGAAGCGGCTGGGATGAGAATCAGCACCTCCAAGTCCGAATCCATGGTCCTCAGCCAGAAAAAGGTGGATTGTCCTCTTCGGGTTGGGGACAGGCTCCTGCCCCAAGTGGAGGAGTTTAAAGTATCTTGGGGTCTTGTTCACGAGTGAGGGGAAAATGGAGTGAGAGATTGACAGACGGATTGGAGCAGCATCTGCAGTGATGCGGCCTGTTGTGGTGAAGAGGGAGCTTAGTTCTAAGGCAAAGCTGTCGATTTACCAGTCAATCTACGTTCCTACTCTCACCTATGGTCACGAGCTTTGGGTAATGACCGAAAGAACAAGGTCGCGGAAACGAGCGGCTGAAATGAGCTTTCTCCGTAGAATTGCTGGACTCACCCTCAGAGATAGGGTGAGAGCTCAGTCATGCGGGAGAGGCTCAGAGTAGAACCGCTGCTCCTCCACATTGAAAGGAGTCAGTTGAGGTGGTATGGGCATGTGATTAGGATGCCTCCTGGACGCCTCCCACTTGAGGTGTTTCAGGCACGTCCCACTGGGAGGAGACCCCAGGGCAGACCCAGGACTCGGTGGAGAGACTGTGTCTTCCAGCTGGTCTGGGAACGCCTTGGTATCCTCTCTGAAGAGCTGGAGCAGGTGGCGGGGGAGAGGGAAGTCTGGGCTTCTTTGCTTGAACTGCTGCCTCCGTGACCCGGACCTCCGGAAAAGCGGTAGAAGATGGATGGATGGCATTGTCAAGCCGGGATGAGAAGAGCAAGCTATGTCAAGCCAGGTGTAGATAGCTGGGATTAGTGCATGTTCACGGCAAAATTAAATAGACCACACGATCGATCGCAGAATCACTGATCCTATTGCAGATAAGACAGTAGGCAAACATGAGCAGCATATTTCTCACCATCAGAACAGCAGCTTCTCATGAAAACCTATGAGGAAAGTGAAGCATATAATATCTAAAAGGGAAAAATGGCTGCTGTAAATAAAGGAAAAACAGCAAAATATTGTAGCATTCTGGGGGAATGCAACCGCAAAGGCTGATGGGAAATGTTTAATGTCAAAAAGTGAGCATGTTCTCTTTAAGAAAATTGTGAAAGCAAGTTACAGTGGGGCAAAAAAGTATTTAGTCAGCCACCAATTATGCAAGTTCTCCCACTTAAACGATGAGAGAGGTCTCCCAATTTTCATCATAGGTATACCTCAACTATGAGAGACAAAATGAGAAAAAAAAAATCCAGAAAATCACATTGTCTGATGTTTAAAGAATTTATTTGCAAATTATGGTGGAAAATAAGTATTTGGTCAATAACAAAAGTTCATCTCAATACTTTGTTATATACCCTTTGTTGGCAATGACAGAGGTCAAATGTTTTCTGTAAGTCTTCACAAGGTTTTCACACACTGTTGCTGGTATTTTGGCCCATTTCTCCATGCAGATCTCCTCTAGAGCGGTGATGTTTTGGGGCTGTCGCTGGGCGACACAGACTTTCAACTCCCTCCAAAGATTTTCTATGGGGTTGAGATCTGGAGACTGGCTAGGCTACTCCAGGACCTTGAAATGCTTCTTACGAAGCCACTCCTTTGTTGTCCGGGCGGTGTGTTTGGGATCTTTGTCATGCTGAAAGACCCAGCCACGTTTCATCTTCAATGCCCTTGCTGGTGGAAGGAGGTTTTCACTCAAAATCTCACGATACATGGCCCTATTCATTCTTTCCTTTACATGGATCAGTCGTCCTGGTCCCTTTGCAGAAAAACACCCCCAAAGCATGATGTTTTCACCCCCATGCTTCACAGTAGGTATGGTGTTCTTTGGATGCAACTCAGCATTCCTTCTCCTCCAAACACGACAAGTTGAGTTTTTACCAAAAAGTTCTATTTTGGTTTCATCTGACCATATGACATTCTCCCAATCCTCTTCTGGATCATCCAAATGCTCTCTAGCAAACTTCAGACGGGCCTGGACATGTACTGGCTTAAGCAGGGGGACACGTCTGGCACTGCAGGATTTGAGTCCCTGGCGGTGTAGTGTGTTACTGATGGTAGCCTTTGTTACTTTGGTCCCAGCTCTCTGCAGGTCATTCACTAGGTCCCCCCATGTGGTTCTGGGATTTTTGCTCACCGTTCTCGTGATCATTTTGACCCCACAGGATGAGATCTTGCGTGGAACCCCAGATCGAGGGAGATTATCAGTGGTCTTGTATGTCTTCCATTTTCTAATTATTGCTCCCACAGATGATTTCTTCACACCAAGCTACTTACCTATTGCAGATTCAGTCTTCCCAGCCTTGTGCAGGTCTACAATTTTGTTTCTGGTATCCTTTGACAGCTCTTTGGTCTTGGCCATAGTGGAGTTTGGAGTCTGACTGTTTGAGGTTGTGGACAGGTGTCTTTTATACTGATAACGAGTTCAAACAGGTGCCATTAATACAGGTAACGAGTGGAGGACAGGAGCCTCTTAAAGAAGTTGTTACAGGTCTGTGAGAGCCAGAAATCTTTCTTGTTTGTAGGTGACCAAATACTTATTTTCCACCATAATTTGCAAATAAATTCTTTAAACATCAGACAATGTGATTTTCTGGATTTTTTTTCTCATTTTGTCTCTCATAGTTGAGGTATACCTATGATGAAAATTGGAGCCCTCTCTCATCTTTTAAGTGGGAGAACTTGCACAATTGGTGGCTGACTAAATACTTTTTTGCCCCACTGTACATGGTCAGTTACTGTTGTAAAATTTCTTGTTTGAGATGTTTTTTGTTGCAGTTTATATGTCAACACCATCAATGTGAGCACTGTTGTGGGGGGAACTCCCCCCCACTTTGTTGTACAACTGAAAAGAGAGAATAAAGTGAGATTAATATGGATGTTGTTTTAGTATCTTACTTAATAACGTTGTAATTTTTTTAATCTGACCTATATAAAGAACAAACCTGTCCAAAAAAGGATGTGGTATATGTGCTGACTGACTTTAGCTTGCCTGCAGTGTCTGGTAACAGTTAAACTGTGAGCCATGAGATGAGGATGATGCTGTGAGTTCTATAATTAAAATCATAATCATAGGATGTTCTGTCAGAACTGTTCATACAAGTTCTATTGAATATGGCGGGGGAAGGCACATCTGCAAGAGTCAAGTGCACATCTGCAGATGAAGAGACTGCTAATCGACTCAAGAAGGCTTGAGATATCATAAGATGTCTCTACCCAATGCACTTAAAGACAAAGAGCTGGCAGGAGCTAGAATAAGACTGAAAGAGAGAAACTTTTTAGATCTGGATTTAGAATTGGAAATGAAATGCAAGATACTGAGAAAACTGGACCTGGAAATCCAGAAACTGAAAAGAGATATAACTGAATATCTCATTACACACTGTAACCATGTCTGTAAAAACTATGTATTCATCTTATTTTTCCTCTCCAGCTTCAAGATGACAAGTACATTATCCACTGCACTATTTTATAGAGCCAGTTTAAGTGAAACTAACCTGTAATCTGCAAAGATAACAGTGTGCTGTATACACTTACACAGGAACATCACCAGACATTCATGATATCAGTGACTGCAGTAATATAGCCTGTGTATCATCACATCTCAGACGGTAATATAAATGTATATAAATATTAAAAGTGTAACACTTGGCCTGACAGTAATATTGGTGGGGGAAGGCACATCTGCAAAGATGTGCATGTACATGGATGATTATGAACATGGTTGGTTCAATTAAAACAGTGTGCATACTTGAATGACAATATATCTGTATTATTTTAATGCAAGATTAATTTTTCTTCATCTCTTTGAGTTTCATTCAATGCAGGATAATTAAAATACTGCAACATATTTACAGTAGACCATTTAATGACAGTGAAAAGCATTGAGTTCTCATAGGATTGACCCCTGCACTGACAAATAAGTCACTAGGATTAATCTTAGCCTGACTCTTAGCCTGCTCTGTGCCAGGCTAGCTCCAGAGAATAAACCTCCATAGCAGCTTGACTGGGCTTAATTTATCCTACTTTTATACAGCCAAGTCAAGTATAGATTAAGCCAGAATTACTTGAAAATCCTGGCTTAATCCCTTAATCTTGATTTTATGCAGTACCCCTCTGCAGATGACATGGCTCCCCAAATAATCACTGACTGTGGAAACTTCACACTGGACCTCAAGCAATTTGGATTCTGTGCCTTTCCACTTTTCCTTCAGACTCTGGGATCTTGATTTCCAAATGACAGGACTTTGCACCTGATTTGGAGATGCTGATTTAATTTCCCAGTCGGACTTTTCACCTGCCCACACTGCCAAAAATACCAATACCTGGTTTAATGACAGTGGTGTCACTGTGCTTAACTGGTCAGCAAATTCACCTGACCTAAACCTCATAGAGAATCTATGGAGTATTGTCAGGAGGAAGATGAGACACCAGACCCGATAATGCAGATGAGCTGAAGGCTGCTATCAAAGTAACCTGGGCTTTCATAACACCTCAGCAGTACCACAGGCTGAACACCTCCATGCCACGCCGCAATGACACAGTAATCCATGCAAAAGGAGCCCTGACCAAGTATTGAGTGGGGCTCAATGGACATACTTTCAAAAATCAATTTTTTTTCTTATTGGTGTTATGCAATATTCTAATTTTCTGAGAAACTGAATTTTGGGTTTTCATTACCTGTAAGCCATAATCAGCAAAATTAAAAGAAATAAATACTTGAAATATATCACTCTGTGTGTAGTGAATCTAAATATGAGTTTCACTTTTTGAATGAAATTACTGAAATAAATCAACTTTTTAATGATATTCTAATTTATTGAGACGCACCAGTGTGGCTTCTTGCTGGTCTGGGTCCTTTCTAATATAGCGTGTTACTCTGCTTTACAATCCAGTTAAAGTGACACGCTCTCAAAAATCTTTTTTTTTTTTTTTTTTTTAATCCCCCGCCGGTCAAAACCCAAAGGGGCCGATGAGCCCTTTGGGTGAAGACCGAAAGGGGATAATGTTATGGGCCAGTCAGTCCATCCCACTTTTGTGAAATCAACTCCTCCTACAGTTTTGGTCTGATTGTTTTGAAACTTGGTACCATGGTTTAATATACAACGAGGATGCACATACTGCAATTTGTTTCTGAGCGGATGATTTTACTGTGATAAAAGTTGCAATGTTTTGAGAGGTTTTTTGCGCTAAGAGTTGTGGGAAGAATTACAGATTTTAAAGTGGATGGTTTGTCCATAGTTTACTGCAGTGATATTCTATATAACAATACAAGAAAAGCACAGGATTGTCAAAAAATTCCTATTAAATAGTGATTTGTAAATTAAGCAGAAACTTCTGCTATACAGAAAAACTCTATTGTGCAACAGCAAATACAGACTTTAACACTATCCATTCAATACTGGCAAAAGAAAATGTTATTTTTCTATTAAACTGTTGGCCTCTGGTGAGCAGGTAGCTGAGCCGAATGACTTGAGGGCTATAGCTACTGCTTAATTCAAATACTAGCAGAGCACGATGATTAAAAAATGTTACTCTTCAGTCTGCTCTTTCACATCTTTTCAGAAAGTGTCACTGTTGGGGTACTGGGATTAACTGAAGTAATTATAGCAAGACCCCCTCATGGATTGTCACCTTATCGTGGTGGGGGGGTTTGCGTGCCCCAGTGATCCCAGGAGCCATGTTGTCTGGGGCAATCTGCCTCTGATAGGGTCTCCCAAGACAAACTGGTCCTGGGTGAAGGGCCAGACTAAGAACGATCCAACAGACTCTCATGATAAATTGTATATCAAGGATTCAATTTACCCCACCCGGTATGGGGTTACCGGGGCCCCACCCTGGAGCCAGGCCTGAGGGAGGGGCTCGAAGGCTAGCGTCAGGTGGCTGGGTTTCCACCCATGGGACCCGGCCGGGCTCAGCCCGAAGGAGTTACATGGGTCCGCCCTCCAGTGGGCTCACCACCTGCAGGAGGGATCATCGGGGTCCGGTGCTATGTGGATTAGGTGGCGGTCAAAGGCGGAGACCTTGACGGACTGATCCCAAGCTTTCTAAACTGGCTTTTGGTACGTGGAATGTCACCTCTGTGGTGGGGAAGGAGCCTGAGCTGGTGTACGAGGTTGAGAGATACCGGCTAGATATAGTCGGCCTCACCTCAACACACAGCTCCGGTTCCGGAACCAGTCTCCTGGAGAGGGGCTGGAGCTTGACCTTTTCTGGAGTTGCCCCGGGTGAGAGGCGACGAGCAGGGGTGGGTATTCTTGTATCACCCCACCTTGCTGCCTCTATATTGGAGTTTTCCCCGGTGGACGAAAGGGTTGCTCCCCTGCACCTTCGGGTTGGGAAACGGGTTCTGACCATCATTTGTGCCTATGCACCAAATGATGTTTCAGAGTACCCACCCTTTTTGGAGTCTGTGACTGGGGTGCTGGAGAGTGCTTCTCTTGGAGAATCCATTGTCCTACTGGGGGACTTCAGTGCGCACATGGGCAACGACAGTGAAACCTGGAGGGGGGTGATTGGGAGGAACGGCCTGCCCGATCTGAACCCGAGTGGTGTTCAGTTATTGGACTTCTGTGCTAACCACAGTTTGTCCATAACGAACACCATGTTCAAGCATAAGGGTGTGCATATGTGCACCTGGCACCAGGACACCCTAGGTCGCAGGTCGATGATCGATTTTGTTATTGTATCATCAGACCTGCGACCGTATGTCTTGGACACCCGAGTAAAGAGAGGTGCAGAGCTGTCAACTGATCACCACCTGGTGGTGAGTTGGATCCGATGGCAGGGGAGGAAGCCATTCAGACCTGGTAGACCCAAACGTATAGTGAGGGTGTGCTGGGAGCGTCTGGCTGAGGCCCCTGTCCGGGAGGTCTTCAACTCCCACCTCGGGAAGAACTTCAACCACATTCCGAGGGAGTCTGGAGACATGGAGTCTGAATGGGCCATGTTCTCCACCTCTATTGTTGAAGCGGCGGCCCAGAGCTGCAGCCGCAAGGTGGTCGGTGCATCTCGTGGTGGCAACCCCCGAACCAAGTGGTGGACACCAGTGGTGAGGGGGGCCATTAAGCTGAAGAAGGAGTCCTATCAAGCTTGGTTGGCTTGTGGGACTCCCGAAGCAGCTGAGGTGTACCGGCAGGCCAAGCGGAGTTCAGCTCGGGTGGTTGCTGAAGCAAAAACCCGGGTATGGGAGGAGTTCGGTGAGGCCATGGAACAAGACTTTCGGTCGGCCTCAAAGAGATTCTGGCAAACTGTCCGGCGGCTCAGGAGGGGAAAGCAGCTCCCTGTCCACACTGTGTATGGTGCGGATGGGACACTGTTGACTTCGACTGGGGATATCGTCGGGCGGTGGAAGGAATACTTCGAGGATCTCCTCGAGCCACTAGCTATGGCTACTAGCTCTCTTTCCTCTCCTCCTCTGGTGTGCTCTCTCTGTCAGATGTTTAGCTACACCTCTGCCTCTTTTAGTGATAACGGTAAATGTAATAAATGTTGTCTTTTTGAGGCGCTCGAGGCGAGGTTGTCTGATTTGGAATCCCGGCTCCGCTGCATTGAAACACCGTCTGCGCCAGTTAATCTCGACGGACGCCCCTTAGCTGCAGCGGAGCTAGCTAGCTTAGGTCCCCCTGTCACCGGTTCCCCGGCTCTCCTCTGCAGCGAGGAGACTGGGTGGGTGACGGTGAGAAGGAAGCCTAGTCGCAAAGCCCCGGTTCACCACCAACCTGTTCACGTTTCTAATCATTTTTCCCCGCTCAGCGACACACCCGCTGAGGAAAAAACTCTGATCATTGGCGACTCTGTAGTCAGAAACGTGAACCTAGAGACTCCAGCGGCCATAGTCACATGCATTCCTGGGGTCAGAGCAGGCGACATCGAGTCAAATTTGAAAATGCTGGCTAAAAGTAACTGTAAATATTCCACAATTGTTATTCACGCCGGCATTAATGACATCCGTCTCCGGCAGTCGGAAGTCACGAAACTTAATGTAGAATCGGTGTGTGGCTTTGCAAAAACGATGTCTGCCACTGTAGTATTCTCTGGGCCCCTCCCCAATCTGACCAGTGATGACATGTTTAGTCGCTCGTCATCCTTCAACCGCTGGCTGTCTGTGTGGTGTCCTAAAAATGACGTGGGCTACATTGACAATTGGAGCTCTTTTTGGGGAAAACCTGGTCTTATGAGACGAGACAGCATTCATCCCACTTTGGATGGTGCTTCTCATTTATCTAACAATCTGGCATCTTTTTTATCCAAATTTCCAAAACCATGACTACTCAGAGTTGGGACCAGGAAGCAGAGTCGTAGTCTTACACGCCTCTCTGCAGCTCCTCTTCATCCGCCACCTCTCAGCTTAGCCCCTGTCTTCCCCATCAGAGAATCGTTGTCTGCTCCCTCCAAAGTAAATAAAAATATAATGTATAAGCATCCCAAAGTGATAAAGCAAAATATTGGTAAAACTCAAATTAAACATAAAGCCTCTAAATTGAATGATTTGGCCTCTGTTCCTCCTCATAATTTAAAAATTAAATGTGGTTTATTAAATATTAGGTCTCTAACTCCCAAGTCTCTGTTAGTCCATGATCTGTTAATTGATCATCAGATTGATTTAATTTCCCTTACAGAGACTTGGTTAGGACAAGAGGATTATGTTGGTTTAAATGAATCAACTCCCTCTGGTTATTTAAACTGTCAAAATCCCAGAAGTTCTGGTCGTGGAGGAGGAGTAGCAGCAATTTACCATTCCAAATTACTAGTTAATGTAAAGCAAAAAACATGTTATAATTCCTTTGAGGGCCTGGTCCTCAGTATTGGGCACTTTAGCAATTCCAGGTTAAACCCAATTTTATTTGCCATAGTTTATCGTCCCCCATCAACCTATTCAGAATTTTTATCCGAATTTCCTGATTTCTTAGCTGATTTAGTGCTGAAATCTGATAGAATAATTATAGTAGGGGACTTTAATATACATGTGGATGTAGATAGTGACTGCCTTAATGTGGCTTTTAATTCAATATTAGACTCGATTGGGTTTTCTCAGAAAGTAGGAAATTCTACTCATTACCTCCACCATACATTGGACCTTGTTCTGACATATGGCATAGAAATAGAAAATCTGGTAGTGTCTCCTCATAACCCTGTACTGTCAGACCATTGTCTGTTAACCTTTGATTTTACTATTTCTGACTATTTGGCTCCTAAAGAAAAATATTATCACAGTAGATGCCTCTCAGATGATGCTGTTTCCAAATTTATGCAGATTGTTTCCTCTATGCCATGTGTCAACACAACGGAAATAAGCTATAGACAGCTTGCTCCTTCTGTAATTGATAACATGGTGGATAGTGTTTCAGCTTCTCTGCATCAGGCTCTAGACTTGGTGGCCCCCTTAAAAAAGAAAAAGTCTAATCAGAGATTTTTAACTCCTTGGTTCAACACAGAAACTCGTAGCTTAAAACAGAAGACTCGTCAATTAGAAAGAAAATGGCGCTCTACTAATTTAGATGAAATCTATTTAGCTTGGAGAAATCATCTTTTAATTTATAAAAAATCTCTTAGAAAAGCTAGAACGAGTTATTACTCTGCATTAATAGAAGAGAACAAGAATAATCCCAGGTTTCTTTTCAGTACTGTAGCCAGGTTGACAAAGAGTCAGGACTCTGTCAATCCTAGCATCCCCTTAGAGCTTACTAGTCAGGACTTTATGAACTTTTTCAATAATAAAATTTCATCCATCAGAGATAAAATCAATCAGATTCTTCCCACAGTTAACTTAAATACTGTAACTACTACAACTCCTTCTATTGATGTCTGTCTTGATGAGTTTACTCCAATCGACCTTTGTGAGTTAGACAAAATAGTTTCCTCATCCAAACCTTCAACTTGTCTTTTAGACCCTATTCCTACCAGGTTATTTAAAGAAGTCTTCCCACTTATTGGTAGCTTTATTCTTCATATAATCAATTCTTCATTAACTTTAGGCCATGTACCGCAGGCTTTTAAAACGGCTGTAATTAAACCCTTACTCAAAAAGCCAACGCTAGATCCAGGAGCTTTAGCTAACTATAGACCAATCTCTAATCTCCCTTTCATTTCAAAAATCTTAGAAAGAGTTGTTGCTATGCAATTATTTGACCACCTGCAGGGAAATGGTTTATTTGAGGAGTTTCAATCTGGGTTTAGAATCCATCATAGCACTGAAACAGCCTTAGCGAAGGTCACTAACGACCTCCTCATTGCATCTGATAATGGACTAGTTTCTGTACTTGTCCTTTTAGATCTTAGTGCAGCTTTTGATACTATCAATCATAATATTCTACTTGATAGATTAGAACACTATGTTGGACTTAATGGAACTTCGTTGCAGTGGTTTAGATCTTATTTATCTGATAGGTTCCAGTTTGTTCATGTAAATGATGAGTTTTCTCTCAGCTCAAAGCTTAGTCATGGAGTTCCACAGGGATCTGTGCTTGGCCCTACTCTTTTTAGTTTATATATGCTTCCGTTAGGCAACATTATTAGAAAGCACTGTATACATTTTCACTGTTATGCAGATGACACACAATTATACCTGTCAATGAAGCCAGATGATACTAATCAATTAGCCAAGTTAGAAGCCTGTCTTAAGGAAATCAAAGTTTGGATGACTTGTAATTTCCTGCTATTAAATTCAGATAAGACTGAAGTCATTCTTGTTGGTCCAAAAAACCTTAGAAATTCCTTTCCAAATCAAACTTTCAGTTTGGATGCAGTTACTCTTTCTCTTAATAGCTCTGTGAGGAACCTTGGAGTTATTTTTGATCAGGATTTGTCCTTCAATTCACATATTAAATTTGTTTCTAAGACTGCCTTCTATCATTTGCGTAATATTGCCAAGATTAGGAGCATCTTGTCTCAGAGTGATGCTGAGAAGCTGATCCACGCTTTTGTTAGCTCGAGATTAGATTATTGTAATTCTTTATTCTCAGGTTGTCCTAAAACATCTTTAAAAAGTCTTCAGCTGATCCAAAATGCTGCAGCAAGAGTTTTAACAGGTACTAGAAAGAGAGATCATATCTCTCCGGTTCTGGCCTCCCTTCATTGGCTTCCCATAGAGTTTAGAATTAAGTTTAAAATCCTTCTTCTTACTTACAAAGCTCTAAACAATCAGGCTCCTTTTTATTTAAAAGATCTGATACTACCGTATCATCCTAACAGAGCACTACGCTCCCAAAATGCAGGTTTACTTGTAATACCTAGAATCTCCAAAAGTACAATGGGAGGCAGAGCCTTCAGTTATCAAGCTCCTCTCCTGTGGAATCAGCTGCCAATCTGGATTCGGGAGTCAGACTCGATCTCTGTTTTTAAGAATAGGGCTAAAACCTACCTTTTTGATATAGCCTACAATTAGGGAGGGATCATGTGTTTTCTGAACCCTCCCTTAGTTATGCTGCTAATAGGTTTAGTCAGCCGGGGGACCTCCAGTAATGCACTGGGCCTCACTCCTTTCCTCACTCTCTATGAAATATTTTTTTTTTTGCTGGTCATTAACATTTGTTTGTTCTCTCCCATAGATTGAGTCCCCATCGTGCTGTTTGCTCTCTACATGTCTGTTCTTTTCTTCTTCTCTATCCCCTCACCCCCCAGCCAGTCGCAGCAGATGACTGCCCCTCCCTGAGCCTGGTTCTGCTGGAGGTTTCTTCCTGTTAAAAGGGAGTTTTTCCTCTCCACCGTCGCCAAGTGCTTGCTCACAGGGGATCGCCTGATTGCTGGGGTCTTTCTGCAACTGTGGGGGTCCTCCCTACAGTTGATAGTGCTATGAGATGACTGTTGTTGTGAAATGGCGCTATATAAATAAAGTTGAATTGAATCCCACTGATACGCCTTCCACAGAGGAAGCAGGGTTTGGGGACGAGGGGGATGACTCGCCTATCACAGGGGCTGAGGTCGCCAAGGTGGTTAAAAATCTCCTTGCTGGCCGGGCCCCGGGGGTGGAAGAGATTCGCCCTGAGTACCTCAAGGCCCTGGATGTTGTTGGGCTGTCATGGTTGACACGCTTCTGCAACATTGCGTGGAGGTCGGGGCAGTGCCTTTGGCATGGCAAACCGGGGTGGTGGTTCCTCTCTTCAAAAAAGGGTACCGGAGGGTGTGCTCCAACTTCAGAGGGATTACACTCCTCAGCCTCCCTGGGAAGGTCTATGCCAAGGTACTGGAGAGGAGAGTCCGGCCGTTGGTCGAACCTCGGATTCAGGAGGAGCAATGTGGTTTTCGTCCTGGCCGTGGCACATCGGACCAGCTCTTTACCCTCTCGAGAATTCTTGAGGGTTCGTGGGAGTTTGCCCAACCAGTTTACATGTGTTTTGTTTACTTGGAGAAGGCATTTGACCGCGTCCCTCGTGGATTTTTGTGGGGGGTGCTTCGGGAGTTTGGGGTAACGGGCTTGTTGTTACGAGCTATTCGGTCTCTGTATGACCATTGTGAGAGTTTGGTTCATATTGCCAACACTCGGTCGGAGTCATTCCCAGTGAGCGTTGGACTCTGCCAGGGCTGCCCTTTGTCACCGATCCTGTTCATAATTTTTGTGGACAGGATTTCTAGGCGCAGCCAGGGAATGGAGGGTGTCATGCTTGGTGACCACAGGATCTCATCTCTGTTGTTTGCAGATGATGTTGTCCTGTTGGCTTCATCCAGCAATGACCTACAACTCTTGCTGGGACGGTTTGCCACTGAGTGTGAAGCGGCTGGGATGAGAATCAACACCTCCAAGTCCGAGTCCATGGTCCTCAGCCGCAAAAAGGTGGATTGTCCTATCCGGGTTGGGGACAGGTTCCTGCCCCAAGTGGAGGAGTTTAAGTATCTTGGGGTCTTGTTCACGAGTGAGGGGAAAATGGAGTGAGAGATTGACAGACGGATTGGAGCAGCATCTGCAGTGATGCGGACGTTGTACTGGTCTGTTGTGGTGAAGAGGGAGCTTAGTTCTAAGGCAAAGCTGTCGATTTACCAGTCAATCTACGTTCCTACTCTCACTTATGGTCACAAGCTTTGGGTAATGACCGAAAGAACGAGATCACGGATACAAGCGGCTGAAATGAGCTTTCTCCGTAGGATTGCTGGACTCACCCTCAGAGATAGGGTGAGGAGCTCAGTCATGCGGGAGAGGCTCAGAGTAGAACCGCTGCTCCTCCACATTGAAAGGAGTCAGTTGAGGTGGTATGGGCATGTGATTAGGATGCCTCCTGGACGCCTCCCACTTGAGGTGTTTCAGGCACGTCCCACTGGGAGGAGACCCCGGGGCAGACCCAGGACTCGGTGGAGAGACTATGTCTCCCAGCTGGTCTGGGAACGCCTTGGTATCCCCTCTGAAGAGCTGGAGCAGGTGGCGGGGGAGAGGGAAGTCTGGGCTTCTCTGCTTGAACTGCTGCCTCCGTGACCCAGACCTCCGGAAAAGCGGTAGAGGATGGATGGATGGAATTATAGCAAGACTCTCAAAGGTTTTTTGATTTCAGACCCAAATACTGTCTCTGGCTTCCTAAAATGTTTAACCTCAAATATCCTATGCATTCAAATGTCAACCTACTAATTAGACAGATGGCTAGTTCTTTGTTTAAAAAAAGATGATAGTTTGTCCCACAGAAGCAACCAGCTGTTATGTTTAGCCTCTGGGGTGTACAGAAATGTAGCAGACCCTCAGGTAGTTTCTCAGAAAGCATAAACTCCCATGTGATATCACTGTTGTTCCATGTTTTTGTGCTAACATCCACGTGGTTCTTAACCATGCCAGGAGTGAAACCAGTGATTGACAGTATCCATTATTTTTAGTTCATTCCGGTGAAGCTGAAAGGAGCTAATGCGATGACATGGTGTCCGTCTGTCAGTCTGTCCACATTTCACAGGAATCGCTACTCCTAGGCATTTGCCCTGATGTTCACCAAACTTACTCACAATGATCTTCATGTGGGTCTGCATCCAAGTTGTGCTCAAGATCAAAGGCCATGAGATCTGTGCTCTTACTGTATGTAATTTCAGAAAAATTGCTACTCTTCCTAGGAAGTTGCCTCTGTATTTGCCAAGCTCACTCAGTGATCCTCGTGTGGGCCTGTATCCAAGTTGTGCTCAAGGTCAGAGGTCAGCAGATCTGGACATTTATGATTTCATGAAAAGTGATGCTCCTTCTAAGCCATTAACCTTGACTTGAAGCACATCCTAGATGGGACTGCATCTAGGCTGTGCTTAAGGTCAAGGTCAGTGGTCAGGAGATCTGAGTACTCCCGGGGTGATTTCATCAGGCCGGGATGAGTTACTCAGTCATTGATAGTGTGGTTATTATGTGGGATGACTTCAAGTGAAATACATTATGATGAAATTATACTTTTATTTGGGATACAGTATCCACAATCATTCAGGTGTCAACAGCTGCATACTGTAGTTGAAGAGCCTTGTATCCAGTCACATAATGATGCCTTTCACTCCTGTACTCTCTGCAGCCATATTTGCATCATGCTGTTGCCCTACCAACATTAACACATCTGTTGAGGATACATTTACCTGGGAGAGATGAGGGTTGTTTTTCTCTGGAGTAAATGGAAATGGAATGTAGGGATGTTGTTGTTCTGCTTTTAGTTTAAAGTTTCCTTGTGATGAATCTGTGTAGATGCTCCTCTCTCTTCCAGGGCCTTTCACAGTTCACACAGCCAACTGTGCACAACAGTTGGGTGGGTGGAGAGCCAATCACTGACTGAATATGTGTGTGTGTGAGAGAGAGAGAGAGAGAGAGAGAGAGAGAGAGAGAGAGAGAGAGAGGGAGAGGGAGGAAATATTTGGGTTCGTTGTATGCACCTGGCTACCTCATATCATGGTGATTATTACTGATTTTTCTACCTTGACTAAAAATGGGATTCCATACCTAGTACCTATTTATCTCAGAGAAAATGGTCTGACACTAACTTTTTGACTAATTGTTGGTGAGGAGTAATTATTTTTCTCTCAAAATTTTCAGAAAAAATTCTTTATTTTCAAATTCAGATGGAAATGTCTAGTTGTTTGTGGTGGTGCCTTGCATGGCAGCGACCCCTCTGATTCTACATCTGATTAACATTGTAGATAGGAGAAACGTAATTTCATTCTACTGTACATGATTGGCTGTATGGACTGAATGACAATGGAGATGCCTTCTTCTTCTAATTCACTTTTTCATCACACCAGATTAGAAAGCCCACTTTATGGGACAAAACTCCAAATGTTGTAGGCAGTGCGGGTCTCAGGAAGCGAACCACTGGTATATATTCTGGGAATGTCCAGTGATAAAACCTTTCTGGGAAGAAATCTATAAAGTGCTAAAAATATTTTTGGTTCTGATCTGCCCTTGCAGTTTTCTACTTTATTTTTAGGAAATGTCGATTTTCAGGCAAGAGACTCTGATGAGTACATATTTGTTATATTGATATCTGCCTACAAAAAAAGCAATTACAAGACATTGGGTGCTTCCTGGGTCCCCCACAGTTCAAGAGTGGATTGAGATAGTAAGTGATATTTACACCATGGAAAGGATTACGTTCTCATTCTGTCTTAAAAAAAAATGTATTTGTTAATCTCTGGAAAACATGGATCAGTTGTGTTAAACCCATAAGACTGGATTTTGTAGAGGTATTAAATGATTGACCTGTTTTGTTTGTTTTTATCTCATTCTGTGAAGTGCACTGCTCTCCCTATTTGTACAAAGTTTTCCATATTATGTAAAAACTAATGGTTGGCAGAGGATACAGCACTGTATTCATTTTGTCATTTGTATTTTTGTAAACAAACTGCTGTCTGAAAATAAAAAAAAAATTGAAAATTCAGAAAAATTTATTAAAGGTTGGATACATATTACTTGAAGTATCAATATGTGGATATTTTGATTATAATATCACAAGAAAGCTGTAATAACAGGTAATGTTAATGAGAGGTGCTTTGGTTTACATACTGCAGGCTGTGTCATCAAATGGTGCTCCTGACTATGGCTACCTATGAACCAGACTTCTTCTTTGTCCTTGCATTAATCCTGCATAGCCACAGGGTCCGCGTATTTGCACACCTCTCTCCACTTAGCTCAGTCAAGGGCATACTCAGGGGGTGATGTTCACAGTCCATATGTCCTCCTTGAGCCGGTCAAGACAATGTTTCTTTGGCCATCCTCATTTCCTCCCCTCACTTGGGCTGAGGTGCAGGGCTGTCCTTCCCATTGAGTCCTCTTCACTGCAGACACCATGTTCCTACCATCACAGCCGTGCCTCTTGCATCTTTCCAGTGATTGTTGCCACTCCCATGCACTTTGGCACATCCTTGTTTTTCACATAATCATGCAAGGTCAGACTGATGCTCCAGTGCAGCATACGCATCTCCAGATTGTGGAGCGTTTCCTCATGTTTCATTGTAGCAGGCCAGCATTCGCATCCATATAGGACGACAGGGTAGATCATGGTCTTGTAGATCTTTTCCTTGAGGTGCACTGGTATCCAGTGGTTGCAGAGGACACCAATCACCTACCGTCACTTGGCCTAGGCAGCGCTGACTCGGGCACAGGCATCAAGGAGTGTGCCACCATCACTGCCAAGTATCACGCTGAAGTATTTAAAGTGTGTACTCTTCTTTAAGGGGGCACCATTTATACTGACCATTCCATTGGTTTGGTGTCCAAATTCCATGTACTCTGCTTTTGTGATGTTCAAGCGGAATTCCACTCTCACTCAGCCTTGTCCTCCACTGCTATGTTTGTTGTTCCAAGTGGCTCCAGTCATCGCCTCCCAGGACTTTATCATCAGCATACAACCGTGTCTATGGGTGGGGCAGCTGAAGATCAGTCGTGGCTGTGTCTATACACAGAATAAATGGGGGGGGGGGGCGACACAGATGCACCACATTTGCTCAGTCTGTGCTATCAGTGAGTGGCACCAAGATCTGGAATAATATACCACCTGCAATCAGAGAACGTACCACACTAAACATTTTTTTTTCCCACAATATTTTTATTGAACCTTTTTACAAACAAAACACAAACAATCAAACACTAACACTAAAATAATTTAAAAAAAAATACTAAAAACACCAGCAACCACTAACAAAGGCAGGTCTTCAACAATGCTCCTCTATTTAGTCTAGGCAATCCATTACGTAAGTATACATACTATACATTCACCAATTTGGAATTTACAAGGTCCACACACATCATTCACCTTCTTCTTCAAATGTTATGTTTAAATTCTTTACATAATCAATGAAAGGTCTCCATATATTCTCAAACACAATTTCTTTTGATTTCAGTATGTATGTTATTCTTTCTAGTGGAAGGTTTGTTAACATCTGTCTTAACCACTGAGTCACATCTGGTCTATGAGTCTTTTTCCACAATAGTGCAATACATTTTTTGGAGTTAAGCAAACTGAGGTCTATGAATGCTCTCTCACTCTTGTTAAAGTTATGCTTTTCTGGATAAAGACCCAACAAAAACAGTTTAGGATTCAATATGATTTGTTTTGAAATTATTTTTCCAATTGTTACCCTCACCTCTTCCCAAAACATTCTAATTTTTCTACATTCCCATAAACAATGAAATAGGGTTCCTTTACTTTCCATACATTTTGTGCACATATCTGGTATGTTTTTGTTATATCTATTTAACTCCACCGGTGTAACATACATCCGCATTAACCATTTAAAATGTATCAATTTAAGACGTACATTTATTGATTTGGTTTGAGCTTCTGCACAAGCCAATTACCATTGTTCCTCTGAAATTTCAGTTTGCAGGTCTTCTTTCCAATAATTCAGTCTTTTCTGTGAGTTTTCACTTGAGGATAATGTCAATGAGTTATAAAACTCTGAAATAATACCCTTTCTCTTACTATCTTTCGTCAAGATTTTTTCCAAGGATGAATAAGTAGGTCGGATGAGAGCATTATTTTGATTTGATCGAATAAAGTTCCTAAGCTGAAGATATTTAAAAAAATGTGTTCTATTAAGATTAAATTTGATCCTCAGTTCTTCAAAAGACATTATGTTATCTGAACCTGACAAATATAAGTCTCGAATCTTTTGAATCCCTTTTAAATTCCATACTTTAAATACAGCATCCACTCTCCCTGGTTTAAAATATTGATTACCCCATATTGGGCTAAATTGTGACAATAAGTGTGGTTCTTTTAGATATTTTTTGGTTTCACACAATATTTTGATCATATGCTTTACAATTGGATTTTTAACTTGTTTCTGTAATTTTTTTTGCCGAGTCTGAGTATATGAATAAGGGAAGAGGTAAAGGTAAATTGTATGATTCCATTTCAGTCCAGTGAGGGAGATCATTTGATGAAAAATAATATGTCATAGACCTCAGTTGTGCTGACCAGTAATACAACATAAAGTTTGGACATTTCAGACCTCCACGATCAAATGGTAAATATAGTAAGGACAGACGTAATCTAGCCTTCCTATTGTTCCATATAAATTCCACTAACTTTTTTTTAATTCTTAAGAATAGATCTGAAGGTGGTGGTAAAGCACCTGTCATCATGGATCCTGGACTACCTCACGAACCGGCCTCAGTTTGTGAGAACCCGGGACTGTGTTTCCGACACGATCATCAGTAGCACGGGGGCCCCCCAGGGAACGGTGCTGGCTCCCTTCCTGTTCACTCTTTATACTGCGGACTTCTCACACAACACAACACATTGCCATCTACAGAAGTTCTCTGATGACTCTGCGATCGTTGGTCTCATCTCCAGTGGAGATGAAGCTGAGTACAGAGGGCTTATCCAGGACTTTGTGGACTGGTGCCATCGGAACTGCCTCCAGATCAACGCGAGGAAAACTAAGGAGCTGGTGGTGGACTGCCGCAGGCATGGGCAGCCCCTCACAGCACCAGTAAATATACAGGGAACAGACATCGAGATGGTGACATCCTATAAGTACCTGGGTATTCATCTGAACAATAAACTAGACTGGTCACACAATACTGACGCACTCTACAAGAAGGGACAGCGCAGGCTGTTCCTGCTGAGGAGACTCAGGTCTTTTGGTGTACAAGGGGCGCTGCTGAAGTCATTCTATGACACGGTGGTGGCATCAGCCATCACTTTTGGAGTGGTCTGCTGGGGCAGTGGCATTACTGCAGCCGATAGGAAGAGACTGAACAAACTGATTAAGAAAGCTAGCTCTGTCCTGGGGCAGCGCCTTGATCCGATGGAGGAGATAGGAGAGAGAAGGACGGTGGCTAAACTGTCATCTCTGCTGGAGTCCGAGTTCCACCCTATGCAGGACATACTGGATGCACTGAGGAGCTCATTTAGCAGCAGACTACATCATCCCAGGTGCACAACCGAGAGGTTTCGTAGGTCCTTCCTACCAACGGCTGTCAGACTGTACAACCTAAGCAGGGCTGCTCGCAGAGATAGCAAAAAGACGTAACAAACTAATAGTTTTTTTTGAATGCAAAAGATGCAATAGACTTACACAATGGTCCTCTCCGGCATACAACTAGGAACATACCAGTCGCTATGGAGGGTGAGAATATGTATGGGCACATAATCATACCATGTAGGATAACTAAATAGACGGTTATGCTGTTTCATCCCACCTAGCAACAATGCTCTGCACTGTGTGTGTTTATATATTTACATATTTATTCCATCTAGCTACAATGCTCAGCACTGGGTGTGTTTATATTTATATATCTATATATTTATTCCATCTAGCTACAATGCTCCGCACTGTGTTTTTATATATCTACATATTATTCCATCTAGCTACATTGCTCCGCACTGTGTGTGTTTATATACTTGCATATTTATTCCACCTAGCTGCAATGCTCCGTACTGTGGGTGTTTATATATTTACATATTTATTCCATCTAGCTACAATGCTCTGCACTGTGTGTTCATATATTCATATATTTATTCCATCCAGCTACAATGCTCTGCACTGTGTGTCTGTGTGTGTGTGTGTGTATATATATATTTTATAGTAATATGTACATATGTATATTAGCTGCTCTTGCTTGCTTGTTTTTTTTTTTGTCTTGCCTTCTGATTGTTGCTCTGAGTGTTGCTATCCCTGTGCTGTTGCAATCCTGGAATTTCCCCATTGTGGGACTAATAAAGGCTTATCTTAAAGGAATGTATTGAAATAAATAAAGCATTTTGGGTAAGATATTACTTTTAAGTATATTAATTCTCCCAATCATCGACATTGGTAGTGACATCCATCTCTGAAGTAACTCATTAATGTCTATCATTAAGGCTTCATGGTTGGCACTGGCGACTAATTCTAGCTTAGGCAAAATTTGAATTCCTAAATATTTAAACTGATTTACAACTTTGAATTGATTTACCTCAGGACCTGGGTGATTTCTCTGGGTCTCATTTAGCATTAATAATGAAGATTTAGTTTTATTTATTTTATATCCTGATATTTCCCCAAAATTCTTTATTAAATTCAACAAAGTTGGAATTGATTTTTTAAGATTCGACATGAACAAAATTATGTCATCAGCATACAGGGAGATTTTATGTTCTGTTGGTCCTATTTTAATTCCATATATTTGTGGATGTAAACGTACTGCCATCGCTAAAGGTTCAATTGCCATAGTAAACAGTAAAGGTGAAAGTGGACAGCCTTGTCGACATCCTCTATTGATTTTTATTGATTTTGAGATATTGCTGTTTGTTAGGATTTCTGCTGTAGCATTATTGTATATTATCTGAACCCATTTTATGAAATTATTTCCAAATCCAAACCTTTGTATGACTTCAAAAAGAAAGGGCCATTCGACCCTATCAAAGGCCTTTTCGGCATCCAATGATAGGAGAGCTGTATCTGGTGCTTCTTTATTAGAATAGATAATATTAAATAGTCTTCTTACATTATGGAAGCCTTGTCTTCCCTTTATAAAGCCATTCTGATCTCGGTTAATAATATTTGGTAATATTTCTTGTAGCCGTCTTGCTAAAATTTTACAGATTATCTTAAGGTCAGCATTTAATAGGCTTATTGGTCTCATATTTTCACATTTATTAGAGGGTTTACCTGGTTTTGGCAACAGTATAATTAAGGCATTATTCATGTATGGTGGTAAATTACTATTTTGAAATGCTTCTAAAACCATTTCCAAAAATGGTTTTACAGTGATCCCTCACTTATCGCGGTTAATGGGGTCCAGAACCGACCGCGAAAAGTGAAAAACCACGAAGTAGCGTCACCCCCCCCATTTTTTACATACCGTACATTTTTTTTGTATATATATAATATCAATAAGTGTATATTAACCCTATAAATGCATAGGTTATCATTAGAACATTAAAGAATAGTTTGAAACATGTAAGTAAAATATTAATAATATAAATAATATACATAAAATAATGTATAAATAATACGTACGTTCATTCTCTCACTCTCTCTCTCGACGGGAAGGCGTAGAGGCAGCAGGAGGAGGCGTAGAGGCAGCAGCGACGTCTCGGCCAATCAGCTTGCGAGATTCCCGAGCCGAGCCAACACGAGAACAAAATCTCTTAGGGGGGGGATGCTGGCCAGCGAATCAGAGAGGTGGATTTTGAGTTGTGCCGGCTCTCCGTGTAGTCTCCCTGCCTTCTGCTAGCGCCCGGGCAACTTTTTTCTCAATTTTGAATTTTTGATGAATATTTTTGAAAAATCTGCGATGCACTGAGGGCACGAAAGGTGAGGCGCGAAGTAGCGAGGGATCACTGTATTAATTTATTCTTAAATTTTTTATAGAGGTCAACTGGAAGACCATCTGGTCCTGCACTTTTTCCTGATTTCATATCATCAATGGCTAGCCCAACTTCTTCTTGACTAATTTTAGACTCCAGTATCTCCCTGCTTTCATTTGGAACACACGATATAGATAATTCGTCCAAAAACCCATTTAGTTTTGTTAAGTCAGTTTCATTTTTTGTGTCATATGGTTTTTCATAATAATCTCTAAAGGCACTGTTAATTTCTAAAGGATCTACAACTGCCTGTCCGTTACTTCTAATACTGGTAATTGGTGTTTTAAATTCTAATTGTTTAATCTGCCATGCCAATAATTTCCCTGATTTTTCACCTTGTTCATAAAAAGATTGCTTCAATCTTAGAAGACTCGAGGCAGCTCTATTCGCTGATTTTTTGTCATATTCAGCTCTCAGAATCAGTAATTCGTTCTCTAACTTTGGGTCACTTCCTGCATACACTTTTTCTTGGAGAATTTTTATTTTATGTTCCAATTGGACTCTCTCCTCTCGAGTCTTCTTAAATTTTGAACCTGTATAACTAATAATATGCCCCCTAATAAAAGCTTTGAAAGCCTCCCACTTTATACATGCTGATGTTTGTGTAGTATTGATATCAAAGAACTCATCTATCTGTTTTTCTATGTACTTAACAAATTCCTCATCCTGAAGCCATTTATGCTGAAATTGCCACCTACCTTGTTCCTTTGTCAATTTCTTATCTACATATATTAGACAGCAGGGTGCATGATCAGAGATCACAATGTTATCATAGAAACAGTTTTGAATCTTGGACCTTAATTCTGTGGAGATCAAAAAATAGTCAATACGTGAGAATGTCTTGTAGGTATTAGAATAACAAGAGTAGGCTTTAACTTGCGGTTTCATTTCTCTCCATATGTCTAGCAATCTCAATTCTTTCATAAAATGATTAATGATCATCCTGCATCCATCATGCATACAGTCCAGTTCTGTTGATCTATCTATGCTGGGATTCAATGTACAATTAAAATCCCCTGCTATTATATGTTGCCCTGTAAGTGATGATAAAATAAGAAATAAATTAGCAAAGAAGTTTTGATCATCTATATTGGGACCGTATAAGTTCACCAGATTTATATTTTCTAATAACAAAGATCCTTGAATGATTAGATATCTTCCTAATTTGTCTCCAATTACATTTTTCACTTGAAATGGGACTGTTTTGTGTATGAGAGTCATAACTCCCCTGGCTCGAGATGAAAATGATGAGGTGAATACACTTCCCTGCCATCTTTTTTTAATTCTTTTGACATCCTCCTCTATTAGATGAGTTTCTTGTAAAAACACAATTTTTGAACCTATGTCTTTTATTTTATTCATAACTTGTTTAAGTTTTTTAAAATTTTGTAGACCTCTGCAATTCCATGAAGTTAAATTAAGATTAACGCTTTGGTCTATGATCAATAAGAAGTTTGAGATTACCTCGCAGTGTAAACATGCTCACACAGAGAAGCAAAAACATGAGTGGTTGAACATTCATCCTACAAACTACACACAAACAAATTCCCCCTTCCCACATTCGTGGTAATCCCCCCAAAATGATGAGGGTCATGAGGGTCACCATCATGCCCAAAGACTTCCAGCTGGCCCGCCGCATCCGCGGAGAGAGAGCTTAGACTTTCTGCTGCACATTCACCAACCAACCATAATGCTCTGCACTGTGTGTCTATATATTTACATTTATAGTAATATGGACATATGTTTACTAGATGTTTTTTCTTGCCTTCTGATTGTTGCTCTGAGTGTTGCTATCCCTGTGCTGTTGCAATCCTGGAATTTCCCCATTGTGGGACTAATAAAGGCTTATCTTATCTTAAAATCAAAAAAAAAATTCCGTCTCCCGCTATAGCCATTAACTGCTCCTCACTCACAAGGATCAGGCAAAACCACTTTTTCTTTCTCCTCTCAATCACCCTGACTCTACTGCTTTTAATGACGTAACATTAAGTCTCTTCTGTAGTTTTCCAACTTAACTCCAAAATTTTATAGCAACTTTGTACATTGTAGGGTTTTTTTGTTTTTGTTTTTTAATACAATACAATCTGTATTTTGTGAACTTGCTATTTGCTTCAGATCAGTCAGATGCCTGTGCAAATGCTTAAATATTCTACCTTATATCTTATTCATGCTTCATGCTTAGCTCCCACCAGTCTCTTCTTGGATCTTCTTGATGAGCTCCTGCGCCTCTTCTGGGGTCTTGAAAGTGTGGGTTCTCCCTTTATATGTGACCAGCAGTCTTGCAGGATAAATCACTCCATGACGAATCCCAAGGTTGCGTAGCTCTTTACGGGCGGGGTCGAACTGTGTCCTTAATTGTTGGATTCCTGTGGCCAAATCTGGGTAGAACTGCACCTGTTGATCCTGGTATTTAATTTTTCCTTTGGCCCGCGCCGCGTTGGAGATCGTCATCCTGTCTCTGTAGCTGAGGAACTTCATAATCAGCGTCCTCAGTGATGCCTTATTATCTCTCAGTGGGCCAATTTGGTGGGCGCTTTCCAGAACGACTGATGACTGCAGCTCTGCGTTGTTCAGCGCTTCTGGGATCCACTTTTCCAAAAAGGAACATGAGTCCCGCCCCTCCGTACCCTCAGGAAGACCCACCAGCCTCAGATTGTTCCGTCTCGACCGGGATTCTAAATCCAGGACATTATCTTCCAGACGTATATTGTTTAATTCCAATGTGCGCACCTTTAATTGTAGGCTGGTGACGTCATTCTCAGCGCTGGAAATTCGGAGCTCCACCTGCGTTACACGTTCCATACAATCGCTTAATTCCTTTCTCAAACCCTCTATCGCTGCTATAATCCCATCAAACTTAGTAGAGAAGTCTGCTCTCATTGAGCCAATGGCAGCAAGCACCGCACCTGTGCCGTCACCAGCATTCACCACTCCTCCGCTAGCTTGCTTTGCCATATCTGGGGATTTTTCTGCTTCGTCACGGATGTGAAAGTCCGTTAACTTGGACTGTTTCGGCGGTTCAGTTTTTCCTCCACCTGATTTCCCAGCCTTAGGCTTTACCGGCATGTCCTCGCCCAAACGCTGGGATAGGTTTTATTCCAATTGAGAGGGTTATTTGCCGATTTTTTTTATTTTTAAGAGCAGAGTAGAGTGAAGCACATCCTTGTACGTGGTGGCCATGACCGGAAGTCACACTAAATACTTTTAAGACTCATTGTAAAAATTGGCTTTTAAACAACCAAAACTGTTCCCATAACTAGTGGTTGGTCTGCGGCATGCGCATATATACAGTATATGTGCCCGTTCCTCATACACATATGCCCTGCCTCTTATTTGTTGCTGTTATTTGTTGTTGCTGTGAGGTGCTTGGGTGTGTGTACGCACGCCTACACAGCACTTCACTCGTGTGACATTTGAATGTTTTGTTTTGTAGCAACTTAACTCTTGCACTTTAGCATATCCACTTTGTACAGTTTCATTGCAGATGTTCTTCTCGTGTATGACTGTGTTTTTTTGTGACCCACCAGGGGACTACAGATGCAAATTAGCAGTATTGCTAAATCTGGCACACTTAGATTTGTGTTAATGCTCATTAGTATGTAATGTCTCTTTCAAATAAACATTAAACTAAACTGATGCAGGCCCACTGTGACGGGGAATGGCAGTGATGTTCCCACTGGGCATCGCACGCTACTATTGATACCCTGGTACAGCAGTTGGACCCAGCCCATGTAAGCTTCGGACACACTGTGGGATCAAAGTGTGTGCCACATGAGGGCATGTCGGACTCTGTTGAAGGTTTTCTCCAATTTGAGAAATGTTATATGGACTGGCTTGTTCTTCTCTTGATGCCGTTTAACAAGAATTGGGGCTGCATGGACCACGTCCATGGTGCCACATCCTTTGACAAAGCCACATTGGTTGGACGTAAGCTGAACAGTTCCTTGGAGTCGAGTGTTGATAACGCATTCAAAGATCTTCATAGTGTGGCAGTTATACGGTTAAGTAGGCTGGCGAGGAATGAAGCACCTTTGTGCCCCATCAGCTTCCAGGCCTCTGCAGGAACATCATCAGGTCCGGTGGCTTTCCCATTTTTTCATCTTTCGGTGTGCTGCATCAACCTCAGCATGGCTGATTGGAAGGACAGGACCCAGGACAGGGTTAGCAGATTGGATTGGTGGGTGAGGGAATTTGTTGCAGATGACAGAGAAGTAGGTGCTCCAGTGCTGGAGGATGGCAGTTGTCTCTCGAAGGACCTGATTTTGGTTGTCACTGATGTGTTTCACCTGTCCGAAGTCCTGGGTGGCACAGTAATGGGCGGCTGCAAGTTGGTAGATGTTATTTGCCCCTTCGGGTACTTCCAACTCACTATAGAGGTGGTAGCATTAGGCCGCCTTGGCAAGCCCTACTGCCCTTTTTGCTGCCAACCAAAGGGCTCTGTAGCTCTGAGTCGGTGTCAGTCTGTGAACAAAGCCAGGCTCTGAATGCCACATTTTCTCCTTGACTGCTTGTTTGATGTCTTTGTTTCACCACCAGGTTTGCTTGTCAATGAATTTTCTGCATGGTTTGGCCCTTCCCAGGGCTTTTTCTGCTATCTCATGGATTTGACTCATCATGGTGTCCCGCTTGGCAGTATCCACTTATGAACCAGACACTTACACATATTCCTTCAAGACAGGTTCACTTGAGAAATTAAAGGAAGCTGTTATTTCAGCACTGCCAGGAAGTACCTATGTTTTCTCCCATGCCCCAAAAATGAAAGACATATTTAGAATACAGGACGGCTATAATGCAGTACACAGTAGGTAGACAAAGTCCATGCCAACTTCAAGAAATGCTTTCAGGAATGAAGAGATCTTCCTAATAGCTTTAAGTTTTAATTTGGCCCTTGTCATTATTCCGTTGGACTGGTGAGCTACTAATTGCAGATGTGGTTGTTTAGGTTGTGCTGGTGGATTTATCTTTATGGGGGACAATGCCTCTACTTTTGCACACTGCTAAAGGTTTGTCATTCTGCTAAGATGATTGGACAGTTCACTGCTGCTACTAATTTACCCCCAGATGTAGGTATGAAGCCTCTGGCATTCGTAGTAAATGAGAAGCTTATGAGTTCCAGAAGGTGGGAATAAGCTTCTTGTACACAATAGTAAGACAGGGTTTTACTAGCCTAAAAGCTGACAGAAAACAGCAGGAAATGATGGTACTGTGGTTATAATCATAACAAGAAAAGCTAAAGGGAGATGTGTTGCACCCTGTTTAAACCGTAACCTAGAGCAAAATATGATGGGCCAATAATTTCAGGCTACAAATGTAAGTTTCTTTTTACGACAATACTTGTCCTTTGCCTACAGATTCTTCATAGCTACATTCTGATCTCTGTTTACAGAGATTAGTAAATGCCAAAGATAGAGGGAAAGGTCAGCAAGTGGTTTATGATTCTCCTTCCTGGTTGTGGTCTAATTATTAATGTGCTGTGACCTTTAAGTAAGCTCTGATGTTCATTCAGAGGACAGGCCTTCATTACTAAGAACATTTTTATTTTGCCATTTGGACCCATTTGTGTGACAGACAACATTTTTCCAGTGTGGTAATTTTGTTATTGAAAGCTTCTAATATGTATTGATTACATTTATAAGCTTGCCATCTGCAACATTAATGGTTATTTTAAATCTCTTCTTCTATTGAAAAGCTCACAAACATCCAGCATTTTTAAGATAAGACTTACAACCCGCTTTTGACTTTTTAACCTGAATATACAATGATGAATGAATGAATGAATGAATGAATGAATGAATTTATTTGGTAATGAACATACAGTACATACAATAAGAACAACAAAAATATGTAGAACGCATAAAAGAACAACCAAAAGGGTGTAGGCTGAAGCAGGCGCTTATACAGCCGTGGACAAAATTGTTGGTACCCCTCTGTTAATGGAAAAAAAACCCCACAGTGGTCACAGAAATAACTTGAATCTGACAAAAGTGGTAATAAATAAAAATTCTATGAAAATTAACCAATGAAAATCAGACAGTGCTTTTGAATTGTGGTTCAACAAAATTATTTTAAAAAACAAACTCATGAAACAGGCCTGGACAAATAATGATGGTATCCTTAACTTAATATTTTGTTGCACAACCTTTTGAGGCAATCAGCCGATTTCTGTAACTGTCAATGAGACTTCTGCACCTCTCAGCAGGTATTTTGGCCCACTCCTCATGAGCAAACTGCTTCAGTTGTCTCAGGTTTGAAGGGTGCCTTCTCCAGACGGCATGTTTCAGCTCCTTCCACAGATGTTCAATAGGATTTAGATCAGGGCTCATAGAAGGCCACTTTAGAATAGTCCAATGTTTGGCTCTTAGCCATTCTTGGGTGTTTTTAGCTGTGTGTTTTGGGTCATTATCCTGTTGCAAGACCCATGACCTGCGACTGAGACCAAGCTGTCTGACACTGGGCAGCACATTTCTCGCTAGAATACCTTGATAGTCTTGAGATTTCATTGCACCCTCACAGATTCAAGACACCCTGTGCCAGATGCAGCAAAGCAGCCCCAGAACATAACAGAACCTCCTCCATGTTTCACAGTAGGGACAGTGTTATTTTCTTGGTATGCTTCATTTTTGCGTCTGTGAACATAGCGCTGATGTGCCTTGCCAAAAAATTCCAGTTTTGTCTCGACTGTCCATAGGACATTCTCCCAGAAGCTTTGTGGCTTGTCAACATGCAGTTTGGCAAATTCCAGTCTGGCTTTTTTATGATTTATTTTCAACAGTGGTGTCCTCCTTGGTCGTCTCCCATGAAGTCTACTTTGGCTCAAACAACGACGGATGGTGCGATCTGACACTGATGTACCTTGACCTTGGAGTTCACCTTGAATGTGTTTAGAGGTTGTTCTGGGCTCTTTTGTTACCATTCGTATTATCCATCTCCTCCTGCGGCCATGTCCAGGGAGATTGGCTACAGTCCCATGGATCTTAAATTTCTGAATAATATGTGCAACTGTAGTCACAGGAACATCAAGATGCTTGGAGATGGTCTTATAGCCTTTACCTTTAACATGCTTGTCTATAATTTTCTTTCTAATCTCCTGAGACAACTCTGTCCTTTGCTTCCTCTGGTCCATGTTTAGTGTAGTACACCCCATGTCACCAAACAGCACAGTGACTACTTGTCACCCTTTAAATAGACCGACTGACTGATTACAAGTTTGTAGACACCTGTGATGTTAATTAGAGGACACATCTTGGTTGAAGATGTCCCTATGGTCACATTATTTTCAATCTTTTCTAGGGGTACCATAATTTCTGTCCAGGCCTGTTTCATGAGTTTGTTTTTTAAAATAATTCTGTTGACCCACAATTCAAAAGCATTGTCTGATTTTCATTGGTTAATTTTCATAGAATTTTTATTTATTACCACTTTTGTCAGATTCAAGTTATTTCTGTAACCATTGTGTGTTTTTCTTTCATTAACAGAGGGGTACCAACAATTTTGTCCACATCTGTATAGTGCCTATCCCATTACAATTTTAAAATCAATAACAAAAATTTAAGTCATACCCAAAATCAACAAAGAAAATCAAATGTAACAAATAGGAAAAAAAACGCAACAAAACTTTTGTTATTACAATTTTTTCTCGTAGCATTTACAGTGAGATACTGAGAGATTCTCATCTTTGTACAATTTTTTGAATTGCTTCAGAGTAGAACGTGTTCTAATATTTTCAGAGCAACAGTTCCACAGTTTAACTCCAGTGACAGACATGCAATGATACTTTGTATTTGTTCTAACCTTTGGTTTATTAAAAACAGAGTTATTTCTTAGCTCATATTTGCTTTCCCTTTTTTTAAACAGTCTCTAAATGTTAACAGGTAATTGGTTATTATTTGCTTTGTACATAATTTGAATGACATAATCTACTAGAGCTCTAAATTTAAGAGTATGTAATTAAATGAATATTGGATTTGCTGGTTCACAATAAGGTTTTGTAGCATCAGCTTCTCCTCAGGCCAATTCAGGAAATCACTCTTATTCAGCTTAAAGAAATTCTCAACTCTGGTCAAGAATGCTGTGTGTCTTCAACAGGACTCCAGTGTAAACAATTTCACTTTTGTATAGAAACCTGATAAGGACTTGCTTTTAAAGGCTTAAACTAACTAACTAACCTGCACTTATATAGTGCTTTTCTAGTCACAAAGACCACTCAAAGCGCTTTCACTAGTACTAACCCTCTATTCTAAGGGCCTATAGGAAACAGATATCTAGGGACAATTTAGAATAGCCAGTTAACCTAACATGCATGTCTTTGGATTGTGGGAGGAAACTGAAGCCCCCCGAGTAAACCCACGCAGCACAGGGAGAACATGCAAACTCCACACAGAAAGGTTCCAACCCCTGCCAGCCTGGGGATTCGAACCAGGAACCTTCTAGCTGTAAGGCACAGTGCTAACCACTGCACCACCGTGCTGCCCAAACTGGACTATAAACTCCTGGAGTCAAATCCCAGCTAGACAGTTCATGCTGATAGCATCCATTCGTACCAGGAACTGACACTCTTAAAAAGTCACAAACTCCTTAAGCTGGCAGATATATGGTTGCCTCCACTTTTGGACATATAGCAGAACCCTCTAGGCTGTCCTCCGCTCACATTCCAAAGACCTAAAAATTATCTACAGCTCAACAGTACCTCCTAGTGGACATCTACGGAATATGTTTCATTACTTGTGCCATCTGGGACTGTTAATTCTGATTGAACATTAAACTTTTCTTACAGCTCTCATTTCTCAGAATTCTAAGGGCACTGTGAAGACCATCACCCTTTTGATCACCAATAAGGGTTTGCAATAATTCATTAATCCTTGATTTAAATGTGAGTGCATGTCTTAGGAATGTCTTTTTTTCATAGATGTTATTCAAATGAATGTTAAAATTATTAGTAAACAGTATAAATGCTTGGTCACTGAATATTAGCCTTGAGTCACTTAATTTAGTTAGATTTTATATTGAGTATATAATGAATTTCATAGGAACTGAATGTTTTCTCAATCTCTGTCCGTCTTCCCTCTCGCGATAACCAGTCACCAGGCTGCCTCTCTGTTGGATAATGCCCTTGCATTTGATTAGCTGTTCACAAACAAAGAAATTTTCCCTCATTGGACAAAAGCCCATTCAAACTCCTCTTTATGGAAGATAAGTGGTCCGTCTTGCTGTCAGTCACACTTTTATGATATCAGAAACGTGACCCTTTAAAAACACAGAGGGAGCTGCCCTAGTCAGTTTTTCTGGTGGTTTTTCAGTTTTTCAGTTCTTACGTTTTCTTTGCACTTGCTTTTTCAGTCTTTTGTCTAACTTTTTGACTTTGCTTACAGTTAAAGTGGATTTTTTTTAATTTTCCTGTTTTAAAGTGGACTAATAAGAGATTTTTGGGCCTTCTTTTCCTGCCTCACCCACATCTGACCACGTTAACCCCTTGCACTCTGGTCAATTTCCCTAAAAACACCAAAAAAAATAATGTACCCAAAGTAAATCAAAAGCTGTTCTTCAACCCTTTGCAGCATCTTCATGGGGTTGGTCTCATTTAAAAGAAAACACTTTGAATTTTTTCACAAAACAGTCATAATCTCTCTAAATTCTCTGGCCACTGAGTAACAGTCATCTAAACATAGTGAACTTGAAGAAAATAAATTTCGCCTGGGTGTTTTTTTGGATACAAATGCTTGCAAATAACACAGCTTCAGATCCGGGCTGGAAAATGCAACAGAAATGTAGAACCAAGTGTTATCCAGCTGAGGTCAAAATTTTGTAACAATACCACAAAAAATGAATATATTACACAGCTTTTTTCTTAGGTTGTTCCCAGGCGTTTTTGAACTGTGCCAAATTGTGCCAAATGGCACAGTTTGGAAAAACGTCTGTAACTTTTGAATGATTCAATATAGAAGCTTCATCTTGGGCTCTAATGAAAGGTGAAGGGCTGTGTGTGTGTGTGTGTGGGGGGGGGTGTTTATTCATTCATGAATGAATGAATGAACAAACAAGCCCCCACACACAAAGAAGCATGCCACGTAAAAAATGTGTGGCTTTTTTTACAAGAAAAAATAACCTACAGTGCACTAAAAATTATACTAAAATATTTGTAATGTAGAAGATAACAACTCCCACCCCAACCCCCACCCCCGCTACAGAGGACGGACATCGCCCATCGCTACATGACGGAAAGCGGTGACGGTGCGCCGCGGTCTACTACGCACAGTTGGACTAAAATATCTGCAATATATCTGCAATCTGCTACAGAAGAGTAGCGGGGGGGGGGGGCGTTCACAACATGACGGGGGGGCCGTTCGCAATTTACCGATCGGTCAAAAGTCATTTGGATTACAATTTTCAGGGATAAAGAATAATTTAGCTTATAACACTTACCAGTCCACAACAGCAGTGTAGCTGGCGAACTTCTCTCATTGTCAGACGAACATGACACTGGTCCGCTTGTTACGGACTCGTGGTTCTGGTCACGCGACCCGGTCAAACCATAATTCCATTATTGCGGTTTTACGCTTCCATGATTGCGGTTTTGGCGAACGATTTTTCAAAACAAATAAGAACAGTTGTAAGAAAAAAAGACTGGCAAACGCCTGTGTGTCACCCAGCCTTACACAAAACAGCTTTCAAACTTCTGTGCCTCAATTGGCTGGCTGTATTCGCAGCCGTTGGTAGGCGGGTCCTTCTTGCTAGGTTTTCAGTCATTGGGTCTTCAAGGTTTCAGAAACCCAATTCAAGGCTCTTATTAGTCGAATGAGAGGTCAATCACATTTAAACCAATCAAAGCACTCCTTTGTCTTTCTGTTCACGGCTGTGTCTGTAGTGGAAGAACGAAAATGCAGCTTTTTTTTTCAGTGCGCTCTAGGACGCAGCGCCCTCGTGCACCCTCATGCGCTCTAGGACGCAGAGACGTGTCCGCCCGAGGTACACCGGAGTGCAAGAGGTTAAGTAACCAGGAGCTCGTGGATGAAACTGACTAAAACATTTTTCCTTCAGCCTTTGGTTTTGTCCTGCGGGCCGGAGACGTATTAAATTTCGGACTGGTTGCCAAAGGATGTCACTCCTGCTCTGGGGCCAGCCTTCACTCTCTGTTGCCGGCTCTTCGCCGCATGCCCCGTGGGAGCCCTCAGCCAAGTCTACGCTTCTCACAGCTGTGAACTATCTGAAAGACGACCAGCAGTTGCTTTCCCCCTGTGCTCTGAACACTGTCTGGAAGAGCCGCTGAGCCTTCCCGAACAATACCACCGGCTGGCGCCAACCATTGCTGAATACCTGGACCTACAGCTGTTCGTGAGACTCCCATTTTCCTGTCTGCTGGGCTTCAACGAGATGTCCTAAATATCAATTATAATTGAACATAACCAATATTTCATGGCATAATTAGTCCCTCAGCTGTAGGACAAAGGTATATACTGAGGGAAAACTCCTATTAATTTTTAAGTAACCTTTCATTTTTGTAGATTAATTCAGAAGTTCCTTTTTAGATAATCAGCTTATGGAATTTTTCACCATAAAGTTGCGTTCTGATTTTGTTAGATACCTCAGCCTTCCATTGCATTACAGTTGAAACATAAAATCTGGTTCCCTCTTGGTTCCACAGAGGTTTAACTAGATTTTATGCTCAGGAATCCATTAACAGTTGATGTGATATCTAACACCTGTTTATCATTTGAATGTTGTTATCCATCGTTTGAATGCCATGTCATGTAACCTGAATGAGTTTCATTTAATAAACTTGTAAACGAGAGAAGTTGAAGCATTTTCCTTTTGCCTATATGCTTTTCTGGGTCACGGCAGTAAAAGAACTCACTAAATTTTGAGACTGAATTCATTAAGTAATTGAAGGTACGGAAATTAATTTAAATGAATTAATCAACAATTCGTTCTTTTAGAACTGGTTCCTCCTTTTACGAGTGCTTTTCTATTTTATGTAGTGAGTGTTGGGGTGACGGTTTAACTCTGTCCCCTCGCACACCCACTATTAAATAGAATAAATAATTTTTGTACCTTGTTACACTATATTTTATTAAATATCGCTACAGTTTCTTTAATATAATGCGTACGGCTTTTTTTCTTTAGTAAAAACATTAAGTTTGTGTTTGTTTTGTATGTGCTTCCCCAGATCTCCACACAGTATGTCATATAAGGAACTATCAGTGAATTATAAAAAATGCAAAGAGATTTCTGACACAGGAGATCCTTAACTTTATACAGTACAGCAATGTGTTTAGACATTTTTTTTCCACAATATCTTTATTGAACCTTTTTTTTTTTTAACAAACATGATACAATCAAGCACTAACACTAAAGTACTACAAAAAAAAAATGCACTAAAAAACACCAACAACCACCAACAAAATCAAATCTTCAACAATGCTCCTCTGTTTAGTCTAGACAATCCAACACATAAGTATACATATTATGTTCACCAGTTTGGAATTTACAAGGTCCACACATATCATTCACCTTCTTCTTCAAGAGTTATGTTTAAATTTTTTACATAATCAATAAAAGGTCTCCATATATTCTCAAACACAATTTCCTTTGATTTCAGTATATATGTTATTCTTTCTAATGGAAGGTTTGTTAACATCTGTCTTAACCACTGAGTCACATCTGGTCTATGAGTCTTTTTCCACAGTAATGCAATACATTTTTTGGCATTAAGCAAACTGAGGTCTATGAATGTTCTTTCACTTTTATTAAAATTATGCTTTTCTGGGTACAGACCCAACAAAAACAGTTTAGGATTCAATATGATTTGTTTTGAGATTATTTTTTCAATTGTTACCCTCACCTCTTCCCAAAACATTCTTATTAATCTACATTCCCATACACAATGAAATAGGGTTCCTTTACTTTCCATGCATTTTGTGCATGTATCTGGTATATTTTTGTTATATCTATTTAACTCCTCCGGTGTAACATACATCCGCATTAACCATTTGAAATGTATCAATTTAAGACGTACATTTATTGATTTGGTTTGAGCTTCTGTACAAGCCAATTCCCATTGTTCCTCTGAATTTTCAGTTTGCAGATCTTCTTTCCAGTAGTTTAATCTTTTCAGTGAATTTTCACTTGAAAATAGTGTCAATGAGTTATAAAACTCTGAAATAATACCCTTTCTTTTACTATCTTTCATCAACATTTTTTCCAAGGATGAATAAATAGGTCGAGTGAGAGCTTTATTTTGATTTGATCGAATAAAGTTTCTAAGTTGAAGATATTTTAAAAAAATGTGTTCTATTGAGATTAAATTTGATCCTCAACTCTTCAAAAGACATTATGTTTTCTGCACATGGCAAATATAAATCCTGAATCTTTTGTATCCCTTTTAAATTCCATACTTTAAATACAGCGTCCGCTCTCCCTGGTTTAAAATATTGATTACCCCATATTGGACTAAATTGTGACAATAACTGTGGTTCTTTTAAATAGTTTTTAGCTTCACACCATATTTTGATCATATGCTTTACAAATGGATTTTTAACTTGTTTTTGTAATTTTTTTGCCGAATCTGAGTATATGAATATGGGAAGCGGTAAAGGTAAATTGTATGATTCCATTTCAGTCCAGTGAGGGAGATCATTTGATGAAAAATAATATGTCATAGACCTCAGTTGTGCCGACCAATAATACAACATAAAATTTGGACATTTCAGACCTCCACGATCAAATGGTAAATATAATAAAGACAGACGTAATCTAGCCCTCCTGTTGTTCCATATAAATTCCACTAACTTTTTTTTAATTCTTGAGAATAAATCTAAAGGTGGTGGTAAGGGAATGTATTGAAATAAATAAAGTATTTTAGGTAAGATATTACTTTTAAGTATATTAATTCTCCCGATCATCGACATTGGTAGTGACATCCATCTCTGAAGTAACTCATCAATATCTGTCATTAAGGCTTCATAATTGACACTGGCGACTGATTCTAGCTTAGGCACAATTTGGATTCCTAAATATTTGAACTGATTTACAACATTGAATTGATTTACCTCAGGGGCTGGGTAATTTCTCTGGGTCTCATTTAGCATTAATATTGAAGATTTAGTTTTATTTATTTTATATCCTGATATTTCCCCGAAATTCTTTATTAAATTCAACAAGGTCGGAATTGATTTTTTAAGATTCGACATAAACAAAATTATGTCATCGGCATACAGGGAGATTTTATGTTCTGTTGGTCCAACTTTAATTCCATATATTTGTGACTGTAGACGTATCGCCATCGCTAAAGGTTCAATTGCCATAGTAAACAGTAAAGGTGAAAGTGGACAGCCTTGTCGACATCCTCTATTGATTTTTATTGATTTTGAAATATTGTTATTTGTTAGAATTTCTGCAGTAGCATTATTATATATTATCTGAACCCATTTTATGAAATTATTTCCAAGTCCAAACCTTTGTAAGACTTCAAAAAGAAAGGGCCATTCAACTCTATCAAAGGCTTTTTCGGCATCCAGTGATAAGAGAGCTGTATCCGGTGCTTCTTTATTAGAATAAATAATATTAAATAGTCTTCTTACATTATGGAAGCCTTGTCTTCCCTTTATAAAGCCATTCTGATCTCGATTAATAATATTTGGTAAAATTTCTTGTATTCGTCTTGCTAAAATTTTACAAATTATCTTAAGGTCGGCATTTAATAGGCTTATTGGTCTCATATTTTCACATTTATTAGAGGGCTTACCTGGTTTTGGCAACAGTATAATTAAGGCATTATTCATATATGATGGTAAATTACTATTTTGAAATGCTTCTAAAACCATTTCCAAAAAAGGTTTTGTTAATTTATTCTTAAATTTTTTATATAGGTCAACTGGACGACCATCTGGTCCTGCACTTTTTCCTGATTTCATATTATCAATGGCTAGTCCAACTTCTTCTTGACTAATTTTAGACTCCAGTATCTCCCTATTTTCATTTGGAATACACGGTATAAATAGTTCATTCAAAAACCCATGTAGTTTTGTTAAGTCAGATTCATTTTTGGTATCATATAATTTTTCATAGTAATCTCTAAAGGCTCTATTAATTTCTGAAGGATCTATAACTACCTGTCCCTTACTTATAATACTGGTAATTGGTGTTTTAGATTCTAATTGTTTAATCTGCCATGCCAATAACTTTCCTGATTTTTCACCTTGTTCATAAAAAGATTGTTTCAATCTTAGAAGACTCGAGGCAGCTCTATTCGCTGATTTTTTGTCATATTCAGCTCTCAAAATCAGTAATTCGTTCTCCAACCTTGGATCTCTTCCTGCATATACTCTTTCTTGAAGAATTTTTATTTTATGTTCCAATTGGACTCTCTCCTCTCGAGTCTTCTTAGATTTTGAACCTGTATAACTAATAATATGTCCCCTAATAAAAGCTTTGAAAGCCTCCCACTTTACACATGCTGATGTTTGTGTAGTATTGATATCAAAGAACTCATCTATCTGTTTTTCTATATACTTAACAAATTCCTCATCCTGAAGCCATTTATGCTGAAATTGCCATCTACCTGGTTCCTTTGTCAATTTCTTATCTACATACATTAGACAGCAGGGTGCATGATCAGAGATCACGATGTTATCATAAAAACAGTTTTGAATCTTGGACCTTAATTCTGTGGAGATCAAAAAATAATCTATACGTGAGAATGTCTTGTAGGTATTGGAATAACAAGAGTATGCTTTAACTTGTGGTTTCATTTCTCTCCATATATCTATCAATTTCAATTCTTTCATAAAATGATTAATGGTCATCCTACATCCATTGTGCGTACAGTCCAGTCCTGTTGATCTATCTATACTGGGATTCAATGTACAATTAAAATCCCCTGCTATTATATGTTGCCCTGTAAGTGATGATAAGATAAGAAATAAATTGGCAAAGAACTTTTGATCATCTATATTGGGACCATATAAGTTCACCAAATTTATGTTTTCTAATAGCAAAGATCCTTGAATGATTACATATCTTCCAAATTTTTCTCCAATTACATTTTTCACTTGAAATGGGACTGATTTATGTATGAGAGTCATAACTCCCCTGGCTCGGGATGAAAATGATGAGGTGAAAACATTTCCTTGCCATTTACTCCTAATTCTTTTTACATCTTGCTCTATTAGATGAGTTTCTTGTAAAAACACAATTTTTGAACCCATGTCTTTTATTTTATTCATAACTTGTTTAAGTTTTTTTAAATTTTGTAGACCTCTGCAATTCCATGAAGTTAAATTAAGATTAACGCTTTGATTTATAATCAATAGGGAGTTTGGGATTACCTTGCAGTGTAAACATGCTCAAACAGAAAAGCAAAAAAATGAGTGGTTGAACATTCACCCTACAAACTACACACAAACAAATTCCCCCTTCCCACATTTGTGGCAATCCCCCCAAAAGCAAAAGAAAAATTCCGTCTCCCGATATAGCCATCGACCGTTCCACACCCACGAGGAACAACCAAAGCCACTCCTTCTTCATCATCCCAATCACCCTAACTCTACTGCTTTTAATAACGTAACATTAACTCTCTTCTGTAATTTTCCAATTTAACTCCAAATTTTTTTAGCAATTTTGTACTTTTTTTTTTTAATATGTAATACATTCTATATTTTGTAATCTTGTTATATGCTTCTAATCAGTTAAATGCTCAAATATTCTACCCTATATTCTGTTCATGCTTAGCTCCCACCAGTCTCTTCCTGGATCTTCTTGATGAGCTCCTGCGCCTCCTCGGGGGTCTTGAAGATGCGTGTTCTGCCCTCATATGTGACCAGAAGTCTTGCAGGGTGAATCACTCCATGACGAATCTCAAGGTTGCGCAGTTCTTTGCGGATGGGGTCAAACTGCTTCCTTAATTGTTGGATTCCTGAGGCCAGATCTGGGTAGAACCGCACCTGCTGATCTTGGTATTTAATTTCTCCTTTGGCCCGCACCGCGTTGGAGATCGTCATCCTGTCTCTGTAGCTGAGAAACTTCATAATTAGCGTCCTCGGTGCTGCCTTGTTACCTCTCGGTGGGCCAATTCGGTGGGAGCTTTCCAAGACGACTGATGATTTTAGCTCCGCGTTGTTTAGCGCCTCCGGGATCCACCCCTCCAAAAAGGAGCATGAATCACGACCTTCGGCTCCCTCCGGTAAACCCACCAGCCTCAGGTTGTTCCTTCTGGACCGAGATTCCAAGTCCATAACGCTATTTTCCAGATCTTTATTTTTTTTTTCCAAAGTGCGCACCTTTATTTGAAGTCCGCTGATTTCATCCTCCGCACTTGAAACACGAAGCTCCGCCTGCGTCACTCGCTCCACGCAGTCACCCAACTCCTTTCTCATTGCATCCAATGCTGCCATAATCCCATCAAGTTTAGCGGAAAAGTCTGCTCTCATTGAGCTAATGGCAGCCAGCACTGCACCTGTGCCGCCATCGTCAGCAGCAGCAGTTACCGCACCACCGCTAGTTTCATCCGCCATATCCGCAGCTTTTTCTACTGCGCCACAAACTTTAAAGTCCGTTAATTTGGACTGCTTCGGCGATTCAATTTTTCCCCCTCCTGATTTCCCAGCCTTAGTCTTCACCGGCATATCCTCACCCAAATGCTGGGAAAAGTTCTGTTCCAAATGAGAGAGTTATTTGCCGAATTTTTATTTCCAGGGGCAGAGCAGGGTGATACGTGTCCTTCTAGGCGGCCGCCATAACCGGAAGTCTGTGTTTAGACATTTTAGTTTTGACATAATTTATGTGTGATTTTCAGTTTAGTTTATCAACAATGACCCCTAGGAACTTGGTTTCCAAAACTGTGTCAATTTCAACATTGTTTATTTTAATTTTTCTGTGATTATATAATTTGCAGTTTCCAAATATTATACATTTTGTTTTTCCAAGGTGAACAGATAATTTATTGGCAATGAACCATTGATTGATTTGTTTAAGTTCATTTTCTACTGAATCCAGAAGCTGCTTAAGATTTTCTCCACTACAAAAAAAGTTGTCATCTGCAAATAAAATACACTTGAGCAATTTAGACACAGAACATAAATCATTAATATACAAATAAACAGCAATGGACCAAGCACAGAACCCCGTGGTACCACACGTCATTTTCAGCAACTCAAAGTCTGTATTATTCACATAAACATATTGATGCCTGTCTTCTAAATAGCTGTGGAACCAGTCAAAAGCAATTCCTCTGATGCCATACTTATGTAATTTACTGAGGATAATTTATGGTCAACTGTATCAAATGCCTTTTGTAAGTTCCGAAATATTTCAACTGTGTATACTCTTCTATCTGTTGCATCCATAATCTGTTCAACAAAGTCCATGAGGGCCAGTGAGGTGGTCCGGTTCTTCCTGAATCCATACTGTTGATTGCAGAGTATATTGTGCTTATCAATGAAATCATTTAGTCTCTTAACAAATATTTTTTTTCCAGTATTTTAGAGAACTGAAGTAACAAGGAGATGGGTCTGTAGTTTGACAGTAAGTGTTTGTCACCAGTCTTATACAGAGGAATGACTCTTTCCATTTTCATTTTCTTTGGAAATTTACCAGCAGTAAGTGACATGTTGCATATGTAAGTGAAGTGTTTAACAATACGATCAATAATACATTTAACCAAGAACATACTGAAATCATTACAATCAGTTGATTTTTTTGTCTTTGAATTTAACAGTGTCAAGAATTTCTTTTTCATCTGTTTCTTTCATCAACATTGTGTAAGCGTTTATGTTGACGACATTATCAGCACCACTTGTATTTGCTGATGATAAAGTGGAGTTGGTGATCTTTTTTTCCTATATTAACAAAATATTCATTAAACGTGTTGGAGATCAAGCTATTTTCATTGATTATTCCATTTTCTGAATTTAAATAAGAGATGTGGTTGGAATTTATTTTTCCTCTCTTTGTTGTATTAACACCTTCCATATATTGCATGTATTAGTTTTGTTATTTTCCAATAATTTACTGTAATATTTTTTTACTCGATCTTAAGATACTAATGAGTTTATTTTTATAAGTCTTGTATTTCTTTTCAGCTTCCACAGTTCTTAATTTCATAAACGTTTTGTATAATAAGTTTTTCTTTTTACAAGCATTTTGCAGGCCCTTGGTGATCCAAGGCTCATCTCCGTATTTAACTTTAGTTTCCTGTACCGCTAGAGGGCAATGTTTATTATATAGTCATGATAAAATAGAGATAAATTTTCCATATGCTGTGTCAATGTCATCAACATAAACACTGCTCTGGTCTTGTATTTTTAGATCATTTCTAAGATGGTTAATTGCAGTTTCTGTTACAAGTCATTTAAAAACCTTATCTATTTCAACATTATGTGTTACACCAGTGTGTGAAGAAACAAAAACAGGCAGATGGTCTGTCACATCATTGATAATAAGGCCAGCAGTTACATTCCCCTCAGTGACATTTGTGAAAATGTTATCAATAAGCATTGCTGAATGTGTTGTTATTCTAGTGGGGTATGTTATTGAAGGGTAGAAACCCATACAAGACATGGAATTTATGAATTCACTTATTTGGATATGGTCATTTGGATTTAATAAGTCAATATTGAAGTCTCCACAAATAAATATCAGCTTCTTATTACCTACTGCACTGAAAAGCTCAGACGCTTTTTCTTTGAAAATGTCGATATTGGTACCCGGTGCTCTATAAATACAACTTATTATGATGCTTTTTGTTGTTGTAATTAATTCCACAGTTACACACTCCATGATGTTTTCCATTTCAAAAGACATGTTATCTACAACTTGGCTTTGGTAGCAGGACCTGATATATAAACCAACACCCCCACCCCTTTTTTTGACCTGCTTGTGGTATATAAATCATAGCTTCTCATTTGCACTGTATGAAGTTGGTCATTTTTTAGCCAAGTCTCAGAAATTGCAACAGCAGAAAAATTTGTGTTGTATCGCAACAAACTGTCCTGGATTTTGGAAAAATTCATGTTGAGACTTCTACTATTAAAGTGTATTATTGACAATGATTTGTCAGAAATTGTATATTTTAGTTGGTCTGAGCTAAAGTATTTACACTGATGTTTTGTACTGTTGAAAAAGTGATTTTCATGATCAGTTTCATATTCAACACTGTGTGGTTTATGCTCCGTGCATTCGTACCCTTTAAAAATGAAGTTGTTTCCTATAAAAGTTTGCATCTTAATTATTCAAGTCAATGGAAACAAATGCACAGTTTATATCTCTCAGATGATAATGAAATGTCAATCATTTCTGGTTGATTTTTGGCTCCACTGATTTTGGTGTACTGTTACGGGGATGGCGTGGGTGAAGAATGAGTCTGTCATACCTTAAGTAGGCTATGTCCCCCCGTGCTCTTGCAGCTTTCAGCTTTTCAGCTTAATTCTTTTCTCTTCCTTCTTACTGAATCAGTGAAGTCCTCATTGATGAAGATTTTTGTTCCTTTGAGGGACTTGGCTCTTTGGAGAATGGTCATCCTGTCCTTGTGCTGCAGGAACTTGACCACAATGGGCCTCGGTCTTTCTCCTCCAGGTTTCCTGGTGCGGTGGGCTCTCTCCATCTCAATTCCTGGTGGTAACTGTAGTTTCTCCATGAAAATATTTTTTATCTTCTCCTCCATGTCAGCCCAGGTCTCTCCTGTCTCCTGGTGCTTCCACAACACCATCAAATACCAGACTATTTCTCCGGGATTGTCCTTCCAGGCATTCAAATTTGTCGGTGACAGTCAACAGACTGTCACACACTTTAAAAACATCTAATTGCAGCATATTGTTGTGGTCAGTTTGTTTAGACAAATCAGCTTTTAAGTCATCTGCGTCTTTCTGGGTAAACTATAGACTGGTTTTAATGTCCTGCAACTCTCTCATCATCGTGTCCACTCTTGCATTTGCTGAATCCATAATCACTTTGATGAGGCTTTTGAAAGTTTCCTGTTGTTGGTTTAACAATGCAGAAAACAATTCTTTTTGCTGTTGCAGTAAGTCATTCACCTATGCAAGGGACACATATTCCTCCTCGGATTTGGCCTCTGCTTTTGGCTTAGGTGGCATTTTGCCACAGTTTTTCCAATAATTTGCAGTGGACAAGGAGACAAGAGTCTGTTTCCAAGAATATTTCAGTGTCAAGGAAAAAGTCCAGCAGTAACAACAGCAGGAATGCATGTAAGGCCTTGTGCCAGGCCTGAAGCCTGATGGAGGTGGTTGCAGGGCCTGGTGGTGGTAACTGCCTGTGAAGCCTGGTGGTGGTGGCTGCCTGTGGAGCCAGATGGTGGTGGCTGCCTGTGGAGCCTGACGTTGGCGGGTACCTGTGGAGCCTGGTGGTGGTGGCTGCCTGTGGAGCCTGGTGGTGGTGGCTGCCTGTGAGGCCTGGTGGTAATGGCTGCCAGTCTGCTTCTAAGGCAGAAAGGCCCAATTCCAAATCCACCAGAATCTTCCCCCAAGCCACCAATCCACTGCAAAGTGTCAACGGAGCCACACATTGCTACCTTTACTACTTGATTAAAAGCACCAGAACCCTCCTCCTCGTCGAACATTCTTGTGACAAATATTTCCCCCTTAAACACTTCAGGGGCAACTAATGCTTACAGTTTTGTCTATGTTGGCTTTATCATTGTTAATGGCACCAATCTTCTTTATTTAGTACCAGCTGTTTCCATATTTCACAGTCCGCAGAGTTCACCTGCTTGTTCCCCAGTAGAGGATGTGTAATTTTTGTGCAGTGCATTGATAGACAGAGGGATGGATGGATGTACTTTATTGACCCCGAACTAGGAAATTTCAGTGTAACAGCAGCACGACATACAGTAAAATGACCAAACCAACAGAAATACACACAGCGTAATAGAATAGTAAAGAAAATAGAAAAGGAATTATCTAGAAAAAGTAAAATTGCTTAAATAACGTTATATACATCATAACCTGCAACTAAAAATAAAGGATGACCCGTGTATGTATATATGTACTGAAACTGTACTGTGCAAAATAGGACTATAAGGCACAAGGTGAAATGTAAGGTACCAATTGACTGTAAAGTGCACTGTGACAGCTGTATTATGACCAGTATTCAAACATTGGCGTGAGCTATTGTACAGTGAGATGGCATGTGGTGTGTGTCGTGGCATTGCAAAACATGAATGTAATACTGCACCACTTTATCACTGTATGAAGAGGTTCTTGAATCAGAATCAACTTTATTGCCAAGTATCGGCGGTGGCCTCCGTCGGTCTATGATGACCATGGAAGAGAATCCTAAACGTCTACTCTGCTGGAACAGGCCGATGTGCACCGGTGTTCTACCTTCCAGCGTTGGGCGTTGGTAGGATTCAAGCCTGGGCAGGAAGATATGGAGGACAAGATGTTAACCCATGTAGCATGTCCCCCCTCTCCACGTCACTGATGAATCCAAAGGAACAGCAGGGCTGCTATAGTTTGGCACCAGCGCCGTCACAGGAGCTGCCAGGGTGATGTTGAGCACAAGAGAACTGCCTTAGGGGCTCCGACTCCGGATTTTTCCTCAGGGTTGACTCCCGAAGCCTTTCCCATGTCCGGGTGTGCCGCAAGGCAGCGGAGGTTTGAAATCAGGGTTTACCTTCCCCTAGATGGGCTACCTTCCCAGGTTGATGAGCCACCATCTACCCGAAGCATCTGGTTTTAAGGCGCCAGAGATCTGCCCTCGCCCCTTCTCCTATTAGTAAAAGCAGTTCCGCTGGGCTTAGAGGCTAAACCACACGGGCAGGCTAGGAGTTGGACTTAGTTGTCAGAGGCTTTTCAAGACGCATGCCGTAAGGAGCATTTTATGAGCACTGGGAGCTTAACCCCAGTGCCGCTCCTGGCTATGACAACCTTGGAACCCACAATTATATTTACAAGTAAACATATGTAAGGGAAATATATGAAATTAATAAATAATAAATATGATCAGGTATGAATTATTTAATTTATATTGATGTATTGGAATCTGAGATCAAATCTCATTTCATATACATCAGAAAAGTTAATAACACTCGTAAGGGGCACCAGCTTCTATCTTTAAGAAGCAATTTGATCTTTAATTTCACTTTATACCTGTTTGATCACTCAATAAATTAATCAATAATCAGTCTCAAAAATTTTCCGTGAATTCGATACCTGGGCTTGAAACAGACTCAGAATGAAATAAATTCCCAACAACTTCTCTCATTTTTAAATATTTATTAAACGAAATGATTAACAGACATTGCAGTAATTTCCTTAATCATAAAATCAATCTTGTAAATGATAGATTAACAATGTCAATATTTTCGGAACCAGGGTTAAACTGAGAGATGAATTTCTATCAGTTTGAGTTAACAGATTATTAAAAAAAACCCGCAAATTTATGGAGAAAGTTTACTAATTATATGAAGAAGTCCTAAATTAATCTTAAGAAAATAAAAACCGAATTTTAATGAAAAGAAGAGTTATGTTAAGGGCTTCTTAATTTGCATCTGATAAGATATACAAATTATTACCGAACCTCAGAAGTTTATTCAGCAGTTGAATTAAAGTTTTTGCAGCTCACGTGATCCTCGTTCGATGATAGTTCTGTTGTAGTCCTCAGCCCAAGATTTCGTGGATGTTAGGGGAAATATCTGCCCGCAGATATTTCAGGGTCCACAGTTCGACCTTTAGATTCAAGCGGTCGAAGGGGGCTGGATTCTGGACTGTATGACCCAGAGTTGAAACTGAGTTCTAGCCAGATGGTGTCGATGCTTCTTCAGCGTGTGATGGACAGCTGCGCGTTGATTCCTCAGCTGTGTCTTTTCTTCCTGGTAGACAAGCAGCTGTAGAGGTTTTCGGGAATAATTAATAATATCTAATCCGATCTCAAATCAAAAAAAACAAACTTTCGGACTTTAGATAAAAATAGTAGCTTCTGGTGGGTGCTTGGTCAAGAAAAATATTATAAAATAAAGTCAAGATTAAGTTTACATTAAAATCAAACAAACGGTGGTTTTACAGAAAGTTTAACAAAGAAAAAGTGATGAATAAAAATTGGAGTTTAACTCCGATTAAGAATTGAGCTCAAAGAAATAGGAATTCTTAGGTATTTAAGAGGGAAAGAAAATACAAAGTGACAAACAAATTACGAGTTATCTGCTCTGTGTTCAGAAAAGCGACACATGGTCGAAGTCCTTGTTCAGACGGTCCTTTTTCTTCCTTGCTGTGTGTAGACAAAGGAGGAGATCAGAAAAAAGGGAGCAGCCGAAAAGAAATCCGGGGGAGCGGAGCAAAAGAGGGCTGACGAAAAGAAGTGACGAAAAGAGGCTGAAGCAGGGGTCTCTCTCCTTTATATAAGCTCTGTTGAGTTTCGCGGGCTTCCGGCCTGACCGGAATCTCAGCCAATGAGAGTCCTTCGTGGGCGGGCTCGATGAACCTTTAGTCCAATAACAGGCCTTGTCTGTGAGAGACCAATAGGATGAAGAAGCTGGGGTTCTATGAAGACTGGTGACACGTGATATCAGTCCACAGGAATACAGTTTTAAATACATTGGAATGTACTGTTACACACTTATGTATAACTAAACTAACCTTAGTGTATCTTATAAGCAGTGCTTCTAAATCAACATGCAGGAATAAACATTCATTTAAACATTGGCATGCATATATATAAAATCACAGATTAATGCATTTGACACATTATTTTCCACATCAAAAACATCAGAGTCCATCTGCATTTTCATAGTTCTGAAAAGAATGAAGGTTTAGAATTGAGTTTGTAATAATGTACTTTAAAGTTCACTGTTTAAATCCAGCATGTCCAGAGTTTAAGGAAATTAGCTGAGTCGTGGATCTGTTGCATGTTTTATGGGGGCAATAAAAGTGAAGCCGGACATTGGGGAAATTCCTTAGGCTGGTTTTAACAAAAGAAGGGGGATTTCAGCTGTGGCCTGGAGGAAGAAAATTCATTTTTTTTTGTGTTATTCCTGGATGAAACAAAAATGTCTTTAAGCAGAAGAATAATTATTGCTGAGCCAAAGTGAGATGATGCTACAGTTCCCCCTCTGGTATCAATGGTGACGTTGATTCAGCGTTGATAGCAATCCTAGGCATCAAATCCCAATTTGGCGAGGCTTGATCCAAATGCTGAACTAAAGTTCTGATGTCGATAAGTCTTAAGCTTGTAAACAGTATCTATTCCAAAGTGTAGGTCCTTAGATTTGGTTTTCTGAAAAACATCTGGAAATTTCAAAAATAATTTTGGCATGACCAAATATAAACATTGTATAATTGTCTAGGATATACTAAAGTTCTGTATAAGCCTGTAAAGACTGTGGGGAAAAAAAGTGAACTAGAAGTATGGGGGTTTTGACATACTTGATATAAATGTTTTGGGTTTGCTGAAAAATATCTCGTCAAAATTTCACAAACTGTTTAAATGTGCATAAAATCTAAATAAAGTAAAAAGGATTATTTGTATATACACAAGCATGTATCCAAAAATCTTAGTCAAAAGCAAAAATAAAATCTTTGGTCTTTGAGGTAGATTCAGACTAATCAATATTGAGGTGACTCAAGGAGGTTCAAATTGAATTTGTTTAGTTAGACTAAACCATGGTTCCACAGATGTCCAAATCATAGGGTGTTTGAGGCTTTTGTTCAGAAAAACTGAGTGGGCATAGGATGTCGTTATCATTCTTTGGATGGCAATGAGAAGTAAATTTGGATTTACTGCAAAAAGGATATGATGAGAGAGCATATTCATTGCTAAAGCGTTAACTGAAAAGCTAATGTTTCTAGCTACTTCTGAGAGTAACATAGACATTGGCTGTGTGTGAGCATAGTCAACCTTTAACACAAAGAGCAAAGAGTTCAAGACCTTGTTGAGTTTGACTGAAGCTTCTGAGCAAGCATTCAAAACCAACACAGTGTCTTGTAAGATTTTGGTAACGATTTGTGGTTTGACAACCTGGCGTTTTGGTTTAGCGGTGTTGACCGAGTTAACAGTGGGCATGCTAAGGTTAACTACAGGCTCTAACGATGAGGCTGTTATTAAGAGTCCATCAGAGGATCTTTGACCTTTCGTTTTGGCTTGGCCCAATTCTGACTGGGTAACAGTGGGTGTGATTGCTAGGCAGATGGCTAAACTGATAAACAGGAGGACCATCATCTTGGCAAACATAAAAGTGAGTGGTTTTGGATCTTAATCTTCTTGTTGATCTTTCTTTAGATACCTGGTTGGCAAATGAAAATTCCTCTTAGAGGTGGAATGATTTCTTTTAGATGGATGTACTTTATTAATCCCAAAACTGGGAAATTACAGAATAGAGCTTAAGAGATTGAACTCTAAACCTTGTGCTTGTTTTTCACCTTTGATGGGAGTTTTAAGATTATTAGCTCAAGCTAATGGTGTTGAATGTCTTGTGTATACTATTTGGTAATAGTAAGTTGATTGAAGTTTATTAGATTTTACAGAGGTCTTTGAGCTTAGTTTAAGGGCTAATTTGGTTTTAATATACCCTTTCCTTTCTGGAAGTTTTGATGCAGTTAACTGATTGGAGAAATTTGACTGAGTGTACCTGAGGCTAGTAGTTAGCTACAGTTATTTCTCAGACGTAGGTTTGATTTTAATCTTATTTATGGACTTACTTTGACAGTGTTGTACCCGACAAGTCCCATGGGGTTTTGGTAAAGGTTACTCTGATTTTGGTGAGCCCATTTGAAAATGGGGTCCTGGATTTGGCTCTTGAGTGGCCAAAGTTTGTTGTTGACAATGTGTGGATTCATCCACTTGGGCAGGAATTTAGGAGTGATTTTCCTTTCCTGTAAATTTATTTCAGGTGTCTGCGGTACGAATGTGGGGTGGAAGATCTTGTTCCCCCTTCGCAGTTTGTCATGCGAAAGTTTTTGATCGCTGTACGCTTTGTGTCGTTTAGCGAGTCGGTCCGAATGGTTTTGAAATACAGCCTTGGGAGCTTTGTATGTCGTTTTGACGCTTTTGTGCTCTGCAGCTGGAATGTTATGGGCATTGGCAGTCATCACCCCCCTCTGGTTTCGAGGAACACTGAGCGGTGGCGATGATGGTTCATCGGAAGCATGAACAGGAGTGCCATTGCATAGCTGCAGAGAAGATTGTGTCGCATGAAGTGGTTTCAGTTTTGGTATGTCAAAGGGTTTAGATGCGGGTAGCGCATGTACCGTTTTATCCAACCGGTGCTTGACGCTTTTATGGATCATTTGGTTACAAGGTTGAGTGACTGTGCGCCTTGCGTTTGCAAAAGTTGGGTTCGTTGTCTTAAAAAGTTGAGGTTTTAGAGGGTCTAGAGAGCCAGTTGGTGTGGCTCTTGTGACCATGCAGGCCTCATGGGCGGGTGGGTGGTTTTCAAAATGTGACTCCACCATTGAATCATGGGTATCAAGGGTTTCAAGAGGGCCGTTTGGGGTTTTCTGCTCGGCCGTTGAGTTTTCAAGGTTATTTGAGTGTTTGGCTTGACCTTGTATTTGAAGGTGACTTTTGACTTCTTTAGGACAGTACTCACCTTGGTCTTGGCGGTCGCTTTCAATCGGTTGCAGTTGTTCCAACAGTGCTAGTTGTGTGAGACTTGGGGTGTCCAAAGTGTTCAGAACAAAGCACTGTGATTCAGTTGTTCTTGTTGGGTCAAATGGGTGAGGGTGTTGCGTTTGAGCCCATAGTTTGAGGTTCTTGAAATCAATCAGTGGCTCAAAACGGTTCAGTAGGTCTTTGCCAACAAGCAATGGAATGGCGTCAAGTTTGGACACGTAGACCGGATGTGTCAAGGTCATGGGTCCAATGGACATGTTTAGTAGTGATACGCCCAACAGGGTTGTTTTAGTGAGCGCATATGGTCGCACAGCTAATGAACAGGGTTCCAGTTTCAAATGTTTGTTAGCGCGGTTAGCGGCTACACGTAGTTTGTCAAAAAGGTTGTGTGACATGAGAGTGATGTCAGCAGCGGTGTCTAAAACAGCGTCCTGACACACCATGTCTTCAAGGGTCAGTGGAAGGTAGAATTTCCGTGCCACCCCCCTCTCGTTTAAATCGCATAGGAATTGTGGAACCGGTGGTTTGACACAGAGTTGCGACACGTTGTTAGAGGAGTGGTCTGTGACCTGTGGTTGGGCTGCCATAACGGCACTGGACTGCGTTGAGTCCTTTGGTCCTTCCTCATTTGCATGAGGGATTTTCTTCTTGCGTTTCCTTCGTTTGGAATGCTTGTTTTGAGTTGGCACAGCTGATATAGCTAGAATGTTAGTTTTATTCTCTTTGTAGTTTTGAATCTCTGCTAGGAGGTGTTGGACAATTTCAATAGCTTCTCTACTGAATGTAGAAGTTTCTTCTTCCTTCCAAGGTTTGTGATAGGTCTCTGCTTCTGAGCTTCTGTGATGGGATGGAGACCATTTGACGCGGTTACGCGTGTCTTCGTATCGGTATCTGTCATCATGGTAGTCCGTATCGCGTTCTCGTGACCTATCCCGTGGATATGGTCTACGACGGTAGTCGGGTTTTCGCAAAGTTGGTCCAAAGTGGTATCCAGAGGACCTAGTGTGGTTTGGACCTTGATGAGGTCGCTTGAGAAAATGCTTCGGCTGTTGATGTACTCGCGGTGTAAGAGGTGGAGAAGAGCGAGGAGCTCCTTCCAACTCCAAGGTGTTAGATGCATCGCTAATAACTAGCACTGTGGCAGGCTCAGCGTGCTTGTTGCGACTTTGTTGCCGTTGTTGGAACGCATAGTGTGCAAACTCTCTCAGCTGACTTATTGAGTTTGACCTTGGGTTAGCTGTAACTCCTAGGTAATGACTCACAGTGGGATGGAGGTTTTGGATGAAGAGGGTCTTGAAATTGTGGTCTTCTTCCATCCCTGGTGTATTTTGAGATCCAAAATATGCAAGTAGGAGCCTCTGGTAGTAGGCTTGTGTTGGCTCTGAGCGTCCTTGCTTCACTGCTAGGGCTGCGGTTAGCCCTGCTTGTAGGCAGTCGTCGGAGAACTCCTTTTCGATGGCTTCACGGAGCAGCATGTAATCTGCTTTGATGTTTGTCGGCTGTCTGTCTATGAATTTTGATACTGACCTGTTAGATGTTAGTTTAATCAGATAGATGCGATCGTCAGTCGTAGCATCGGGATACTTGCGCAGGTAGTAATCAATGTCCTGTAAATAGACTTTGGCATCAGGTGAACCCGTAGGTCCTGGATCAAATTTGGTGATATTTTGCGCGATCTTGTCAAGGTCGCGATCTGAAGGGGCACACGCACGCTGTCCACGCGGTCGTCCGTATTTGAAACGGGAATCGGGCGAGGGAGCGCGGTGGGTGTCCCGGTGTTCATGTCTTTCCTTTAGGAGCAGTTGACATTCCTTGTAGTCCTTCACATTTTCAAGTTGACCTTCAACTCTTCTGAGTTCCTTCTTTGTGTCTTGAAGGGCATCTTCAAGTTCATTGTTGTCTTGATGAAGCGTGTCATTGTTATGCATCAACCGTTCCTTTTCTGACTCTGCACGGTCCAAATCTTGTAATGCTTCATCCAGTTGGTTTTGAGTTTTGTCATTCTCCTCTTGAGATTGTTCCAAATTTTCTTTGTGTCTCGTTCTCTTCTTGGAGAGATAAGATCGTTGTTTGTTGATTTGCCAGCTCGTTCTCGGCTACCTTTAATCTTGCGACTAATGTTAGCGCAAACTTACCTAACACACTGGTGAGGTCCTTGCCTTCCGGTGGTTTTTCAGTGTGTTCATTCAAAAGTTCTTCAGCGAGTTGCTCCAATTCTTCGGGCGGTGTTTCCTTGACCCGTGTTGTGAAGCTAGAAATTAAATTAGAAGTCCATGCTTCCAATGTTGTTTGAAGGTCATCCAGTTTGGTAAATTGGTCGGTTGTCTGATGACTCGTCATGTTTGACCGTTGTTGTTATTTAGCTTTTAAAAAAAAATTCAACTTGTTGATTATTCTTAAATTTGTTCAACAAGGTTTAACCTTGAGTGTTTTATTTTACAACCGTGATAGTTGAAAGTTCCTTTAGAATTTGTTTCAACTTGTAGGCTTGCAGGATGGGAAATAGAATTTTGAAATTATTTAGAAATGTAGAGATGCTTCAAATAATTCGTTCATTGAAACCGTATGTTGATAAATAAAGTTGAATTGAAATTGGATTGAATTTGTTTCGCAAAACAAAACAGGAATTTCACTTGTGTGGATTTACTTTTTTCCTTTGATTTTCAAGTCTAGTATTGGAATTTGTCATCAATAACTAGCTTTGGGATTTTGCAAAATGTCACTTTGAAAGTGAGGATTTTATTTACAAAAGAAATCCAAAAGCAAAAGAGGCTAAATGCTTTAAAGATTTAAGATTATAAGTTTCCACTTTCTTTTAAAGTTAAGGCTTTCCTTTGGTTTTATTTGTTAAAGCCTATTTTCATTTGAAGCATTAAATGTTTAAAATATTTACAAAATAGAAACAAGTGAATTGTTTGAATATTTGGTGTCCTAGGATTTCTTAGGATTGAAGCCAATAGTGATCTTTCTTGATTGTGATCTATAAATTTCTTATTTACAGAATAATCAATGTTTGCACCTTTTTGACTTTTCTTTTAAATCCTGGGAAAAATTTGAAAATTATGGTGGTTGGTTAAGTGTTTTTCTTTTCCTGTAGAGAAAGCATGAATCAGAAATGACACAATGAGTTTAAATAACACCTAGCTTTGCTTAAGTGTTAATTGCTTAATGTGGTTTCCTAAATTTGAGAAAGAGAAAAAATTATGAATATTCACTAAGTCTGTAAATTTGTCAAAATGCACAGATTTAATCCTACTTTAATGTTACTCTTGAGTAAACATCAGCATTAGAATCCTTAAGCTAAAACTGGGTTTCTGTGGGAAGGAAATCACACCATATCACATTTAAAAACAGCAAAATAAGCACACATATAGCTTAAAAGTTTGCAACTTTTTGCTTAAAAGTGTGTAAACATGTTTTCTTTTTGCTTAAAAGATCATAATATGTGGTTACATAAGTGATTAAATACAATGAAGGTGTTTGTATATGTTCCTGCTATAGGTATCTATGCAATGAGTGGGATTTCACCACTGAGAAAAAACTTTCAGAAGCCAACAGGTCCTTTTCCTTTTATTCTTGGCATAAAAGTTTGGATTAGTGTTAAATTTAGTTTATTCAGAATAATATGAATTGCTTTGAAGTTACTTTGAAGACTTAATTTGGTTATAAATCGTCTTTAAAGATTAGAAGTTTAAATAAAAATTGCAGTCCCTATGTTTCACCACAAGATGGAGGCAGTTTTCGTCTGCACTTCCAGAAGAGGAAACCCAATGACGTCACAAGGAGTCAAGGATCTCTACTCAAAATGGCGGCTACAGGGAACTCTACCTAGACTTAAGATGGCGTCGCTGAGCCGATCTACACATGCGCAGTTTTTTCATGCACAGCTTGACGGTCGCGTGCGCGACTGAGCGTGCACGTGCCACGTGGATGCAGCTCAAGCTTCAGTCCATAAAACCACGCCTTGCTTTCCAAAGGCGGGAAAACTTTAGTCTCCCTAAACTTTATTCAACAAGTTTATACAATGGTTAATTCAATTAAATCCCCCAAGGGTTTGCTTCGCCTGCGGGGTGTTGAAATAACGGGGAAAACAAATAGGATTTCTTCGCTATTTTGTTCCCAGGCCTATTTTAATTATTCAGCGTGTAATCACTTTTCTTAAGCATGCATTGAACAACAAAAAAACTAAAAACTGACTAGAGTGGGGTCTCTTCACCCCCACCTTCTCTTGGTCAGCAGACACACACACACACAGCAGTAATCGGGGGCGAATTCACCCCCTCCCCCTCGTGACACAGAGACAGAGACAATAGACTGGCTGCAGACAATGAACCACCTTTGTGAGTTAAAATTGACCAAAATCCCACACAGCTTATGTATTAATTTCTTTCTGAGTCTGTCAAGTTGAACCAGGCCTTCGCGCGGGGTACCAAAATATGTAAGGGAAATATATGAAATTAATAAATAATAAATATGATCAGGTATGAATTATTTAATTTATATTGATGTATTGGAATCTGAGATCAAATCTCATTTCATATACATCAGAAAAGTTAATAACACTCGTAAGGGGCACCAGCTTCTATCTTTAAGAAGCAATTTGATCTTTAATTTCACTTTATACCTGTTTGATCACTCAATAAATTAATCAATAATCAGTCTCAAAAATTTTCCTTGAATTCGATACCTGGGCTTGAAACAGACTCAGAATGAAATAAATTCCCAACAACTTCTCTCATTTTTAAATATTTATTAAACGAAATGATTAACAGACATTGCAGTAATTTCCTTAATCATAAAATCAATCTTGTAAATGATAGATTAACAATGTCAGTATTTTCGGAACCAGGGTTAAACTGAGAGATGAATTTCTATCAGTTTGAGTTAACAGATTATTAAAAAAAAAACGCAAATTTATGGAGAAAGTTTACTAATTATATGAAGAAGTCCTAAATTAATCTTAAGAAAATAAAAACCGAATTTTAATGAAAAGAAGAGTTATGTTAAGGGCTTCTTAATTTGCATCTGATTAGATATACAAATTATTACCGAACCTCAGAAGTTTATTCAGCAGTTGAATTAAAGTTTTTGCAGCTCACGTGATCCTCGTTCGACAATAGTTCTGTCGTAGTCCTCAGCCCAAGATTTCGTGGATGTTAGGGGAAATATCTGCCCGCAGATATTTCAGGGTCCACAGTTCGACCTTTAGATTCAAGCGGTCGAAGGGGGCTGGATTCTGGACTGTATGACCCAGAGTTGAAACTGAGTTCTAGCCAGATGGTGTCGATGCTTCTTCAGCGTGTGATGGACAGCTGCGCGTTGATTCCTCAGCTGCGTCTTTTCTTCCTGGTAGACAAGCAGCTGTAGAGGTTTTCGGGAATAATTAATGATATCTAATCTGATCTCAAATCAAAAAAAACAAACTTTTGGACTTTAGATAAAAATAGTAGCTTCTGGTGGGTGCTTGGTCAAGAAAAATATTATAAAATAAAGTCAAGATTAAGTTTACATTAAAATCAAACAAACGGTGGTTTTACAGAAAGTTTAAAGAAAAAGTGATGAATAAAAATTGGAGTTTAACTCCGATTAAGAATTGAGCTCAAAGAAATAGGAATTCTTAGGTATTTAAGAGGGAAAGAAAATACAAAGTGACATAAACAAATTACGAGTTATCTGCTCTGTGTTCAGAAAAGCGACACATGGTCGAAGTCCTTGTTCAGACGTGTGTAGACAAAGGAGGAGATCAGAAAAAAGGGAGCAGCCGAAAAGAAATCCGGGGGAGCGGAGCAAAAGAGGGCTGACGAAAAGAAGTGACGAAAAGAGGCTGAAGCAGGGGTCTCTCTCCTTTATATAAGCTCTGTTGAGTTTCGCGGGCTTCCGGCCTGACCGGAATCTCAGCCAATGAGAGTCCTTCGTGGGCGGGCTCGATGAACCTTGAGTCCAATAACAGGCCTTGTCTGTGAGAGACCAATAGGATGAAGAAGCTGGGGTTCTATGAAGACTGGTGACACGTGATATCAGTCCACAGGAATACAGTTTTAAATACATTGGAATGTACTGTTACACACTTATGTATAACTAAACTAACCTTAGTGTATCTTATAAGCAGTGCTTCTAAATCAACATGCAGGAATAAACATTCATTTAAACATTGGCATGCATATATATAAAATCACAGATTAATGCATTTCACACATTATTTTCCGCATCAAAAACATCAGAGTCCATCTGCATTTTCATAGTTCTGAAAAGAATGAAGGTTTAGAATTGAGTTTGTAATAATGTACTTTAAAGTTCACTGTTTAAATCCAGCATGTCCAGAGTTTAAGGAAATTAGCTGAGTCGTGGATCTGTTGCATGTTTTATGGGGGCAATAAAAGTGAAGCCGGACATTGGGGAAATTCCTTAGGCTGGTTTTAACAAAAGAAGGGGGATTTCAGCTGTGGCCTGGAGGAAGAAAATCCATTTTTTTTTGTGTTATTCCTGGATGAAACAAAAATGTCTTTAAGCAGAAGAATAATTATTGCTGAGCCAAAGTGAGATGATGCTACACATACGAGGAATTTGACTTGACATTGGACGCGCACGTTAGGCGCATCCAATGACGCGGCAGTTGACGCGCCTGTTGAACTTTATTAATCTTATTTTTCCAGATCTTATATTTATGATTTTGAAATATTCTAGTAAAGTATTACTGCCCGGCGCTACTGTGGAAAAAAAAACATTAAAACCTCATTTTATTTTAGGTATATTAGTATAATGTCAGCTCAGTTGAGCAGTGGTTAGCACTATGGCAGCGCAGTAAGAAGGTCATGGGATCGATCCCACCCCCTGACCGTCGGTGACCCTTCTGTGTGGAGTTTTCATGCTTTCCCTGTGTCTATGTGGGTTTTCTCCGGGTACTCTGGTTTCCTCCAACAGGCCAAAGACATGCAGGTTAGGTTAATTGGCATTAGCTGGGGATTCTAAATTGTTCTTAAGTATGAATGTGAGAGTGAATGGTTGTCTGTCTCTGTGTTGGCCCTGCGATGGACTGGCAATCTGCCCAGGGTGTACCCTGCCTCTCACCCAAAAACGCTGGGATAGGCTCCAGCCCCCTGTAACCCGAAAAGGATTAAGCGGTTGAAAATGAATGAATGACTTTTCATCATAGCTTTTATGCATTCTTTTGACATTAATAAAATCTGTTGTATTAAATTTTGAAACATTTTATTTAATATAATATATAAGCAGTGAAATTAGTGTAGTTCTCTTTTCCATTTTGGAAATACTCCAGGGTGGATCTTGTTGGGGTTGTAATGTAAACAAACTCAAACAAAAGAAAAGATATATACAGCTGAAACTGTCTTTAGCATTTGAAAGCTTTTTGTGAAAGCACCCATTATGCTCATTAAGTGGTATAGTTAATCTGAGCAGTGATCATCTCTGTGTTGACTGAAGTTGACTTTGGTGTAAAATTATTTATTTAAACAAATTTTCCATTTATAAATGTATACAATTTTAGAGCTGAATGCAGTAATGCTATTAATCATCTTTGATAGTATGCTGAGCTACCCAGGAGGCATAAAACATGCATAGGTTGATAATCTCTTGCATGCCTTTCCATCAGTGTTACAGCAGATATTTAGAGTTGTGCCTTGTTGAAAGTGGTACATAAATCTTACCATAATCAGGCTTAGTAAGATCTCCATGACATTTTTCTTTGTTTTCTTTAAAATAGACCAGATGCCATCCATATATGGATCCATTGTCCCTTGGAAAGGAGTACTTTGTCTTCACTGAATTTACATTAAAGGAAAGTTAAAATGAAGTATACAGACATGACTGCCACTCTTGTGCAAAGCAGAATAGTTTCCACATCACCATCCTTTGTCTTCCGGAAGAAATAAATCATCCCAGAGTCTGTGTTCATAGAGGTAATTGATAAATGTGTTAATGAGCTGTATTGATTTTGTAAAATGGAAAATGAAGCATAATTTTACTTTAAACAGACTATAAAGTCAGGTCCAGCTACAATCCTGACAGAGTTGAGCTGCTTCAGCCTGCCCACAGCCATTGCACATTTGGAAGCCACTCTGCTGCCCACCGCCATCCCAGCTTACTGTTGACTCAGTCAGTAAAAAAAACTGTTGGGGTCTTGCAGCTGTTCTCTTATGTGCACATGAACTATGACTGAGATTACATCCTTTCCTGACTATACAATTTCTCTGACTGTTGTGTATTTACTTGAATTGTATGATATCCTTCAGGTTTTTCATACATCAATTTTTGCTTTCCTAGGTGTATGCTGAGGGTGCTGGATTCATTTGGGACAGAACCAGAGTTCAACCATGCCCACTATGCCCAGTCCAAGGGTCACAAGACTCCATGGGGGAAATGGAACCTCAACCCACAGCAGTTCAACACTATGTTTCGTAAGTCAGCACACAGCCAACGTGCATTCTTAAAACTGCTTTACAACTGTCACCTAGTAGGACTACAAGAATTACTGGATACTTAAATGAGTCCTTGTGACGTAGGATAGGAATTAAATAGTTCATTTCATTTTATGTAATGAAAAATATTGGTGTGCCTTATCATATCGTTGACCTTAATACCAGTATAAATTTTGCTATGGTGTAAAAATGAATATAGCGATATTTGGAGTTGGCTGTGTCACATCATTATACTGTTGACATAAGCTATGTGTTTCTAAGGTTACATGGCATAAACAAATGTAGTGTGAGAAGGCAGCAGCTGCTCCATGATCAGCTAGCTGAAACTGGATCTAGTTGTGTGTAAATACACTACTCACAAAAAGTTAGGGATATTCAGCTTTCGGGTGAAATTTCAGGATGCACCTAAAATGCACTATAACCTATACAGGTCAACTTAATTTGACCTTTGCTAACCTTTTGAATGCACATGTTCAACTATTCAGTGTTTCAGTACTTTTTGCATAACTTGCTATTCTCTAACAAGGTGCTTAACAGCAAAATTCATAGCAGGTGTTTGATCCATGAATTGACCAATAAATTTTCTGGTTCAATTAGAATTGGTATTTAAACAGTCCTCTTCATCATGCTGTTCACATTTTGACATCGTGAGTCCAAAGTGACACCTAACAATTGATCAGCAGTACCTTGCCATTGCAAGGTTTCAAACAGGATGTTCTCAGAGGAAAGTGGCCACTGAGCTTATAGTGTCATCAGCAGGTTGCGACAAAGATGCAGAGAGACTGGAAGAGTCACAGAAAGGCATAGAAGTAGACGTCCTTTGGCCACATCCCACACTGATGACCGCTTCATTGTGAACAGTGCCCTGCAGAACCAGATGGTGAATGCCCTTCAACTCCAGGCACATTTAAGGGAGGTGAGAGGCACCCAAGTGTCATGTCAGACCATTTGAAACCATTTACATCAGCGTGGCCTGCGTGCTAGATGACCTGCAAGGATTCCTGACCACACCATCAGGAACAGGCATCATTGTTTGCATGGGCCAGGGAGCATTTATGCTGGACAAGGGACCAGTGGGCCTCAGTGCTGTTCTCTAATGAAAGTCGATTCACGTTGAGCAGAAATGATAGCCGCCAATGATGTTGGAGACGTCAAGGAGAGCGCTATGCATCAGTCACTGTTGTCACCATGTTACAGTCTGGGCAGGTGTGTTTAGTCAGTACAGAACTGCTCTACATCTTGTGAATGGTACAGTGACAAGCCAATACTACCTGAATAACACCATTAATCCAGTCATTGTGCCCCTGCATAGCAACACAGGCCTAATTTCATCTTTATGGCCGACAGTACTCTAGCTTATCGAGGTCGCATCATTTGGGAATGGCTGCTGGATGCTGGGGTACCTCAAATGGAGTGGCCTGCACGTTCTCCAGACCTGAATCCCATAGAAAACCTATGGGATCAGCTGAGTCGCCATGTAGAGGCTCATAACCTGGTACATTTAGGGAGACGAGAGGCACCCAAGTGCCACGTCAGACCATTCAAAACCATTTACACCAGCGTGGTCTGCGTGCTAAATAACCTGCAAGAGTACTTGACCGCACCACCAGGCACAGGCGTCATCATTTTGCATGGGCCAGGGAGCATTTACACTGGACAGGGGACCAGTGGGCGTCAGTGCTGTTCTCTGATGAAAGTTGATTCCCGCTGAGCAGAAATAATGGCTGCCAACGATGTTGGAAGCATCAAGGAGAGCGCTATGCATCAGTCATTGTTGTCACCAGATGAGCGTTGGTGGTGGTGGTGGTGTTACAGTCTGGGCAGGTGTGTCTTGTTAATACAGAACTGCTCTACACCTTGTGAATGGTACAGTGACAAGCTGATACTACCTGAATAACATCATTAATCCAGTCACTGAGCCCCTGCATGAACAACACAGGCCTAATTTCATCTTCATGGATGACAGTACTCCAGCTCATTGAGGTCGCACCATTTGGGAATGGCTGCTGGAGGCTGGGGTACCTCAAATGGAGTGGCCTGCACGTTCTCCAGACCTGAATCCCATAGAAAACCTATGGTATCAGCTGAGTCGCTGTGTAGAGGCTCGTAACCCAGCACCCCACAACCTCAGTGACCTGAGGGCCGCCCTTCAAGAAAAGTGGAATGTCATGCCTCAGCAGACAATAAGTCGACTTGTGAACAGCATGAGACATTGTTGTCAAGCTGTAATTGATGCTTAAGGACTCATGACAAGTTATTGAGACACTGACATTTTTTGTTGTGGTATTCCCACCACTGTTGTTGGCTTTTGTTTCAATAAATTGTTAGAGATGAGAAAATCACCATTGCATGCTTCTACTTAATTGCCCTACTTGCATGATATTATATCACTGTAGCATGAACTTTTTACATTTTTCATAAATTTCACCTGAAGGCCAAATATCCCTAACGTTTTGTGAGTAGTGTATTTTGTTTTTAAGCCTATTTCATACTGCTACCATGTTGAAAAAATGGCGTAGCAGTGCAGATAATCTGCCTGTGAATTTTTCTTGTCAACACAGCTCAGATGTGAAGTTGCTTATGTACTGTAGTCTATTTTTCTTTTATTTCGGTCGCTTCAGGTTGAATTTATTCAACCGCCGGGGGGTGGGGGTGGGGGTGGCATTGCTCAGTGCAACAACAGACAAAAAGCCTCAGCAGAATTCCATGCAAAGGAGACTTCTAACACAGGTAAAATGATTCCGCATATAAACTCCTGCATCTAAAAGTATGCTTAAGGTGTGGTGATTTATATTATTTTCTTATAATATTTTATACAGAATTTAAAAAAATATTTGAAACTCAGTCTGAGCTATTGTTTATAAACGAAAGAAATATTTTTTTAACTGAATATGTTGAAGGCAAACTCCGGCCTGTGAAACTGTCCTTTATAAATTAAAAAGAAAAAAAATATTTAGTGATATTGTTAAGAATATCATTATCACAAAGTTTCACAGAAATATTGTGATGTCATTTTTTGGGCCGCATCGCCCACCCCTGATCAAAGCAATCCTCTTAGGAGTTGACAAATAGAAAAATCCCTAATCCAGCCAGTTTTTCCAAGCATATTTTGAGTATAACACTTGTTTTCCTCTCAGATTCACTCTGAAAAGCTTCTCCAGGTTCCCTATGCTGTCATTCAAATGCAGCTGAGTTGCCAAAGATGGCAACTTGCAATTTAAATCTCCTTAAATACTTAGCTGTTTGCTATTTTGGACTTCTAGAAAATGAGTGTATAACGCAGCCCGAAGCTTGTGCCTTTGGCTTGTGGGGATTGCTTACACTGCTGAGGTTATTTGGAGTTTTGGTTGTGGTTGATATGATTGCTAAAGATTGTTACAGTATACTGTGCATATGAGGAAAAGTTAAAAAAAAAAAGGTAATAAAGCCCTCTTAAAGGTAACCAACTAACTATTGGAGGATAATTTAACTTTTAGATGTAAATTGTAACAACTGCAACAACCCTGATCATGTGTAAATATTGAATTAAATGTATTATTTAATGAATGCTGTTGTGCTACATGCCCAAATACTTGCACCTGTTTTGGTTTGATGCTGTTTGATTATGTAGTAGGAAGTCATCTTAAGATTTAAAATTACAGTTGAAAGTAGTTTCTTTTTACACTCTTACTAAAAGTCACACTGTATGTTACTACAGTGGGTTAAAAGACAAGTCAACAGATGAACCCTGATACAGTATATCTGAAATTCAACATTTACCAGTATCTTTGACAACAGCACCGGCTTTCCTCAGAATGGGCCTTTTTCACAAACTAAGTTTTGCCAAGTTTCACCTGTTGTCATTTAAAAGTTCAATTTGCTAAACTGAACTTGTAAAATATTTTCCCCTATGTTGCATTTCAAGTTCAATTTTTCTCTGTCATGAGATGTTTTTCTCAGAGAAGTGCCATCAGAGATACTACAAAAAAATCCAACATGGCTCTTCCTAATGGAATAACATCAAGCAGATTAGTAAGTGCAAGCTCAGGCACTTGACTCTCCATTTGCTGTGATTATGAATGTAGGACATAAAGGTTTTATAGCTCCATGTGAGTGTGCATCACTTCTACTGTAACTGGTGAGCACCACATTTGCTGAGGCGGATCACTGGTTGAACCATGGTACTTTCTAGGGAAGAGAGGTAGCCAGCTCTCCTCTGGGACAGTGACCTTTTCCCTGTGGCTAAGAGAAAGTGAAACGTTACCCCTACAAGTCCCCTGATTGTGAGGTGAGACCTGGAGCTCTCCAGAATGCAAACACACCTGAATAGCACATTGTCTGCTGAATAGGGTATGTCTTTCTCATAACACACTGGAGCCTCTGCACAAAATCCAGTTAAGAGTCCCTAGGTTAGATGATATCACCGGTGGAAACAAATGCGCAGCAGTTTGCTGGAGTGTTAAAACCACAGAATGGCATCACTTCAAGACACAAGAGACCAAAATGACTTCGGGAATTTTTTTGCCCAGCCCTGCATAATGCTGAACAACACACTCCCTTCTTGTATATGGGCCATGCAGAGAATACAAGATTCATACTAAGGATGGTGAAAGACTGGGTTTCTAATTGTTATTTACCTGTACACAGATTCTTTAGCTATAACAGTATGTACACTACCGTTCAAAAGTTTTGGGTCACTTAGAAATGTCCTTATTTTTGAAAGAAAAGCACTTTTTTTCAATGAAGATAACTTTAAACTAATCAGAAATACACTCTATACATTGCTAATGTGGTAAATGACTATTATAGCTGCAAATGTCTGGTTTTTGGTGCAATATCTACATACAGTGGGGCAAAAAAGTATTTAGTCAGCCACCAATTGTGCAAGTTCTCCCACTTAAAAGATGAGAGAGGTCTCCAATTTTCATCATAGGTATACCTCAACTATGAGAGACAAAATGAGAAAAAAAAAATCCAGAAAATCACGTCGAAGGATTTTTAATGAATTAATTGGTGAATTCCTCGGTAAAATAAGTATTTGGTCAATAACAAAAGTTCATCTCAGTACTTTGTTATATACCCTTTGTTGGCAATGACAGAGGTCAAACGTTTTTTGTAAGTCTTCACAAGGTTTTCACACACTGTTGCTAGTATTTTGGCCCATTCCTCCATGCAGATCTCCTCTAGAGCAGTGATGTTTTGGGGCTGTCGCTGGGCAACACGGACTTTCAACTCCCTCCAAAGATTTTCTATGGGGTTGAGATCTGGAGACTGGCTAGGCCACTCCAGGACCTTGAAATGCTTCTTACGAAGCCACTCCTTCATTGCCCGGGCGGTGTGTTTGGGATCATTGTCATGCTGAAAGACCCAGCCACGTTTCATCTTCAATGCCCTTGCTGGTGGAAGGAGGTTTTCACTCAAAATCTCACGATACATGGCCCCATTCATTCTTTCCTTTACACGGATCAGTCATCCTGGTCCCTTTGCAGAAAAACAGCCCCAAAGCATGATGTTTCCACCCCCATGCTTCACAGTAGGTATGGTGTTCTTTCTCCTCCAAACATGACAAGTTGAGTTTTTACCAAAAAGCTCTATTTTGGTTTCATCTGACCATATGACATTCTCCCAGTCCTCTTCTGGATCATCCAAATGCTCTCTAGCAAACTTCAGACAGGCCTGGACGTGTACTGGTTTAAGCAAGGGGACACGTCTGGCACTGCAGGATTAGAGTCCCTGGCGGCGTAATGTGTTACTGATGGTAGCCTTTGTTACTTTGGTCCCAGCTCTCTGCAGGTCATTCACTAGTACCCCCGTGTTGTTCTGGGATTTTTGCTCACTGTTCTTAGGATCATCTTGACCCTACAGGGTGAGATCTTGCATGGAGCCCCAGATCAAGGAAGATTATCAGTGGTCTTGTATGTCTTCCATTTTCTAATAATTGCTCGCACAGTTGATTTCTTCACACCAAGCTACTTACCTATTGCAGATTCAGTCTTCCCAGCCTGGTGCAGGTCTACAATTTTGTTTCTGGTGTCCTTTGACAGCTCTTTGGTCTTGGCCATAGTGGAGTTTGGAGTCTGACTGTTTGAGGTTGTGGACAGGTGTCTTTTATACTGATAACGAGTTCAAACAAGTGCCATTAATACAGGTAACGAGTGGAGGACAGAGGAGCCTCTTAAAGAAGAAATTACAGGTCTGTGAGAGCCAGAAATCTTGCTTGTTTGTAGGTGACCAAATACTTGTTTTACCAAGGAATTTACCAATTAATTCATTAAAAATCCTTCAATGTGTTTTTCTGGATTTTTTTTTCTCATTTTGTCTCTCATAGTTGAGGTATACCTATGATGAAAATTGGAGACCTCTCTCATCTTTTAAGTGGGAGAACTTGCACAATTGGTGGCTGACTAAATACTTTTTTGCCCCACTGTAGGTGTATAGAGGCCCATTTCCAGCAACTATCACTCTGGTGTTCTAATGGTACAATATGTTTGCTCATTGCGTCAGAAGGCTAATGGATGATTAGAAAACCCTTGTGCAATCATGTTAGGTCTGCAATGCTGTAATTGCTGCAAATGGAGGATTCTTTGACGAAAGCAAAGTTTGAAGGAAAAAATTATTTCAAATACAAATCATTATTTCTAACATTGTCAATGTCTTGACTATATTTTCTATTAATTTTACAACTCATGGTGGTAAATAAGTGTGACTTTTCATGGAAAACACAAAATAATTGTCTGGGTGACCCCAAACTTTTGAACGGTAGTGTATGTGTGAGCAGGTATTTATCATTTTGGATATACAAATGGTGACCATGTCGCCAGTCAATTTCTGTCCTATATTTTGCTTTTACAGAAGAACAGAACGCTCATTAATGTTAAGCTACACCAGGGCTTTCTGTTGGAATTGAAGTTCTCATTTCATTTGTTTAATGTAGAAATTAAAGTGGCCATATCGGGTGCCTCTAGGCAATTTATTTATTTAGTTTGGTCCCTTTGTTGTGATCAGGTGTTGCTACATAAATTATAGGTTGGAGAGAAATGGGAATTTGTGCTCTCTGGTCAATAAGACAAGATGAGGCCAAAATTGATCTCATCAATCTAAGCCAGGTAGTTTTCTTGTGTACAGTTTCTTCCTGATTGGGGTGTCCTATATGTCTTGGTTAAGTTGGCTCGCTGTTCTAGAGATTGAATAGATATTTGATTAGATTGCGTTAAAATTTAAATGCAATATCCACAATGTTCTGTACAGTATATAAAATCAAATCCCTGCCTGATTTAAAGACAGGTTATTTGAAAAAAAACCTATGGTGTGGTGGATATAATACACATGGCACTCCACCCAAGACAAAGGGATTGGTGTTGGAGAAGAGAGTGAGAGATGCTAATGGTGAAAGGTGAGAGGAGAGAACCAAACAAAGATATGCCTTTCGCTCTCCCCCCCCCCCCCCCCCCCCCCCCCGCCGCACCAGGTTGACACCTGAGGATTAAGGGGTGCAAATATATGGTACCAAGACCTGCTCTGTGACGTGTGTGTCAATGTTATGTTACTGTGTGTACATGTCTTTCAGTCTGAATGTAATGTGTTTACTCTGTGTGCCGGAATCAAAGTGTGTAAAGGAGTTTGCTCAGGCACTCGAGTAGTTTTTTTTACCGTGTGTGATGTTGGAAGGTGAATAAAGTTCATGTGTCGTTCAGCTCGCTGTCTCGTCTGCTTTCATCTTCCACATTGGTGACCCTAAGACGTGCAATGGAGAACGAGCTGAGCACCACCCCGGAGACAACCCAGAGGGAGAATGCCAGCGCGGCATGTGCTGTCACAGTCAAGCTCCCGGACTTCTGGCTCCACAATCTGACCGCTTGGTTTCTACATGTGGAAGCCCAATTCTCACTCCGCGGGATCTCCACGGACGACACCAAATATTATCATGTGGTCGCTGCGCAGCATGTGTGTGTCACACAGCAAATAATGAGCTTGCTCCGAGAGCCGCCAGCCCAGGGGAAATATGAAGCACTCAAGCAGATGCTGCTTCAACATTGTACCCTGTCGGACAGTGAGAGAGCAGAAAAACTCCTCACATGCTTACAGTTGGGTGACAGGTCAGCTGTGGAGCTGATGGAGAGCATGTTGGCGCTGAGGGGCGAAGGACTACGAACCCTACCTGTTCGTTCACCTTTTCCTCAGGAACCTACCAGCTACAGCGAGGGTGATCCTGGCCAACTCACCGCTGCTGGTGGTCAACAACTACCGCGCTCTGGCGCAAGAAGCGGACCATATCATCCTAGCGAACAGAGTTCTCAGCGTGCACCCAATGACACCAGCAGCCACGGTGGACTCCAGCAAGGTCGAGGAGCCATTGGGGTGGCTGGGACGGACGCCAAGAGATGCAGGAACAGGATGCTCTGTTTCTGTCACCGCAGGTTTGGCTCGAATGCCCAACACTGTCTGCCACCGTGCCAATTCAGGAAGCCAGGGAAACGGCATGGCTAGCAGTCAGTAGCAGCTGGGACCGCTGGTGACAGGAACAAGCTGCTTTTCATCACAGACACACGTTTGGGGAGACGTTTCTTGGTGGAATCCGGCTTCCAGAAGAACCTCATTCTGTCGGTCAGTGCGGACAGGTCGGCAGAAGGCTGCGGCCCCAAGCTTGCTGCCGCCAATGGATCCAACATCAGGACATTTGGTGAACAAACGTTGACAGTATGCTTACACGGACACAATTACCAGTGGGACTTCTGTGGTAGCTGCATGTTCTGTCCCCATTCTAGGCACTGATTTTTTTATGTGCTTACGGATTGTTAGTCGATGTTGCCAACAGACGTTTAGTGGATGCTGTTTCTTTTTCCTCCTTGCCCTGCACAGCTCGGGGAGTTGGGCCAGCAATACATGCTAACGTTATAGTTCCAGGGGGTAAGTACCAGCATTTGCTTTCACAGTTCCCAGCACTCATGGTTTCAGCCTTTTCTGCTACAGTAACCAAACACGGGATCGAACATTTCATAACAACTAAAGGTCTGCCGGTGTTTGTGTGCCCTCAGCACCTGGACACGGTTAAGTTGGCCAGCACGCATGAGGAGTTCGCTAACTTAGAGCAACTGAGCATTGTTAGGCGCTCCAACAGCCCATGGGCATCTCCGCTATACATGGTGCCCAAGGCTAATGGGTCATGGCGACTGTGCGGCGATTTCCGGCACGTGAACAACACCATGGAACGTGACCGGTACCCCATCCCGCACATCCAGGATTTTTCCGTACATCTGGCCGGGATGCAGGTTTTTTTTAAAAGTGGACCTGGTCCGCGGTTACCAATAGGTCCCGGTGCACCCGGAGGACGTTCCCAAAATAGCGGTAATAACTCCTTTTGGCCTTTTTACGCAAGTTTTTACGCATGTCGTTCAGGTTAAAAGGGCATGGTGCAAACCTTCCAAACAATGATGGACGCGGTGCTCCGTGACCTGCCTTTCATTTTTGTCTACTTAGACGACGTTTTGGTGGCTAGTTGCTGCAGCCATTGTACGCCATGCTCAAAAAAAAAAGAAGCCCACAGAAAACATCAACTGGACCACCGAGTGAGTCCAGGCTTTCGCAAACGCCAAAACAGCTCTGGCTAACACCGCTTTGCTAGCCCGCCCTGCCCCGTCAGCACGGATAGCACTCACCACTGATGCGTTGGATGTTGCCATAGGGGAAATGGTGGAACAGTACGTCTCCAGTTCATGGCAGCCGCTCGCGTTTTTCAACTGTACTTTGTGTGACAACGAACTCAGATACAGTACGTTTGAAAGTTGTTGGCCCTCCACCTGGCGATGCGCCACTTTCAGTTTTGGCTGGAAGGGCGCAAGTTAAACACATTCGTTGATCATAAGCCGCTAATGTATGCAATATCTAAAGTCTCAGAGCCGTGGTCAGCTCAGCAGCAGCAACATTTGGCCGCGATCTCGGAGTTCATGACTGACAATCAACACGTAGCCGGTAAGCTTAATGTTGTGGCCGACTGCCTGTCGTGCACGTTAGTCTCCCCGGTCTACATGGAAATAGATTTCCCCGCCATGGCCGCGAAGCAAACTGGGGACGTGGACATTTGCACGCTCCAGTCTGCACCTACTGGGTTAAAACTGGAGAGTAGGGTGGTGCAAGAAGGTTGCCCCCCCCCCCAATGCTATTCGACGTCTCCACCCATGCCTGGTGGTTCCGAGCTCTTGACGACGACGCACTTTTGAGTCCGTCCACTCCCTTTCACATCCCGGCATGTGTGCCTCGGTTAAACTGGTGGGGGCAAAATTTGTCTGGCCTTGCTTACGCAGGGACGTGAAAGAGTGGACTGTAGCGTGCATCGCGTGCCAGTGGGCCAAAGTGCACAAGCACACCAGAGCCCCCCTCGAGCCATTCCAAATTCCAGTCAAGAGGTTCGACCACGTCCACATGGATTTGGTGGGCCCCCTCCCACTGTCGCAAGGTTTCACGCACCTTTTGACAGTCGTGGACCGCACCACGCATTGGCACGTCTGCGGAAGCGGCTCGTGCTTTTTTGTCAGCTTGGGTTGCACAGTTCGGATCCCCATCAGACATCACTTCCAGCGGGTCTGCAATTCGTTTCAGAACTCTGGTCCCCAATGGCCCAGAGCCTGGGGGTCAAAATCCACCACACCTCCGTGTACAACCCCCAGGCTAACGGGTTATGTGAACGCTTTCATAGGTCACTTAAAGCAGCGCTCAGAGCCTCACTCCCGGATGCAAATTGGGCCAACCGCCTGCCCTGGGTCCTATTGGGGTTGCGCTCTGCGCCTAAGGAGGATCTGGCAGCGTCCCTGAGAGGACTCCTTTATTTCTCAGCCGCTACGGATCCCTGGGGGATTTTTACCGGAAAACCCTGCACCCGGGACTGACCCGCCCACACAATTATTTTACAGTACAGGGGCCGCTAACGTGCCGGGCCTGGGACACCATTGTTTTCCCCACACCTTCGTCCCAAAGAGCTTACAGAGCACCAAGTTCGTTTTTGTTAGGCACGACGCACACAAAACCCCGCTGTGCCCACCATATGATGGACCATTTAGAGTGCTGTAAACCAGGGCAAAGCATTTTATGTTAGACTTGGGAGGGCATAAGCAAACGGTCTGCACTGGCAGGCTTAAGCCCACTTATGTGTTGGCAGATAAGATAAGATAAGCCTTTATTAGTCCCACAATGGGGAAATTCCAGGATTGCAACAGCACAGGGACAGCAACACTCAGAGCAACAATCAGAAGGCAAGAAAAAAAAACAAGAGCAGCGAGTATACATATGTACATATAAACATAAATATATAGACACACAGTCCGGAGCATTGTAGCTAGATGGAATAAATATATAAATATATAAACACACAGTGCGGAGCATTGTAGCTAGATGGAATAAATATTTGAATATATAAACACACCTACAGTGTGGAGTGTTGACGCTAGATGGAATAAATATATGAATATATAAACACAGTGCGGAGCACTGTAGCTAGATGGAATAAATATGTAAATATATAAACACAGTGCGGAGCATTGTAGCTAGATGGAATAAATATGTAAATATATAAACACACACAGTGCGGAGCATTGTAGCTAAATGGAATAAATATGTAAATATATAAACACACACTTTGCGGAGCATTGTAGCTAGATGGAATAAATATGTAAATATATAAACACACAGTGCGGAACATTGTAGCTAGATGGAATAAATATGTAAATATATAAACACAGTGTGGAGCATTGTTGCTAGATGGAATAAATATATAAATATATAAACACACACAGTGCGGAGCATTGTAGCTAGATGGAATGAAACAGCATAACCGTCTACTTAGTTATCCTACATGGTATGATTATGTACCCATACATATTGTCACCCTCCGTAGCTACCGGTCTTTTCCTAGTTGTATACCGGAGGGGACCATTGTGTAAGTCTATTGCGTCTTTTGCATTCAATACTATTAGGTTGTCGCATATTTTTGCTATCTCTGCGAGCAGCCCTGCTTAGGTTGTACAGTCTGACAGCCGTAGGTAGGAAGGACCTGCGAAACCTCTTGGTTGTGCACCTAGGATGATGTAGTCTGCTGCTAAATGAGCTCCTTAGTACATTCAGTGTGTCCTGCATAGGGTGGAACTCGGACTCCAGCAGAGATGACAGTTTAGCCACCATCCTTCTCTCTCCCATCTCCTCCACTGGGTCAAGGCGCTGCCCCAGGACAGAGCTAGCTTTCTTGATCAGTTTGTTCAGTCTTTTCCTATCGGCTGCTGTAATGCCACTGCCCCAGCAGACCACTCCAAAAGTGATGGCTGATGCCACCACCGTGTCATAGAATGTCTTCACCAGCGCCCCTTGTACACCAAAAGACCTGAGTCTCCTCAGTAGGAACAGTTTACGCTGTCCCTTCTTGTAGAGTGCGTCAATATTGTGTGACCAGTCTAGTTGATTGTTCAGATGAACACCCAGGTACTTGTAGGATGTCACCATCTTGATGTCTGTTCCCTGTATATTTACTGGTGCTGTGAGGGGTTGTCCTTGCCTGTGGCAGTCCACCACCAGCTCCTTAGTTTTCCTCGCGTTGATCTGGAGGCAGTTCCGATGGCACCAGTCCACAAAGTCCTGGATAAGTCCTCTGTACTCAGCTTCATCTCCGTTGGAGATGAGGCCAACGATCGCAGAGTCATCAGAGAACTTGTGTAGATGGCAGTGTGTTGTGTTGTGTGAGAAGTCCGCAGTATAAAGGGTGAACAGGAAGGGAGCCAAAACCGTTCCCTGGGGGGCCCCCGTGCTACCGATGATCGTGTCGGACACACATTCCCGGGTTCTCACAAACTGTGGCTGGTTTATGAGGTAGTCCAGGATCCATGATGACAGGTGCTGGTCCACCCCTGCGCACAGCAGCTTGTCCTTCAGGATCATCGGTTGGATGGTGTTGAAAGCACTGGAGAAGTCAAAGAACATGATCCTCACCGCATTCCCGGGCTTCTCCAGGTGGAACAGAGAACGGTGAAGGAGGAAGATGACCGCATCCTCCACCCCAATGCCATTCTGGTAGGAGAACTGGAGTGGATCCATCACTGGTCCCACCAGGGGGCGGAGGTGAGCAAGGAGCAGTCTCTCCAGGGTCTTCATCATGTGGGACGTCAGGGCCACTGGTCTGTAGCTGTTCAGATCTTTGGGGTGGGAAGTCTTTGGTACAGGTACCAGACAAGATGTTTTCCACAACTGTGGTACCCTCCCCAGCTTCAGGCTCAGGTTGAAGATGTACTCCACAATCCCACACAGCTGGTCTGCACAGGACTTGAGGAGCTTTGCACTGAGGCCGTCCGTTCCCGACGCCTTCCTCGCCTTGATCTTCCTCTGCTCCATCCTCACCTGGGTCTTAGTGAGGGTCAGGTTGGGGGGCTGTGTGTTGGGAGTGAGGGGGTGATGGTGGAGTGGGGAGTGGGCAGCAGGACTTGATTGATGTCTTCAGAGGCAGCAGTGGTTGTTGTGCAGTCGGGGGGGAGGGCGGTTGGGCAAACCTATTGAAAAACAGATTCAGATTGTTCGCCCACTCCCTGCCCCCCGTGGCCTGGGGGGACGTATTCTGGAGCCCAGAGATGGTTTTAAGGTTTCTCCAGACCCCACCAATGTCGCTCTGTTGCAGCTTATCCTCCCATCTTCTTCCTGAAGCTGTCCTTGCCTTCTCTGATCTTCCTCCTCAGTTCCCTCTGTACGGACTTCAGCATCTCCCTGTTCCCCGACCTGAAGATCCTCTTCTTCTCTCTCAGAAGTGTTTTTATCTCAGGGTTGATCCAGGGTTTGTTGTTTGAGCAACACCGTATGGTCTTGGTGGGTACAGTGTTGTCCACGCAGAAGCTAATGTAGTCTGTGATGGTGTGAGTGAGGCCATCGATGTCCTCACCATGTGGATCGCAGAGCTGCTCCCAGGCAGTAGTTTCAAAGCTGTCCTTTAGAGCGTCCATTGCCTCCTCAGACCATAACTTCACTGTGCGCATGACCGGAGGTTGTCTGTGCACTAGGGGTTTGTATACCGGCCGGAGATGAACCAAGTTGTGATCCGATCTCCCGAGTGGGGGGAGTGGTGATGAGGTGTACGCCTCCTTAGTGTTTGCGTAGAATAAGTCCAGTGTTTTATTGTCTCTAGTGTGGCATGTGACATACTGGGTGAACGTGGGTAGAATGGGAGACAGTGAAACATGGTTGAAATCGCCTGAGATAAGGAGAAGAGCATCTGGGTGTTCTGTCTGCAGCCTGCCAGTTACTGAGTGGATGTCGTCACGCGCTGTCCCAGCGTTCGCCGTCAAATTTGCATAAATAACAATGCAGATCACGTGTGAGTATTCCCTCGGGAGATAGGTAGGCCGCATGCTAACAGCTAGCAACTCAATGTCTTTGCTGCAGTGTTGTTGTTTAACAGTGATATGTACCGGTCTGCACCAGTTGTTATTAACATAGATCATCACTCCACCACCCCTTGCTTTGCCACTGTCTGGTGTTCGGTCTGCCCATATCGTGTGGAAACCCTCCAGTTCAATGCTAGCCTCTGCTGCTAGTTCAGATAGCCACGTCTCCGTAAACAATAGAAGGCAGCACTCCCGGTATATGCTATCGTAGCGGGAGATAGCCGCTAGCTCATCTAACTTTCCCAATATAGATTGTACATTCCCCAGATGGGAGGGTGGTTCTGTACCTTATATTCCTTGGCCGCGGTCTTACACCTGCACGACACCCACGTCGTTTTCGCCTTATTTCTCCCGGTATGTCGAGTTTTTTCGTTAGCACTGAGTGGCGGTTGAGTGCTAGCAGCTGTTCCCTGCTGTACCGTCTCCTGCTGTAAACGGTGGCTCCGTCCGCCAGCTCGGGAGACATTTGGGGCAATCTGTGTGTTCGTGATGTGTAAGGTGTCGCCGGATCAGAAAGTTGTCACTGGATCAGAAAGATAGAGGAAGAAAAAACTCAGAATTGAGCCGCTGTTTCAAAAAGGCAGCCGACTCGTGTGGCGCCGGAAGAGGAAAAAAAAATAAAAAACAGATGAACAGGTGGTGTTGGCTCAAGCTCCCCGGCATGGACGCCCACCTATAGTGGCTTTGCAAGTTGGTGTCCCCCCTGCAGAGAACTTTTGGCAACAGACTCGGTCTTTCCCCTCCCCACCCATTCCCCCTCCACAGGACTGCGTGCCAGAGACCGAGTTTGTCTCCTGCCCATCTCAACAGCAGGACACTTCGGCCGGTCCGGCGACTCCACGTTAAAGCCATTATGGGTGCCGGCTCAAGCCCAAGGTGCCAGAGGGTTAGAGCCCCTTCTGGGTGTTTTTTGGGGTTTTTTTTTGGGGGGGGGGGGGCAGGGCTGTGTGGTGGACACAATTAGGGATGAGCTGATACCACTTTTTCAAGACCGTTACCGATACTGTGACTTTGCGTATCAGCCAGTATCGATCCAAACCCAATACTGTCTCTCTTATTTAAAACAACAAAAGTGCAGAACATACTTTAATGACTAGTTGCATTTTGTACACATATAAAAACAGAAATCTAAAAGTCAAAGAATACATTACAAATTTGACTCAGTTCAGCAACGCTGCTGGTTTTTTATTTTAAACTTTGCAACATTGGTAGTATTTCATCAGGCAGCACCATGTAAACATGCATTCTGAAGTTTTAAGTGCAAGTTTATACAAATCTTTGAAGCTAAGTATTTAAGTAAACATTCAGATGAAATTCAAAGTGCCACTTTATGCATGACGTAAAAAAATGCTGTAGATCTGAAAATAAAGGAACTAACCCTTTAAGTTGTAGTTTTGTCATCCATTATAAGTATTCTCCTGGTCCTCAGTTTATTTAGTTGTGTTTATGATATTATTCTCTGTCCATATTTAGATTTTAGGTTTGATCTTATTTTGAAGTAATTCCTGTTCATTTCATGTTCATGTAGCCTTGCACCCTCTGGGATTAATAAAGTATACAAAATACAAACAAAATACAAAAAAAAAATGCTATTTATGTTTCTGTCACCTAACTCTCAAGTGTGTAAGACTCTCCCCGAAAGGTACGCTCCAGTCTGGTTTTTACTTTCTGTTTGTTTGGGTTTTTTTAGGCTTTACTTTTAGCGCCCAGCCTCCTGAGCTGGAAAAGCAGCGGTTGCTGCTGCAGAACACATGTCTTTCTGCTCGGTTCTTGACGGAATTCAGCATAATTCTTTGCCTTGATATTTTTCCAAGTGTTTTATCAAGTTAGTGGTGTAAAATTGTGTAAAATCTTCTTCCGGCTTTCAGAGAGAGCAGACGCTTTTTCTCTCCTCTCCTCCTTCTCCCTCCCTGACTGACTGAATCCCAGCTTGCTGTGTACTGTCTGTGTCTGCATCGCTCTTCTACTGGCTGATTCTTGATCCAAACGGAAAATTATGGATTTGCTAAGCTGGGCTTTGAATACAATTGACACCGTCTTTTCAACTAGGAAATCGGGCCCGGGGGAGCCCAACTGTCCTGCAGGCACTGCTGCTGCGGGTTATGTGAGGGACACATACAATTGGAAACTTATGTGTCTGTGTGACCTTTCGATTGAAGATGTGGAAGACATCTACCTGTTTGGCATCATGATCTCAGGACTACTGCTGATCGGCTTTGGTGTGGTCCTGGTGTATCGAAAACTAAAGAAGATGGACAGAGCTAATCAAAATACTGACCCAGCGAAGCTCTTTCATCAATTTGAACAGCTGGGGAGGGCTCTGATAGCGGCTAATGGCGAACTGAACAGGAAGATTGGTAACATCTCGATGCCGCTAGGAGCTCTCCAGGAAATGATTTTAAAGCCTGGAAATGTACATGGAAATTATGAAGCACTGAATCGCACGAGAGATGAAAATTCCTACTCTGAGTGAACTGTGCTTATTTGACCTTGTTTCGGCGCCCTGCAGCTCTCACTCCTCCTGGATGAAGATAAGGCAGTAGAAAGTTTTGGCTTGACTTCTCTCTAACATAAACAACCTGGCGTACAGCAATCTGAACTCTCAAGGACAGCGCCATGTGACTGGCTTAGAAATTCCATCGGACATGCACTGAGAGTTGATCTCTGGAGGACATGCTATCTAAGTTTCAGACACTAAGACATAACATCCAACGTTGCTGAGAGAGGATTTTTGCTGTTCACCAGTCTGATACACACACTGCATACAACACCACATGACTGATACACATACACTGACTAACATACAATCACACTGCCTCTCTCAACTTGCTGTTTGTTAATGTGTGATCCATTGTCTGCTAATTGTGCATAGAGGTTTTTTTTCTGTGTAATCACAATTTGGCTCATTCGAGCTTTATATGAGCTTATACGAGCGTTATTTTGATAACTATGTTTTCTCTCTCTGCCTATTGTGTTCTCCCTCCCCCTTCCCCTCTTTACCCTCCACTGTATGACAGGCGCCTTGTCATAGCTGCCGCGTCATTGAGATGCGCCTATCGTGCGCGCCCAATGTCAAGTCAAATTCCTCGTATGTTTACTTGTAAACGTGCTTGGCAATAAAGCTCATTCTGATTCTGATTCTGAAAATTGTAAATGCTGGTGCCACAGAGCAACATACTGAGGCGAGTCTCACAGAGAGACTCCAGTGATGTGACACTCGTTGCCTCTGATTACAGAAGCTGTGCGCAGCGCAGCTGAGAAAAGGACTGCGCCTTCATTTTAATATTATTAATGTATCAGATGGGTAAACTGCTTTTATTCCTTACCGATACCGATCCAGCCATTTTGCCAGGATCGATACCGATACCGCGGATCGGATCAACTCATCCTTAAGACAAAATACACATGGCACTCCACCCAGGACAAAGGGGTTGGTGGGGGAGAAGAGAGTGAGAGATGCTAATGGAGAAAGGTGAGAGGAGACAACCATACAAAGATGTGCCTTTTGCCCCCCTGCCGCACCAGGTTGACACCTGAGGACGCAGGGGTGTGAATGTATGGTAGCAAGACCTGCTCTGTGACGTGTGTGTCAATGTTTTGTTAATGTGTGTACATGTCTTTCAGTCTGAATGTTAATGTGTTTACTCTGTGTGCCGGAGGCGGGAATCAAAGTGTATAAAGGAGTTTGCTCAGGCACTCAGGTAGAGTTTTTTTTACTGTGTGTGATGTTGGAAGATGACTAAAGTTCACGTGTCGTCCAGCTCGCTGTCTTGTCTGCTTTCATCTTCCACAATGGACCTTTTTTTTTTAGTGCTGCTACTATTTATTTTTTAAGTTGTGATGATGTTGATACTCTTTTAAAGTTGTTCCATATGACAACAAGAGCAATTGCAAAGGGGATTAATGTTTTTAAATCATAGTGGAGGGTCACAGAGAAGATATCCATAATCGATTTTATGTGGGCCTACCAAGGGTGTGGTTCTGTTGGGAAGTGACATCGCCCCCAGTGTCCTGGCAGCCGGAGATGGCCTCAGTCATTGTAGATTCCAAGGGGGTTAATTGAAAAGTGATGTTCAGACAGGAGCACAAAGCATCTTTCAAGGTGTTGAGGTTTAGTTATTCTTGCAACAATGCTTTATTCTGCTTGGTCCCACAAGGGATGAGGCATTCGACTCCAGGAACGGGTTCAGCATGTATTGGGTGTATATCCTGGCTGTTGGCCTCCAACTGTGTGTGATGCCAACAGCGACCTGCTGCATCCTTCCTACTGGAGCAGTCCGGACCTACTACTAGGTCTTGGCCTTTTGGTCCACTCCGTCAACACGAAGATGCAAGAACACCTCGACCGCCCGCATTCCACTCTCTGGCACTTTTTTCAGTAAAGTATTGTAATAGTTTTTTTTTCTCAGCACTGTTTGTACAGTACTGTTTACAAAATAAGTTATTTTAATTAAATCAAAATTGTAATATTGTATGTGGTTATATAATGACTAGTGCTGCCACGATTAGTCTACTAATCGACTAGTCGATCATAAGAAAATTAATTGACAACTAATTTGACAGTCGACTAATCACCTGTGTACCCTTTGCCAGGAAAAATAAACAAATATGAATGTTTCAGACTCTAAAACATGAAAAGTTACCGCTTTTCTTGCTTGTGCATTATGAGTTAAATAAATTACGGTTTTATAACGTCTGACAGTTGTATTGCTACAAATATTCTTGATTAATCTGTCAAGTTCAAGCTTCAAACTCAAGTTTGATGGGTCATTATTTTTTATTTAGCTATGTGGAGCTTTTATAAAACATTAAAGGCAGAGAGTGAGGACAAGGTGATATTCTCAGGTGTGCAGATTTAAACAGGTGAGGTAAATTATGTCCTGAACATGAGCCGTGCCAACAGAAAGCAGAGATGGTGGACATGACAGAAATAATCATGATTAGTCCACTAATCGAAAAAATAGTCATTAGATTAGTTGACTACCAAAGTAATCGTTAGTAGCAGCCATAATAATTACAGATTATTGCAATTGTGATTTGATTAAGCAGTTTAATGTAGAGGTCTGTATTGTACACTCATCAGTAAAATGTAAAAAAATCTGTATGGGAGTGTAAGATGTCCTCCCCCAACCTCCAGCCATAGGCTTATGAGGCACCCCTGAGTATGTTGACAGTAGGGAATTGGTTGTGTGTGGATGAACCTACTTTTATGTCATGGACATCATCATCATACAGGTTGGTAATCACTAAGGGTGAGCTCTTACAGGACTGCTCTGATGTGAGTACAGAAAGGAGGATTGATGGGGGCAGGATGTCATCTTTCTATATGGTATGCCAAGGAGATCTACATGATGGAATGTCAAAAAAGAAGCTGCCACTCTTGTCCATCTGCTATTGTTCATTCTGCACAGCACTTACTGAGATACAATGCATGTGTAGTGACTGTTGTCTACCAATTTTTGTGAGGTATGGTGGTATACTTTGTTTGCTGAATATAGTATAGTTATACTTGCTGTTCAATTGGACATCACTACATAAGGCACTACTCTTCCATATAAAATAATTTTTCAGGAAGTGGGTGAACTTTTAAGTAAAATTGCTAAGTAGGCCAAAAATTGGGTTAATTGTGCATCGTGGTCAAATGCAGTGTAACATGTTCCGTACTGCAGAGGGCTTCCTTCAAAATGTCTGTTTTCTTTGATGTCTAAGGATGTTACATTTAACCTCAGGAAGGAATCCATAATTTACAACCTTTGAATTCCTGCTGAGAAACATAAATGTTAAGGTTTATCCAGTTGTGCTCCTAACCTGATAGTCCACCTTCTGGTTCAAAGTGTATACAGTCGAGGGCTGAGGGATGGATAAACCCCAGGGTCTGGGGTGGGTTTGCTTACTTGGCTCACGGGGGAGGGGTGGGAGGTCACCAGCCTGTGATGCTGGTGGTGCCCTGGAGTGTGGCGTTGGTAGGTCCTGGGCTTCACGGCCTGGTGCCCCTCGCCCTGGGGTGGGATCTGGGGAGTGGGGGTGGCTTCTGGGGTGGGATGAGCTTTCTTTGGGTCCGCCCCACTCCCAATCTTACCTACCCCCCCCCCACAAAAAAAAAAAAAACATTCTTGTTGAAGCACACATCTTACTGAATACATTTTGGGTTTGGGGGGTTTGCCACGGGGTGTCAGTGAGGATGGTTTCTCTGTTTGCTGTGCCCTGGGGTCACCCTCACCTCAATTTTAATTGCACTGTAGACATCGAGGGCTTGGGAAGAGGGAGATGGGAGGTCTGTTGCCCGTAGCAGCGGGGAGTCCCGTCATGCCATCTCCCCAATTTTAACTGCACTTTGGTAGTTCATACACTTGCACTCAATCACACCACATACGGCAGGGGGAAGGGGGGGGGTGCAAAGTTCATAGGCTGAAAAGTTCATAGTGGTCAAATTTGACCAAATATGTTTTATTTTTCAACATAGTCTCCCCTTCAGTCCACACACTTCTTCCATCGGTGTTGCAGCGCTTGGATCCCTGCAGTTGAAAAATAAACCGCATTTAGTCAAATTTGATCGCTATGAAATTTTTGGCCCACCCTTGTAACTTGCGCTCACTCATCACGAATCACATGTGGGGGTCTTTCTCCACCCCTTCTGTCCTCTTTCTGCTGGGGGCTTGGGGCCTGGTCAGTGGCCTGGGATGTTATGATGTTGTCGTCCCTGAGGCCCTACCGGTCTACTGACGGTGCCTTGGGATACGTTTGTGGGGTTTTATGATTGAATGGGTTGAGGAGGGGAACATGGGTTTATGCATACTGTATGTAAGTGAATGAGCACGGGTGAGTGAGTGTGTGAGCGTGAGGGAGCAAGTAAGCGAGCGAGTGATTGAGCGTGAGTGAATGTGAGTGAGAGTGACTGAACGAGAGTGAGTGTGAATGAGTGTGAGAGTGAGTGTGAGAGTGGGTGAGTGAATGAGAATGAGTAAGTGTGTAAGGGTGCGTCCCGAATGCGCAAAACGGAGGGGTAGGGTGAAGGGGTCGCACTTTTGGGACGCACCCCAAGAGTGAGCATGAATGAGAGGGTGAGCGTGGGTGGGAGTGTGAGTATGGTGAGACTGAGAGTGAATGGGTCTGAATGAGCATGAGTGTGAGAATGTGAGTGAGAGCGTGAGTCTGTGACCGGGTGTGTGAGTGTATGTGTTGGTCAGGGGGTGCTAGATTGGTAAGGTGGGCAGGGGCTGGATGGCCCGAAGGGCTGCGCTGCACCGGCCACTTGGTGGCCCAGCCTCTTTTGGTCGTCCCTCCTGGGGGTGGATGCCTGGCTGTGCTGGGGTTTGGTGGCTTCGGGGCATTTGTGCTCTGTTGGGGCTGTGTTGGGGTGTTGATGTGGCCTGCTATCCTCTTTGTATGTTTCCTGGCAAACCATTCATACACACTGTCTTTCGCGTGTGCTTGCGCGCGCGCACACACACACACACACACCTTTCTGTTGTCTTACAGGTGTGTGTGTGGGGGGGGTGGCACTGGCTTGCTTGCTCGTGGTTCCTGGAGGGGACATTGCTGCGGCCTGCTTTCCTCTTTGTATGTTTCCTGGTAAACCATTCACACACACGCTTTCGCACATGCTTTTTCACACACACACACCTTTCTGTTGTCTTACAGGTGCAAATATCAGGCTCGTGATCTCTTCAGAAGCAGAAACAGTTTCTCCCTTTTTTTGTTTCTCTGTTGTGATAGTCTGTTTCTCCTCTGTTTGTTCTGCCCCCCCCCCCTCTGATCACTCCAGAAAGACCTGGAGTTAGCAGGTACTGCTGTTTCAAAGAAAACAATAAGTAATGCACTCAACCAACATGGGCTCTATGCCTGCTCACCTTGCAAGACTCCATTGCAAGGCCCATCTCCCAGTGGTTTCGTCGTGATTCCATTGTGGTTTGCCCCTACCGGCACGTCGGTCGCTGCAATAGCCTGGGACCAGATGCTACTGGCTGATGTTATGCTGAGAACCGCCCCGGATGCAATTCTTGGCAGGCAGGGGAGTTCTCGGCATAACACTGGTTCAGGCGATCCGTTACAGAATCATGAAGAAACCACTGAGAGATGGGCTGCAGTGATGCAAGGCGCACTGCCAAACCAGGTGGCAACAGAGATAACTATTAGGGTGACTAAGATCTGAAGAAAATAATATAAGCCGCACTTACAGTGAGTGTCCTGGTACCAGTGTTAGCTCGTGGGCTAATAGCTCAGGGGCTAATAGGCTATCTTTAGCTGATTTTGAAGCCACCAGTCTCCGGTACAGGTGAAATCATGACAAAGCCTCCGGCTCGCTTCAAAATGTCCTGGGACCAGAGGCTGCTGGCTCTTACACCTAGCTCCCCCACCATCCTCCAGGGCTGTGCGCTGCTCTTGCGGGCAGCTTAGTCACTCCAGCTCCCAACTAGCTGTGGGAGCAGAGTGGAGTCCCACAGAGCGAGACACTGCCCTTTGAGATCCTTTGACTCGGTAGCTCGTCTCAGCCAATAGCCTTGAGTCACGGGCCAGGTCTTGGCTGCAGCGATCGGAGGAGCCATCCAGCACACGGTGCTAGCGGCTAACGGCATAATTATTGGGAGATAGGCCGGACTGATGTGAGATACCCCATCAACTGTGGATCGGTGAACCAGAGTGCTGCTTATCCGAGCTAGGAGGCTAGAAGCTAGTCAGCTATAATGGCTAACTGTCGTAAGAGGGAAGGCGGAGTTGAAAAGGTGAAGGATGGCTTTTAAAGTGACAGGCTTTAAATCAGAGCATTTCAAGAAAGCCAGGAAAAATACAGTACAAATTTGCTTCAGTGATTAAAAAAATTTAAGAAAATGTGAACAAAATATGTTACAAACATTTCATTAAGACGTGTGAGCTATTAAAATGTGGAAAAAGTGCAGTCAGTGACCCCTATAAGAAACTAATACTGTATACTGCCAAAGGTTTCCAAGGAAAGTTTTGTTTTTATTACGGTTTATTGTGGTGGATTTAGCGGTTGCTGTTACAGTCCATGTCCACCATACGGAAATGCAAATTATTCCTTTATGTATTTAATCCCTTTTTGAAATGATAATTAATACTGGTTAAAAGTTGAATGTAGCAGCAGACAGCTTTTATCTTTGAAGCGTTGCCAAGTGTGTATTTGACCAAAACATTCCAGGTTGGTAGTACCTGTAAAGTTTTGATTGACAACTTGCCTTCTTTTCCTTATTACCTCCGCCAAGGGAAGAGGTAATGTTTTCGCCGGCATTGGTTGGTTTGTCTTTCTGTCTGTTAGCAACATAACCCAAAAAGTTATGAACGGATTTTGATGAAATTTTCAGTAAAGGTGTGTAATGGCATGGAGAACAGATGATTAGATCTTTGTGATGACCTGAGAGTGCATACCTCCACCAAGGGCATTGGTTGTATTTGTGCAGCAGGATTACACAAAAACTACTGGATGGATTTAGATGAAATTTTCACCAGAGGTGGTTCTTGGGCTACAGAGAAAGTCACTACATTTTGGTGATCAAGAATGCATACCTCCACCAAGGCTCTTATCTTCTCTCAGAGTGTTGGCAACAATACTCCAAAACTACTTGATGGATTTGGATGAAAATTTCACCGGAGATGGTTCTTGGCCTGCAGACAAACTCATTACATTTTGGTGGTGATCTGAGAATGCATACCTCAGCCAAGGCTCTTTTATTCTCACAGTGTTGGCAACAATTCTCCAAAACTAATGGACAGACTTTGATGCAATTTTCACCAGAAGTGGCTCTAGGCCTGCACACAAACCCATTACAGCTTGGTGATCCATGAGGAACAGAAAGAGCCTTGGTGGAGGTATGTGCTCTCCGAGTGCTTTTTGTATCCTTTTTTTGTCTACCTTCAGTAGATGCTGTGCATTGTATTGATAGATCTTTCATTAATATGATCCAGAAAAAAAAACTTCATACTTTTATTTAGGTGCTCAGTATTTTTAATCTGTTAAGGGGGAGTATAAAAGCCTTTCAGTTGTAGCTTATTTTTAGTCCTTAGGCTCATTCAGATAAGTGCAGTAGGTCTTTGAAGTCTTTTTCGAAGCACTGGAGGTTTTACTGCTGATCATGCATATTTTCTGTCTGGCCAGCAGTATGAAAAAGTAAGTTTCTTGTAGAATAACTCCTGCAGTGTTGGGCCAAAATTAATCACTTAATCCTTAGGTGGTGACTAGGGATTACATTTGTCTGGTATTTTTTTTAATGGAGGTGCCTTTACACAATGATACATAGCCTGCCTCAACATCTGAATTAGAGGTTTTCCTGCACCTTAAAATGGCACAGATAACTATCCCAAGGTGTCTGTCTTATGAGAGAAAGCATTTTGCTCTGAAGTGTATATTATTGACTCCTAATCTAACGGGTTTCATGGGAAACAAATTACACCCTGCCTTCCTTCTCACAGCTTGAGTGGTCTTTGTGACTAGAAAAGCGCTATATAAGTGCAGGTTAGTTAGTTAGTTAGTTAGTTAGCTTTGTAGAGAGGAACAGGGCAACTGCCATTCCAACAGGCCTGTCCTCCCTAGCTGTTTGTTAGCTAATAGGAAATAAAGTTGTGGCAAGTTGAGTGACATTTTGAGTGGCGGCTCTTGTGGGACAAGAGGCATCTGCTGCCAAATGCATGGAGAAAGCTTAACACTAATTAATGGACGGTTCTGTTAACACAGTGTGGTAGATGAGCGTTATTGCTTTCACTTTGTACTCGTGGCCCTCTCTCCCATCAGGAATCTTAGTGTTTTGTAATTATCTGACTGTTGTTTAGGTTTTTATGGGAATCCCTTGGAGTTAAATTCTAATATTTAAGCGCATTTGTAGAGGACATTACTTACTGACATTCCTCTCCTCATGTTGGTGGCGAGCTAAGCCGACCTTGGTACAGTTAGCTAACATGAGAAGATCATCAGTTAATGCAATTTACATTTTCATTCGGGTTATGAAAGCTGGCTCAGGTCTTCAGTCCCCCTCTTCCATCCAGACAAAAGTTTGTGGGGTTTTTATTAGCTCATTCCAGCAAAGCTGAAAGGAGCTAATGTGATGACATGGCATCTGTTCATCTTTGTCTCTGTCCGTCCGTCCACATTTCACGGGAATCGCTACTCCTCCTGGACATTTGCCCGATGGTCACTAAATTCACTCACAATCAGGGCTCGACATTAACACCTGCCCACCCGTCAGTGGCGGGTAAGGCAGCCACTCACTAGCCATTAGGGCGGGTTGAGATTTTCTCAAACAACACCTAAATACAAGTAATAAGCCGTGAGAGACTACAAAACTACAACTCACATGAGCACTATCTGCACACACACAGTGTATTTTCATTGGTCCAACTATTGCTGTGGACATGGTCTGGCTCAATTCCCAGCGTGATACTTAGGACTGCCCCAGGGCAGGCTGGAGTACAGGAGAAACTGCAGACGGTGTGCTCCGCAGGTCGATTTATGTTGTGGCCAGAAACGGTGACAACTGACAGCAGGCCAGCCTGCAGAACACACCTGTCCCTGCTCTCAGCGATCGGATCACCAGGGGAATTCCAACTGATCCTCCGTTTTCCCAGCATGAGTCGTTAAACTGTGCTCTCCCCCCACATCAGCTCCTACCTCTGTGGTTAAATATGATTATTTTTAGAGCAAGAAGCTCCCGTTTACTGTCCAGTATGACAGAGAGAAAAAGTGACTAAACTTTGATATGTTGCTGTAAAGAGCAAATGAAGCTTCTTCTGAGGTGAACTTTCTTTTATCTGTAATTATATCTGTGATATGCAACGTTTTCATGGAAGTAAAACCTCTAATTATGTATTTTTAATATGCTAGTCCAGGGGTGCCAAACATGTGGCCCACGGCCCAAAAATGGTCCACCAGAGGTCCAAAATTTTCTCTGAATTTACAGCTTTCATTCCAGTAAATTTCTGACTTTTTCTATTGATTAGAATTGTTTGTGTAAATTTGAGACATTTTTCTCCTTAGGATGAGACTTTTGTTTCTCGTCAGTTTTCTTTTTCATTCATTTTCATTTCATTTTTTATTTCTGTCATATCATAACAAGACTAAAAGAAAAGGAAAGCGACAAAAGGCAACGTTTTTTGGACAAAAAGGGTGTAGGCAGAAGCAACAGCTTATACATGTACTTACCTCTCATACATAATACAAACATACAACTGACTTCAAAGTCAAAGCATAGGGCAGCCTGCTAGCTGTCCCCCGGCTTCCACCTCTCCTGAGCAGCCAGGAGAGAAGGGGTGGGTGACAGTGAGAAGGAAGCATAGTCACAAGCCCCAGGTTCACCAAAAACCTGTTCATGTTTCTAATCGCTTTTTCCTGCTCAGCGACACACCCGCTGAGGAAAAAACTCTGATCATTGGCGACTCTGTAATCAGAAATGTGAACCTAGAGACTCCAGCGGCCATAGTCAAATGCATTCCCGGGACCAGAGCAGGCAGCATCGAGTCAAATTTGTAAAATGCTGGCTAAAAGTAACTAAATACTCAACAAAGGTTATCCACACCGGCTTTAACAACATCCGACTCCAGCAGTCGAAAGTCACAAAACTTAGTGTGGAATCAGTGTGTAACTTTGCCAAAACGATGTCTGCCTCTGTAGTATTCTCTGGGCCCTTCCCTAATCTGACCAGTGATGACATGTTTAGCCGCATGTCATCCTTTAGCCGCTAGCTGTCTGTGTGGTGTCCTGCAAATGATGTGGGCTACATAGACAACTGAAACTCATTTTGGGGAAAACCTGGTCTGATTAGACGAGACGGTGTCCATCCCACTTTGGATGGTGCGTCTCTTTTATCTGACAATCTGGTATCATTTTTATCCAAATTTCCAAAACCTTGGCAACTCCAAGTTGGGACCAGGAAGCAGAGTCGCAGCCTTGCACGCCTCTCTGCAGCTCCTCTTCATCCACCACCCCTCAACTTAGCCCCTGTCTTCCCCATCAGAGAATCATTGTCTGCTCCCTCCAAAGTAAATAAAAATATAATGTATAAGCATCCCAAAGTGATTAAACAAAAAGTTGGTAAAACTCAAACATGAATTAAACAGTAAATTAAATTTAATGACTTGGCCTCTGTTCCTCCTCATAATTTAAAAATTAAATGCGGTTTGTTAAATACTAGGTCTCTAACTCCCAAGTCTCTGCTAGTCCATGATTTGTTAATCATCAGATTGATTTAATATCCCTTACAGAGACTTGGTTAGGGCAAGAGGATTACGTTGGTTTAAATGAATCAGCTCCCTCTGGTTATTTAAACTGTCAAAATCCCAGAAGTTCTGGTCATGGAGGAGGGGTAGCAATAATTTACCATTCCAAATTACAAGTTAATGTAAAGTAAGAAACATGTTATAATTCCTTTGAGGGCCTGGTCCTCAGTATTGGGCATTTTAGCAATTTTAGGTTAAACCTAATTTTATTTGCCATAGTTTATCGTCCTCCCTCAGCCTACTCAAGAGTTTTTATCCGAATTTGCCAAATTGTTAGCAGATTTAGTACTGAAATCAGATAGAATAATTATAGTAGGGGACTTTACTATACATGTAGATAGTGATTGCCTGAATATGGCATTTAATTCAATATTAGACTCGATGGGGTTTTCTCAGAAAGTAGGAAATTCTACCCATTATCTCCACCATACTTTGGACCTTGTGCTGACATATGGCATAGAAATAGAAAATCTGGTAGTGTCTCCTCATAACCCTGTACTGTCAGACCATTGTCTGTTAACCTTTGATTTTACTATTTCTGACTATTTGGCTCCTAAAGAAAAATATTACAACAGTAGATGCCTCTTAGATGATGCTGTTACCAAATTTATGCAGATTGTTTCTTGTATGCCATGTGTCAACACAACGGAGATACGCTATGGAGAGCTTGCTCCTTCTGTAATTGATAGCATGGTAGATAGTGTTACAGCTTCTCTGCATCGGACTGTAGACATGGTCAGTGTTACCTCTGGCTTAAAGACTTTGGCGCAGTGACAACATATTTTTCCGGGGGGGGGGGGGGGGACAGAAAACACACATGTATGAATATGTTAATTCATTCATTCATTCATCTTCTTCCGCTTAATCCTTTTCGGGTCGTGGGGGGGGGCTGGAGCCTATCCCAGCATCTTTGGCGAGAGGCAGGGTACACCCTGGACAGATCGCCAGTCCATCGCAGGGCCAACACAGAGAGACAGACAACCATTCACTCTCACAGTCATACCTAAGGACAATTTAGAATCCCCAGTTTGATGCCAGTTAACCTAACTTGCATGTTTTTGGCATGTGGGAGGAAACCGGAGAAATCCTGGAGTAAACCCACGCAGACTCGAGGAGAACATGCAAACTCCACACAGATCACTGTTGGTCAGGGGCTGGGATCAAACCAGGGATCCCATTTTATACTATTTATTTCTTTTTTTAAATTTTGCACAGTAACTTTGCATATAATAATAATAATAATAATGCATCAGATTTATATAATGCTTTATCATAGACACTCAAAGACGCTTTTTACAGATACATTATTCATTCACTCCAGACAGACAGTGGTAGTGGCAAGCGACTACTGTAGCCACAGCTGCACTGGGGCAGGCTGATGGAAACATGGCTGCTAATCCGGGCCAACGGCCTCTCCGGCCACCACCGAACATTTATACACATTCATACCCAGTGTTATGGACACTGGAGGCAAGGTGGGTAAAGTGTCTTGCCCAGGGACACAACGGCAGGGTATCTGGGGAGAGCGGGATTCGAACCGCTAACCATCCGGTTATTGGACAACCCGCTCTACCTCCTGAGCCACTGCTGTGCATATGGAGCTTAAAATTTGAAGTATTGTACAACCAAGGTTTGAATGTTGGAATATTGGGCCATTTGAGGTCCCACCCAGATGTCCTGTATTTGGACTTTTTACTGGTGTCATCCTTCTCTCCTTCCTCTGCTCTCACCTCTCCTGGACCCTCTTCCTGAACACTTTCCTCTCCTTGGCTTCTCTCTTCTGTCTAATCTTGCCCTCTCTGAGCTCTGTCTAATTCAGGTTCTCTCTCTGTCTGTGGTGGTATACAAACAAGTTAGAAAATATCAAGTGGCATGTAAATTAAAGGAGACAACCAAAAATTTATAATTAAGGGTACAAAGAGCACCCACTTAAAATTCGAGTAATGACTTCAGTCGTGAAGGTTTGAGGTTTTTCTCCAAAATTTATAACAATTTTCTTATAGTTTTCTACTTTTCTCTGTAAATTTATCTAAATTTGTAACCATTTTCCTCAAATTTGTAATTTCCTCCTGTAAAATTGACTTTTCTTGTACATTTGAAACTTTATTATAAATTTGTGGATTATTTTATGGCTTATTTTTGTCTGTTTTTTAAAATAAAATTACTGTTTTGTTGTTTTTTTTTTAATATATTTGAAACAGACTCGAGTATTATTTTTTTTTTACTTTTTCCTTATAGCAGTTTATACTTTTGACCATAATTTTGCAGTCAGAACAGAGCAATAATTTAACTTTCATTACAAAGAAAAAAAATCGATAAAATTGTACTTAATGATTTAAATTAACTTAAATGACCGAGGATGCCGTTATTTCTGTTGTAATATTTCTATATATTTATGGGTTTTTATAGAAATCTCACCGCCAAGAAAAACCTCTCTTATTTGGAAATCCAAATGCTGGCACGTTCAGTTTGTCTGAAGGCTGCTGACGGATTAAAGTCATTGACTTCGTGAATTTCGGTCATCTTAACTTGACAGGTACATAATTGGGAACATAACTTAATATTGTAGTGGCTGGTGAAATATATCCTCAGCAATTCAGTAGTCCATCTTGCCTTTCCTTTCATATGAAGCCGGCTGCATTTGAATTCTAACCACATCTGTTAGCTAAGCGACTCTTGTTATTGCTCCCGTTTCCAGCTGGTTAAAACCATGATAAATGCCTCCAGTGCTTACATACCTCTTCTGATTTTTTTCCACCTATAAAGTACTTTAATAAACTCATGTTTCTGTCGGACAGTCAAGCCTTAATATGCTGCATTTCCCCTCTAGTCCGCCTTGGTCCGCGTACGCTTTGGACGAGCCTGGCACGCACACAGCACTGTACATGGTCACTTTTTTCATCTACCCAGGCCAAGTGGTTGACGCATGCACACAACCATCATTTGTAGTTTCACTCCCACCCGATAGGTAGTGCCAAGGCGCTGACGTGCCAGGATTTTCACCAGCAAACAAACGGCGGACTTCTTCACATTCAAATAGGGTCCATTTCTGCTGTTTGACTTCCCGGTTTTCACTCCTTTCCCACGAAGATGCTGCTGCCGCTAGCGAGACACTGCCTGCTGACTGACTGGAAAGCTCGCACGGGCGGGGCGTTTCTAAACTCCACACGGATGATGGCCACACGTGTTGTTCGTGTGCGCGCTTGCCGAAAGTCATTGCTTCATATATTTTTCTGAAATTCATATCTCCTTCTTGGTGTGGCAGTAAATTTTCTGGCGAGGCAGCCCACCACCAAGAAATGTTACCAGAGGAAACGCTGCATGGTGGCTCCTTTAAAAAAGCAAAAGTCTTAATCAAAGATTTCTATCTCCTTGGTTCAACACAGTAGCTTTAAACAGAAGACTCGTCAGTTAGAAAAAAAATGGTGCTCCACTAAATTAGATGAAATCTATTTAGCTTGGAGAAATAATCTAATTTATAAAAAATCTCTTAGGAAAGCTAGAACAAGTTATTATTCCACATTAATAGAAGAGAACAAGAATAATTCCAGGTTTATTTTCAGCACTGTAGCCAGGCTGACAAAGAGTAAGGACTCTGTCAATCCTAGCAGTCCCTTACAGCTTACTAGTCAGGACTTTATGAACTTATTCAATAATTAAATTTCATCTATCAGAGATAAAATCAGTCAGATTCTTTCCACCGTTAACTTAAATACAGTAACTACTTCAACTCTTTCAGTTGATATCTGTTTGGATGAGTTTACTCCAACTGACCTTTTAGAGTTAGATAAAATAATTTCCTTATCCAAGCCTTCAACTTGTCTTTTAGACCCTATACCTACCAGGTTATTTAAATAAGTCTTCCCATTTATTGGTAGCTCTATTCTTCAAATAATCAATTCTTCATTAACATTACGCCATGTACCGCAGGCTTTTAAAACTACTGTAATCAAACCCTTACACAAAAAGCCAATGCTGGATCCAGGAGTTTTAGCTAACTGTAGACCAATCTCTAATCTGACTTTCATTTCAAAAATCTTAAGAGTTGTTGCTACGCAATTATTTGACCACTTGCAGGGAAATGGTTTATTTGAAGAGTATCAGTCTGGGTTTAGAATCCATCATAGTACTGAAACAGCCTTAATGAAGGTCACTAATGACCTCCTTATCGCATCTGATAATGGACTTGTTTCTGTATTTGTCCTTTTAGACCTTAGTGCAGCTTGTGCTACTATCGATCATAATACTCTACTTAATGGATTAGAACACCATGTTGGACTTAATGGAACTTTGTTGTATTGGTTTAGAGCTTATTTATCTGATAGGTTCCAGTTTGTTCATGTCAATAATGAGTTTTCTACCAACTCAAAGCTCAGTCACGGAGTTCCACAGGGATCTGTGCTAGGCCCTGTTCTTTTTAGTTTATATATGCTTCCGCTAGGCAACATTATTACAAAGCACTGTATACATTTTCATTGTTATGCAGATGACACACAATTATACCTGTCAATGAAGCCAGATGATAGTAATCAATTAGCCAAGTTAGAGGCCTTCCATCCATCCATCCATCTTTTTCCGCTTAATCCTTTTTGGGTCATGGGGGGCGCTGGAGGCTATCCCAGCATCTTAGGGCGAGAGGCAGGGTACACCCTGGACAGATCGCCAGTCCATCGCAGGGCCAACACAGAGAGACAGACAACCATTCATTCTCACAGTCATACCTAAGGACAATTTAGAATCCCCAGTTTTGATGCCAGTTAACCTAACCGGCAAGTTTTTGGCATGTGGGAGGAAACCAGAGAAATCCCGGAGTAAACCCACGCAGACACTGGGAGCACATGCAAACTCCACACAGATCACTGTTGGTCGGAGGCTGAGATCGAACCCAGGATCCCCCGGCCAAGGGTGAGTTGCTGTGCTGCCGCAGTACTAACCACTTTGCCACCGCGCTGCCCAAGTTAGAGGCCTGTCTTAAAGAAATCAAAGCTTAGATGACTTGTAATTTCCTGCTATTAAATTCAGATAAGACTGAAGTCATTCTAGTTGGTCCAAAAAACCTTAGAAATATCTTTCCAAATCAAACTTTTAGTTTGGATGTAGTTACTCTTGCTCTTAATAGTTCTGTGAGCAGCCTTGGAGTTATTTTTGATCAATATCTGTTTTTTAATTCACATATTAAACTTGTTTCTAAGACTGTCTTCTATCATTTGCGTAATATTGCCAAGATTAGGAGCATCTTGTCTCAGAGTGATGCTGATAAACTAATCCACGCTTTTGTTAGCTCTAGATTAGATTATTGTAACTCTTTATTATCAGTTTGTCCTAAAACATCTTTTAAAAAGTCTTCAGCTGATCCAAAATGGTGCAGCAAGAGTTTTAACAGGTACAAGAAAGAGAGATCATATCTCTCCGGTTCTGGCCTCCCTTCATTGGCTTCCCATAGAGTTTAGAATTAAGTTTAAAATCCTTCTTCTCACTTACAGAGCTCTAAATAATCAGTCCCCTTTTTATTTAAAAGATCTGATACTACCCTATTATCCTAACAGAGCACTATGCTCCCAAAATGCAGGATTACTTGTAATACCTAGAATCTCCAAAAGTACAATGGGAGGCAGAGCCTTCAGTTATCAAGCTCCTCTTCTGTGGAACCAGCTGCCAATCTGGATTTGGGAGTCAGACTCGATCTCTGTTTTTAAGAATAGGGTTAAAACCTTCCTTTTTGATATAGCCTATAATTACGGAGGGATCATGTGCCCCTGAACCCTCCCTTAATTATGCTGGTAATAGGTTTAGACAGCCGGGGGACCTCCAACAATGCACTGGGCTTCACTCCTTTCTACACTCAAAATGAAATATTTTTGCTGGTCATTAACATCTGTTTGTTCTCTCCCACAGATTGCGTCCCCATTGTGCTGTTTGCTCTCTACATGTCTGTTCTTTTCTTCTCTATTCCCTCACCCTCCAGCCAGTCGCAGCAGATGACTGCCCCTTCCTGAGCCTGGTTCTGCTGGAGGTTTCTTCCTGTTAAAATGGAGTTTTTTCCTCTCCACCGTCACCAAGTGCTTGCTCACAGGAGTTCGCCTAATTGCTGGGGTCTTTCTGCAATTGTGGGGGTTTCCCCTACAGTTGAAAGTGCTATGACATAACTGTTGTTGTGAAATAGCGCTATATAAATAAAGTTGAATGGAATTGAATAATACAACAAAAGAAAACAGTATTTTTTTTCCACAATATTTTTTATTGAACCTTTTTTTTACACACATGGCACAGACAGTCAAACACTAACACTAAAGTAATTTAAAAATTAAAAAAAAAACACTAACAACAACAAAAAAGTATATACTAAAAACAACAACAACCATTAACAAAAGCAAATCAACAACAATGCTCCTCTGTTTAGTCTAGGTAATCTATTACATAAGTATACATAATATACATTCACCAGTTTGGAATTTGCAAGGTCCACACATATCATTCACCTTCTTCTTCAGAAGTTATGTTTAATTTCTTTACATAATCAATGAAAGGTCTCCATATATTCTCAAACACATTTTCCTTTGATTTCAGTATGTATGTTATTCTTTCTAGTGGAAGGTTTGTTAACATCTGTCTTAACCATTGAGTCACATCTGGTCTATGAGTCTTTTTCCACAGTAGTGCAATACATTTTTTGGCATTAAGCAAACCGAGGTCTATGAATGCTCTTTCACTCTTATTAAAGTTATGTTTTTCTGGATACAGACCCAACAGAAACAGTTTAGGGTTCAATGTGAACTGTTTTGAAATAATTTTTTCAATTGTTACCCTCACCTGTTCCCAAAACATTCTGATTTTTCTACATTCCCATAAACAGTGTAATAGGGTTCCTTTACTTTCCATACATTTTGTGCATGTACAGTGGGGTAAAAAAGTATTTAGTCAGCCGCCAATTGTGCAAGTTCTCCCACTTAAAAGATGAGAGAGGTTTCCAATTTTCATCATAGGTATACCTCAACTATGAGAGACAAAATAAGAAAAAAAAAATCCAGAAAATCACATTGAAGGATTTTTAATGAATTAATTGGTAAATTCCTCTGTAAAATAAGTATTTGGTCAATAACAAAAGTTCATCTCAATACTTTATTATATACCCTTTGTTGGCAATGACAGAGGTCAAACGTTTTCTGTAAGTTTTCACAAGGTTTTCACACACTGTTGCTGGTATTTTGGCCCATTCCTCCATGCAGATCTCCTCTAGAGCAGTGATGTTTTGGGGCTGTCGCTGGGCAACACAAACTTTCAACTCCCTCCAAAGATTTTCTATGGGGTTGAGATCTGGAGACTGGCTAGGCCACTCCAGGACCTTGAAATGCTTCTTACGAAGCCACTCCTTCGTTGCCCGGGCGGTGTGTTTGGGATCACTGTCATGCTGAAAGACCCAGCCACGTTTCATCTTCAATGCCCTTGCTGGTGGAAGGAGGTTTTCACTTAAAATCTCACGACACATGGCCCCATTCATTCTTTCCTTTACACGGATCAGTCTTCCTGGTCCCTTTGCAGAAAAACAGCCCCAAATAATGATGTTTCCACCCCCATGCTTCACAGTAGGTATGGTGTTCTTTCTCCTCCAAACACAACAAGTTGAGTTTTTACCAAAAAGTTCTATTTTGGTTTCATCTGACCATATGACATTCTCCCAATCCTCTTCTGGATCATTCTAACGCTCTCTAGCAAACTTCAGATGGGCCTGGACATGTAGTGGCTTAAGCAGGGGGACACGTCTGGCACTGCAGGATTTGAGTCCCTGGCAGCGTAGTGTGTTTCTGATGTAGCCTTTGTTACTTTGATCCCTGCTCTCTGCAGGTTATTCACTAGGTCCCCCCATGTGGTTCTGGGATTTTTGCTCACCGTTCTCGTGATAATTTTGACCCCACAGGGTGAGATCTTGCGTGGATCCCCAGATCGAGGGAGATTATCAGTGGTCTTGTATGTCTTCCATTTTCTAATAATTGCTCCCACAGATGATTTCTTCACACCAAGCTACTTACCTATTGCACATTCAGTCTTCCCAGCCTGGTGCAGGTCTACAATTTTTTTTCTGGTGTCCTTTGACAGCTCTTTGGTCTTGGCCATAGTGGAGTTTGGAGTCTGTTTGAGGTTGTGGACAGGTGTCTTTTATACTGATAACGAGTTCAAACAGGTGCCATTAATACAGGTAACGAGTGGAGGACAGAGGAGTCTCTTAAAGAAGAAGTTACAGGTCTGAGAGAGCCAGAAATCTTGCTTGTTTGTAGGTGACCAAATACTTATTTTACTGAGGAATTTACCAATTAATTCATTAAAAATCCTTCAATGTGATTTTCTGGATTTTTTTTTCCTCATTTTGTCTCTCATAGTTGAGGTATACCTATGATGAAAATTGGAGACACCTCTCATCTTTTAAGATAAGATAAGCCTTTATTAGTCCCACAGCGGGGAAATTCCAGGATTGCAACAGCACAGGGATAGCATCACTCAGAGCAACAATCAGAAGGCAAGAAAAAAACAAGCAAGCAAGAGCAGCTAATATACATATGTACATATTACTATAAAATATATATATACACACACAGACACACAGTGCAGAGCATTGTAGCTGGATGGAATAAATATATGAGTGTATAAACACACAGTGCAGAGCATTGTAGCTAGATGGAATAAATATGTAAATATATAAACACCCACAGTACGGAGCATTGCAGCTAGGTGGAATAAATATGCAAGTATATAAACACACACAGTGCGGAGCAATGTAGCTAGATGGAATAATATGTAGATATATAAAAACACAGTGCGGAGCATTGTAGCTAGATGGAATAAATATATAGATATATAAATATAAACACACCCAGTGCTGAGCATTGTAGCTAGATGGAATAAATATGTAAATATATAAACACACACAGTGCAGAGCATTGTTGCTAGATGGGATGAAACAGCATAACTGTCTACTTAGTTATCCTACATGGTATGATTATGTGCCCATACATATTCTCACCCTCCAGTGACCGGTATTTTCCTAGTTGTATGCCAGAGGGGACCATTGTGTAAGTCTATTGCATCTTTTGCATTCAAAAAACTATTAGTTTGTTACGTCTTTTTGCTATCTCTGCGAGCAGCCCTGCTTAGGTTGTACAGTCTGACAGCCGTTGGTAGGAAGGATCTACGAAACCTCTCGGTTGTGCACCTGGGATGATGTAGTCTGCTGCTAAATGAGCTCCTCAGTGCATTCAGTATGTCCTGCATAGGGTGGAACTCGGACTCCAGCAGAGATGACAGTTTAGCCACCGTCCTTCTCTCTCCTATCTCCTCCACCGGATCAAGGCGCTGCCCCAGGACAGAGCTAGCTTTCTTAATCAGTTTGTTCAGTCTCTTCCTATCGGCTGCAGTAATGCCACTGCCCCAGCAGACCACTCCAAAAGTGATGGCTGATGCCACCACCATGTCATAGAATGTCTTCAGCAGCGCCCCTTGTATACCAAAAGACCTGAGTCTCCTCAGCAGGAACAGCCTGCGCTGTCCCTTCTTGTAGAGTGCGTCAGTATTGTGTGACCAGTCTAGTTTATTGTTCAGATGAACACCCAGGTACTTATAGGATGTCACCATCTCAATGTCTGTTCCCTGTATATTTACTGGTGCTGTGAGGGGCTGCCCATGCCTGCGGCAGTCCACCACCAGTTCCTTAGTTTTCCTCGCGTTGATCTGGAGGCAGTTCCGATGGCACCAGTCCACGAAGTCCTGGATAAGCCCTCTGTACTCAGCTTCATCTCCATTGGAGATGAGGCCAACGATCGCAGAGTCATCAGAGAACTTCTGTAGATGGCAGTGTGTTGTGTTGTGTGAGAAGTCCGCAGTATAAAGAGTGAACAGGAAGGGAGCCAGCACCGTTCCCTGGGGGGCCCCCGTGCTACTGATGATCGTGTCGGACACACAGTCCCAGGTTCTCACAAACTGAGGCCGGTTCGTGAGGTAGTCCAGGATCCATGTTGACAGGTGCTGGTCCACCCCTGCGCGCAGCAGCTTGTCCTTCAGGATCATCGATTGGATGGTGTTGAAAGCACTGGAGAAGTCAAAGAACATGATCCTCACCATATTCCCGGGCTTCTCCAGGTGGGACAGAGAACGGTGAAGGAGGAAGATCACCGCATCCTCCACCCCAATGCCATGCTGGTAGGCGAACTGGAGTGGATCCATCGCTGGTTCCACCAGGGGGTGGAGGTGAGCAAGGAGCAGTCTCTCCAGGGTCTTCATCAAGTGGGACGTCAAGGCCACCGGTCTGTAGCTGTTCAGGTCTTTGGGGTGGGAAGTTTTTGTTAGAGGTACCACACAAGATGTTTTCCACAGCTGTGGTACCCTCCCCAGTTTCAGGCTCATGTTGAAGATATACGTCACAATCCCACACAGCTGGTCTGCACAGGACTTGAGGAGCTTTGCGCTGATGCCGTCCGGTCCCGGCGCCTTCCTCGCCTTGATCTTCCTCAGCTCCGTCCTCACCTGGGTCCTGGTCAGGGTCAGGATGGGGGGCTGTGTGTTGGGAGTGGGGGGGTGATGGTGGAGTGGGGAGTGGGCAGCAGGACTTGATTGCTTTAGAGGCAGCAGTGGTTGTTGTGCAGACAGGGGGGAGGGCGGTTGGTCAAACCTATTGAAAAACAGATTCAGGTTGTTCGCCCACTCCCTGCCCCCCGTGGCCTGGGGGGAGGTATTCTGGAGCCCAGAGATGGTTTTGAGGTTTCTCCAGACCCCGCTGATGTCGCTCTGTTGCAGCTTGTCCTCCATCTTCTTCCTGAAGCTTTCCTTGCCTACTCTGATCTTTCTCCTCAGCTCCCTCTGTACGGACTTCAACATCTCCCTATTCCCCGACCTGAAGATCCTCTTCTTCTCTCCCAGAAGTGTTTTTATCTCAGGGTTGATCCAGGGTTTGTTGTTTGAGTGACGCCGTATGGTCTTGGTAGGAACGGATTTGTCCACACAGAAGCTGAGGTAGCCCGTGAAGGTGTGAATGAGGCCATCGATGTCCTCACCATGTGGATCACAGAGCTGCTTCCAGGCGGTGGCTTCAAAACAGCCCTTTAGAGTGTCCTTTGTCTCCTCAGACCATAACTCCACAGTGTGCATGGCCGGAGGTTGTCTGTGCACTAGGGGTTTGTACACCAGCCGGAGATGAACCAAGTTGTGATCCGATCTCCCGAGTGGGGGGAGTTGTGATGAGGTGTACGCCTCCTTAGTGTTTGCGTAGAATAAATCCAGTGTTTTATTGTCTCTAGTGTGGCATGTGACATACTGGGTGAACGTGGGTAGAATGGGAGAGAGTGAAACATGGTTGAAATCGCCTGAGATGAGGAGAAGAGCATCTGGGTGTTCTGTCTGCAGCCTGCTGGTTACTGAATGGATGACGTCACGCGCTCTCCCAGCGTTCGCCGTCGGATTTGCATAAACAACAATGCAGATCACGTGTGAGTGTTCTCTTGGGAGATATGTAGGCCTCATGCTAACAGCTAGCAACTCAATGTCTTTGCTACAGTGATATGTCCCGGTCTGCACCAGTTGTTGTTAACATACATTATCACTCCACCGCCCCTTGCTTTGCCACTGTCTGGTGTTCGGTCAGCCCGTATCATGTGAAAACCCTCCAGCTCAATGTTAGCATCTGCTGCTAGTTCAGTTAGCCACGTCTCAGTAAACGAAAGGAGAGAGCACTCCCGGTAAGTGCTATCATAACGGGAGATAGCCGCTAGCTCATCTACCTTTCCCAGTATCGACCGTACATTTCCCATGACAACAGATGGAAGGGAGGGTCTGTACCTTATATTTTTTGTCCTCCGCCTTACTCCAGCCCGGCAGCCGCGGCGTTTTCGCCTCAGTTCTCTCGGTATGTCGAGTTTTTCCAATGGGACTGGGTGGCGGTTGAATGCTAGCAGCTCTTCCCTGCTGTATCGTATCCTGCTATAAACAGTGGCTCCGTCCACCGGCTCAGGAGACATTTGGGACGATCTGTGTGTCCGTGATATAAGTGGAGTGAAAAAAAAAAAAAAGTGGGAGAACTTGAACAATTGGTGGCTGACTAAATACTTTTTTGCCCCACTGTATCTGGTATGTTTTTGTTATATCTATTTAACCCCACTGGTGTAACATACATCCGCATTAACCATTTAAAATGTATCAGTTTAAGACGTACATTTATTGATTTGGTATGAGCTTCTGCACAAGCCAATTCCCATTGTTCCTCTGAAATTTCAATTTGCAGGTCTTCTTTCCAATAATTCAGTCTTTTCTGTGAGTTTTCACTTGAGAATAGTGTCAATGAATTATAAAACTCTGACATAATACCCTTTCTCTTACTATCTTTCGTCAAAATTTTTTCCAAGGATGAATAAGTAGGTCGGGTGAGAGCATTATTTTGATTTGATCGAATAAATTTCTAAGCTGAAGATATTTAAAAAAAATGTAATAATAATAATATAATAAAAAACCCATTTAGTTTTGTTAAGTCAGTTTCATTTTTTTGTATCATATAGTTTTTCATAATAATCTCTAAAGGCACTATTAATTTCTAAAGGATCTATAACTACCTGTCCGTTACTTATAATACTGGTAATTGGTGTTTTAAATTCTAATTGTTTAATCTGCCGTGCCAATAATTTTCCTGATTTTTCACCTTGTTCATAAAAAGTTTGCTTCAATCTTAGAAGACTCGAGGCAGCTCTATTCGCTGATTTTTTTATCATTTTCAGCTCTCAGAATCAGTAATTCGTTCTCTAACTGTGGGTTACTTCCTGCATACACCTTGTCTTGAAGAATTTTTATTTTACATTCCAATTGGACTCTCTCCTCTCGAGTCTTCTTAGATTTTGAACCTGTATAACTAATAATATGCCCCCTAATAAAAGCTTTGAAAGCCTCCCACTTTATACATGCCGTTGTTTGTGTAGTATTAATATCAAAGAACTCATCTATCTGTTTTTCTATGTACTTAACAAATTCCTCATCCTGAAGCCATTTATGCTGAAAATGCCACCTACCCTGCTATTATATGTTGCCCTGTAAGTGATGATAAAGTAAGGAATAAATTGACAAAGAAATTTTGATCATCAATATTGGGACCGTATAAGTTCACCAGATTTATATTTTCTAATATCAAAGATCCTTGGATGATTAGATATCTTACAAATTTGTGTCCAATTACATTTTTCACTTGAAATGGGACTGTTTTATGTATGAGAGTCATAACTCCCCTAGCTCGGGATGAAAATGATGAGGTGAACTCATTACCTTGCCATCTTCTCCTAATTCTTTTTACATCCTCCTCTATTAGATGAGTTTCTTGTAAAAATACAATTTTTGAATCGATATCTTTTATTTTATTCATAACTTGTTTAAATTTTTTTAGATTTTGTAGACCTCTGCAATTCCATGACGTTAAATTAAGATTAACGCTTTGATCTATGATCAATAAGGAGTTTGAGATTACCTTGCAATATGAACATGCTCATACAGAGAAGCAAAAACATGGATGATAGAACATTCACCCTACAAACCAAACTAAAACAAATTCCCTTTCCCCACATTCGTGGTAATCCCCCCCAAATTAAAAAAAAAAAAAAATTCTGTCTCCCTTTATAGCTAGTGACTGTTCCACACCTGCGAGGATCAGTCAAACCACTCTCTCTTTCTCCTCTGTCACCCTGACTCTACTACTATTTTTAATGACATTAACTCTCTTCTGTAGTTTTTTCAACATAACTTCAAAGTTTTATAGCAACTTTGTACACCATAGCTTTTTTTTTTTAATACAGTCTGTATTTTGTAGACATATGTTTCAGATCAATCAGATGCCTGTACAAATGCTTAAAAGTTCTACCTTTGTCATGTTCATGCTTAACTCCCACCAGTCTCCTCCTGGATCTGCTTAATGAGCTCCTGCGCCTCTTGAGGGGTCTTAAAGATGTGGGTTCTTCCCTTATATGTGACCAGCAGTCTTGCCAGATGAATCACTCCGTGACGAATCCCGAGGTTGCACAGCTCATTGCGGGCGGGGTCAAACTGTTTCCTTAATTGTTGAATTCCTGTGGCCAAATCTGGGTAGAACCGCACCTGTTGATCCTGGTATTTAATTCCCCTTTAGCTCGCGCTGCGTTGGTGACTGTCATCTTGTCCTTGTAGTTGAGGAACTTCATAATCAGCGTCCTCGGTGGTGTCTTATTATCTCTCGGTGGGCTGATTCGGTGAGCTCTCTGTAAGACGACCGATGACTGCAGATCCGCGTTGTTCAGCGCTTCTGGAATCCACTTTTCCAAAAATGAACATGAGTCCCGTCCCCCCACTCCCTCCGGGAGGCCCACCAGCCTCAAATTATTCCGTCGCGAACGGGACTCCAAATCCAGGACGTTATCTTCCAGACGTTTCCATTTTTTTTTCCACAATATTTTTAACTGAACTTTTTTTTTTTTTTTTTTTTTTTTTTACAAACATGGCACAATCAATCAAACACTAACACTAAAGCAATTAAAAAAAAAACACTAACGGCTAGATTACGTCTGTCTTTATTATATTTACCATTTGATCGTGGAGGTCTGAAATGTCCAAATTTTATGTTGTATTATTGGTCGGCACAACTGAGGTCTATGACATATTATTTTTCATCAAATGATCTCCCTCACTGGACTGAAATGGAATCATACAATTTACCTTTACCTCTTCCCATATTCATATACTCAGATTCGGCAAAAAAATTACAAAAACAAGTTAAAAATCCATTTGTAAAGCATATGATCAAAATATGGTGTAAAGCTAAAAACTATTTAAAAGAACCACGGTTATTGTCACAATTTAGTCCAATATGGGGTAATCAGTATTTTAAACCAGGGAGAGCGGACGCTGTATTTAAAGTATGGAATTTAAAAGGGATACAAAAGATTCAGGATTTATATTTGCCATGTGCAGAAAACATAATGTATTTTGAAGAGTTGAGGATCAAATTTAATCTCAATAGAACACATTTTTTAAAATATCTTCAACTTAGAAACTTTATTCGATCAAATCAAAATAAAGCTCTCACTCGACCTATCTATTCATCCTTGGAAAAAATGTTGATGAAAGATAGTAAAAGAAAGGGTATTATTTCAGAGTTTTATAACTCATTGACACTATTTTCAAGTGAAAATTCACTGAAAAGATTAAACTACTGGAAAGAAGATCTGCAAACTGAAATTTCAGAGGAACAATGGGAATTGGCTTGTACAGAAGCTCAAACCAAATCAATAAATGTACGCCTTAAATTGATACATTTCAAATGGTTAATGCGGATGTATGTTACACCGGAGGAGTTAAATAGATATAACAAAAATATACCAGATACGTGCACAAAATGTATGGAAAGTAAAGGAACTCTATTTCATTGTGTATGGGAATGTAGATTAATAAGAATGTTTTGGGAAGAGGTGAGGGTAACAATTGAAAAAATAATCTCAAAACAAATCATATTGAATCCTAAACTGTTTTTGTTGGGTCTATACCCAGAAAAGCATAATTTTAATAAAAGTGAAAGAACATTCATAGACCTCAGTTTGCTTAATGCCAAAAAATGTATTGCACTATTATGGAAAAAGACTCATAGACCAGATGTGACTCAGTGGTTAAGACAGATGTTAACAAACCTTCCATTAGAAAGAATAACATATATACTGAAATCAAAGGAAATTGTGTTTGAGAATATATGGAGACCTTTTATTGATTATGTAAAAAATTTAAACATAACTCGTGAAGAAGAAGGTGAATGATGTGTGTGGACCTTGTAAATTCCAAACTGGTGAACATAATATGTATACTTATGTGTTGGATTGTCTAGACTAAACAGAGGAGCATTGTTGAAGATTTGATTTTGTTGGTGGTTGTTGGTGTTTTTTAGTGCATTTTTTTTTGTAGTACTTTAGTGTTAGTGTTTGATTGTTTGTATCATGTTTGTTTAAAAAAAAAAAAGGTTCAATAAAGATATTGTGGGAAAAAAAAAACACTAACTACAAAAAAAACATGTCCTAAAAACACCAACAACCACTAACAAAGGCAAGTCATCAACAATGCTCCTCTGTTTAGTCTAGGTAATCTATTACATAAATATACATATTGTACATTCACCAATTTGGAATTTGCAAGGTCCACACACATCATTCACGTTGTTTTTCAGAAGTTGTGTTTAATTTCTTTACATAATCAATTAAAGGTCTCCATATATTCTCAAACACATTTTCCTTTGATTTCAGTATGTATGTTATTCTTTCAAGTGGAAGGTTTGTTAACATCTGTCTTAACCACTGAGTCACATCTGGTCTATGAGTCTTTTTCACAGTAGTGCAATACATTTTTTGGCATTAAGCAAACTGAGGTCTATGAATGCTCTTTCACTCTTTTTAAAATTATGCTTTTCTGGATACAGACCCAACAAAAACAGTTTAGGGTTCAATGTGAATTGTTTTGAAATTATTTTTTCAATTGTTACCCTCACCTCTTCCCAAAACATTCTGATTTTTCTTCATTCCCATAAACAGTGAAATAGGGCTCCTTTACTTTCCATGCATTTTGTGCATGTATCTGGTATGTTTTTGTTATATCTATTTAACTCCACTGGTGTAACATACATCCGCATTAACCATTTAAAATGTATCAATTTAAGACGTACATTTATTGATTTGGTTTGAGCTTCTGTACAAGCCAATTCCTATTGTTCCTCTGAAATTTCAATTTGCAGGTCTTCTTTCCAGTCATTCAGTCTTTTCTGTGAGTTTTCACTTAAGAATAGTGTCAATGAGTTATAAAACTCTGAAATAATACCCTTTCTCTTACTATCTTTCGTCAAAATTTTTTCCAAGGATAAATAAGTAGGTCGGGTGAGAGCATTATTTTGATTTGATCGAATAAAATTCCTAAGCTGAAAATATTTTAAAAAATGTGTTCTATTAAGATTGAATTTAATCCTCAGTTCTTCAAAAGACGTTATGTTATGTGAACATGACAAATGTAAGTCTTGAATCTTTTGAATCCCTTTTAAATTCCATGCTTTAAATACAGCATCCACTCTCCCTCGTGTAAAATATTGATTTCCCCATATTGGGCTAAATTGTGATAAGTGTAGTTCTTTTAAATATTTTTTGGTTTCACACCATATTTTGATCATATGCTTTACAATTGGATTTTTAACTTGTGTCTGTAATTTTTTAGCCGAGTCTGAGTATATGAATAAGGGAAGAGGTAAAGGTAAATTGTATGATTCCATTTCAGTCCAGTGAGGAGGATCATTTGATGAAAAATAATATGTCATAGACCTCAGTTGTGCTGACCAGTAATACAACATAAAGTTTGGACATTTCAGACCTCCACGATCAAATGGTAAATATAGTAAGGACAGACGTAATCTAGCCTTCTTATTGTTCCATATAAATTCCACTAACTTTTTTTTAATTCTTGAGAATAGATCTGAAGGTGGTGGTAAAGGAATGTATTGAAATAAAAGTATTTTTGGTAAGATATTACTTTTTTTTTTCCACAATATCTTTATTGAACCTTTTTTTTTTTTTAAACAAACATGATACAAACAATCAAACACTAACACTAAAGTACTACAAAAAAAAAAATGCACTAAAAAACACCAACAACCACCAACAAAATCAAATCTTCAACAATGCTCCTCTGTTTAGTCTAGACAGTCCAACACATAAGTATACATATTATGTTCACCAGTTTGGAATTTACAAGGTCCACACATATCATTCACCTTCTTCTTCAAGAGTTATGTTTAAATTTTTTACATAATCAATAAAAGGTCTCCATATATTCTCAAACACAATTTCCTTTGATTTCAGTATATATGTTATTCTTTCTAATGGAAGGTTTGTTAACATCTGTCTTAACCACTGAGTCACATCTGGTCTATGAGTCTTTTTCCATAATAGTGCAATACATTTTTTGGCATTAAGCAAACTGAGGTCTATGAATGTTCTTTCACTTTTATTAAAATTATGCTTTTCTGGGTACAGACCCAACAAAAACAGTTTAGGATTCAATATGATTTGTTTTGAGATTATTTTTTCAATTGTTACCCTCACCTCTTCCCAAAACATTCTTATTAATCTACATTCCCATACACAATGAAATAGAGTTCCTTTACTTTCCATACATTTTGTGCATGTATCTGGTATATTTTTGTTATATCTATTTAACTCCTCCGGTGTAACATACATCCGCATTAACCATTTGAAATGTATCAATTTAAGGCATACATTTATTGATTTGGTTTGAGCTTCTGTACAAGCCAATTCCCATTGTTCCTCTGAAATTTCAGTTTGCAGATCTTCTTTCCAGTAGTTTAATCTTTTCAGTGAATTTTCACTTGAAAATAGTGTCAATGAGTTATAAAACTCTGAAATAATACCCTTTCTTTTACTATCTTTCATCAACATTTTTTCCAAGGATGAATAGATAGGTCGAGTGAGAGCTTTATTTTGATTTGATCGAATAAAGTTTCTAAGTTGAAGATATTTTAAAAAATGTGTTCTATTGAGATTAAATTTGATCCTCAACTCTTCAAAAGACATTATGTTTTCTGCACATGGCAAATATAAATCCTGAATCTTTTGTATCCCTTTTAAATTCCATACTTTAAATACAGCGTCCGCTCTCCCTGGTTTAAAATATTGATTACCCCATATTGGACTAAATTGTGACAATAACTGTGGTTCTTTTAAATAGTTTTTAGCTTCACACCATATTTTGATCATATGCTTTACAAATGGATTTTTAACTTGTTTTTGTAATTTTTTTGCCGAATCTGAGTATATGAATATGGGAAGCGGTAAAGGTAAATTGTATGATTCCATTTCAGTCCAGTGAGGGAGATCATTTGATGAAAAATAATATGTCATAGACCTCAGTTGTGCCGACCAATAATACAACATAAAATTTGGACATTTCAGACCTCCACGATCAAATGGTAAATATAATAAAGACAGACGTAATCTAGCCCTCCTGTTGTTCCATATAAATTCCACTAACTTTTTTTTAATTCTTGAGAATAAATCTAAAGGTGGTGGTAAGGGAATGTATTGAAATAAATAAAGTATTTTAGGTAAGATATTACTTTTAAGTATATTAATTCTCCCGATCATCGACATTGGTAGTGACATCCATCTCTGAAGTAACTCATCAATATCTGTCATTAAGGCTTCATAATTGACACTGGCGACTGATTCTAGCTTAGGCACAATTTGGATTCCTAAATATTTGAACTGATTTACAACATTGAATTGATTTACCTCAGGGGCTGGGTAATTTCTCTGGGTCTCATTTAGCATTAATATTGAAGATTTAGTTTTATTTATTTTATATCCTGATATTTCCCCGAAATTCTTTATTAAATTCAACAAGGTCGGAATTGATTTTTTAAGATTCGACATAAACAAAATTATGTCATCGGCATACAGGGAGATTTTATGTTCTGTTGGTCCAACTTTAATTCCATATATTTGTGACTGTAGACGTATCGCCATCGCTAAAGGTTCAATTGCCATAGTAAACAGTAAAGGTGAAAGTGGACAGCCTTGTCGACATCCTCTATTGATTTTTATTGATTTTGAAATATTGTTATTTGTTAGAATTTCTGCAGTAGCATTATTATATATTATCTGAACCCATTTTATGAAATTATTTCCAAGTCCAAACCTTTGTAAGACTTCAAAAAGAAAGGGCCATTCAACTCTATCAAAGGCTTTTTCGGCATCCAGTGATAAGAGAGCTGTATCCGGTGCTTCTTTATTAGAATAAATAATATTAAATAGTCTTCTTACATTATGGAAGCCTTGTCTACCCTTTATAAAGCCATTCTGATCTTGATTAATAATATTTGGTAAAATTTCTTGTATTCGTCTTGCTAAAATTTTACAAATTATCTTAAGGTCGGCATTGTAATAGGCTTATTGGTCTCATATTTTCACATTTATTAGAGGGCTTACCTGGTTTTGGCAACAGTATAATTAAGGCATTATTCATATATGATGGTAAATTACTATTTTGAAATGCTTCTAAAACCATTTCCAAAAAAGGTTTTGTTAATTTATTCTTAAATTTTTTATATAGGTCAACTGGAAGACCATCTGGTCCTGCACTTTTTCCTGATTTCATATTATCAATGGCTAGTCCAACTTCTTCTTGACTAATTTTAGACTCCAGTATCTCCCTATTTTCATTTGGAATACACGGTATAAATAGTTCATTCAAAAACCCATGTAGTTTTGTTAAGTCAGATTCATTTTTGGTATCATATAATTTTTCATAGTAATCTCTAAAGGCTCTATTAATTTCTGAAGGATCTATAACTACCTGTCCATTACTTATAATACTGGTAATTGGTGTTTTAGATTCTAATTGTTTAATCTGCCATGCCAATAACTTTCCTGATTTTTCACCTTGTTCATAAAAAGATTGTTTCAATCTTAGAAGACTCGAGGCAGCTCTATTCGCTGATTTTTTGTCATATTCAGCTCTCAAAATCAGTAATTCGTTCTCCAACCTTGGATCTCTTCCTGCATATACTCTTTCTTGAAGAATTTTTATTTTATGTTCCAATTGGACTCTCTCCTCTCGAGTCTTCTTAGATTTTGAACCTGTATAACTAATAATATGTCCCCTAATAAAAGCTTTGAAAGCCTCCCACTTTACACATGCTGATGTTTGTGTAGTATTGATATCAAAGAACTCATCTATCTGTTTTTCTATATACTTAACAAATTCCTCATCCTGAAGCCATTTATGCTGAAATTGCCATCTACCTGGTTCCTTTGTCAATTTCTTATCTACATACATTAGACAGCAGGGTGCATGATCAGAGATCACGATGTTATCATAAAAACAGTTTTGAATCTTGGACCTTAATTCTGTGGAGATCAAAAAATAATCTATACGTGAGAATGTCTTGTAGGTATTGGAATAACAAGAGTATGCTTTAACTTGTGGTTTCATTTCTCTCCATATATCTATCAATTTCAATTCTTTCATAAAATGATTAATGGTCATCCTACATCCATTGTGCGTACAGTCCAGTCCTGTTGATCTATCTATACTGGGATTCAATGTACAATTAAAATCCCCTGCTATTATATGTTGCCCTGTAAGTGATGATAAGATAAGAAATAAATTGGCAAAGAACTTTTGATCATCTATATTGGGACCATATAAGTTCACCAAATTTATGTTTTCTAATAGCAAAGATCCTTGAATGATTACATATCTTCCAAATTTGTCTCCAATTACATTTTTCACTTGAAATGGGACTGATTTATGTATGAGAGTCATAACTCCCCTGGCTCGGGATGAAAATGATGAGGTGAAAACATTTCCTTGCCATCTACTCCTAATTCTTTTTACATCTTGCTCTATTAGATGAGTTTCTTGTAAAAACACAATTTTTGAACCCATGTCTTTTATTTTATTCATAACTTGTTTAAGTTTTTTTAAATTTTGTAGACCTCTGCAATTCCATGAAGTTAAATTAAGATTAACGCTTTGATTTATAATCAATAGGGAGTTTGGGATTACCTTGCAGTGTAAACATGCTCAAACAGAAAAGCAAAAAAAAGAGTGGTTGAACATTCACCCTACAAACTACACACAAACAAATTCCCCCTTCCCACATTTGTGGCAATCCCCCCAAAAGCAAAAGAAAAATTCCGTCTCCCGATATAGCCATCGACCGTTCCACACCCACGAGGATCAGCCAAAGCCACTCCTTCATCCTCCCAATCACCCTAACTCTACTGCTTTTAATAACGTAACATTAACTCTCTTCTGTAATTTTCCAATTTAACTCCAAATTTTTTTTAGCAATTTTGTACTTTTTTTTTTTTAATATGTAATACATTCTATATTTTGTAATCTTGTTATATGCTTCTAATCAGTTAAATGCTCAAATATTCTACCCTATATTCTGTTCATGCTTAGCTCCCACCAGTCTCTTCCTGGATCTTCTTGATGAGCTCCTGCGCCTCCTCGGGGGTCTTGAAGATGCGTGTTCTGCCCTCATATGTGACCAGAAGTCTTGCAGGGTGAATCACTCCATGACGAATCTCAAGGTTGCGCAGTTCTTTGCGGATGGGGTCAAACTGCTTCCTTAATTGTTGGATTCCTGAGGCCAGATCTGGGTAGAACTGCACCTGCTGATCTTGGTATTTAATTTCTCCTTTGGCCCGCACCGCGTTGGAGATCGTCATCCTGTCTCTGTAGCTGAGAAACTTCATAATTAGCGTCCTCGGTGCTGCCTTGTTACCTCTCGGTGGGCCAATTCGGTGGGAGCTTTCCAAGACGACTGATGATTTTAGCTCCGCGTTGTTCAGCGCCTCCGGGATCCACCCCTCCAAAAAGGAGCATGAATCACGACCTTCGGCTCCCTCCGGTAAACCCACCAGCCTCAGGTTGTTCCTTCTGGACCGAGATTCCAAGTCCAGAACGCTATTTTCCAGATCTTTATTTTTTTTTTCCAAAGTGCGCACCTTTATTTGAAGTCCGCTAATTTCATCCTCCGCACTTGAAACACGAAGCTCCGCCTGCGTCACTCGCTCCACGCAGTCACCCAACTCCTTTCTCATTGCATCCAACGCTGCCATAATCCCATCAAGTTTAGCGGAAAAGTCTGCTCTCATTGAGCTAATGGCAGCCAGCACTGCACCTGTGCCGCCATCGTCAGCAGCAGCAGTTACCGCACCACCGCTAGTTTCATCCGCCATATCCGCAGCTTTTTCTACTGCGCCACAAACTTTAAAGTCCGTTAATTTGGACTGCTTCGGCGATTCAATTTTTCCCCCTCCTGATTTCCCAGCCTTAGTCTTCACCGGCATATCCTCACCCAAACGCTGGGAAAAGTTCTGTTCCAAATGAGAGAGTTATTTGCCGAATTTTTATTTCCAGGGGCAGAGCAGAGTGATACGTGTCCTTCTAGGCGGCCGCCATAACCGGAAGTCCAAGATATTACTTTTAAGTATATTAATTCTCCCGATCATCGACATTGGTAGTGACTTCCATCTCTGAAGTAACTCATTAATATCTGTCATTAAGGCTTTATAGTTGGCAGTGGCAATTGATTCTAGCTTAGGCAAAATTTGAATTCCTAAATATTTAAACTGATGTACAACATTGAATTGATTTACCTCAGGAGCTGGGTGATTTCTCTGGGTCTCATTTAGCATTAATATTGAAGATTTAGTTTTATTTATTTTATATCCTGATATTTCCCCAAAGTTCTTTATTAAATTCAACAAGGTCGGAATTGATTTTTTTAAAATTTGACATAAACAAAATTATGTCATCGGCATACAGGGAGATTTTATGTTCTGTTGGTCCTACTTTAATTCCATATGGGTGTTTTTATTTATTAGGGGTCCAATGTGTGACATTGGTGGCACAATTTAAAAGTGATCAAATCTGCACATGAAATTGACTAATCACTATCCAATTGTGTCAGGTTTATGAAACTATTAACTATTTTCATAACGGCATTCGCGTTCAGGAACTCTTGAGGATGAGCGCTCACTTCAACTACTTGTAAATGGAGACGTAAACGGGACACTCGGGCTTTTGTTTCCCCGTGTGCCAATGCACTTTGCAATGGCACATGTTTTACACGAAACAACTTCAAAACTTCCAGTATTTTTCACGCATCAAAACTCATCAACAGCTACATTTTCATGACATATTAAGATGTGATAACGTGTATACATACCTTCAAATTCTCCCTGTTTGTTGGATAAGACGTAAAATCACAAAAGGCGTAAATGCGGGACACGGAAGTTTGGACCTTCGATAACTTCAATATAAAGTTACCACGGTTAATCCTCTCCACATGGGTTGAGCACATCCGGGGTAGAGAAAATAAAAGTGCTTTCCTAGGGCGGTCACCTCGCCAGACGGGGCTGCGCGCGGCCGACCAAGACCGAAGACATAAATTTTTTAAAGGACACCATATTTGATGTGTCATAAATGTTTGAGATTTTATTGAAATATTCTACATCTGAGCTTCACAAAGACTGATCTCCTTTTTACGTGTATGGTTTGGGATTTGAAAGGTGCAAAGTGAAAAGCATCAGCACTTCCTGTTTTCTGGTTACTTTACCAAATAACTTGCATGTTGCTGCGTAAATTTGGGGACACGGAAATTTACGTCGTACGAGTAAATTTGCAGGGGTCGCCGTACAAAAACCATAGATCCGATCACGTTGGGGAATATTTTATTTTGAATTTGCATTACAACTCTGTTATCTCTTGCATTTTGAGTATAAAGAGTTACTCAGAGATCACGTTACAGTACTTTGAAATTGATGCGATTTTCATGTCACACAAAAACTGGGAAAAATGAGGGGACACGACCAATAGTTTTGATTCTAACGGCAAAATCAATGATTTTTTTTTTAAATTGCAATGCAAGTCTGAAACTCTTTTATGTTCCCTTGCATATTATAAAAACGAAACCGACATCTGCAAATTACAGAAAAAGAGAGAGCGCTTGAAAGTCGGATACCCCTGATATAGTGCACTGGACCCCCCCCAACAAAACCACCCATATATTTGTGGATGTAAACGTACTGCCATCGCTAAAGGTTCAATTGCCATAGTAAACAGTAAGGGTGAAAGTGGACAGCCTTGTCGACATCCTCTGTTGATTTTTATTGATTTTGAGATATTGCTGTTTGTTAGGATTTCTGCTGTAGCATTATTGTATATTATCTGGACCCATTTTATGAAATTATTTCCAAGTCCAAACCTTTGTAGGATTTCAAAAAGATAGGGCCATTCGACCCTATCAAAGGCCTTTTCGGCGTCCAATGATAGGAGAGCTGTATCTGGTGCTTCTTTATTGGAATAAATAATGTTAAATAGTCTTCTTACATTATGGAAGCCTTGTCTTCCCATTATAAAGCCATTCTGATCTCAGTTAATAATATTTGGTAATATTTCTTGTAGTCGTCTTGCTAAAATTTTACAGATTATCTTAAGGTCAGCATTTTATAGGCCTATTGGTCTCATGTTTTCACATTTATTAGGGGGTTTACCTGGTTTTGGCAACAGTATAATTAAGGCATTATTCATGTATGGTGGTAAATTACTATTTTGAAATGCTTCTAAAACCATTTCCTAAAGTGGTTTTATTAATTTATTCTTAAATTTTTTATAGAGGTCAACTGGAAGACCATCTGGTCCTGCTCTTTTTCCTGATTTCATATTATCAATGGCTAGCCCAACTTCTTCTTGACTAATTTTAGACTCCAGTATCTCCCTGTTTTCATTTGGAATACACGGTATAGATAATCCATCCAAAAACCTATTTAGTTTTGTTAAGTCAGTTTCATTTTTTTGTATCATATAGTTTTTCATAATAATCTCTAAAGGCACTATTAATTTCTGAAGGATATATAACTGCCTGTCCATTACTTATAATACTGGTAATTGGTGTTTTAAATTCTAATTGTTTAATCTGCCATGCCAATAATTTCTGATTTTTCACCTTGTTCATAAAAAGTTTGCTTCAATCTTAGAAGACTTGAGGCAGCTCTATTTGCTGATTTTTTGTCATATTCAGCTCTCAGAATCAGTAATTCGTTCTCTAACTTGGGGTTACTGCCTGCATACACTTTTTCATGAAGAATTTTTATTTTACGTTCCAATTGGACTTTTAACCTGTATAACTAATAATATGCCCCCTTATAAAAGCTTTGAAAGCCTCCCACTTTATACATGCCGTTGTTTGTGTAGTATTGATATCAAAGAACTCATGTATCTGTTTTTCTATATACTTGACAAATTCCTCATCCTGAAGCCATTTATGCTGAAAATGCCACCTACCTGGATCCTTTGTCAATTTCTTATCTACATATATTAGACAGCAGGGTGCATGATCAGAGATCACGATGTTATCATAGAAACAGTTTTGAATCTTGGACCTTAATTCTGTGGAGATCAAAAAGTAGTCAATACGTGAGAATGTCTTATAGGTATTAGAATAACAAGAATAGGCTTTGACTTGTGGTTTCATTTCTCTCCATATATCTAGCAATCTCAATTCTTTCATAAAATGATTAATGGTCATCCTGCATCCATTGTGCGTACAGTCCAGTCCTGTTGATCTATCTAAACTGGGATTCAATGTACAATTAAAATCCCCTGCTATTACATGTTGCCCTTTGAATGATGCTAACGTAAGAAATAAATTAACAAAGCAGTTTAGATCATCAGTATTGGGACCATATAAGTTCGCCAGATTTATATTTTCTAATAACAAAGATCCTTGGATGATTAGATATCTTCCTAATTTGTCTCCAATTACATTTTTCACTTGAAATGGGACTGTTTTATGTATGAGAGTCATAACTCCCCTGGCTCGGGATGAAAATGATGAGGTGAACACATTTCCTTGCCATCTTCTCCTAATTCTTTTTACATCCTCCTCTATTAGATGAGTTTCATGTAAAAGCACAATTTTTGAATCTTTGTCTTTTATTTTATTCATAACTTGTTTAAGTTTTTTTTAGATTTTGTAGACCTCTGCAATTCCATGAAGTTAAATTAAGATTAACGCTTTGATCTATGATCAATAAGGAGTTTGAGATTACCTTGCAATATAAACATGCTCATACAGAGAAGCAAAAACATGGACGGTTGAACATTCATCCTACAAACTACACAAAAACAAATTCCCTTTCCCCACATTCGTGGTAATCCCCACAAAATCAAAAAAAATTCACTCTCCCGTTATAGCTAGTGACTGTTCCACACCTGCGAGGATCAGTCAAACCACTCTCTCTTTCTCCTCTCAATCACCCTGACTCTACTATTTTTTTAATGACATTAACTCTCTTCTGTAGTTTTTCAACATAACTTCAAAGTTTTATAACAAGTTTGTACATCATAGCTTTTTTTTTTAAAAATATACAATCTGTATTTTGTAGACGTTATATGTTTCAGATCAATCAGATGCCTGTACAAATGCTTAAATGTTCTACCTTTATCATGTTCATGCTTAGCTCCCACCAGTCTCCTCCTGGATCTGCTTAATGAGCTCCTGTGCCTCTTGAGTGGTCTTGAAGGTGTGGGTTCTGCCCTTATATGTGACCAGCAGCCTTGCCGGATGAATCACTCCGTGATGAATCCCGAGGTTGCGCAGCTCTTTACGGGCGGGGTCGAACTGCCTCCTTAATTGTTGAATTCCTGTGGCCAAATCTGGGTAGAACCGCACCTGTTGATCCTGGTATTTAATTTCTCCTTTAGCTTGCGCCGCATTGGTAACTGTCATCTTGTTTCTGTAGTTTAGGAACTTCATAATCAGCGTCCTCGGTGGTGTCTTATCTCTCGGTGGGCCGATTCGATGAGCGCTCTCTAAGACCACTGATGACTGCAGGTCCACGTTGTTCAGCGCTTCTGGAATCCACTTTTCCAAAAAGGAACATGGGGTCCCGTCCCTCCGCTCCCTCCGGGAGACCCACCAGCCTCAAATTATTCCGTCGCGAACAGGATTCTAAGTCCAGGACATTATCTTCCAGACGTTTCCATTTTAATTCCAATGTTTGCACCTTTAATTGTTGGCTGGCGACGTCATCTTCAGCGCTTGAGATTCGGAGCTCCGCCTGCGATACTCATTCCATACAGTCTCTTATTTCCTTTCTCATTCCTTCTATCGCTGCTATAATCCCATCAAATTTAGACAAAAAGTCTGCTCTCATGGAGCTGATGGCAGCAAGCACCGCATTTGTCCCCTCCTCAGCAGTTACCGCTCCACCGCTGGCTCCCTCCTCCGCCATCGTCCCTGGAGATTTTTCTGCTTCGTCACGAGCGTGGAAGTCTGTTAGTTTGGATTGTTTTGTCGAATTACTTTTTCCTCCGCCTAATTTCCCAGCCTTAGTCTTTACCATATCCGTGCCCAGGTTTTTGTTCCAATTAAGAGAGTTTTAGCCAACTTTTTATTTTTCGGAGCAGAGCAGTGTGAAACACGTCTTCCTACATGGCCGCCATAACCGGAAGTCCCAGACGTTTCCATTTTAATTCCAATGTTTGCACCTTTAATTGTAGGCTGGTGACGTCATCTTCAGCGCTTGAAATTCGGAGCGCCGCCTGCGATACTCATTCCATACAGTCGCTTATTTCCTTTCTCATTCCTTCTATCGCTGCTATAATCCCATCAAATTTAGACGAAAATTCTGCTCTCATAGAGTTGATGGCAGTGAGCACTGCATTTGTCCCCTCCCCAGCAGTTCCCGCTCCGCCGCTGGCTCCATCCTCCGCCAGTCTCTGGAGTTTTTTGTGCTTCCCCTCGAGCGTGGAAGTCTGTTAGCTTGGGTTGTTTTGTCGAATTGCTTTTTCCGCCACCAGACTTGGTCTTTACCATATCCGCGCCTAAGCGCTGGGATGGGTTTTTGTTCCAATTAAGAGAGTTTAAGCAAACTTTTTATTTTTAGGAGCAGAGCAGTGTGAAACACATCTTCCTACGTGGCCGCCATAACCGGAATTCAGAAAACAGTATTTTGCTATTATATTAATTTCTAATAAATCAACTATCTATATATTCCCTAATTAACATGTTTTAACAATAATTTAAACTTAACAATAGTGCCACATAACTCTCATCACTGGCATTATTCCATAAGTTTACTCCATTAACAGTAAGACTAGTTTTTTTTGTTTTTTTTTTACATTTGTTCTTATTTTGGGGTTTTAGAAAAGAAATATTCCTCTTAATTCATAATTAGTATTTCTACTGTGAAACAAATCCTGGATACCTGGAGATAGGTGGTTATTTTTTACTTTATACATAATCTGCATTACTTTAAAATCTCTTAATCATAAAATGTTAATGTTTTCAACAGAATGAATAATGAAGTGGTAGAATCATAGTGATTTGCTCTGCACATAATTCTTATTGCTTTCTTTTGTAATATGAATATTGTATTAGTAATTGTTTTGTATGCATTTCCCCATGCCTCCACACCGTCGGACATGTACTGTATGGAACTATGAGAGTGCAGTGCAGAGTGAAAAGAGAATCCAGAGTAAAAAATTCTTTGGCTTTGTGTAATAATGCCACTGTCTTCGAGATTTTTGTTGTAATGTGTTTTACATGAGGTTTCCAACTTAATTTATAGTCTAAATATACACCTAAAAATTGATTTCCCAAACATTTTCAATTTCAATATCGTTTATCCTGAGTGTGTTATTAGAATTTATTGGGCTATTCCCAAATATAAGTTTTGTTTTACTTAAATTTAATGACAACCTGTTAATATCCAACTGTTTCTTTAATGTATCAGATTCATTTTCTATGGTTTCCAGGAGTTGTTCCAGATTTTCACTGCTGCTTAACACAATTGTATCATCGGCAAACTATATGCATTTTAAACTCATAGGTACTTTAATAGATCATTTATATACAAAATAAAAAGCAATGGACCAAGTACAGAACCTTGGGGAACACCTCATGCGACTCAATAGTTGTAAATGTGTATTATTTACAAACGCATACTGATATCGATCTTGTAAATAGCTGGCTAACCAGTTACAGTTGTGTGAAAAAGTGTTTGCACCTTCCTGATTTCTCATTTTTTGTATGTTTATCACACTTAAATGTTTCAGTTCATCAAACTGTGGTGGTTTGGGCTGGGTCAGACCAGGCCGCACTTTGTTGTTGTCAGTATTTATTATTCCGTCTTAATTATCTTCTTTGGGTCTTTATTTCCATCTTGGTCTTATTGTTATTATCATTGTTATTATCGTTATTGTCATCAGTATTATGATCATCCATCAAAGCTACATTTGTATGTTTGGTTTTTTTCCTATTTGTTTCTGGTTGGACTTTTATTTTGACAGTGTTTGTTTACTTCCATTTGAGCACAGCTATTCCCTATGTCAGTCTTTATTGGTCAGGGCTGTTGCTCATTAGTCATTATGTAATTCCTATTTATTGGGTGTGACTCGCTCATTCCTTTTTTTGGGTCCTCATCGTTATTTTCCTGTCATTATCTACCTGTCATTACCTCCGGTCATGCGTATCATTGTCTCTGCCATGCTACAGTTTTCTTCCATTAAAATATGCTTCAACTTCACCCCGCGAGTGAGTCTGTGCATCTGCCCGTGAGGGCAAACCGTGACACAAACAGGTTTAAATATTAGACAAAGATAACACAGGTAAACACAAAATGCAGTTTTAAAATGGTGTTTATTATTAAGGGTAAAAAAAAAAAAAATCCAAACCAACATGGCGCTGTGTGGAAAAGTGACCCCCCCCCCTTCCCCACCCGTTAAAACATAAATTAACTGTGGTTTATCACATCTTTGGAAAGCTGAGTTCACTTTCTCTTGCCACACCCAGGCCTGATGACTGCCACACCTGTTCTCAGTCAGGAAATGACTTAAATAGGACCTTCCTGACAAAGTGATGTAGACTAAAAGATCCTTAAAAGCAAGACATCATGCTGCAATTCAAAAAAATTCAGGAACAAATGAGAAACAAAGTAACTGAGATCTATCAGTCTGGTAAAGGTTATAAAGCCATTTCTAAAGCTTTGGGACTCCAGCGAACCACAGTGAGAGCCATTATCCACAAATGGCGAAAACATGGAAGAGTGGTGAACCTTCTCAGGGGTGGCCGGCCAACTAAAATTACCCCAAGAGTGCAGCGATGACTCATCCAAGAAATCACAAAAGACCACACAACAACATCCAAAGAACTGCAGTCCTCACTTGCCTCAGTTAAGTTTAGTGTTCATGACTCCACCATAACAAAGAGGCTCGGCAAAAATGGCCTGCATGGCAGAGTTCCAAGACGGAAACCACTGCTGAGCAAAAAACATAAAAGCTCATCTCAGTTTTGCCAGAAAACATCTTGATGATCCCCAAGACTTTTGGGAAAATACTCTGTTGGCCGACGAGACAAAAGTTGAACTTTTTGGAAGGTGTGTACCCCATTACATTTGGCGTAAAAGTAACACAGCATTTCAGAAAAGGAACATCATACCAACAGTAAAATATGGTGGTGGTAGTGTGATGGTCTGGGGATGTTTTGTTGCTTCAGGACCTGGAAGACTTGCTGTGGTAAATGGAACCATGAATTCTGCTGTCTACCAAAAAATCCTGAAGGACAATGTCCGGCCATCTGTTTGTGACCTCAAGCTGAAGCACACTTGGGTTCTGCAGCAGGACAATGATCCAAAACACACCAGCAAGTCTAACTCTGAATGGCTTAAGAAAAACAAAATGAAGACTTTGGAGTGGCCTTGTCAAAGTCCTGACCTGAATCCGATTGAGATGCTGTGGTATGACCTTACAAAGGCAGTTCATGCTCAAAAACCCTCCAATGTGGCTGAATTACCACAATTCTGCAAAGATGCGTTGGCCAAAATTCCTCCACAGCGCTGTAAAAGACTCATTGCCATCCATCCATCCATCTTCTTCCGCTTAATCCTTTTTGGGTCGTGGGGGATGGAGCCTATCCCAGCATCTTTGGACGAGCGGCAGGGTACACCCTGGACAGATCGCCAGTCCATCACAGGGCCAACACAGAGAGACAAACAACCATTCACTCTCACAGTCATACCTAAGGACAATTTAGAATCCCCAGTTGATGCCAATTAACTTAAATTGCATGTTTTTGGCATGTGGGGGGAAACCGGAGAAATCCCGGCGTAAACCCACTTAGACACGGTGAGAACATGCAAACTCCACACAGATCACTGTTGGCCGGGGACTGGGATCGAACCCAGGATCCCCTGGCCAAGGGTGAGTTGCTATGCTGCTGCAGTACTAACCACTTTTCCACCGCGCTGCCCAGACTCATTGCCAGTTATCGCAAATGCTTGATTGCAGTTGTTGCTGCTAAGGGTGGCCCAACCAGTTATTAGGTTTAGGGGGCAATCAATTTCACATAGGTCCATGTAGGTTTGGATTTTTTTTCCCCTTAATAATAAACACCATTTAAAAACTGCATTTTGTGTTTACTTGGGTTATCGTTGTCTGATATTTAAATTTGTTTGATGATCTCATGGATTGTCACCTTATCGTGGTGGGGGGTTTGCGTTCCCCAGTGATCCCAGGAGCTATGTTGTCCGGGCAATTTGCCTCTGATAGGGTTACCCAAGACAAACTGGTCCTGGGTGAAGGGCCAGACTAAGAACGATCCAACAGACTCTCATGATAAATTCTAGATCAAGGATTCAGTGTACCCCACCCGGTATGGGGTTACCGGGGCCCCACCCTGGAGCCAGGCCTGGGGGAGGGGCTCGATGGCTCGCGTCTGGTGGCCGGGTTTCCACCCATGGGACCTGGCCGGGCTCAGCCCGAAGGAGTTACATGGGTCCGCCCTCCAGTGGGCTCACCACCTGCAGGAGGGGTCGTGGGGATCCGGTGCTATGTGGATTAGGTGGTGGTCAAAGGCGGAGACCTTGGTGGACTGATCCCAAGCTTTCTAAACTGGCTTTTGGTACGTGGAATGTCACCTGTCCGGTGGGGAAGGAGCCTGAGCTGGTGTACGAGGTTGAGACATACCGGCTAGATATAGTCGGCCTCACTTCAACACACAGCTCTAGTTCCGGAACCAGTCTCCTGGAGAGGGGCTGGAGCTTGGCCTTTTCTGGAGTTGCCCCGGACGAGAGGCGACGAGCAGGGGTGGGTATTCCTGTATCCCTCCACCTTGCTGCCTCTATATTGGAGTTTTCCCCGGTGGACAAAAGGGTTGCTTCCCTGCGTCTTCGGGTTGGGAAATGGGTCCTGACCATCATTTGTGCCTATGCACCAAATGATGTTTCACAGTACCCACCCTTTTTGGAGTCTGTGACTGGGGTGCTGGAGGTTGCTCCTCCTGGAGACTCCATTGTCCTACTGGGGGACTTCAATGCGCACGTGGGCAACGACAGTGAAACCTGGAGGGGGGTGATTGGTAAGAACGGCCTGCCCGATCTGAACCTGAGTGGTGTTCAGTTATTGGACTTCTGTGCTAACCACAGTTTGTCCATAACAAACGCCATGTTCAAGCATAAGGGTGTCCATATGTGCACCTGGCACCAGGACACCCTAGGTCACAGGTCGATGATCGATTTTTGTTATCATGTCATCAGACCTGCGACCGTATGTCTTGGACACTCGGGTAAAGAGAGGTGCAGAGCTGTCAACTGATCACCACCTGGTGGTGAGTTGTATCCGATGGCAGGGGAGGATGCCATTCAGACCTGGTAGACCCAAACGTATAGTGAGGGTGTGCTGGGAACGCCTGGCTGAGGCCCCTGTCCGGGAGGTCTTCAACTCCCACCTCCGGAAGAACTTTGACCTCATTCCAAGGGAGTCTGGAGACATGGAGTCTTAATGGGCCATGTTCTCCACCTCTATTGTTGAAGCGGCAGCCCAGAGCTGCGGCTGCAAGGTGGTTGGTGCATCTCGTGGTGGCAACCCCCGAACCAAGTGGTGGACACCAGTAGTGAGGGGGGCCATTAAGCTGAAGAAGGAGTCCTATCAGGCTTGGTTGGCTTGTGGGACTCCCGAAGCAGCTGAGGTGTACCAGCAGGCCAAGTGGAATGCAGCTTGGGTGGTTGCTGAAGCAAAAACCTGGGTATGGGAGGAGTTCAGTGAGGCCATGGAACAAGACTTTCGGTCGGCCTCGAAGAGATTCTGGCAAACTGTCCAGCAGCTGAGGAGGGGAAAGCAGCTCCCTTTCCACACTGTGTATATTGCGGATGTGGTGCTGTTGACTTTGGCTGGGGATATTGTCGGGCGGTGGAAGGAATGCTTCGAGGATCTCCTCAATCCCACTGATACGCTTTCCACAGAGGAAGCAGGGCTTGTGGACGAGGGGGATGACTCGCCTATCACAGGGGCTGAGGTCGCAAAGGTGGTTAAAAATCTCCTTGGTGGCCGGGCCCTAGGGGTGGACAAGATTCGCCCTGAGTACCTCAAGGCCCTGGATGTTGTAGGACTGTCATGGTTGACACGCCTCTGTAACATTGCGTGGAGGTCGGGGGCAGTGCCTTTGGCATGGCAAACTGGGGTGGTGGTTCCTCTCTTCAAAAAAGGGTACCGGAGGGTGTGCTCCAACTTCAGAGAGATTACACTCCTCAACCTCCCTGGGAAGGTCTATGCCAAGGAACTGGAGAGGAGATTCCGGCCATTGGTCGAACCTCGGATTCAGGAGGAGCAATGTGGTTTTCGTCCTGGCCGTGGCACACCGGACCAGCTCTTTACCCTCTCGAGAATTCTTGAGGGTTCGTGGGAGTTTGCCCAACCAGTTTACATGTGTTTTGTGGACTTGAAGAAGGCATTCGACCTCGTCCCTCGTGGTTTTTTGTGGGGGGTGCTTCGGGAGTATGGGGTATCGGGCTTGTTGTTACGAGCTATTTGGTCTCTGTACGACCGTTGTGAGAGTTTGATTCGTATTGCCAACACTCGGTCAGACTCATTCCCAGTGAGAGTTGGACTCCGCCAGGGCTGCCCTTTGTCACCGATCCTGTTCATAATTTTTATGGACAGGATTTCTAGGCACAGCCCGGGAACGGAGGGTATCATGCTTGGTGACCACAGGATCTCATCTCTGTTGTTTGCAGATGATGTTGTCCTGTTGGCTTCATCCAGCAATGATGTACAGTTGTTGCTGGGACGGGTTGCTGCTGAATGTGAAGCGGCTGGGATGAGAATCAGCACCTCCCAAGTCCGAGTCCATGGTCCTCAGCCGGAAAAAAGTGGATTGTCCTCTCCGGGTTGGGGACAGGCTCCTGCCTCAAGTGAAGGAGTTTTAACTATCTTGGGGTCTTATTCACGAGTGAGGGAAGAACGGAGCGAGAGATTGACAGACGGATTGGAGCAGCATCTGCAGCGATGCCGACATTGTACCGGTCTGTTGTGGTGAAGAGGGAGCTGAGTTCTAAGGCAAAGCTGTCGATTTACCAGTCAATCTACGTTCCTACTCTCACCTATGGTCACGAGCTTTGGGTAATGACCGAAAGAACAAGATCGCGGACACAAGCGGCTGAAATGAGCTTTCTCCGTAGGATTGCTGGACTCACCCTCAGAGATAGGGTGAGGAGCTCAGTCATGCGGGAGAGGCTCTAGAGTAGAACCGCTGCTCCTCCACATTGAAAGGAGTCAGTTGAGGTGGTATGGGCATGTGATTAGGATGCCTCCTGGACGCCTCCCACTTGAGGTGTTTCAGGCACGTCCCACTGGGAGGAGACCCTGGGGCAGACCCAGGACTCGGTGGAGAGACTATGTCTCCCAGCTGGTCTGGGAACGCCTTGGTATCCTCTCTGAAGAGCTGGAGCAGGTGGCGGAGGAGAGGGAAGTCTGGGTTTCTCTGCTTGAACTGCTTCCTCGGCGACCTGGACCTCCGGAAAAGCGGTAGATGATGGATGGATGGATGGATGGAGGAACAGGGCAAACACTTTTTCACACCACTGTATGTGCAGTCCCCCTTATTCCATACTTTTCTAACTTTACTACTAATAATCTGTGGTCAGTAGTCTCAAAAGCTTTTTTTAAGTCCAAAAATATTAATAATAGTGATAATGATAATACATTTTATGGGCACCTTTCATGACACTCAAGGTCACCTTACAGTAATAAAAAATAGATAAAATACATTAGAATAAACATAAAACATAGACAGAAGTCAGAAGACAATGCAACTCAATAGGGATAAGCAAGCCTGAACAAATGGGTTTTGAGTTTAGATTTGAAAAGTGAGAGACAATCAGTGTCATGGAGATCAGGAGTGAGTGTATTCCAAAGTTTCGGTGCCAAGAAGCTGAATGCTCTGCCACCCATGGTAGTGAGGTGAACAGAAGGAAGTGTGATGAATGGAAGAAAAGGATCTAAGGGTGTATGCAGGTATAGTGATGTGGAGGAGGTCGGAGAGATATGGAGGGGCAAGGTTGTGGATGGCCTTGTAGGTGAGTAATAGTATTTCATACTGTATTTGGAACGTGACTGGGAGCCAATGAAGCTGCTGCAGAACAGGAGAGATGTGATGAATAGATGGGGTCCTCGGGATGATGCAAGCTGCTGAGTTTTGTACCAGTTGAAATTTATAGAGACTTCTCTGTGGAAGACCAAACAAGAGGGAATTGCAGTAGTTAAGACGAGCTGTAACAAGACTGTGAACCAAGATGGCAGCGGTATGAGGTGTGAAGGAAGGGTGTAAGCCGTTGATGTTGCTACTGTGTAGTCTTTTCTTTTCTATACTGTCAACAGTTTTTTTTCAACAAAATCTTAGAACCAGTGTAATGTTCCTTTTATCCCTAAAGCTGTACTGTTGTTTATGCAGAACATCATGTTTGTTTATATGAGATAAGGGTTTAGTTATGTGTTCAGTTATATTTTTAATAACAAGCATGCTGAATCCATTCCAGTCTGTAGATTTTTTTTACTCTTGAACATATGCACTGTGTTATTTCTGTTTCATCAGTTCCTTTGAGAAACATTGTATGACTTTCTGTTTTGTCTTTTTATTTTGTCGTTTTTGTTGGGTGTTTGAATTTTCATTGCTATGTTTGACCCTACGTTTACAAAGAATTCATTAAATATTTTCGTAATTTGTTCAGTATCCCTGATTGCCTGGTCATTTGCAATAAAATGAGGAGGATAATCACCTTTACTTTTCCCCTTTGTAATGATGTCATTTAAAACCCTCCGGGTGTTCTGTCTTTAGTAAATTACTGTAATGTTTATTTGCTTATTCTTAGTATCCATATCATTTTATTTTTGTACTTCTTATACTTAATTTCAGATTCTTTTGTTATGTTTTAAAAATTCTTTATACAGTAATTTTTTCTTCCTACAGACATTTAATAATCCTTTTCTTAACCAGGGCTTAATTTGCTTAGTTTTGTGCACTTTTTCCATTATAGGACAATTTTTATGATACAAGACAGTCATTATTTCTAGGAAAATTTCATATGCCTCGTTTGTGTCTTTTGTATAAACTCTGCTCCAGTCTTGTTTGTTCAAATCAGCTTTAAACATTTTTAATGCATCCTCAGTTATACATCTAGTCATTCTAGTTCTAACTGCTTTTTCAATTATATCCCTGTTTTCTAGATCTAAAAACACTAGCAGATGATCATTTATTTCATTCACGATTAAACCACTGAAGATTTCCCTATCAGCAACATTTGTGAACATATTGTCTATGAGAGTAGCACTGGTTACAATTACTCTAGTGGGACGGGTAATTGTAGGAAACAAACTCATACAATACATTGTATTAATAAATTCTTCAGTTTGTGAATATCCTTGAGGATTGAGTCAATCAATATTAAAATCTCCACAAACAAAAACCATCTTGTTGTGGATACTGTCACATAAACCAATATTTTTTTTTCCATAAATGTCTGCATACATGTTCCAGGGCATCTAGGGCATACAACTTATAATAATATTTCTTGATTTCGCCATCGTAATTTCTTCAGTTAGACATTCCATCAGATTATTTACCTGAAATGTCATTTTTTCTACAACTTGGCTTTGTAGTGAAGATTTTATGTATAATCCAACCCCTCCTCCCCTCATATTAATTCTACTAACCATGTACAAATCATAACAATCAAGCTCAACTGTAGTAGTTTCTTCATCTTTTAACCATATTTTGGAGATAGCAATGACAATAAAGTTCTTATAATAATTCAGAGAGTCCTGTATACTACTAGACAAGTTCTTCCTAAGACTCCTACTGTTGAAATGGATTATTGAAAACATGAAAGTCACTACTCCTCTGCCCCCCCTCACCCTCTCAGGCTCTCCCATCACCACTGCTGATTCCTTCCGCTTCCTAGGCACTACCATCACCAGGGACCTCAAATGGGAGCTGACCATCAGCTCACTCATCAAAAAAGCCCAGCAGAGGATGTTCTTCCTGCGGCAGCTGAGGAAGCTCAAGCTACCCACCAAGATGTTAGTGCAGTTCTACACAGCCATCATCGAGTCCATCCTCACCACCTCCATAACCGTGTGGTACGCAGGAGCCACTGCCAGGGACAGACTAAGGCTGCAGCGCGTCGTGCGCACTGCTGAGAAGGTGATCGGCTCCAAGCTCCCATCTCTCCAGGATCTGTACATCTCCAGGACCCGGAGGCGTGCTGGCCGGATCATAGCCGATCCCTCACACCCTGGTCACGTACTGTTTGCCCCCCTCCCCTCTGGTAGAAGACTTCGGTCCATCCAGACTAAAACCTCCCGTCACATGAACAGCTTCTTCCCCTCTGCCATTAGACTGCTGAACACTAAGTGACTTATTGACTCTCGTGCACCATGTACAGCAGCTCAACCAGACTCATGTCAATCATCACTGTTTTTCTTCCTGCATTACCGACTGCACTATATAGTTCTCCACAGTATCTGCTGCTGGCTAATATATATTTTAACTGTTGACCAGTATCACTTAATCTTATCCTACACTTTATTACATGTATAGTTTATTTCTCTTATCCTATCATGTTTAATGTTGCAGCATTGTACCGAGACAAATTCCTAGTTTGTGTACTACATGAACAATGGCAATAAACCTGATTCTGATTCTGATTCTAAATTTACATTTCTTATAAGATCATAACATATATATAAGATAATACCATTTTTATGAATATCCTGATAAAACATGATCAAAATCAATAGGATTCCTTGTCATTAAATGTCAAACATTCTTCATCCTAATTTTCTTTGTAAATATGTAGCATAGGAAATAAGCAAACAAATGAATTCTCACATGGGGATGTAGAACAAAGTGAACATAGGATTATTGAAACAATCCTCATTTGTGGACTACAGCTCCACTTTTAACACAATCATCCTGGACATCCTAATCAACAAACTGCACCTCCTCCAAATTGCCCCCCCCCCCCCCCCGCCACCGCTCCTGGATAAAGAACTTTGTCACCAACCGCCCACAAACAGTCAGACTTGGCCCCCCACCATTCCTCCACACTGTTCCTCAGCGCCGGCTCCCCCCAAGGATGTGTGCTAAGCCCTCTACTGTATTCCCTGTACACCTTTGACTGTATTCTAACCCACCCAACCACCGTCATCATGAAATACACAGATGACACCACCTTGGTTGGGCTCATCACCGACGACGATGAGAAGGCATACAGGGCGGAGGTAGAGAATCTGCTGCTGTGGTGCCAAGCAAACAACCTGAAATGTAATGTCCAAAAAAACAAAGAACTCATGGACCCCTCCCCCAGTAAATGGCGACCGCATGGAAAATGTCCCCGCCTTCAGGTTCCTGGGCACCCACATCTCCTCTGACCTCTCCTGGGCTGTCAACACCAAGGCCTTGGTGAAGAAAGCCCAGCAGCGACTGCACTTCCTATGTGTCCTGAGGAAGCACAACCTGGACCAGAAGCTGCTGCTGGCCTTCTGTCGCTGCTCAGTGGAGAGTGTGCTCACCTACTGTCTGGGTATGTGGTACGCCGGCTCCACAGCCAAGAACAGGAAGGCTGTGCAGAGGGTCATCAACACCGCACAAAAAATTATTGGTAACCCTCTGCCCTCCCTGGAAGACTTCAGAGCCTTCTTTCTCAGAAGGATGAGGGCCATCACAGGAGACTCCTCACATCCCATCCACCACCTGTTTGACCTGCTTCCCTTTGGACAACAGTTCAGATCGATCAGGTCCCACACCTCCAGACAGTTTCTTCCCCTGGGGCATCCGAACTGCAAACAGAGGCCCCTAACCCCCTCCCTCTGAACGCTCACATGCACAGAACTGAGGACCTTTTAATTATCCCTATATCTCACCTGCCTTTGCACTCCTCACTTTCATGTACAGTATCTCACAAAAGTGAGTACACCCCTTACATTTTGTTGTATCTTTTTATGGGACAACAGATATGACACTTTGATACAAAGTAGTCAGTGTACAGCTTGTATAACAGTGTAAATTTGTTGTCCCCTCAAAATATTTCAACACACAGCCATTAATGTCTAAACCGCTGGCAACAAAAGTGAGTACACCCCTAAGTGAAAATGTCCAAATTGTGCCCAATTAGCCATTTTCCCTCCCCGGTGTCATGTGACTCCTTAGTGTTGCAAGGTCTCGGGTGTGAATGGATAGCAGGTGTGTTAAATTTGGCGTTATCGCTCTCACACTCTCATACTGGTCACTGGAAGTTCAACATGGCACCTCATGGCAAAGAATGCTGAGGATCTGAAAAAAGAATTGTTGCTCTACATAAAGATGGCCTTGGCTGTAAGAAGATTGCCAACACCCTGAAACTGAGTTGCAGCACGGTGGCCAAGATCATACAGCAGTTTAACAGGACAGGTTCCACTCAGAACAGGCCTCGCCATGGTCGACCAAAGAAGTTCAGTGCACATGCTCAGCGTCATATCCAGAGGTTGTCTTTTGAAAATAGACGTATGAGTGCTGCCAGCATTGCTGCAGAGGTTGAAGGGGTGGGGGGTCAGCCTAGCCTGTCAGTGCTCAGACCATGCGCCGCACACTGAATCAAATTGGTCTGCATGGCTGTCGTCCCAGAAGGAAGCCCCTTTTAAAGATGATGCACAAGAAAGCCTGCAAACAGTTTGCTGAAGACAAGCAGACTAAGGACATGGATTACTGGAACCATGTCCTGTTGTCTGATGAGACCAAGATAAACTTATTTGATTCATACGGTGTCAAGCGTGTGTGGCGGCAACCAGGTGAAGAGTACAAAGACAAGTGTGTCTTGCCTACAGTCAAGCATGGTGGTGGGAGTGTCATGGTTTGGGGCTGCATGAGTGCTGCCGGCACTGGGGAGCTACAGTTCATTGAGGGAACCATGAATGCCAACATGTACTGTGACATACTGAAGCAGAGCATGATCTCCTTTCATTCAGAAACTGGGCTGCAGGGCAGTATTCCAACATGATAATGACCCCAAACACACCTCCAAGGCAACCACTGCCTTGCCAAAGACACTGTGGGTAAAGATGATGGACCAGCCAAGCATGTCTCCAGACCTAAACCTTATTGATCATCTGTGGAGGACCGCAAGGTCTCTAACATCCACCAGCTCCATGATGTTGTCATGGAGGAGTGGAAGAGGATTCCAGTGGCAACCTGTGAAGCTCTAGTGAACTTCATGCCTAAGAGAGTTTAAGGCAGTGCTAGAAAATAATGTTGGCCACACAAAATATTGACATTTTGGGCACAATTTGGACTTTTACACTTAGGGGTGTACTCACTTTTGTTGCCAGCGGTTTAGACATTAATGGCTGTGTTGAGTTATTTTGAGGGGACAGCAAATTTACACTGTTATACTAGCTGTACCAGGGATGGCAATTTTCCTCAGATTTATTTTCAAATTGATCATTTCTGTCAATCGTCTAAATCCGTTGAGAAAATTTTAGGGGGGGGTAAGGTACCTTATTGTTACCGATTTTAGCGAAAATCAACACGATTACATAAGCGCTCGGCGCTTCCCCAGAAGTCGTCTCCCGCGATAACCCGGATGTGTTGTGTTCAAGCTACTGCTGTATTGCAGTAGCTTGACAGCCCTGCGATTGGATAGTTGCAAACGATTGGACCAATCAAATGGCCCATTGTATGCTTTTTCAAAAATTCATGGCGGCGTGTTCTCAGGGATGTGATTTTCTGCTAATTCGCCAAATTCCGCTTTATTTTATCTTCCAGGAAGATAAAGTATGTTAGCGGCTTGTGGTCCACGAACGCACTGAAGGTGCGCCCTTTCAGGCAGGACTGGAAGTGGCGTATGGCCAGGTGGAGAGCCATTAACTCTCTGTTACTGGCGGCGTACAACAGCTGTATGAGCTGGGCTGCGCGGGGGAGGAAACGGTGATAAAAGTTAACCATCTCCTTTTATGATTCCAAACAGTTTGAAATTGACAGTGCACAGTGGACATTGACTCATAACTTTTGAATATTTCTAAGACTTGGCTACATCAGTGATTGTGCAAAATGAACTGCTCAAGTCTCAATGGAGATTGAAACTAGTGATCTGAAATGAATGCTGAAATTATAAAAAGTAATGGTATGTTGGAATTTTATTTCTATTATGGAATAGATAAAATTAACTGATTTTGATTTGATCAAGTGTTAAAGCACGTGATGGATAATGCTTGTTGGAATATATTAGGAATGCTATCTTCTTGGAACATAAGTCAATATTATACAGTAATAAGTGGCATTCAGCTGTTTGTTTTATGTCATTTAAGCACAGTTCTGGTACCTAAAAATCATAAAAACCCAGGAGCTTCAGGGGGCTTCCCCCCCCCCCCCACCACCACCACCACCGGGGCTCTGCCCCGGACCCTGCTGGGGGACTGCATCCTCCAGACCCCCTGCTGAATGTTCAGATAATTTCACCAACCCCAAATCACATCCCTGGTTTGTGTTGGAATTCTGAGCTTTCGGAATTGTTTTCAGCGGAATTATGAGATTTTTATCGAAGGATCAGGAGTCATCAGTGCTAGAAATAGACAAAAGTGTCAAAAATAAGTTCCAATGGAAATGGCTTGAGAGAAGAGTGACGGTAAAGGTGAAAATTGGCTCAAAGTTCGACGAGGTAACAGAAACACTTGGACAATTTCTGAAGAAACCAGAAAAGGAGATGAAGTTCAAAGTTCAGAGACTGACACAGCTTGCTGCCAAAAGGAAGAAAGTTTCACATTAGAAGTGACTTGGGGACCAGTGTAAATAGTGTAATAAACTCTTATAGAACTGTTAAATATGTTGGACTAAAGACAGTGAGACAACATTGAAGAAAAAGTAAGTTAACGTTTCATTAAATTTAATGATTTATCTAAGTCTAGTATTTCATTTTTTTTAATCATTTTTTTCAGTCTAAATTACTTCTGTTTTACTGAAAACCTCCCAGCTTCAGGGGGGCTGCGCCCCCCCCCCCCGGTCCCCCCATAAGTCAATCGACCAAATTAGATTTCAGCTGAAATCAGAATTTCCTGTTGCCATCCCTGCTGTACACTGACTACTTTACATTGTATCAAAGTGTCATATCTTCAGTGTTGTCCCATGAAAACATATAATAAAATATTTACAAAAATGTAAGGGGTGTACTCACGTTTGTGCATTACTGTATATTGATCCCTCCGTGAAATAATCACTACTGTACATGTTTTCTAAAATCCTTGGGCCATTTTACTCAATTCTGTGTTGTACACTCTGCACTCTTATGTACATAGTTCCACCCACAGTCACTAGCGTACCTGTGTATATACAAATGGACTATTTGTTTTTTGTTTTTTTCCACAATATCTTTATTGAACCTTTTTTTTTTTTTTTTAACAAACATGATACAAACAATCAAACACTAACACTAAAGTACTACAAAAAAAAAAGATGCACTAAAAACACCAACAACCACCAACAAAATCAAGTCTTCAACAATGCTCCTCTGTTTAGTCTAGACAATCCAATACATAAGTATACATATTATGTTCACCAGTTTGGAATTTACAAGGTCCACACACATCATTCACCTTCTTCTTCAAGAGTTATGTTTAAATTTTTTACATAATCAATAAAAGGTCTCCATATATTCTCAAACACAATTTCCTTTGATTTTAGTATATATGTTATTCTTTCTAATGGAAGGTTTGTTAACATCTGTCTTAACCACTGAGTCACATCTGGTCTATGAGTCTTTTTCCATAATAGTGCAATACATTTTTTGGCATTAAGCAAACTGAGGTCTATGAATGTTCTTTCACTTTTATTAAAATTATGCTTTTCTGGGTACAGACCCAACAAAAACAGTTTAGGATTCAATATGATTTGTTGAGATTATTTTTTCAATTGTTACCCTCACCTCTTCCCAAAACATTCTTATTAATCTACATTCCCATAAACAATGAAATAGGGTTCCTTTACTTTCCATGCATTTTGTGCATGTATCTGGTATATTTTTGTTATATCTATTTAACTCCTCCGGTGTAACATACATCCGCATTAACCATTTGAAATGTATCAATTTAAGGCATGCATTTATTGATTTGGTTTGAGCTTCTGTACAAGCCAATTCCCATTGTTTTTTTTTTTTTCCACAATATCTTTATTGAACCTTTTTTTTTTTTTTTTTAACAAACATGATACAAACAATCAAACACTAACACTAAAGTACTACAAAAAAAAAAAAATGCACTAAAAACACCAACAACCACCAACAAAATCAAGTCTTCAACAATGCTCCTCTGTTTAGTCTAGACAATCCAATACATAAGTATACATATTATGTTCACCAGTTTGGAATTTACAAGGTCCACACACATCATTCACCTTCTTCTTCAAGAGTTATGTTTAAATTTTTTACATAATCAATAAAAGGTCTCCATATATTCTCAAACACAATTTCCTTTGATTTTAGTATATATGTTATTCTTTCTAATGGAAGGTTTGTTAACATCTGTCTTAACCACTGAGTCACATCTGGTCTATGAGTCTTTTTCCATAATAGTGCAATACATTTTTTGGCATTAAGCAAACTGAGGTCTATGAATGTTCTTTCACTTTTCAATTCCCATTGTTCCTCTGAAATTTCAATTTGCAGATCTTCTTTCCAGTAGTTTAATCTTTTCAGTGAATTTTCACTTGAAGATAGTGTCAATGAGTTATAAAACTCTGAAATAATACCCTTTCTTTTACTATCTTTCATCATCATTTTTTCCAAGGATGAATAAATAGGTCGAGTGAGAGCTTTATTTTGATTTGATCGAATAAAGTTTCTAAGTTGAAGATATTTAAAAAAATGTGTTCTATTGAGATTAAATTTGATCCTCAGCTCTTCAAAAGACATTATGTTGTCTGCACATGGCAAATATAAATCCTGAATCTTTTGTATCCCTTTTAAATTCCATACTTTAAATACAGCGTCCGCTCTCCCTGGTTTAAAATATTGATTACCCCATATTGGACTAAATTGTGACAATAACTGTGGTTCTTTTAAATAGTTTTTAGCTTCACACCATATTTTGATCATATGCTTTACAAATGGATTTTTAACTTGTTTTTGTAATTTTTTTGCCAAATCTGAGTATATGAATATGGGAAGAGGTAAAGGTAAATTGTATGATTCCATTTCAGTCCAGTGAGGGAGATCATTTGATGAAAAATAATATGTCATAGACCTCAGTTGTGCCGACCAATAATACAACATAAAATTTGGACATTTCAGACCTCCACGATCAAATGGTAAATATAATAAAGACAAACGTAATCTAGCCCTCCTGTTGTTCCATATAAATTCCACTAACTTTTTTTTTATTCTTGAGAATAGATCTAAAGGTGGTGATAAGGGAATGTATTGAAATAAATAAAGTATTTTAGGTAAAATATTACTTTTAAGTATATTGATTCTCCCGATCATCGACATTGGTAGTGACATCCATCTCTGAGTTAACTCATTGATATCTGACATTAAGGCTTCATAGTTGACACTGGCGACTGATTCTAGCTTAGGCATAATATGGATTCCTAAATATTTAAACTGATTTACAACATTGAATTGATTTACCTCAGGGGCTGGGTAATTTCTCTGGGTCTCATTTAGCATTAATATTGAAGATTTAGTTTTATTTATTTTATATCCTGATATTTCCCCAAAATTCTTTATTAAATTCAACAAGGTTGGAGTTGATTTTTTTAGATTCGACATAAACAAAATTATATCATCGGCGTACAGGGAGATTTTATGTTCTGTTGGTCCAACTTTAATTCCATATATTTGTGAATGTAAACGTATCGCTATCGCTAAAGGTTCAATTGCCATAGTAAACAGTAAAGGTGAAAGTGGACAGCCTTGTCGACATCCTCTATTGATTTTTATTGGTTTTGAAATATTGTTATTTGTTAGGATTTCTGCTGTAGCATTATTGTATATTATTTGAACCCATTTTATGAAATTATTTCCAAGTCCAAACCTTTGTAGGACTTCAAAAAGAAAGGGCCATTCAACTCTATCAAAGGCCTTTTCGGCGTCCAATGATAGGAGAGCTGTATCCGGTGCTTCTTTATTAAAATAAATAATATTAAATAGTCTTCTTACATTATGGAAGCCTTGTCTACCCTTTATAAAGCCATTCTGATCTCGATTAATAATATTTGGTAAAATTTCTTGTATTCGTCTTGCTAAAATTTTACAGATTATCTTAAGGTCGGCGTTTAATAGGCTTATTGGTCTCATATTTTCACATTTATTAGAGGGCTTACCTGGTTTTGGCAGCAGTATAATTAAGGCATTATTTATGTATGATGGTAAATTATTATTTTGAAATGCTTCTAAAACCATTTCCAAAAAAGGTTTTATTAATTTATTCTTAAATTTTTTATAAAGGTCAACTGGAAGACCATCTGGTCCTGCACTTTTTCCTGATTTCATATTATCAATGGCTAGCCCAACTTCTTCTTGACTAATTTTAGACTCCAATATCTCCCTGTTTTCATTTGGAATACACGGTATAGATAGTTCGTTCAAAAACCCATTTAGTTTTGTTAAATCAGGTTCATTTTTGGTATCATATAATTTTTCATAGTAATCTCTAAAGGCTCTATTAATTTCTAAAGGATCTATAACTACCTGTCCTTTACTTATAATACTGGTAATTGGTGTTTTAATTTCCAATTGTTTAATCTGCCATGCTAATAATTTTCCTGATTTTTCACCTTGTTCATAAAAAGATTGTTTCAATCTTAGAAGACTCGAGGCAGCTCTATTCGCTGATTTTTTGTCGTATTCAGCTCTCAAAATCAGTAATTCATTCTCCAACCTTGGGTCACTTCCTGCATACACTTTTTCCTGAAGACTTTTTATTTTATGTTCCAATTTAGCTCTCTCCTCTCGAGTCTTCTTAGATTTTGATCCTGTATAACTAATAATATGTCCCCTAATAAAAACTTTGAAAGCCTCCCACTTTACACATGCTGATGTTTGTGTAGTATTGATGTCAAAGAACTCGTCTATCTGTTTTTCTATATACTTGACAAATTCCTCATCCTGAAGCCATTTATGCTGAAATTGCCATCTACCTGATTCCTTTGTCAATTTTTTATCTACATATATTAGACAACAGGGTGCATGATCAGAGATCACGATGTTATCATAAAAGCAGTTTTGAATCTTGGACCTTAATTCTGTGGAAATCAAAAAATAATCAATACGTGAGAATGTCTTGTAGGTACTGGAATAACAAGAATAGGCTTTAACTTGTGGTTTCATTTCTCTCCATATATCTAACAATCTCAATTCTTTCATAAAATGATTAATAGTCATCCTACATCCAATGTGCGTACAATCCAGTCCTGTTGATCTATCCACACCTGGATTCAATGTACAATTAAAATCCCCTGCTATTATATGTTGCCCTGTAAGTGATGATAAGATGAGAAATAAATTAGCAAAGAACTTCTGATCATCTATATTGGGACCATATAAGTTCACAAGATTTATATTTTCTAATAGCAAAGAACCTTGAATGATTACATATCTTCCAAATTTGTCTCCAATTACATTTTTCACTTGAAAAGGAACTGATTTATGTATGAGAGTCATAACTCCCCTGGCTCGGGATGAAAATGAAGAGGTGAATACACTTCCCTGCCATCTACTCCTAATTCTTTTAACATCCTCCTCTATCAGATGAGTTTCTTGTAAAAACACAATTCTTGAACCCATGTCCTTTATTTTATTCATAACTTGTTTAAGTTTTTTTAAATTTTGTAGACCTCTGCAATTCCATGAAGTTAAATTAAGATTAACACTTTGGTCCATGATCAATAGAGAGTTTGGGATTACCTTGCAGTGTAAACATGCTCATACAGAGAAGCAAAAACATGAGTGGTTGAACATTCATCCTACAAACTACACACAAACAAATTTCCCCTTCCCACACTTGTGGCAAACCCCCCAAAATCAAAAGAAAAATTCTGTCTCCCGATATAGCCATCGACCGTTCCACACCCACGGGGAACAGCCTAAGCCACTCCTTCTTCATCCTCCCAATCACCCTAACTCTACTGCTTTTAATGACGTAACATTAACTCTCCTCTGTAGTTTTCCAACTTAACTCCAAAATTTTTAACAACTTTGTACATCATAGTTTTTTTTTGTTTGTTTGTTTTGTTTTTGTTTTGTTTTTTTAATATATAATACAATCTATATTTTGTAAACTTACTATTTACTTCAAGTCAGTCAGATGCCTGTGCAAATGCTTAATTATTCTACCTTATATTTTGTTCATGCTTAGCTCCCACCAGTCTCTTCTTCTTCTTTGATCTTCTTGATGAACTCCTGCGCCTCCTCTGGGGTCTTGAAGATGTGGGTTCTGCCCTCATACGTGGTCAGCAGTCTCGCAGGATAGATTACACCATGACGAATCCCAAGGTTGCGCAGCTCCTTACGTACGGGATCAAACTGCTTCCTCAATTGCTGGATTCCTGTGGCCAAATCTGGGTAGAACCGCACCTGCTGGTCCTGGTGTTTAATCTCTCCTTTAGCACGTGCAACGTTGAAGATCTTCATCCTGTCTCTGTTGCTAAGAAACTTCATAATTAAGGTCCTCGGCGGTCCCTTATCTCTCCGTGGGCCAATACGATGTGCTTTTTCCAGAACCACTGCTGATTGCAACTCCTCGCTGCCCAGCACCTCCGGAATCCACTTTTCCAGAAAGGAACATACGTCCCGACCTTCTGATTCCTCTGGAAGACCCACCAGCCTCAAATTATTCTGTCTCGACCGAGATTCCAAATCCAAAATATTATCTTCCAGAGATTTATTTTTTTTTTCCAAAGTGCGCACCTTTAATTGAAGACGGGTGACGTCATCTTCAGCACTAGCGAGACGGAGCTCCATCTGCGCCGTTCGTTCTACACAGTCACCCAATTCCTTTCTTATTCCTTCCAACGCTGTCATAATCCCATCAAATCTAGAGGAAAAGTCCGCTCTCATTGAACTCATGGCAGCCATCAGCGCATCTGCGCCTCCCCCCGCAGACATCGCACCGTTGCCAGCCTCCTCCGCCATATATCGAGTTTTGTTTGCTGCGTCACAGACCTGAAAGTCCGTTAATTTGGACTGTTTCGGCGGCTCGCTTTTTCCTTTTCCTGGTTTTCCAGCCTTAGGCTTCGCCGACATATCCTCGCCCAAATGCTGGGATACGTTCTGTCCCAAATGAGAGAGTTATTTGCCGATTTTTTTTCTCCAGGAGCAGAGCAGAGCGAGACACGTCCGTCCTACGTGGCAGCCATAACCGGAAGTGATTTGTTTTTTTTTTTTGTTTTTTTTTTCCACAATATCTTTATTGAACCTTTTTTTTTTTTTTTAACAAACATGATACAAACAATCAAACACTAACACTAAAGTACTACAAAAAAAAAAAAAAAATGCACTAAAAACACCAACAACCACCAACAAAATCAAATCTTCAACAATGCTCCTCTGTTTAGTCTAGACAATCCAATACATAAGTATACATATTATGTTCACCAGTTTGGAATTTACAAGGTCCACACACATCATTCACCTTCTTCTTCAAGAGTTATGTTTAAATTTTTTACATAATCAATAAAAGGTCTCCATATATTCTCAAACACAATTTCCTTTGATTTTAGTATATATGTTATTCTTTCTAATGGAAGGTTTGTTAACATCTGTCTTAACCACTGAGTCACATCTGGTCTATGAGTCTTTTTCCATAATAGTGCAATACATTTTTTGGCATTAAGCAAACTGAGGTCTATGAATGTTCTTTCACTTTTATTAAAATTATGCTTTTCTGGGTACAGACCCAACAAAAACAGTTTAGGATTCAATATGATTTGTTTTGAGATTATTTTTTCAATTGTTACCCTCACCTCTTCCCAAAACATTCTTATTAATCTACATTCCCATAAACAATGAAATAGGGTTCCTTTACTTTCCATGCATTTTGTGCATGTATCTGGTATATTTTTGTTATATCTATTTAACTCCTCCGGTGTGATTTGTTATTTTTACTTTTATTTTTACTTCAGTCATATGGTTAATTTTGTGTTCTGTAACTGTTTTATTTCAAATTCTTCTCACTTACTTTATTGCGCAGTAGCCTGGTGGAGCACCCACAATTTCATTGTGCTGTACAATGGTAACAAAGCCTATTCTGTTCTAATATTTCTCCAAATCATTCAAGTCTTAAATGACCTTGGTTTCTTCAGGCATCCCATTTAATTTTATCCACACTTTGCCATTTCTTTTCCATGTGACTTGTATTTTCCACTGTTTTGTTGTTTTTTTTTTTGGTTTTTTTTTTCAGATATCTTGCTTGTCGGGTGATAATCTTTTTTGTCAAGTGTTCATTTAGATATACAGTGGGGCAAAAAAGTATTTAGTCAGCCACCAATTGTGCAAGTTCTCCCACTTAAAAGATGAGAGAGGTTTCCAATTTTCATCATAGGTATACCTCAACTATGAGAGACAAAATGAGAAAAAAAAATCCAGAAAATCACATTGAAGGATTTTTAATGAATTAATTGGTAAATTCCTCAGTAAATTAAGTATTTGGTCACCTACAACCGAGCAAGATTTCTGGCTCTCACAGACCTGTAACTTCTTCTTTAAGAGGCTCCTCTGTCTTCCACTCGTTACCTGTATTAATGGCACCTGTTTGGACTCGTTATCAGTATAAAAGACACCTGTCCACAACCTCAAACAGTCAGACTCCAAACTTCACTATGGCCAAGACCAAAGAGCTGTCAAAGGACATCAGAAACAAAACTGTAGACCTGCACCAGGCTGGGAAGACTGAATGTGCAATAGGTAAGCAGCTTGGTGTGAAGAAATCAACTGTGGGAGCAATTATTAGAAAATGGAAGACATACAAGACCACTGATAATCTCCCTCGATCTGGGGCTCCACGCAAGATCTCACCCTGTGGGGTCAAAATGATCATGAGAACGGTGAGCAAAAATCCCAGAACCACATGGGGGGACCTAGTGAATGACCTGCAGAGAGCTGGGACCAAAGTAACAAAGGCTACATCAGAAACACACTACGCCGCCAGGGACTCAAATCCTGCAGTGCCAGACGTGTCCCCCTGCTTAAGCCAGTACATGTCCAGGCCCGTCTGAAGTTTGCTAGAGAGCATTTGGATGATCCAGAAGAGGATTGGGAGAATGTCATATGGACAGATGAAACCAAAATAGAACTTTTTGGTAAAAACTCAACTTGTCATGTTTGGAGGAGAAAGAACACCATACCTACTGTGAAGCATGGGAGTGGAAACATCATACTTTGGGGCTGTTTTTCTGCAAAGGGACCAGGACGACTGATCCGTGTAAAGGAAAGAATGAGTGGGGCCATGTATCGTGAAATTTTGAGTGAAAACCTCCTTCCACCAGCAAGGGCATTGAAGATGAAACGTGGCTGGGTCTTTCAGCATGACAATGATCCCAAACACACCACCCGGGCAACGAAGGAGTGGCTTTGTAAGAAGCATTTCAAGGTCCTGGAGTAGCCTAGCCAGTCTCCAGATCTCAACCCCATAGAAAATCTTTGGAGGGATTTGAAAGTCTGTGTTGCCCAGCGACAGCCCCAAAACATCACTGCTCTAGAGGAGATCTGCATGGAGGAATGGGCCAAAATACCAGCAACAGTGTGTGAAAACCTTGTGAAAACTTACAGAAAACGTTTGACCTCTGTCATTGCCAACAAAGGGTATATAACAAAGTATTGAGATGAACTTTTGTTATTGACCAAATACTTATTTTACCGAGGAATTTACCAATTAAATCATTAAAAATCCTTCAATGTGATTTTCTGGATTTTTTTTTTCTTATTTTGTCTCTCATAGTTGAGGTATACCTATGATGAAAATTGGAGACCTCTCTCATCTTTTAAGTGGGAGAACTTGCACGACTGGTGGCTGACTAAATACTTTTTTGTTGTTTTTTTTTTTGCCTGTTTAAGTAAATCAACTTTTGACTTTCTGTCGGCAATTCGGATGATAATAGCTGCTTTCTTTGAACTGTCTTTCCATGGGAGAGGGCGACAAATTGAACTAGAAAAGCACTCATAGAGCGCATACCTCCGCCAAGGCTCCTTCCGTTTCTCATGGATCACCTCCAAAATGTAATGGGTTTGTGTGTAGGCCTGTAGCCACTTGTGGTGAAAGTGGCATCAAAGTCTGTCCATCAGTTTTGGAGTATTGTTGCTAACACACTGTGAGAAAATAAGAGCCTTGGCTGAGGTATGCATTCACAGATCATCACCAAAATATAATGGGTTCCTGTCTAGCCCAAGAACCACCTCTGGTGAAAATGTCATCCAAAGCCATCCAGTAGTTTTTGTGTAATCCTACTGCACAAATACAAACAAAGCCCTTGGTGGAGGTATGCACTCTCAGATCATCACCAAAATGTAATCATCTGTTCCCCGTGCCATTACACACCTTTCCTGAAAATTTCATCAAAATCCGTTCATAACTTTTTGAGTTATGTTGGTAACAGACAGACAAACAAACCCCGGTAAAAACATTACCCCCTTGGCAGAAGTAATTATCCTTAACCTGAATGAAGATGGTTTTAGTAAAAAAGAACAAAACCTTTTGCTCCAGGGACAACTGTTCCTCTTCTTTTTTCTGGTAAAAACAGGTGGTGTTGATTTAGATTAAAGCCATCAGCAATGTCGTGCAGCCCTGAACGGGTGTCCCAATTCATAGGGGTCATTTTCAGCCTCTATCAAGGGCCAAGGGGTAGGAGTGGCAAAAGGGAAGGGGTAAGGACGCAAATGAGAATTGGGATGGACCCTAAATCTACTGTATCTGTACTTCACTTTCACCTTGCAAATATTTTTCTACACTGTTTTACAGCATTTACTGCTGTTAATAAATAATTCAACAGTGTTTTTCTTGCTATATTTATGTGTGTATCAGGGTCATTTATATTTAAAATGGCTGTAAATTTAGTTCAAGTAAATTTTAGCACGCAATGGTCAGATTTGATCATATTAAACATAATTTTTCAATCACAAAATTGTGGCTAGTGAAAAGGTTGAATGGCCAGTAACTTTGGAAAATCTCTAGCCACAGTGGTTGGTGAGCAAAAAAGTTTGCTCACCAACCACTGTGGCTAGAGATTTTCCAATAGTCAAGCCCTGCTCACAGTGATTCTCAGATGAGTTTGCATCAAAGTTATGTTCAAGGTCATGGTCAAAGGTCAGGAGATCTGGGCACATCCATGATTTTAGAAAAATCACTTCTCCTCCTAGGTAATTACCTCGATTCTCACAAAACTTAGAATGACCCTCAGGTAGGTCTGCATCCAGGTTGACGTCAACATCATTGTTAAAGGTCAGAAGATATGGGTATTTATGATTTCACAAAAAATGTTTCTCCTCTTAGGCTGTTGATTTTGACTTTAAGCACATCCTAGATGGGTCTGCATCTAGGCTGTGCTTAAGGTCAGCGTCAGCAGTCAGGAGTTCTGAACACTCCTGGAATTATTCCTTCAAGCTGGAATGAGCCACTCCATCATTGAGGATCTGGTTTTAATAAAAAAAACTTTTCTGAATAAGTCTCATGGTGAACCCAGTTTGTTGAAAATGAGGGCTTGTCTGGGATATTCAGACTTTACAGGTTAACATAGCAAATCACAATTGCATTGCGAGTTACACTGTGGGTCCCACGTCAGATCTCTCATGTGTCTAATCCCACAGCCCCAGCCTTTAGACTAAGGGCACATTCACGCGGCCACTGTTTGGGCTGGACCAAAGGAACTCTGCTCCACTTCCACGGATAGTTCGGTTCATTTGGTGCCATCTGAATGTATATTTAACTCTGGGGTGCACCAAACAAGCGAACTCTGGTCCACTTGAAAACGGGGGTCTCGGTTCACATGCAAGTGAACTGAGACCGCTTCATTTGCAGTGTAAATTCAAACGGACTACACCAGTGGACCAAAGAGCAGAAGTGTCCCTCGGCATTTGTGTAACCATAGCAACACATAGTCTGAGAAGAAGAAGTGGCGTTTATCATAGTGCATTTTGGGTAGAAAATAACAGACAACTGCATGAATCTGAGAAATCCTTTTACCAGAGAAAGACGAGGAGAAAAGTAAAAAAAAAAAAAAATGTCTCGTTGTTTGTGTTGCTTGTTGTTTGTGGCAGACAAACAACCCGGCTGAAGGCAACAGGTTTCCGTTTTCAGTCCTGGCCAATCGATGAGCTGGATTTTTCTTCTTTGCCGAGATTTTTTCTTCCTGGTCAGTGGTGCTTTTGGCTACAGCGCCCCAAACGAGCAGTTGTTGTAACTGCATGACGTTGTTCAAGTAGTTTGGGCCGCTACAGTGTAAATGCAAACCAAACAAAGATGTGAAAATTCTTGGCCCTCCCCACCCAATCGAACCAAGACCCCCAGACTATCCTGGTCTGAATGCAGCCTAAGAGGCAAGCTTATGTGCTCGCATGTGCTTTGGAAAATGTTAAGGTGCAGGATAAGTTTTATTGTAGATGGCTGTTGCTCGATTGTACATGGCTCATCATCAAACTTTTTGCAGGAATACAACTAGCAAAATGCATTCACATTGAAGTCAAAAGGTCAAAAATCATGGTCAAAGGATAAACTATTTCTTTATTTTTTTTGCCCAACTCTAAAAGCTTTGATATGCTTTTCTGCTATCTCTTGTCTAGGGGGAGGTTACTTGATAAGAGTTTAGTCATGTGGGTGGGTGGGTGTTTTTTTTCTTACTTTCTGTTCAGTAAACACTTGGGCTGCTTACTCTGCATAATACATTTTCTGCTCGATTTTTCTTTTTCATGTATGCAGGAAGAGGTTTAACTCAAGCCAATATGTCACTTGCCTGGTGAGATTACGTGAGCAAGCACTGGCTTTTTGTCAAGCAGGACTAAATGTCACATACTAGCCAACACCGTGACAGTTGTAGCATAGCTAAACTATGACAGTGCACCTTAGTTGCTGCTGTTATCTCTCCCTGTAAAGACATTACCTAAGTTTTTATTAGTCCGTAGAATAACTGCAGAACTCAGATTTAGATGCTATAAAGTGCAGACAGGTAGCTGAATTTGCAGTTGTGGTGTTGAAATTCTTTTCTGAAATGATCTCACTAAAACCTTTTATTTTATTTACCACACTGTTGTGAATTACCCCCCCCCCACCCACACACACACACGAATGACTGACCTCAATTTGCCTCTGAAGTAATAAGATTGTAGTAAAAACGAGCTCTGACCACAGCAGCTCCCTGGGGCTGCAGCACAAACCGCAACTGTGCTCCAGACTGCCTCACTAATGCTGCTTGTTTCATCCACTGCTCCTCACTCTGCCTTTAGTCCTCCATTTTTCTATTTAATGATGTTATTAAGCCCTTTCCCTTTTGGACTGAATCTTTCCTGTCTGCTCTACAAACCCTCATCTTCACATTGGGTTTACAAGACAGATGGCAATGAGGTTTTTTTTTTTTGTTTTTTGTTTTTTTTTTTGTAATAAAAAAATTATCGGTGCTAGCTTCGTACTCCACACTCGACCTGCTCGTTTCATGGTTCCCATGGTAACCACTCATCATTGGGTAGTGAAGAAGGGGGGACAAAGATTCAGAGTGGTTGTAGAGGTGCTGTCCAACTGTTGTTGTGTGATGCGGAAATGGGCGTGACCAGGTGGAGTTACAGAAAATGTGTGATATTATGGAAAACCAATAGTCAAAGAGCTTTGTCCTGGGGGAAACACTCTCATTTGTCCTGCTGCTGAGAGCACAGAGGCTGCTTCTGAGTGGTCACCGGATCTAGTCGTGGACGGTCTTTCACGGACTGAAACTTTCGGACAACGTGGCGGACTACAAGACAAGTCTTATATCTTTAAAACAAACCAGTGAAAAGCGTTTCTAACATCACTTGGTGCAAGAAATGGTAGGTTCAGTTAATTAATCTGTTGTTATGACATCAAAAACTGCTGGTTTAAACATTCAGGACGAGACCGCTGCTTCCTGTGCGTGTCAGTATGGGAAACTCATTTGTGTAGACGTCTACGATTGGAATGTTAATGCAAATGAGTGGTAAGGGAAACCACGGGCTACTCGACACACCATAGCCCGAATTTCACTGTACCAGAACCAAATGCTTTCCGTTGCGTTTACAATACACAATGAATTGGAAGCGGAAAAAAATGACAGATCCAGTAGACATGTGGCATTACTTAAGATAAGATAAGCCTTTATTAGTCCCACAATGGGGAAATTCCAGGATTACAACAGCATAGGGATAGCAACACTCAGAGCAACAATCAGAAGGCAAGAGAAAAAACAAGAGCAGCTAGTATACATATATACATATTACTATATATATATACTGTATATAGACACACAGTGCGGAGCATTGTGGTTGGTGGATGTCCAGCATGTTTTTGTTTAAAGCACAGTCAGCAGGTTGACAACTCCAGGGAAATTGGATTGAATTAACAAATTAAGCATTTTTTAAGTATGTGTATGGTTCATAATAAATTTAACCCTTTATAGGGGACTCATGAATGGACTTGAAAATTCAAAATTTCAACCCTAGACCATTATTGACAGATATTAAGAGACTGTTTCAATAACTGTTATTACTGTTATTATTATGATAGTGCTACAATATATTATGCCTCCTGAAGTTACCAAATATGGTTATTTGCCCATTAAAGGGTTAAACATTTGTTTGTCAGTGACATCAGTCAAGGGTATCAGGGTTAAGTGAGTCAGTGACCATGTTTGCATGCACACAAATAAACTGGTTATGACTGGACTTCCAGAGTTATCCGATTATTCAAGTGGCCATGTAAATGGTAATCTGATAAAGGCCATGCACACCAGGGTCATTAACTCAAGTGGATTACCCTCTAATAATCAGTTATTTCAGTGCATGTAAACATGAGAAAACTGATTATGGCCATTTTTCAGTTTATTCTCAGTAATTGTTTTATTGTGACCATGTAACCGGAGTCGGTGTTGGGGCTGTTGCAGCTACATTAATTTTCCAGCCATGAAGGATTACAAATAACTGCAACAACCACAGTGTTGACTTTTTTCTTTTTTTCACGCAACTTGACCTTCTTGTTTCTTGTTTTATATTTTTCCAGTTTCCAGTCTGTGTTATGTTGTTGCTTAGTTTTGTTTTGTCATGTTTAGTCTTAGCTTTGTTTTGTTTTGTAATCACATTTATTTTTTTTTTATTTCTTAGATGGAACATGAGTGGGCAATATAAGCTGCGGCTTCAGCCATCACCCTTTTCGGATAACTTATGTTGAATTGTATAATCCAAGGAGTTATTGTTTAATTTGACCTTATTGGATTTTTCCCCCCCTTGATATATTGTTCTGTTCCTTTCTTTTAATCTTTTAATCTAATCCATCCATCCATCCATCCATCTTCTACTGCTTTTCCGGAGGTCCGGGTCGCGGAGGCAGCAGTTCAAGCAGAGAAGCCCAGACTTCCCTCTCCCCAGCCACCTGCTCCAGCTCTTCAGAGGGGATACCAAGGCGTTCCCAGACTAGCTGGGAGACATAGTCTCTCCACCGAGTCCTGGGTCTGCCCCGGGGTCTCCTCCCAGTGGGACGTGCCTGAAACACCTCAAGTGGGAGGCGTCCAGGAGGCATCCTAATCAGATGCCCATACCACCTCAACTGACTCCTTTCAATGTGGAGGAGCAGCGGTTCTACTCTGAGCCTCTCCCGGATGACTGAGCTCCTCACCCTATCTCTGAGGGTGAGTCCAGCAATCCTACGGAGAAAGCTCATTTCAGCCGCTTGTATCCGCGATCTCGTTCTTTCGGTCATTACCCAAAGCTCGTGACCATAGGTGAGAGTAGGAACGTAGATTGACTGGTAAATCGACAGCTTTGCCTTAGAACTAAGCTCCCTCTTCACCACAACAGACCGGTACAACGTCCGCATCACTGCAGATGCTGCTCCAATCCGTCTGTCGATCTCTCGCTCCATTTTCCCCTCACTCGTGAACAAGACCCCAAGATACTTAAACTCCTCCACTTGGGGCAGGAGCCTGTCCCCAACCCGGAGAGGACAATCCACCTTTTTCCGGCTGAGGACCATGGACTCGGACTTGGAGGTGCTGATTCTCATCCCAGCCGCTTCACACTCAGCGGCAAACCGTCCCAGCAAGAGCTGTAGGTCATTGCTGGATGAAGCCAACAGGACAACATCATCTGCAAACAACAGAGATGAGATCCTGTGGTCACCAAGCATGACACCCTCCATTCCCTGGCTGCGCCTAGAAATCCTGTCCATAAAAATTATGAACAGGACCGGTGACAAAGGGCAGCCCTGGCGGAGTCCAACTCTCACTGGGAATGACTCTGACCGAGTGTTGGCAATGCGAACTAAACTCTCACAACGGTCGTACAGAGACCGAATAGCTCGTAACAACAAGCCCGATACCCCATACTCCCGAAGCACCCCCCACAAAAATCCACGAGGGACGCGGTCAAATGCCTTCTCCAAGTCCACAAAACACATGTAAACTGGTTGGGCAAACTCCCACGAACCCTCAAGAATTCTCGAGAGGGTAAAGAGCTGGTCCGATGTGCCACGGCCAGGACGAAAACCACATTGCTCCTCCTGAATCCGAGGTTCGACCAACGGCCGGACTCTCCTCTCCAGTACCTTGGCATAGACCTTCCCAGGGAGGCTGAGGAGTGTGATCCCTCTAAAGTTGGAGCACACCCTCCGGTCCCCTTTTTTGAAGAGAGGAACCACCACCCCGGTTTGCCATGCCAAAGGCACTGCCCCCGACCTCCACGCAATGTTGCAGAGGCGTGTCAACCATGACAACCCAACAACATCCAGGGCCTTGAGGTACTCGGGGCGAATCTCGTCCACCCCCGGGGCCCGGCCACCAAGGAGATTTTTAACCACCTTGGCGACCTCAGCCCCTGTGATAGGCGAGTCATCCCCCTCGTCCCCAAACCCTGCTTCCTCTGTGGAAGGCGTATCAGTGGGATTGAGGAGATCCTCGAAGTATTCCTTCCACCGCCCGACGATATCCCCAGTTGAAGTCAACAGTGTCCCATCCGCACCATACACAGTGTGGACGGGGAGCTGCTTTCCCCTCCTGAGCCGCCGAACAGTTTGCCAGAATCTCTTTGAAGCCGACCGAAAGTCTTGTTCCATGGCCTCACCGAACTCCTCCCATACCCGGGTTTTTGCTTCAGCAACCACCCGAGCTGCACTCCGCTTGGCCTGCCGGTACACCTCAGCTGCTTCGGGAGTCCCACAAGCCAACCAAGCTTGATAGGACTCCTTCTTCAGCTTAATGGCCCCCCTCACCACTGGTGTCCACCACTTGGTTCGGGGGTTGCCACCACGAGATGCACCGACCACCTTGCGGCCGCAGCTCTGGGCTGCCGCTTCAACAACAGAGGTGGAGAACATGGCCCATTCAGACTCCATGTCTCCAGACTCCCTCGGAATGTGGTTGAAGTTCTTCCGGAGGTGGGAGTTGAAGACCTCCCGGACAGGGGCCTCAGCCAGACGCTCCCAGCACACCCTCACTATACGTTTGGGTCTACCAGGTCTGAATGGCTTCCTCCCCTGCCATCGGATCCAACTCACCACCAGGTGGTGATCAGTTGACAGCTCTGCACCTCTCTTTACTCGGGTGTCCAAGACATACGGTCGCAGGTCTGATGATACGATAACAAAATCGATCATCGACCTGCGGCCTAGGGTGTCCTGGTGCCAGGTGCACATATGGACACCCTTATGCTTGAACATGGTGTTCGTTATAGACAGACTGTGGTTAATCTAATCTATCTGAAATAAAGATTTGTTCATTCATAATTAGTTTCCTTTATTAAATACTAAATAAATCATTGAATTAGAAAATTTTTTGGCAGGATGGTTTTGTAAAAGAGACCGTGAGTGGAGATGGCCTTTGAACCATATCAGATGGGTCAGAACTTTAGGCCTGCCACACAAGACCAAAATGGCTGGTCTTATGCAGGTATCCTACCAAGGAGCCCTATTATCATTAGGGTACAGGTTAGCTTTGCACCACAGAGCAGTTCAAAAATTACCATAACTTATCTTTTAATAGGGGTGGCATTGGCTCAGGAGGCAGAGCGGGTCGTCCAATAACTGGAGAGTTTGCGGTTTGAATCCCGCTCTTCCCAGCCATCCTGCCATTGTGTCCCTGGGCAAGACACTTCACCCACCTTGCCTTTAGTGTCCACGACACTGGGTATGAATGTGTATAAATGTTCAATAGTTGTTGGAGAGGCCATTGGCACAGATTGGCAGCCATGGTTCCTTCAGTCTGCCCAGTGTTTCCTCTGGCTTAAAGACCTTGGTGCGGTGACAACATATTTTTCCGGGGGGGGGGGGGGGTGCAGAAAACACATGACACTTGTAACCGGAATATGTTAATTTAATACTATTTCTTTCTTTCTTTTTAATTTTGCACTGTAACTTTTGGGCTGCACAGTGGCGCAGTGGTTTAGCACTGTGGCAGCACAGTTTACCCTCAGCCGGGGGATCGTGAGATCGTGGGTTCGATCCCAGCCCCCGACCAACAGTGAGCTGTGTGGAGTTTGCATGTTCTCCCCATGTTGCGTGGGTTTACTCCGGGATTTCTCCGGTTTCCTCCCGCATACCAAAACATGTAGGTTTAGGGCACTCGTGCACGCAGCGACCGGCAGCCAGTGGCTTGTCACCAGACTGCAAACCAAATCTACCTACGGGTACAAATAAGTAACAAAAAAAAAAAAAAAAAAAAACTTTGCATGTGGAACTTACCATTTGAAGTATTGTACAACTGAGGCTTGAATGTTGGAATATCGGGCCAGTTGGGCTCTGTTATAATAATTTTGAGCTTAAATTATTCAAAGTCAAATAATCAGGCGGAAAGTTGGGTTTATGTATATTTATTATAAAAATAGATATCCAGTTTAACCTCAATGGCCATTTGAGGGAGAGATTACAAAGTGTGACATTCAGGCACACCTAGAATCTCCAAAGAAATACATTCTTTAGGTCTGATACTGTATATATAGGTAGGAGAAAGGAGGGGGAGGATGAGGATGAGTGGAGGAAGGGAGAGAGACAGAAAGCGAGAGAGTCCTGACATCCAGAGCTTATCTGGAGGAACGTCACAGACACTCTGGAGACAGGAGATCAATAAAACTAACAGAATGTCCATATAACTAATCACACAAGCTAGCAGTTCCTGTGCATTCCTGGGAACAGGTCATGTCAAAAGAGATTATAGAAGTAGCTTAGATCATTCCTTACCCATGTACTGATCCTGTACTGAATTCTCTGAAGGCCAATAATTGCTCACAGAAACATACCAAGGATATATGAACTTATCCCATATGGAATGCACATATAAACATTAAACATCGCATATGAAAGGCATGATATTTCTCAAATATAATAATACATTATTAATAACAATAATAATGTAGATAAAATGGAATTTTTCTATCAGGCTCCCACCCAGACGTCCTGTGTTTGGACTTTTTACTGGTGTCATCCTTCTCTCCTTCCTATGCTCTCACTTCTCCTGGACCCTCTGCCTGAACACTTTCCTCTCCTTGACTCCTCTCTTCAGTCTCATCTTGCCCTCTCTGAGCCCTGTCTAATTCAGGCCCTTTCTCTGTCTATGGTGGTATACAAACAGGTTAGAAATTATGGTTAGAAAATATCAAGCGTTGTGGCGGCATGAAATAATATGCAGCAAACTGAGAGTTTAAAAGGGTGTTTATTGATCATTCATCCCGCCATCACAGAACTCACTCCAGCGCCTTGCAGGTGCGCCGGAGCGAGCTCTCAGGCTCTCAGGCAATTGTGTGGTCAGTTGAGCAGTCATCAGAGTTACAGAGTGATGCAGTTTAAATACCCCACTACAGACAATGCATTCACAGCAGTAGGCATGGACATTTGCATTTGAGAGTCACCCACATCAATAGGAGGATTACTGACAGGAAGACATTTGCATTTGAGAGTCACCCATAACAACAGGAAGATTACTGGCAAGAAAGAGCTAGACAAAGAGAAGCTGCCTATTGATCTCAATACACACATCTCATTGTTCTGCTAATTGCTCCAGCTGAGTGCTCTGCTTGTCCGTAGGCTGTGGGGGCGACCCACAGCGTCATGTTTAGTCCTGCAGGATTTTTTTTTTTTTGTCATGGTTAGCATAAATGACAAAAATGTCTATTTTTTGTACTTCTATTCTAGTGTTTCTTTTTTCCATTGAGAGAGTAGGGAAGGGAAAAACATTCATAATAGTAATTTACTCATGCATACTTAAATTATATGATCAGAGGTGAGTATAGTAGCCAGAAATTCTACTCATGTAAAAGCAGTGTTTTGAATTGAATAATTAAAAGTAGACGACCAAAAATTTCTGGTTGAGTTAAGGGTACAAAGAGCACCTACTTAAAGACTTGAGTAATGGCTTCAGTCTTGAAGGTTTGAGGTTTTTCTTCTAAATTTATAACAATTTTCTTAGAGTTTCCTACTTTTCTCTGTAAATTTATCTAAATTTGAAAAAATTTTCCTCAAATTTGTAATTTCCTCTTGTAAAATTGACTTATCTTGTACATTTGAAACTTTATTATACATTTTTGGATTATTTTATGGCTAATTTTTGTCTATTTTTTAAGATAAAATTATGTTTTTTTTATAAATTTGAAACAGACTGTGGTATTTTTTTTTTACTTTTTCCTTAGAACAATAATTTAACACTGATTTCAAAGAAAAAAATTAATAAAATTGTATTTAATGAAATAAATTAACTTAAATGACCAAAGATGCAGTTATTTCTGTTATAATATTTCTATATATTTATAGTTTTTTTTTTCTTTAGAAATCTCCTCACCACTCAGACAGCAGGAAAAACCTCCCTTATTTTGAAATCCAAATGTTGACACATTTAGTTTGTCTGAAGGCTGCTGACTTATTAAAGCCACTGAATTTGTGAATTTCAGTCATCTTAACTTGCCAGGTACATAATAATCAACATAGATTAGTTAATTAATATTAACTAAGGTAAAGGTAAAAACATCTTTTTATTTTTGGCTGAAATAAGAATAACAAAAAACTAATAATTAAAAAGAAGACAAAAGGAATCAACTCGACCTCCTAACCACACCTGTTAGCTAAGCAACTCTGAGTCCATTATTGCTCCTGTTACCAGTGGGTTAAAACTATGATAAATGCCTTCATTGATTATATACCTCTTTTGCTTTTTTTCCTGCATTTAAAGTACTTTAATAAGCTCATATTTCTCTCAGACAACAACGCGAGTAGTGAGACACTCTGGCTGCTGACTGGAACATGCGCGCGGGGAGCTTCTGAACGCCACGCGGATGTCACGCACGTTGTTCGTATGCACGCTTGCGGACCGTCATTCCTTCACATTTTTTTCTTAAATGTATATTTCCTCATTGAGTGGCAGCATAAATTCAAGCGTGGTGGGTCGCCACCCGGAAATGTTACCAGAGGAAACCCTGGTCTGCTCCAGGGCAGTTGTGGCTACAGAGGTAGCTTACCACTATCAGTGTACTGTATGTCTGGAGTGAATAATCATTGTAAGTGCTTTGAGATGTCACTGGACATGTAAAGTGCCATATAAATGTAATCCATTATTATTATTATTATTATCCATCCATCTCCTTCCGCTTAATCCTTTTCAGGTCGCGGGGGGGCTGGAGCCTATCCCAGCATCTTTGGGCGAGAGGCAGGGTACACCCTGGACAGATCGCCAGTCCATCGCAGGGCCAACACAGAGAGACAGACAACCATTCACTCTCACAGTCATACCTAAGGACAATTTAGAATCCCCAGTTTGATGCCAATTAACCTATCTTGCATGACCTATCTTGCATGTTTTTGGCATGTAGGAGGAAACCGGAGAAATCCCGGAGTAAACCCACAGACACGAGGAGAACATGCAAACTCCACACAGATCACTGTTGGTCGGGGGCTGGGATCGAACCCAGGATCCCCCGGCCAAGGGTGAGTTGCTGTGCTGCCACAGTGCTAACCACTTCACCACCGCGCTGCCCACATTATTATTATAAAAACCAGTTGAAAATGTTAAAATAAATTTTCATTTGGTTTCAGACATAAAAGCATTTCACAGTTAGTCTAAAATAGTGATTGCTGATGCTGACTAGGGCTTTTGCCGTGAAGGAATTTTACCTGTGGTGATGGGAGGTAGCTTAACAAATATTTATGTACTAAATGATTGAATTCATACTGATTTCAGTGCAATACTAATTTCTTTTATTGTAAGGCTATGATAGTAATAATTATAATAATAATATTATTATTATAACAAATATTTCTTATGTACTAAATGATTGAATTCATACTGATTTCAGTGCAATACTGATTTCTTTTATTGTAAGGCTATGATAGTAATATTATTATTATTATTATTATTATTATTATTACTATCATAGCCTTACAATAAAATAAATTAGTGTTGCACTGAAATCAGTATGAATTCAATCATTTAATACATAAGAAATATTTGTTAAGCTACCTCCCATCACCACAGGTAAAATTCCTTCACGGCAAAAGCCCTAGTCAGCATCAGCAATCACTATTTTAGACTTTAACTGTGAAATGCTTTTATGTCAGAAACCAAATAAAAATTTATTTTAACATTTTTAACTGTTATTTACAAAAACTTGTCTGCAAGTTTAGGGAATAATTGTATAGAGGTCTATTGTAAATTACCCTAGTTCCCATCTGATTTATGCCTTCAGTCAGTACTCTCATAATGAGTCTCTACTAGGGATGCACGATATACAGTATATTGGCATGTTATTGGTATCGGCCGATAAAGCATTTAAAATGATCTCTAGGCTGTTGGCAAAAATTATTATTTACAGCTAGAATATTACAGTAGACAGTTTCGAGTGACGCTCTGCTGCTTTTCCCTTGGCGCAAGGAATTGACGTCATTACGTCAGGCAAGTGTATCTCAACTAACATGGCTGCCCGCAATACAGCATGCCTGCATGCTGCAGCTCCATACTCACTCAAACATAGCTGCATCTGTTTAAGCGCTGTTATACAACAGTTGGTTCCAAGTGAGCAATTTGATTGGACAACAGGGATTCTAGGAGTTACTATATTTCATGATAATTGCACTCCAAAGTTTCACTGGATATGCATCACTCCACTTCAAACGTGTTCTAGTAACCGTTAATTACTCACAATAATTTACTGTTGTCTACAGACTTGAGAATTGCAATACTATGTTGGATACCTTAATTTCCACAGTGAGGCACTGTTTTCAAAGCAACTACAGTCTCAGTTGTCTCTGAGTTGGAAGTCCTGTCCTTTTAAACACCCGGCAACATATTTTACATCTGTCTAAAAAAAAACAAAAAACAGACAGACTAGAGTTTTAATTGATTGACTCAATTAGAAAATCACAATACCTTTGTGGTGATGGACTCTGTTTCATCTGAAAATGCTAAGAAAAAGTGAGTGAAGTGTGCCAAAGCCAAATCGCTAGCATGCTGATGCGCCACTGGCATTGATCTGGGCCCTTCTGCTGTACAGATTCAGCAGATGACTGATATGTGTTTAGGTGCTTAGCAACAGTTACTACCTTTAGAAGGGACTATTTTTTCTCAGCTGTGCAAAATAACTGGTTAAACAGACAAATCATAAAATTTTGTCCAGTATTGCTGTCATTTAAAAAATTGTGCTTGCGGAACTGTTGTATAAAAGCAATATTACACGAGAGGGAGCACGGTATCAATGAATATAGTAACTGCAGGTGTGATACATCTAATGCCCGACCCCGTAGTTAGTATATTCATTGATATCGTACAACCTTGAGTGTAATATTGCTTAATTGAAGTATATCAAACATCTTCGTGCATCTTGGCTGCATGGTGGCGCAGTGGTTTAGCACTGTGGCAGCACAGTTTACCCTCGGCCGGGGGATCGCGGGGATCATGAGATCGTGGGTTCGATCCCAGCCCCCGACCAACAGTGAGCTGTGTGGAGTTTGCATGTTCTCCCCGTGTTGCGCGGGTTTACTCCGGGATTTCTCCGGTTTCCTCCCGCATACCAAAAACATGTAGGTTTAGGGCGCTCGCGCACGCAGTGACCAGCAGCCGGTGGCTTGTCACCAGACTGCAAACCAAATCTACCTACGGGTACAAATAAGTAACAAAAAAAAAAAAAAAAATCTTCCACTGCAGAGAGGAGTTACTGCACAATAAGGAGAATATTCCAACTTCCCCTAAAGCACCAGCATTTATGCTGTCTGGAGACTGAGGCAGAGGCTACAATGTAAATGGAAGCAGGTTAGCCAGCGGGTTAGTCTCTCAACTTTGAACAGACCAACGCTGCCTGGCCCTTTTCTTCTAAATACCTGGTCCCTTGAAAACAAGATTGATGAACTAAAACTGGATAAATAATCCAAACAACTATAGGAGATGGTTATGTGATGATCATCATCAAGCTGGCTACACCTCAAGATCATAGATGCTGCAGTTGAGCTACTGAGCTGCTAACTATGCCAAAGCCCAGGACAGAGGAATCTGGTAAGGGCTGTGGAAGCAGAATTTGTGTATATGTGAGTAAGGGCTTGTTTTGTCTTGGTTGGATGGCAGTCTGTATTGCTCCAAAACCTGTATACAGTGGGGCAAAAAAGTATTTAGTCAGCCACCAATTGTGCAAGTTCTCCCACTTAAAAGATGAGAGAGGGCTCCAATTTTCATCATAGGTATACCTCAACTATGAGAGACAAAATGAGAAAAAAAAATCCAGAAAATCACATTGAAGGATTTTTAATGAATTAATTGGTAAATTCCTCGGTAAAATAAGTATTTGGTCAATAACAAAAGTTCATCTCAATACTTTGTTATATACCCTTTGTTGGCAATGACAGAGGTCAAACATTTTCTATAAGTCTTCACAAGGTTTTTACACACTGTTGCTGGTATTTTGGCCCATTCCTCCATGCAGATCTCCTCTAGAGCAGTGATGTTTTGGGGCTGTCGCTGGGCAACAAAGACTTTCAACTCCCTCCAAAGATTTTCTATGGGGTTGAGATCTGGAGACTGGCTAGGCCACTCCAGGACCTTGAAATGCTTCTTACGAAGCCACTCCTTCGTTGCCCGGCTGGTGTGTTTGGGATCATTGTCATGCTGAAAGACCCAGCCACGTTTCATCTTCAATGCCCTTGCTGATGGAAGGAGGTTTTCACTCAAAATCTCACGATACATGGCCCCGTTCATTCTTTCCTTTACACGGATCAGTCGTCCTAGTCCCTTTGCAGAAAAACAGCCCCAAAGCATGATGTTTCCACCCCCATGCTTCACAGTAGGTATGGTGTTCTTTCTCCTCCAAACACGACAAGTTGAGTTTTTACCAAAAAGTTCTATTTTGGTTTCATCTGACCATATGACATTCTCCCAATCCTCTTCTGGATCATCCAAATGCTCTCTAGCAAACTTCAGACGGGCCTGGACATGTACTGGCTTAAGCAGGGGGACACGTCTGGCACTGCAGGATTTGAGTCCCTGGCGGCGTAGTGTGTTACTGATGGTAGCCTTTGTTACTTTGGTCCCAGCTCTTTGCAGCTCATTCACTAGGTCCCCCCATGTGGTTCTGGGATTTTTGGTCACCGTTCTCGTGATCATTTTGACCCCACCGGGTGAGATCTTGTGTGGAGCCCCAGATCGAGGGAGATTATCAGTGGTCTTGTATGTCTTCCATTTTCTAATAATTGCTCCCACAGTTGATTTCTTCACACCAAGCTGCTTACCTATTGCAGATTCAGTCTTCCCAGCCTGGTGCAGGTCTACAATTTTGTTTCTGGTGTCCTTTGACAGCTCTTTGGTCTTGGCCATAGTGGAGTTTGGAGTCTGACTGTTTGAGGTTGTGGCCAGGTGTCTTTTATACTGATAACGAGTTCAAACAGGTGCCATTAATACAGGTAACGAGTGGAGGACAGAGGAGAAGAAGTTACAGGTCTGTGAGAGCCAAAAATCTTGCTTGTTTGTAGGTGACCAAATACTTATTTTACCGAGGAATTTACCAATTAATTCATTAAAAATCCTTCAATGTGGTTTTCTGGATTTTTTTTCCCTCATTTTGTCTCTCATAGTTGAGGTATACCTATGATGAAAATTGGAGCCCTCTCTCATCTTTTAAGTGGGAGAACTTGCACAATTGGTGGCTGACTAAATACTTTTTTGCCCCACTGTATGCCATTCAGCATTAAAGTGCTGATGACACATTTTTGACATTTTTTAGCATGTTGTGTAAACACAGAAGTCATTGTCTATGATAAATATAATATTTACAACAGTGCCTGCATAAACTAGTTATCATCAAAAAACCGCAGCTGCTGACTGGACTGTGGTGCCGCCCACTGAATTAAGGGCGGCACCCCAATGATGTAATCGACAGAACGGACTCTGGTGTTGTTAACTAGAATGACAGCAGCTTTGTAGCTCACAGTTTCTCTGGTTTCTTGTTTTAATTTTACGGCTATGCCTTCGCGTTGTGTCGCAGGCTTAGATAAACAGCAGACCATGAAAGACCACATCACATGCTTCAGCTCCAACTGTCGTAAGCCTCCTTGTACGCTTCTCGTGCGCTTTTAGGCAGGAGGAGCGGAGGAGGGGAGGATTAATGGATTTACGCACCCCTTTGACCTACTTTCTGTGATCCCATGCTGACATCTCACTGGTCCCGCCACGTCCCCTCTATCATTATCACCAGCTGATTCCCCTTCCACTGATCATGTTTCCCGGTCCTCGCCCAGGTGCTTCTCATCACACCATCACCAGCAGTGCGTTACTGGCAAACGTTCACGAAGTACACGCACTGCAGATCCATAGTATTGTCGTCTTTGCTGTTAGTCTGCCAGTATTTTCAGCACTCTCACGACGCGCTAGTCACTCCATGTTTGCCGTGGCTCTCGTGCGTCCTTGAAGCGATGTCGGCTCTGGGGCGCACCTGTGGCTAACACGTCTCCTCTCATTCATTCGCTGGGCGATGCCAGCCCCCAAACGCCATCAGCAAGTGTGTCTGTGTTTCTTGTACATCTTCACCTTTCAGGGAACTGTCTGTCTTTCTGTATTAAATGTGCTGTGGTGAACCCTGCACGCAAATCCTCGTTATTTTATCCTCCCTCTCCCTGCCCTGCGTGAGAGCGCACTGAGGGTCATGATGAATGGATTTACCCACAGAATTCACCACAGCACATGTATTGAACATAAGAATGATGACAACAGTTCCCAAAAAGGTGAAGACCCACAAAAATAAACAGAAACACCCACAGTTGGTGTTCGGGGCCGACATTGCCCAGCGAACATGGAGACGTGTTAACCACGGTTGTGCCCCAGGGCCGACATCGCTTCAAGGGACACAACAGAACCACAGCTGTGTGGAGCTGCCAACACGTCGTGATAGCGCTGGCAACATTGGCTGGCTGACAACACGGCAGATGATGCACACAAACCATGAACAGCTGACTGTCAAAGAGAGAGGGCGCGTGTGTTCGGACTGGCGATTCTTGGACAGTGCCCACCTGAAAGTGGCTCAAAACGCACATAAAACACATGTACAAAACAAAAACAACAAGAACTCAAAATATAATCCATAATAAACCCGATGCCTGAGCAACAGAGAAGACACTGCTGTGATTTTATTGAAAAATCGGGTTTAAATAAATTATATTTATGAACAAATAATTTTTTGCAATATCAAAAGAATAACACTGGTGTTCCCCTGCCGTGTGTTTGTCGCTGCTGCTGCGGCGGACATAAGATAAGATAAGATAAGATAAGCCTTTATTAGTCCCACAATGGGGAAATTCCAGGATTGCAACAGCACAGGGATAGCAACACTCAGAGCAACAATCAGAAGGCAAGAAAAAACAACATCTAGTAAACATATGTCCATATTACTATAAATGTATATATATAGACACACAGTGCAGAGCATTATGGCTGGTGAATGTGCAGCAGAAAGTCTAAGCTCTCTCTCCGCGGATGCAGCGGGCCAGCTGGAAGTCTTTGGGCATGATGGTGACCCCCTTAGCGAAGAAGAGACCACCAGGTGGGCCTCGCTGGTCTCCTGCAGAGCCATGACGGCGAAGCTCAGGAAACGCAGGACGGTCTTGAAGTCCTGAGCGATCTCCCTCACCAGGCGCTGGACGGGCAGCTTACGGATGAGCAGCTCCGTGGATTTCTGGTAGCAACGGATCTCTCTCAGAGCCACGGGCCTGTGACGGCGAGGCCTCTTCACTCTGCCGTTGACCGGAGCGCCTCTCCGAGCAGCCCTGGTGGCTAGCTGTCTCCTGGGGGGCTTCTTCCTCCAGTAGATTTTACGGGCGGTCTGCTTGGTTCTTGCCATCACTCTTTATTATTCTGTCTTATATTTCTTTCACGCCGCCTAAACTCCAGCCCAGCACCCGCGTCCTTTTCGCTACAGCTCCCGGTATGTCGAGTTTCCCATTAGCACCGGGCGGCGGCCAAGTGCTAGCTAGCACTAGCTCCTCCCCGCTGTAACGTCTCCCGCTGCAAACCGTGGCTCCGTCCGCCGACCCAGGAGACCCCCGGGGCGATCCGTGCGTCCGTGATATATATACAGAGTGAAAGGTGTAGAAAGAAGACGGAAGATAAAAAAAAGGCTGTTGCAACAGGCAGCCGACTCGTGTGGCGCCGCCGGTCCGGCGGAACTGGAACCGGGGAAAAAAAAAACAAAAAAACCAAAAAAAAAAAAACGTGTGCCTCTCCACTATCACTCACTGAGTGTGACTCGCTTGGCACAATGCCCGCTTGGCACGGCTCAAACCTATATGGTCTGATGCCCCCAGATTCTTCATTATCATCCCATTCTTCGGAACTATAATCATCTGAACATTGTACAACACAAACCAATTCCATACTACATGTGCTGGAACCATCATCGATGTTTTTAACCTCTTCCATCCTGTGTGTACAATGAGCAGCCAAGCGCTGTGTTCTGTTGATGACGTGACTACATGGCAGCGGGGTTTTCCAGCCACTGACGTAATTGGTGACGTGGTGCTCATGAAAACGTCGGATATTCACGTGAAAAAAAACCTGTTTGACTTAGAACTGCACAGACCATCCTATTTTGGATGCAGTACATTGCAGATGCAGTGCGGATGGAGCCATCCCTGCCATATCAGTTTGTGTTTTGCAGCTGCATGGATGAGAACAGAGTTTGAAATACAAGCTCATGCGAGAATTACACAAAATAATGCAAGATCTCGAGAAAGACCCGAGAGTGACTGAGATGAACTGATCACGTGATAACAACAAGGAAGTGTGATGTAGCAGCGGCTCTCCACCTAGATTTTTGGGCTCTAAATTAAATATTAAGTAGCCCATTAATTTTAATTCTATGAACCGTTTGTACGTTATGTCATGCTTTTCTCTTGTCTGACTCAGTGGTGGAAGAGTAGACCTCAGAAAACAACGGACGATCCTTAAATCATTTTTAATGATCAAATGGCTATTAAATACCGCAAAATACTGCGGGATTTCCTTGCAGATTGTATCTGGCATCCATCAAAAATAGACTTGTTGCGTTTCATTAGCAAACTGAATCTGACGAGCCAGATTCGTTCCGCAGTGGTCCGGACCAGGTGGGGATTAGAAAAAACTGACTACAATGGGAACTTTTTGCTGTGGAGGCCGGATCGCAGCTATAACGTACTGCATCCGGAGTCATTGTAAATCCTGGGTAAGTCAACTTGTGTGTATGATATTATGCCAAAACTTCCAGGTTATAACTTTTGATGAGGGTCATTTGGGTAGTTTCTGTTGTCATGATTTAAAAAGAGTAAACACAATTATTTGATAATAAATGGCTTCACCCAACCACTAACTGAGTGAAAGAAAAGTTTTTGTATTATCATTCATATTCTCTGAAAAAATGGCCCAAAAAATCATAAATTCCACCAGGGTATGTAAACTTATGAGCACAACTGTATACCCAATCATGATAATCACCTGTTCCCAATTGACCTGTTCCACTGTAGAATGTTTCAAAAAGGTGTTGTTTTTTTTTTAACATTCCTCAACTTTCCCAGTCTTTTCTTACCACTGTCCCAGCTTTATTGGAACGTATATACATAAATTCAATGTGAGTGAATATTTACAAAAAAACAATAACATTGATCAGTTTGAACATTAAATATATTGTCTTTGTAGGGTATTTAATTGAATATAGGTTAAGAATTATTTTTAAATCATTGTATGTTGTTTTTATTTATTTTTTACATAACATCCCAACTTCACCGGAATTGGGGTTGTAGGTGTCTTATTTGCCTTGGGGAATGTGTCTTTGTATGCCAGTTAATCATCATTGTAAGACAAAAGAGATGTAAACAGGTGGGGGAAAAATATGTGCATATATCTATATTGGCATCAGCAAACAGTAAAACCTAGTTTTGAGCTATCAGCGTGTCGGTTATTGTCAGAAATTGTACTATTGTGCATCCCTAGTCTCTACCATTTAACTTTTTATTAAATACAACATGATGTTTCGTTACCTTACATGTGTAATGACAATAAAGTTGAATCTCATCTCATCTCATCTCATGTTCACTTTTAAGGTTCCTGATGGGGTCAGAAAAGCTGATAGAGCAGGAAATGCTGTAAAGTGGGGTGATAGAACAGTACCATATGAGTGTGTATTGTTTCTCAGTCTGACATATCCCTCACTTGTTACTTGTGATTTCAGAGCATTAAAATGATGATGATGGCAAAAATGCTCTGCTTGAGGTTTCAGACAAGCTCTTAAGGGGCATCACATTAACTACATCTGAGTAAAAACCTTTGCAGATGTGGAGGAAGAACCGTCAGTCTGTTGACACATTCTACCATTCAAACATATTGTGCTTAATTTCTGCTACATTGAGTGAACCGTAGATCATGTCATCAAGACATGTACATACATACGTGTCTTACTAAGACAAATATTTGACTGCTCATTAAAGGGAATACTCATTGAGAATCCTAAAATAAGCATATTATACCTTAACTGAAAGCTGAGACCATAATGAACATGAATATAGTACTTTTGCCCCCAACAGACTGCTATGATGGATGATGGAGCCTTAATTTCATCTCAAAAGAAAAGAAACTGAATTTTTTCCATTCATTCTGTGCACCTACGTTGAGGCTCTGACTTACGTATTTGCCAGCTGATTTTGGTGACAGCTGAAGTAGGTTCATTTTGTCTTCTTTTAATTATTTACCTTTTTGTTCTTATTAAAGACAAAAATGGAAATCTATTCTATTCAAATTACCACAAAGCAACGTTACAAAAGAAGAAGAAAAAGCGTTAAACTCACTCAAGAAAGATAAAACAGTCACAATCCTCCCATCAGATAAAGGCAGAACAACAGTAGTAATGGACACGGAAATATATGAAAAACAGATGGAAACCATGTTGGCAGATAACAGCACATATGAAATCATTAAAACAAACCCCACAGATTAGAAAGCAAAAAAAAATCACAAAGGACGCATATGATCACCTGATACCCACAGCCAGCATCACCCCCCAGATCTATGGAACCCCAAAAATACATAAGGATATCCCACTGTGGCCAACAAACCACACAAAAAAGTAAGACAGTTATTAGTACACCCCAAGGACAAAATAGAACAAGACAAAAAATGCAGTGTAATATATGAAATATCATGCAGATCATGCAACAAGACCTACATTGGAGAAACCGGAAGATCGTTCACCACAAGGAAGAAAGAACACCAGAAGGAATGTGAGAAGGAAACACAACGACGACTCACATGATTACAAAAAGAAAAAGCAGAACAAGAAACATTAAAATCAGCAATATCAGATCACTGCAAAAGAAATAATCACATCATGGACTGGGACAACGCAAAAATTATTGGATTGGAGAGCAACAGACACAAACGCTGAATCAAGGAGGCCATAGAAATCAGGAAGCGGAGAAAAGATAGCATGAACCGGGATGAGGGGGCCTTTATGCTTTCCCACACCTGGGACCACATTCTCCAGAGACCATCGGACGGTGGAAAGCGGGGCCGGCTCGGTGGATCTGACAGGTCTGCCAGGCTGGCCCCGCCTATGAAAGTCAGCTGATAAAATGGCACCTGGCAGCAATCAGCTGACACTTCTGAACAGTCGAAACATGTAAAGAAGGTAAAAATATCTCCTTTCTATTTTTGTCTTTAATAAGAACAAAAAGGTAAATGATTTTGATGACGTTTCAAGTTGAACACACTAAAACCTCAATAGCTCCAGTGGATCCAACCTGCACTCTTGATTATGCATCTAAATGAAATAAACGGATACTGCAGACAATAGACCTTGTGAAGATTTTGATTGCTTGGTCACTTGGTGGCGAGATCACTATAAACATGCAACCTGCAAGGAGAGGGTGAAGATATGAAGCAAAAATGATCATCCAGACTTATCTAAAAATCATCTCTATTAATAAAGCACATACTGTATATTTGAAGAATAAGGTCTACCCTTGCTAAAAATATAATTTGTATTAAAATAAACAATTCTAGTTTCTCTAAAATCTGATGAATATTTTTGGCTGATTTGTCGATCGCTCAGGGATAATTTTTACACTTTTTTTTTTTAATTTAGAGAAAAGGCAACAGCAAAGTGGATTTGTCAAAGTAAGACAAGAAACATCAGTAAATACATTTACACGTACCGGTTCAGTGTTGTTTGGGTTATGCTGCGACTTGTCTTCATTTCTCCTCGGTTCATCATCATGGCGGTTCAGCTCGGAGGAGGCACACCGACTCTGGTTGCTCCGCTCTGGTCCAGCAGCTCACACGGGACCTAACGGCTGTCGCAGGGCTCATGTCGCCGGGGCTCGGAGGTGAAGGAGGGACTGCCGGTGGACTTGGACATTGGTTTGGTGGAAGTTTAAAAGCCGCTTCAGCCACCGGCGGAACGATGAGGGGGGAGCAGTCGAGCAGGAAGACCGTAGCTAACAGCTAACAGGGAGCTGCTGGACGGTGAAAAAAAATCTCTGGCACGGATTAAAGAGAAACTCACTGTCCGGCTGTCTTGGACCCGGTTCATGCAGGTAAGCTGCAGGGACTGCAGCCGCAGCGTTAGCACTAGCTTGGTTTTCGTCGTCTGCTTCGGAGTCAAAATTTCCCAAATCTCCAGCATCATTTTCGCTGTCTGCGAAATCACTTTCTTCTCCTTCGTCTTCCTCTTTGTTGATATCCACTTCAAAACTCGGGTCGAGATCATTTTCAGATTGTAACAAGACTGTGGTCTATATTAATCATATATCCCATAACCTACATACTGTATGTATAAGCATGTGAGAATGTTTGGTGATTACATATGTAAAGCGACTTCACACCTCAGAACAGGACAAAGAGGTCTCAACCGCCAGTGAAGATCAAAGAGCATCCGAGGCGCTGCGGTGGAGACCGGATAGGTCGCCCTGACCCCCCAGGGCCAGGTGGAGGGGTACGAAGACAAAAGAGGGGATTAAGATAGTGAAGGATGTCAGCTTTTGATATGCATGTCTTTTGTTATGTGCGAGTATAAGTTCGTAGAGCCGAAGGTGTTCGCTCTCTCACTTCTTCTGCTGCTGCACCTAGATGAGACTTGTTAGAGGAGCTGATAATAAACTTTGGTTTATGAATCACATCGCCTCGTTATTTCAAGCTCTTCTAAATTCATTGTTCAGCTCCTGACGTCACGCATTTCAGGTCGACATTCCCAGCGAATTTCGATCATTTGAAACTGTCACTTTCACTGACTTTTTCTCTTTCCGGATCACAGTTTATTCCAAAAAATTGTGATTTTTGAGGAAATTATTTAATTTCCTGCATAAACATACAAATTTGGCTTAATTAAAAATCAATGAATTTCCCCTTTAAGGGACATATACAGTATAGTGCGTTAGATTGTAATTTATTCACTTGGAGTTTGTTTTAAAACTTCTTGACCATAGGAAACATCTTCTAGACGTTGGCATGGAAACACGTCAGTCCACAACTGACTGAAAGTATGCCCTGCCACTCTGAACTTTCTTATTTTATTCTCTCATTATCACTCTGTCTTGTTTTTATAGAACTGAGCAGCTCCATACTCAGGAGAGGCATATAGCTGTAGAGTGTGCATGTGTCATTTTCTTGTGTGTGCTGATCCAAATCTGTTCAGAGCAGAGGGCTATACTATGAAGCAAGATTAGTGGAGTAGCTGGATAAGTTGAGGCTTCATTCAGGGTTTTCCGTATCACAAAATTGACTCTTTATTGGGCTACATCACCATGGTAACTTAAGCTGAACTAATAACCTGGTTGCGACCAAGTTATGTTGAGAGTTTAGATTTAAAATCAGCTAAAAGTGCTTCATGGTAACTTATGATCATAATTGTCTGACAAAATGAGAATGATATACAAGTTTGCGGGGGAACGAAATTGTCTGTAGATTTATGAAAACTCAATCTGTGGTAGCAAACATCCAAACACAGACTGCAGTGCAGTTACAGTAATATATGCTGCATGCATCTTGCTGGTTCAGGAATTTTGATGTATTCAGTTATTTTTTATATCAAAGCATAAACCTGATTTAATTATTTTTCTTAATTTACTCATCAGTTGTTTCATATTTTTAAAATATTTGCTGCTAAAAAAGGCATGCCATAAAAATTATTACTGGTAGCCTTTTTATCACAGAGAATATTGAATAATTGATGTGAATTTTTACTTTGTTTTGGGCAAAAGAAACAGTTTGCATGTCTCCTCAAAGGATAGTGTTATGGTTATATGTCTTTATTCATTTTGTTAAATGTTATACTTAATATATAAATGTATATTTTTAATGACTGATTATAATGAGTCGTAATGGAGTTTTTGCAACCCTCTTAAGTCATCGTAATAGATAGCAAGAAATCCTAGTCCAACCGATGAGCTATACAGTGGCGATCAACATTAGAGAACAATGTATTAATGCTAGATTTGTTCTGAAATATTGTTATTCTTCATTGTTAATAATTTGACAGAATATCAGCTGTGGCTATACCACTGCTGTACTTGCATGCTTTTTAGATAACCAAGGCATTTTAACACAAACATTTATTTTGTAAAAAAAAAAAAAAAAACAGCAAGCAAAATTAGAGAACGGTGACCACTGTGTCAGAAGAGAAGACTTAAGCAATGTTTTTTTTAGGGCTGTAGGATTCAAAAATTAATGAGTGTAGAGACCTTTGAATGACTTCAGCACATCTGTGCCCACAGGACATCATTAGTTTCTCACACTGCTCTGGTTTGGGGTACAGGATTATACGAAGACTCTCAATGGGGAATCGTTTCAACACTGCAGCTGGAATTGTTCGCCAGAAACATTGAAAGCCAAATATCCCTAACTTTGTGTGTGTGTACAACTGACAAAAAGTTAGGGATATTCAGCTTTCAGGTGAAATTTCAGGATGCACCTACAATGCACTAACCTTTACAGGTCAACTTAATTTGGCCTCTCTCTTTGGCCTCAGTTTGTGAGAACCCGGGACTGTGTGTCCGACACGATCATCAGTAGCACGGGGGCCCCCCAGGGAACGGTGCTGGCTCCCTTCCTGTTCACTCTTTATACTGCGGACTTCTCACACAACACAACACACTGCCATCTACAGAAGTTCTCTGATGACTCTGCGATTGTTGGCCTCATCTCCAATGGAGATGAAGCTGAGTACAGAGGGCTTATCCAGGACTTCGTGGACTGGTGCCATCGGAACTGCCTCCAGATCAACGCAAGGAAAACTAAGGAGCTGGTGGTGGACTGCCGCAGGCATGGGCAGCCCCTCACAGCACCAGTAAATATACAGGGAACAGACATCGAGATGGTGACATCCTATAAGTACCTGGGTGTTCATCTGAACAATAAACTAGACTGGTCACACGATACTGACGCACTCTACAAGAAGGGACAACGCAGGCTGTTCCTGCTGAGGAGACTCAGGTCTTTTGGTGTACAAGGGGTGCTGCTGAAGACATTCTATGACACGGTGGTGGCATCAGCCATCACTTTTGGAGTGGTCTGCTGGGGCAGTGGCATTACTGCAGCCGATAGGAAGAGACTGAACAAACTGATTAAGAAGGCTAGCTCTGTCCTGGGGCAGCGCCTTGATCCGGTGGAGGAGATAGGAGAGAGAAGGACGATGGCTAAACTGTCATCTCTGCTGGAGTCCGAGTTCCACCCTATGCAGGACATACTGAATGCACTGAGGAGCTCATTTAGCAGCAGACTACATCATCCCAGGTGCACAACCGAGAGGTTTCGTAGGTCCTTCCTACCAACGGCTGTCAGACTGTACAACCTAAGCAGGGCTGCTCGCAGAGATAGCAAAAAGACGTAACAAACTAATAGTTTTTTGAATGCAAAAGATGCAATAGACTTACACAATGGTCCCCTCCGGCATACAACTAGGAAAATACCGGTCGCTATGGAGGGTGAGAATATGTATGGGCACATAATCATACCATGTAGGATAACTAAGTAGATGGTTGTGCTGTTTCATCCCATCTAGCAACAATGCTCTGCACTGTGTGTGTTTATATATTTACATATTTATTCCATCTAGCTACAATGCTCCGCACTGTGTTTTTATACAGTATATCTACATATTATTCCATCTAGCTACATTGCCCCGCACTGTGTGTGTTTATATACTTACATATTTATTCCACCTAGCTGCAGTGCTCTGCCCTGTGTGTGTTTATATATTTACATATTTATTCCATCTAGCTACAATGCTCCGCACTGTGTTTTTATATATCTACATATTATTCCATCTAGCTACATTGCCCCGCACTGTGTGTGTTTATATACTTACATATTTATTCCATCTAGCTACAATGCTCTGCACTGTGTGTTTATACTGTATATTCATATATTTATTCCATCCAGCTACAATGCTCTGCACTGTGTGTCTTTGTGTGTGTGTATATACTGTATATATTTTATAGTAATATGTACATATGTATATTAGCTGCTCTTGCTTGTTTTTTTTCTTGCCTTCTGATTGTTGCTCTGAGTGTTGCTATCCCTGTGCTGTTGCAATCCTGGAATTTCCCCGTTGTGGGACTAATAAAGGCTTATCTTATCTTATCTAACCTTTTGAATACACATGTCCAACTGTTCAATGTTCAGTACTTTTTGCATAACTTGCTGTTCTCTAACAAGGTGCCTAATGGCAAAATTCACAACAGATGTTTGATCCATGAATCGACCAATATATTTTCTGGTTCGGTTAGAATTGGTGTTTAAACAGTCCTATTTGTCATGCTGTTCACATTTTGAAATCATGAGACCTAACAGTTGATCAACAGTACCTCACCATTGCAAGGCTTGAAACAGGATGTTCTCAGAGGGAAGTGGCTACTGAGCTTAGAGTGTCAATGAGTGTCATCAGCAGGTTGCAACAGAGATACAGAGAGACTGGAAGAGTCACAGAAAGGCAGAGAAGTTGACATCCTTTGGCCACATCCCACGCTGATGACCACTTCATTGTGAACAGTGCCCTGTGGAATCAGATGATGAATACCACTCAACTCCAGGCACATTGCAGGGAGGTGAGAGGCACCCAAGTGTCACGTCAGACCATTTAAGACTGTTTACATCAGCGTGGTCTGTGTGCTGATGACCTGCAAGGGTATCTGACCACACCACCAGGCACAGGCGTCATCATCTTGCATGAGCCACGGAGCATTTACACTGGACAAGGGACCAGTGGGTCTCAGTGCTGTTCTCTGAGGAAAGTCAATTCACGCTGAGCAGAAATGATGGCCGCCAACGATGTTGGAGACATAAAGGATGTCAAGCAGATACTACCTGAATAACATCATTAATCCAGTCATTGTGCCCCTGCATGAACAACACAGGCCTAATTTCATCTTCATGGACAACAATGCTCCCAACTCATTGAGGTTGCATCATTAGGGAACAGCTTCTGAAGGCTGGGGTACCTCAAATGGAGTGGCCTGCACTTTTTCCAGACCTGAATCCCATAGAAAATTTATGGGATCAGCTGAGTCGCTGTGTAGAGGCTCGTAACCCTGCACCCCACAACGTCAATGACCTGAGGGCCGCCCTTCAAGAGTGGAATGCCATGCCTCAGCAGACAATAAATCGACTTGTGAACAGCATGAGGCGTTATTGTCAAGCTGTAATTGATGCTCAAGGGCACATGACAAGTTATTGAGACACTGACATTTTTTGTTGTGGTATCCCCACCACTGTTGTTGGCTTTTGTTTCAATAAATTGTTTGAGATGAGGAAATTACCACTGCATGTTTCTGCTTAAATGCCCTACTTTCATGATATCACTGTAGTGTGAGCTTTTTACATTTTTCATAAATTTCATCCAAAAACCAAATATTCCTTACTTTTTGTGAGTAGTGTATGAAATTAAATGGCTCAAGTACACAGTTGTTACATTACTAATAATTGCAATGTAATTTGGGATACTTACTTACTTACTTACTGGTCATTTAACCTCCCTTTTCTATGTAGCGTAGGTTGGATATATATTTGACTTGTTACATACACTACTTAAGGCACTTTTCCACAAGTATCACCTTAGCTTTACTTACTTCTACTTTATTCACTTTTTCGCTCTTTCCACAGTACCCTACCCGCTTTAACCGATACGATTTTCGTGCCAGTTTAAGGGCAGGGTATAACCGAGCGAAAAAGCGAGGTGTGATTTGACGTCAATCGACTGCTAGCCGCTGATTGGTCAGGGCGTAACGTCACAAACGCGTCCGTTTTCTGTTTTCTGTTGAAGCTACACGACCGCCATTTGTAATTTCAGCGAGTTATCACGGTGAGCGGCTTCACAATTGTGTTAACGATGTCCAAAAGAAAAAAAATGAAGAGCGATTATCGGGCCATAAAGGACCATAACGGACGCAGTGGTGCGAGTAGATAGGAGTGGAAATGGTACGAGCAGATGGACGCCATATCGGCCTGCTAGCAATGGCAGAGACAATGTGCTCGACACGGCCACGCAATTGGAAAACGTTGACGGTGAGTATTGTTTTAATATTGTCTGTCTTTTCGCCAATTGGTCCTTTCGGTCAAAAGCTCACTTCTTTTAAGCAATAAAGACATTTTTTTGATTGTGGGCAATGGTTAGTGATGATGGTTAGCCAGCTAATATCCGGCTACCTCCGCAGCTTGCTGTGAGGTAGCAGCTTCACGCTTTTATTTCAGTATTCACTTAAACCAAACGCTGAAAGAAGCTTATTATTGTATTCTGGTTAAAAAGTTTGGTGTTTTCTGTACATGTTGCACTTTGTTGGTGAGCTGTATTGTGTGCATTTTCCTTCTAGAATCACTCCGGCGTCTGTCTGGGGGCTAGAATCGGTGTCGAGACCATTGTCCGCAATATCGGCAGCTCCATCAGTAACCGTCATGTCCCGGGCAAGTTCTGGTAAGGCACAACTGAAAATGACCACCCGGTTTTTTTAATGTGATTATTGTTATTTTCTTTAGACGCATAATAAGGAATTTAAAATGTCTTTGTACGTTTAAAAAAAACACTAGATGCAGGGGTGTTTTCATAACAACCTGAGATGCTGGCCCATGATAGGATGCTCGAACAGCACGAACGGCTCCACGAACAGCGCGAAAGACACCATCAGGAGCTACGAATGCTTGCAGCAAACCTGCAGTCAGCCCAGGAGAAGGAAGAAGCATTCAGAAGGGATGAGCTGACCGAGACGGCTTCTTTCAACAGAGTTTTCCTAAACCATTTTGGCAGTCTGGTCGAAGTACTGAAAAATCCCCGTTTTTAAACATGTTTTGGGAATATTTCTAATGTTATTGAATTGTTACTTTTTTGGATAAAAGTGTGGTTTGTCTGTTATAACTAAATGAGAAAGGCGAATAATTACATACACATTCCATTGCCTCATATTAGCCAAATGCCGCTGTTCATCCATAAAGGTGTCACGATTTTTAAAGGTAATGTAAATGTTATTGTTAAAGTTAATAAAAATTATCACGGCTGTATACATTTCTCTAAATTGTGTACAATGTTCAAGTTAAATTGTAAGCAGAGGCACAGGTGTACTTTACATTCAGCAGTAGACACTGATGAAGGTAAAAGTCGAAGTAGGTAAAAGGTAAGAACATGTAAATTGAATGTTCTATCGTCATTCCAAATTCAGAGATTTTCAATACATTATAAGGAGTCTAGTATAATATAAAGGGAAAATACCCATACATGTAAACCCAAATATAACAATTTTGTAGTTGTAAACGTTGACATGAATATGATAAACCTATGATTTTCTGATTCAATACATCCAAAGTGTCATAGGTTTGAAAAATAAAATTATAATTTGGTGTTGGCCAGTCTGACAATGTCACAGTATTTAATAGGAATAACAAAAGTTTCATCAGAAAATTTCGTGGTCCATTGACAATTCCATCAAACCCAAAGTGAGTTGTCTAGCTGCTGTTTTTTTTTTTTTTTGCAGTGATTTTCTGAGGTGTTTTAACGTGTAATTACCCATCCCTGAACACATATCCCCTATAAATATCAATAGATTTGAAAATGGTACTCAAATGACACTCGACATAAAAAATGGTGCTACAGATTGATTGACTTTCTTTAACATTTTTAAATTTATTTTGTAAGACAAAATGGGCTAGGATTAACTGGAAATAACAATTTTCCACATATAATTCCAAGGTCAATTTGCAATTCCATCAAACCAAAAGTGAGTTGTCTAGCTGCTGCCTTTTTTGTTGTAGTCATTTTTCTTAGGCGTTTTAACGTGTAATTACCCATCCCTGAACACATATGCCTTATAAATATCAATAGATGGGAAAATGATACTCAAATGACACTCAACATGCAAAATGGTGCTACAGTTGGATTGCCTTTCTTTAAAATTTTTAAAATTATTTTGTAAGTAAAAGTGGGCTAGGATTAACTGGAAATATAACAAGTGTCCACATATAATTCCAAGGTCAATTGGCAATTCAGTCAAACCAAAAGGGAGTTGTTCAGCTGCTGCATTTTTCTGCAGTCATTTTCTACGATGTTTTAGCGTGTAATTTCCCATCCCTGAACACATATCCCTTAAAAATAACTATCAATGGGAAAATGATACACAAAAACAAGAATTTTACTACAGTTGAATTGGCTTTTTTTTAAAGTAATTTAAATTATTTTGTAAGTAAAATAGGGCTATGATTAATTGGAAATATAACGAGTATCCACATATAATTCCAAGGTCAATTACAAGGTTTTAGCATTTAATTAGTTGTCCCTTAACAGTTAACCGTTATGAACAACAGAGGAGACATAGACGAAAAGTGCACCAAATTTTATTTAAAAAACAAACGTTTGACATATGTATGCACATGAATGAGGCTCCATGCATGGACGCAATTTGTGGCACAAGTAGGTGAAAGTGTCCTCGGACATCCGGAAGTTCTGCAACCACTGTGTGCTTGAGAAGCTGGGGACAATATTCTCCCACCACTGCGAGCTACGGTTTACTGCCCAGGTCATGGTCTGCAGCGTTGATTTTGCAACAACGCAGCCAACTAGAACACACATACAGCATACATATTAATACTGATAACCTGGCAACATCAAAATGCTGTACACAACAATGACATGACGATAAAATGACAATAGAAAGCATTAAATTACCAAAAACTGTTTCCTCGTGTGCTTGATGTGCCTGATGTGCTGGGTAATTAAGCTCTGTGCTTCATATTCCGCTTCATATTCCGCTGCTTTATATTCCCCAATGGCAACAACGAGTCTCTGGTACTGCCCCAACGTGTGTTCTCTCAATGCACGTTGTCTTCTCCTGTAAAACTCTCTTCTCCGGTTAAAAACATTCATTTATTGTGTTCAAAAGCCAGAGAAGAAGCAACGTGGAAATCCTCCGCTCCTAATCCGCCATTTTCTTTGTTGTGAAGGATTCGGTCGCGTGCTTGACGTCAGCAGAGTGTGGCGCCGCCTCAATCCCGCCCACTACCGAGTTTACGCGGCTTTACAGGGTTGTGATGGATCAACAACCCAGGGAGAAAGAAGTAGTGGAGAATCGAAACAAGTAAAAAAGAACTGTGACTATGGAAAATAGCTGTTAGTGCATTTTTACAGTTACCTGTTTAGGTAGCATTGGCCTTTGGCCAGGAGCAGATATCTTCAGGTGGTGACCAACCTTCATTGAGTGTTTCGGCTCTCAACCACTATGCTGTCCAGATGGTGGGCCAGCAGTGATTGGCCAGATCACTGCCTATCTGTTCCTGGCTTCCAGCTCTCCTCCTCCCTCTTACTCCAAAGTCAACAGGAGGTTCACTCTGCTTCCTCCCCCATCTTGCAAATGAATATAGTTGCATTTGTAATATGAATAAAGAAAATAAGTCTGAGAGTTTACAAGCTTCAACACTGTTGAGAACATTTATCCTCCTACTTATTTTGAGCACAGCTGTGTGAGTGTGGGGATTTTCTTACCATAATGTTTTTGAATATTTTTACCTCCTTACAATTTATTCCTGAATGAATTAGGCAGTCCTACATTGGCTCACATCTGTCCACATACTTGCGGAGGAAGAGTCACCTGACCCATTTAATGCTCCTTTTTATTTGAACATGCACAGAGCCTGAAGCAGAAAACCTGAGCTGACAGAGAAAGTTGAAAACCACCTTTGTGATGCCGTGTTATCTCTGATTCAGGGTTGGAGGTTTGGGAAAGCCTGGAAGTTAAAAGAAAACCTGGCTAAGTTGAACAAGCTTTGCAGTACATCCTCTGAGCTGCGGTGAATGTAATACTAAATGGTACTGAAGTATGATTTGATAAGATTGTCATGTCAACTGTGCACTGAATGTGTGCGTTTATACATGACAACAACTCATTCAGTTTCTGACAAATTATTGGAAAGGAACTTGTTCAAAATGGATTTGGTGGTAGTTGGAGAGCCCGTTGGTGTGGATTGGCAGCCATGTTTCCATCAGTCTACCCCAGGGTAGCTGTGGCTACAGCAGTAGCTTACCATTATCAGTGTCTGTCTGTGGAGTGAATGAGTAACGCATCCACTGTAAAGCATATTTGAGTGCCCGTAAAAAGTGCTTTTTAAATCTGATTTATTTGTGGCATAGTGTGTTTTTGATCAATTGACTGTTTCTATTATAGCTTTGTAGAGTATTTTGTTGAAGGAGCCTTTCAGAATTTCTTTTTCTCTTTTTATGCACCTAAGTAAAGCCAAACTAAACTCAAATGGGTTTTATTTTGAAAAATCAAACTATAGGAAGTGGATGTGTATAAGAATTTTACTTCTTAAATATTTTGGCTTTAGTAAAACATGGGTAATGGTGTTTCAAGTCTTGTCATTTTGTAGAAAAAAGAAGTGATCACCCAACTTTTTACCTTTCATTAGAAGCTTGTTTTCTTTTATGCCATCCCACCTTTGTTGCTCTAAACCACATTTTGATCTTTTGTTTTTCTTTCTTTCTTGTTTCAGCTCACACCCCAGACAACAGCTTTTTGGGTTTTGTTGTGGAGCAGCACCTCAACGCCAGCGACATCAAGCACATCGACGACATCAAGAGGCAGAACCAGTCACTGGTTTATGGGAAGGTGGACAACTTCTGGAAGGTACATTTAATGTTTAGAACATCTTAATTTATTGTTGAATTCTCAGTTTTAAGGCTTTGATAAGTGTAACAAACATTTAATTGTAGTCCTCTGAAATTAAACCACTAAATGAATAATTTGATTTTTCGATAAGTAGATAGATGAGCAAAATTGTCTTTTTAACTCATAAAAATGTTTTTAAGAGTCGCCGTTTTCTTTGGCAGAAAGTGAGGCAAGTAAAGTAGCAGCTGCATTTTAATCTTTGTTCCATCTCAGTGCTTCTCTCTCCATCTGTTGGAAATATGGCCCATTATAGCAAAACTATGGAGAATTTTATCTTTTATTGGTACTATTTAGTACACAACTTACAACTTTGTTAGTTATTAAGTCACAAGAATCAAGATGTCAAGACTGCCTTCAGAAAGTTGAGTCATTTTTAAAACTTTTCTTTTTCCTGTTGCTTTTCCTTTACATTATTACATACCGTATACATAGATTGCTCATTGAACATCATTTTATTTTGCAAATAGAATAGTAATAACTTTTGGTATATAGTGCAGTGCTTGCCACAAAGTTGAACTGTATTTGTTGCAGGATCAGTGTAAATTATTGTGTGGCCTATTAATGTCACCCTCGTGAAATGTTTTTGGTAATGATGGTTGTGATGTCAGCATAGCATGACATGAACCAGTTCTCCTCCCTCTGTGGGCTGTCTGTGAGTCATTAGACTGCAGCCTATCAGAACTCTGGAGTGCTGTTGGTAGCAAAATGATGAGGGAGACTGTCAGAAAAGGCAGCTGATGTTCAAATACAACCACAACCTGAGTAGTGGTCAGGAAACACAAGATGGGAAAGGTGGCTGTTGATACTCTGGTGGCAACCTGGGTAATTTACCACAGTTCAAAGGCACTCAAAATATTTTAAAAATAACTTGAAAAGACTGGGAAATGTGTAGGAAACCCTTCACACATGGTGCTTTTAAGTCACACACATGTACACATACAGTTGTGAAAAATTAGGACACCCTGTATAAGCCTGTGTTTTGTTTTGTTTTTACATATTTGGACACATGGATATTTAATATCAATGTTAAAAATACTGGGAGATTCACATAATACAACTAAACAATTAAAATGAATTCAAGGCTTTTTTTCAAATTTTCTGTAAAATGTATCTATACAAATAGTGAGGAATAAATTAGGACACCCCCCATCTTTTTTTAGGAGACACCCACATTCATTCCCACTTAAAATGGCTAAAATAAATTTTAAAAAATGCGAATAAAAACAAAAACAAGGTTAGACATAGGTGAACATTTCTTAATAAAGAACTGAATATATAAAGGGGTGTCCAAATTTTTCCACGACTGTGTGTGTGTGTGTGTGTGTGTGTGTGTGTGTGTGTGTGTGTGTGTGTGTGTGTGTGTGTGTGTGTGTGTGTGTGTGTGTGTGTACAGTGGCATGAAAAAGTATTTGCCCCCCCTTCCTGATTTCTCATTTTTTTGTATGTTTGTCACACTTAAATGTTTCAGATCATCAAACAAATTTAAATATTAGATAAAGATAACATAAGTAAACGCAAAATGCAGTTTATAAATGAAGATGTTTATGATTAAGGGGAAAAAAAATCCAAACCATGGCCCTGTGTGAAAAAGTGATTGCCCCCTAAACCTAATAGCCGGTTGGGCCACCCTTAGCAGCAACAACTGCAATCAAGCCTTTGCGATAACTGGCACTGAGTCTTTTACAGCACTGTGGAAGACTTTTGGCCCACTCACCTTTGCAGAATTGTTGTAATTCAGCTGCATTGGAGGGTTTTCGAGCATGAACCGCCTTTTAAGGTCATGTCACAGCATCTCAATCAGATTCAGGTCAGGACTTTGACTAGACCACTTCAAAGTCTTCATTTTGTTTTTCTTAAGCCATTCAGAGATGGACTTGCTAGTGTGTTTTGGATTATTGTCTTGCTACAGAACCCAAGTGTGCTTCAGCTTGTGGTCACAAACAGATGACCGGACATTGTCCTTCAGGATTTTTTGGTAGACAGCAGAATTCATGGTTCCATTTACCACAGCAAGTCTTCCAGGTCCTGAAGCAACAAAACAGCCCCAGACCACCACACTACTGCCACCATAGTTTACTGTTGGTATGATGTTCCTTTTCTGAAATGCTGTGTTACTTTTACGCTGGATGTAATGGGACACACCCCTTCCAAAACGTTCAACTTTTGTCTCGTCAGTCCACAGAGTATTTTCCCAAAAGTCTTGGGGATCATCAAGGTGTTTTCTGGCAAAACTGAGACAAGCTTTTATGTTCTTTTTGCTCAGCAGTGGTTTTAGTCTTGGAACTTTGCCATGCAGGCCATTTTTGTACTGAGGCAAGTAAGGTCTGCAGTTCTTTGGATGTTGTTGTGGGGTCTTTTGTGACGTCTTGGATGAGTCGTCACTGCGCTCTTGGAGTAATTTTGGTCAGCCGGCCACTCCTGGGAAGGTTCACCACTGTTCCATGTTTTTGCCATTTGTGGATTATGGCTCTCACTGTAGTTCGCTGAAGTCCCAAAGCTTTAGAAATGGCTAGAACTCAGCTTTCAAAGATCTGATAAATCACAGTTAATTTATGTTTTAACAGGGGACAGTCACTTTTTTCACACAGGGCTAAGTAGGTTTGGATTTTTTTTTACTCTTAATAATAAACATCTTCAATTAAAAACTGCATTTTGTGTTTACTTGTGTTATCTTTTTCTAATATTTAAATTTGTTTGATGATCTGAAACATTTAATTGTGACAAACATACAAAAAGTGAGAAATCAGGAAGGGGGCAAACACTTTTCCACACCACTCTGTCTGTCTGTGTGTGTGTGTGTGTGTGTGTGTGTGTGTGTGTGTGTGTGTGTGTGTGTGTGTGTAAACCTCTGAAGATGACGGTGACAAACTTCATAAGTTATGCTTTAGAACTCCCAGTGCTCTGAGGGGATTCCACTTTAAGACCTGAGAGTGCCTCACTGAAACTCTTTGAACAACCTTGGGTAAAACTTTCACAGCAAACTTAATAACGGTCTGCTTCAGGAGCTACTATTCGTCTTATCATGCTCTCTGTGGAGCTTTTAATATATTCAGATGCATGCTTACTCTGCAGCACAGAGACCAAGGGATTACTGTACTCCCAGACAAAAATGACTTGGAGACTCTCAGATATTTGAACATTGTTTGGCTTGTCATGGATGGTTGGATTAGTGCTCACGCCTTGATGAGCCTTCAGCTGACACCATGTATGTTTCTGAGTGGGTCACTATGGATTCAGCTCACTGTGAACTTTAATGAAGTAATAGTAGAAGCAACAAGAGAGAATTGTCTAATGCCTGCAGTGCAAAGGCCTCCTTTCTGAAGACCTTGCAATGAAGATGTGAAGTATTAAGTGCCTAATTTGTGCCTAATTGTTAAATGGCCTGAAAATATATTTTTTTTAAAACAATTTTAAGCATGTGTCATCAGTGCCTGTGGGATATACATGTGAGGGGGGCTGAAAAATTCATAGTGGTCAAATTTGACCAAATGTGTTTTATTTTTCAACATAGTCTTCTCTTTGGTCCAAACATCTTCCATCGGTGTTGCAGTGCTTGCATCCCTGCGGTTAAAAAATAAACCACATTTGGTTAAATTTGACGACTATGAACTTTTCAGGACCCCCCGTCGTACACTGAACGTGTACTGTTTTTTAAATGCAGGTGATAGTTTCATTAGTGTAACTAAGACAAGTGACAATTAAAAAACATGAGAGGAGACAAAACAGAAGTTTAAGATAGGGAGGGTAAAATACTTAAATTAAGAAAAATTAAAACCTCAATTTTTTTTTTTTTGAGGGGGGGGGGTCAAATTTACATGAACAATGAACAATGACAGTGTTTTCTCTGAAAATCATGTTGAGCACCTTCAGAAAATTTAAGTGGGTCAAAGTCTTAGTGGTAGATCAATTCATCATATCTTAAAAATGCAGCAGGAAAAAAAAACTTGAAATAATGAGACTTGTTATAAAAGTTAATATTTCATCTTTTTATGAGCTAAAAACCATGAAAAATAAACTCATGTCAGCTTCATTTATCGAAAAAAACCCATTTCACATCCATGATTGATTTTAAATCTGACTACACTGTGTTCCAAATTATTATGCAAATGATATTTGTCTCTGATTTTCCTACATAGTCGATGCAAATGACAGCCAGTATAATTTTCAATCATCAACTGTTAAGAACATAATTCAAATTTTATTGAACAAACCTCCCAATGATAACTGTTTTTTTGCAAAAATTAAAAAAAAAAAACTCAAAATGCACTGTTCTAAAGTATTATGCACAACAGAGTTTCAAAACATTTTATTGGTTGTAAATAACTGAAAATGACCATTTGTTGAGTTTGCAGCATTAGGAGGTCATATTTACTGAAATCAAAAGCTATTTCAATCAAAAACATCTTAACAAGCCAAGTTACATGTTAACATAGGACCCCTTCTTTGATTTAACCTTTACAATTCTCACATCCATTGAACTTGTGAGTTTTGGGAGAGTTTCTGCTTGAATTTCTTTGCAAGATGTCGGAATAGCCTCCCATAGCTGTTGTTTTGATGTGAACTGCCTCTTATCCTCAGATCATTTGCTTGAGGATGCTCCAAATGTTCTCAATAGGGTTGAGGTCAGGGGAGGATGGGGGCCACACCATGAGTTTCTCTCCTTTTATGCCCATAGCAGCCACTAACACAGAGGTATTCTTCGCAGCATCAGATGGTGCATTGTCATGCATGAACATAATTTTGCTATGAAAGGCACGGTTCTTCTTTTTGTACCATGGAAGAAAGTGGTCAGTCAGAAACTCTGTATACTTTGCCAAGATCATTTTCACACCTTCAGGGACCCTACAGGGGCCTACCAGCTCTCTCCCCATGATTCTGGCCCAAAACATGACTCCACCACCTCCTTGATGACGTCACAGCCTTGTTGGGACATGGTGGCTATCCACTAACCATCCACTACTCCATCCATCTGGACCATCCAGGGTTGCACGGCACTCACCATTAAACAAGACTGTTTAAAAATTAGTCTTCATGTATTTCTGCGTCCACTGCAACCATTTCTCCTTGTGAGCGTTGGTTAGGGGTGGCCGAATAGTAGGTTTATGCACAACTGCAAGCCTCTGGAGGATCCTACACTTTGAGGTTCGTGGGACTCCAGAGGCACCAGCAGCTTGAAATACCTGTAAACTGCTTTGTAATGGCATTTTAGCAGCTGCTCTCTTAATCCGATGAATTTTTCTGGGAGAAACCTTCGTCATTATGCCTTTATCAGCACAAACCTGTCTGTGCTTTGAATCAGCCAACAAATTTCTTCACAGTACGATGATCACGCTTAAATTTTGTGAAAAATCTAATGTGTTCATACCTTGTCCAAGGCATTGCACTATTTGACACTTTTCGGCAGCAGAGAGATCCTTTTTTCTTTCCCATATTGCTTGAAACCTGTGGCATGCTTAATAATGTGGAATATCCTTCTTAAGTAGTTTTCCTTTAATTGGGCTCACCTGGCAAACTAATTATGACAAGTGTCTGAGATTGATATCAGTGATCCAGAGAGCCCTGAGACTCAATACCATCCATGAGTTTAATTGAAAAACAAAAAATTGAATGTTTATAACACTAAACCTGGGAACTTAAGGTGAGACGTAAAGTTGGGAGACCCCCACCACCCTAAAAATGGACCTAGAGAGAGACACTGGGATACCAGCTCAAAACCTTAGGGCAGCCATGCTAGACTGGCAGGCCTGGAAACGAATATCATTTCAAGTCACCGGCTTGCTGGAAAACTGACTGACACTTGAATCCTGTTTGCATAATAATTTAGAATATGGTGTAATGATCCTGTCCTGACCTACCAAATAAGAATCTCATCTGGCTTATCCAACCAAGATAACCAGCAGTCTATACAGACGACATATACTGTATTACTGTGCCGTCTGACTACATGTGATACAGGAGTATTACCATTAAATATAACTTCAATTATCAATTAAATTCTTTATTGATTGCTATATTTATTAGTCTTCTTGCTTTGATTGTTGAAGTTTAGCTTTTATTTGAAAGTTTCTGCTTCCAAAAATCTTAACGGGAGCAGACTTTAGTTTTGTTTTCATCCAGTGGTGTACAGTTCATGATTTTTAAATCCATATTGTGAAGCTGAAGAAAAATATTGCTAACACTAAAGCTGCCCTATATTCTTTCAACTGATTTTCTGCATTAGCAGTTTTGTTTTTAAGCAAGATACAGCCAAAAGGAAAAGAGTCAAAGGTAGTTTAACCAGAGCTGCTGCTGTGGGAGATGTACTTCCGTATCAGCTGATTATTACTCTATTATTCACTATCGCAAAGTACCATTATTTCCCTCTGAATGTAATAGAGTGCTTATTTAGTGTCAGCATAAATAAAGGGAATAATACACAAGCATACACAGTGGGCAAAGTATTAAGAGAAGGGGAAAAAAATGACTGGACTGACATGGACAAGATTTGAATCTGAAGAAGACCTGAAGATCTGAGTATAATATAATTGAGTATATTTTTGTGGATAGGAAGTAGTGATGTTAATGATTAATTGACTTTTGATTAATTGTTAAGAATTTAATCAACTAAATTAAATTGGTTGTCAATTAATTGATAACTCAGCAGTCATTTTCAATGGGAGCTTATTCTATGAAATGTAGTGACTTCGCCATCCAGGCAGGGCCGCACGTGGTCACCCACTGCTACATTTCAACCAAAAAAGCAGAAGAAGACACTTAAGTGCCCAGAGCACATGCGCTGTGCAAAGTGACAAAACTCAATCCTTCCAGGTTACGTCGCAGAATCACAAGTTCCAATGTCCACCCGCCTACTTTAAATCAGTAACACAGAGAAACGGACTGTAGCAGGCTACACAAGCGCAAAAACCTTTCCCCGCTGCCTTCAACTTGCTGCTAGACAGAAAAGCAAACCAGACTCAAGTTTCCACTGAGGCAACAGACAACAGAGGGAGCCCAGATTGTACTGGGTTTGCCTGGATTGCCGAGGTACTGTGATAATGTTTAATATTAAATAGATGAAGCAGCTCACAATTTATTTTCCTGTTAAAACAGTCTACTAGTGCATATCAGTAAATTAGAACAATGTGAAAGATTTTTTTAATATAACTAAAACATAAATTTTATGATATTGGTAGTAGTTCTGAAGAGAGCTAAATCTGTGTATTCTGAGAGACTCCAGCAGCAGTTCACTGCTAATGATTCGGCTTCTGTGTGGAGAGGACTGAGGCAGATCACCAACTATCGGCCTCAGGCTCCTAAAGGTCAGGATGACAAAGCCCTTTGTCAAAGACTGTCCCAACACTATGCCCGTTTTGACACCTCGTCATCTGTGTCCAACTCCCCCCCTCTCTCCAGCTCCACAGCCTCCACAATCCCTACTTCATCAAAGGCACCACCCCCCTCCTCCCCCCCTGCCCTTATCATCAGTGAGCAGGACGTGCTCAAACAGTTCTCCAGACTGAACCCGTGCAAGGCCCCCGGTCCGGACGGCGTGTCTCCCTCCACCCTGAGACACTGTGCGAAACAGCTGGCTCCTGTCTTCACAGACATTTTTAACTCCTCCCTTAAGCTATGCCACGTGCCGACCTGCCTCAAATCCTCCACCATCATCCCTGTCCCCAAGAAGCCACGGATCACTGGACTTAATGACTACAGACCTGTAGCGCTCACCTCTGTAGTCATGAAGTCCTTTGAGCGCCTGGTCCTGCCCCACCTCAAGTCCATCACCACCCCTCTCCTGGACCCGCTGCAGTTTGCCTACCGAGCCAACAGGTCTGTAGACGACGCAGTCAACCTGGCCCTCCACTCCATCCTGCAGCACCTGGACTGCCCGGGAACCTACGCCAGGATCCTGTTTGTGGACTTCAGCTCCGCATTCAACACCATCAGCCCCGCTCTGCTCCGGGACAAGCTGTCCCTGCTCAACGTGCCTGACTCCCTCTGCAGGTGGATCACCGACTTCCTGACGGACCGGAGGCAGCATGTACGGCTGGGAAAGACTGTCTCAGACTCTACTAGCATCAGCACCGGATCACCCCAGGGCTGTGTACTTTCCCCCCTACTCTTCTCCCTTTATACCAACTCCTGCACCTCCAGCCACCAGTCTGTCAAGTTGATCAAGTTTGCGGATGACACCACCCTCATCGGGCTCATCTCCAACGGCGACGAGTCCGCCTACAGGAGCGAGGTGGCCCAGCTGGCGTCCTGGTGCAACAACAACAACCTGCAGCTGAACGCTCTGAAGACAGTGGAGATGATTGTGGACTTCAGGAAAGTCACAACCCCTCTGCCCCCCCTTACCCTCACAGGCTCTCCCATCACCACTGCTGATTCCTTCCGCTTCCTAGGCACTACCATCACCAGGGACCTCAAGTGGGAGCCGACCATCAGCTCACTCATCAAAAAAGCCCAGCAGAGGATGTTCTTCCTGCGGCAGCTGAGGAAGCTCAAGCTACCCACCAAGATGTTAGTGCAGTTCTACACAGCCATCATCGAGTCCATCCTCACCACCTCCATAACCGTGTGGTACGCAGGAGCCACTGCCAGGGACAGACTAAGGCTGCAGCGCGTCGTGCGCACTGCTGAGAAGGTGATCGGCTCCAAGCTCCCATCTCTCCAGGATCTGTACATCTCCAGGACCCGGAGGCGTGCTGGCCGGATCATAGCCGATCCCTCACACCCTGGTCACGTACTGTTTGCCCCCCTCCCCTCTGGTAGAAGACTTCGGTCCATCCAGACTAAAACCTCCCGTCACATGAACAGCTTCTTCCCCTCTGCCATCAGACTGCTGAACACTAAGTGACTTATTGACTCTCGTGCACTATGTACAGCAGCTCAACCAGTCTCATGTCAATCATCACTGTTTTCTTCCTGCATTACCGACTGCACTATATGGTTCTCCACAGTATCTGCTGCTCGCTAATATATTTTAACTGCTGACCAGTATCACTCACTCTTATTCTACACTTTATTGCATGTATAGTTTATTTCTTTTATTTTATCATGTTTAATGTTGCAGCATTGCACCGAGACAAATTCCTAGTTTGTGTACTACATGAACAATGGCAATAAATCTGATTCTGATTCTGATTCTGATTCTAGTTTTTAAAATAGATAAAAAATCATGACATTTGCAATTTACTGAGATGTACCAGCACATAGTACACACTATCTGTAGTAAAAAATATGCAAATGATACAATAATTCATTGAGGAATATGATGCTGATGTTTTATTCAGTATATGAAAAACAGCAACTTTTTATATGTTAAAGATAGACAGTATTGTGCTGAATGAAATTCAGAGTCTCAGAAAAAATGTTGCTTATCAATTAAACAATTGATTGTTAAGGTGAATCAATTATCAATTAATGAAATAATTGATAACTTGGATCCCTAATAGAAAGCCTTTAAATGGTATTTTTGGTTCACCACCAGGCCGACTAAAACCTCATTCACTGAAACTGGATTGCAGACTATTTTGAAAAACTGTACCTCAAATCAGGAAATGTAGTTTGTTAGAGTCAAGCTCTTTGCTCCTCTTGGAACATAGGCCATCGACAAGTGCCCTCCAGCGAAATTAGGCAAGTAAGATCAGATAATTGTGCCTAATGTCCTACACCACAACCATAAAGCCTCATGTGAGCCCCATTGTAGTAATTCTGCTCAGTTGAATGTGGCTGAGGTTAGGTACAACAGATGGTGCTCAGGTGCTAGATATGTGGACCCATGTTATGCTGAAAGAAGAAGAACCACATTAAATGATTTAGGTGTTAAAAATCTCTGGCCACATAGTATTGTTACTTTTGGTCTAGTTAATGGTCGTGGGAAAAGTCACTTTCTACGGTGCACAGGAAAAAGGAAGCTTAATCACAAAGAAGACAGAAATAATCCAGCATAATAATAATAATAATCTGTTACATCTGTTTACCATGTTTAAATGCACAGCACAAATCCAAGCCGCCATGCCCGGCAGCTGATTCATACAGTAGCCTCCTGCACGTTGTCAGTACATGAATGAACAAACATATACTGTGGAGCAGAGACCGATGCACTGGCTGATTTGTACAGCTGCCTCCCGCACTTTGTCAGTACATGAACAAATGAAGGTGTACTATGAAGCAGAGCCCGACACACCGGTTGATTCATACAGTTGTCTTCCTCACGTTCTCATCAGTTCAGTCAGTGAACGTACTGAAGAGCAGTAAAGGAGCGAGCCCCACTCGCTCAATTCAGTAGTGTTTTTCAGTTCAATGAGTGGCAGGCAGTTGGAGCTAAAAGTACAGCACTGAGTCATTCGGTGTACGAATCTTTAGAATGGATTTTTTAGTGAACAAACTGAAGTGATTCAGTACATTTTAGTGAACTGTGGATCCCATAACTAATTGACAGCAGACAGGATGGGTAGCAGGACGTTCATACCTTGTGAGAGGGTATTTTCATTGTCTGGGCATGTGATTCAGAAGAAACAAGCTGCCCTGTCATCTGAAAATATAAACAAGCTTGTCTGTTTAGGGTAAATGGTTCAATGTAAAGAAGTAAATGGAAACAACCCATGTATGTTGTAGTTCTGTTCTTATGTAGTGTTAACTTTTATGTTAGGTGTCCATGTTAATTTTTTTTATAACAAGTTAAAGTTAAGTTAAAATACCTGCAAAATTGTGTTGCTCAACCACTGCTGAAGAGCATAAAGAGGAAAAGACTGTTTTATCCAAAGAAGCTGAAGTGTAAGCTGAGTAATTGCACTATACAGGTGAAGTCCTGGTTCTATATTATACTCCTCATGTCTACTGCCACTTTGTTGATGTTTGCAGTTTTTCTACTAAAAGGGAAATTGTGTCTGTTGTGACACCTGAGGTCTATTGTTTTGTGTTCAGCTGCTTAAAAACAGTAGCTGTTTACTATAGAAGTAAAGTTGGGCACTTAATTGTGTCGGTATTGTGCTGTTACAATGATGTTATTAAGCTCTGCCATTCTGTTGTTTGCATATGCAGTAGTACTTTTGAGGATTTTGTGGAGAATATTCTGCATAGTTTTTGTCATTATGTTGAGAGCATATTTGTCCACTCCCATGCTAGTAAGAGCATGAGAAACTTGAAAAATTACCAATTTAAGGTACATTGTATTTTTTTTTAAAGGTGCACTCCAGCGGCTCTAAAACCACCTCAAAAGCAAATATGTATTGCCCAAAATAGTATATTGTGGCTTTTTACACACAAAAAACTTTGATTGCATTAGAATTGCTTGGAAAGAGATTTTAAATGTTGCACCTACTTAAGTATGCACGGATCTATAAATATTCTAATTAGCGACCTGCAGGGCTTGCATGGGCTTGGTCGCCGCGCTCCCGACCTGCAGGACTTGCACGTGATTGGTCGCCGTGCTCCCGACCTGCAGGACTTGCACGTGATTTGTTGCCGCGACTTCTGGTGGGTGGGCTTCTAGTCTGTTCAAGACGCTTCCGGATGTTACAAGTTTTGCCTATAACTTCAAAAGTAAAAAGCGAAACATTTTTCTGAAAATGGTCAAGGTGAGAGATAAATGTGTAGTTGCCAAATATATGTTTACTTTTTACTAACAACCAGTCCCCCGTCCACCGGTGACTGAGCAGGGAAGGGGTGGAGGGGACCTGATTTGAATGTGACTGCTCTCAGCTCACAGTGCGACGCCCTGTCCACTGGTGAAGTGAGCCAGATTTGAATGTGGCGGTCTCACATAGCCACATTCAAATTGCCCCCGCCTCTCTGTCTTTCTCCGCTGCTACCCCAACCCACTCAGCCTCAATCCTGCTGCTCCTCGGCTCCTCCCGCTTTCCCCGAGGTAGCCAAGAGTATCTGTCTGATTGGTTAATGTTATAACCAACCAGGCGAAGCAGGAATAGTTAGGTAGCTACTAATGGTCTGTCCAAACTGGCCTGTTTCAGGGGGGTGTTATCAAATTGGAAATTCACAGCAAAAAAACACATTTGGGTCTTGGTATGTACGAAATGAGTGAGCCGTGAACTATCTTATGCCAACGCATTGAACTTTATTACATGAAAAGGTAAATATATACAGCAGCGCAGCCCGCCTGACATCATCCCGTCTGACGGCTACGACAAGCCCCAAGGGCCAAACCCACATACAACATCCCCCTTTACAAAATACAAAACACATCCAATTAACTCCCCCCAAATTTGGCAAAACAGAACCCCAATAAACACACTAAAATAAGAAAAACAGTCAACACACAAAACAGCCTAAACTAGGGCCTGTGGGTGGACTACCACAAAGCCCAGCATGGCTAAGTTGAGTATTCTGCCACTTAAGTGGTGTCCAGCTATGCTTCTAACTAAACAGTCCACTTTTTTTTAGTCTCCCACGGTAATGGTGGGTCGAGCGAGGGAAACCGTTCTGCCTGCAGAGTTTTGAGGCGGCCCTGCGGTGGCCTCCTCCCTGGAGCTTTGAAGAAGGCTCTTGCCCCCCACCCCCCGGAAGCTTTGAAACGGGCCCCCCTGGAGCTGTCAGACACCCGTGGTCAATCTTCATGACGCTGGGGCCTGGGTCCCACATTGCAGCAGCTGACTCCCTTTGAGTTCCGCCACCTGGAGCCGCCACCCAGACACGCCATAGTCTGCTCCCGTGCCGAACCGAATTGTCCGTCAGCTGAAAGCACGTTGTTCTCAGGCTCACCACGATCTTCAGTGGCGCCCATTGCTTCACTGGCTGTGGCCCGGTCAATCGCTGTTCCGGTCTCTCACCAGTGCGAACCCAAACCCAGTCCATTACGTGGAGCGGGGCCTTACTTGTTTTCATGCGCTGTCGTTGCACTCCGGTTGGCTGTCCATACTCGTTTGGCTCGGGACCTCTGCTGTGCTGCAGCGGTTCCGTTGTCACCGTCTTTGCTGCGGACCCTTCACCCACTGTCTCCATCGTCGACTGCAGCTCGCCATGGGTACGAAAAGTGTCTGGTGCCTCTCCAGTGTCGTTCGTTGAAGTGGACTCCTCACCTGTCCGCTCAATCATAACCTCCGTTGCTTGTTGGGCAAGGGCACGGAAGCAGTCTGGTTCCTCTTCTTTGTCGTCTGAAGTGCTCCGCTGTGCCGCGCTGTGCGTTGTCTCTGTGCCCGGCCACTGCTGCGGTTCCTCGGGAATCTCTGCATGCCCAGGCTCCCTCTTCATGTGGCTCTCCTCTCGAGAGTGCGGAGTGTGCGCTTTGGTGTCGGCACCATTCATAATTACCTCATGATGTCATCATCCCAGTCTGCTGTGCCCCAACTGCTGCACCCGGACCATTCAAGCCCAGCTCTCTCTCTGATAGCGAAGCCCAGTCTGTAGAAAAGTTCACATCCCATAACATTGTCACCGCACTCAGTCACCTGGAACGTAAAGTTGTACATAATTTTGGTTTTGCAGCAAGCAGTCAATTTCACTGTTCCGACAATGCACAGTCTGTGACCATCATAACCATACAGCGGTGTTGGGTTCTTCTTGATTTTGTGGTTGGGGAAAAACTTTTTCACTGTGGCCCAGTTTAACATTGACTGCACCGCCGCCGTGTTGAGCAGAAGTGGTACAGCTACCCCGTCTAATTTAACCATGCTGTACGAATAGCCACTGATGCCGGGGCTTACCGAATGAATGGTCCTTGTTGGCGGGCGGGCTCTCCTGGCGGGCCCCACGGTGCTGACAGCCAGCATACTCTGGTGAAATGGTTCAGGTGCCAGCAGTTGTTACACCATTTATCTCTTGCCGGGCAAACACATGCTCCATCCCGGTGCGTCGGGGACCCACAACCCCCGCAGACGGGACCTCTCGGAGCAGACCTCAAGCTCACCGTAATAGCCTCGTATTCCTCTGCCATGCTTTCGTCATCCTCCAAATCTACCACTTAAGCTGGTGTTGACTGTCCGGTTAGCCTCTGTGTTTGGCATCCATTTAGCTCCATGGCTAATTTCTCTGCTGCTTCCAATTGGAGCGCTAGCTCAACTGCTTTAGCTAGCGTTAGGTCATTTGGCGCCATTAGCGACCTAGCTTGTAGCCCAGTGTTACATGTGTGTTAGGCCAAATGGTCCTGCACCATTTCATCTTCCAGCGGCCGAAAACGGCACACACTAGCTAACTGTCTCAGGTCAACAACGAACTGCTGAATTGGCTCACCGACTCCCTGTTGTCTCTGGCAAAAGCAAATCCATCGTACCATCATGCTGTCCGGCGTAGCAATATGGTTAGCTATTAGCTTCACAGCATCTTCATACGAGTCTGTTGCACCGAGTGTCCGGAGAATCTTTTGGCCTTCTAAGCCTAGGTTGTGGACAAGCAGTGCTCACGTCCTCACCTTGTCAAGCCTCCCCAGGTCCAATGCAGCAACATACATTTCAGAAGCTTTGAGCCAACATAGCCATGGAACTGCCGGTTCCCTTGGGTGCTCCAGAAAGGGCTGTAGCGGTGTCACGCATGCCGCCATGAGTTAATCCTCAGTCGCCAAATGTTACATATGAAATGAGCGAGCCGTGAGCCATCTTATGCCAAGCAATGCACTGAACTTTATTACATGAAAAGGGAAATGTATACAGCAGCGCAGCCCGCCTGACGTCATCCCGTCTGACAGCTACGGCAAGCCCCAAGGGCCAAAGCCACATACAACAGGACTGTGGTGAGATTTTGCACTTAGTATGTCTTGTAAGTCGCAAAAAACATGTTACAGACATGTTAACAACAGAAAAAACTTGATTTTTGTCACGGTGTCACTTTAAAGAGCATGTGCGATTCATCACGGTTAACTAACAATTTCTGAAGATAATCACAATCAGAAACTGTAATCACCTGACACCACTAATATATTTCTATTATATTATTTTTTTTAATTGTGATTTTATTATTTATTTCTTCTAGGCTTTTTATTATTGCTTGGTATTCTATGTGGACAGCAAAGAAATAATTTCATTGTACAGGGAAACATGTTTCCCTACTGTGCATATGATGGTAAACTTTGAATTGATTTACTCTTGTTAATGGGAAAATAGATTTTCACAATATCCTCTCTCTTTTTATTTTTTACATTGTCCAAGCTACAAAAATTTGAATTTTGATATAAAATCAATGTATTGCCCAGACCTAACAGTAGGATTAGGTTTTATTATAACTTCCATATATTTGAATACATATTCATTTAGTAACTTGTAGGGGTGGGAGTCATGAGGGACTTTTTTGTGCGGTGCTCCTTGCAGGTTATGCCATGTCAGTCTTTCATTACATCTTTGGTATGAAATCCCAAAACAAGTCCAACATTTGAGTTAACTTTTCAGAGCATTTCTCAGTTCTTCATCCAGTGTCATTCTCCAGTCATTTCCTAATATGTACGCCTGGCTGCAAATCTCACGAGACAAGCTATGACTTCAGTGGACAATGAATGCTTATTTTGCATTATGTAGTGGACTGAAAACTCTAATATTCAAGAGTTTACAACATTGACACATTTGCCCTCTTCCTGATTTCTCTTTTTTTTGTATGTTTATCACACGTAAATGTTTCAGATCATCAAACAAATTTAAATATTAGACCAAGATAACACAAGTAAACACAAAATGCAGTTTTTGAATGAAGGTGTTCATTATTAAGGGAAAAAAAATCCAAACCTACATAGCCATGTATGAAAAAGTGATTGCCCCCTAAACCTAATAGCTGGTTGGGCCACCCTTAGCAGCAACAACTGCAATCAAGCCTTTGCGATAACTGGCACTGAGTCTTTTACAGCACTGTGGAGAACTTTTGGCCCACTCATCTTTGCAGAATTGTTGTAATTCAGCCACATTGGAGGGTTTTCGAGCATGAACCGCCTTTTAAGGTCATGTCACAGCATCTCAATCGGTTTCAGGTCAGGACTTTGACTAGGCCACTCCAAAGTCTTCGTTTTGTTTTTCTTAAGCCATTCAGAGATGGACTTGCTAGTGTATTTTGGATTATTGTCTTGCTACAGAACCCAAGTGCGCTTCAGCTTGAGGTCACGAACAGATGACCAGACATTGTCAATCTTCAGGATTTTTTGGTAGACAGCAGAATTCATGGTTCCATTTACCACAGCAAGTCTTCCAGGTCCTGAAGCAACAAAACAGCCCCAGACCATCACACTACCACCACCATATTTTACTGTTGGTGTGATGTTCCTTTTCTGAAATGCTGTTACTTTTACGCTGGATGTAATGGGACACACCCCTTCCAAAAAGTTCAACTTTTGTCTTGTTAGTCCACAGAGTATTTTCCCAAAAGTCTTGGGGATCATCAAGATGTTTTCTGGCAAAACTGAGACGAGCTTTTATGTTCTTTTTGCTCAGCAGTGGTTTTCGTCTTGGAACTTTGCCATGCAGGCCATTTTTGCCCAGTCTCTTTCTTATGGTGGAGTCATGAACACTGACCTTAACTGAGGCAAGTGAGGCCTGCAGTTCTTTGGATGTTGTTGTGGGGTCTTTTGTGATGTCTTGGATGAGTCGTCGCTGTGCTCTTGGGGTAATTTTGGTCAGCCAGCCACTCCTGGGAAGGTTCACCACTGTTCCATGTTTTCGCAATTTGTGGATAGTGGCTCTCACTGTGGTTCACTGGAGTCCCAAAGCTTTAGAAATGGCTTTATAACATTTTCCAGACTGATAGATCTCAATTACTTGGTGTCTCATTTGTTCCTGAATTTCTTTGGATCGCAGCATGATGTCTAGATTTTGAGGATCTTTTGGTCTACTTCACTTTATCAGGCAGGTCCTATTTAAGTGATTTCTTGATTGAGAACAGGTGTAGCTAGAGAAATTGAATTCATCTTTGCAAAGATGTGATAAACCACAGTTAATTTATGTTTTTCATGGGGGGGGGGCAATCACTTTTTCACACAGGGCCATATAGGTTTGGATTTTTATTTTTTTTTACTCTTAATAATAAACACCTTCATTTAAAAACTGCATTTTGTGTTTACTTATGTTATATTTGTCTAATATTTAAATTTTTTTTCATGATCTGAAACATTTAAATGTGATAAACATACAAAAAAATGAGAAATCAGGAAGGGGGCAATCACATTTTCACACCACTGTATACGCATTTAGGAATCGGTGCATCATTGCAAGTGGTAAGTAAAGCAATACTATGCGAAGTGATCTTTTGCCACTCTTCCGAGTAACTTGCATTAGCAAACCTGCTTCTTTGTAGTCATCACATTTACAGTAGCTATTTTTAACACTCGTCCATGAATTTGACCTGTTTTGGGTCCATTTTATCAGCTTTAATGAGCATTGTAGAAATTGTTTAATATATCTGGTTACAGTGTTCTGCATTTACCTGTTTGAATCATACCTGCCATTTTAAGGACTACTCTTCTGCACCTTTACTACTTATTACTAGTGTTAAGTTATTGTTTTGGAAACCACATTCTGATTTTTGTCTTGATAGAATGAAAAAATTGAACATTTTTGTCTAAACACCCTTGAACAGTTTGAATTTTGGAGCCACATTCTAAAGCTCTGAGCGTTTTTGTTTTTAAAATGTGGAGAGGCGGTGGTGTGCTGCTCATCTAGTTGCTGATTTCTGCTACTGAGTGCACTCGTAGTAGTGTAACATCCAGTCTCGCTGTAAAAAGGCAAACGGGGAAGCCCATCAGCTCCCAGCAAGGGGCATTAGCTACTAATCAGACTCCCAAGCGTGTTCATTACCTCCTGCTTTTAATTAAAGGGCCATTTTGGGGCTGACTGATAATGAGCCAGCTGACTTATTCCAATTCCCATCCTTGTCTGCTGTATTTGTGTGTCGTTTCTGTCTCTCTACACTTACCAGGTTTTATTTTTTATTTTAAGTGACTAATGATTTTTATTAAGGTTAAGTTCACAGTGGCGATATGTTGATTTATTGGATTACTAGTGCTTTGCCCGTAGAGCACAAGTATTCCTGTCTGAAACAGGTACAGTACCCCAATTAGGCTTTACAAATCCAAATGTAGGCTGTGTTTGAAAGTGGAATACAAAGAGGTGTAGCCTATATGTTGGCAATCACACATGTTAGACTCTGACAAATATAAAAGGGACTTAAATGGCATTAATCATTCACACTTTTTCAGCACACTTATTTCACACTTATTCACACTTCTACCCTCAAGCCGGAGGTACAGAAGTGTCAAATGCAGGACATCCAGACTAAAAAACTCCTTTTTTCTCACTGTCATCAGACTCCTGAATAAATAACAAACTCCGGACACAGCTTTGCAAATAGGAATTCACACACTGGTTGCTACATTTGCACATTGTACATTGTCTCACCCCGTGTCATGTCCATATCATCTCTGCTGCTAAATTATTATTGTTCAGTCTACTGGGTATTATCAGGGCACACGGCTTTACACAGAAAAATTCTCACACTGGGTGCCAATTTGTACATTGCTCATTTGCACATTGTACATAGTCTCATGCCATCTCAGGTTTCATTCTTCTTGTTTCCTCTAGTTTAACTGCTTTAACTGTCCTAATTGCCTAATATGTATTTATTAGTATTAGTATTTAGTATTAAGTTGTGTTTATTGCCTTTATTAGTATTGATGTGTATCTGTTACCTTGGCATTCATTCGAAGAGCAGAGTACGAATTTCATTGCTCAGGAAATGTTGCATTTCTTAACTGTGCACATGATAATAAAGCCTTTGAATCTTGAATCTAAGATTTATTTGATTGTTTAATTACAGAATACCTCATTATTGAAAATGAGTAGGACATGAATATTAGCGACAGTTTCAGATCACTTGTTTATTTGTTTGTCAGATCACTTAATTGTGTGAACTTTTATGACTTATATTCATAATAGTGTGTCTTGCCCTTTGGGGAATGGGAGTTGTTCAGTCACCATAGGAATTATTTTAGTTTATATCACTGTTCAGTGATGGAGTTAAGTGTAATATTGAATTTCTTCTGTGTCTCGTCGATAAACTCATGCAGTACTATAACAGGACACATTTACAAATATTTGAGACCCATTGTAGTGCATCAGTTTATATTTTAGCAATATTTTGTTATTAAAAGGTTTTTTAAAACTGTAATCAACCAAATTAACTACAAAATACCCATTATTATACACAGCAGAAGGACCCGTTTGACTGCAACTGTTGCATCAGTGTTGCCTATTTGTCAGTAAATATTTAACTAAAAATGATTTATTTCGTTATTTGGGCGTTATTGTGTCCTGTGTTTGGCCGTTAAGTCATTCCGGCCATTCTGCTTCACAATCATGGCAGTATCATGGGCAGCTCGGTGGGGCAGTGGTTAGCACTGTTGCAGCACAGCAAGACAGTTGTGGAATTGATTCCACCCCTGACCATCATGGGTTTGATCCCACTCCCTGACCATTAGTGACCCTTCTGTGTGGAGTTTGCATGTTCATCCTGTTTCTGTGTGGGTTTACCCTGGGTACTTCAGTTTCCTCCCATTGGTCAAAAACATGCCAGTTAGGTTATTTGGAGACTCTAAAGTGGCTCTAGGTGTGAATGTGTGTGAATGGTGAAGGAATTGGCACCATACCATGTCTGCCTCATCCATCCAAGTGGATGCCCTGAATTTCTCTCTGGGATTAATAAAGTATACAAAAAAAAGTTAGATACTCGTGGGGGGAGGGGGGTACTCGCGGTCCTGCAAAGTACAGTGGTACCACACAGGTGAAGCAGCAGCTGGGACTCCCGTCTATCAGTGACTGGGCAGGCTGGGCGTGCCTCCTCACGAAGGACTGTGGTCCGCCCGGTTGGGCTGCTGCTTTTTCTGGCATGTTCTGTGTTGGACATACCGGTGTTCTTTGTCAGACCTTGGGTCCCCGCGGATGCTCCACCCACTCTGCTCACACGCCTCATGTTCTTCACATACGCCAAATTATCCTTTAGGCCTATGCATTCATGGCAACTTTATAGTATAATTTTTTTTAAGCATTAAACAGTCCCTCCAGGATTTCGCGTGATGTTTTTATGATTGTTGCAGCCCAAAAAGCCTGAATTCGCGGGAGCTTTTTTTATAAAGTTGCGATAAAAGTTGCAGTGTTTGGAGAGGTTTTTTTTGCACTAAAAGTTGTGGGAAGAGTTACAAATTTTAAAGTGGATGGTTTTTCCTGCTTATTACAGTGATATTGTATATAACAATAGAAGAAAAGCACATGATTGTCAAACATTTCTGATTACAATGATTTGTAAATTAAGCAGAAACTTCTGCTATACAGAAAAACTCTTTTGTGTAACAGCCAATACAGACTTTAACACAATATCCATTACATCAGCTAAACTGCATTGAATGCATGTTAAAGAGTAGAGATGTGGAAATTATTTGCAGCTTCTTCATTTGAAAACCCCCTATGGTCTCTAACCACTCGGTACCAAGTGGAAAGGAAAAAATAAATAATTTATTCTGTTAGTCTGTATTGTCTATTGGAGTCTGTGTTTTTCCGGGAAAAAAATGCAGACAATATTCCTATGCCTAACTCCTACCTGTCTGTCTATCTGCTGCGCCTCTTGACACAAACACACCCATCTCATCAGACACATGTCTTTCATTTACGGGGGGAGCAGGGGTGGGGGGGGGGCGGTTGTCCATGTTCAAATCAGAGATTCACAGCTTTAAAGCTCATTGACAAGATCTAGTAATGATTTTACCTCTAAAGATGTATAAAATGATCAAACACTGGCTGTAGTGTTAGGCTTGCTCGTTTGTGATTTTATGGAGCCTCTTGTCACATGCGCTCCCGCAACGGGGTGCTTTTGGGGCAGGTGGACATTTTTCAGCACAAACCCAGCACTTCATACACGCGGTCAGGGCGGAGACATCCACCAGCAGGCTGGGGGACACGGAGGAAGGGATGGTGTTGGAAACCTCGCGGATGAGTGTTTTTTTTTAATCACAGACTGTTTTTTGCTGACTCATTCTGTTAATATTTCAATCACTCAATCAATCAATCAATCAATCAATCAACCTTTGTTGTCATGATGCTATGCATACAACTGTAGTGCAAACAAGATGAAATTGCATTTCTCTAGGCATCTGTATTGTAAAAAGAACATAATTTAAAAACACACTCACACACCCCTCACACCCCACCCCGACAGCCATTCACACATCCCTGAGACACATTTGGATATTACAGTAGTGTTAACTTATTACAGTTGCAGTTAAAATGATAATAACTGCCTATGTACATATAAAACAATTTAAATGGCTAAGTGAATTTAAGTAGCTAAGAGAAATAAATACTTAAAACTGACTAAAACTATAATGTCCATAAAGTGCAGTAATATGTGTAAAGGATTCCGGATCAACTGTTCAGCATCCTAACAGCTTGTGGAAGGAAGCTGTTGATCAGTCTGGTGGTTCTGCCTCTGATGCTCTGGAATCGTTTGCCAGATGGCAGCAGTTCAAAGTGTTTGTGCAGAGGGTGACAGTGGTCCTTAACAATGTTCAGTGCCCTGCTCCTACAACGGCTCTGAAAAAGTTCTTGAACAGAGGGGGGGAAACTCCAATTACCTTCTCAGCTCCCTTAACTATCATCTGCAGAACTTTTTTGTCTGACATACTGCAACTGGAGTACCATGTTGCAATGCAGTACATCAGAACACTCTCCACCACACCTCTGTAGAAGGTCCTGAGGATGCAGATGGGGAGAGAGGCCTGTTTGAGTTTCCTCAAGAAGTGCAGTCTCTGCTGGGCCCGCTTCCTGATCCCCAAGGAATTCTTGCTCCAGGTCAGGTCCTGCGAGATCTGTACTCCGAGGAACTTGATGTTCTCCACTCTCTCCACCGAATGGCCGCTGATGCAGAGAGGGACGTGTTCAGGCCGTAACTGCCGGAAGTCAATAATCATCTCCTTCGTTTTGTCCACGTTGAGCACCAGATTGTTCTCCCTGCACCAGCCCTCCAGGTCTCTCACTTCTTCCCCGCACATTGATTCCTCATCCCTCTGAATAAGTCCCACCACCGTGATGCCATCCGCAAACTTAATAATCTGGTTCCCCTCGTGTCTGGACGCATAGTCATGTGTTAAAGTGTAAACAACAGTGGACTGAGTACACAGCCTTGAGGGGATCCAGTGCTTAGCGTGATGGAGTTGGAGATGTTGTTTCCAACCCGGATGGACTGAGGTCTCTCGGTCAGGAAATCCAGGATCCAGAGACATGTGGCGGTGTTCAGACCGAGAAGGAGTAATTTCTCCATCAGTCTCTGGGGGATAATGGTGTTAAATGCTGAACTGAAATCAATGTACAGGAGTCCGGCATAGGTGTCTTTCTGATCCAGGTGGGTAATGACAGAGTGCAGGGTGGTGACTATAGCGTCCTCTGTGGAGCGATTTGAACGATACGCGAACTGGAGTGGGTCATGTGATGCAGGGAGGCAGGCTGTGATGTGTGGTTTAACAAGTCGTTCAAAACACTTCATCACAATTGGTGTCAGTGCGACAGGACGATAGTCATTCAGACAGGACACAACTGCTTTCTTTGCCACCAGTACTATGATAGAGGTCTTAAAAAATCTAGGGACGATGGCCTGACTCAGGGAAATGTTATATATGTCAGTCAGGACATCCGCCAACTCACTCGCGCAGACTCGGAGCACACGTCCCGGGATGTGGTCCAGACCTGCAGCTTTACGTGGGTTGACCCTGATTAGGGTCCTCCGTGCGTCCACTGTGTTGATGGTGATAGCTGGCCCCACAGATGGTGAAGATGGGCCAGCCCTCCCTCTGATTGTCGGGTTTGATGCTTCAAAACGTGCAAAGAAGTTATTGAGCCTGTCTGGAAGCAAAGCGTCATCATCATCAACCCCCTGCCTAGACTTATAATCCATCAACGCCCGTACTCCCTGCCACATCCATTTGGTGTTTCCTGTGTCACAGAAATGTCCCTGGATTTTCTCCGCGTAGGCGCGTTTCGTCGTCTTAATTCCCTTTGCGAGCTCAGACCTGGCTGAGCGGAGGGCAGTCCTGTCCTTCGCTCTAAAGGCTGCATCTCTGGCTGTGAGCAGCAAGCGCACCTCTGCAATCATCCAGGGTTTATAGTTGCCCCGTGCAGTGAAGGTCTTCAATATAGTGACATCCTCTATGCACTTTGCGATGTAGCTGGTGACCGTTTCAGCGTACTCCTCCACATCAATCCTGTCTCCCTGAGAGGCTGTGATTTTGAAAACCTCCCAGTCTGTATGCAGAAAACAGTCCTGAAGTGCCGAGGCTGCACCCTCTAGCCAAGTCCTGAATTGTTTCTCTACTGGCCTGCTGCTCTTCAGTAAGGGTTTGTAGGCAGGCACCAGCATCACGGATAGGTGGTCAGAATGGCCGAGGTGGGGGCGAGGTGTTGCATGGTATGCATTTGGAAAATTTGTGTACACCAAGTCTAACATATTCTCTCCTCTGGTCTTAAAGTCCACACATTGTTTGAACTTGGGTGCACAGTCTTTAGACTGGTGTGATTAAAATCCCGTGCAACCACCACAAAACTGTCCGGGTGTGAAGTTTGAAATTCACTGATAGCATCATGCAGCTCTCTGAGTGCCTCGTTAGCATTAGCTTTAGCATTAGCACTAGGAGCTATGTAGACAACAGCTACAAACATGTTGGTGAATTCCCTCGGCAGATAGAATGGCCGGCAGTTTACGATAAGGAACTCCGCCAACAGAGAGCAGTGTTTAGTTGCTAACGTGGCATTAACACACCAGTTCTTGTTAATATAGATACATCTCCCCCTCAGCTCTAACCGGAGCTAACGGCCTCCCTGTCCGCCCGGAACAATGTCATCCCTTCCAGCTGAATGGCCCCGTCAGGGATGTTGTCATGGATCCATGTCTCCGTGAACGCAAACACACAGCAGTCCCTCCACTCTCTGCGGGTTTCTCTCAGCAGACGCAGCTCATCCAGCTTGTTGTCAAGGGAGCGGACATTGGAAAGTAGGAGCGACGGTACTGCTTGTCTGGAGGGGTTAGCCTTTAGCCTAGCATAAATTCCGGCCCTCTTTCCTCTCCTTTGTTTGCGTTCGCGCTCCTTACGCTTCCTCCTCTCCTGGGTAGCTGCCAGCCTAACCCCCAGTAGTATTCCATGCTGGCATAGAATGTCCAAATCGCACCTGAATGCTGCAATTCTTGCAGCGTACATTACCTTGATGCTTAATAAGGTCTCTCGGTTGTAAGTTGTACGTCTGGGATGATTAAAACACTCACAACTCTCACACTCACTGATGCCTAGAGGGGCCGCAGTGTCCATGCACGCCGCCATTCTTCATAAATTACTGTAAACACGGAAGTAAGTGCAATGTAGCGATGCATTTGATTGGTTAGACTGAACGTTTTAGCACCACTCATTTGCAATTTGATTGATGAAATTGGTGGAAGTTAACAAGGATTGGCCAAAATTGCGGGAAAGTTGCTGTGATTGGATAAAGTTGCAAGGTTGCACAATAGTTGCACTGATTGGCTGATTTCTCGTGAATTGACGTGATTGCAACATCGAGAAATCCTGGCGGGACTGATTAAATCTTCAGTATTATCTTTTTCTAGTCCAATTTGTCGTTTGTCACTTCCTTGTTCTGTTCAGTGAATGCTGTGGTGTCTGACTGGTCGTGATCCCGCATATTATCCAATCACTATGGTTGTGATGCTGTGTATTATCCAATCAGCATGGCTGTGATGCTGCATATTATCTAGTCAGCATGGAGTCAATCTGAAACCCCACTCACACTTCCTGGAGCCAGGGCATGAGGTGGTAAAAATTACATATTTTGTCTGAACAACTCCACACTCGGGGAGGCACACCTTCATAACTTCAACAAAACACGTACAGTATATAGTTGTAGGTCAGTCTGACGAACAATTCAAGAAATATGCGTCTAACAGACACACACACACACACACACACACACAAATATGCTGCATTTATAGATAGATGCATTTTGCTAGTTGTATTCCTGCACAAAGTTTGGTGATGACCCATGTACAATCGAGCAACAGCCATCTACAAGAAAATTTTAAGCATTAAAACTCCAGTATTATCGCTGTTGCTCTACATCCAGGCCTTACCCACCTGGACTCAAAGAACTCCTACGTGCGAATGCTGTTCTTGGACTTCAGTTCAGCATTCAACACAGTCATCCCCCAGCACCTAATACAAAAACTCAGACACTTGGGACTCAAAACCTCTCTCTGTAACTGGGTGCTGGACTTTCTCACAGGGAGGCCACAGAATGTGTGGGTTGGCAGCAACACCTCCCAGTCCATCACACTGAGCACAGGGGCCCCACAAGGGTGCGTGCTCAGCCTGCTGCTCTTCACCCTGCTGACCCATGACTGTGTACCAGCCTACAATACCAACTGCATCATCAAGTTTGCAGATGACACGACAGTGATGGGCCTCATCACCAATAACAAGGAGGCCAGCTACAGAAATGCGGTGAGCCAACTGGTCCAGTGGTGTAAAGACAATAACCTCTTCCTGAACATGGGTAAAACCAAGGAGATTGTAGTCGACTTCAGGAGCGGACACACACAGCATCCCCCTCTGATCATTGATGGTGCTGTGGAGAGGGTGAGCAGCACCAAGTTCCAGGGGGTGTACATCTCTGAGGACCTCTCCTGGTCCAACAACGCCACATCACTGGCCAAGAAGGCTCAAACTCACCTCCATTTCCTCCGCAAGCTAGGGAGAGCACAAGTCCCACCCCCCATCATGTCACAAATTTACAGAAGGGAAAAAAGTTAATTTACAAAGTTACAAATTTACCTTGGGCCTTGATATTCACACGTTGTTTACAGTTTATTTTGTTTTCATCGCCTTTTAAAGAAGGGTTTTTCTGATTGTCTGCCTCTCACACACAGAAGGTTTGAACAGCAGGTTTGTAATTCGTCTGTTTTGTGATGGCTGTTGTAGGGATATCCTCTTATAATGACCTCCAAGTATTTAGAGCAGTCTGAAACCTGAGTTTTTGGTTTGCAGGAGTTACTCCTAAATATACTTACCTCATTGTTTGCAAGTTTGACCTTGTTTAATATGGCTATCTATAACAGGGATGCCCAACCTGGGGCTCCTGGAGCATTCAGGTTTTTATGGGAAATTTTCTAATTTCACTTCTTAATTGGTCCAAAGATCTGCAAATAATTTGTCATTGTTTTGCATGTGTTCTGTAGGCACCCTTGCAGCCATGCACAACAACAGCAAATTATGTGCAAATCTTTGGACCAATTAAGAAGTGAAATTAGAAAATTTCCCACAGAAATCTGAACGTTCCAGGAGCCCCAGGTTGGTCACCCCTGGTCTATAGTACAGATTCTATACCTATCTGTAGGAGGTATGGTGCAACAGCAGTGAACGCTGTTGCCTCCAAAATAGAAAGCTTCCAAGTTGCTTCTTCTGGTCAGTGGTAGGGCTATATAATGTGTTGAAATTTTAGAATTATCATGGTATCAATATTCGCAACATGCTTATTGTAGAAGACAGTTTGAACAGTGACAATAGTACTTGATATTTTTCATGTGCTAATGTACATTTTTGACTGGCATTTTTAGCGTCAGCATTATTATGCTCAAAGCAAAGTAGTTTTTGCTAATGCACCTAATGCAGAAGAAAAGCCATGGTGGATGACAAACGCAGAAGTAGGAAAATGTAATGCTTGGAGTGTAGTGAGCAATTTAATGTCTGAAGGAACAGAAACAAAAGGACAACATGAGTGAAGAAGTAGTCATGGCTAAAGCAGAAAAGCATTAATATTCAGTGTTTTGTTTGATTGGATATTGAAAGTCATCATTATTGTAATATTTAACTTGAGAGTTCACTCATCACTAGTAACTGTCAAGGTGCTGTTGCATCTAGAAGCCACAGTAGCAGGTCACTCATCTGACCTGCAGCTATGAAAGAAAAATGTAACCATCCAGGGTTCTAGAAATTTAAGATTTTAAATAATTATTTTGTTTTCCTTAAGAGGCTGTGTTGATTCTGAGCACTGAAAAATAAGATGGCCAGTCCTCTTGTGAGAGAGTCGTTTCCATAACAACCCATTTGGATGAGTAGATATGCAGACCAAGGCAGCTGAAAGTGACTGAATGTCTCTTCTCCACTGGTGTGTCTTCCTTTCACTCACTCACTCACTCACTCACTCACTCACTCACTCACTCACTCACTCACTCACTCGCCCTATTCACACTGCTGCTGGACAGTTTTTGGAGCTGTATCAATGTGCAGTGACAGTGACATTAATGAAACAAGATGACAACACAGGAATTATTCCAATTATTTAAACACAAATCATCTCTCACCTCACCTATAACTTGTATAAATTTAATTAGACATCAGTGAGGCATAATTACTTTTATTGGATTCACTCACTGATGACATTTCCAGTGTCATCAGTGAGTGTTCTTTTTTTCCCCTGCATTCATTGGGTGAGAGCATTTGATGAGACGGGAGGGAACATGGAGCAAGGTGAGAATGAGTGGGATATACGGAGAAGGAAAGCAGCGGGCCCTTGGCAACAGATCAGAGGACATGGTGAAGAAAGACGAGTCACACCGAGCTGACAGGAACACACAACCGCATACACATAGGGCTGCCATAAGCAGAGTAACAAAACCAACTATCCCACATTTTCCCCTTGTGGGCTCATAAACAGTGTTTTGTTTTTGTTTTTTTCCACTTTCTATGATGGATAACAGAATTGGGCTTTGCTTTTGCCATATCCTCGGGCCAGGGCAGAAACCTAAATATGACGTTTGAGGTGAAATGATGGGTCAGAGTGGAAAATGTTATTGTGGTTATCAAATCGACTCCTTTCCGTCACAGTTGTTTGATTGAATTACGTAGATGGCAGTTCCACAAAGTGGTGCTTGTTGTCATTTTTTTTTTTTTTACCTCTGCCAAAGGAGGAGATGATGTTTTTGCCAGCATTGGTTGGTCGGTGTGTTTGTTGGTCTGTCTGTTAAGATAAGATAAGCCTTTATTAGTCCCACAATGGAGAAATTCCAGCATTGCAGCAGCAAAGGGATAGCAGCGCTCAGAGCAATAGTAAATAAGAAGATAAGAACCGGTTAGCCAAAGCAGTAGATGAAAGTACATATGTACACAGTTATGCACATTGCAGGAGCATTGCAGCTAGATGGTATAAACAGCATTACGGTTTGTTAAATTACCCCCAGACAGTATATTTTGCATTTGAATCAACAGTGTTGTTGCCACCCTCAATAATAATTATTGTCCTAGTTGTGTATTGGAGGGTACCATCTCTATTGTGCAAAGTTCTTATGTTTAGTACATTTAATACGACCTCTACAAGCAGCCCTGGTTAAGTTATAAATTCTGACAGCCGTACGTAGGAAGGACCTGCGGAACCTCTCTGTCGTGCACCTAGGATGGCACAGCCTACCGCTAAATGAGCTCCTCAGTGCGTTCAGCGTGTCCTGCATGGGGTGAGACTTGGACTCCAGCAGAGATGACAGCTTAGCCACCATCCTCCTCTCTCCTATCTCCTCCACTGGGTCGAAGTGTTGCCCCAGAACAGAGCTAGCTTTTTTGATCAGCCTGTTCAGTCTCTTCCTGTCGGCTGCCGTGATGCCGCTGCCCCAGCAGACCACTCCAAATGTGATGGCTGATGCCACCACCAAATCATAAAAGGTCTTCAGGAGTGCCCTTTGCACTCCAGAAGACTTGAGTCTCCTCAGGAGGTACAGCCTGCACTGCCCCTTCTTGTAGAGTGTGTTGATGTTGTGTGACCAGTCCAGTTTATTGTTCAGGTGAACACCCAGGTACTTGTAAGATTTCACCATCTCAATGTCTGTTCCCTGGATGTTTACCGGTGCTGTGAGGGGTTGTCCTCGCCTGCGGCAGTCCACCACCAGTTTCTTTGTTTTCCTTGCATTGATCTGGAGGCAGTTCCACAGGCACCAGTCCACGAAGTCCTGGATAAGTCCTCTGTACTCCGCATCATCCCCATCAGAGATGAGGCAGACGATCGCAGAGTCGTCAAAGAACTTCTGTAGATGGCAGTGTGGTGTGTTGTGTGAAAAGTCAGCTGTGTAGAGGGTGAACAGGAAGGGAGCCAGAACTGTTCCCTGGGGGGCCCCCGTACTGCAGATGATGGTGTCAGACACGCAGTCCTGGATTCTCACAAACTGTGGTCAGTTTGTGAGGTAGTCCAGGATCCACGATGACGGGTGCTGGTCCACCCCTGCACACAGTAGCTTGTGCCTCAGGATCACTGATTGGATGGTGTTGAAAGTGCTGGAGGAATCAAAGAACATGATCCTCACAGTGCTCCTAGGCTTCTCGAGGTGAGACAGGGAATGATGTAGGAGGAAGATAACTGCATCATCCACCCCAATGCCATGCTGGTAGGCAAACTGAAGTGGATCCATCGCAGGTCTGTTGGTGTCGCAGGCTCTGATACTGCTACCCCAACAGACAGCAGCAAAGAAGATGGCACTGCCAACAACGGCCTGGTAGAAAAGCTCCAACATCTTGTTGCACACGTTGAAGGATCTCAGCTTCCTCAGAAAGTAGTCTGCTCATCCCCTTCTTGTATGCAGCACCAGTGTTCGATTTCTAGTCCAGTCCACTGTTGATCCTGACACCCAGATATTTAAAGTCCTCAACCACCCCCACATCCTCCCTCCTAATCTACAATGGCTGAGAAGGTGTCCTCTTCTTCCTGAAGTCAATCACCATCTCTCTGGTCTTGCTGATATTCATCCTCAGGTGATTCTGCTCTGTCCACTCCACAAATCTGTCTACCAGTGCCCTCTACTCCCCCTCCTCTCCCCCTCTTATACACCCCACAACAGCTGAGTCATCAGAGAATTTCTGCAGGTGGCATGACTCGGTGTTATACTGAAAGTCAGTGGTGTATAAGGTGAAGAGAAAAAGAGAGAGCACAGTCCCCTGTGGCAGTCCTATATCACTAACCACCACGTCAGACAAGATGCTGCCCAGCCGAACAAACTGTGGCCTGCCTGTCAGGTAGTCAGTAATCCAGGAGATCCATAGAGCTGTCGACCCTCATCACTCACAGCTTCTCACCCAGCAACAGTGGCTGGATGGTTTTAAAGGCACTGGAGAAATCAAAAAATGTGATTCTCACAGTGTCTCTTCCGCCATCCAGGTGCAGATGGGCTCTTTGCAGCAGATAGATGACAGCGTCTTCAACTTCTAAATAGGGTTGATATGCAAACTGCAGAGGGTCCAGCCACGTCTTCACCTGGGGCCTCAGGTGGGCTAAGACCAGTCTCTCCAGGACCTTCATCACATGAGATGTGAGGGCAACTGGTCGATAGTCATTCAGGTCCAATGTCGATGACTTCTTGGGGACAGGAACCAGGCAGGATGTCTTCCACAGCACCGGTACTCTCTCCAGACTCAGGCTCAGGTTGTACAGGTGTTTCAGTGCCAGAGCTAGTTGGTTGGCACAGGTCCTCAGGATCCTGGCGGAGATGCCATCAGGGCCCGCAGCCTCCCGCTGAGTCTGGAGTCTCTCCAGCTGTTTCTTAGGCCTTATTCATGCTGCAGTTCCCCTCTAGTCTGCTTTGGTCCGCATGTGAGAGAGACAGAGAGAGTCTGGACAGACTGAGAGACCCCAGTCTGTCCAGGTTGGAAACAACATCTCCAACTCTGTCACACTGAGCACCGGATCCCCTCAAGGCTGCGTACTCAGTCCACTGTTGTTTACACTTCTAACACATGACTGTGTATCCAGACACGAGGGGAACCAGATTATTAAGTTTGCAGACGACACCACGGTGGTGGGACTTACTCAGAGGGATGAGGAATCAATGTACAGGGAAGAAGTGAGAGACCTGGAGGGCTGGTGCAGGGAGAACAATCTGGTGCTCAACGTGGACAAAACGAAGGAGATGATTATCGACTTCCCGCGGTCACAGCCTGAGCACATCCCCCTCAGCATCGGCGGCCGTTTAGTGGAGAGAGTGGAGAACATCAAGTTCCTCGGAGTGCAGATCTCGCAAGACCTGACCTGGAGCAAGAATTCCTTGGGGATCAGGAAGCGGGTTCAGCAGAGACTGCACTTCTTGAGGAAACTCAAACAGGCCTCTCTCCCCATCTGCATCCTCAGGACCTTCTACAGAGGTGTGGTGGAGAGTGTTCTGACATACTGCATTGCTACATGGTACTCCAGCTGCAGTATGTCAGACAGAAAAGCCCTGCAGAGGATAGTCATGGGAGCTGTGAGGGTAATTGGAGTCTCCCTCCCCTCTGTCCAAGAACTTTTTCAGAACCGTTGTAGGAGCAGGGCACTGAACATTGTCAAGGACCGTTCTCACCCTCTGCATAAACACTTTGAACTTCTGCCATCTGGCAAACGATTCTGGAGCATCAGAGGCAGAACCACCAGACTGATCAACAGCTTCCTTCCACAAGCTGTTAGGATGCTGAACAGTTGACCCGGAATCTCTCATATTCACTACTGCACCTACGGACATTATGTGCATTATTTGTATATTATAGTTTTTTTTTTCCACAATATCTTTATTGAACCTTTTTTTTTTTTTTAACAAACATGATACAAACAATCAAACACTAACACTAAAGTACTACAAAAAAAAAAATACACTAAAAACACCAACAACCACCAACAAAATCAAATCTTCAACAATGCTCCTCTGTTTAGTCTAGACAATCCAATACATAAGTATACATATTATGTTCACCAGTTTGGAATTTACAAGGTCCACACACATCATTCACCTTCTTCTTCAAGAGTTATGTTTAAATTTTTTACATAATCAATAAAAGGTCTCCATATATTCTCAAACACAATTTCCTTTGATTTCAGTATATATGTTATTCTTTCTAATGGAAGGTTTGTTAACATCTGTCTTAACCACTGAGTCACATCTGGTCTATGAGTCTTTTTCCATAATAGTGCAATACATTTTTTGGCATTAAGCAAACTGAGGTCTATGAATGTTCTTTCACTTTTATTAAAATTATGCTTTTCTGGGTACAGACCCAACAAAAACAGTTTAGGATTCAATATGATTTGTTTTGAGATTATTTTTTCAATTGTTACCCTCACCTCTTCCCAAAACATTCTTATTAATCTACATTCCCATAAACAATGAAATAGGGTTCCTTTACTTTCCATGCATTTTGTGCATGTATCTGGTATATTTTTGTTATATCTATTTAACTCCTCCGGTGTAACATACATCCGCATTAACCATTTGAAATGTATCAATTTAAGGCGTGCATTTATTGATTTGGTTTGAGCTTCTGTACAAGCCAATTCCCATTGTTCCTCTGAAATTTCAATTTGCAGATCTTCTTTCCAGTAGTTTAATCTTTTCAGTGAATTGAATGAGTTATAAAACTCTGAAATAATACCCTTTCTTTTACTATCTTTCATCATCATTTTTTCCAAGGATGAATAAATAGGTCGAGTGAGAGCTTTATTTTGATTTGATCGAATAAAGTTTCTAAGTTGAAGATACTTAAAAAAATGTGTTCTATTGAGATTAAATTTGATCCTCAGCTCTTCAAAAGACATTATGTTATCTGCACATGGCAAATATAAATCCTGAATCTTTTGTATCCCTTTTAAATTCCATACTTTAAATACAGCGTCCACTCTCCCTGGTTTAAAATATTGATTACCCCATATTGGACTAAATTGTGACAATAACTGTGGTTCTTTTAAATAGTTTTTAGCTTCACACCATATTTTGATCATATGCTTTACAAATGGATTTTTAACTTGTTTTTGTAATTTTTTTGCCGAATCTGAGTATATGAATATGGGAAGAGGTAAAGGTAAATTGTATGATTCCATTTCAGTCCAGTGAGGGAGATCATTTGATGAAAAATAATATGTCATAGACCTCAGTTGTGCCGACCAATAATACAACATAAAATTTGGACATTTCAGACCTCCACGATCAAATGGTAAATATAATAAAGACAAACGTAATCTAGCCCTCCTGTTGTTCCATATAAATTCCACTAACTTTTTTTTTATTCTTGAGAATAGATCTAAAGGTGGTGATAAGGGAATGTATTGAAATAAATAAAGTATTTTAGGTAAAATATTACTTTTAAGTATATTGATTCTCCCGATCATCGACATTGGTAGTGACATCCATTTCTGAGTTAACTCATTGATATCTGACATTAAGGCTTCATAGTTGACACTGGCGACTGATTCTAGCTTAGGCACAATTTGGATTCCTAAATATTTAAACTGATTTACAACATTGAATTGATTTACCTCAGGGGCTGGGTAATTTCTCTGGGTCTCATTTAGCATTAATATTGAAGATTTAGTTTTATTTATTTTATATCCTGATATTTCCCCAAAATTCTTTATTAAATTCAACAAGGTTGGAGTTGATTTTTTTAGATTCGACATAAACAAAGTTATATCATCGGCGTACAGGGAGATTTTATGTTCTGTTGGTCCAACTTTAATTCCATATATTTGTGAATGTAAACGTATCGCTATCGCTAAAGGTTCAATTGCCATAGTAAACAGTAAAGGTGAAAGTGGACAGCCTTGTCGACATCCTCTATTGATTTTTATTGGTTTTGAAATATTGTTATTTGTTAGGATTTCTGCTGTAGCATTATTGTATATTATTTGAACCCATTTTATGAAATTATTTCCAAGTCCAAACCTTTGTAGGACTTCAAAAAGAAAGGGCCATTCAACTCTATCAAAGGCCTTTTTGGCGTCCAATGATAGGAGAGCTGTATCCGGTGCTTCTTTATTAAAATAAATAATATTAAATAGTCTTCTTACATTATGGAAGCCTTGTCTACCCTTTATAAAGCCATTCTGATCTCGATTAATAATATTTGGTAAAATTTCTTGTATTCGTCTTGCTAAAATTTTACAGATTATCTTAAGGTCGGCGTTTAATAGGCTTATTAATTAATAGGCTTTATAGGTTTAATAGGTTATTACCTAATACCTATTTATTATAGGTAAATAGGTTTAATAGGCTTATTAATAGTCTGCACAACAACCACTGCTGCCTCTAAGAAATCAAGTCCTGCTACCCACTCCCCACTCCACCGACACCCCCCCCCCCCCACTCCCAACACACAGCCCCCCATCCTGACCCTGACCAAGACCCAGGTGAGGACGGAGCTGAGGAAGATCAAGGCGAGGAAGGCGTCGGGACCGGACGGCATCAGCGCAAAGCTCCTCAAGTCCTGTGCAGACCAGCTGTGTGGGATTGTGACGTATATCTTCAACATGAGCCTGAAACTGGGGAGGGTACCACAGCTGTGGAAAACATCTTGTGTGGTACCTGTACCAAAAACTTCCCACCCCAAAGACCTGAACAGCTTCAGACCGGTGGCCTTGACGTCCCACTTGATGAAGACCCTGGAGAGACTGCTCCTTGCTCATCTCCGCCCCCTGGTGGAACCAGCGATGGATCCACTCCAGTTCGCCTACCAGCATGGCATTGGGGTGGAGGATGCGGTGATCTTCCTCCTTCACCGTTCTCTGTCCCACCTGGAGAAGCCCGGGAATATGGTGAGGATCATGTTCTTTGACTTCTCCAGTGCTTTCAACACCATCCAACCGATGATCCTGAAGGACAAGTTGCTGCGTGCAGGGGTGGACCAGCACCTGTCATCATGGATCCTGGACTACCTCACGAACCGGCCTCAGTTTGTGAGAACCCGGGACTGTGTTTCCGACACGATCATCAGTAGCACGGGGGCCCCCCAGGGAACGGTGCTGGCTCCCTTCTTGTTCACTCTTTATACTGCGGACTTCTCACACAACACAACACATTGCCATCTACAGAAGTTCTCTGATGACTCTGCGATCGTTGGTCTCATCTCCAGCGGAGATGAAGCTGAGTACAGAGGGCTTATCCAGGACTTTGTGGACTGGTGCCATCGGAACTGCCTCCAGATCAACGCGAGGAAAACTAAGGAGCTGGTGGTGGACTGCCGCAGGCATGGGCAGCCCCTCACAGCACCAGTAAATATACAGGGAACAGACATCGAGATGGTGACATCCTACAAGTACCTGGGTATTCATCTGAACAATAAACTAGACTGGTCACACAATACTGACGCACTCTACAAGAAGGGACAGCGCAGGCTGTTCCTGCTGAGGAGACTCAGGTCTTTTGGTGTACAAGGGGCGCTGCTGAAGTCATTCTATGACACGGTGGTGGCATCAGCCATCACTTTTGGAGTGGTCTGCTGGGGCAGTGGCATTACTGCAGCCGATAGGAAGAGACTGAACAAACTGATTAAGAAAGCTAGCTCTGTCCTGGGGCAACGCCTTGATCCGATGGAGGAGATAGGAGAGAGAAGGACGGTGGCTAAACTGTCATCTCTGCTGGAGTCCGAGTTCCACCCTATGCAGGACATACTGGATGCACTGAGGAGCTCATTTAGCAGCAGACTACATCATCCCAGGTGCACAACCGAGAGGTTTCGTAGGTCCTTCCTACCAACGGCTGTCAGACTGTACAACCTAAGCAGGGCTGCTCGCAGAGATAGCAAAAAGACGTAACAAACTAATAGTTTTTTTTTTTTTTTTTTTTTTTTTTTTTTTTTTTTTTGAATGCAAAAGATGCAATAGACTTACACAATGGTCCTCTCCGGCATACAACTAGGAACATACCGGTCGCTATGGAGGGTGAGAATATGTATGGGCACATAATCATACCATGTAGGATAACTAAATAGACGGTTATGCTGTTTCATCCCACCTAGCAACAATGCTCTGCACTGTGTGTGTTTATATATTTACATATTTATTCCATCTAGCTACAATGCTCTGCACTGGGTGTGTTTATATTTATATATCTATATATTTATTCCATCTAGCTACAATGCTCCGCACTGTGTTTTTATATATCTACATATTATTCCATCTAGCTACATTGCTCCGCACTGTGTGTGTTTATATACTTGCATATTTATTCCACCTAGCTGCAATGCTCCATACTGTGGGTGTTTATATATTTACATATTTATTCCATCTAGCTACAATGCTCTGCACTGTGTGTTCATATATTCATATATTTATTCCATCCAGCTACAATGCTCTGCACTGTGTGTCTGTGTGTGTGTGTGTGTGTATATATATATTTTATAGTAATATGTACATATGTATATTAGCTGCTCTTGCTTGCTTGTTTTTTCTTGCCTTCTGATTGTTGCTCTGAGTGTTGCTATCCCTGTGCTGTTGCAATCCTGGAATTTCCCCGTTGTGGGACTAATAAAGGCTTATCTTATCTTATCTTATCTTATTGGTCTCATATTTTCACATTTATTAGAGGGCTTACCTGGTTTTGGCAGCAGTATAATTAAGGCATTATTTATGTATGATGGTAAATTATTATTTTGAAATGCTTCTAGAACCATTTCCAAAAAAGGTTTTATTAATTTATTCTTAAATTTTTTATAAAGGTCAACTGGAAGACCATCTGGTCCTGCACTTTTTCCTGATTTCATATTATCAATGGCTAGCCCAACTTCTTCTTGACTAATTTTAGACTCCAATATCTCCCTGTTTTCATTTGGAATACACGGTATAGATAGTTCGTTCAAAAACCCATTTAGTTTTGTTAAATCAGGTTCATTTTTGGTATCATATAATTTTTCATAGTAATCTCTAAAGGCTCTATTAATTTCTAAAGGATCTATAACTACCTGTCCGTTACTTATAATACTGGTAATTGGTGTTTTAATTTCTAATTGTTTAATCTGCCATGCTAATAATTTTCCTGATTTTTCACCTTGTTCATAAAAAGATTGTTTCAATCGTAGAAGACTCGAGGCAGCTCTATTCGCTGATTTTTTGTCGTATTCAGCTCTCAAAATCAGTAATTCATTCTCCAACCTTGGGTCACTTCCTGCATACACTTTTTCCTGAAGACTTTTTATTTTATGTTCCAATTTAGCTCTCTCCTCTCGAGTCTTCTTAGATTTTGATCCTGTATAACTAATAATATGTCCCCTAATAAAAGCTTTGAAAGCCTCCCACTTTACACATGCTGATGTTTGTGTAGTATTGATGTCAAAGAACTCGTCTATCTGTTTTTCTATATACTTGACAAATTCCTCATCCTGAAGACATTTATGCTGAAATTGCCATCTACCTGATTCCTTTGTCAATTTTTTATCTACATATATTAGACAACAGGGTGCATGATCAGAGATCACGATGTTATCATAAAAGCAGTTTTGAATCTTGGACCTTAATTCTGTGGAAATCAAAAAATAATCAATACGTGAGAATGTCTTGTAGGTACTGGAATAACAAGAATAGGCTTTAACTTGTGGTTTCATTTCTCTCCATATATCTAACAATCTCAATTCTTTCATAAAATGATTAATAGTCATCCTACATCCAATGTGCGTACAATCCAGTCCTGTTGATCTATTTGTATATTATAGTTAGTTTTTTTTTTCAAGTATGTCTCAGGGATGTGTGAACGGATGGGGGGTGGGGTGGGGCGGTGAAGATATGTGTGAGTGTGTCTTAAATCATGTTCTTCTACTTATATGGATGCCAAGAGAAAAGCAATTTCATCTTGCCTGCACTACAGTTGTATGTACAGCAATATGACAGTAAAGGTTGATTTGATTTGATGTGCTTTGGACGAGCCCGGCACACACGTGCCGCTGTTCATGCTCACTTTTTTCATCTACCCAGACCAAGTTGTTGACGCATGTGTACAACCATCATTTGTAGTTTAACTCCCCTCTGATAGGTAGCACCAATGTGCTGACGTGCCAGGATTTTCACCAACGAAGAAACGCTGCTTGACTTCCCGGTTGTCACTCCTTTTTCCACGAAGATGCTGCTGCCGCTGAAGTATTTATGTATGATTCATGTATGTTTATTTTTATCTTCCGCTTCCTCGTTGTCTTCTTCGTCTACTTTGTATTGGTATGCTGTGCCGATATCGACACCTCGTGAATGGGACGTTCAGTCTTGCACATGCGCTTTTCAATGCGTTCAGGTCATGGGCAGGCAGCGCGGTCACAAAATTTGGGCTGCACGCAATCATCCGCGGTCGAGCATTGTGGACACTAGCGGAGTGGAGACGATGACAAATAGTCCACTGTGTTTTATCAAGACCAAAGTCAGCGCAGTCATCTACCACGAAAAGTTTAGAGCACTTCATGCTTCCCTCTGCTGACAAGTTTTGTGGAGAAGCTGATTTCATTTTCCAGCAGGACTTGGTACCCCCACACACACTGCCAAAAGTGTCAAAACCTGGTTTAATGACCATGGCGTCACTGTTTTTGTTTGGCCAGCAAACTCTCCTGACCTAAACCCCATACAGAATATATGGAGTATTGTCAAGAGGAAGATGAGAGACACCAAATCCAACAATGCAGATGAGCTGAAGGTCACTATCAAAGCAACCTGGACCTTTATAACACCTCAGCAGTGCCACAGGCTGATCACCTCCATGCCACGCCACATCGATATAGTAATTAATCTAAAAGGAGCCCCGACCAAGTATTGAGTGTGTACATGGACATACCTTTCAGTCAGTCCACATTTGTATTAAAAAACTATTTTTTTTAAATTAATTTTATGTAATACTCTAATTTTTTGAGAAACTGAATTTGGGGTTTTCATGGGCTGTAAGCCATAATCATCAAAATTAAAATAAGTAAACACTTGAAATATACCACACTCTGTGCAATGAATCTATATAATATATGGGTTTCACTTTCTGAAATGAGTGACAAAAAATATTGAACTTTTTCATGATATTCTAATTTTTTGAGATGTACCTGTATATACAAATAAATCAAGGCAACTATGTCCACAAAACAAGTTGTATTTAATTAATAAAGTAAAATGACACAAGGAGTAAGTATTAAACACGCTTGGTGAAATTCATTTAATGTTTAGTAGAAAATCCTTTGTTGGTAATAACAGCTTCCAGATGCCTCTTGTATGGAGAAACTAGGCGCAAGCGTTGCTCAGGAGTGATTTTAGCCCATTTTTCCATGCGCACTGTCTTTAGCTCTTGGAAGGTTCAGTGGTTGTCTTCTATGAACTCTGATCTTCAGTTCGTTCCATAGATTTTCAATTGGATTCAGATCAGGTTACTGACTGGGCCATTCTAGCAGCTTCATTTTCCTTCTCTGGAGCCAGTTGAGTTTCCTGTGGGGCTGTGTATTTTGGATCATTGTCTTGCTGAAATGGCCACCCTCGTTTCTTCTTCAGCATCTTGGCAGATGGCAAAAGGTTCTTATCAAGGATGTTGCTGTACATTTGTACATTCATCTTTCCTTCAGTTATATGAAGTCTGCCCGTACCATGTGCTGAAAAACACCCCACCATGATGCTCCCACCTCCAAATTTCACTGTTGGTGTGGTGTTTTGGGGCTGATGTGTAGTGCTATTTCTCCTCCAAATATGCTGTGTGTTGTAGCATCCAAAAAGTTCAGTTTTGGTCTCATCTGACCAGACTGTATTCACCCAGTATTTTACTGGCTTGCCCAATTGTTGTGCACCAAACTTTAAACGAGCTTCAACATGCTTTTTCTTCAGCAATGGAGTCTTGCTAAGTGAATGGGCATAGAGCCCATGTCGGCTGAGTGCATTACTTACTGTTTTCTTTAAAACAGCAGTACCTGCTAACTCCAGGTCTTTCTGGAGCTCTCCGCGAGTGGTCTTTGGGTCTTGGACAACTCTTCCGATAATTCTTTTGATTTCTCTATCAGAAATCTTGCAAGGAGCACCTTGTCAAGGCCAGTTTATGGTAGAGTGATGTTCTTTCCACTTCTGAATGATGGCTCCAACAGTGCTCACTGGAACATTCAACGGTTTAGAAATGTACCTGTAACCAATGCCATCATTATGTTTTGCAACAATTAGGTTGCAAAGGTCTAGAGAGAGCTCTTGGCTTCCACCCATCATGAGTTCTTTGTAGTGTGACAGTCTGATATTCACAGACCTTTTAAAGGCTATCAGTCAGGACTTAACCAGCTGAAATTAATTTGCACTGATGAGGGATGAGATGGCTTCCTAAATTCTGATGGGTTTCACTTAGTTTCTTGGTTTTCTGTGCCTTTTCGCACATCTTTTTTTTTTCTTCATATGTTCAATACTTATTCCCTGTGCCGTTCCACTTTACTAAATATAACTTGTTTTGTGAGCACAGTTGCCTTGATTTCTTTTTATGTATGGATTAGTTGGGTTGTTACTGATATCTGGTGAAAATCTCAGGTAAATGGCTCAATCAGAAATATGTTTAATGAGGAAAAATGTTGATGTGTTCAATACTAATTTTCCCCGTTGTACATGTAAAGCTCAGTATTAATATAGTATAAAATGATTTTCAAAAAATTCCTGGATCCAGGTCATGATCCGGATGCCCACCAAAATCTAATCATCTGTTCCCCGTGTCATTACACACCTTTAGATAGCTAGATACATACTTTATTTCGAACAAAAAAGTATAACAAAAACAAAACAAATGACAAATGCAATAAAGTAACAGTATACAGTGTTCGAAAGGGAGAAGGAAGAAGTGAACACTTATTAATTCCAAGTCCTCTTTTCCATAAATACACCCATGTGAATTATATACAAATTACCACATTTAAGACCCCAAGTAAACAATTAACTGTATTTTGTACATATCAACATTAACACCCATCCATCCTAACATACATTGATGTCCATACATCAAAACCAGCCTCAAACAACACAGATATACACAGTGCTGTCCCACCCACCATTCCATAGTGTCCCAGAGTGAGCGTAGTGAATCGTACATATAAATACTACCCTTCTAACATATATCCTTTCAGCAAATAATATTTATACCTCTTTTTGAATTGATTTCTGTTTGTACATAGTTTCAGTTCCGGCTCCAGACTGTTCCGCAAATCCACCCCACAGACAGATATGCACATACTTTTCTTGGTTGTTCGTATCTTGGGTTTTGTAAAGTTTAAGTCTCCTCTCAAATTATAATCATTGTCTCTTTTTTTAAATATTTTTTGTATATTAGTTGGGAGTTGATTATTAATTGCCCTGTACATTACTTGTGCTGTCTTAAATTTAACTAAATCAATGAACTTTATGACATGTGACTTTAAAAACAACGAATTGGTATGGTCTCTATATCCTACATTATTTATTATCCTTATAGCTCTTTTTTGTAATGTGCATATTGACTGTAGGTTGGTCTTGTAGGTGTTTCCCCAGACTTCTACACAGTAGTTAAGATAAGGTAGAAACAGTGAATTGTACAGTAAGACCAATGATTTATAGTCCCAAGATGTGTCTTGTCTTCCCCAGTATCCCAATACATTTTGCCAACTTGGCCCGGATGTGACTGATGTGAGGTTTCCAGCAGATTTTATTGTCTAGCGTCACCCCCAGAAACTTTTTTTCCTGTACTGTTTCTATTCTGGTATCATCTATCGTTACCATTATTTCATGATTTATTTTATAATTTCCAAACAACATAATCTTTGTTTTTTTTAGATTTAGAGATAATTTATTTTTGTTGAACCACTGCGTTAACTTTTTCATTTCAGTTGTGACCATCTCTAAAACCTGTTGCAAATTCTCACCAGTGCAAAGGATATTTGTGTCATCCGCAAACAAAATAAATTTCAGAATTTTTGATACTTGGCATATGTCATTTATATACAAAATAAAGAGTTGGGGTCCCAAAACTGACCCCTGGGGCACACCACAAGTGATGTCCATGAAGGGTGATTTGTGCTCACCAATTTGTACAAATCGTTGTCTGTTACTTAAAAAACTTTCCACCCAACTCAGTCCGACCCCTCTTATCCCATACCTTTCCAGTTTCCTTAGTAGTATTCTGTGGTCAGTGGTGTCAAAAGCTTTCTTTAAATCTATAAATACTCCTACAGCAAACTTTTTTTTATCTATACAACTAGTAATTTCTTCAGTAAGTTCGATCAGTGCCAAAGATGTAGATTTATCTGCTCTAAAACCATACTGGCTGTCTGTAAGGAGGTTGTGTTTTTCAATGAAATCATCCAGTCTCTTAGTGAATATTTTTTCAAGTATTTTGGAGAATTGTGAGAGTAAAGAGACTGGCCTGTAATTTGTGAAACAATGACTGTCTCCTGTTTTGTATAGAGGTATTACTTTTGCTATTTTCATTTTGTTTGGAAATTTACCAGTTTGAAATGACAGGTTACAGACGTGGGTGAGTGGCTTAACAATTCCTTCAATTACTTTTTTCACTATTGTCATGTCAATTTCATTCCAGTCCGTTGATTTTTTGTTCTTAAATTTACTCACAGTCTCGATAATTTCCTTTTCTAATTTCCTTTGCTAAATCTCTATACTCAGAGAGACTCCAGCAGCAGTTCACTGCTAATGATTCGGCTTCCGTGTGGAGAGGACTGAGGCAAATCACCAACTATCGACCTAAGGCTCCTAAAGGTCAGGATGACAAAGCCCTTTGTCAAAGACTGTCCCAACACTATGCCCGTTTTGACACCTCGTCATCTGTGTCCAACTCCCCCCCTCCCTCCAGCTCCACAGCCTCCACATTCGCTACTTCATTTAAGGCACCCCCCCCCTCCTCCCCCCTCCCCTTATCATCAGTGAGCAGGATGTGCTCAAACAGTTCTCCAGACTGAACCCGCGCAAGGCCCCCGGCCCAGACGGCGTGTCTCCCTCCACCCTGAGACTCTGTGCGAAACAGCTGGCTCCTGTATTCACAGACATTTTTAACACCTCCCTTAAGTTATGCCACGTGCCGTCCTGCCTCAAATCCTCCACCATCATCCCTGTCCCCAAGAAGCCACGGATCACTGGACTTAATGACTACAGACCTGTAGCGCTCACCTCTGTAGTCATGAAGTCCTTTGAGCGCCTGGTCCTGTCCCACCTCAAGTCCATCACCACCCCTCTCCTGGACCCGCTGCAGTTTGCCTACCGAGCCAACAGGTCTGTAGACGATGCAGTCAACCTGGCCCTCCACTCCATCCTGCAGCACCTGGACTCCCCGGGAACCTACGCCAGGATCCTGTTTGTGGACTTCAGCTCCGCATTCAACACCATCCGCCCCGCTCTGCTCCGGGACAAGCTGTCCCTGCTCAACGTGCCTGACTCCCTCTGCAGGTAGATCATCGACTTCCTGACGGACCGGAGGCAGCATGTGCGGCTGGGAAAGACTGTCTCAGACTATACTAGCATCAGCACCGGATCACCCCAGGGCTGTGTACTTTCCCCCCTACTCTTCTCCCTTTACACCAACTCCTGCACCTCCAGCCACCAGTCTGTCAAGTTGATCAAGTTTGCGGACGACACCACCCTCATCGGGCTCATCTCCAACGGTGACGAGTCCGCCTACAGGAGAGAGGTGGCCCAGCTGGCGTCCTGGTGCAGCAATAACAACCTGCAGCTGAACGCTCTGAAGACAGTGGAGATGATTGTAGACTTCAGGAAAGTCACTACTCCTCTGCCCCCCCTCACCCTCTCAGGCTCTCCCATCACCACTGCTGATTCCTTCCGCTTCCTAGGCACTACCATCACCAGGGACCTCAAATGGGAGCTGACCATCAGCTCACTCATCAAAAAAGCCCAGCAGAGGATGTTCTTCCTGCGGCAGCTGAGGAAGCTCAAGCTACCCACCAAGATGTTAGTGCAGTTCTACACAGCCATCATCGAGTCCATCCTCACCACCTCCATAACCGTGTGGTACGCAGGAGCCACTGCCAGGGACAGACTAAGGCTGCAGCGCGTCGTGCGCACTGCTGAGAAGGTGATCGGCTGCAAGCTCCCATCTCTCCAGGATCTGTACATCTCCAGGACCCGGAGGCGTGCTGGCCGGATCATAGCCGATCCCTCACACCCTGGTCACGTACTGTTTGCCCCCCTCCCCTCTGGTAGAAGACTTCGGTCCATCCAGACTAAAACCTCCCGTCACATGAACAGCTTCTTCCCCTCTGCCATTAGACTGCTGAACACTAAGTGACTTATTGACTCTCGTGCACCATGTACAGCAGCTCAACCAGACTCATGTCAATCATCACTGTTTTCTTCCTGCATTACCGACTGCACTATATAGTTCTCCACAGTATCTGCTGCTGGCTAATATATATTTTAACTGTTGACCAGTATCACTTAATCTTATCCTACACTTTATTACATGTATAGTTTATTTCTCTTATCTTATCATGTTTAATGTTGCAGCATTGTACCGAGACAAATTCCTAGTTTGTGTACTACATGAACAATGGCAATAAACCTGATTCTGATTCTGATTCTGATTCTGATTTCAGTAACTGCACCCAAAAAGATTGTGTTTGGATTTCTATCTTCTATTTCATTTACAGAACCACTGTTGTTTGTTTCTGTTGTCACTATTGATTTTGCTAATTCAGGACCAACGTTTACAAAAAATTTATTGAAACCACTGACCACATCCTCCATATTATTTATCAAATTGCCATTTTCAATAAAATATTCTGGATAATTAGCATTCTTTGGTCGATTACTAATAATAATATAATATAATAATAATACCTTTCTGTAATTTCATCAAAATCCGTTCATAACTTTTGAAGTAATGTTGCCAACAGACAGACACACAAACCAGCACCAGCAAAAACATTACCTCATCGTCTTGGCGGAGGTAAAAATATATATATTCTCCTAAAATCCTTTAGCCTTAATCATAACATACTGTAAATGCAGACGGCTTCCTGTGTAATTAAGTGAAAATACTTGTTTTTAATGACACCCATGGCTAAAAGGTGAACTACATCCCATCCTTTTCATTCATTTCTATGGATCAGCTGTTGTTTACTTCATGGCATAAGGAGATCTACATCTCTAATTTAAAGGTGGTCTACATAACTTTTTTTTTGTCAGTCGTATCTGTCACTTTTGTGTTACATGCATTTGCTAATGTAAACAGGAAGTAGTAATGTATTTTCCTTTGTTACCTCTATTACCCTTTATTATGGTTTTATGTAGAGGGCTTTGGGCCTGTATTTCTGTGAAAATTATATACCATGTATGCATACTGCTGATAGTCTATCCTGATTGACTCTTATGCCTTGGTACAGGACTTGTATAAAATGTATGAGTACTAAATGGCACTGGCTATGTCATTTGTTAATTTTAGTCCTGATTATGCTGAACAACTGAAAAAGGAGATATTGTAGGGCTGGGCAGCTAACTGCAAAAATAACATAAAATCCATTGGGATAACAACAAACTGACTAATACTCAGTTAACAGGAATGCAGTCACTGCTACGTAGAGATGCTTTAGTGTTATAGAGGGAATGCACTGGAACAGAATTCTTGGCAGTTACCATAGTTACACAAGCTGCCTCGTGTTTTGAGTGGCAAACACATGTGGCAACTTTAGTTTTTCCGCAGCAGAACATAAAAATCATTCAAAATATTTAGCCACAGCAATACACAGTGAGGTGTTAATACCATACTATTTACTTGACTGTAATGATGTGTTGGTAAGGGCACACATAAGTGAAAAACTGGTTCTGGGCATTGAATTATTTATTTATCTCTTTTTGTCAATTAATACAAGGTGGAATGATATGATTAACTCTCCACAATGAAAACAGGTACTCTGTGTACTTCTGTGACTGAATACTGTGTGTGTTTTTGTGTTTTACTCCATAAACCCTATTGCTGCCACTCATTTTTGCCACTCAATGTTTTTTTACTACCATGAGTTCTGTTTTGTGACGTCATGCACATACCCTCTGTTGATCGTTGCTTTAGCTTCACATTATGAAGTTAAAAATCAAACTATTTGCCATCAGATGAAAACAATACCACATGATACTGCTCCAGTCTGACTGCATGAAACAGGAACTTTCAAAGTAAAAGACAAACTTTTATATTAAAAAGTAAAAAGATGGTCAATAATGTTACTCTCTGGCAGATGAAAAGCTAAAACTGAAGTAACGAATTCATAAATTATTTGCAAATAATTTCAGTAATCTACTGATAATTTAATTATTGTACATGTGTGTGCCTGTGCATTCAGAAGTTCAGTTAGTCATTATATTAATCACCGTAGATATTGTTTTGTTCTGTAATCATTAATAGTAATGGTTATTGATTTATTCACATTAATTAAACACAGACTCCTGTGGATATAATTCCCCTATAAAAACAAATCTACATGACCTAAAATGGTGTTTTATGACCTTTTTCTACAAAAAAACCTTTCCATTATCTTAACAGTTTTGTGTCAAAGTCTTTTTGTATGCACTGTGGCCCAGGATAATGACTGAAACTGCATCGGTCCTTAAAAGTAATTTAAGGGTAAAAAAACATCTTAACTTGGGTCAAGTTTTCAAAGAGCTGTCCAAAAATGTCCAAAAATGCTAACTGGCCCTTCAGTTATGCCAGAGTGTCTTGATTGGTTCAACACTATAATAATAATAATAATAATAATAATAATAATAATAATAATGAATTTTATTTATATCGCACTTTACATTTTTAAAGGAAATAAATCGCAAAGTGCCACACAGTAAAAGCTGTTAAAAAAAGATAATTAAAATAAAGTAAGAACGGTAAAAACAGTGCTAAAATCACATAGGTGACTATTGATATACTTTATAAAAGAGAAGAATTTTTAAAGATTTCTTGAAGGACTCCACTGCCTGTGGCACTCTCATGTAATCAGGCAGAGCATTCCACAGCCGTGGAGCTGCTGCCTGGAAAGCTCTGTCTCCCATTGTCCGTAGCTTAAACCTGGGGGTATGTAGTCGATAGGTATTTGTGGAACGGAGGTTTCTGGTGTGTTTCTGATGTTGAAGGAGTACTTTTAAATAATCAGGTGCATTGCCATGTATGCAGTGATATGTGAGGAGACAAATTTTATGTTCAATCCTCACATTTACCGGGAGCCAATGTAAAGAGTGAAGAACCAGGGTGATGTGATCATATTTTCGCTTCCTCTTCAGGATCCTGGCAGCACTGTTCTGAGGTTCCTGCCAGGAACCACATTGAGGAGCACATTACAATAGTCCAACCTGGAGGAGATGAAGGCATAAGTTTGACTATGTTTTTCAAATGAAAGAAGGCAGTTTTACAAAGTTGTTGAATGTGATGTTCAAATGTTAAGTGGGGGTCAAATTGGACTTCGAGATTAGTAACAGCTGAAGAAAGTGGAATGGTCTGACCAGCAAGTGAGATGCTGGTGACAAGGGAGGATTGGAGCTGGTGTTGAGTGCCAAGGGGTATGGCCTCAGTTTTTTGTTGTTTAGCTGAAGAAAATTCTCACTCATCCACACCCTCATCTCCTCCAGACAAGCTGTGAGAGCAGGTGGTGTGGCTGCAGAGGAAGTAGCATCTGTCCTAAGGTAGAGTTGGGTATCATCAGCATAGCAATGGAAATTCCATACTTGCTGATGATATGGCCTAGGGGGAGCATGTAGATGTTGAAGAGGGTTGACCCAAGGACAGACCCCTGAGGGACCCCACAGGTGACATAGTGGGGCCTTGATTTTACCTCCCCTAGGATCACATACTCAACCCTACCCAAGATATAAGAGTGGAACCACTGAAGGGCAGTTTCAGAAAGTCCAGTGTATAGCTGTAGCCAGTTTAATAGAATTTTTTTGGTCGATTATATCAAAAGCGGCAGCGCAGTGGCGGAGTGGTTAGCACTGCGGCAGCACAGCAACTCACCCTTGACCAGGGGATCCTGGGTTTGATCTCAGCACCCGACCAACAGAGATCTGTGTGGAGTTTGCATGTTCTCTCCATTTCTGTGTGGGTTTTACGCTGGGATTTCTCTGGTTTCCTTCCACATGCCAAATACATGCAAGTTAGGTTAATTGGCATCAACTGGGGATTCTAAATTGTCCTTAGGTATGACTGTGAGAGTGAATGGTTGTCTGTCTCTCTGTGTTGGCCCTGCGATGGACTGGCGATCTGTCCGGGGTGTACCCTGCCTCTCGCCCAAAGATGCTGGGATAGGTTCCAGCCCCCCTGTGACCTGAAAAGGATAAAGCGGAAGAAGATGGATGGGTGGATGTATCAAAAGCAGCTGAAAGGTCCAAGAGGATGAGCAGTGAGGGGACCTGATATAGTTACATCACCAAAAACGCATCATCTAAACTCGCCATTTTTTTCAGGGGTGGGGCTTAACTGAAATTTCACAACCAAAAAAACAGAGACATATCACATTTAAGTGATTTTACTCTTGATATGTCTTGTACAGTGCATCTGGAAAGTACTCACAGCGCTTCACTTTTTCCACATTTTGTTATGTTACAGCTTTATTCCAAAATGGATTGAATTCATTTTTACCCTCAAAATCCTACACACAATACCCCATAATGACAATGTGAACTTTTTTAAAAGATTTTTGCAAATTTATTAAAAATAAAAAAAACTAAGAAATCACATGTACATAAGTATTCACAGCCTTTGCCATGAAGCTCAAAATTGAGCTCAGGTGCATCCTGTTTCCACTGATCATCCTTGAGATGTTTTTACAGCTTAATTGGAGTCCACCTGTGGTAAATTCAGTTGATTGTACATAATTTGGAAAGACACACACCTGTCTATATAAGGTCCCACAGTTGACAGTGCATGTCAGAGCACAAACCAAGCATGAAGTCAAAGGAATTGTCTGTAGACCTCCGAGACAGGATTGTCTCGAGGCACAAATCTGGGAAAGGGGACAGAAAAATTTCTGCTGCTTTGAAGGTCCCAATGAGCACAGTGGCCTCCATCATCCGTATATGGAAGAAGTTCAGAACCACCAGGACTCTTCCTAGAGCTGGCCGGCCATCTAAACTGAGCGATCAGGGAGATGGGCCTTAGTCAGGGAGGTGACCAAGAACCCGATGGTCACTCTCAGTGCTCCAGTATTCCTCTGTGGAGATAGGAGAACCTTCCAGAAGGACAACAATCTCTTCAGCAATCCACCAATCAGGCCTATATGGTAGAGTGGCCAGACGGAAGCCATTCCTTAGTAAAAGGCACATGGCAGCCCGTCTGGAGTTTGTCAAAAGGCACCTAAAGGACTCTGAGACCATGAGAAACAAAATTCTCTGGTCTGATGAGACAGAGATTGAACTCTTCGGCGTGAGTGCCAGGTGTCATGTTTGGAGGAAACCAGGCATTGCTCATAATCATGCCAATGGTGGTGGCAGCATCATGCTGTGGGGATGTTTTTCAGCGGCAGGAACTGTGAGACTAGTCAGGATAGAGGGAAAGATGACTGCAGCAATGTACAGAGACATCCTGGATGAAATCCTGCTCCAGAACGCTCTTGACCTCAGACTGGGGGGATGGTTCATCTTTCAGCAGGACAACGACCCTAAGCACACAGCCAAGATATCAAAGTTATCAATTGAACACCTCTGGAGAGATCTGAAAATGGCTGTGCACCGACGCTTCTCATCCAACCTGATGGAGCTTGAGAGGTGCTGCAAGGAGGAATGGGCCAAACTGCCCAAAGATGGGTGTGCCAAGCTCGTGACATCATATTCAAAAATACTGAGGCTGTAATTGCTGCCAAAGGTGCATCAACAAAGTATTGAGCAAAGGTTGTGAATACTTATGTATATGTGATTTCTTAGGTTTTTATTTTTAATAAATTTGCTAAAATCTCAAAAAAGCTTTTTTCACATTGTCATTATGGAGTATTGTATGTAGAATTTTTAGGAAAAAATGAATTTAATCCCTTTTGGAATAAGGCTGTAACACAATGTGGAAAAAGTGAAGCGCTGTGAATACTTTCAGGATGCACTGTCAGTCATGAAAAAAAAAAATGTTACAGACATGTTGGGAAAAAAAAACTCCCATTTCTGGCAGTGTTACTTTTATTAATGCAAGCAAAAACGGAAAACCACAATAATCTGTCAAAATGTAGTTGGGTTGTAATTTTACTTGTGCAATTTCATCTGTCCACTGGGAATAAATGGTGTCCAAGAGTTAGTGCTTTTAATCATTGTATAATGTTATGATAATTTGGCTACAAATAATGTGGGCTTCTCTCAGTAGCACCTGTTTCTTTCCCTTCATGCTTCACTGATCCATACTTTAAATGTATGGAAGTGGTGTTGCAATGCCCCATTCTGCTTTTGGCTGCTGTATACAAAGCCTTAATTGTGGCCAGTGAAGCATGTGATGGATACAGGTGTTTCCATCACTGTAGGACAGGCGTGAACATTACAGCTGCATTATTTGTGTGGGTTTGTTTTATTCCTCCTGTACAGGACTTGCAGCTCAGTGCTTGGTCACATATGTGCTCACACTGTTACACAATGCAGCCTGCATAAACACAGCAGGAGCCTACTTCGTCAGTAACCATGCAGCACCTCCTTTACTGGCTTGTAATCAAAAACATCCTCTGGCCACTCACCAAATTCCAATAGATTATACACTACTCTGTCTAATGGAGCATAGCAGTGCAGTGAAGTGTAATAATGTTTCCTGACTGCACTCCAACCACCTCTGGTTACTGTTTTATCACACGTTCCTGTGGGCATTTTTAAGTAGCTTGGCCTATTAAGTGTAATATCTACTGAGGTGGCAAGATTTTTACTTAAATAAATGTTTAAGTTCTCAAGATGATGAAACATAGGTTTTATATGGCCAACAGCAGCCCTAGAGTTGTGATTCTGCAGGAACTGAGATCACACTTACTTTACTCCCCTTTAATAATAAAGTCCCTGGGAGAGTTTGATGACTTAGAAATTTGTCAACATCAAATTAGGGACTTCCACACTCACACTGTGTTCTACAGTTCTGAACATCAGCCACACAATGCCAGACCTCCACTGAACTACATCTGCCAATAGTGCATGACAACATTCCAAAGTGTGACAATTTCATTCATATAGTACCTTTTAGTGTCATTTGTAAGTAATTGTTTAAAGCAACAGTAAGATTTTCACCTTAAAATAATGTTTCCAAAATTATTTTGACTGTACATCAAACTTTGACTGGGTGAATGTCACTTCTCCCAATGCCTGCGTGGACCTACATTGCCTGCAACAGCTCTGTTTTTGGTCAGAACACTGAAAGAACTAAAACTATGGCGACTATGATGTCAGTTCCAACAGCAGTCACAGGGCACAGCTGTTGCCACCAATAACTAAGCACCCTGTGAACGGGTCATAGACACCATAGTTGTAGTGTTTTCAGTGTTTCTACCTGGAGCAAGAAAGTTACATAAGGCTGATGTAAGGGGGCGAGGATATTTATGTAATCACTCACTTTACATTTCATGTTTTTATTTGACAGTGTACAAATCTGTTTTCACTTTGACATTTAAAGTTTATGAATTTGTGTCAAAAGCCAAAATTATATATACCTTGATTCTTTTATCAAAGCAATAAAAATACACATTTTGACTTGGACATGATATTAAACTGGAGAACTGTTATCTTTTTCTGGAAGGTTGCTTTAGTTAAATCAAGAGGAATTGACAACTGATAATGGATCTGAAGTGCCCTTTTACAAACACCACACTTTAACTAAACCACTTGGATTATGTCTGACTGACTCAACATCATGACGTCAGTGCAGAGATGCTTCCTCTAAACTCTGTATGCTATAGTGAATGTGTATCAAGGGAGGAAATGATTTTCTCTCCTCTTCTGAAGAATGGCTGAATTGAATTTTTGTTGTGACTGACAAGCTTCCAGTTCCAGAGCCCTGGAGTCTGTCACTTGGAAATAATTTCTGATGGAAAGAGGATCTAAGGTGCATTTGATGTTGAAGGCAGTTTAATGGTTCAACCAAGTGCACCTGGCTGCATTCTAATGAGGCAAGCTCTTCCTCCAGTCTTGAAGTTGGTGCAGTCAAGTTGCTCCTGAGAACTTTTTTTTGGGGGGTTTTCCTAGGTGGAAAAAAGCTTATTGCGTACATGATAAAAATGTGTTACGATTCATAAGAAAATATTAACAAAAGTCGGGCAGCATGGTGGTACAGTGGTTAGTACTGTTGCCTAACAGCTAGAAACTTCCAGGTTCAAATCCCCAGGCTGGCAGGGGTGGGAACCTTTCTGTATGGAGTTTGCATGTTCTCCCTGTGCTGTGTAGGTTTACTCTCGGTGCTCCGGTTTCCTCCCACAATCCAAAGACCTGCATATTAAGTTACAGTCATGTGAAAAAATCAGGACACCCTATGAAAGCCTGTGTTTGTGTGTGTATTTGGACATATGGATATTTAATATCAATTTTAACAATATTGGGAGAGTCAAGTAATATAACTGAACAATTAAAACTGAAGAAAAGACTTTTGAAAATTTTCTGTAAAATGTAATTCTAAAAACATGCAGTTTCTGGTGAGGAATAAATTAGGACACCCCCATATTTACTCCCACTTAAAGTGGCTAAAATCACACAGGTGTATCACATCACATGCACATAATTAGAACATTGTTACTCAGCATTTTGAAGGAGGCTTGTCCTATTTAAACCTCAGACATTTACACACGTGGACAAAATTGTTGGTACCCCTCTGTTAATGAAAGAAAAACCCACAGTGGTCACAGAAATAACTTGAATCTGACAAAAGTGGTAATAAATAAAAATTCTATGAAAATTAACCAGTGAAAATCAGACAATGTTTTGAATTGTGGTTCAACAGAATTACTTTAAAAAACAAACTCATGAAACAGGCCTGGACAAAAATCATGGTACCCTTAACTTAATATTTTGTTGCACAACCTTTTGAGGCAATAACTGCAATCAAACAATTTCTGTAACTATCAATGAGACTTCTGCACCTCTCAGCAGGTATTTTGGCCCACTCCTCATGAGCAAACTGCTCCAGTTGTCTCAGGTTTGAAGGGTGCCTTCTCCAGACGGCATGTTTCAGCTCCTTCCACAGATGTTCAATAGGATTTAGATCAGGGCTCATAGAAGGCCACTTTAGAATAGTCCGATGTCGGGAGACCGGGTGCACGCCATGAAGGCAACAGCATAGAACCTCTGCTCCCGGCACGTTCATATTGAAAAAGCCCTTAAAACGAAAACCTACAGAACTACCAGCTCAAGACGATCAACTAAAAGGGCAATGGTAAAAGGCAAGTCAAAAACCAAGAAACAGGCTGAAACTACTGAGTTTGATACTGAAGAAACTGAAGCTAACGACAACGGCATCGGTTTGGCTAGTACTGATGCTAGCAAAATGGAGGAAGACGACAGCATTGATTTGAAGGTGATACTGATGGAAATCAGGGACTTCAGGAAAGAAAACACGCAACAGTTTAATGAAGTTAAGGCAGAAATCAGCAAGACTAATGCAAGACTCGAAACAGCGGAGGGACGCATTTTGGAAACGGAGGAACGAGTGGAAACAATAGAGGAGGTGGTTACAGAGCTCGTGAAACTCCAGTCTAAGCTACAGGCCCAAATCACCGACCAGGAGGGGCGATCTCGTAGAAATAATGTACGGATATATGGTGTGATTGAAAAAGAAGAGAAAGGTGCTCCGACTATGATAGATTTTGTCGAAAATCTTCTGAGGGAAAAGCTCCAACTGCCCTCGACACTGGATTTGCATATTGAACGTGCACACCACGCCCTGGCGATAGTTCCCCCGGCCGGAGCACCACCTCGGTCCATCATTGTACGCTTTACCAGTTACAAGAGCAAGGAAGAGGTGCTCAGGAAAACTTGGCAAATGAGGGGATTCCAGTGGAAGGGCAAACAGATAAACCTTGATCACGATTATGCACCCGGCGTCCTTAAACAGAGACAGACATACGCAGAGGCTAAAAGGATCCTAAAACAACGAGGGATACGTTTCCAGACCCCGTTCCCAGCTAAACTCCGAGTGTTCTACTCAGACGAAACAAAACTTTATAACACCGCTGAAGATGCAACTAAAGACATGTTTGACAGAGGATTCCCAGTCACTGTCTACAAGCCACCGGAGACACTGATGGCACGGATTCAGAAAACAGCGTGGACCACTAAAGGAAGTACAAGAGGAGAGCGACACACACCGCTGGATCCGGGTCAGACGGGACCATCATCAATAAAGGAGAGACTGCAACAATACAGAAGGGAATCCATGTAAAAACGCCAATATAAATCTGCTGTTCAATTTATAACCCAGTTACAGATAATCTGATTTAACAATGACTTATCCGTGGTTTATTTTATTTTTTATTTTTTAAATTTTTTTATATATACATGGTTTTTCTATTAAGAGATAATACAATAACTAAACACGAGAAATGAGTGAAACCTAAGACTTATTGCCAATCTAAATCAGCTGCCGGGAAATGACTGTTCAGGCATAATATGGAGGAATTGCGTGACGATGGACGCTCCACTAGAGGGCCCACCCTGACGCAAGTGGCTTACCCTCTTAAAGACTCACAACATCAGGTCTTACAGGGTTTGTTTTTCTTTAAACCCCACAAACGGAAATCCTGGTTTATTTCCTCAAATGTTTATTGTTTTGTTTTGCTGCAGTTCAGAGCTGCACTGTTTGGACAAGTGGTATACTTATGTTTATTCCGATTAATCAGGAAGGAAGAGAAAAAGAAAAACAAATTATAGCCAACAATCAGACTATCAATGTCATCTCCTTTAATGTAAATGGAATTATCAGCCCACAAAAAAGGTCCAAAATACTCTCCAAACTCAAAAAAGAAAAGATACATGTGGCCCTTCTACAAGAAACGCATGTATTAGACCAAGAACTCAAAAAGCTTAAACGAGGTTTTTATAAGTATGTCTATGGATCATCATACAAACTTGGCCACTGTAGAGGTGTCGCAATTCTCATTTCACGACAGATTTGTTTTGAATATTTATCTGACAAGAAGGATAAAGAGGGGCGATATATATTGGTAAAAGGAAAAATTGATGGCTCATTAGTAACTATTCTCAACATATACGCACCACCAGGAAGTAATTGGAATTTTTATAAACAGATGTTCAAAATGATGGTATCTGAAACTGAAGGAATGTTGATATGTGGAGGGGACATGAATATACGGTTGTCAAAACTGGACGGTTCTAAGAATGGTCTAGCACAAAAAAAATCAATAATAAAGAAAATAAACAGTATCATGAGTGAAACCGGAATTATCGATATCTGGAGAGATTTTAACCCTTCTGGACGCGATTATACACATTTTTCTGCCCCCCATTCTACATATTCGAGAATTGATTACTTCTTCACATTTAATAAAGACAGATATAAGATTAAAACAAGTGATATTGCCACAATTGATCTGTCAGATCACTCTCCAATATATTTATCTATCTGTATGAATGATACTCGCAAAACCACAACTTGGAAACTTAATTCCAATATTTTGAATGATTCAAAAATGAAAGAGAAATTAAAAGAAGAAATTGATGAATACTTTAAGGAAAATGATAATGGGGAAGTGTCACCATCCATTTTATGGGATGCTTTTAAAGCGGTTATAAGAGGCAAAATTATTGCCAGCACCTCTTTCATTAAAAAGCAAAAAAAAAGAAACACTCGAAAAATTACAAATGGATCTTAAGGAATTACAAAGACAACACAAAAGTACTTTAAACAATGACAAACAATATGAAATAAAAAGATTACAAAAAGAAATTGATAACATATATTGTGATGAAATGCAAAAAAAGCTTATCTATCTTAAACAAAATTATTATGAGGCTGGAGGGAAGTCAACAAAATGGCTAGCTTTTAAACTAAGAAAACAACAGGCTGATAACACAATTTATAGAATAAAAAATCCCAAAACTGGGATTACACATGATGATATTACAGAAATTCAGGAGAGTTTTGTAACCTATTACAAAGACCTTTACTCACAGCCTAAATTAAACAATTGTGACCACATTGAAATCTTTTTAAGTTCACTAAATCTCCCCGGTGTCACCAAACAGGAGAACAGTAACCTAATAAAAGAAATCACAAATAAAGAAATCAATGATGCAATTACAAGACTAAAACCACATAAAACAATGGGAATTGCTTGTACAGAAGCTCAAACCAAATCAATAAATGTATGTCTTACATTGATACATTTTAAATGGTAATACGGATGTATGTTACACCGGTGGAATTAAATAGATATAACAAAAACATACCAGATACGTGCACAAAAAAGTAAAGGAACCTTATTTCATTGTGTATGGGAATGTAGGAAAATTAGAATGTTTTGGGAAGAGGTGAGGGTAACAATTGAAAAAATAATTTCAAAACAAATCATATTGAATCCTAAATTGTTTTTGTTGGGTCTGTATCCAGAAAAGCATAATTTTAATAAAAGTGAAAGAGCATTCATAGACCTCAGTTTGCTTAACGCCAAAAAATGTATTGCACTATTGTGGAAAAAGACTCATAGACCAGTTGTGACTCAGTGGTTAAAACAGATGTTAATAAACCTTCCACTAGAAAGAATAACATATATACTGAAATCAAAGGAAATTGTGTTTGAGAATATATGGAGACCTTTCATTGATTATGTAAAGAATTTAAACATAACTTTTGAAGAAGAAGGTGAATGATGTGTGTGGACCTTGTAAATTCCAAACTGGTGAATGTATAATGTGTATACTTATGTAAAGGATTACCTAGACTAAACAGAGGAGCATTGTTGAAGACCTGTTCTTGTTTGTGGTTGTTGGTGTTTTTTTCTTAGTATTTTTTTTTTTATTATTACTTTAGTGTTAGTGTCTGATTGTTTGTGTTATGTTTGTAAAAAAAAAAGGTTCAATAAAAATATTGTGGAAATAAAACCCACATAAAAGCCCTGGCCCAGACGGCTACTCTGGTGAATGGTATAAGACCTACAGGGAGGAATTAATTCCAAGACTGAGGGAAGTGTGTAACTGGGTGTTGAAGGGAGGGGATCCACCTCCCTCATGGAAAGAAGCGATTATCACTGTCATCCCAAAAGAGGGAAAAGATAAATTGAATTGTAGCCAGTATCGACCAATATCAGTCTTAAACCTAGACTACAAAATATACACATCCATAATAGCAAAACGACTTGACAATATTATACCCAGACTTATTAATCATGATCAAACTGGTTTTATCCGCCAGAGGCAGACTCAAGACAGTATTAGAAGGACCCTCCACGTTATACACCATATTAAAAAAAATAAGATTGAGGTATTGCTTATGGGCTTAGATGCTGAAAAAGCATTTGGCTCAGTGAGATGGTCATTTCTTTATAAAGTTTTGAATAAATTTGGATTTCACCATATAATCATTAAGGCCATCCAGGCAATTTACCACAAACCAACAGCCAAAATAAAAATAAATGGTAGTCTTTCAAAGCCAGTCTCACTTGAAAGATCATGTCGCCAGGGCTGCCCCCTTTCACCAATTTTATCCACTTTATTTATTGAACCGCTTAGCCAATACATTAGACAAGATAATTTAATTGAGGGAATTGATATACATGGGGACATTCAGAAGATATCACTTTTTGCTGACGATGTCCTAATTTATTTAGGTCAACCAAATAAATCTCTACCTAGATTGATGGAGATATTAGAGCAGTTTGGATCACTTTCAGGTTACAAATTAAATATTGAAAAAACACAAATTATGACCTTAAATTACCAACCCTCAATGGAGTTAAAAAGTAAATACAATTTTAAGACTCCATGAAATATCTTGGTGTGATACTAAGTAGAGACACTGGAAAGTTGTTTGAAAAGAATTATGGCCCATTAAATTCCAAAATAAAATCGGATTTAAGAAAATGGAGTCTAATACCAACTTTAGGACTAATTAATAGAATAGAATCAATAAAAATAAACATTTTACCCCGATTACTTTACCTTTTCCAAACTCTCCCAATTGAAGTGTCAAAACAACAATTTGTAGAATGGGACAAGTTGATTTCTCGCTATATATGGCTTGGGAAAAAACCTCGAATAAGATGCAGTACATTACAACTGCCAAAGGACAGAGGTGGCTTATCTTTGCCATGTATGAGGGACTACTAAAACTCTGCCCAATTAAGACCATTGGTTTGCTTATGTGATCCAATGTTCAAATCTAGGTGGAAAGATATAGAGGAAAAAACCACCAAGGGCCCCCCTATACAAGCAATGATAGCAGACAGGAAATTGCAATCACATTTGAAAGACAATGAATTTGAAAGAATGAATGAATGAATGAATTTGAAAGATAATCCCTGGCTAAAATTCACTTTTAAGATTTGGAATGACGCAAGTAGAGAGAACAAACTAACCAAGACTGAAAGGATGTTAAGATGGTGCGCTTACGACACAGAATTTCTACCAAACCGTAATAATGACACAAGATTTCAAAAATGGACGTCAATGGGACTCACTTCGTACTTCACATTTAACCACAAGGGGGAGCTAGCAGACTTCCAAACCCTTAAGTCAAAAAATGGGTTAAATAACCAAGACTTTTTTAGGTACCTACAGTTGAGACATAGATATAATGAAATTATAAGGACCAAGACTGATAAGAAGGATAATAAAATTCTAAATATATTCCAAATGGCCTTTAGCACTATTACTGTTCAGAAAATTATAGCAAGATTTTATCAGGGATTTCAAGCAAACAAATCCACCAATACCCTATATATTAAGAAGAAATGGGAAAAAGAAACAGGATCAGCAGTAGATGATAGTGACTGGGAATCAGTATGTACAGTGCAATGGAAAACTACTTATTCAACTATCTGGAGGGAATTTGGATGGAAAAATTTAATTTGTTTCTTTATTACCCCAGTCCAAAAAAACCACCAAAATTTAGGTACCGGTTGTTGGAGACTATGTGGAAATGAAGAGGCTAATCATTATCATGTATTCTGGGCCTGCCCAAAAGTTACCCCATTTTGGAAAGACACACATAAGTGCCTGGAAAAGGTTTTCTCTACCCATATCCCCTTTGACTTCCTGTACATGTTCTTAGGTTTGGAAATTCCTAACATAGCCTCATTTGCAGATAAATACTTAATGAGAATTGTACTATTTTCAGCAAAGAAAGTCTTAACGAGAAAATGGCTCCAGACAGACATACCAAAAATTCAGGATTTACATGATACGGTATACCAGATATTTATGATGGAAAGGATTACCATGTCTCTAAGGCTACAAAGAGATAAATTTGATAAATACTGGCTTAAATGAACCCAATATACAGGACATCAATGGAGAGACTTTGTTTAAGTAAACTATCCCATTGAAGGGAAGAAAAGAGCAAAACTGAAAAATTTAATACCACTTGTCCACTGTTCAGTTTGTCTACATGTTATTTTTTATACTACAAAAAAAAAAAAAAAAACTTATGGGAAGATTAATCGAGGGCATTTTCTTGTGTATTACTTCTTATTAACCTTTCTTTTTATTCTATTTGAATGATGGCAAATTCTAAGCTTTTACTAATGTTTATTCCCTTGTAATAAAGTACTGCTCTCAATGTAAATAATTTGACCAAGATCACCAATAAAAATATAATTGAAAAAAAGAATTGTCCGATGTCTTGCTCTTAGCCATTCTTGGGTGTTTTTAGCTGTGTGTTTTGGGTCATTATCCTGTTGCAAGACCCATGACCTGCGACTGAGACCAAGCTGTCTGACACTGGGCAGCACATTTCTCTCTAGAATACCTTGATAGTCTTGAGATTTCGTTGTCCCCTGCACAGATTCAAGACACCCTGTGCCAGATGCAGCAAAGCAGCCCCAGAACATAACAGAACCTCCTCCATGTTTCACAAGTAGGGACAGTGTTCTTTTCTTGGTATGCTTCATTTTGCGTCTGTGAACATAGAGCTGATGTGCCTTGCCAAAAAGTTTCAGTTTTGTCTCGTCTGTCCATAGGACATTCTCCCAGAAGCTTTGTGGCTTGTCAACATGCAGTTTGGGAAATTCCAGTCTGGCTTTTTTATGATTTGTTTTCAACAGTTGTGTCCTCCTTGGTTGTCTCCCATGAAGTCCACTTTGGCTCAAACAGCGACGGATGGTGCAGTCTGACACTGATGTACCTTGACATTGGAGTTCACCATGAATGTGTTTAGAGGTTGTTCTGGGCTCTTTAGTTACCATTCATATTATCCGTCTCCTCCTGCGGCCACATCCAGGGAGGTTGGCTACAGGCCCGTGGATCTTAAATTTCTGAATAATATGTGCAACTGTAGTCACAGGAACATCAAGCTGCTTGGAGATGGTCTTATAGTCTTTACCTTTAACATGCTTGTCTATAATTTTCTTTCTAATCTCCTGAGACAACTCTCTCCTTTGCTTCCTCTGGTCCATGTTTGGTGTGATACACACCATGTCACCAAACAACACAGTGACTACTTGTCACCCTTTAAATAGGCCGACTGACTGATTACAAGTTTGTAGACACCTGTGATGTTAATTAGAGGACACATCTTGGTTGAACATGTCCCTATGGTCACATTATTTTCAATCTTTTCTAGGGGTACCATGATTTTTGTCCAGGCCTGTTTCATGAGTTTGTTTTTTAAAGTAATTCTGTTGAACCACAATTCAAAAGCATTGTCTGATTTTCATTGGTTAATTTTCATAGACTTTTTATTTATTACCACTTTTGTCAGATTCGTTATTTCTGTGACCATTGTGGGTTTTTCTTTCATTAACAGAGGGGTACCAACAATTTTGTCCACAGCTGTAGTTTGGTGTGCTCCTGACTGTTAAAGTGAGAGTGAACACCATGGTGATATCAGAGAGCTGGCTGAGGCTTTCAGAAAGAAGATTGTTGCAGCTTATGAGTCTGGTAAGGGATTTAAAAAGATCTCAAAAGAATTTGAAATCAGCCATTCCACTGTCCGGAAAATAGTCTACAAGTGGAGGATATTCAAAATAATTGCCAACATGCCCAGGTCTGGTCATCCAAGCAAGTTCACCCTGAGAACAGACTGCAAGATGCGAAAAGAAATCTCCAAAAAACCCTAAAATGTCATCACGGGACCTACAGCAGGCTCTTGTTACTGTTGATGTGAAAGTGCATGTCTGTACAATCAGAAAGAGACTGCTCAAGTTTAACTTGCATGGGAGGTGTGCAAGGAGGAAACCTTTGCTCTCTAAGAGAAAGATGGAGGCCAGACTGAAGTTTACCACAGAGAACGTAGACAAAGACCAGGACTTATGGAATAATGTTCTTTGGACAGATGAGTCTAAAATTGAATTATTTGGACACCAGAACAGAGGATGTGTTTGGCGTAGACCAAATACAGCATTCCAGGAAAAGAACCTCATACCAACTGTGAACCATGGAGGTAGAAGTGTCATGGTTTGGGGATGCTTTGCTGCAGCAAGACCTGGCCAGCTCACTATCATAGAATCCGTCATGAATTCCACCATGTATCAGAGGGTGCTTGAGGACCGCGTGAGACCATTTGTAAAAAAAAAAAAAAAAATATTAAAGCTGAAGCAGAACTGGACCCTGCAACATGACAATGACCCAAAACATACCAGTAAATCCACCAAGGACTGGCTAAAAACTAAGAAATGGAATGTCCTGGAATGGCCAAGTCAAAGCCCAGATTTCAATCCTATTGAGATGCTGTGGGGTGACTTGAAACGGGCTGTACACATGCAAGAAAGCCCTCAAACATGTCACAGCTGAAAGAATTCTACGTTGAGGAATGGGGCAAACTTTCCTCAGACCGATGTCAGAGACTGGTGGATGGCTACAAGAAGTGTCTTACTGAAGCTATTTCAGCCAAAGGGGTAACACTAGCTATTAGGTGGGAGGGTGTTCTAACTTTTTCCTCATAATAGGTATTTTTGTTGAGCTCTTTTGTTTAATGAGTAAAACAAGGTTATTTTTTGTTATTTACCTGCAATTAAATCACCTTATTTTCCAGAGATAAATAAAAACAAGATTAGATATCAATATGTGAACATTTCTTAATAAAGAAGAGAATATTTAATGGGGTGTCCTAATTTTTTCACATAGCTGTAATTGGTGACTCTAAATTGTCCCTAAGTATCTGTCTCTCTTTAGAATAGAGGGTTAGCACTAGTAAAGTGCTTTGAGTGGTCTTTGAGTCAAGAAAAAGTGCTACACAAGTACACGTCCATAAGTAACAATTCTTGATACTGATCTTTATAATTGCTTTGCTTTCTGTTTTATGCAGAATACTTATAGTTACAGATGGAATGCAAACACTAGAGAGACAAAGCTAAACTCTTGTTTGCATCTGTGTACAAACATTTTTATTTATTTATTTTTTGCATGTGTGTAAGCTTCCTTTCCGGGACTCTCATCCCTCAACCCTCCCCTCTGCTGGGCGAAAGCAACCGCCACCTCTCCCGTTTCCTCTCTGAGCCGGGGTTTACAAATTCCCTCTGATTTACAAGGTCATAAAAGCTGTACCTCCTCCTCCCCTGTTTCAGTCAAGTTCGCCAGCTGAAGCAGTTTTATTACTCCCCAAGAATGTGCTCCCATACAAAGCTTCAACAGTCGTTCCATTTCCTGGTTTCATATTACATGTGCATAGCTATGTACTGTATACATCGACATACAATATGGATGAATACGCACGCTCTACTTGCTGGGCTTTTTGAAGTTTCTATGTAATGTCATCAATGTTACAGTCATAACTTCTGTCCAGCTGAGTGCGCTGACAGCTGAGACTGGGTTATGAATTGATTTATTGCAAGAAAGAAAAGCAAAGGAAATACTCCCTGGATCTAAACCTGCTTCTTTTAGATGTTGCGTATCCTTGTGTAGCTCTATGGTGTCTTTTATATCTGAAAACCCATTTCTAGGCATTTCTTTTCTTACACACTTAAACTCCAGTCTATGGGCATGAGAATCAAGCCACACTCTTGACATTATCTGGCAAGCAAGCATAAAACATTGTGTACTACCCTGAAGGTTCATGGCTGTCCGCTATATGTTCCATCTTCCCTAGACAGCTGTGGTCATTGAAGTGCTCACACTGAAAAACACAAAAGGTGTTCCGTCGCCTTTAGGAACTTTATGATTTCGTATTTGAACAGTTGGTTTTTTTTTCTGTCAGGAAAAAAATACCTTTCAGTTAGTCAGCTGCCTTGATTCTAGCTGAATGTTTTGGGTTTTTTTAACCCCTGAACCTTAGAATGAAGTTGCCATACAGTGCCATACCATATGAAGTAATTGGAGATTTGTGCCAGCTTTTTAGCAGTTGTGCATCTATTGATTGTGTGATTGCATGGCACAGATACCTGACATTGGTGTCAAGTAAGGGTGCTTTCACACCTAAATTCATTTACTTTGGTCCAAATCAGTTGATAAATTTGTTTCTTTGTATCATTGTCTCCTTGGTTCGGTTCCCTTTCACACAGGCAAACCTTCAAGCAGACCAAATTGCATCACGTTATTCCTACGAGACTTGTGTCAGAAAGTTCTGTTCTTATTGGTCAGATTTTTTTTCCACGAGAAACAGGAAAGGTAAATACAGGAAGTAAGATGTCTACTGCGCATTTATGCATTTCTGGGGAGAAAAATAATACAATGGTGCATAATCTATGGAGAGGTGTGGTGTCCATCACACTGGTTATCGTTTATTAATTTACGTGCATATACCACTGTCAGCAAATCATACAGTTTGAAAATGGAGCATGGCTACGGATGGAAAATAACATGTTAATGCATTGGAATCGGTGAAGGTGTATATCAAGATTGTACAGGAGATGGTGTTCATTAATTTTACTTTGTTATACAGTGGTGTGAAAAAGTGTGTGCCCCCTTCTTGATTTCCCGCTTTTTTGTATGTTTGTCACACAAATGTTTCATATCAAACAAATTTAAGTATTAGTCAAAGATAACACAAGTAAACACAAAATGCAGTTTTTAAATGAAGGTGTTTATTATTAAGGTTAAAACAAATCCAAACCTACATGGCCGTGTGTGAAAAAGTGATTGCCTCCTAAACCGAATAACTGGTTGGGCCACCCTTGGCAGCAACAACTGCAATCAAGCACTTGCGATAACTGGCAGTGAGTCTTTTACAGCGCTGTGGAGGAATTTTTGCCGACTCATCTTTGCAGAATTGTTGTAATTCAGCCACATTGGAGGGTTTTCGAGCATGAACTGCCTTTTTAAGGTCATGCCTCAGCATCTCAATCGGATTCAGGTCAAGACTTTGACTAGGCCACTCCAAAGTTTTCATTTTGTTTTTCTTAAGTCATTCAGAGGTGGACTTGCTAGTGTGTTTTGGATCATTGTCCTGCTGCAGAACCCAAGTGTGCTTCAGCTTGAGGTCATGAACAGATTGCCGGACATTCTCTTTCAGGATTTTTTGGTAGACAGCAGAATTCATGGTTCCATTTACTACAGCAAGTCTTCCAGGTTCTGAAGCAGCAAAACAGCCCCAGACCATCACACTACCACCACCATATTTACCTCCGCCAAGGAGGTTATGTTTTCATCGGCGTTGGTTTGTCTGTCTGTTTGTCTGTTTGTTTGTTAGCAAGATAACTCAAAAAATTATGGACGGATTTTCATGAAATTTTCACAGATTGTCAGAAATGGGGTATCCTACAGATGATTAGATTTTGGTGGTGATCCGGATCACCGTCCAGAAGAAAACCGCCATTACGGAAAATGTGATTTTCGTCAATAACTACTGAACCACTAATCCTATCATTGTGAATCCAATTGCTAGTCATATGTTTTCATGGTCAAGGAATCTGAAAACGTACACACAAACACTGTATGGGGGGAACTGTGGCGCTTGGCGGAGGTCTGCGCTCTCTGAGTGCTTTTCTAGTTTACCGTTGGTATGATGTTCCTTTTCTGAAATGCTGTGTTACTTTTACGCCAGATGTAATGTTACACATACCTTCCAAAAAGTTCAACTTTTGTCTCGTTGGTCCACAGAGTATTTTCCCAAAAGTCTTGGGGATCATCAAGATGTTTTCTGGCAAAACTGAGATGAGCCTTTATGTTCTTTTAGCTCAGCAGTGGTTTTCATCTTGGAACTCTGCCATGCAGGCCATTTTTGCCCAGTCTCTTTCTTATGGTGGAGTCAAGAACACTGACCTTAACTGAAGCAAGTGAAGCCTGCAGTTCTTTGGATGTTGTGCATTCTTTTGTGACCTCTTGGATGAGCCGTCACTGTGCTCTTGGGGTAATGTTGGTTGGTCAGCCACTACTGGGAAGGTTCACCACTGTTCCATGTTTTTCTCATTTGTGGATAATGGCTCTCACTGTAGTTCGCTGGAGTCCCAGTAAAGCTGTAGAAATGGCTTCATAACCTTTTCCAGACTGATAGATCTCGGTTACTTTGTTTCTCATTTGTTCCTGAATTTCTTTGGATCGCAGCATGTCGTCTAGTTTTTGAGGATCTTTTGGTCTACTTCACTTTGTCAGGCAGGTCCTATTTAAGTGATTTCTTGATTGAGAATGGGCGTGGCAGTAATCAGGCCTGGGTGTGGCTAGAGAAATTGAACTCAGCTTTCCAAAGATGTGATAAACCACAGTTAATTTATGGTTTAACAGAAGAAGAGCAATCACTTTTTCACACAGGGCCATGTAAGTTTGGATTTGTTTTACCCTTAATAATAAACACCTTCATTTAAAAACTGCATTTTGTTTTTACTTGTGTTATCTTTGTCTAATACTTACATTTGTTTGATGATTTGAAACATTTAAGTGTGATAAACATACAAAAAAATGAGAAATCAGGAAGGGGGCAAACACTTTTTCACACCACTGTATAACAAAAAGTAAAATTAATGAACGCCATCTCCTGTACAAGTAGTGACAAACATACAAAAAAATGAGAAATCAGGAAGGGGGCAAATGCTTTTTCACACCACTGTATATCCATCAAAACACGGGACATACTGTTGTATGATAATGTCTATGCATCCATCCAAGTTTGTCCTTCAAACTCCTTCCACAGTTTTCAAAACTAGGACATTTTCATTTCACGGTGTTTGCACATGTACTGAAGATGTGCATATTGTGGGGAGTTGAATGTTTTTCTGATATTTTCTGTAAATTTGTTTGAAACAATTCAAAGTGGTTGTTAGATTGTTTGCTTTGCTTAAGTTCCTTAATGCGATGGCGGCGATGTGTGTAAGCGGCCCAGCACACTCTCTTCACAAGCAGTTTTTTCCAGCATTAGCACTAATGGGATTAATAGGACTTGCACCCAGCCATAAAAGAGCATGCAGGTATCCAGTTCAAGCTAAGGCTGACAAAGAGGAGGCGTAAACACCGGTGCGAGGGGAAGCAAAAGTTGGGTAAGCAAGCCAGGATCCGATCAAGGCTAAGAGCGTCTCCCTACAACCTTGCTGTCCCCATTGTTTTCCTCACCAATGCCGCTCTGTTGTTAATAAGATGGTTGACATTGAATTATGGATCATGAACAACCGAATGAACAGCTGCATTATGGTGATAACAGAGACCTGGCTGCATGAAAACATCACCGACCCAGCCATGGAGCTAGCAGGCCGCACCATCTACTGGGCCGACCACACAACAGACTCTGGTAAGATGAGAAGAGGTGGAGTGTGTGCATACATAAACAATAATTGGTGCACAGATACAATGGTTATTGAAAGGCATTGCTGCCCAGATTTGGAGTTTCTGATGCTTAAGTGCAGACCCTTTTATTTGCCAAGGGAGTTTCCCACAGTGTTTATCATAGCAGTGTATGTTCATCCTCATGCTAATCCTCAGATAGCCATGAGCGAAAACTTGACAGACTACCAGAGAGTGTTTTTGTTGTGGCAGGAGATTTTAATAACTGTAACCCCAAGACTTGTCTTACCCAGATTTCACAAAAATGTGGATATTAAAACACGGCAAAACTAAACTCTGGATCAGGTGTACATAAACATCCCTGGAGCATGCAAAACTCACTCATCTCCCCACCTAGGACACTCTGACCACCTATCCCTGTTTTAACACCAGCCTACAACCCCCTTGTTTGTAGAGCAAAACCGCAATACAGGACTGTGCAGTGCTGGACTGAGGAGGCCTCATGATCCTTACAGGACTGCTTTGAGGATGCGGTGTGGGAGATTTTTGACCATCCAGACAGTGAACATCGCACCACTCCAATACTATCCTATATCAAGTTTTGTACAGACAATGTAACCACAGAAAAGCAGGTCAAAACATATCCCAACCAGAAACCATGATTCAACAACAATGTGAGAAAGTTGCTTAATGCCAGAGATGCAGCATTCAGGTCGGGGACCAAAGAGACCTATAAAGAAGCAAGAGCAGACCTGAACAGGGGCATCAAAGCAGCAAAAAGGAAATACAAACAGCTCATCGAGAACAATTTCAGAGAAAATAACCCACACACTATGTGGCAAGGTATTAAGACAATCACTGATTATAAGCAAAACCACAGCACCCCCACCAACATCTCTCTCCTAAACAACCGTAACACGTCCTTTGCTTGATCTGAGGAGAATTCCAGGCAAGAATCAGACAACACCTATGATAACATCTGAGAGCACCCAGCCACTCACTCTCCGATCACATTAAGTACAGCGGGTTCTGTTTAACATTGACACCAGGAAAGCACCAGGGCCAGATGGAGTTACAGGTCGGATACTGAAAACATGTGCTAGCCAGCTAGCTACAATATTTACAACTATCTTTAACTGATTACTTCAACAAGCCACAGTCCCCACTTGCCACAAAACTTCCACTATTAACCTTGTGCCCAAAACTTCAGCTGCCACAGGCTTAAATGACCTATTGCTTTCACACCAGTAATCATGAAATGCATGGAAAGACTGGTGCTGCAAATCCTGCATCCCCCTGGACCTGGATCAACATTAATTTGTTTACAGGCCAAACAGATCCACAGATGATCCCATTTCAACAGCCCTCACTCACCTCGAAAATCCACTTACACTTATGCCCGGATGCTGTTCATTGACTTCACTTCTGTTTTTAATTCCATCAGCCCCAGTAGATTGGTCAGCAAACTGCAGTCAATACAGCTTGGAACACCCCTCTGTCTGTGGAACAAAGATTTCCTCACAAACTGACCCCAGCATATTAAGCTGGGCAGTCTCCTCTTCCACCATCACTCTCAGTACTGGTGTACCCCAAGGCAGTGTTATCTGTCCAGTCCTCTGCTCCCTTTATACCCATGATTGCACCCCCACCCAAAGCTCCAACACAATTATTAAGTTTGCAGACAATGCGGCCATAGTGGGCTTAATGTCAAACAACAACGGAACGGCTTATAGTGAGGCAATTCAGACATTGGTGACATGGTGCAGAGACAACAACTTGAGCTTCAACACAAAGAAGACCAAAGAAATAATCATAGACTTCAGGAAATCAAAGGCACAGCATGCAGGGCTGAGCATCAAAGGGGAGCAGGTTGTTGACTTTCAATCAGTCAATCAAAATTTTATTTATGTAGCACTTTTCATACAAGAAAAAAGTGTAGCACAAAGTGCTTTACAAATTACACCCCCTTCCCACCCCACTCCTTCATTCACCTAACCTCGTACAGACAGACACACGCACGTGCGCACACACAAACACACTCTCACACTCATCAGTGTGAGACATGGCTGAATGCCGAGGATCCAGGTGTAGAAGCACCATCTTAGGAAGCCATCAACACAAGGGAAGCACCAAGTCCACAGCTACAGGGACACCACCTCTGCCACCACCCAAGACCAGGCATTGGGTGGAAGGACTTGAAGGACTTAGATCTCAAACTAGATGAGCTCCCACTACAGCACAGTTTAGGAGTGTTTTGGAATCTTGAAACTGACCACTGAGAAGTAGCCCTACACACGAAGGGGAGTCTTGGCAACAGTCAACAGTCTGTATGGTCCTCTGGGGTTTGTGACACTTATCACAATGCAGGGGAAAAACCTTCTGCATGAACTGTCAACAGAGCACAGTGACTGGGTTGAACTACTTCCTGCTGAAAGAGAACAAATGGAAAGATTCCCTGAAAGACCTAAGATGGATTCACGCTGCACCTCTGCTGTCTGCATACATGTAACTGGAAACCTCATGTGACGAAATTTACGTCATCGTCTCTACTCCGCTAGTGTCCGCAGACCACGGACGACCGCGTGCAGCCCAAATTTTGTGACTATGCCGCATGCCCACGACCTGAACATGTTGAAAAGCGCTTGCGCAAGACTGAACGTCCCATTTATGAGGTGGTGATGTCGGCACAGCATACCAAGACATAGTAGACAAAGAAGACAACGAGGAAGCAGAAGACGAGAACAAACACACATGAATCATACATAAATACTTCAGCAGCAGCAGCAGCATCTTCGTGGAAAAGGAGTGACAACTGGGAAGTCAAGCAGCAGAAAGCAAACAGCATTTCTTCGTTGGTGAAAATCCTGGCGTGTCAGCGCATTGGCACTACCTATCGGGCGGGAGTGAAACTACAAATGATGGTTGTACGCATGCGTCAGCCGCTTGGCCTGGGTAGATGAAAAACGTGAGCATGAACAGCGCCATGTGTGTGCCGGGCTTGTCCAAAGCACACGCGGACCAAAGCGAACTAGAGGGGAAATGCAGCATGAATAAGGCTCTACAGATACCAAGGTGCTACTTACCATTGTCACAGTCTTCTGTTCAGAAACGAGAGTTATGCATTTTCTCAGATGCATCAACCTTAGCAATTAGAGCAGTAGCATACCTAAGAACCATCAACAATGAAGGTCAGTGCTACTCAGGTTTCATTATGGGCAAATCTAAAATAGCACCACGCCCTGCACACAGCATCCCTAGATTGGAGTTATGTGCAGCTGTTCTAGCTGTTGAAATGTATGACGTAATCAGAGATGAGGCACTGAGCACTTCGATGGCAGAGGTTATGGCAGTGATGACTGCAAGACCACTTGTGCCAGTGTCAACAGTTCCTGACAATCCAACCATCCTAACTCCAGCAATGCTATTGACCCAAAAAACTTAACACCTTGACAGCACCATCAGGAACCTTCGCTGCACCAGAATTCCATGTACATCAGTGGAGACAAGTGCAGTCTCTTGTGAACAGTTTTTGGAAACAATGGAAACAGGAGTACCTTGTGACTTTTCGGAGCTGAAGAAAATGGACTGATGAGAAACCAAACCTCAACGTTGAAGATGTTGTTTTACTCAAGGATGGGCAAACACATAGAAATGACTGGCCCATGGAGTGTATGTAAAGATGTTTCATGGAAAGGACAATAAGGTCCAAAAAGCAGAAGTGAAAATAGTAAGAGATGGGACTGTTAAAGGGTTTCTGAGACCAGTTACAGAAATGGTTTTGCTGTTGCTAGATGGTCAGTAGATAATGATATAGTTAAGATAAGATAAGCCTTTATTAGTCCCACAATGGGGAAATTCCCGGATTGCAACAGCACAGGGATAGCAACACTCAGAGCAATAATTAAGAAGATATGAAAAATAAAAATAAGAGCAGTGAATATACATACGTATGTGGTGACATTAGTTGTTGGTCTCACACACAAATTTGATCTTTTAATGTGAAGGCGGAGTTTTTCCGTTTTGGATGAGATAAAAGGAGGAAGTGGAAAAATATAAATAAAGTTTTTTCAGAGAGACTTAGCGTGTTCCGTCTGTTTTTCTGCAACTTCCACACTGGTGACCCCAACGTTTGAAGAATGTCTGTTCAAGCGACCTCTTCTGATATCGCCGCCACGGCGTTTGTATCCACCGCGGCTCCCGCACCGGCTGTTTTCGCGGCTACCATTAAATTACCGGACTTTTGGCAGCACGACCCGGAGCCCTGGTTTCAGCATGTCGAGGCTCAGTTCCATTTGCGCGGAATAACCACAGATGACACGAAGTATTTCCATGTTGTCACAGCTTTGGATTCTGCCACTACTCGTCGTTTGATGGGACTGCTCCGGGACCCGCTTCATGCTGACAGGTACGTCACTCTGAAGAGGGCTCTTCTGCAGCTGTACCAGCTCTCTGATATAGAGCGTGCTGATCGTCTTCTATCTATGACTGGTTTGGGGGACAGCAAACCTTCTGAGCTGATGGAGAATATGTTGGCACTTCTTGGTTCAGGAGACAGCTCATTTCTGTTCACCCACCTGTTTCTGCGTCAGCTTCCGCCTCCAGTGCTCACTGTCCTGGCCAGCTCGCCCCTCATTCGTACTAAGGATTACCGGGGTTTAGCTGAAGAAGCGGACAGGCTTTTGCTGGCTTCTCGTCATTTGTCTGTGCATGCACTGCTGCCTGGGCAGTCTGATGGAGAAGTCTCGGTGGATGTGGCCGCAGTTTCGGATCGCCGTAAGAAAGATAGCGGCCTGTGTTTCTACCACCGCCGTTTTGGACCGAAGGCTCGGCACTGTATTCCACCGTGCTCTTTCCAGCCGCACCAACAATAAGCTGCTTTTTATTGAGGACTGTGCTGCTGGACGTCGCTTTTTGGTGGATTCAGGGGCGCAGCGGAGCATCGTTCCCCCCTCTTCGGCTGACGTCATGGGATATGGACATGGACCTCCACTGGACGCTGCTAATGGTACTCCTATTCGCACCTTTGGCACCAGATTTATTACTGTATGTTTTAACGGTCGTGAATTTAGTTGGGACTTTGTGGTAGCGTCTGTAGTAGTCCCTATCCTTGGTGCAGATTTTTTTGTGTGCTTACAGACTGTTGGTTGATGTAACTAACAGATGTTTGATTGATGCTGTGTCTTTTGATTCCTATCCATGTACACTGGGTGAGGCTGGTCCACTGCTTGCTAACATGCTCGCCTCAGGAGACAGGTACCAGCGCCTTCTCTCTGAGTTTCCTGCGCTTACTGTGCCTACGTTTTCTGCGGCAGTAGCCAAACATGGGGTTGAGCATTATATTACTACTGTGGGTCCACCTGTTTTTGCCCGCACACGCCGTCTGGATGCTGCTAAGTTAGCCATCACTAGAGATGAGTTTGCCAATATGGAGCGGTTGGGTATTGTGCGCCGTTCCGACAGTCCGTGGGCCTCTCCCCTCCACATGGTCCCTAAGTCAGATGGGGGTTGGCGCCCTTGTGGAGATTTTAGGCGCCTTAACAACGCTATTACCAACGACAGGTACCCAGTCCCCCATATCCAAGCTTTTTCTTCACGTCTGGCAGGGACGGTCATTTTTTCTAAAGTGGATTTAGTGCGTGGTTATCATCAGGTGCCTGTCCATCCCCAGGACGTCCCCAAGACAGCGGTGATCACTCCATTTGGACTGTTCGAGTTCTTGAGAATGCCATTTGGCCTGGTGGATGGCTACAAGAAGTGTCTTACTGAAGCTATTTCAGCCAAAGGGGTAACACTAGCTATTAGGTGGGAGGGTGTTCTAACTTTTTCCTCATAATAGGTATTTTTGTTGAGCTCTTTTGTTTAATGAGTAAAACAAGGTTATTTTTTGTTATTTACCTGCAATTAAATCACCTTATTTTCCAGAGATAAATAAAAACAAGATTAGATATCAATATGTGAACATTTCTTAATAAAGAAGAGAATATTTAATGGGGTGTCCTAATTTTTTCACATAGCTGTAATTGGTGACTCTAAATTGTCCCTAAGTATCTGTCTCTCTTTAGAATAGAGGGTTAGCACTAGTAAAGTGCTTTGAGTGGTCTTTGAGTCAAGAAAAAGTGCTACACAAGTACACGTCCATAAGTAACAATTCTTGATACTGATCTTTATAATTGCTTTGCTTTCTGTTTTATGCAGAATACTTATAGTTACAGATGGAATGCAAACACTAGAGAGACAAAGCTAAACTCTTGTTTGCATCTGTGTACAAACATTTTTATTTATTTATTTTTTGCATGTGTGTAAGCTTCCTTTCCGGGACTCTCATCCCTCAACCCTCCCCTCTGCTGGGCGAAAGCAACCGCCACCTCTCCCGTTTCCTCTCTGAGCCGGGGTTTACAAATTCCCTCTGATTTACAAGGTCATAAAAGCTGTACCTCCTCCTCCCCTGTTTCAGTCAAGTTCGCCAGCTGAAGCAGTTTTATTACTCCCCAAGAATGTGCTCCCATACAAAGCTTCAACAGTCGTTCCATTTCCTGGTTTCATATTACATGTGCATAGCTATGTACTGTATACATCGACATACAATATGGATGAATACGCACGCTCTACTTGCTGGGCTTTTTGAAGTTTCTATGTAATGTCATCAATGTTACAGTCATAACTTCTGTCCAGCTGAGTGCGCTGACAGCTGAGACTGGGTTATGAATTGATTTATTGCAAGAAAGAAAAGCAAAGGAAATACTCCCTGGATCTAAACCTGCTTCTTTTAGATGTTGCGTATCCTTGTGTAGCTCTATGGTGTCTTTTATATCTGAAAACCCATTTCTAGGCATTTCTTTTCTTACACACTTAAACTCCAGTCTATGGGCATGAGAATCAAGCCACACTCTTGACATTATCTGGCAAGCAAGCATAAAACATTGTGTACTACCCTGAAGGTTCATGGCTGTCCGCTATATGTTCCATCTTCCCTAGACAGCTGTGGTCATTGAAGTGCTCACACTGAAAAACACAAAAGGTGTTCCGTCGCCTTTAGGAACTTTATGATTTCGTATTTGAACAGTTGGTTTTTTTTTCTGTCAGGAAAAAAATACCTTTCAGTTAGTCAGCTGCCTTGATTCTAGCTGAATGTTTTGGGTTTTTTTAACCCCTGAACCTTAGAATGAAGTTGCCATACAGTGCCATACCATATGAAGTAATTGGAGATTTGTGCCAGCTTTTTAGCAGTTGTGCATCTATTGATTGTGTGATTGCATGGCACAGATACCTGACATTGGTGTCAAGTAAGGGTGCTTTCACACCTAAATTCATTTACTTTGGTCCAAATCAGTTGATAAATTTGTTTCTTTGTATCATTGTCTCCTTGGTTCGGTTCCCTTTCACACAGGCAAACCTTCAAGCAGACCAAATTGCATCACGTTATTCCTACGAGACTTGTGTCAGAAAGTTCTGTTCTTATTGGTCAGATTTTTTTTCCACGAGAAACAGGAAAGGTAAATACAGGAAGTAAGATGTCTACTGCGCATTTATGCATTTCTGGGGAGAAAAATAATACAATGGTGCATAATCTATGGAGAGGTGTGGTGTCCATCACACTGGTTATCGTTTATTAATTTACGTGCATATACCACTGTCAGCAAATCATACAGTTTGAAAATGGAGCATGGCTACGGATGGAAAATAACATGTTAATGCATTGGAATCGGTGAAGGTGTATATCAAGATTGTACAGGAGATGGTGTTCATTAATTTTACTTTGTTATACAGTGGTGTGAAAAAGTGTGTGCCCCCTTCTTGATTTCCCGCTTTTTTGTATGTTTGTCACACAAATGTTTCATATCAAACAAATTTAAGTATTAGTCAAAGATAACACAAGTAAACACAAAATGCAGTTTTTAAATGAAGGTGTTTATTATTAAGGTTAAAACAAATCCAAACCTACATGGCCGTGTGTGAAAAAGTGATTGCCTCCTAAACCGAATAACTGGTTGGGCCACCCTTGGCAGCAACAACTGCAATCAAGCACTTGCGATAACTGGCAGTGAGTCTTTTACAGCGCTGTGGAGGAATTTTTGCCGACTCATCTTTGCAGAATTGTTGTAATTCAGCCACATTGGAGGGTTTTCGAGCATGAACTGCCTTTTTAAGGTCATGCCTCAGCATCTCAATCGGATTCAGGTCAAGACTTTGACTAGGCCACTCCAAAGTTTTCATTTTGTTTTTCTTAAGTCATTCAGAGGTGGACTTGCTAGTGTGTTTTGGATCATTGTCCTGCTGCAGAACCCAAGTGTGCTTCAGCTTGAGGTCATGAACAGATTGCCGGACATTCTCTTTCAGGATTTTTTGGTAGACAGCAGAATTCATGGTTCCATTTACTACAGCAAGTCTTCCAGGTTCTGAAGCAGCAAAACAGCCCCAGACCATCACACTACCACCACCATATTTACCTCCGCCAAGGAGGTTATGTTTTCATCGGCGTTGGTTTGTCTGTCTGTTTGTCTGTTTGTTTGTTAGCAAGATAACTCAAAAAATTATGGACGGATTTTCATGAAATTTTCACAGATTGTCAGAAATGGGGTATCCTACAGATGATTAGATTTTGGTGGTGATCCGGATCACCGTCCAGAAGAAAACCGCCATTACGGAAAATGTGATTTTCGTCAATAACTACTGAACCACTAATCCTATCATTGTGAATCCAATTGCTAGTCATATGTTTTCATGGTCAAGGAATCTGAAAACGTACACACAAACACTGTATGGGGGGAACTGTGGCGCTTGGCGGAGGTCTGCGCTCTCTGAGTGCTTTTCTAGTTTACCGTTGGTATGATGTTCCTTTTCTGAAATGCTGTGTTACTTTTACGCCAGATGTAATGTTACACATACCTTCCAAAAAGTTCAACTTTTGTCTCGTTGGTCCACAGAGTATTTTCCCAAAAGTCTTGGGGATCATCAAGATGTTTTCTGGCAAAACTGAGATGAGCCTTTATGTTCTTTTAGCTCAGCAGTGGTTTTCATCTTGGAACTCTGCCATGCAGGCCATTTTTGCCCAGTCTCTTTCTTATGGTGGAGTCAAGAACACTGACCTTAACTGAAGCAAGTGAAGCCTGCAGTTCTTTGGATGTTGTGCATTCTTTTGTGACCTCTTGGATGAGCCGTCACTGTGCTCTTGGGGTAATGTTGGTTGGTCAGCCACTACTGGGAAGGTTCACCACTGTTCCATGTTTTTCTCATTTGTGGATAATGGCTCTCACTGTAGTTCGCTGGAGTCCCAGTAAAGCTGTAGAAATGGCTTCATAACCTTTTCCAGACTGATAGATCTCGGTTACTTTGTTTCTCATTTGTTCCTGAATTTCTTTGGATCGCAGCATGTCGTCTAGTTTTTGAGGATCTTTTGGTCTACTTCACTTTGTCAGGCAGGTCCTATTTAAGTGATTTCTTGATTGAGAATGGGCGTGGCAGTAATCAGGCCTGGGTGTGGCTAGAGAAATTGAACTCAGCTTTCCAAAGATGTGATAAACCACAGTTAATTTATGGTTTAACAGAAGAAGAGCAATCACTTTTTCACACAGGGCCATGTAAGTTTGGATTTGTTTTACCCTTAATAATAAACACCTTCATTTAAAAACTGCATTTTGTTTTTACTTGTGTTATCTTTGTCTAATACTTACATTTGTTTGATGATTTGAAACATTTAAGTGTGATAAACATACAAAAAAATGAGAAATCAGGAAGGGGGCAAACACTTTTTCACACCACTGTATAACAAAAAGTAAAATTAATGAACGCCATCTCCTGTACAAGTAGTGACAAACATACAAAAAAATGAGAAATCAGGAAGGGGGCAAATGCTTTTTCACACCACTGTATATCCATCAAAACACGGGACATACTGTTGTATGATAATGTCTATGCATCCATCCAAGTTTGTCCTTCAAACTCCTTCCACAGTTTTCAAAACTAGGACATTTTCATTTCACGGTGTTTGCACATGTACTGAAGATGTGCATATTGTGGGGAGTTGAATGTTTTTCTGATATTTTCTGTAAATTTGTTTGAAACAATTCAAAGTGGTTGTTAGATTGTTTGCTTTGCTTAAGTTCCTTAATGCGATGGCGGCGATGTGTGTAAGCGGCCCAGCACACTCTCTTCACAAGCAGTTTTTTCCAGCATTAGCACTAATGGGATTAATAGGACTTGCACCCAGCCATAAAAGAGCATGCAGGTATCCAGTTCAAGCTAAGGCTGACAAAGAGGAGGCGTAAACACCGGTGCGAGGGGAAGCAAAAGTTGGGTAAGCAAGCCAGGATCCGATCAAGGCTAAGAGCGTCTCCCTACAACCTTGCTGTCCCCATTGTTTTCCTCACCAATGCCGCTCTGTTGTTAATAAGATGGTTGACATTGAATTATGGATCATGAACAACCGAATGAACAGCTGCATTATGGTGATAACAGAGACCTGGCTGCATGAAAACATCACCGACCCAGCCATGGAGCTAGCAGGCCGCACCATCTACTGGGCCGACCACACAACAGACTCTGGTAAGATGAGAAGAGGTGGAGTGTGTGCATACATAAACAATAATTGGTGCACAGATACAATGGTTATTGAAAGGCATTGCTGCCCAGATTTGGAGTTTCTGATGCTTAAGTGCAGACCCTTTTATTTGCCAAGGGAGTTTCCCACAGTGTTTATCATAGCAGTGTATGTTCATCCTCATGCTAATCCTCAGATAGCCATGAGCGAAAACTTGACAGACTACCAGAGAGTGTTTTTGTTGTGGCAGGAGATTTTAATAACTGTAACCCCAAGACTTGTCTTACCCAGATTTCACAAAAATGTGGATATTAAAACACGGCAAAACTAAACTCTGGATCAGGTGTACATAAACATCCCTGGAGCATGCAAAACTCACTCATCTCCCCACCTAGGACACTCTGACCACCTATCCCTGTTTTAACACCAGCCTACAACCCCCTTGTTTGTAGAGCAAAACCGCAATACAGGACTGTGCAGTGCTGGACTGAGGAGGCCTCATGATCCTTACAGGACTGCTTTGAGGATGCGGTGTGGGAGATTTTTGACCATCCAGACAGTGAACATCGCACCACTCCAATACTATCCTATATCAAGTTTTGTACAGACAATGTAACCACAGAAAAGCAGGTCAAAACATATCCCAACCAGAAACCATGATTCAACAACAATGTGAGAAAGTTGCTTAATGCCAGAGATGCAGCATTCAGGTCGGGGACCAAAGAGACCTATAAAGAAGCAAGAGCAGACCTGAACAGGGGCATCAAAGCAGCAAAAAGGAAATACAAACAGCTCATCGAGAACAATTTCAGAGAAAATAACCCACACACTATGTGGCAAGGTATTAAGACAATCACTGATTATAAGCAAAACCACAGCACCCCCACCAACATCTCTCTCCTAAACAACCGTAACACGTCCTTTGCTTGATCTGAGGAGAATTCCAGGCAAGAATCAGACAACACCTATGATAACATCTGAGAGCACCCAGCCACTCACTCTCCGATCACATTAAGTACAGCGGGTTCTGTTTAACATTGACACCAGGAAAGCACCAGGGCCAGATGGAGTTACAGGTCGGATACTGAAAACATGTGCTAGCCAGCTAGCTACAATATTTACAACTATCTTTAACTGATTACTTCAACAAGCCACAGTCCCCACTTGCCACAAAACTTCCACTATTAACCTTGTGCCCAAAACTTCAGCTGCCACAGGCTTAAATGACCTATTGCTTTCACACCAGTAATCATGAAATGCATGGAAAGACTGGTGCTGCAAATCCTGCATCCCCCTGGACCTGGATCAACATTAATTTGTTTACAGGCCAAACAGATCCACAGATGATCCCATTTCAACAGCCCTCACTCACCTCGAAAATCCACTTACACTTATGCCCGGATGCTGTTCATTGACTTCACTTCTGTTTTTAATTCCATCAGCCCCAGTAGATTGGTCAGCAAACTGCAGTCAATACAGCTTGGAACACCCCTCTGTCTGTGGAACAAAGATTTCCTCACAAACTGACCCCAGCATATTAAGCTGGGCAGTCTCCTCTTCCACCATCACTCTCAGTACTGGTGTACCCCAAGGCAGTGTTATCTGTCCAGTCCTCTGCTCCCTTTATACCCATGATTGCACCCCCACCCAAAGCTCCAACACAATTATTAAGTTTGCAGACAATGCGGCCATAGTGGGCTTAATGTCAAACAACAACGGAACGGCTTATAGTGAGGCAATTCAGACATTGGTGACATGGTGCAGAGACAACAACTTGAGCTTCAACACAAAGAAGACCAAAGAAATAATCATAGACTTCAGGAAATCAAAGGCACAGCATGCAGGGCTGAGCATCAAAGGGGAGCAGGTTGTTGACTTTCAATCAGTCAATCAAAATTTTATTTATGTAGCACTTTTCATACAAGAAAAAAGTGTAGCACAAAGTGCTTTACAAATTACACCCCCTTCCCACCCCACTCCTTCATTCACCTAACCTCGTACAGACAGACACACGCACGTGCGCACACACAAACACACTCTCACACTCATCAGTGTGAGACATGGCTGAATGCCGAGGATCCAGGTGTAGAAGCACCATCTTAGGAAGCCATCAACACAAGGGAAGCACCAAGTCCACAGCTACAGGGACACCACCTCTGCCACCACCCAAGACCAGGCATTGGGTGGAAGGACTTGAAGGACTTAGATCTCAAACTAGATGAGCTCCCACTACAGCACAGTTTAGGAGTGTTTTGGAATCTTGAAACTGACCACTGAGAAGTAGCCCTACACACGAAGGGGAGTCTTGGCAACAGTCAACAGTCTGTATGGTCCTCTGGGGTTTGTGACACTTATCACAATGCAGGGGAAAAACCTTCTGCATGAACTGTCAACAGAGCACAGTGACTGGGTTGAACTACTTCCTGCTGAAAGAGAACAAATGGAAAGATTCCCTGAAAGACCTAAGATGGATTCACGCTGCACCTCTGCTGTCTGCATACATGTAACTGGAAACCTCATGTGACGAAATTTACGTCATCGTCTCTACTCCGCTAGTGTCCGCAGACCACGGACGACCGCGTGCAGCCCAAATTTTGTGACTATGCCGCATGCCCACGACCTGAACATGTTGAAAAGCGCTTGCGCAAGACTGAACGTCCCATTTATGAGGTGGTGATGTCGGCACAGCATACCAAGACATAGTAGACAAAGAAGACAACGAGGAAGCAGAAGACGAGAACAAACACACATGAATCATACATAAATACTTCAGCAGCAGCAGCAGCATCTTCGTGGAAAAGGAGTGACAACTGGGAAGTCAAGCAGCAGAAAGCAAACAGCATTTCTTCGTTGGTGAAAATCCTGGCGTGTCAGCGCATTGGCACTACCTATCGGGCGGGAGTGAAACTACAAATGATGGTTGTACGCATGCGTCAGCCGCTTGGCCTGGGTAGATGAAAAACGTGAGCATGAACAGCGCCATGTGTGTGCCGGGCTTGTCCAAAGCACACGCGGACCAAAGCGAACTAGAGGGGAAATGCAGCATGAATAAGGCTCTACAGATACCAAGGTGCTACTTACCATTGTCACAGTCTTCTGTTCAGAAACGAGAGTTATGCATTTTCTCAGATGCATCAACCTTAGCAATTAGAGCAGTAGCATACCTAAGAACCATCAACAATGAAGGTCAGTGCTACTCAGGTTTCATTATGGGCAAATCTAAAATAGCACCACGCCCTGCACACAGCATCCCTAGATTGGAGTTATGTGCAGCTGTTCTAGCTGTTGAAATGTATGACGTAATCAGAGATGAGGCACTGAGCACTTCGATGGCAGAGGTTATGGCAGTGATGACTGCAAGACCACTTGTGCCAGTGTCAACAGTTCCTGACAATCCAACCATCCTAACTCCAGCAATGCTATTGACCCAAAAAACTTAACACCTTGACAGCACCATCAGGAACCTTCGCTGCACCAGAATTCCATGTACATCAGTGGAGACAAGTGCAGTCTCTTGTGAACAGTTTTTGGAAACAATGGAAACAGGAGTACCTTGTGACTTTTCGGAGCTGAAGAAAATGGACTGATGAGAAACCAAACCTCAACGTTGAAGATGTTGTTTTACTCAAGGATGGGCAAACACATAGAAATGACTGGCCCATGGAGTGTATGTAAAGATGTTTCATGGAAAGGACAATAAGGTCCAAAAAGCAGAAGTGAAAATAGTAAGAGATGGGACTGTTAAAGGGTTTCTGAGACCAGTTACAGAAATGGTTTTGCTGTTGCTAGATGGTCAGTAGATAATGATATAGTTAAGATAAGATAAGCCTTTATTAGTCCCACAATGGGGAAATTCCCGGATTGCAACAGCACAGGGATAGCAACACTCAGAGCAATAATTAAGAAGATATGAAAAATAAAAATAAGAGCAGTGAATATACATACGTATGTGGTGACATTAGTTGTTGGTCTCACACACAAATTTGATCTTTTAATGTGAAGGCGGAGTTTTTCCGTTTTGGATGAGATAAAAGGAGGAAGTGGAAAAATATAAATAAAGTTTTTTCAGAGAGACTTAGCGTGTTCCGTCTGTTTTTCTGCAACTTCCACACTGGTGACCCCAACGTTTGAAGAATGTCTGTTCAAGCGACCTCTTCTGATATCGCCGCCACGGCGTTTGTATCCACCGCGGCTCCCGCACCGGCTGTTTTCGCGGCTACCATTAAATTACCGGACTTTTGGCAGCACGACCCGGAGCCCTGGTTTCAGCATGTCGAGGCTCAGTTCCATTTGCGCGGAATAACCACAGATGACACGAAGTATTTCCATGTTGTCACAGCTTTGGATTCTGCCACTACTCGTCGTTTGATGGGACTGCTCCGGGACCCGCTTCATGCTGACAGGTACGTCACTCTGAAGAGGGCTCTTCTGCAGCTGTACCAGCTCTCTGATATAGAGCGTGCTGATCGTCTTCTATCTATGACTGGTTTGGGGGACAGCAAACCTTCTGAGCTGATGGAGAATATGTTGGCACTTCTTGGTTCAGGAGACAGCTCATTTCTGTTCACCCACCTGTTTCTGCGTCAGCTTCCGCCTCCAGTGCTCACTGTCCTGGCCAGCTCGCCCCTCATTCGTACTAAGGATTACCGGGGTTTAGCTGAAGAAGCGGACAGGCTTTTGCTGGCTTCTCGTCATTTGTCTGTGCATGCACTGCTGCCTGGGCAGTCTGATGGAGAAGTCTCGGTGGATGTGGCCGCAGTTTCGGATCGCCGTAAGAAAGATAGCGGCCTGTGTTTCTACCACCGCCGTTTTGGACCGAAGGCTCGGCACTGTATTCCACCGTGCTCTTTCCAGCCGCACCAACAATAAGCTGCTTTTTATTGAGGACTGTGCTGCTGGACGTCGCTTTTTGGTGGATTCAGGGGCGCAGCGGAGCATCGTTCCCCCCTCTTCGGCTGACGTCATGGGATATGGACATGGACCTCCACTGGACGCTGCTAATGGTACTCCTATTCGCACCTTTGGCACCAGATTTATTACTGTATGTTTTAACGGTCGTGAATTTAGTTGGGACTTTGTGGTAGCGTCTGTAGTAGTCCCTATCCTTGGTGCAGATTTTTTTGTGTGCTTACAGACTGTTGGTTGATGTAACTAACAGATGTTTGATTGATGCTGTGTCTTTTGATTCCTATCCATGTACACTGGGTGAGGCTGGTCCACTGCTTGCTAACATGCTCGCCTCAGGAGACAGGTACCAGCGCCTTCTCTCTGAGTTTCCTGCGCTTACTGTGCCTACGTTTTCTGCGGCAGTAGCCAAACATGGGGTTGAGCATTATATTACTACTGTGGGTCCACCTGTTTTTGCCCGCACACGCCGTCTGGATGCTGCTAAGTTAGCCATCACTAGAGATGAGTTTGCCAATATGGAGCGGTTGGGTATTGTGCGCCGTTCCGACAGTCCGTGGGCCTCTCCCCTCCACATGGTCCCTAAGTCAGATGGGGGTTGGCGCCCTTGTGGAGATTTTAGGCGCCTTAACAACGCTATTACCAACGACAGGTACCCAGTCCCCCATATCCAAGCTTTTTCTTCACGTCTGGCAGGGACGGTCATTTTTTCTAAAGTGGATTTAGTGCGTGGTTATCATCAGGTGCCTGTCCATCCCCAGGACGTCCCCAAGACAGCGGTGATCACTCCATTTGGACTGTTCGAGTTCTTGAGAATGCCATTTGGCCTTAAGGGTGCTGCACAGACGTTTCAACGGCTTATGGACTCTGTGTTACGGGACATGTCTTTCCTGTTTGTATACCTAGACGATATACTGGTGGCAAGCGCTTCGGTGGAGGAACATGTGTCACACCTTCGTCAGCTCTTCAGGCACCTCTGTGACCATGGACTGATAGTGAAACCCACGAAGTGTCAGTTTGGGCTCTCAGAACTTGAGTTCTTGGGGCACAAGGTATCCCAGCAGGGTGCCATACCCCTCCCGACTAAAGTCGAAGCGGTTTTAGCTTTTCCGCGCCCCTCCTCTGTCAAGCCTCTGCAGGAGTTTTTGGGCATGGTCAATTTTTACAACCGTTTTATACCTCGTGCTGCCCATATTATGCGCCCACTGTATGAGGCCTTGAAGGGTAAGAGGGGTAATCAGGACATTGAATGGACCCATGAGAGGTTATGTGCTTTTGACGGGGCTAAAGCTGCGCTGGCTGATGCTGCCTTGTTGGCTCATCCAGACCCCATGGCCGCCATTGCTCTCACCACCGATGCATCCGATTATGCTGTCGGAGCAGTTTGTGAGCAGTGGGTGGGCAATTCCTGGGAACCTCTAGCCTTTTTCAGTAGACAATTACGCGAGGCAGAAAGGAAGTACAGCACTTTTGACAGGGAGCTGTTGGCCCTTTTCTTGACGACAAGGCATTTCAGGTTTCTCTTGGAGGGCCGTAAATTCACCGCTTTTGTGGACCATAAACCCCTCACGTTTGCCATGGTCAAGTCCACTGAACCTTGGTCAGCTCGACAACAACGGCAGCTTTCGGCTATTTCCGAGTTCACTACTGACATTCAGCATGTGGCTGGTAAGACCAACTTGGTGGCGGACTGCCTTTCTCGTGCCCCAGTTGCTGCTGTTCATTTGGGCATGGACTATGCTGAGATGGCTGCCGATCAGTTGTTGGACCTGGAGGTGCAGTTGCTTCGTTCCACTGAGTCCAGTTTGCAGTTGGAGGATGTCTGCTTTCAAGACAGTGGTGCCACTCTTCTGTGTGACACTACATTGGGAAAACCACAACCTTTGGTGCCTGCAGCTTGGCGTCGTCGTGTTTTTGATGCTGTTCACTCTTTGTCGCATCCTGGGGTTAAGGCTTCGGTTAAGTTGGTGAGCGCCAAGTTTGTATGGCCGGGTCTCAGAAAGGATGTGAAGACTTGGACGACAGCCTGTGTGGCGTGCCAGCGTGCTAAGGTGCAGCGCCACATAAAGGCTCCATTGGGGCCTTTTTGGATTCCGGAGCAACGTTTTGATCATGTTCAGGTGGACCTGGTTGGACCTCTTCCTCCGTCTCGTGGTTTTACTCACCTCTTCACTATGGTGGACCGGACTACGCGGTGGCCGGAGGCAGTTCCCCTGGCATCAACTACGGCGTCTGATGTTGCCCAGGCATTTATCTCCTCTTGGGTGTCCCGTTTTGGTGTCCCCTTGGACGTTACCTCTGACAGGGGCCCGCAATTTACCTCCGCACTTTGGAATGAAGTAGCTGGTAGTTTGGGGGTTAAACTCCATCGGACCACAGCATACCATCCACAAGCTAACGGGCTATGCGAGCGGCCCTTCGCGCGTCATTAGTGGACAGTGGATGGGTGGACAGATTACCGTGGGTTTTGTTGGGTTTGCGTTCGGCCCCCAAAGAAGACCTGCACTCCTCTTCTGCTGAGTTGGTCCTCGGCCAGCCCTTAAGGGTTCCAGGGGAGTTCCTTCCTACCAGTCCAGGGTTAGGTCCCAGTATGGTTAAGAGGCCTAAGTGTTGAGAGGAAGCCAGGGCTTTTGTTCCCATGGCTGCGCACCACTGTCTTCCTCAGTCGTACGTCCCTGACAGCCTTATGTCGGCTAAATATGTTTTTGTCCGGCACGATGCCCATCGTTCTCCCCTGCAAGCACCTTATAATGGCCCTTTTCGGGTTTTAGAAACAGGCCATAAGGATTTTTTGGTTGAGTTGGGGACTTGTCAGGATCGGATTTCGATGGATTGTTTGAAGCCCGCTCATGTTCTTTGTGACGATGAGGTTGAGTTAGCCCGCCCGGCTCGGCGGGGGCGCCCTCCCAACCCTGTGCCTGAGGTTGTGTCTGCTCCGGTTACAGTTGTGCCCCCTAGGACTGCGCAGTGCAGTCGTCGGGGCAGAGTAATTAGGTTGCCTAAGAGGTTCTCTTGAGTTTTCTTTTTTTTAAAAAATTTTGTTCATGCTGTTTTAGTTTGTTTTTTGTCAGCATGTTTATTTATGTTGTTATTTGTGTGTTCTGGGGGGGCCTGTGTGGTGACATTAGTTGTTGGTCTCACACACAAATTTGATCTTTTAATGTGAAGGCGGAGTTTTTCCGTTTTGGACGAGATAAAAGGAGGAAGTGGAAAAATATAAATAAAGTTTTTTCAGACAGACTTACGCGTGTTCCGTCTGTTTTTCTGCAACTTCCACACGTACACATAAATATATAAATATACTGTATATACAAAGTGCGGCACATTGTAGCAAGATGGAATAAACAGCATAGCCGTCTACGTAGTTATCATACATAGTATGAATATGTACCCATACATATTGTCACCCTCCGTAGCGACTGATATTGTCCTAGTTGTATACTGGAGGGGACCATTTGTGTAAGTCTGTTGCGTCCTTTGCATTCAATACTATTAGGTCGTCATGTTTTTTTGCTATCTCTGCGAACAGCCCTGCTTAGGTTATACAGTCTGACAGCCGTAGGTAGGAAGGACCTGTGAAACCTCTCGGTTGCGCACCTAGGATGATGTAGTCTACTGCTAAATGAGCTCCTCAGTGCGTTCAGTATGTCCTGCATAGGGTGGGACTCGGACTCCAGCAGAGATGACAGTTTAGCCACCATCCTTCTCTCTCCCATCTCCTCCACTGGGTCAAGGCGTTGCCCCAGGACAGATCTAGCTTTCTTGATCAGTTTGTTCAGTCTCTTCCTATCGGCTGCTGTAATGCCGTTGCCCCAGCAGACCACTCCAAAAGTGATGGCTGATGCCACCACTATGTCATAGAATGTCTTCAGCAGTGCCCCTTGTACACCAAAAGACCTGAGCCTCCTCAGTAGGAACAGCCTGCGCTTGTCTCTTCTTGTAGAGTGCGTCGTTATTGTGTGACAGTCTAGTTTATTGTTCAGATGAACACCAAGGTACTTGTAGGATGTCACCATCTCAATGTCCGTTCCCTGTATGTTTACTGGTGCTGTGAGGGGTTGTCCTTGCCTGTGGTAGTCCACCACCAGCTCCTTAGTTTTCCTTGTGTTGATCTGGAGACAGTTCAATTCAATTCAATTCAATTCAACTTTATTTATATAGCGCCATTTCACAACAACAGTCATCTCATAGCACTATCAACTGTAGGGAGGACCCCCACAGTTGCAGAAAGACCCTAGCAATCAGGCGATCCCCTGTGAGCAAGCACTTGGCGACGGTGGAGAGGAAAAACTCCCTTTTAACAGGAAGAAACCTCCAGCAGAACCAGGCTCAGGGAGGGGCAGTCATCTGCTGCGACTGGCTGGGGGGTGAGGGGATAGAGAAGAAGAAAAGAACAGACATGTAGAGAGCAAACAGCACGATGGGGACTCAATCTATGGGAGAGAACAAACAAATGTTAATGACCAGCAAAAAAAAAAAAAAAAAATATTTCATAGAGAGTGAGGAAAGGAGTGAGGCCCAGTGCATTACTGGAGGTCCCCCGGCTGACTAAACCTATTAGCAGCATAACTAAGGGAGGGTTCAGAAAACACATGATCCCTCCCTAATTGTAGGCTATATCAAAAAGGTAGGTTTTAGCCCTATTCTTAAAAACAGAGATCGAGTCTGACTCCCGAATCCAGATTGGCAGCTGATTCCACAGGAGAGGAGCTTGATAACTGAAGGCTCTGCCTCCCATTGTACTTTTGGAGATTCTAGGTATTACAAGTAAACCTGCATTTTGGGAGCGTAGTGCTCTGTTAGGATGATACGGTAGTATCAGATCTTTTAAAAAAAAAGGAGCCTGATTGTTTAGAGCTTTGTAAGTAAGAAGAAGGATTTTAAACTTAATTCTAAACTCTATGGGAAGCCAATGAAGGGAGGCCAGAACGGGAGAGATATGATCTCTCTTTCTAGTACCTGTTAAAACTCTTGCTGCAGCATTTTGGATCAGCTGAAGACTTTTTAAAGATGTTTTAGGACAGCCTGATAATAAAGAATTACAATAATCTAATCTCGAGCTAACAAAAGCGTGGATCAGCTTCTCAGCATCACTCTGAGACAAGATGCTCCTAATCTTGGCAATATTACGCAAATGATAGAAGGCAGTCTTAGAAACAAATTTAATATGTGAATTGAAGGACAAATCCTGATCAAAAATAACTCCGAGGTTCCTCACAGAGCTATTAAGAGAAAGAGTAACTGCATCCAAACTGAAAGTTTGATTTGGAAAGGAATTTCTAAGGTTTTTTGGACCAACAAGAATGACTTCAGTCTTATCTGAATTTAATAGCAGGAAATTACAAGTCATCCAAACTTTGATTTCCTTAAGACAGGCTTCTAACTTGGCTAATTGATTAGTATCATCTGGCTTCATTGACAGGTATAATTGTGTGTCATCTGCATAACAGTGAAAATGTATACAGTGCTTTCTAATAATGTTGCCTAACGGAAGCATATATAAACTAAAAAGAGTAGGGCCAAGCACAGATCCCTGTGGAACTCCATGACTAAGCTTTGAGCTGAGAGAAAACTCATCATTTACATGAACAAACTGGAACCTATCAGATAAATAAGATCTAAACCACTGCAACGAAGTTCCATTAAGTCCAACATAGTGTTCTAATCTATCAAGTAGAATATTATGATCAATAGTATCAAAAGCTGCACTAAGATCTAAAAGGACAAGTACAGAAACTAGTCCATTATCAGATGCAATGAGGAGGTCGTTAGTGACCTTCGCTAAGGCTGTTTCAGTGCTATGATGGATTCTAAACCCAGATTGAAACTCCTCAAATAAACCATTTCCCTGCAGGTGGTCAAATAATTGCGTAGCAACAACTCTTTCTAAGATTTTTGAAATGAAAGGGAGATTAGAGATTGGTCTATAGTTAGCTAAAGCTCCTGGATCTAGCGTTGGCTTTTTGAGTAAGGGTTTAATTACAGCCGTTTTAAAAGCCTGCGGTACATGGCCTAAAGTTAATGAAGAATTGATTATATGAAGAATAAAGCTACCAATAAGTGGGAAGACTTCTTTAAATAACCTGGTAGGAATAGGGTCTAAAAGACAAGTTGAAGGTTTGGATGAGGAAACTATTTTGTCTAACTCACAAAGGTCGATTGGAGTAAACTCATCAAGACAGACATCAATAGAAGGAGTTGTAGTAGTTACAGTATTTAAGTTAACTGTGGGAAGAATCTGATTGATTTTATCTCTGATGGATGAAATTTTATTATTGAAAAAGTTCATAAAGTCCTGACTAGTAAGCTCTAAGGGGATGCTAGGATTGACAGAGTCCTGACTCTTTGTCAACCTGGCTACAGTACTGAAAAGAAACCTGGGATTATTCTTGTTCTCTTCTATTAATGCAGAGTAATAACTCGTTCTAGCTTTTCTAAGAGATTTTTTATAAATTAAAAGATGATTTCTCCAAGCTAAATAGATTTCATCTAAATTAGTAGAGCGCCATTTTCTTTCTAATTGACGAGTCTTCTGTTTTAAGCTACGAGTTTCTGTGTTGAACCAAGGAGTTAAAAATCTCTGATTAGACTTTTTCTTTTTTAAGGGGGCCACCAAGTCTAGAGCCTGATGCAGAGAAGCTGAAACACTATCCACCATGTTATCAATTACAGAAGGAGCAAGCTGTCTATAGCTTATTTCCGTTGTGTTGACACATGGCATAGAGGAAACAATCTGCATAAATTTGGAAACAGCATCATCTGAGAGGCATCTACTGTGATAATATTTTTCTTTAGGAGCCAAATAGTCAGAAATAGTAAAATCAAAGGTTAACAGACAATGGTCTGACAGTACAGGGTTATGAGGAGACACTACCAGATTTTCTATTTCTATGCCATATGTCAGAACAAGGTCCAATGTATGGTGGAGGTAATGAGTAGAATTTCCTACTTTCTGAGAAAACCCAATCGAGTCTAATATTGAATTAAAAGCCACATTAAGGCAGTCACTATCTACATCCACATGTATATTAAAGTCCCCTACTATAATTATTCTATCAGATTTCAGCACTAAATCAGCTAAGAAATCAGGAAATTCGGATAAAAATTCTGAATAGGTTGATGGGGGACGATAAACTATGGCAAATAAAATTGGGTTTAACCTGGAATTGCTAAAGTGCCCAACACTGAGGACCAGGCCCTCAAAGGAATTATAACATGTTTTTTGCTTTACATTAACTAGTAATTTGGAATGGTAAATTGATGCTACTCCTCCTCCACGACCAGAACTTCTGGGATTTTGACAGTTTAAATAACCAGAGGGAGTTGATTCATTTAAACCAACATAATCCTCTTGTCCTAACCAAGTCTCTGTAAGGGAAATTAAATCAATCTGATGATCAATTAACAGATCATGGACTAACAGAGACTTGGGAGTTAGAGACCTAATATTTAAAAAAACACATTTAATTTTTAAATTATGAGGAGGAACAGAGGCCAAATCATTCAATTTAGAGGCTTTATGTTTAATTTGAGTTTTACCAATATTTTGCTTTATCACTTTGGGATGCTTATACATTATATTTTTATTTATTTTGGAGGGAGCAGACAACGATTCTCTGATGGGGAAGACAGGGGCTAAGCTGAGGGGTGGCGGATGAAGAGGAGCTGCAGAGAGGCGTGTAAGACTGCGACTCTGCTTCCTGGTCCCAACTCTGAGTAGTCAAGGTTTTGGAAATTTGGATAAAAAAGATGCCAGATTGTTAGATAAATGAGAAGCACCATCCAAAGTGGGATGAATGCTGTCTCGTCTCATAAGACCAGGTTTTCCCCAAAAAGAGCTCCAATTGTCAATGTAGCCCACGTCATTTTTAGGACACCACACAGACAGCCAGCGGTTCAAGGATGACGAGCGACTAAACATGTCATCACTGGTCAGATTGGGGAGGGGCCCAGAGAATACTACAGTGGCAGACATCGTTTTGGCAAAGTCACACACCGATTCTACATTAAGTTTCGTGACTTCCGACTGCCGGAGACGGATGTCATTAATGCCGGCGTGAATAATAAGTGTAATTATTATTATAAGTGTAATTATTATTAATAAGTTCGATGGCACCAGTCCACGAAGTCCTGGATAAGTCCTCTGTACTCAGCTTCATCTCTGTTGGAGATGAGGCCGACGATCACAGAGTCGTCAGAGAACTTCTGTAGATGGCAGTGTGTTGTGTTGAGTGAGAAGTCCGCAGTATAAAGGGTGAACAGGAAGGGAGCCAAAACCGTTCCCTGGGGGGCCCCCGTGCTACCGATCGTGTCGGACACAATCTCGGGTTCTCACAAACTTTGGCCGGTTCGTGAGGTAGTCCAGGATCCATGATGACAGGTGCTGGTCCACCCCTGCGCAGCTTGTCCTTCAGGATCATCGGTTGGATGGTGTTGAAAGCACTGGAGAAGTCAAAGAACATGATCCTCACCGCGTTCCCAGGCTTCTTCTGGTGGGACAGAGAATGGTGAAGGAGGAAGATCACTGCATCCTCCACCCCAATGCCATGCTGGTAGGTGAACTGGAGTGGATCCATCGCTGGTCCCACCAGGGGGCCGAGGTGAGCAAGGAGCAGTCTCTCCAGGGTCTTCATCAAGTGAGACGTCAGGGCCACTGGTCTGTAGCTGTTCAGATCTTTGGGGTGGGAAGTCTTTGGTACAGATACCACACAAGATGTTTTCCACAACTGTGGTACCCTCCCCAGCTTCAGGCTCAAGTTGAAGATGTGCTCCACAATCCCACACAGCTGGTCTGCACAGGACTTGAGGAGCTTCGCACTTATGCCATCTGGTCCCGAGGCCTTCCTCGCCTTGATCTTCCTCAGCTCCGTCCTCACCTGGGTCTTAGTGAGGGTCAGGTTGGGGGGCTGTGTGGTAGGAGTGAGGGGGTGTTGGTGGAGTGGGGTGTGGACAGCAGGTCTCAATGACTTTAGAGGCAGCAGTGGTTGTTGTGCAGTCGGGGGGGAGGGCGGTTGGTCAAACCTATTAAAAAACAGGTTCAGATTGTTCGCCCACTCCCTGTCCCCCGTGGCCTGGGGTGAGGAATTCTGGAGCCCAGAGATGGTTTTAAGGTTTCTCCAGACCCCGCCGATGTCGCTCTGTTGCAGCTTGTCCTCCATCTTCTTCCTGAAGCTGTCCTTGCCTTCTCTGATCTGCCTCCTCAGCTCCCTCTGTACAGACTTCAGCATCTCCCTGTTCCCCGACCTGAAGATCCTCTTCTTCTCTCTCAGAAGTGTTTTTATCTCAGGGTTGATCCAGGGTTTGTTGTTGGAGCAACACCGTATGATAACAATGTTATCATACGGTTAACAGTTAACATTGTTATGCATTCTTGTTTGAAAAGTTTTACGTCTAAATGTTATGGTGGTACAGTATTGTTGCACCAGACGGGGAGTATAAGCGACTTCCACATCTCGGCTCGCGCAAAGCATCATAGCATACCTGCCAACTACTCCGGTTTTGCCGTAATGGTTACGGTTTTCAAGACCCCATTCCGGGTTACGGCTTTATTAATCAAAATTACGGTTTTTCACTAAAAATTCAGTCAAAAATTTTAAATCGTAAAAAAAACACGAAAGCAATTCCAAACACGAGATCGCTAGGAATCGTATCTAAATTTAGAACATAGCAACACGTGATGGCGGCCGGGATGGTCACTTTTTCAGTGCTGAGACAAAGTTGCTGATTTTGCCACTAAAATAACTAACCAACAACGAATATCGGATCAACATTTGTGACGCACATGCACAGGCTGAATTTCCACCTTCGTTGAACCAGCTTTTGAAGTAGAAATACCCCCTTTATTCGCCTTTCACAGGGCTCTGTGAGTAAACTGAGTAGTGTTTCTTTTCGTGGTTCGCTGCTGTGCTTTACCTGAAGTGTTTGCTAAGCTAACGCTATCGCTATTGAGGGTATTGAGGTTTCTATTCTCGCGCGAAATCCTGGAGAAGCGTGCGTACATGGCGAGATGTAAACACGATGTAAACTGCTGCAGACGTTCGCACGACTGCACTTCAACCCTGACAAATGGACCATGGATTTGACATCTAAAGGGAGAATACATTTTATATAATGCCTAAGATTCTGAAGAACATGTGCTGTGTAATTGCAAGCCTTGTCATGCTTGGTGTATCGTGTAAACACATAAAATATCAGAGCGATTTTGCCGTCTTTTACGCACGTGTCTGTTAAACAGTGCTAGTATACCCTGCTGATATTTCTAGTCCTCTAGTTACCTCCGCCAAGGAGGTTATGTGATCATCAGCGTTGGTTTGTCTGTTTGTTTGTTAGCAAGATAACTCAAAAAGTTATGGACGGATTTTCATGAAATTTTCACAGATTGTCAGAAATGGGGTATCCTACAGATGATTAGATTTTGGTGGTGATCCGGATCACCGTCTGGATCCGGGAATTTTTTAAATGATTTTTTTTTTTTTTTTTTTTTAAATTTAACATTGCAAGATAGGGCCATTTTCATTATTTTATTTATGATGTTAAAACACTGTATGGGGGGACCTGTGGCGCTTGGCGGAGGTCTGTGCTCTGAGTGCTTTTCTAGTATTCATAATACATCACATCTGGCCTATTCGAAGTTCTATGCAGTGTTAAGATAGTCTTTTGAATGCAAATTTAATGAATGAATGAATCTTTATTTCGGATAGATTAAAAGTAAAGATTAAAAAGAAACAGAATAATATAACAAAGGCAAAAAAATCCAACAAGGTCAAATTAAACAAGAACTCCTCTGATTATACAGTTCAACATAAGTTATCTGAAATGGGTGATGGCTGAAGCCGCAGCTTATATTGCCCACCCATATTCCATCCAAGAATTCAAAAGAAAAACAAAACAAGAGCGATTACAATTCAGAACAAAGCTAAGACAAAATGTGACAAAAAAAACTAAGTAACAACACAACACAGACTGGATATGACAATCCTTATGTGATTTTACATGTCATCTTGTATATATGTTTGGAGTATTTCTTCCTTTAGTTTTTGTTTAAATTGTCCAAGCGTTGTACATGATTTTAATTCAGGTCCAAAATCGTTCCATAATCTTGACTCCTTGCACTGAAACACAGTGTTGCTTGGTGGTAGTTCTCACTGAAGGTTTTTGAAATATACATGTTCCTCTGAAATGATATTGTTCCTCCCTTATTTGGAACAGCTTTTGGATATTTGCGGGCAGTGATAGATTCTTAGCTTTTAACATTATTACTGCAGTTTTAAAGTCAACCAGATCTTTCAACTTGAGAGCTTTTAATTTAAGAAAAATTGGGTTTGTTGGTTCCCTGAAAGCAGCTTTGTTTATTATTCTAATAGCTCTCTTCTGAAGCATAAAGACTGGATATATGTTTGTTTTATATGTATTTTTAGATTAGATTAGATTCAACTTTATTGTCATTACACATGTATGAATACAAGGTAACGAAACACAGTTTAGCATCCAATCAGAAGTGCAAAGGACAGCAGTGCAGTATATACGGTAATTAACAGTATGTGCAATTTAAGCAAATATATGCAAATATATGCAGCAGTGCGGAAAGTTAAGAGTACTGTTATGTGCAAATAATGTACAATAAGTTAGATGGGCAGTTATGTACAGGTGAGGATGGTAAGAGATGATCGTAAGAGAGTCAGCGGGGAACTAAGTTCAATAACGTGACAGCTGTTGGAAAGAAACTGTTCCTAAACCTGCTGGTTCTAGTCCGAAGGCTTCTGAAACGCCTTCTGGAGGGGAGAAGCTGGAACAGTCCATGAGCAGGATGATTGGAGTCCCTAAGAATGCTGCGTGCCCGGCGCAGACATCTTTTCCTGTAGACGTCCTCTATAACTGGAAGTGGAGTCCCTGTGATGCGTTGGGCGGTTTTCACCACCCGCTGCAGCACCTTACGGTCAGCGACAGAGCAGCTCCTATACCAGACTGTGACACAGTTAGTCAGGGTACTCTCTATCACGCAGCGGTAGAAGTTGCCCAGGATGTCAGTTGACAGATGGTTCTTCTTCAGTGTCCTTAAGAAGAAGAGGCGCTGATGGGCCTTCTTGATCAGGCTGGTGGTGTTAACTGACCAGGACAGGTCCTCCGAGATGTGGGTCCCCAGGAATTTGAAGCTGGGGACACGTTCAACAGCTATGCCATTGATATGGATGGGATCATGTGTCTCTCCCCTCTCCTTCCTGTAGTCCACTATGAGCTCCTTGGTTTTGCTGGAAGGAGCAGGTTATTGTCAGCGCACCAAGTAGCCAAGTGCTTAACCTCTGCCCTGTAATCTGACTCATCGTTGTCCCTGATGAGTCCAATCACCGTGGTGTCATCTGCGAACTTTATGATGGAATTGGATCCATACATAGGCCTGCAGTCATGGGTGAAGAGGGAATAGAGGAATGGGCTGAGCACATTTCCCCATACTTCAGTACAATATGTAATGTATGGGAGTATTAATGAATGATACAAAGTATATAATGTGGGTTGATTCAGCAAATATTTCGCTCTTTGTAGTATTGCAATTGATTTAGATATTTTATCTTTAATATAATTAATATGTGACTTCTATGTCAAATGCTAATATTTGTTTGACACTGCGGCCCCTGGACCCCGGCTAGATACTTGGCTTTTCAGGTTTGAAAGTTGAAGAATATGAGGTTGTTAGCTATATTCTAACTTGATTTAATGCTAATATTTGTTTGGCAAATATTAGCATTATTATTATTAGCATTAGCATTATTAGCATCGGCCCCTGGACCCTGGCTAGCCACTAGGCTTTTCAGGTTTGAAAAGTTGGCAGGTATGTCATAGGAACATGGCTTACCAAACATGCTGTAGCAATACATTTAATTTATGGAAAGTTCCTGATCTACGAGCGTATTGTATGTGTAGGGGTCTTCCTGGTTTTACCTGCAAATGCAAGGATAAACTAGTTGCGCTTGCATTCGCGGCCACGTTGCAGAAATTGGCCAAAATGGCCCCCCCTGTATGTTCAGTGACAAAGCAGATTTTATGTTGTCAAAGGACCAATCACCCTTACTTGCGAGACTCTGAAACAACTACAAAGAAGGTAAGCGAGTGGTTTGACAACTCAACTTTGGTTTTGTCATTTTGAGTAAATTTCACTACAAGGCATAGCCTTCTTACTTAGATCTATAGGTCGATACTACTATAGTTTAAGTACCACACATTTTCAATGATTTGCAATTTTATTTTATACCAGCCTACTTATCAATGGCCTTAATTACATGTGTGTGTAGATCAAGCTTCATTACCAGTATACAAAGAACTATATCCTAGATCCAGGCCTGCCTGTCCATACCTACTACTTCAGGGTTTAGACTCGTGTCAATTAGGCTAGAACTTGAACAATACACAACACTATTTAATTATGTTATAATATAGACACTGCTTTAATCCCAACTATTACGTCCGTCTGGATCCTTCAGCTCCGTGGGGAATGTACGTATATAACGTGAATGGCGGCGGACATGTGCACACGCTGGTCCCGAAGTTACACACATGTATGCTGCAAGTTTGCTTTTTCCACTGCTCTAGATGATACATGCTGTTCCACACTTCACTATGGCACAATGTGCACTTGGCATAATGGCGATTTAAAGCTTGAAGCAGACTTTAAACGGCAGTTGTTCAGGTGTGACAGTACTGTCTCTATACAAAAGCAAGGCGGCTACCGGAATGTTTGGTAGTCATGAACTTTGAACTCACATAGTCCACACTTGCGCACTCATAATGCGAAAGTCGCTTATTCTGCCTTTATATTTTGAGTTGAGTAGCTCTCCTTACATTGTTTCATGTATGTGAGTTTGGTACCCTCTGGTGGTTTATTGAAATTATTGTTTTGAGCTTGTACATAGAGTGTTGCACATGCGCAGTGAACCATATAGTGAAAGAGCAGTTTGAGGATCAGTCTGACACATAAATGCTGTGAATGTTGTTTTAGCTATTGTCGCCTTGGACATCATTAGTCTGTTAGTATGCTATATAATTTGAGAATGTTAATAATTGTAATGAGAATCACACGGTTAATTTGTGCATTTTAAGTTACCTTTTGGTTTGTTGCTAACAGTGTGAACAAGCTAGGTCAGAGTTAATGCTGACTTGTGCTAAGCTAGGCACGGTGGCCATATTATTAATGGTTTGTATATGTTTCATTTTGTTTCAGTTTTACACGAATGTAAGGACGAACATATGAACAAACCAACTAACAAATGATTGTACGGACATTTTCACGAATGTACATCATGTTAAGTTCCTTGTGATGTTGGAACAATAAACAAGATAGAAGGATATATCTTGTCATGATTGAAGCCTGCACCACACGTGTCAACTTGCTGTCTTACCAGTTGACAACGAGGAAGCTCAATGGGAGGGCAGTAAATGCTGAGTGTGTTTCTGTCATTTTGGTTGTCTACTGTGTCATGCTGCTGTTAACACTGTAATTTCCCAGTTTGAGATCAATAAAGTACATCTACCTATCTATCTTAGTCAGAACAATGATTTATTTTTTTTTTCCAATTGTTGGTCAAAGTTTAGAGGCTCTCATTATTACTTCACTCAGCTATGGGTAAGTTGGTGAGCAGGATATTATAAAATATTTATATTTTATGTTTTATAATTATTTGAAATACCGTTGTATAATGTTCTACACTACATTTGTCAGGTTCAACTTCTGACAGAAAATAAATATTTAAAATTAATCTTTTTATAGTTTCACATCTCACTTAAGAGTATAAAGGAACCTTTAAGCTTGACAGAAATAGTGATTTGATTTATTTCACAATTTATGTATAGCTCGGAGACCAGATTCTCTCCACTTTTCTTCCAAGTCGGGAAGTTAAAAAAGCATGCGCCATTATCAATCTTTTTCCATGGCAGTCATGAGAGCAGTTGTTGCATTTGTTAACGCAGCAGAACTTCCCCATTCTAACATTGCGTGGTATTCGGAGGAGTAATAATAACACACTGAAGCAACCCTCTCAAAAACTTCAATTTAACTGCGTTTTGTTACTCCCTACTAAACAAAGACAAGCGGACCACTTTTTATATGACCACTTTTTCCACAATTCCTTGGGGTTTCTCCATCAGGTGACATCATGCGCCATTCCCAGTAGACTAATTTAAGTTTTGTTCTATAGTATGGTAGTTTGAGCCAACCGAAATAAAATGTACTGCAGTTTTTGGCATTCTCTGCATTGGATTTGTAATTTTCCATTTCACTCTTACGGGTATTTATTAAAGCGGTCATTAACTGAAAAATGGTGTGTCTGTAGGTTTTAACTGTCTGAAAGGTGTCTGTTGGTCACGTAATTATCAAAAAAAATTCAAAACAATCAGATGTCATGTTCGTGCGCTTTGCGCAGCGAACAGGTGAAAAGAATTTAAGCCCAATCGCAGGTGAAGTTAATGTGTTTATTAACAGGAAAACAAAAATACAAATGCTCAATCAATGCAGTCCAAAACGGGTAGTGAAACAGATTAACAGGTTGCAACTCCATTGGCAAAGGAGGAGGAATGAGCCCCACACGCTCCCAGGCGGAATTGGATAGCGGAGAAGAAGGGCCGAATAATAATGAGGAGAAAACCCCCGGCGGAACGGTGGGCACAGTACTTACATTAGGAGAATCCAACAAGGGGGAGCCTGGACATGAAATGTTGACTAACACTGCCACACCGAGTGCTCACACTGTCACCCATAAATACCCCGTGTACTTATGAGTGACAAGTGGATGCAGGTGTGAAGCGGCAGCCGGTGCATGAGTGTGGCACGAGTGTGTGAGTGCGTGAATGTGTACTAAATGATGGATGTGTGTGTGTGTGTGTGTGTGTACACGTGGGTGAGAGTGCATGATAAACAGGGGAGTGAACAAATGAAGATGACAGTCAGCTGGTGGGTGCCGGCAGAGAGAGAGAGGTGTGGCTGTAGGCTGGCAGGGAACCCAGGACCCAGAGGCTCCTAAAACCTGCCAGCTGAAAATTCAGAAAACAATGATCAGGGAAACTACAGCCACAAATCATGGAATGGAGTTGGACACATCCAACCCGGTCCATGACATCAGATCTCTTTAAAAAAAATCACACACACAAAGCCTTTATCTCATTTTTCTCTCCCAGAAACACCAGAAACATTTTTGACTCTTCTGGGTAAATGTGTGTACATCAAGATTTGACAAAGCCAACCCACCGCTGTCTTTGAGACCTGTCCACTGCTCTATTATTGGCCCACCTAGCTGTCTGTCATGTAGATGGAAGGGGTGCTAAATGTAGCCTATTAGCCCCTGAGCATACACTGGTACCAGGGGGCTCGCATCAAGCACGGCTTATATTATTTTCTTCAGATCTTAGTCACCCTAATAGCATCCCTGTTACCAACTGATTCACCAATCCACAGTCACCAATATACCTCGCATCACTCTGGCCCATCTCCCAATAGTTTCACCGGGATTCCACAGCAAATTGCCAGCACCAGCGTGCCGGTCGCTGCAACCAACCTGGCCCAGGATCCGAGACTGCTGGCTCACACAACCAGCTCCTCCACCATCCTCCAGGGTTCTGCGCAACTCCACTCTGAGATTACTGAAATACGGAGCATACGGTACGGAATGTTCTGTACATGTTCAGCCTGCATTCCGTATGAGAGCCGTATGCATTCTCTTCAAAGTGGTCCTACTAGCGGCCCTACTAGCTGGCAGTCTCAAATATTTTACAAACATGTCCATGTGACGTTAGATATGGAACGTTCCATATCTAATGTTCCATATGCTAGCATTCTGTCCATGTTCCGTACATGTTCTTAGCTCGTGCTAGCTAGCGGTCTAGCCTCCTGATATTCCCAAGTTCCTTAGATACGGAATGTTCCTTATGGATTGTTAGCGGTCCTGTTAGCTAGCAGTCTCAGGCGTTTACTTGCACGTTCCATACACATCCCATTGATACGTAATGTTCCTGTCCTGCTAGCTTGTGGTCCAGCCTGCTAATATTCCCAAGTACCTTACATACATTTTCCATAGATACGTAGAGTGCAGCAGGCAGCACAGTTTCATTGTAGCCTGAGCACTGTGGGGTGACAGCTGTTCTCCGTTCCTGCGAGGGATCAGCCCGCGGTGAGTCCCAAGGGAGCAGGTGGATTGGGTCCTCAGATTGATCGACTGATGAAAGCTTCAAAACAGATTGAACCAGTGAAGCGTGAAGTAAAGCAGGGTTAATGTTTGAAGCTTCAGACGTCCTCAATCACATGACATTAGTGTTTTGATACAAGCGCCGACACATTCTCATTTGTCCATCACTACTTACGGTATGTTCCTTATTCCTTATTTATTCATTTATTAATAATTGCAATTGCATTTATTTACAACCGTCATGTACAGGACATGAGCAGTATATGTACAAAACGTGGCTCATGACGAAGGCACATTGACATAGAACTGCAGGACCGGCAGACGTCCCGTACGGAATATGTTTGGAACGGAACATGTATGGAACGTTCCATACTGTACCATTAGTTCTATGTTTTAGTAGGCTCCGCTCCAGTCTTGCAGCAGTGTAGGGGAGCTGCCTCATTACGGGGCATCCCCCAGCTGGCCGTAGGAGCGGAGCGGAGTCCTGCAGAGCAGGACACTGCCCTTTGAGCAGCTCAGCTCAGCCAGCAGCCTTGGGTCCCGAGCCATGTCGGTTGCTGTGATCAGGGGACCGCCCGGCAGTAGCAATTTGTTGTGGAATCACGGCAAAATTATTAGATGGGCCAGAGTGACACGAGATACACCGTCAACTGTGGATCAGTGAACCAGTGCTGCTCATCTGAGCTAGGAGGCTGAAAGCTAGAAGCTAGTCAGCTACTGCCTTACTGATGAAGAGGGAGGGTGGACTTGAATAGGTGAAGGATGTTTCTTAAAGCGATAGACTTTAAATCAGTGTTTCAAGAAAGCCAGGGAAAATACAAAACAAATTTGCTTCAGTAATCAAAACAATTCAAGAAAATGTGAACAAAATATGTCACAAACACTTCATTAAGACGTGCGAGCTGTTAAAATGTGGAAAAAGTGCAGTCAATGACCTCTTCAAGAAATATACCAAATAGGGCTGGGAATCATCACCTAATTTCCAGAATCAATTCCGATCCGATCCCGATTCAATCAGGGAAATTACAATTTAATAGCTATTTTACATGCCAGGAGGACAAAAAAAAAAATCTTAGAGACCTAATGCTGCAAATTGTATCATGAATACTCCAACTTTGTTAATGCATAAATTATCACATAAAGAACTGACCCAAAATCAGTTACAATAATGCACTTTGTATTACAGTTTGACTTATGATTTTACAAAGTGCTCACAAGTGCTTTCTTTAGTGCCAAGCAACCCAGAGTAAGTAAACAAATTCAGTGCATGAAGCATGTATACATAATCTCCCTGTATTTCAGTCCCTCCAGGATTTTGCTGGCTGTTTTTGTGAGTGTTGTGAATGAATGAATGAATGAATTTATTTATTTCGGATAGTACAGTACAGGTTAAAAGAAACTATAATATAACAACAAGGTCAAATTAGACAAAGACTCCTTCTTCTATACAATTCCACGTGAGTTATCCGAAATGGGTGATGGCTGAAGCCGCAGTTTATATTGCCCACCCATATTCCTTCCAAGAATTCAAAAGAGAAAAAAGAGAAAACAAGACAAGAGCGATTACAATTTAAAACAAAGCTAAGACAAAATGTGACTGAGAGAAAAAAAAAAAAAAGAAAGCGAAGCTAAGTTAAGCGGTTACTATTCAAAACAAATCTAAGACAAAATGTCACAGAGAAAAAAAGAAAAAAAGAAAAAAAACTAAGCTACAACACAACACAGGCTGGATATGTCAATCCTTATGTGAGTTTACATGTCGTCTTGTAAATATGTTTGGAGTATTTCTTCCTTTAGTTTTTGTTTAAATTGTCCAAGCGTTGTACATGATTTTAATTCAGGTCCAAAATCGTTCCATAATCTGACTCCTTGCACTGAAATACAGTGTTGCTTGGTGGTTGTTCTCACTGTAGGCTTTTGAAATATACATGTTCCTCTGAAGTGATATCGTTTCTCCCTTGTTTGGAACAACTTTTGGATATTTGCGGGCAGTGATAAATTCTTCACTTTGAACATTATTATTGCGGTTTTAAAGTCAACCAGATCTTTCAACTTGAGAGTTTTTTGTTTGAGAAAAAGTGGGTTTGTTGGTTCCCTGTAAGCTGCTTTGTTTATTATTCTAATAGCTCTCTTTTGAAGCATAAAGAGTGGATATATGTTTGTTTTATATGTATTTCCCCATATTTCATTACAATATGTCATGTATGGGAGTATTAATGAATGATCAAGGTGTATAGTGTGGGTTGATTCAGCAAATATTTCACTCTGTGTAGTATTGCAATTGATTTGGATACTTTACCTTTAATATAATTAATATGTGACTTCCAACACAGTTTGTTATCAATTATTACTCCAAGGAATTTAGTTTCAGATACCCTTTCAATCTCTACACCATTTACATTGAGTTTGGGTACTGGGTTGTTGTGATGGTTGTTAAAGACTATAAATTTTGTCTTACTTAAATTGAGCGTTAATTTGTTTGAATCAAACCACAGTTTAAGCTTTCCTAATTCCTTTCCGAGTGTATCCAGAAGTTGTTCCAAATTGTTTCCACTGCATAGCAGATTAGTGTCATCGGCAAACAATATTAAGTCCATTTTTTCTGAAACTTTACATATATCGTTTATATACATATTGAATAATAATGGTCCCAAAACTGAACCCTGTGGGACTCCACAGGTGACCTTCAGCAACTCTGAGTTTTTGTTGCTAACACATACATACTGATATCTATTCTTTAAGTAACTACTTAACCAGGATAGTGCTACCCCTCTAATACCACAATTTTGTAGTTTCTTTAATAATAAATTATGATCTACTGTATCAAATGCTTTTTTAAGATCTAGGAATACTCCAACTGAATACTCTTTATTTTCAATGGCTGTTGATATTTTTTCTGTAAATTCCATTAGGGCATATGCAGTTGTCCTCTTGTGTCTGAACCCATATTGCTGCTCACATAATAAATCATTCTTCAGTATGAAGTTGTCAATTCTCTCATAGAGTATTTTTTCAAGTATCTTGGAAAATTGCGGTAATAGTGAAATTGGACTATAGTTTGAGAGTTCCCCTCTGTCGCCCGTCTTGTATATCGGAATTACTTTAGCTATTTTCATTGCATTGGGAAATATACCTGATTGGAGAGACAGGTTACAGATATACGTCAGTGGTTTTACTATGCATTCGATAACAGTTTTGACTAGTAGCATATCAATACCATCACAGTCAGTAGATGTTTTACTTTTGAACGATTTAACAATTTCAATGACCTCTCTTTCGTCTGTGTTCTTTATGAAGATGGAGTCTTTTACAGCAGTGTTATTGCATATTGTATTACCTGTAGGCACCGTAGTGGGTATTTCTCGGGCCAGTTTAGGTCCAATGTTAACAAAAAAATTATTAAATTCATCTGCAGGTGAAGCTATATTCAGACTCTGAGTCGTTTTATTATTTTTTGGAATATTAGTTGGGTAGCTTGTATTTCTGCTTTTATTTCCAAGGATACTGTTGAGTATTGTCCATGTATTTTTAATATTGTCTTTGTTTTTCTCCAGTTCTTTACTGTAATAGTCTCTTTTACTACATCTTATTATACAGTATATGTTAACTTATTTTTGTATGTTTTATACCGCTGCTCTGCTTCTTTTGTTCTTTTCTTTAGGAAAGCTTTATATAATAAATTTTTCTTTTTACACGCCTTTTGTAGTCCTTTGGTTAACCATGGCTTATCAGCAAATTTGTGTTTAAGCTTTTTTTTTACTAATGGGCAGTTTTTTTCATAAAGAGTGGTTACAATGTTTATAAATGTGTCATAGGCTTCATTTACATCTGATACATAGACTTCTGTCCAGTCTTGCTTCAGCAAATCCTCTTTAAGAGAACTGATTGCATTTGGTGATTTGTGTCTGAACGATTTTGAAATTTTTTCTGCGTTGGGCCCCGTGTGGCCATGGATAAGTGCAAAGGTTGGCAAGTGGTCACTTATATCATTTATCAATAATCCACTTTCTATTTTCTTATCGAAAACATTGACAAACAGGTTGTCAATAAGTGTAGCAGAGTGAACTGTGATTCTACTGGGATGTGTTATTGTGGGATATAGACTCATGCTGTACATAGAGTTCATGAACTCTGTAACTACATTTTGTTGATGTGGATTCAGTAAATCAATATTGAAATCTCCACAAATTGCTACCATTTTCTTACTAGTAATATTATTGTACAGCTCGACTAATTTATCTCTGAATGTCTCAATGCAAGTTCCCGGCGTTCTATATATGCAGCTTATGATTAGATTTTTTGTTTTGTCTAGGTCAATCTCAACAGTAACACATTCCAAAATCCCTGGTAGTGCTGAGGACATTTCATTTACAAGCTTACACCTGTACAGGTCATCAATATACAGTGCAACACCACCACCCTTTTTTTGAGATCTGTTAATATAAAACATCTGATATCCCTCTATTGCCATCAGGGGAGCCAGTTCTTCATTAAGCCAGGTTTCAGAGACTGCAATAGCTGTGAATTTTCTGTCTAGCTGTTTTAAATAGTCCTGAATCTGTGGAAAGTTTTTGTTAAGACTTCTGCTATTGAAGTGTATTATTGACAGTTTACCATCTAATTGCACTTGACTTTTGAATTGTTTTTCAGTGTAATATTCACAGTGGTTATGAATATTATTGAAAAAGTAGTTATCAGGATCAATATCATTCTCCATCTCTTGTGGTTTATGTTCAGCATAATGGTATATTTTCAGAGTTTGAGTTTCCTCATTCTGTGTCAAATGACTTCCTCCAACTGGGGATAATTGATGTCTACTCGAGTCGGTCATAAGTTTTTGTTTATTTTGCTTATTTTTTTTAAAGTACTTTGGCATGGTGTGTCAAAAGAACTATTCTTATCGTGTGTATGAATATAGATTATCATTGGCTCATAATTTTCTTAATCAGTGTTCATCTGTATTTATCTAAGTCAGTAGCATCTCTGATCATTATACTCTTTGCTTGCTCAGGTGATCCATTTAGTTTAATCCAAATTCTACAATTTCTTGTCCAGGTTGCTTGTATCTTATTTTGTTTTTTTAGCATCCGTGCCTGTCGTGCTAATTCAGCGTTTTTTTTTTTGTCAGGTGTTCATTTAGGTAAACTTGAGTTTCCTTTAGCTTTTTGGCCTGCCTCAGTATGTTATTCTTTACCCTTCTGTTCACAAAGCGCATCACAATTGATTTCTTTGTTTTGTTATCTTTCTTCGGTAGAGCATAACAGGCTGAGATTGCATTGGCTTCTACCTTAATGTCTTTATTATTAAGGAACTGAAGCACTTGATTTTCTAAGGACAATGATTCACTCATGGGTGCATCTTCACCATTCAGTCCTGTTGCAGCATGGGCGTATGACTGATATCTGATGTCTAGTCCACTTATAACTAGGTCATCAATACGAGAACCTTGTTCAAGATCCTCGACGCGTTGCTCCAAAAGACGCCCATGTTGCTCCAGGTCCATAATTTTTTTGTCTTTTTCTTGAATTATTAAATGTAGGGCTTGTACCTGTTCTATTAGGCCTATTATTTTGTCCTGCTGGCTAGTCAATTTGGCCAATTCTTCTGACATAAAGTTCAGAGATTTTTTGATTTCTTCCATTTCCTCTTTCTTTGGTGGCATCTTACTGACCTGTGGATAGAGATAAACAGAGAATCCGGCTAGGCCTCAACTAGCCTGGCCGCTGTTGGACTCGCCGCACCGAGCTCCTGCAAGCTCCTCCGCCGCACCGAGCTCCTGCACAGCTCCTCCGCCAAGTAACGCTGCACAGCTCCGCGGATCACCGCCGTCGATCGTCGCCGCCTACCGCCATCTGCCTAGCCGGTTATGCCGCACACCGCCGGCGCAGCCGAACTCCACCGATCACCGCCGCCGATCACCGCCGCTCGCCGCCCAAAAAGCCTTGATTTTGTAGTAGTAGTAGATAATGTGGGAGCTTTTCCAAAAAGTTTTGCTAAAAGTTGCGACATTTTGAGAGGTTTTTTTGCACTGAAAGTTGTGTGAGGAAGTACAGATTTTAAAGTAAACACATGGACAAAATTGTTGGTACCCCTCTGTTAATGAAAGAAAAACCCACAATGGTCACAGAAATAACTTGAATCTGACAAAAGTGGTAATAAATAAAAAGTCTATGAAAATTAACCAATGAAAATCAGACAGTGCTTTTGAATTGTGGTTCAACAGAATTATTTTAAAAAACAAACTCATGAAACAGGCCTGGACAAAAATGATGGTACCCTCAACTTAATATTTTGTTGCACAACCTTTTGAGGCAATCACTGCAATCAACCGATTTCTGTAACTATCAATTAGACTTCTGCACCTCTCAGCAGGTATTTTGGCCCACTCCTCATGAGCAAACTGCTCCAGTTGTCTCAGGTTTGAAGGGTGCATTCTCCAGACGGCATGTTTCAGCTCCTTCCACAGATGTTCAATAGGATTTAGATCAGGGCTCATAGAAGGCCACTTTAGAATAGTCCAATGTTTGGCTCTTAGCCATTCTTGGGTGTTTTTAGCTGTGTTTTGGGTCATTATCCTGTTGCAAGACCCATGACCTGCGACTGAGACCAAGCTGTCTGACACTGGGCAGCACATTTCTCACTAGAATACTTTGATAGTCTTGAGATTTCATTGTACCCACCCTGCACAGATTCAAGACACCCTGTGCCAGATGCAGCAAAGCAGCCCCAGAACATAACAGAACCTCCTCCATGTTTCACAGTAGGGACAGTGTTCTTTTCTTGGTATGCTTCATTTTTGCGTCTGTGAACATAGAGCTGATGTGCCTTGCCAAAAAGTTTCAGTTTTGTCTCGTCTGTCCATAGGACATTCTCCCAGAAGCTTTGTGGCTTGTCAACATGCAGTTTGGCAAATTCCAGTCTGGCTTTTTTATGATTTGTTTTCAGCAGTTGTGTCCTCCTTGGTCATCTCTCATGAAGTCCACTTTGGCTCAAACGACGACGGATGGTGCGATCTGACACTGATGTACCTTGACCTTGGAGTTCACCATGAATGTGTTTAGAGGTTGTTCAGGGCTCTTTTGTTACCATTCGTATTATCCGTCTCCTCCTGCGGCCACGTCCAGGGAGGTTGGCTACAGTCCCGTGGATCTTAAATTTCTGAATAATATGTGCAACTGTAGTCACAGGAACATCAAGCTGCTTGGAGATGGTCTTATAGCCTTTACCTTTAACATGCTTGTCTATAATTTTCTTTCTAATCTCCTGAGACAACTCTCTCCTTTGCTTCCTCTGGTCCATGTTTAGTGTGGTACACACCACGTCACCAAACAGCACAGTGACTACTTGTCACCCTTTAAATAGGCCGACTGACTGATTACAAGTTTGTAGACACCTGTGATGTTAATTAGAGGACACATCTTGGTTGAAGATGTCCCTATGGTCACATTATTTTCAGTCTTTTCTAGGGGTGCCATCCAGGCCTGTTTAATGAGTTTGTTTTTTAAAATAATTCTTTTGAACCACAATTCAAAAGCATTGTCTGATTTTCATTGGTTAATTTTCATAGACTTTTTATTTATTACCACTTTTGTTAGATTCAAGTTATTTCTGTGACCATTGTGGGTTTTTCTTTCATTAGCAGAGGGGTACCAACAATTTTGTCCACGGCTGTAAATAAAGTTGAATTGAATTGAATTAATTTTGGTCGGCCGACCGTTGCTGGGAAAGTTCACCACTGCCATGTTTTTTCCATTTGTGGATAATGGCTCTCACTGTGGTTTGCTGGAGTCCCAAAGCTTTAGAAAACACTTTATAACCTTTTCTAGACTGATAGAGCTCATTTACTTTGTTTCTCATTTGTTCCTGAATTTCTTTGGACTGCAGCATGCTGTCCAGCTTTTGAGGATCTTTTGGTTGCCTTCACTTTGTCAGGCAGGTCCTATTTAAGTGATTTCTTGACGGAGTGTGATACACATCATGTCACCAAACAGCAGATTGACTACTCGTCACCCTTTAAAGTAGAACTGAACTCACCTTTTTGCCAAAAAAGTAGAATAGCAGATTAATTCCTTATTACCTATTGTATTTTTCAACACATAAAAGAAATTTTTAGGCCGTGCGATGGCCAAGCTATAAGCCGATAAACTTTTGCCTCTGGCTGGCAGTGCCAAACAAACTGGAAGTAGTGCAGACGACGCTGCGTGACGTCACGAGTGTGACCCTTATCAAAACAACAATGGCAGATGATAGCAGTTCCAGCAGTCAAGAACACCAGAGTTTTCAGAGTGAAGAGGCATTCAGGATCGGTGACAAGACAGAGGAGGATGCAGGAGTGTCAAGTGAACAGGAAGAGAGCGAGGGAGGCATCGAACCGTACAGATTAGAGCCAGAATTTTCGGGGGAGTCCGGCACCGACTCAGACTGCAGCAGTGATGATGAGGAGAGTCGCTTATTGAATACAGAATGGTGAGTCTTTACTTTGGCATGTTTGGGGTGTCAGGATAAGGAAAATTAACAATAAAAAAGAAAGGGAAAAAAACCCATCAGCATTTTACCAACTTATTACAGTGATCCCTCACTTATCGCGTTTAATGGGGACCAGAACCGACCGCGAAAAGTGAAAAACCGCGAAGTAGCGTCACCCCCCCCCCCCCCAAGCGCGTCACAAGCACTATTTTGCACAAAAAGGCACAAGAGAACAGCGAAAAGTGCCACTAAGCAACACGAGCGATAAAGAACAATGAATGCGGTCTATAGGCGCTCGGCAGGGAGCGAAGCTGGGTAAAACGTCTCGGCCAATCAGCTTGCGAGGTAAAATGTCTCGGCCAATCAGCTTGCAAGATTCCCGAGCGGTGAAGAGGTGGGCGGAGAGGAGTGGAGCGGTGGTCAGAGAGGTAGATTTTCAGTTTTGCGGGCTCTCCGTGTTGATACCTGATGTTCTAATGTAGAAGGCAGGGAGAAGGCAGGGAGACTACATTAGAACATCAGGTATCAACACGGAGAGCCCGCACAACTTAAAATCCACCTCTCTGACCACCGCTCCACTCCTCTCCGCCCACCTCTTCACCGCTCGGGAATCTCGCAAGCTGATTGGCCGAGACGTTTTACCTCGCAAGCTGATTGGCCGAGACGTTTTACCCAGCGAAGGAAGACCGCATTCATTGTTCTTTATCGCTCGTGTTGCTTAGTGGCACTTTTCGCTGTTCTCTTGTGCCTTTTTGTGCAAAATAGTGCTTGTGACGCCCTTGGGGGGGGGGGGGTTGACGCTACTTCGCGGTTTTTCACTTTTCGCGGTCGGTTCTGGTCCCCATTAAACGCGATAAGTGAGGGATCACTGTATATCTAGAAACGCATCGCTTCCCGGTCGCTTTTCCTCCCCCTTTCTTTTCTTTCGTCGTCATGACAGCTTTCCTTGGCCACTGAACAGATCTTCCTAGGTGTTGGAAGTGTTTTGTAGTCGACTATCACGACAAAATGCACCAAAAACAACCAGTGTCGACGTGCTCGCAATGGTAAACATGAGGACTGGGTCACACTCGTGACGTCACGCGGAACTCCGGCTGCACTTCGGCGGATTTGTCTGATTTTTCAGGGCGGGAAATTCAAAATCGCGATTTTCTCCAAGATTCCGGGATTTGTGGAGGGGGTGCCAATGATAAATTATCTTTATAATTGTATGTACTATCACCCAGTGCCGTTCAATGCCGTTCAGTTCAGTTCTACTTTAAATAGGCCGACTGAATGATTACAAGTTTGTAGACACCTGTGATGTTAATTAGAGGACACATCTTGGTTGAAGATGTCCCTATGGTCACATTATTTTCAGTCTTTTCTAGGGGTACCATCATTTTTGTCCAGGCCTGTTTCATGAGTTTGTTTTTTAAAGTAATTCTGTTGAACCACAATTCAAAAGCATTGTCTGATTTTCATTGGTTAATTTTCATAGAATTTGTATTTATTACCACTTTTGTCAGATTCAAGTTATTTCTGTGACCATTGTGGGTTTTTCTTTCATTAACAGAGGGGTACCAACAATTTTGTCCACGGCTGTAACTGCTTTTTCCATAGTTTACAGTGATGCTGTTCTATGTAACACCACAAGAAAATCACAGGATTGCCAAAAATTTCCTGTTAAACAGTGATTTATTTAGAATTAAATGTTCAGTAAAGTTGTCAAAAAATGACCACCATTGTATTCTTGCTGAGAACTTAAATAAAAAAGATAAATAAACAAATTAGCCATTACAACAACTAAATAGCATTGGATGCATGTTAGAATATGGAGAAAATTATGTCAGCACCTTCTTGAATCTTCAGTTTTAAAACTAAGACCCCAGAAAATTTTTTGTCTTCTATGCTGAAATCCACAATAAAGCAGAGATGCTTCTCCACCGACAACCTCTTCCCTTCAGAATGTCTCAGTGCAGGATGGAGCTTGGAGTGGAAACCCAGTCTTCACAGATCTTAAAGGAGATATGAAAAGGAGAATAGATTTCAAAGTAAAATTAATCATATTCTTTAGATCCCCACAGTAGGGTATAATAATTTAGGTTCTTTTATTTTTTGTTGTTTACATTTTAGCTACAAATTAACTTTCAATTTTTGAAAAGGGTTCATTTCCTGGAAGATTTGATCATTTCAGTTTAGTTCTGTTGAGTAAAAATGGCTCATTGTACTTCAGCCTTTATTAATTCTGCCATTTTCATGAATGAATTATTAATTTATGACACAAATGTTAAAAAACAATGATGTTTTACTTACCCCCAACAGCTGCAACAGTCTCTCTCTCTGGTCTGTTGTCATTCTTCGTGTATTTTCCATTTGAAAATGATCAATTATTGACTTTTATGTTCCAACACAGCTGCACATAGGACAACACCGTTTATCCCCGCTTTCTGAAAAATATTTGGAAACTGTTGAGCGCAGTTTTTAACCGTGAGTTTTGTTGATAAATTAATGTTGGCAAGTCCGCTCTGTGGCTGCCTGTAAATGTAAACACGGAAGTAATGTGAGCATGCGGCACATGGAACTTTCGTGCAATTGGTCATAACACAAGACTTCAGCTGGCAGCTTGCATTTTGTGTTTCACAGACTGTAAAATTATGATATTAAAAGATCGATCCGCGGATTTTGTGGATCGATATCAGCTCAGTCAAACATGGATCAATTCAAATCATGAGATTGATCTTTTGAACTCACCCCAATACCAAATGTGGAAAAGAAAGAGTATGAATACGTACGTATACAGGTGTTTTTATATGTCATTATATTATAGCAACATACAGTATATGTTGCGATGTGAGTTAACCTCTGAACTAGTATTAATATTTGTGCTTGAGTACTACAGTGAAAAAAGATTAATTTATTCAAATATAGATTTGACATTGTGAGTGGTCATACATTGAGAAATGGCAGAAGTGTCAGTAGCTGAGTTTTTTTTTTCTTTTTTATTAGCATATTTTTTTCTAATCCAAAATTTTTGGAATTGTTCTTGTGTCCACTCTCTTCTCAGATACCTACCAATAATCTTTATTTGTAAATCTATCCTGTCACTTGGACAGGGAAATTCTAGCTCAGCTATCATGAGTCAAAAGATTACCGGATAGTGATTTCACCTTCTAATTAGAACTTCATCTCTCCCTCTCTCTCTCTCTCTCTCTCTCTCTCTCTCTCGCTCGCTCACACACACTCACACACACACATGCACACACACGGTTGCTTTAGTTACAGCAGGCTGACTGGAGGCATCTGATAGTGGAACTCGGGGGACTCTGACGAGCGGTTACCTGAAATTTAAGCCCCAATAGGAAGAAGTGCTGAGGGAGACACACACACACTTTTCAGCAGAGCAGGCGAGTGTCTTGGAGGCAGAATGGATTCAAAGGCAGGCTCCTGTGGAGGAGCCAAGTTTAAAATTGAGGTTTTAACTGTAATGAAGCCTTGTAAGTGCAAGCGTTGGAACTCTTATAATCAATAATATTCAAGAGTGTATATACATGACTGTGTGCGTGCTTACTGCTGAAGGATGACTTTATGGAATAAATGGGCAGCTTTCATCGATACTGCCTCCCTGAAGGTTTCTGTTTGAAGAGCACTCAGTTGTACTACATACTACTCTTTATGGCTCAATGTATAGAAGCTCTTCTATTCAGCAGAAGCTTGGGAATGTGTTTGTCATAACATACATGTCCTTGTTTTTGAAAGCCACGTCAGCTTTCACAACCTCCATGTCTGAACTGTCAGCTCATTTTTAACTGTAGTTGGGGTTTTTTTTTTTATATGAAATGTGAGTAATTTGTCAGCTGATGAAACACTACTTACCCTTTCTTGTTCCTTAGGGTGTTTTCACACCTAAATTTGTTTACTTTGGTCCGAATCAGTTGATAAGTTTACTTTGTTTCATTCTCTCCTTGGTTTGGTTCCCTTTCATACAGGCAAAAATTCAAGCGGACCAAATTGTGTCACGTTAAATCCTGCGAGACTTACCTCAGAATGTTCTCTGTTCTGATTGGTCAGATTTTTTTGCTGTGAGAAAAGGAGAGGTAAATGTGGAAAGTAGGATGACCACTGTGCATTTATGCATTTCTGGGGAGAAAATAATAAAAATCATAGTGTAATCTATGGGGAGTTTCATCATCCAGGCTATCGTTTATTATATTACGTGCATATACCACTCTCAGCAAATCGTACAGTTTGAAAATGAAGCGTGGCTACAGAAGAATAAAAGCATATAAATGTTCATTAATCCTGCAGAACTGGGACATGCTCAGCCACAGATATTTTTGAAGATCCATCAGGTATGTACAGTGACATAAATTCTTTTACAGTTTGCCACTGGTCCTGTTTTAGTGTGGTCCCTTTCTCACCTGCAGGACTGCACCAGAATTCACCACTTGATTTAAATCAAGACCACCTCTTTCAGGTGGTCTCGGTATGGTTGGTTTGGTGCATACCTGAGTGTGATTACAGTGTTCTCACCAGACAAAACGAACTGCACTAATGGAGAAAACAAACTCGAGTTTGATTGAATGAACTAAAGCCAGCAGATGTGAAAGCATCCTTAGTGGCATCAGATATACAAACTGGTTAAGTATGCTCATTTCATCATCAGTGGAGATGCCTACTTTGTCTTACAAAGTAATAATAGTAATGGATTGCATTTATAGAGTGCCTTTCAAGATATCCAAAGTGCTTTATAATGAGTCCATTATTCATTCACTCCACAGACAGACAATGGTAATGGTAAGCTACTGCTGTAGCTACAGCTGCCCTGGAGCAGACTGATGGAAATGTGGCTGCCAATCTGCACCAATGGCCTCGCCGACCACTGCCAAACATTTATACACATTCATACCCAGTGTCATGGACACTGGAGGCAAGGTGGGTAAAGTGTCTTGCACAGGGACACAACGACAGGATGGCTGGGGAGAGCAGGATTCAAACCGCCAGCCCTCTGGTTATTGGAAGACCCGCTCTACCTCCTGAGCCGCTGCTGCCCACATTTCCCTCCTCTGTTTCCATTTTTGCTGAGCACCAAGCTGGATGTCAGGAAGTGCCACTTTTTTATGGTCTTTGGCATGACCCAGCCCTTGTTAGGTCAGGCATTAGTTTGCTTGCTACTGGATAACCACGAAAACCTGTACTACCTGTCTCATGGGTCGGGCCGTCAGCAACTCAACTGGCAACCCCGCCCTTCCGAGGGCGTGGAGGGTGAAACTGGGCGTTCTGGCAGAACTAAAAACAGTATCTGTCACAGGTCTGTGGTGGACCACTCCCAGTTACACGGGGTGAGACTGGATATCCTGGCAGATAAACAGCACATCTGTCGCAAGGTCTGTGGTGGACTTTTGCCAGTCGGTGCATCGTAACATGCACTACACAAAGCAGAGATAAACAGACCTATCAGCCGGTCAGTCACTGCAGCAGATAGTGGAGTCAGTTTGTCTAGGCCTGTCCTTGCCACTGATAATACCTCTGTCTGCCAAGAATGTGCTGCTAGACCAGCAAAAGCTAGTGGTACTCAAATACTTTGCAAGCAGTTTCATGAAATGGTCAGTCAGAAAGCAGCTCATACCGGCTCGGATGTCGCCCAGGTTAACAAGGTCTGCGCTGATCTGTTCACACTCCGACAGGCAGCGAAAAGTATGTTAGGAGCAGGAAGAGAGAAGAAGAGGAAAACAGCAGCCTTGTGTGTAGCAGAATGGAATGTACTCTGTTGGACAGATCAACATCACAGCACCCAGAAAGACAGACTGCGCCAACCGGTGCCAATCAACGATAGGATAATGACTATGACTCCCACTACAGTGGAAGATGTATGCCACACTCATCAGAGTGTATGCCCCAACAATGACAGCACAGAGGAGGCAAAGGAAGAGTTCTACAGTGATTTACATGAGACTATCAGGCGTGTACCGTCTGATGACAGGCTGATACTCATTGGAGATTTTAATGCTAGAGTTGGTTTGGACACTGAGAAATGGAAAGGAGTGCTAGGCAGTCATGGAGTAGGCAAGCGCAATGCTAATGGAGAACTTCTACTTGCACTATGTTCAGAGTACAACCTTGTGATAACCAGCACCCTATTTAAGCACAAGGATACACAAGAAGACATGGGTGCACCCAAGATCCAAGCACTGGCGCTTGTTAGACTACATCATAGTAAGGCAGAGACATAAGGGATGTATTGGACACCAGAGCAATGAGAGGTGTGGGCTGTGGTACTGATCATGTTATGCTGAGATCTAGATTAAGGATTTGCAGATGAAAACAGCACTGCAGGATGGGTGCGAAGCCACCACGGAAGCTAAACACTAGTGCACTGAAAGGCCAAAAGAAGCAGGAAGAACTTACACAGGAAATGGATGAAAAAGACTGGGACAGCAACAACTCAGAGAATGCCATAGAAGAGAAATGGGCAACACTGAAGGATATGGTGTACCAGACTGCGAGTGATGTTTTAGGTCACCCTGAGAGGAAGCATCAAGATCAGTTTGATGAGCAAGATGAACATCTGAAGAAACTACCAAAAGCAAGGACTACAGCTAGGCAGGAAAATCTACAGTGTAACACAAGATCGAAGAAGAAATACTCAAAGGCTCAGAGTGAGCTACAGAAGTACACCAGAGAGATTAAGTCCAACTGGTGGGATGAAAAAGCGGAGGAACTTCAAACTGCAGCAGACATGAAGGACATGAAAACATTCTTCACAGGTTTGAGAGAAATCTACGGCCCTAAACCAAGAGGATTGATCCAACTAAAGACTACGGATAGTGAAACAGTTTTGCAGAAGAAAGACAAGATCCTGGACAGATTTGCAGACCACTTTGACCAGCTACTAAACAACCCTGGAGATCTCGCTGAAGAGGCTAAAGAAGCTCTAGTGCAGCGACCAGTTGTATCAAGTCTGGATGAACCACCAAATCTTGATGAACTAATGGCAGCTGTCAGGTCAACACAGGATGGTGAAGCTCCAGGAAGGGATGGAATTCCAGCCGAAGTGTGGAAATTTGGTGGTGTTCAGCTGACCAACTGCCTGCACAAGCTCATCCAAGAGATAGGGGATGCCCAGAAAGTACCTCAAGACTGGAAGGATGCAAGTATTGTGCCTTTGTTCAAGAAAGGTGACAGGAAAGATTGTGGAAATTACTGAGGTATATCTCTGCTAGCCACTGTTGGTAAGATTCTCTTACGTGTATTACTGAACAGACTCAACGAACACATCTTGCAGAATGTAATACCGGAAACCCAGTGTGGCTTTAGAAGTGGAAGAAGCACAATGGACATGATTATCTGCTTGAAACAGGTTCAAGAAAAGTGTATTGAACAGAACATGCCACTTTATGTAGTCTTCATTGACTTCAGTAAAGCCATCAATACTATATCGCGACAAAGACTTTGGCAGGTACTCAAGAAATATGGCTGTACAGAGAAGTTTGTCAACCTGATCGAGGCACTCCATACAGGTGTGCAAGCAAACGTGGCAATGAGTGGTTCAGTGTCTAAAGACTTTTCAGTAAGCAACGGGGTGAAACAAGGGTGTGTGCTGGCACCTACACTCTTCTTGCTGTATCTGTCAGCCATGCTTGAGGTGGCTTCCAAAGACACTTTAGAATGGTAAATGGCATTCACTTATATAGCGCTTTTATTCTCATCTCTTGATGACCAAAGCGCTTTACAGATCCTGCTATCCACCCATTCACACACACATTCACACACTGATGGTGGCATTTAGAAGGAGTATACATTCAAACAAGGAAAGAAGCAGACTTGTTCAATGTGGCACAGTTTAAAGACATTGATAAAGGTAGTAAGAGAAATGCTCTTTACTGATGACAGTGCTCTAGTTGCACACAGTGCGGAAGATATGCAGTCTTTACTGGAGAAATTTGTAAGAGCAGCCAGCCAATTCAGCTTCAAAATCAACATCAAGAAGACAGAGTGCCTTTATCAACCACCAAAGTTCCAGTTATCAACATCACTACCAGAAGAGATCGACATTGATACAGAGCCACTAGTCAAATGTAAGACTTTCAAGTATCTTGGGAGTACTGTTTCAGAGAATGCTAGGCTGGAGGATGAACTATCTCTCAGAATGGGAACAGCGAGTGCTGTGTTTGGAAACTTGAGGAAGGGACTGTGGAGCAATCGACATGTGTCTATCCGTGTGAAATGCAAGGTGTACAGAGCGGCAGTACTGGCTACTGTATTGTACGGTGCTGAAACTTGGACTGTCTACACGGTGCAGGTAAAGAAATTCCATGCGTACATGATGAGACACCTTCAAGCCATAATGAATATTTCATGGAAAGACAACCAACATAAAAGTGCTGAAACGAGCTGGTCTACTATCAATGGAGGACATGCTAATACAGATGAACCTGAGATAGCTCGGACATGTTGTGAGGATGGACTACCAGTGCCTCCCTCGGCAGTTACTCTACTCACAGTTATGCGAGGGCAAATGCAATCAGGGTAGACCAAGGCTTAGATTTAAAGACACTGTAAAAAGAAACCTGAAGAAGTTGGATATAGACAGGAGTTCCTGGCAGCGGAAGGCGAAGGACAGAGCTGCGTGGAGGAATCTGACCGGACCTAAATGAAATGGTCATTGTCACCCCCGATGGACTGCTATGATGATGATGGCATGACCTGGCTTGGACTTGGGGGGGGGGGGGGGTGGATGTTCTCCCTCTAGGCCATCGGGTGTTGCTTATTTGTGATATGTGAAGGCCAGGTGCCTTTTAAACAGTTAACTTCTTAGTTCACAGTGTGCTGGAGGCAAGTAGTGAAAAAAGCTTTGCTGACATTTGGTGGTTCACATTTTTCAAGATCAAACCAGTTTACTAACAATTAACTAGTCTAGCAGTCACCCTATTTCACAGGTCATGGAGCTCAGTTGCCCATTCATTTTTAAATACAATATAATAGAAAGGCAATTTTTTTTTTCTGTTTAAGTTTTTATAAACTCAGAAATGTTTGGAGCTAACATTTCCTGACTGCTGTTTAGTCAGCTTGCCATGCCTCCAGTGTTGTTCTAAAATATATTAATTAGATAGATAGCTAGATAGATGTACTTTATTCATCCCAAACTGGGAAATTACAGTGTAACAGCAGCATGACAGTAGAGAACCAAACGACAGAAACACATGCATGACAGACAAAGGGATTACCCATGGAAATTAAAACTAACATGACTATAAAACCTATATACATTATAGCTTATTCATCATTTACATCATATGATGACCCGTATAGACACATGAATCATCCCGTTGCACAATGAAGGGCTATCAGGAGCAAAGTGAAATGTGAGGTGCCAGTTCGACTGTAAGGTGCAGTGTGGCAGCATTGTTATGACCATAATACAACATCATAGGGAGTTACTGTACAGTGAAATGGCATGCGGCAGGAAATATTTCCTGTATCTGGCTGTTCGACAGTGAAGCTGTAGTAGTCTACTGGAGAAAGTGCTTCGCTGTCTGTCCAGTGTGTGGTAGAGGGGGTGATCAGGATTGTCCATGATGGATCGCAGTTTATTTAGTGTTCTCTCTACCACTGTCTCAAAGGTCTCCAGCTTGAGACCCATTACAGAGCCAGCCCTCTTGATAAACTTGTCAAGTCTGTTGGTGTCTCTGGCCCTGATACTGCTACCCCAACAGACAGCAGCAAAGAAGATGGCGCTGGCAACAACAGTCTGGTAGAAATTGCACAGATCTAAGTTATTAAGGTTCTTTTCTTTATAGCTTATAAAAATATCTTAAAGTTGGGAATGTGAGTTAACCTTGTTCACTTCTTTCTTTGACCTTTGGTCTCAAATTCAGCTTAACAGCATTCCTATGTGATCAACGTTGGCCTGACGTCACTTTATGTAAAAAGGTATCAGGCTTTTTTGGTACCTTTTGTGGGCTTTTATCTCTTTTTTTATGAAGGGTGTCAGATAGATCACAATAGCTATTGTGTGCAGTGATGTTCCTCATTCAAAGCTATTTTTAGCTCTGCCTGCTAGTGCAGCCAGATGGCTTGCCAGGTAGCTTGAACAAAGGGGACAGCAAAGTATTGATACTGAGCACGTCTCACAAATTGAATTTAGAAGGTAGAATTACAGGACTTCTGTGTATTTCCTTTTTTTCTTTGTGTGTGTTATTAACCCTGAAAAATAAATAAATAAACTTTTGATTCATGTTTACATTGCTTTCATTAAAGTGACAGGGCACATGTTTATATACTGTTTCATATGAACATGGCTAATGTAAAAATCATGGTTTCCTCTCAAATGTATGTTTATAGTAAGTTTGTCTTTTTCTTTGTCCAGGACAAGAAGAAATACCTGGATATTATTCACAGCTACATGGAGGTTCATGGCACAGTGCACGGCACCAGCACCGTGCACCTTCCAAGCTACGTTAAGAACCACGGCATCCTGAGTGGCCGGGACCTGCAGTTCCTTCTGCGAGAGACTAAGGTAAGAATCTGTGAATTGCTTCAAATGGAGATCTGAGCTACCAGGGAAATAAAACAGTGAGAGTCCAGTTCTTATTAGATGGCCAAGAAAGTCACAAACCAACCCTCTCTCACCTTTTTTGTTTTTGTGGCACTTCTTTTAAAATGAAGACCCAATTAATCTGCAGGATACATACCTGCAAACTAGTTGCTTTTTGGCAGAAATCACCAAAATGAATCCCAAATATGTCACTGACGTGAATCGTGTAGATCCAAAGAGGTTTTTTTGGGGGGGGGGGGGGGGGTTGGCAGCCGCTGCTGGCAGTTTCCCTGAAACGGAGCTTTCCGAAACAACGGGGGACAGTCATCTTTACAATAAAATATTTTTGGAACGCATCACACGTCATCATTTGGCCAATCACAATCAAGATAACTGCATTGTCTTCCATCTTTTGCGTGACCTGCCATTGGATGGATTATCAGCAGGAGTTTGGAATTAAGTGTCGCTATCTGCCTACCTGTGATATAATATGCTGGGTAACAATGTTGATGAAGTGTGCCGTGATCCTTTTCTCTAACGGCACATTTTCCAACATGTTTAATGGAAAGTTCGTCTGTTTGTTTTGGGTCAGTTAACATCTGTGAATTGTGTGTTAACGTTAGCCTAATATTGCTCAGTTCAAAGCGAATAATTTTGGGAAGGCTATCTCCACTGCATCCGTATTGTTATGTGATTCCAACCTGTCCGTGGGTCCCCCGGGTAGAACAGGTAGTGCCGCAAAAAAGCATTAAACAGTGGACCAATCACATAAAGCATAGTCATATTACATTTTTTTAGGCGGAACTGAAAATTATAGTTTTTTCACAGTCTTCTAGTTTACTCTGAAATGGTACGTTTGATAATGATTCTGACACTTCCACATCAATCCCTTACCTTTCTTCTGAACCCAAATTTATTGAGAAACATTTTTATTCATGAAATATAAGCTTGTAGGCTTAGCTGTTTAGATAGATGAGCAGAGTGAAACCGCCATTACGGTTAATTGTGACCAGGTGTGACTCTCGACACAAGTATTCAGATCCAGTAAAAGCAGTTTAATAACACCCAAAATATGATCCATGTTTGGCATTCAAAACTTGAGTTATTTAAGTATGTAAGTATTCTCAACCAAATGACTTTAAGTATGAAATACTTAAAAAAAAGTTCATTCTTACATCATACAAAAAAAAACTTGAAATAAAAGTGGACATTGTGTAACATGTTTCATTATTTTATAGGCTATTTATAGATTAATTTTACTGCTACGCTGTGTAGCATTGAAAGGCTGAAAAAATTATTTTTGTGTGTTAAACGCTGTTAATAATGCGCTTTGTTATCTGAAGCAAGTGTCTTTTCCCTTTATTTTCTCCTCAGAGTACACCAGAATGCTTAATATTTTTATTTTTTTATTTATTACTTATTTTGTACCCGTAGGTAGATTTGTTTTGCAGTCTGGTGACAAACCACCAGCTGCTGGTCGCTGCGTGCGCAAGCGCCCCTTAACTCCCTAACCTGCATGTTTTTGGCATGTGGGAGGAAACCGGAGAAATCCCGGAGTAAACCCACACAAACACGGGGAGAACATGCAAACTCCACACAGATCACTGTTGGCCGGGGGCAGGGATCGAACCCACGATCTCACGGTCCCCGCAATCCCCCGGCCGAGGGTAAAACTGTGCTGCCACAGTGCTAACCACTGCGCCACCGTGCAGCCCGCAATATTTGTGTTAAAATCACAAAAATTTTTTGAGGGTGGGATAACCCCTGTGTAGGGGTTTAGTTTGTCACCTTTATCACTCCTTTTTTTTCCCAGCACTATGGAACAGCATCTGAACATTCAGTTTCCAACAATAATTTGAGAGAAAATTTATTATCCTGATAGTTAAGCATTACTCAAATTAGGGCTTACAAAACTTTCCTTAAAGGGAAGTTGAACAATTATTCCCAAAGGAAAAAAGGGAATCCAAGCCTTCATTTTGTTCTACTGCACATGGCCACAAGATGTAATCTTTTACAATGAGTATAAATGTGAAATCACCATAATTATATGCACCTCATCAAATTATCATAAATGCATCTTTTTCACAGATTCACATGCATACATATATTACATTATATAATTACTGGCAGCATTACCCAGTGAATAAGACATGCAGTCTGGTGATACTACAACAGTGATATGAAGGACCTGCTGACCAACCTTTGTTCCTCCCAGAGTTCAGGTGGGCTGCAATGAATATATAGCTTATGTTGACCTGTTTTGTCTCTCCAGAAATGTAACTACACATCGTGGCAACGTTTTGAATGGGATGGGCTTCTAAACAATTGGTCCCTTTCCCAGGCAGCATGCTACATGTGACAATGTTGGCATTACATGATGTCGTGTGTCAGCGTGACTTAAAAAGCTGATATTTCCAAACGTTGGTAATGCATTGTTTTTGTGTAGAATTCAGGGAGATTTATTGCTCCAGCATTCCTATATTTTCAAGGGTATATAAAGCATTAAAGTATTAATTTTTTCATTAGTTTGTGTTCCACAAAGTAAAATGCACTACAGAATGATAACAGCATGTAGGCATAATTGACATTTATTTACCTCATTTGCTTAATACATCACTTTATTCTTCAGTCATGATAGTGTTTTACTCTTGTATGTCCCTTCATTTTTACTACTGTTTCACTTTAGTGAAATTAATTTCTTTTCTGAAATTTCCAACTTTTCTTGTAAATTTGATGCTTTTGTCTTAAAAATTTGACTTTCCCATTTACATTTGTGTCATTCATAAATATGCAAAATTTGTCCCTCAAATTTGACTTTTTCTTGTAAATTTGCAACTTATAGAGTTGAAACTTCTCAAACTTGCAGTTTTTTTCTCCAGTTAGCTTTTTTTTTCTTGTAAATTAAAAACTGTCAAATTTACCAATTTTTTCCTCATAAATCTGCTACATTTTCATGTAAATTTGTAATGTTCATAGGGATGCTGGTTAATTTTTTGTTCTATGTAATGGATTCTTTTTTTTTTTTTTTTTTTTTGCAGATCTGGACAATGATCCCATTTTTTGGGGTGGGGGGTCCATTTTAAGGTTTTGGTGATAGATGGATGGATGTTCAAAACAATTTTTCCTGGGTGGTTTTACAAACATTTTTAATCCACAATAATTCACACTTTCTATCAATATGCTGTTAATATTTCCCGCACTTACAAAGCAAGTGGGATAAACAACAGTCCGATTTCAAAAGAATATTGAGGAAGTTAGTAGACACAACATTTGTATGACTCGTCCAAACCCTAATAATTTTATACACTATTAAATTACATGACGGCAGTGGGTGTACATACCGATTACATTAAAAGTTGTTTTCTGCTCTTGACACAATTTGAGCACAAGTTACTGGACACAGTAGAAAGCTGTTTTGGTAACGCACAAGCATATCCAGCTTCTAGTCACAGCCGACACAAATAGCCAGGGTGTGCTCGCTTCTGTCACCAGCGTACACCTCCATATGAGCCTATTAAAGAAATAAATGGGAATATAGTTAAATGTAAATATAGTTTTGGTGTCCCAGCACCAGCGGTATCCAATATTTCCGTCTCCCCATCAGTCCACAGTGCCTGTATTGTGGCGAGAGATCCGCGGATCCTAAACTCTGCCAACTGTGTCAGGTGCGCTTGATTCTCCCCCAGGCGTACACCTCCACCAGTAAAGGTCGATTCAAAAAAGTCACCTTTGACCTCTTTAATGGCCAAGCGGTCAGTGAAACCATGTCAAGGTTACTCTTCAGGTATTGTAGCTCGGGATGAGCTGATCCGATCTGCTGTATCGGTATCAGGTTTGATCCAAGAAAAATGGCTGTATCGGTAAGGAATAAAAGTAATTTACCAGTCCGATACATCAATAATAATAAAATGAACATGCAATCATGTTCTCAGCCACACTGTGCATGGCTTCTGTGAACAAAGGCAACGAGTGTCACATCACTGGAGCCCGTCTGTGGGACTCGCCTCAGTATATTGCTGTGTGGTACCAGCATTTACAATTTTACACTACCAACTTGATAAAACACTTGCAAAAGTATCACAGCAAAGGAGTTTAAATCACCCTTTATTGTCATTCAACTGTACAACCAATCATGTACAGTAGAACGAGATTGTGCTTTACCTATCTACTGTGTTAATCACACACACCCCAAGTGTAGAATCAGAGGGCCGCTGCCATGCAAGGCACCGCCACAAATTTCCCTCCTCCATTCCATTTTTGCTGAGCACCAAGCTGGATGGCAGGAAGTTCCACTTTTATATGGTCTTCGGCATGGCCCGGCCGGGATTTTAACCCCTGCCTCCCGGGTGCGGGGCAGATGCTCTACCAACTGAGCCACCACTCCGGTAGTTTGCTGAATTCTGTCAAGAACCGAGCAGAAGGAAGTGCTTGTCCAGCAGCTGCTGCAGTGCTGCCTTTTCATCTCAGGAGTCTGGGCACTAAAAGTGAAATCTAAAAAGAACAAAACTGAAAGTAAAAACCAGACTGGAGCATACCTTTCGGGGGAGAGTCTTTACAGTTGATGAGAGGTAGGTGAAAAAAACAAATGTAAATAGTAAATTTTTTTTTGTATTTTGTATACTTTATTAATCCCAGAGGGTGCAAGGCTACATGAATATGAACTGGAACAGGAATGACGTCAAAATAAGAGTGAACCTAAAAACTAAGAATGGACAAAGAATAATATCATAAATACTACTAAATAAACCGAGGACCAGGAGAATACTTACGATAATAATAATAATAATAATAATAATAATAGATGACAAAAATACAACTTAAAGGGTTAGGTCCTTTATTTTCAGATCTACAGCATTTTTTACCTCGTGCATAGTGGCACTTTGAATTTCATCTGAATGTTTACTTAAATACTCAGCTTCAAAGTTTTGTATAAACTTGCACTTAAAAATTCAGGATGCATGTTTACATGGGGCTGACCAGTGACATGCTGCCAATGTTGCCAAGTTTAAAATAAAATAAAGCAGCAGCATTGCTGAACTGAGTCAAATTTGTAATATATTCTTTGACTTTTAGATTTCTGTTTTTGTATGTGTACAAAATGCAACTAGTGATTAACAAAGTATGTTCTGCACTTTTATTGTTTTAAATAAGAGAGACTGTATCAGGTTTAGAGTATCGGCCGATACGCAAAGTATCTGTATTGGTCTTGAAAAAGTGGTATCGGCTCATCCCTAATTGTAGCATCGCCATGCAAGAGATGAGAGCCCACAGTCAAGTGGCTTCTGAGTAAGTAGGGGAACAAAGTTTGCCACATGCATACATACATACCCCCACCACAGAATCTCTTTTATATATATAGACTTCAGCTAGTTAGCAGTTAAGCAAAAGCCAGTCACCTGTGTGCTGCATACCAGGCTCATCGGACCACTTAACTGTCCTGTTGACTTGCAGCAAGCATGTCCTTTGAGGTCACAGAGTGGTGGACTTTCAGGATCATTCCCCATTTTCTTTCCATGCATGTCTCTTGCCATGGTGCCACTGGCAGGGTAAAATGAGTCTGAACAGTTTGGATGGTGTTTTGCCATAAGTTAAGCGGCACCCCCACCCACCCACCCAAGGTGTACCTAGCCTGCTCATGCTGGAATGGAGGCTAGCTGTAGCTTACAGTGCATAGCTTTATTTCATGTTTTTTTTGATTTTGTGGTGCATTGGCAAAAATGCTGCAAGGCTTGGCAGTGAACTCACTGTCGTTTTTTGTTTTTTTTTAAATAACCATTGATAGCCTATTTCAGATTTTATGTTTTGCTAAAATAAGTCTTTTTAAAGGAGCTGATGCCCCACTTTGTATCTTTTATTTTCCAGAGCATTTCTTTATTCACGTTATGACTTGTCCTTCCTCAACATCAACACTCGATTCTTCCTCATTCACAAAGACAAGGACACAGCCACAAAGACTAAAATCATAATGGATAGTACTGTGGTGAGCAAACTCTTCGAGGGGCTGTGACGTATATGAGCACAACTCAACAACACACTGTGAGTGTATGTGGATCTGCTGAACAAAAGCTGCTCAATGGGGAGGGTATAATGACAGTGTACTGCTTTTAAGTATACAAAAGAAAATGATTTCTGACCTAAAACAAGATTTGCAGCAAAAGATTTACAGTAGTTAAAACACAGACAATACATGAATTTGCTGCCAGGGTGTAATGTGCAGTTTATCAGATTACTGTATGGCAGTTATAGTTTAAATTTTACAGTGAGATCAGTCTGTCCATAAAAGGTTCGACTTCCTCTTTAGAGCTGCTGGGCCCTGTTACGACAGTCAATAGTGCGCTTTTGCTCCCACCTTGCACCATTGCTTTTGTTAGTTTCTGTCAGCACATCGTCTGCTTTTTATGTTTTGAGTCTCTCTCAAGTTCCATCGAGTCGTGTAAGACCCCTGGTGACTTTGCACACCAACTTTCTCCATCCTTCTCGATCCATCATCCTTTCCTTCAGGAGCACTAGTGACAGTCCTGTGACTTCAGTAATGCCTTCCATCCATCTTTGTCGTGGCCTTCCTCTTCCATCACACCTGGCTGCCATGAGACTTTTCTCCAAACTCATCCTTCCTGATTATATGGCCAAAGTACTTGAGCCGCCTCCTTCACAATTTCGCCTTCAAGATATGTTTTCAGACTTATTCTGTCAAGTACAGGCTTGTTGGTTTCCTTCCTGGTTCAAGGACTCTTCAGTACTCTCCTCCAGCACCATAGCTCAAACTTAGTTTAGTTTATTGGTTTATTTGTCAGGGACCATGTACAGAAAGAAAAACACTAAACACAGGGTAAAGATGCTCTGTACCAGATTATAGCATTCTCACCAATTTCCATCTCTAGTCCCTGAAGCTGTCATGATTCAGAACAGGGTTAGGTTCAAACGCAGAGCTGCCAGAACGATCACTCAGACTCTAATGAAAAGTTTCACAATTTTATTACAAAAACTCACAGAACATAAAAATGCAAAAACTCAAGGAAAAGCGGAACACAAAAACACCAACTTAAATTTCCACAAGACAGGTGGCCCCTGGAGCGCACGTAGCCTACGGGTGAGAGCAAACAGAAGTTATGAGGAACAGATTCTCCAGAGGGAGAATAATGCGGGAAAGCATACTTACAACTTGAGCAGTGGAGTCCAGCAGGGAACTCCAGCAAGGACCAGGGGAAGGCAGAGACCTGGGTGGACGTCCTGATCTTCCTGGTCAGGCGAGCATGATCAGCTCCGGAGACACACCTGCGGGTGGCAGCAACCTAAGGAGCGAGACACACAATGTAAGTATAAGGAAACAATAATAACGAGACAGAGCTTGGCATAAACTGTGGCTGCAAACCCAGACGATCCAGCAATGACCTCTCTACACGCTGGATCTTAAATACGCTGGCTCATCAGATGCAGCAGGTGTGTCTAATCTTCCGGAGCGGGAAACCAGGAACAGGAGGGGGAGCACGCTCACCTGATCATCACAATGCCCCCCCACCAATGCCCCCCCACCTCCTGGCGTCCCACTGGGCTTGCATTAGTGGGTTTGATGGAATGCCCGAATCATGCGCTTGTCCATAATGTATGACCCCGGGATCCATGACCTTTCCTCCGGACTGTATCCTTCCCAGTGAACAAGGTATTGGCATCCCTGCTCCCAACGATGGACTTCTAGGATCCTCTCCACCGTGTACATTGTCTGTCCGTCGATGATCCGGGGGGGCAGAGGGGGGTCCGGTGGGTGGCAGAGGGGACTGGCGGAGATGGGCTTAATCTTGGAGATGTGAAATGTAGAATGGATGTGCATAGAGGGCGGCAAGTCCAACCGAATGGTGACATCGTTGATCAACTGCTTGATGGTGTAGGGGCCCAGATAGTGGGGGGAGAGCTTCCGGGACTCAGTCTTCAGCGGGATCTGGTCAGAGGACAGCCATACTTTCTGTCCCACCATGTACTTCGGCGCCAGCGCCCGTCTGCGATTAGCGTACTGTCTATTCCGTTCCACAGAGTGAAGGTAGGCAGCCCTCATGGCCCTCCACAGACGGCGGCACCAGTGCACATGGGCCTTCACAGTTGGGATGTTGAGGCCCCACTCCGCCATGGGCAGCAAAGCTGGAGTATAACCCATCGACACTTCGAATGGCGTGAGCCCAGTGGAGGAGGAGATCGCCGAGTTGTGTGTATATTCCACCCAGGTCAAATGGGAGCTCCGGGTGGTCGGGTTGGGAGAATGCTACGCACCGCACCTTAAGGTGGCCTCCAGGAACTGAATAGCATTCTGAGCCTGACCATTGCTTTGGGGATGGTATCCTGAAGTCAAGCTGGCGGTTGCACCCAAGAAGCGGCAGAATGCCTTCCATACCTGGGAGGTGAATTGGGGCCCCCGGTCCCAGACAATGTCAGTGGGAATACTGTGCAGCCGGATGACGTGCTGCGTCAGCAGGTCGGCTGTCTCCGTGGCAGATGGCAGCTTGTGGAGAGGGATAAGATGGATGGCCTTGGAGAAGCTGTTGACTATTGTGAAAATAACGGTATTCCCCTGGGATGGAGGGAGGCCCGTAACAAAGTCCAGGGACATGTATGACCACGGGCGACCTGGCACCAGGAGGGGATGGAGGAGACCTGCAGGAAGGGAGGAGTCAATCTTGTTAGCAGAGCAGGTATGACAGGCCTTGACATACTCCAGCACATCCCTCCCGAGTGTGGGCCACCAAAACACCCTTCGGAGCAAGTCAGTAATTCTGGAAATACCAGAATGACAGGCTAAAAAACTGGTATGCCCCCACGGAATCACCTCTCCACATAGCTCCGCAGGGACATACAGCCGGTCCAGTGGGCCTCCCTCCGGGAGGGATTCCAATGATTGTGCTTGATATACCCTCTGCTCACTGGAGGGATTCCAATGATTGTGCCTGATGGACTCTCTGCTCAATCTCCCACTGGAGTGTCCCGAGAAAGCAGGAGGGGTGGAGAATAGTCTCCGGGGAGGTGCAGCAGCTGCGGAGGAGGGGGAGTCGGGAGAGAGCTGGTGTGAGAAAGCATCAGCCTTGGCATTATGGGACCCTGGTCTGTACGAGATGGCTAAGTTAAACCTGTTAAAGAAGAGGGCCCACCGAGCCTGCCGAGAATTTAACCGTCTGGCCGACCAAAGGTATTCTAAATTTTTATGGTCGGTCCAGACAATGACCGGTTGGTTAGCTCCCTCCAGCTAGTGTCTCCATTCCTCCAGTGCCAGCTTAATGGCCAACAGTTCGCGGTCCCCAACAATGTAATTCCTCTCAGCTGATGTTAACCGCTGGGAGAAATACGTACACAGATGGAGCTTCTGATCGGAGGAGGAGCGCTGGGAAAGGATGGCGTCCACCCCCAAATCAGAAGCATCCACCTCAACCACAAACTGTGCCATGAGATCCACTTGCGGCAGAATGCGCACATTGGTGAATAGGCCTTTTAGGGTCACAAAAGCTTGTTCAGTGGCCTCAGACCACTTAAACAAGCTTTTGGTCGACGTTAACTGCTTAAGCGGTTGCGCCACCCTGCTATAGTCTCGGATGAATCTGCGGTAGAAGTTTGTGAAGCCCATGAAGCGTTGGAGATCCTTCCTGGACTAGGGGGTCGACCAGTCTACTACTGCCTTGATTTTCGCCGGATCGGCCTTTACCGTGCACTTGGCGATGATGACCCCCAAAAATGAAGTAGAGCGAGTGGAAAATTCGCACTTCTCAGCTTTCACAAAAAGCTGGTTTTCCAGCAACCACTGCAGGATGGACCGAACGTGGACTATATGCTCCTCCAGGGTGCGAGAAAAATTAAAATATCATCCAAATAAACAAACAAAAACTGGTTCACCATGTCTCGTAGGACGTCACTAATTAACCGCTGGAAGACACCAGGGGCGTTGGTCAGCCCAAACGGCATGACCAAATATTCAAAATGACCCAAAGGTGTTTTGAACGCTGTCTTCCACTCATTCCCCTCCCGAATGCGGACTAAATGATACGCATTGCGGAGGTTGAGCTTGGTGAAAAAACACCCGTTGGAGTAACTGAATTAATGAGAGGCAGTAGATACTTATCATTCCGGGTAATCGCGTTAAGCTCACAGTAATCAATAAATGGCTGGAGAGACCCATCCTTCTTCCCTACAAAAAAGAACCCTGCGCCGAGTGGAGTGGATGACGGGCGAATTATGCCGGCACTGGGGGAGTCTTTAATGTAGGTCTCCATCGCCTCCCTCTCCAGCCCAGATAAACTGTAGAGCTGGCTGGATGGCAGCCGCGCGCCTGGGAGGAGATCAATAGCACAGTCGTAGCCCCGGTGAGGTAGTAAAAATAGGGCTCTGGACTCGCTAAAGACCTCCCCTCAGTCATGATAAACCTCGGGTGCGGAGCTGAGATCCACCGGCTCAGCCGAAGGGGAGGAGATCGGGAGTGAAGGCAAGCATGCGGCTGAACGGAGGTATGAAGAGAGTCAGAAAGGGCTCCAGGACGAAATGGAGACCTGTATCCAATTAATGATGATGGGGTTATGTATGCAGAGCCACAGATACCCCAGGATAACGGTGGTGTTGGATTGGGGCAGGACATAAAACTGAATAACCTTGCGGTGATTACCGGACAGAATGACCGAAATGGGCTCGGTCTGCTCGGTAATCGCCGCCGTGGTACTGCCTGAAACTGCTGAGACCGACAAACGTGTCGGAACATTCCTGGTGGGTATCTGCAATTTCCACACCATGGCCTGTTGGATAAAATTTTGCTCCGCCCCCGAATCAACCAAGGCGGAGGTTTAGAACTCGGCCCCCAGTAACTGAATGAGGGCCGAAAGTTCAAAACGATTCGGAGGATTTTGCGAGGACCCTCCCGCCAGACCCCCCCATGGTTACTGGCCAGGCCTTTTGGCCTCACGGGACATTTTGAGACCGCGTGACCTGGGACCCTGCAATAGAAACACACCCCCTCTTTTTCTCGACGCTGACGCTCTTCCTGAGTCAGATGGGACCTACCAAGTGCCATCAGCTCAGAGGGGGCCGGCGGAGCAGCACCAAGGGGAGGGGCGGCTGGCCAGGAAGAGAGCGGAGAGACAGGCTACCTTTCGCTCCTTTGCTCGCTCCGTAAACCGGTTGTTAGGGGCCACGACCTGCGTGATGAGCTCATCCAGAGAGGAGGGAGATGCATGGATAGCCAGCTTGTCGTGGAGATGCGAATTCAGACCTGAGAGGAACACGCTACTCAGGGCAATGTCGTTCCAGCCGGAGTCTGCCACAGTGACCCGGAACTCGGTAGAGAAATCGGCCATGGATTGATCTCCCTGCCGAAGCCCCATGAGCGGGCTAACAATATTCCCCTCACTCTCTGAATGGTTGAAAGCCCCTGAGAACTCTCACACAAATTGCTTAAACAAATAAAGGGGCCCCTCTGGACTGCTCAAGATGGACTGTGCCCACTTGAGCGCCCGGCCCTGCAGTAACAAGGTCAGGAAATGCATTTTGGACACATCATCCCTATACTCCCCCTCCACCTGCTGGAAATACAGCCAGCAGCAGAGCAGGAACCCCCTGCAACCCCCCACCTCTCCCCCATAGGGGGCAGGTGTGGGAACAGAGATGTTCCCACAGATGGCAACAGCTGCTGGGGCAGCAGGTGCAGGAGGAGGCGCCTCACCAGGAAGCCGACACAGGTGCTCGGTAACAGTCACCAATTGCTGAGTGATAGTTTGAAGCTCATCAGAAAGAAACATAACCTGGACCCAAATGCTCAAGTTCTGACTGTTCGCCTGGCTGAGTGTTCGCTGAACCTTGTTCCTGGCTGGATTGTTCTGTTATGATTCAGAACAGGGTTAGGTTCAAACGCAGAGCTGCCAGAACGATCACTCAGACTCCAATGAAAAGTTTCACAATTTTATTACAAAAACTCAAGGAAAAGTGGAACACAAAAACGCCAACTGAAATTTTCATAAGACAAGTGCCTCCTGGAGGGCATGTAGCCTACGGGAGAGAGCAAACAGAGGTTATAAGGGACAGATTCTTCAAAGGGAGACTAATGCAAGAAAGCACACTTAAAACTTGCACAGCGGAGTCCAGCAGGGAACTCCAGCAAAGACCAGGGGACGGGGGAAGGCAGAGACCTGGGTGGACATCCTGATCTTCCTGGTCAGGCAAGCGTGATCAGCTCTGGAGACACACCTGCAGGTGGCAGCAACCTGAGGAGCGAGACACACAAGGTAAGTAAATAATAACAAGACAGAGCTTGGCATAAACTGTGGCTGTAAACCCAGACGATCCAGCGATGAGCTCTCCACACACTGGATCTTAAATACACTGGCTCATCAGATGCAGCAGGTGTGTAATCACACAGGTGTGTCCAATCTTCCGGAGCGGGAAACCAGGAACAGGAGAGGAGGGGGAGCACACTCGCCTGATCATCACAATGGCAGGGAGGAAGATATTAAAAGAAAACCAGCACATATAGAAAGCAGTTCAGGTCAGGTTTTAGAAACTGTTATCCCTAAAACAATCATGGAGTAAGTTTAAAAGGTAAAAGATAAGAGAAACGGCACACATAAAAACAATTTAAGAGTACAATTTCAAATCCCATTTAAGGGAGAGAGTCAATGCTGGCAGGCTTAATTACTTAAAATCCATTTTTTAGTCTCTGTGGAAAAGTGTCAGTAATGTATTCTGGTCTTCAAAGCAGTGGGAAGCTTGTTCCATTCCGTTATAGCTTTGTATGAGAAGGCTGATTGTCCAAATGCAGTTTTACGTTGGGGAATGCAACACTGCCACCTAGAGGAAGTCCTTGTTATTCTGGTATTTTGTTCAGAAGTTAGGGGCACAAAAGTCTTCAGAGGTGGGGGTGCAGAACCATGGATAGTTTAAAAAAACAACTGTATATTTGCATACATTATCATATTTTCAAAGCTTAACTTCTTGTGTTTGGCAAGTACACCACAATGGTGATACTGTCGTGTTGTCTTATCCAGAATTTTTATGGATTGTTTATACAGGGATTCCAAGGGTTTCAGAGTCGCACTGTTTGCTTATGACCAGCATGAGGTGCAATAGGAGAAATATGTCAAAATCATGTCATTCAGAAAGGTTTTTGATCCTTTTAGAGTAAGTGAGTTTCTGATGCAACGAAAGTTTGCAAGGTTATATATTCAGAGTGCGGCTCATATGTTTTATGTGCTTTTTAAAACTGAGCGTGGGCTCTAATGTGACGCTGAAATACTTAAACTCTGTTACATTTTCTATATTTGCTCTGTTTACAGTTATACTCGGATAGTGCGTATGATTTTGTTTGTTGGTAAAATACATGGTAGCGGTTTTTGCTACGTTCAGAGTGAGGCATGATTGATTAAGCCATTTTGACACTTTCTCCATTGCTATCATTAACTTGTCAACCACTTGTTTGGCATCCTTCCCATGTGTGTCCCATGCATCTATATGACATCTGTTCTGTTTCCTGATGGTCCAAGTCATCCATATATGGCCACAGGAAACACAAGTGTAGTCACCATCTTGATCTTGGTCTTTTTGTTGAGTCTACTGCTTTTCATCAGGCGTTTGACCTTTATCATAGCTATTCTTGCCAGGTTGAGGTCTCTTTATCGCTGCAGAAGTTGTATGTCCTTGGTGATCAAGCTGCCAAGGAAATTGAATGATTGTATAACTTTATTGTTCTCCCCGTCCACCTCAAAGTCACTTATTTCATCGGTCATCATGACTTTTGTCTTTCTGATATTTCAATGCAATCCAGCTTCACCACTTTCGTGCTCAGCCTTGGTGATCATCCTCTTCAGGTCTTGACTGTTCTCTGCAAGGATGGTGGTATCGTCTGCATATGATAGGTTTGTCAGCCTTCGACCGCCCAGTCTAATTCCAGCACCTTCCTCCTCCAAGTCAGCTGTTCATATGATTTCTCAGCATATAGGTTGAAAAAGTACGGGGACAGAATACAGCCTTGTCGAACTCCTTTACCAATACTGAACCAAACAGTGTCTCCATGTGCTGTGCGAACAGTGGCTTCTTGATTCTCACACAAGTTTTTCATCAGCATGATTGTGTTCTGGTATTCCCATGCCTCTCAAAGTCAGCCACAGCTTGTCGTGATCAATGCAGTTGAACACCTTGCTGTAATCAATGAAACAAAGGTGCACATTTTTCTGATGCTCTCTTATGATGTCCGTCAACCATCTGAGATTTGTGATGTGATCTCTGGTCCCTCTGCCCTTTCTGAAGCCTGCTTGTTCAGCTGGAAGTTCTTGCTTCATATAGGGTTCCAGTCTTCACTGCAGTATTCTCAACAGCACTTTACTGCAGTGTGAGATGAGAGCGATTATCCTGTTATTGGAACACTGTCTGCTGTCACCCTTCTTTGGTAATGGCAGATATACTGAACATTTCCATTCCTGAGGCAATTCTGATTTTATCCAAATCTTCTGGCATAGGGTAGTTAAGGCATCAATTGCACTCGCTCCTGCTGCTTTGATTATCTCTATAGTGATATCATCTATTCCTAGGGCCTTTCTAGTGCCTAAAGACTTCAAAGCTGATCCTACTTCATCTTTGGTTACTTGTGGTTCCAGAGTGTATGGATCACGTTTGTACTCTTCCTTCATCGATGGGTCACGTTGATACAATTCTTGTGTGTATTCCCTCCATTGTTCTTTCACCTCCTCAACTTCTGTGAGGACGTTCTTGTCTTTGTCCCTGATGACTGACAGTTTTGTGACAGCCGCACCCGTTAGTCTTCTGATGGTTCTAAGCACTTCTCTGCTACAGTGGGGCAAAAAAGTATTTAGTCAGCCACCAATTGTGCAAGTTCTCCCGCTTAAAAGATGAGAGAGGTCTCCAATTTTCATCATAGGTATATCTCAACTATGAGAGACAAAATGAGAAAAAAAAAATCCAGAAAATCACATTGTCTGATTTTTAAAGAATTTATTTGCAAATTATGGTGGAAAATAAGTATTTGGTCACCTACAAACAAGCAAGATTTCTGGCTCTCACAGACCTGTAACTTCTTCTTTAAGAGGCTCCTCTGTCCTCCACTCGTTACCTGTATTAATGGCACCTGTTTGAACTCGTTATCAGTATAAAAGACACCTGTCCACAACCTCAAACAGTCAGACTCCAAACTCCACTATGGCCAAGACCAAAGAGCTGTCAAAGGACACCAGAAACAAAATTGTAGACCTGCACCAGGCTGGGAAGACTGAATGTGCAATAGGTAAGCAGCTTGGTGTGAAGAAATCAACTGTGGGAGCAATTATTAGAAAATGGAAGACATACAAGACCACTGATAATCTCCCTCGATCTGGGGCTCCACGCAAGATCTCACCCCGTGGGGTCAAAATGATCACGAGAACGGTGAGCAAAAATCCCAGAACCACACGGGGGGACCTAGTGAATGACCTGCAGAGAGCTGGGACCAAAGTAACAAAGGCTACATCAGTAACACACTACGCCGCCAGGGACTCAAATCCTACAGTGCCAGACGTGTCCCCCTGCTTAAGCCAGTACATGTCCAGGCCCATCTGAAGTTTGCAAGAGAGCATTTGGATGATCCAGAAGAGGATTGGGAGAATGTCATATGGTCAGATGAAACCAAAATAGAACTTTTTGGTAAAAACTCAACTTGTTGTGTTTGGAGGAGAAAGAACACCATACCTACTGTGAAGCATGGGGGTGGAAACATCATGCTTTGGGGCTGTTTTTCTGCAAAGGGACCAGGACGACTGATCCGTGTAAAGGAAAGAATGAATGGGGCCATGTATCTTGAGATTTTGAGTGAAAACCTCCTTCCATCAGCAAGGGCATTGAAGATGAAACGTGGCTGGGTCTTTCAGCATGACAATGATCCCAAACACACCGCCCGGGCAACGAAGGAGTGGCTTCATAAGAAGTATTTCAAGGTCCTGGAGTGGCCTAGCCAGTCTCCAGATCTCAACCCCATAGAAAATCTTTGGATGGAGTTGAACGTCCGTGTTGCCCAGCAACAGCCCCAAAACATCACTGCTCTAGAGATCTGCATGGAGGAATGGGCCAAAATACCAGCAACAGTGTGTGAAAACCTTGTGAAGACTTACAGAAAATGTTTGACCTCTGTCATTGCCACCAAAGGGTATATAACAAAGTATTGAGATGGACTTTTGTTATTGACCAAATACTTATTTTTCACCATAATTTGCAAATAAATTCTTTAAAAATCAGACAATGTGATTTTCTGGATTTTTTTTTTCTCATTTTGTCTCTCATAGTTGAGGTATACCTATGATGAAAATTGGAGACCTCTCTCATCTTTTAAGTGGGAGAACGTGCACAATTGGTGGCTGACTAAATACTTTTTTACCCTACTGTATGTCCTTTCTCATTTTGCTCGTCAATCCTCTCACACTCGTTCATAAAGTGCTCATTCAAGTCTTTACGAGCTTGTTGCTGGAAGTGCCAATTCAGCATTTTACACCTGATGGTATCCTGGGACTTTTTTGCTTCACGTCGCTCATGGGCAACGTCAGTGGCTTGGCAAGAAAGAAAATCAGTGAACTTCTTCTGTGCCTTTGGAATGCATTTGCTCACAGCCTCTTTGGTGACATTTTTCATCTGTTCCCAGAACTCGTTTGGGCAGGCATCTTCTGCTAGTGCCTGAAATCTGTTGGATACTTCCAGTGTGTATTCTTTAGGTATGCTATTGGTCATATCTCACAGGTCTTGAGCCTTTTTTGGTGGTCTTCAACTTCAGTCATGCAACAAGAAGCTCATGATCTGAGCCACAGTCAGCCCTTGGTACCGTCTTTACCATCTGCACCATACTCCTCCATGTGCTTTGGCAGAGAACATAGTCTCTCTGGTTTCGATGAAGTCCATTGGATGATGTCCAAGTGTAGAAGCACTTCTAGCCAGAGTGGTGGCCTTGTGGTAGAACATCCGCCCTACAACCCGGAGGTTGTGGGTTCAAGTCTCGGCCGGGTCATACCAAAGACCATATAAAAATGGTACTTCCCGCCTTCTAGGTTGGTGTTCAGCATAATAGAATGGGGGAAGTAAAAGTTGTCTGTGGCGGCGCCTTGCATGGCAGTTGTCCCTCTAATTCTAGATGTGACTAATATTGTAGACAGGAGAAATGTAATTTCATTCTACTGTTGATTGACAAAATTGTCTTCTTCTTCTTCTTCTTCTTCTTCTTCTTCTTCTCTGGTGTTGTGTAAAACAAGGATTCATTACTGTGAAACTCTGTTCTGAGTAAAAATGCACCAGTTGCTCCCCAGCATCATTCTTCTTACCTAGGCCAAAGTTCCCTATCACATCCTTCAATACCTGACTACCTGTTTTAGCACTGAAGTCGCCCATGACTATGACAACATCTTTCCTTGGTGTGACCTCAAGTAGTTCTTCCAGATGGCTGTAGAAATCCTCCCCATCTTCTACATCAGCATCTGTGGTAGGTGCGTAAATCTGAATTACGCAGTCATGCCATCTAAATTACCAGTAGGCAGTGCACCAGCTTTGCTCTGGGAGGAAGAGGCTCATTTCAAAGAGTTGTGGCAGCACATGATCTCATGCACATCAGTATTTTGGTGCATTTTATGACAACGAGCTTTTGATCAGAAAAAAGGAGGTTTATTGTCAGAAGCACATTGTCAGTGCTACTACAGCTGCGTGTTTTGAAATTGCACAGCTCCTATCAACAGGAACACACGAGGAAAGCTAGCATGCGCTGGGATTTTCTGTTATTTTAATGGTTAGTTATAACAATTTTAATGTAATCACCAATTATTTAATTATAATTTGATGAGTGCATTGCCCATAGAACCCAAGTATGCCTGTCTGAAACGGGTATCCCAATTAGGCTCTACAGGCCCAAATGTAGGCTATGTTTGAAAGTGGAATACAAAGGCTATATGTCGGCAATCACTTGTTAGACTTTGACAAATATAAAAGGGAGTAAATGGCACTAAGATTTATTTGATTGTGTGAATATTAATTACAGAATACCTAAATATTAAAAATGAATGGGACATCCAATATTAACGACTGTTTCAGATCCCTTGTTTGTTTTTCATATCACTTATTTGTGTGATCTTTTATCACTTATATTCAAGATAGTGTATGTTGCACTTTGGGGAGTGGGAATTGGTCAGTCATCATTATAATTATTTTAGTTTGTATCACTGTTCAGTGATGGAGTTAAGTGTAATATTGAATTTCTTCAGTGTATTATCAATAAACTCATGCAGTACTATAACAGGACACATTTACAAATATTTGAGACCCATTGTAGTGCATCATTTTATACTTTAGCAATATTTTGTTATTAAGTTTTTTAAAAACCGTAATCAATCAAATTAACTACAGAACACCCATCATTATTATGCACAGCAGAAGGATCTGTTTGGCTGCAACCATTGCATCACTGTTGCCCATTTGTCAGTAAATGTTTAACTAAAAATGATTTATTTCATTATTTGGGTGTTTTTGTGTCCTGCATTTAGGCTCTGTTGCACCTAGATGATTTAGGCAGTGTTTGCAAAACCTATGAAAAATTTGGAGAATACGCTGGCTAACTTTTATTGATAAAAATTACATATTTTGGCTGAGCGACTTCATACTCGGGGATGCACACCCTCATAACCTTAGCAAAGCAGGTATAAAATTTTAGGCCAGACTGACGAACGGTTCAAGAGATATGCGTGGAACAGTCAGACAGACAGACACACACACACACAGATTCCATGCATGCATTTATAGATAGATGATACCCTTAATAGTTTTTATTCCATCCACATTTTCATTTTAATCACGGACTTATAAGATAAGTCTTTATTAGTCCCACAATGGGGAAATTCCAGGATTGCAACAGCACAGGGATAGCAACACTCAGAGCAATAATTTAGAAGATAAGAAAATAAGAGCAGTGAATATACATATGTACACATAAATATATATACACACAGTGCGGAGCATTGTAGTTAGATGGAATAAACAGCATAACCATCTATTTAGTTACCCTTCATATTGGGCATTAACTCTTTGAGTGTGTCAGTAAAATAGTTAAGATTTCCAAGGCTGTAACTTGAAAGTGGTAAGAGATAATGGCTTACTGTCAATTAGAAAGATGTAAAATATGATCCAAAGTTTCAGATAGGAATAAATTTACGCATCTAATTTGCATAATGTCGCGGCACCTCTTTAAATTCCATAACTCAGTCAAAACTGGACTTTGGACGTATTACACAATGAATGGTTCAGTCTTTTGACACCGTTTTTTGTACAGAGGTACCTCATCATCTTATCTTCAAAGTATATGAACAAGAAATCAGTACAATATAAAAAAAAAACAAAACAGAAAATTCTCACTTACTTTTGACAAAGGGGGGCTGGCTGGCTGGCTGGCTGGCTGACTGGCTGGCTGGCGTGGCCGCTGTGTTTTCACCAGTCATGGTTGTTATTTTGCATTCTGTCGGTCATGTTAAAGTCTCTACCACATCTACAAAGTCTTATGATTATCCCAAATAAATTTCGCTTGTATCCCGCGGCTATTTTCCGCGTACAAAGCCGATAAAGGTGACAGTGACCGATCGCGGACATATTAGCTTTCTGGGCTAAAATGCTAAAAACAGGAAAAGGAAATGAGTTCTTCTTCTTTGGTGTATTACGTGTCATCCACTGTGTCCTCCAACAGATGTCTGCCACCTTTTAAAACTGGCAAGTCAGTACAAATCAGTACAAATCCCCAATGCAGGCCCCAATGCAGGCGATCATGTGAGAGTGAGACGACAGGCTACTAGGGGCCCACTAGGGTTACGCAAATTCACACACTCAAAGGGTTAATGCAGTGCTTCTCAATTATTTTTTGCAAAGCCCCCCCTAGGAAAGAGAAAATATTTCGCGCCCCCCCAACTCGCCGCAGTGACTATAAATAAGATCATTATCTATAAAAATTGTATAAGTATACCTAAAATTGTATCCTTTTTAACATTAACAAAAGAAAAAAGCAATATAAATCAACTTTCAACAAATATTAACTTTATTTTGCCACACAGAAACCCTGTTATAGTCTAAAACAGAAAAAAAAAAAACTTAAAGTGCATCAAAGTGCCTGAAATAAAAAATATGTCAATCCTTATTTAAACTAGAAACATTTTTGACCAACTGAACCATTTGATGCTGAGAAAAATAATTCAATCAATGAATAATATTAAATGTAAATTGATCTGGAACATTAACACAGGAGTACCAATATATTTAACATTTTAATCTGAAGAAAAAGGTAGAAAAAGGCAGTATCAACTCCTCTGCAATTGTGTGGGGTTTTTTGCACTGCGCAATTTGGTGCGCCACTTTAAATGATGCTGAAAGTGCTGGCTGGTTTACTGATGTAGCGTTCACAAAGCGGGATGATTGTTGGCCGTACTCCGTACGTTTTCGCTGAAAAAAATCAAGCGGCTTATCAACTTGTTGAGGATGTAATGTCTGTAGGTGACGTCTTAATTTATTTGGCTTCATGCTGTCCGCTGCCAACACTTTCAGACACAGTGAACACACCGGTCTTTCCTCGTCTCCCACCGTAGTCAGAGTGAAGCCAAGCGCTAGATAAGCTTCGTCATATTTCCTCGTCTTAGCTTTTGGGAGACTTTCATTTGTCTCTTTACCTCTGTCTCTCTCCGCCTTTCTTTTCGTTACTGTTAAATATTTCTCCATGGTGTCTCTTGAGGGGTTTGTTGACAGCAATTTAAAAAGTTTTAAACTCCCGCACAGACTTTGACAATGAGAGCGCCACTGCACCACCTGCTGCCGTGGATGTGCAATTACACTTTACACGGCAAAAGCAAAGCCTGTTCCCCGGGGTCACACTGTTCCCCGGGGTAGTGTGCTCCACTATTTGAGAAGGACTGGGTTAATGTGTTTATTTTTAGGGAAATGAATGAAAAAACAGGAGTGTGCACTTACTACTTTTCACAACAGCCTGTAACTTCTAGGAGAGATGTGGAGCTAGGAGGTACAGTACATCTGCCACTGCTGGTGCGGCCTCTCATCAGGTCTGGACAGACCAGTGGTTTGGGCACCAAACTAGGAGGAGCAGAGAGGGCGAAGGCAATGGCTGGAGGCAGTGGGATGGAGCTGTCACTCTGAAGGTTTTAAACGACAAACCTCTCTGTTGTGACAAAGTATTATTCTGTCCACACATAATCTTATCACATCTGGGTCCTCAGTTATCTCCCTTGATTGATCTTTTGTCCATTTGTGCTCATGCACTTTCTGTCTGGGGTAATGAAAAACGTACATTTAGCTGTTGTTTTTCTGTTAAATATATTAATATGAGAACATTTAAATACAAACTGTCCACCTATACCCTGTGATATAGACTATGCCAAATCATTTGGAAAAAAATAAGGTATGAGGGTTTATGAGAATATCCATCAAATCGTCTTCTTTTCCTGACGTTTCAAACATCTGCGTGTTGCATCCGTCCACACTATGTTAACCCATTCAGCTCGATTGTTCAGCCCAGTTATTTATCATTTCTTCCCCATTTGTTCCTTCTAAAATAAATAACAGCATCAAGTGTGATTAATGCCTGCTTAATGCCAAGCAGCGTTACTGCTGCATGCATTTTCACTCATGTGCGCGCCCTTTGGCCAGCTCAAAACCCATCTTAAACAAGCCATCATAATCAGAGTTCACTTTAGATAATGTGCCTCTGTGCATTACAGGGAGGGCAGGAGTGCTTTGGATTGGATTATCCAAAACACACCTAAGTAATTAGACCAGCCTTTTTGCACTTTTCGCCCAGCACATAGAATGTTTTCCCTGACACTGTAATAAAAACAGACTGGGCCACACCCCAAGCACGCTTTGTGCATCTTGCAACTGACGAGTGAATAGAAAAATACGACCCTCTATCTGGATTTTCTGTAGTTTAGCAGAATGACTTTGTGGTAGCAGGTCCACATTTATAATCGTCCATCTGAAACTGATCATTTTTTTACGGCTTTGAATTGAAAGTGTATCACTATTTGTCAGTGCTCAGTGGTAGTAGTAATGGGATAAGGAAAAGGAGAGTCACATAAGGTTATTGATTAGTTATGAGGTACACAACAGCTGATATGAACATCCAGATCACACAGAGTGGAAGGAGAAATCATAACTTGTCATGCCTGCCATGACCAGTAGTAGTTGCTCAGAGTGGACGGTCACAGAAGTTGCCAGATTTTTCATGTCTTCAACTTGATTCAGAACATAGCTGCCAGTTTCCTGTAAGGAATGGAGCTACAATTAGTCCATCCTTAAACAGCAGACATCATCTGCTGAAGATGAAAACAAGTTTTGATTCTGTCATTGAAATGATTTTTTGTGGCTCTAGTCTGCAGTAGTTTCAGTAGAGTAAGGTGGAGGAAAATCTTTGATTTATTTTGCCTGGAGCCTAGATGCTGTCCTATAAGCCCGGCGAGGGAAGAGCAGCAGTCTGAGAGAGACATCAGATGAGCCATGGCAGAGAGAGCAACAGAGCCACAGATCATAGTGCAGACAGAGCCAGGTTACAGAACAAAAAGAAAAGATGGAATATGGGGCTTTTTGTTCTGAGGGAGATTTTGAGGGTTATGTTTAGTATAAAACAGTTCTGAGTCTGTGTGTCTGGTATGCTAAAACCACATGAAGTTGGAGCTATTGAGGGAGAAGAACATGTGATTGCAGTTGCCATTAAAGACTTAAAGCAAACAACACTGAAAAATTGTTGCCTGACAGAGTTGTGCAAACAGTGGCATGAATTCAGTGCTTTATTTGCAAACTATAGAATTGGGTTGTTGTCGAAACCTCCCTAGCTTCTCATTGCACACCGGTCTGTGTGAAAACCCAGAGGGAAACGGCCAATTAAATCCCACCAAACTCAGACATTTTTTGCCGCAAGGAAAACAAGAGGTGTTGCTGGTGCTCATCCTCCGGCTGCCTAAACAACATTTACTGTTACCTGCTGGGGCTAATTGGCCTCACAGGGCTTAACTGTCGTCTTTAAAAAATACTTGTGCATTGAGGTGGTTCTGCGTAGATGGAAATGCTGCCACTGACTTTTGATTTGTTTCTCTCAAACCAAATTTCCTGAAATAAACCCTGATGCTCCAAGCTGCATCGAGGGAATAGCAATGATGATCAAACCACTGACATGTAGCAAAAGCTTTACAGTGTCATGTTGCCAGCCAACACAATCAAAGATTTTAGATATTTGACATTGCTTCTCATATACACCTCCCAAGTGTGTCTGTCCACATCTGTTTAATTGCCTCATGCTGTCTAACTTTAGCTTCTGATTTCTCTCTCACTCACTATGTAATCTTTTAAGCAAAGATTTGCATGTTGCATAAGAGAGATGATTTTTCCATATTCTGCAACCACATGCATCTCATACCAGGTGCTGGAATTAGAAATGCCCCAAACAAACAGCATAATTAACTCACTGGGCCATTAAACTCAGCAGCCGCCATGTTGTAATTGCTGTGTATGATGTGGGCTGATGAGAGCTACAGTGCTGCAAACATCTAGTACAAGAATGAGCTGCTGCCCCCACTCCCCCCATCGTCATTTGCATGGCAAATGTTTCCAAAGATAATAAAACCACCTCTTTGCATGCAGTCTACCTCCATCTCAGTTCTGGGAAATATCTTCACCACTATCCTCTCTTTCTCTAGTTTTCCTGTCCATAAAGCTTCTCTGTCTGTTTAATTACTGTTGCTAATAGTTTTTTGGGCTCAGATATTCTTCAAGATGACAACTTACTAAATCACACATGCAAAACACCCATGATCTCCTGATATTCTTGGAATTAAGATGTTACTGTTGTATGAGAGGACGTTAGGGAAATAAAAGTCAGATGATATTAAAGCATTTCTTTGGCGCATTCACATAGATGATAAAAAGGTTGATATACGAGGGGGGGATGAAACGTTCATAGGCTGAAAAGTTCATAGTGGTCATATTTAACCAAATGTGGCTTATTTTTCAGCATAATCTTCCCTTCTGTCCACAGGTTCACTTGGATCCCTGCGATTGAAAAATACACCACATTTGGTCAAATCTGACCACTATGAACTTTTCAGCCCCCCCTCATAGTGACGTTTAATTTGCAAAATATGAGCACAGGACAGAAAATCAGTGAATGCCTAAGGCTTTCTGGTTTGGATCTTTGAACAGTATTTACACAATAATTTTCATTTGTTTTCCCCCCTTATATTTTTTTTTCCCTTTGGGTTCAGAATGTGTTTATGTGAAATATGGTTTAAGGTGTCTAATAGTTGTTATTCTTTTCTTTTTTTTTCCTCCTCTTATTTTTTCTCTTCATATACGCTGGATAAGGTAGTATGATGTATAATAAACTATGAATGTGTACATGGAATGTAAAAGGGATACATTGCTCCATTAAAAGAAGACAAATATTGACATTTTTGAAAAGGGAACAGATAGATATTGCACTTCTGCAGGAAACCCTCTTAGAGGATCCAGAATATTCAGAATTGTCAAAAGGAAGTTTTAAACAAGTTTTCTTCTCTTCATTTAACTCAAGAAGTAGAGGGGTGGCTATTCTTAGGTTCAGGTTCAGGTTACTTTATTTGTACCCGTAGGTAGATTTGTTTTGCAGTCTGGTGACATCCATATTTACAAGCCACAAATTACATTCAACATAGACACAAACACAGGCACACATGAAATTGACTATAAACATGATAAAAATACTCAATGCTCCATCAATCAGGGTATAAAAAGACAAAGAGATGAGAGAAAAACCAGAGGTAAGAGAGAAGAGTCATATTAAAAGTTAAAAACTAGTCAATGAGGTTAAAAACTCAAAGGTCTAAAACTCAATAAAATATTTAGAACCCAAGTAACATCCTACAAAAATAAGTAAATATAAAATGGAGTTAATAAATAGGTACCTAAATTATGTGCAATATATTGTTACAGCTTGTTCAACTCTTTGACAGCAGCAGGAACAAAGCTGTTTTTGTAGCGCTGGGTTTTACTTTTTGAGACAGCAAACCTCCGTCTTGAGGGAAGAAGCTCAAAGTGGCAGTGCAAAGGGTGGGAGTCATCATTTAAAATGGAGGTAGCCATCCTCTGTACTTGTCTGGTGTACAGGGATGTCAGGCTCAGCTGTGGCTCACCAAGCAAACGACTGGACCATCTAACTACCTGATCCAAGGATTTCCTCTGTTTCAGTTTTGCTGACCAAACCATGACACTAAAGAAAAGGGTAAAACAGATTCAATAAAAGCCCGATAAAACATTGTCATTATGGTTCGGTCAGTTTGGAAGCGTGCAAGTTTTCTCAAGCAATGCAAATGTTGCTGACCCTTTTTGCACACCCTTTCATAGTTCTCTTCAAAGTTTAAATTACTATCAATAATCGTCCCAAGATATTTGTAGGATTGTACACATTCGGTGGTCTGGCCTTTTAGTACGGTGACTTTGTGCCTGGGAGTTTTCCTCCTAAAGTCAATAATCATGCCTTTAGTTTTTGTCGTATTCAGCTGCAGGTAGGAATCCTCACACCAGTGAACAAAATCATCAACTACTGGGCCGTGGCCACTCTCACCATCCTGGAGGAGACTGACAATAACTGAATCATCAGCATACTTTATGATGTGTCTGTTGTCATGTCTGCTCCGACACATGTTTGTGTACAGGATGAAGAGTAGTGGTGACAACACACACCCCTGAGGAGAGCCAGTAGAAGAGCACTTTAGGTCAGACAATGTACCATTGACCCTTACTCTCTGCGTCCTGTTGGTTAAGAAATCCAGAATCCAACCCACCAGATTATTGCTCAAATCAAATTGTTGCAGGAGCCTTTCAACTAAGATATGAGGTTGGATTGTATTAAAGGCGGAGGAAAAGTCCACAAATAAAAGCCTGGCGTGTGTCCCATTAAAATCCAGATGTTTAAAAAGCATGTTAAACAGAGTGACAGTGGCATCCTCCACTTCTCTGTGAGGCCTATAGGCAAACTGCAGAGGATCCAATGCATGCTCAGTCTGCTTTAGGACCTCACATCTGACCAGTTTTTCAAAAATTTTCATTAAAATTGAAGTCAGAGCAACTGGTCTAAAGTCGTTTACCGTTTTAGGACAGCTGGATTTTGGAACAGGAACAACCACGGCTTCTTTCCAGATCTTAGGCACATGTTGTGTTTGTAAGGACTTATTGAAAATGTAATGAAATATAGGACTCAGTTCATGTACACAGGACTTTACCAAGCGCCCACATATATTATCAGGGCCCTGACTTTTGTTCACTTTTACAGCGCAGAACTCCCTTTTAACATCCTGCACCTCAATATTAAAGTGCTGATTGTCTTTGAGTTTCTGTTTCAAATCTTGGGTTTCAGTGCTAAAATCAAAGGAGTCAAAACAACCATAAAAACAATTAAGAGCATTAGCCAGCTCTATGTCTGAATTAAAACCATCTAAAAACACACGATTACTGCGCTCTGTGCTCTGAAGGCCTGCAATAGTTTTCATGCTGGCCCAGGCTGAACCAAGTTTCTTTGTTCCCATCTTGCTTTCCAATTCTGATTTATAATTCTGTTTTGCTGTTAAAATTTCGGATTTCAGCGCTTTTGTGGCAACCTGTAGCTCAGAAACAGACCCCTGTTTAAAGGCAAGTGCTTTCCTCTGTAAGCAGGATTTAACTGATTTTGTAACCCATGGCTTGTTGTTTGGATATATTTTGACACGTTTACGTGAAACGATCTTATTTTTACAGAAAGCCATGTATGAGCATGTGACGTCCACCAAAGAGTCCAAATCATCCCCGCAGGCCAGTGTGAACATCTCCCAGTCTGTACAGTCAAAGCATTCCTGGAGGCTGTGCACTGAATCCTCTGTCCACACATCAGTGTCTCTCATCTCTACCTTGCCTCTTCTGAGAGCAGTTTTATATGTGGGCAGCAAATGTACACAGTTGTGATCTGAGGATCCTACAGGAGGAAGGGGGAGTGATTTATAAGCCCTCTCTATGGATCCATAGCACAGGTCCAATGTCTTTTTTCGCCTGGTTGGGCAGGAGACATACTGATAAAAGTTTTTAAGTGTCTTCTTTAAAGAAACATGGTTAAAATCCCCAAGAATGAAGTTTGGCGCCTCTGGAGAAATTGATTGCAGCTGCTGGATCACATCAAAGATTGTGCTGCAGGCGGAGTCAGCGTCTGCCCTCGGGTGAATGTACACAGTTGTGATGAAAAGTTGGGGGAACTCGCGAGGCAAATAAAAGGGGCGTAGTGACACAGACAGCAGCTCGACATCGGGTGTACAGATGCGCTGTCTGACCGTGACAGATGTGCAGTACTGCTTATTAATGTATAAACATACACTGCCCCCCTGACGTTTCCCCGTTACCTCTTCCTGCCGATCCGAGCGCAGCGGGGCTCCAAAGCCATCAATCCACAGGTCTGCATCTCGGTCATGCGCATTAAGCCAAGATTCGGTGAAGGCCATGACGCAGCAGTTCTTAAAGTCCTTCTGGTAGCGTACATTCCCTTGAATTTCATCCACCTTGTTTCTCAGAGACTGTACATTCCCAAAAATCATAGAAGGAAGAGGAATGTTACCAAACTGACGTCTTCTCAGGCGTAATTTCACTCCTCCACATTTTCCGCGTTTTTTTCTTCCGTCTCTCCCGTCTCTCTTTTCACCGCTGTGTCCATGAACGTCTCTCAAAATAAAGTCCGGCAGTTGCGGCTTAGGCTCAATCACAGCCGCTGCATCAATCGTGTTTAAATGCAGCAACATGTCCCTAGAATAATGTATCCTGCCCGCCATGATGCCGACCCTTTCTTATTAGAAAGGGTCTTCCCTTTTCGATGATGGAGTGCGTTAAAAACGGATATGGTCGCTATGTTATTATCAAGGGTGTACTGCAAGGTAAAGCCATTTCAATTTTGAATGTATATTATCCTCCTACTCACCCCTCAGACTTTATAGCCAAGGTGTTTTTAGAATTTACAGGGATATGTTCTGATATGGCCATTGTAGGTGGAGGTTTTAATTGTATATTAAAATCCCTTATTGAAAGATTTCCACATAAAGCCACATTTCTCACCATACAAGCAAAGTCACTTCATTTGATATCTGAAGAATTGGGATTTGTTGATGTGGAGGATGATTCATCCTTTAGGCAAAGAATATACCTTTTTCTCTGCACCTCATAGATGCCACATGAGAATAGATTTTTTTTTTTTTGCCTCGATCCATGTTACACTCGGTGGTATCATGTACTATAGGAAGTATTCTTATTTCAGACCATGTTAATTTGGTTCTGGAATGCTCTCTTATGGGTAGAGGTGGCAGAAGTAAGTACTGGAGATTGAATACCACTATTCTGAAAGACCATACTTTTATTTCCTATTTTAATGTAGAATTTGGATCTTTTTTTTCGATATAAGTAAGTTGTCCACAGATGACCCTGCTTTACTATGGGAAACTTGTAAGGCATATGCCAGGGGGTTGATTATTTCCTTTTCAACAACTAAGAGAAGACAAAAATTGAGTAAGTTAATTTCTTTAAAAACTGAGCTTGAAGATAGGGAGAAGGCCTATATTGAATCTTCTTCACCTACCTTAATGCAAGAAATTGTGGCTGAGATCTACTTTGAACAGTTTACTTACACAAGAGGAGGAAACTAAACTGAGATTGCCAGATGGAGGTTTTATGAACATGGAGATAAATCTGGGAGATATTTGGCATATCTTGCCAAAAAAAGGGCAGAATCACAATCAGTTGCTGTCATTTGTGGTGAACTGGGTCATCATTTGCATGATAATAACCTTATTTGTGATACCTTTAAATCATTTTATCAGCAACTATGTACAGACGTGGACAAAATTGTTGGCACCCCTCTGTTAATGAAAAAAACCCCCCACAATGGTCACAGAAATAACTTGAATCTGACAAAAGTGGTAATAAATAAAAATTCTATGAAAATTGACCAATGAAAATCAGACAGTGCTTTTGAATTGTGGTTCAACAGAATTATTTTACAAAACAAACTCATGAAACAGGCCTGGACAAAAATGATGGTACCCTTAACTTAATATTTTGTTGCACAACCTTTTGAGGCAATCACTGCAATCAAACAATTTCTGTAACTATCAATGAGACTTCTGCACCTCTCAGCAGGTATTTTGGCCCACTCCTCATGAGCAAACTGCTCCAGTTGTCTCAGGTTTGAAGGGTGCCTTCTCCAGACGGCATATTTCAGCTCCTTCCACAGATGTTCAATAGGATTTAGATCAGGGCTCATAGAAGGCAACTTTAGAATAGTCCAATGTTTGGCTCTTAGCCATTCTTGGGTGCTTTTAGCTGTGTGTTTTGGGTCATTATCCTGTTGCAAAACCCATGACCTGCGACTGAGACCAAGCTGTCTGACACTGGGCAGCACATTTCTCTCTAGAATACCTTGATAGTCTTGAGATTTCATTGTACCTGCACAGATTCAAGACACCCTGTGCCAGATGCAGCAAAGCAGCCCCAGAACATAACAGAACCTCCTCCATGTTTCACAGTAGGGACAGTGCTCTTTTCTTGGTATGCTTCATTTTTGCATCTGTGAACATAGAGCTGATGTGCCTTGCCAAAAAGTTCCAGTTTTGTCTCGTCTGTCCATAGGATATTCTCCCAGAAGCTTTGTGGCTTGTCAGCATGCAGTTTGGCAAATTCCAGTCTGGCTTTTTTATGATTTGTTTTCAACAGTGGTGTCCTCCTTGGTCGTCATGAAGTCCACTTTGGCTCAAACAACGATGGATGGTGCAATCTGACACTGATGTACCTTGACGTTGGAGTTCACCATGAATGTGTTTAGAGGTTGTTCTGGGCTCTTTTGTTACCATTCGTATTATCCGTCTCCTCCTGTGGCCATGTCCAGGGAGGTTGGCTACAGTCCCATGGATCTTAAATTTCTGAATAATATGTGCAACTGTAGTCACAGGAACATCAAGCTGCTTGGAGATGGTCTTATAGCCTTTACCTTTAACATGCTTGTCTATAATTTTCTTTCTAATCTCCTGAGACAACTCTCTCCTTTGCTTCCTCTGGTCCATGTTTAGTGTGGGACACACCATGTCACCAAACAGCACAGTGACTACTTGTCACTCTTTAAATAGGCCGACTGACTGATTACAAGTTTGTAGACACCTGTGATGTTAATTAGAGGACACATCTTGGTTGAAGATGTCCCTATGGTCACATTATTTTCAATCTTTTCTAGGGGTACCAACCATCATTTTTGTCCAGGCCTGTTTCATGAGTTTGTTTTTTAAAATAATTCTGTTGAACCACAATTCAAAAGCATTGTCTGATTTTCATTGGTTAATTTTCATAGACTTTTTATTTATTACCACTTTTGTCAGATTCAAGTTATTTCTGTGACCATTGTGGGTTTTTCTTTCATTAACAGAGGGGTACCAACAATTTTGTCCACGTCTGATGCTATTGTTCTAATGATTCTAATGGAAGATTTCTTTTTTCTAAGTTTAGTTTGCTCTCTATCATCAACAGAACAGCAACTGGTACTCAATGCCCCAATTTGTAGGCAGGAGGTGTTAAATGCTATAAAAGATTTACAGATTGGTAAGGCCCTTGGGACCCGATGGGTTGGGTAATGAATTTTATAAAGAATTTAAGGATTTACTAGCCACCCCTCTCCTTAATATGTTTAATTATTCATTGTTTTGTAATTATCTCCCTCAGACTCTAAGAGAGGCAAATATTTCTCTTATTTTGAAAAAAGGGAAGCCCCCTGAAATGTGCTCAATATATAGAGTGATAGCACTCCTTAATGCAGACTGGAAGATCCTTTCAAAAATCTTAGCTTCTCATCTTGGAAGTTCACTGCCTAATATTAAAAGAGGAGATCAAACAGGATTTATAAAAGGGTGGAATTCTTGTAATAATGTTTGGCACCTTTTAAATATTATTCAGGTTTTTCCAACAAAAACCTATTAACAGTTTGGTGCTTTCCTTGGATGCTGGAAAAGCTTTTTTTCATGTGGAATGCTTATATTTATTTTGTTCCTTGAAGAAATTTGGCATTGGTAACAATTTGATCAGATAGATTAAGGTGTTATATGATAATCCACAAGCATCTGTCCTGACCAACGGACTCAGATCAGACAGTTTCCCAATGTATAGAGGAATGAGGCAGGGTTGTCCCGTCTCCTCTTTTGTTTGCTATTGCGATAGAGCCACTTGCCGAGGCTGTTAGAATGGACCCCTTGATATAAGGCTTGCAAGTTAGCAATGTTCATCATAAGATTAGCTTGTATGCAGATGATGTTTTGATTTTTGTTACCTAACCCAAGATATCAATACCAGCTTTACTGAGTGTTATTGATGCATTTAGTAAGTTTTCCAGGTATGAAAGTAATATCTCAAAATCTGAAGCCATGCCCCTGGGAAGCCTCAGCTCCGTACCCATTACTTCACCCCCCTTTCCATTTAAGTGGTCTCCGGCAGGTTTTGAATATCTTGGTATATTCATAACTCCAAATTTTAACTATATGTATAAACAAAATTTTGTCCCTTTATTTGAGAAGGTTAAGCAGGATTTAGAGAGATGGAATTCTCTACCTGTATCCTGGTTGGGACGTATATCCTTAACCCCTTGCACTCCGGTCAATTTCCCTAAAAACGCCAAAAAATAACGTGCCCAAATTAAATCCAAAGCTGTTCTTCAACCCTTTGCAGCACCTTCATGGGGTTGGTCTCATTTAAAAGAAAACACTTTGAATTTTTTGGCAAAACAGTCATAATCTCTCTAAGTGCTCCGGCCACTGAGTTACAGTCATCTAAACATAGTGAACTTGAAGAAAATAAATTTGGCCTGGGTGTTTTTTTGGATACAAATGCTTGCAAATAACACACAACTTCAGATCCGGGCTGGAAAATGCAACAGAAATGTAGAACCAAGTGTTATCCAGCTGAGGTCCAAATTTTGTAACAATACCACAAAAAATGAATATTATTACACAGCTTTTTCCTCAGGTAGTTCCCAGGCGTTTTGGAACTGTGCCAAATTGTGCCAAATGGCACAGTTTGGAAAAACGTCTGTAACTTTTGAATGATTCAATGTAGAAGCTTCATTTTGGGTTCTAATGAAAGGTGACACTCAGGGCTGTGTCTGTGTGTGTGTGTGTGGGGGGGGGGGGGTCGTCCCCCCCCCCTCGCTACAGAGGACGTAGATCGGCCATCGCTACATGACGGATTAGCCTCATGTGGCGATGTGGCGACCGCGGCGCAGTCACTGCGGCTTCCCCCCCCCCCCTCGCTACAGAAGAATAGCGGGGGGGGGCCGTTCACGGTCTGGACGCGGCGAACGACCCATGTACCGCGGCGCACGAACTTCAGACTTCGTGCGCCGCACAGTTGTAATTTACCGATCGGTCAAAAGTCATTTTGGATTACAATTTTCAGGGATAAAGAATAATTTAGCTTATAACACCTTACCTCTTCACAGCAGTGTCCTGGCGAATTTCTCTTCCTCATTGTCAGACGAACGCGACGCTGATCCGCTCGTGGTTCTGGTCTCGCGACCCGATCAAAACATAATTCCATTACTGCGGTTTTGTGCTTCCATGATTGCGGTTTTTGGCAAACGATTTTTCAAAACAAATAACAGTAGTAATTAAAAAAAGACTGGCGAACGCGTGTGTGTCACTCAGCCTTCGTCGTCGGTCTATGATGACCATGGAATAAAATCATAACGTCTACTCTGCTGGAACAAAAACAAAATAAGCACCGCCTGTGGCCGAACATGCCGATGCGCGAATGGCAGTCGCTGTCACACAGGTTGCATTTGTGGGTGGTCTCCGTGCTGCTGGGTCTGTGACGGTTCTTCCTGCGGGTCCTTTTTTGATCTGCTGCAGCAGTCTGTCTTCACCCAGCCTTAAAAAAAAACAGCTTGCGAACTTCTCTGCTTCAACTGGCTCACTGCATTCACAGCATTGGTAGGCGGGTCCTTCTTGCTAGGTTTTCAGTCATTGGTTCTTCAAGGTTTCAGAAACCCAATTCAAGGCTCTTATTAGTCGAATGAGAGGTCAATCATATCCAATCTGTTCGCGGCTGTGTCTGTAGTGGAAGGACTTTTTTTTTTTTTTTTCCGTGCGCTCGAGGACGCACGAGAGCGCCCTCGTGTGCACTGGGACGCAGAGACTTGCCCGCCCACGGTACAACGGAGCGCAAGAGGTTAATTAAAATGAATATTTTACCACGTTAATTGTATCCCATCTGTATGATTCCTGTATTATTTTCAAATAAGGTGATAAAAGCACTCAGTTAAAGATTGTACATAGATTACATATTTCCCCTAATCGTAGATATCATTTTAATTCAGCTCTTTCACCCATGTGTCTTAAATGCAGGATAGAAAGTGATACTCTGACCCACTGTCTGTGGTCATGTTCTAAAATACAAAGATGCTGGTCTAATGTATTAGCAGAAATGGAAAAAATTTGGTCTTGATCTGGAATTGGACCCAATATGCCTCCTTCTGGGCCTTCCAAGTAGATCGGTACCATTACAAAATAAAAGACTATTGTATTTTAACATATGCTGCAAGGAAAAATATTCTGCTTCAGTGGATCAGTGAAAAAGTATCAACTGTTAACGGCTGGCAGAAAGTTTGGTTTGGTGCCATTGGAATATTTGACCTGTATGCAACATTTTAAGAAAGATCAGTTTTTTAATACCTGGGAGCCTTATTTAAGTTACATAGAACCAGTTGGTTCAGTTATTATGCTGAAAGGATTTTTTTTAAATATGTTGAATTAATATTAGACAAGTGGTTGAATGTTGAACGTTAGCTTGAGCCCAGCTTTTTTCTTTCTTTCTTTTGGGGGAAAGGTATTATTATTATTGTTGTTGTTAAATGTCCTATTTAATTTTCTTATTGTTGTGCAGATGTCATCTTATTGGTTAATTCTTTTTTGCTTTTGTTGTTGCTTTTTTTTGGGTGGGGGTTGTAAAAAAAAATTGAAAACTAATTATTATATATTTGGAAAAAAAATGCATCCGACTTCCGGTTATGGCGGCCACGTAGGAAAATGTGTTTCACACTGCTCTGCTTGTAAAAATAAAAATTTTACTAAAACTCTCTTAATTGGAACAAAAACCCATCCCAGCATTTTGGCGCTGATATGGTAAAGACCAAGGTTGGAAAATTAGGTGGAGGAAAAGGTAACTCGACAAAACAACCCAAGCTAACAGACTTCCACGCTCGAGGCGAAACAGAGAAAACTCAAGAGGCAATGGCGGAGGAGGGAGCCAGTGGCGGAGCGGGAACTGCTGAAGAGGGGACAAACGTAGTGCTCACTGCCATCAACTCCATGAGAACAGAGTTTTCGTCTAAATTTGATGGGATTATAGCAGCGATAGAAGGTATGAGAAAGGAAATAAACGACTGCATGGAGCGAGTGTCGCAGGCGGAGCTCCAAATTTCAAGCGCTGAAGATGACGTCACCAGCCTGCAATCTAAACTGCAAACACTGGAATTAAAATGCAAAAGTCTGGAAGATAACGTCCTAGACTTGGAATCCCGCTCGCGACGGAATAATTTGAGGCTGGTGGGCCTCCCGGAGGGAACAGAAGGATGGGACCTATGTTCCTTTTTGGAAAAGTGGATTCCAGAAGCGCTGAATAACGCGGATCTGCAGTCATCGGTCATTTTAGAGAGAGCTCACCAAATCGGCCCACCGAGAGATAATGGGACACCTCCGAGGACGCTGATTATGAAGTTCCTCAACTACAGAGACAAGATGACAGTTACCAATGCGGCGCGAGCTAAAGGGGAAATTAAATACCAGGATCAACAGGTGCAGTTCTATCCAGACTTGGCCACAGGAATTCAACAATTAAGGAGGCAGTTCGACCCGGCCCACAAAGAGCTGCGCAACCTAGGGATTCGTCACGGAGTAATTCATCCGGCAAGACAGCTGGTCACATATAAAGGGAGAACCCACACCTTCAAGAGGCGTAGGATCTCATTAAGCAGATCCAAAAGGAAACTGGCGGGAGCTAAGCATGAATATGACAAAGGTAGAACGTTTAAGCATTTGTACAGGCATCTGATTGATCTGAAACATATAACATGTCTACAAAATACAGACTGTATTTAAAAAAAAAAAAAAAAGCTATGATGTACAAAGTTGCTATAAAACTTTGAAGTTATGTTGAAAAAAGTACAGAAGAGAGTTAATGTTATAAGAATAGTAGTAGTGTCAGGGTGATTGAGAGGAGAAAGAGAGAGTGGTTTGACTGATCCTCGCAGGTGTGGAACGGTCACTAGCTATAACAGGAGACGGAATATTTTGATTTTGGGGGGATTACCACGAATGTGGGGAAAGGGAATTTGTTTTTGTTTAGTTTGTAGGATGAATGTTCTATCATCCATGTTTTTGCTTCTCTGTAAGAGTATGTGCATATTGCAAGGTAATCTCAAACTCCTTATTGATCATAGATCAAACCGTTAATCTTAATTTAACTTCATGGAATTGCAGAGGTCTACAAAATCTTAAAAAACTTAAACAAGTTATGAATAAAATAAAAGACATAGATTCAAAAATTGTATTTTTACAAGAAACTCATCTATTAGAGGAGGATGTAAAAAGAATTAGGAGATGGCAAGGTAACATGTTCACCTCATCATTTTCATCCCGAGCTAGGGGAGTTATGATTCTCATACATAAAACAGTCCCATTTCAAATGAAAAATGTAATTAGAGACAAATTTGGAAGATATCTAATCATCCAAGGATCTTTGTTATTAGAAAATATAAATCTGGTTAACTTATACGGCCCCAATATTGATGATCAAAACTTCTTTGTTAATTTATTCCTCACTTTATCATCACTTACAGGGCAACATATAATAGCAGGGGATTTTAATTGTACATTGAATCCCAGTATAGATAGATCAACAGGACTGGACTGTACACACAATGGATGTAGGATGACCATTAATCATTTTAGGAAAGAATTGAGATTGCTAGATATATGGAGAGAAATGAAACCACAAGTCAAAGTCTATTCTTGTTATTCTAATACCTATAAGACTTTCTCACGTATTGACTACTTTTTGATCTCTACAGAATTAAGGTCCAAGATTCAAAACTGTTTCTATGATAACATTGTGATCTCTGATCATGCACCCTGCTGTCTAGTATATGTAGATAAGAAAGTGACAAAGGACCCAGTTAGGTGGCATTTTCAACATAAATGGCTTCAGGATGAGGAATTTGTTAAGTACATAGAAAAACAGATAGATGAGTTCTTTGATATCAATACTACACAAACAACGGCATGTATAAAGTGGGAGGCTTTCAAAGCTTTTATTAGGGGGCGTATTATTAGTTATACAGGTTCAAAATCTAAGAAGACCCGAGAGGAGAGAGTCCAATTGGAACGTAAAATAAAAATTCTTCAAGAAAAGGTGTATGCAGGAAGTAACCCACAGTTAGAGAACGAATTACTGATTCTGAGAGCTGAATATGATAAAAAAAAAAATCAGCGAATAGAGCTGCCTCGAGTCTTCTAAGATTGAAGCAAACTTTTTATGAACAAGGTGAAAAATCAGGAAAATTATTGGCATGGCAGATTAAACAATTAGAATCTAAAACACCAATTACCAGTATTATAAGTAACGGACAGGTAGTTATAGATCCTTTAGAAATTAATAGTGCCTTTAGAGATTATTATGAAAAACTATATGATACAAAAAATGAAACCGACTTAACAAAACTAAATGGGTTTTTGGGTGGATTATCTATACCACGTATTCCAAATGAAAACAGGGAGATACTGGAGTCTTAAAATTAGTCAAGAAGAAGTTGGGCAAGCCATTGATAATATGAAATCAGGAAAAAGAGCAGGACCAGATGGTCTTCCAGTTGACCTCTATAAAAAATTTAAGAATAAATTAATAAAACCACTGTTGGAAATGGTTTTAGAAGCATTTCAAAATGGTAATTTACCACCATACATGAATAATGCCTTAATTATACTGTTGCCAAAACCAAGTAAACCCCCTAATAAATGTGAAAACATGAGACCAATAAGCCTATCAAATGCTGATCTTAAAATAATCTGTAAAATTTTTTGCAAAACGACTACAAGAAATATTACCAAATATTATTAACCGAGATCAGAATGGCTTTATAATGGGAAGACAAGGCTTCCATAATGTAAGAAGACTATTTAATATTATTTATTCCAATAAAGAAGCACCGGATACAGCTCTCCTATCATTGGATGTCGAAAAGGCCTTTGATAGGGTCGAATGGCCCTATCTTTTTGAAGTCCTACAAAGGTTTGGACTTGGAAATAATTTCATAAAATGGGTCCAGATAATATACAATAAAGCTACAGCAGAAATCCTAACAAACAGCAATATCTCAAAATCAAGATCAATAGAGGATGTCGACAAGGCTGTCCACTTTCACTCTTATTGTTCACTATGGCAATTGAACCTTTAGCGATGGCAGTACGTTTACATCCACAAATATATGGAATTAAAGTAGGACCAACAGAACATAAAATCTCCCTATATGCCGATGACATAATTTTGTTTATGTCGAATTTTAAAAAATCAATTCCGACCTTGTTAAATTTAATAAAGAACTTTGGGGATATATCAGGATATAAAATAAACAAAACAAAATCTTCAATATTAATGTTAAATGAGACCCAGAGAAATCATCCATCTCCTGAGGTAAACCAATTCAATGTTGTAAATCAGTTTAAATATTTAGGAATTCAAATTTTGCCTAAGCTAGAATCAGTCGCCAATGCCAACTATGAAGCCTTAATGACAGATATTGAGTTACTTCAGAGATGGATGTCGCTACCAATGTCGATGATCGGGAGAATTAATATACTAAAAGTAATATCTTACCAAAAATACGTTATTTATTTCAAAACATTCCTTTACCACCACCTTCAGATCTATTCTCAAGAATTAAAAAAAAGTTAGTTGAATTTATATGGAACAATAGGAAGGCTAGATTACATTTGTCCTTACTATATTTACCATTTGATCGTGGAGGTCTGAAATGTCCAAACTTTATGTTGTATTACTGGTCAGCACAACTGAGGTCTATGACATATTATTTTTCATCAAATGATCTTCCTCACTGGACTGAAATGGAATCATACAATTTACCTTTACCTCTTCCCTTATTCATATACTCAGACTCGGCTAAAAAAACTACAGAGACGAGTTAAAAATCCAATTGTAAAGCACATGATCAAAATATGGTGTGAAACCAAAAAATATTTAAAAGAACCACACTCACTGTCACAGTTTAGCCCAATATGGGGTAATCAATATTTTACACCAGGGAGAGCGGATACTGTATTTAAAATATGGAATTTAAAAGGGATTCAAAAGATTCAAGACTTATATTTGTCACACTCAGATAACATAATGTCTTTTGAAGAACTGAGGATTAAATTCAATCTTAATAGAACACACTTTTTTAAATATCTTCAGCTTAGAAATTTTATTTGATCAAATCAAAATAATGCTCTCGTCCGACCTACTTATTCATTTTTGGAAAAAATTTTGATGAAAGATAGTAAGAGAAAAAATGCATCCAGCAGAGGTAGAAGGAAAGAAAAAGTAGCGATATCCCCAGTGATATAACTTACTTTGATCTCTGTCTGCCTGATTTGTCTACTCATACAGTCTGATGTATATTTTTCTTGCATAATTATTATAAATAATTGGACACTGGACAGCTACTGCCCACCTCAAGCTGGGCAGCCCCCAGCTAATAAGGTGTTGTCCCGCCACAGCTTGCTTTCCTCATTGGGTGCATGGGGATGAGGAGAAGTCCGAACGGCAGGCTGAGAACCTTCGCACCAGGCAAGACAAAAAAACAAAAGAGACCAACTCTAAAACTGGGAACTTGGAACGTCCGCACTATGATGACAGGACTCGCTGCTAACCTCAAGGACATCAACGACACCAGGAAGACTGCCATCATCAATAATGAGCTGAAGAGACTGGAAGTGGATATTGCCACTCTCCAGGAAACATGGTTGGCTGACGCAGGCACACTGAGAGAGAAGGACTACACGTTCTACTGGCAGGGAAAGGGCAGTGACGAACACAGGGAACACGGAGTGGGCTTCGCAGTGAAGAACAACTTGCTGAAGATGGTGGAACCGGGCAGCAATGGCTCTGCACGACTCCTCACCCTCCGCCTGAACACCACTCAAGGCCCAGTCACCCTCGTCAGTGTGTATGCCCCAACATTGACAGCCACACCAGAGGCAAAAGACGAGTTCTACGAGAATCTCGCAACAACTGTCAGGATCATCCCCAACTCTGAACAACTCATTCTCCTTGGAGACTTCAATGCCAGAGTGGGTGCTGACCATGACTCCTGGCCCTCCTGTCTTGGACCATTTGGCGTGGGCAGAATGAACAACAACGGACAGCGGCTGCTCGAGTTCTGCACATATCACAATCTGTGCATCATAAACTCGTTCTTCAAGACCAAGCCCCAACACAAGGTTTCCTGGCGACATCCGTGCTCAAAGCACTGGCACCAGCTGGACTTGATCCCGACCAGGCGCCCTCACTGAAGAACGTGCTAATCACCCATTCGTTCCAGATTGCAGATTGCAACACAGATCATTCATTGGTGTGTTGCAAGGTCAAGCTGCAGCTGAAGAAATTCCATCGTGCTAGACAGCCTGGAAAGGCACGGATTGACACCAGCAAGATGGCCCAACCAGAACTTGTTGAGCAGTTTGCCTCCACCTTTGAGAAGGAATTTGGTGTACCACAAGAAGGAGAATCTGCAAAGCAGAAGTAGGAAGAGCTGCGAAACACCATCCACCGCACAGCCTTGGCTACCTTTGGGAGGAAGACCTCGAAGTCACAGGACTGGTTTGATGCCAAGTTGACCGAGATGACCCCCGTCATTGAAGCCAAGCGTTCAGCACTTGCTGAGTACAAGAAGTACCCAAACGAGAAGAATATCCAGATTCTCAGGGCTGCAAGAAGCAAAGTTCAGCAGACTGCTCGGCGCTGTGCCAACGAGTACTGGACTCAGCTCAGCCAAGACATTCAAACCGCTGCCATAACAGGGAACATCCGTGGTATGTACGATGGCATCAAGAAAGCACTTGGTCCGGCTCAGAGCAAGACGGCCCCCCTCAAATCCTCCACTGGGGAGATGATCACAGAAAAGAACAAGCAGATGGAGAGATGGGTGGAACGCTACTCTGACCTCTACTCCAGACAGAACACTGTGACACCATCAGCCCTTGATGCCATCGACTGCCTGCCATCCATGGACGAACTTGACGCCGAGCCAACCATCGACAAATTCAGCAAGGCCATTGATAGCTTGGCCGCTGGCAAGGCACCCGGCAACGACGGCATACCCCCCGACCTGATCAAGCACTGCAAGACCGCCCTACTGCTGCCATTACATGACGTCCTCTGCCAGTGCTGGAAGGAAGGTGCCGTACCACAGGACATGAGGGACGCCAAGATCATCACCCTCTACAAAAACAAAGGGGAGAGAAGTGACTGCAACAACTGCAGGGGCATCTCCCTCCTCAGCGTTGTTGGCAAAGTCTACGCACGAGTTGTTCTCGTTCGTCTACAGAAGCTTGCCGAACGTGTCTACCCTGAGTCTCAGTGTGGCTTCCGCGCTGAGCGATCGACGGTAGACATTATATTCTCCATCCGCCAACTCCAGGAGAACTGCAGAGAACAGAACATGCCCCTGTACGTCGCCTTCATCGACCTCACCAAAGCGTTCGATCTGGTCAGCAGAGAGGGCCTTTTCAAGATCCTGCCAAAGATAGGATGCCCACTAAAGTTGCAAAGCCTCATCGAATCATTTCACACCAACATGCAGGGGATAGTGCAGCATGACGGCAACGTCTCAGAGCCATTCAACATACGCAGCGGAGTGAAACAGGGCTGTGTACTTGCACCAGCCCTCTTTGGGATTTTCTTTGCTATGCTCCTGAGGCATGCCTTCAGCACAGCAACAGAGGGAATCTACCTGCACACAAGATCTGATGGCAGGCTTTTCAACTTCGCCCGCCTGAAAGCCAGAGCCAAAGTACGTGAGGCTCTAATCAGAGACATGCTGTTCGCAGACGACACTGCAGTCGCAACCCACACACAGCAGGAGCTTCAGACTCTGATGGACCGCTTCTCCCAGGCATGCAAGGACTTCGGGCTTACCATCAGCCTGAAGAAGACTAACGTCTTGGCGCAAGGCACGGAAGCACCACCAACCATCACCATCGACGATTATGAGCTGGAGGTCGTGAATCAGTTCACGTACCTGGGGTCCATGATCAGCAACAACCTCTCCCTTGATACAGAGATCAACAAGAGGATTGGAAAATCAGCCTTCACACTCGCTCGCCTCACCACACGAGTGTGGGAGAATCCCAAACTCTCTGTCAAGACAAAGATTGCAGTGTACAACGCCTGCGTCATCAGCACACTGCTCTATGGGAGTGAGATGTGGACAACATATGCCCGGCAGGAAAAGAGACTGAACTCCTTCCACTTGCGCTGCATTCGCCACATCCTGGACATATCCTGGCAGGACAAAGTGCCCAACACAGAAGTTCTGTCCCGCGCCGGCCTTCCCTCCATGTTCACTCTACTCAGGCAGCGCAGGCTCCGCTGGCTAGGCCATGTTCACCGTATGAAGGATGGCAGAATCCCCAAAGACGTCCTCTACGGAGAACTGGCGACTGGCAGGAGAGACGTTGGCCGCCCACAGCTGCGCTTTAGAGACGTCTGCAAGAGAGACATGGAAGGCCCTGGAGATCAACACAGAGCGCTGGGAGGACCTTGCAACGGACCACTCCAAATGGAGAGGCACCCTGACCAGACAGCTCAAGGCGGGTGAAGAGAGACTGACTGCTGCAGCAAATGAAAATAGGACCCGCAGGAAGAACCGCCACAGACCCAGCAGCACGGAGACCACCCACAAGTGCGACCTGTGTGACAGGGACTGCCATTCGCACATTGGCCTGTTCAGCCACAGGCGGTGCTGTTCCAGCAGAGTAGACGTTTAGGATTCTCTTCCATGGTCATCATAGACCGACGGAGGCCGACAAAAAAAACTATTATAAATGTGAAAATGTTAAACTAAGAAAAAAAAGAAAAGTATTTACACAATATTTACACTGGCCATTAGTGCTGTTTATTCATTTAGTTTTTGATGTCCACTTTTGTGAATTTCAGCTGTAGAGATGTCTGCTTTCTCTCAGCTGCCCCACCTGTGGACAGTTGCCCATGAAATTGCTCAAAGCAAGGTTTGTGGATTATTTGTTAGTGACTGGAGTAGTAATTCCACAAAATGGCCTTTCTGTAGAATTAAGCAAATATTTTGTCTTGTATTCTCTTAGCTATGCAAGTCACATTTATTTCCATCAAAACAGCACTTCAAACAAATGGAAGCACATTAGTTTTATCTTAAAGAGTTACATCCTGCAAAGCATCTAAAAGTGTTACTGATTGTGAGAAATGATGGATCAATGTTTGGGTGACTTAACCTGTTTGAACTCTGTTCAACTTCCCTAAAAACGCCTAAAAATAACATGCCCAAAGTAAATCAAAAGCTGTTCTTCAACCCTTTGCAGAATCTTCATGGGGTTAGTCTTTTTTAAAAGAAAACACTCTGAATTTTTTGGCAAAACAGTCATCATCTCTCTAAGTGCTCCTGCCACTGAGTAACAAGAAAGTTCGCCTGGGTGGTTTTTTTAGATACAAATGCTTGCAAATAACATACAGCTGTCAGATACTGGCTGGAAAACACAACAGAAATGTAGAACGAAGTGTTTCCAAGCTCAGGTCAAAATTTTGTAAAAATTCCACAAAAAATGAATATATTACACAGCTTTTTTCTCAGGTTGTAACAAGGCTGTGTCTGTACTGGAAGACCGGAAACACAGCTTTTTTTTTCAGTGCACACTGAGATGCACTAAGATGCAGGGACGTGACCGCCTGCGGAATTCACAGAGTTCAAGGGGTTAAACCTCCATACAAGGTCTACCACATTCCCACATCTGCATATTTATCTTGAAAAGAGGAGCCTTTCCTCATCCATGTGACACCAGTTGTTTGGTTTCTATCTTGTTGTGTCAGACTTCCAGCCAGCCATCTAGCCATCCATCCATCCATTGACCGCTTAATCGTTTTTGGGTCGTGTGCGCGTGGAAGAGGGGGGGGCTGGAGCCTATCCCAGCGTCTTTGGGCGAGAGGCAGGGTACACCCTGGACAGATCGCCAGTCCATCGCAGGGCCAACACAGAGAGACAGACGACCATTCACTCTCACATTCATACCTAAGGACAATTTAGAATCCCCATTTGCTGTCAGTTAACCTAACCTACATGTCTTTGGCCAGTGGGAGGAAACTGGAGTACCCAGAGAAAACCCACGCAGACAGGGGGAGAACATGCAAATTCCACACAGAAGGGTTATCAATGGTCAGGGGTGGGATTGAACCCATGATAGTCAAGGGTGGAATCAATCCCATGACCTTCTTGCTGTGCTGCCACAGTGCTAACCACTGCACCACCAAGCACCGTGTCAGACTTCTGTTTTCCTAAAAATCAGACACATCTCCAATAAGTGTTAGTGGTTAACCATTAAATGAAGTTTGCAACTACACAATTCTAAGCATGTTTATTTAGCTTCCAGCTTCCATTCTCGTCTGTGGTTGAGGAATTTCATGTGGCTAAGTGCAGGGTGGTGATGATGCTCAGGGACTCCAAAGATGAGCAAGTCAGTAATGTAGGGGTGACAACAAGGACAGGCTGCAAGTGGGCAGCAGACATTGCAGTCAGGAAGGCTGAAAGCTCCCTGGAGTTGAGGGACATCATTGGGAACATCTGCACGGGGTGGCAGGGGCTGGGAATCTCTCATTTCAAGCAGTGGGGTAAGGCAAGTGTGGAGCAGAGAAGAGATATGGTCCAGGCAGAGGTGCAGCAGCAAGCGGAGGAGATGCGAAAGGCGAAGGCTGTTGAACTAGCAACACAGGGAACGTGGATCAAATGGGACCTCCCAAAAAGGAGGGTCTTATGGACCGAACTCTGGAGGCTGGAGCCGTTCCGCATAAGCTTCCTCCTAAGGTCTGTCTATGACACACTCCCATCTCTGGCAAATCTGGTAAGATGGGGCCTGAGGGAAGACCCAGGGTGTAAACTGTGTGGGAGGAGAGGAACACTTTATCACATGCTGACTGGTTGCCACACAGCCTTGTCCCAGGGGAGGTACAGGTGGCGGCATGATAAGGTACTCATAGTTACTGCAGCCACCCTGGAGCAGGCCAGGAAAAGACCACAGCCACATAAGAAACAAGTGACATCATCGTTACAGTTCATCAGGGCCGGGGAACAGCCATCTACTGTTAAGGAGAGCCAGAGCCAGCATCCTGCAGGGGGCGCAAGGATGGGAGATGAGAGCTGACCTGGGAAGAAAGCTGGTGTTCCCCCCGTTGAATCAGACAAACCTGAGACCTGACATCGTCATTTGGTCAGAACAGGCGAGAAAGGTCATTCTTGTGGAGCTGACTGTCCCATGGGAAGGTTGTGATGAGGCTTATAAGAGGAAGAGCTTAAAGTACAATGACCTCATGATGGATTGCAGAGAGAAATGGTGGCATACATGGCTGTTTCCAGTTGAAGTTGGATGTAGAGGATTTCCAGCGCAGTCTGTGTGGACCATGCTCGCTTCACTCGGCATTTCAGGCAATGAGCGGAAGTTAGCTGTATGCAGGATTGGAGAGGAAGCAGAGAGAGCTTCTTGTTGGTTATGGTTTAAAAGAGTGGAGGAGGGCTGGAGGCCTGGAGCTGATGGGCAATGATCTGGCCACCACTGCTGACCCGCCAGCTGGAGGGTGTTGCGGTTAAGGGTCGAAACATCCAGAGAAAGTTGGGCACTGTCTGATGACATCAGCTTCAGGCTGAAGGCCACGGTCGCTTTTTGAAGCAACTGAATGTGAGGCATTCTCGGATGTATTAAACAAGTTCAAATAGTGGATGAACAGTTTTTGAAAACAAAACCTGTGCTTCACTCTGAAGTAGTTGTACACTTTGTTGTGTTGCATAACAGAGTCAAATATCGTTTTTAGACTATTGTAACAATATCTAATTGTGTTAGATACTTTTAAGCTCTTTAAAATGTTTTTTTTTTTGTTTCGTCTTAAAATAAGTAATTTGATATTTAATCTGTCACAGCCACATTAGATGCTCCCCGGTTATCCGTTTACTTCTTCCCCTGAGTCCCTGTTTAACTTTCATTTCTCTCTTTCAGTCTTCTATCCCCATGACCTTCCCTCTTTGCTGCCAATAAATAGTGGATCAGTGTGAGGAGTGTTTGCATGCAGTCGGGTAATAAGTGATCTTTGCTGCCACCTGCTGCTCAAAGTATTTAACTTTTGTCAGACCAGTACAAGCACACACAGACTGGCCTTTGTAGCCGTTCAGCTCTGACCCTCAACTTTAATGAGGAAGAGGGAGGGCTCACTGTCGTGCAGACGAGCTGCTTCTGGTGAAGGCAAGCTGCAACAGCTCAGCAAATATTTGTTCTTCACATCAAGAACGGAGGGGTTATTACAAGCCCCCATCCATTCACTCCACCCTCACGTTCAGAGTGTATGTGGAACTTTAACTGAGTCAAATGGTACATAAAATATTCTAGATTAAAGTCTCAAGATATAGGACTTTTGCTGCGTAGGGTTAAAAATGTATTTGTTCATTTTTAGACCTTTAAGTCTCATCATTAAATTCTTACCTATTGAAGTGTTTATCAACTGGGGGTTCCTGGAATGTTAAATGTTTGGGGTGGGATTCTATTGTGCCTTTTTAATGTTTGATATACAGTTTTCTTTGCAGCTGCAAAATATTGTTAAGGCTTAACATTGGTATTAGGGGAAATTCACTTTGTTGACTGATATCAGCCTATCTGCAAATACAGTAACATTCACCAATGATAGTAACCCATCTGGTGTTTTATTTAATTAATCTTTATTTATACAGGGAAGGGCCACTGACAAGGAACCTCTCTTTTTCAAGGGCGCCCTGTTCACATTCACACAGATAAACATTCACACCTGAATGCTGCCCAGTACAACCATAGACTGACCTGTGGCCGCTGAACATTTCCACTCCAGTCCACATCCCTAACCATTAGGCCACCACTGCCCCTTTGTCATGTGAAATGTTATAATAAACATTGTTTCCTTTGCTTGACTGCTGAATGCGCATTCAAATATGGGGTGAAGGTGGGCTGAAGTACTTTAAAATGTTCAGTAATTTTATTATAATGAATATTTGTTTGTTTGCCTGGCTTTTAAAAAAAAAAATTCAAACATGTAAACAAAGAAAATAACAGTCACTCATGTTGGTGATTTCAAGCTTTATCAAACCAAAAAGGAAATACTGCATATGCAGTCATAAACTAAAAAAGGAAAAAAATAAGTACAATATTCACGAGAGTCAAACATTCAGGCCCAGAAGAAATCAGTCTAACATAAAATCTTAAGAGTCAGTTTCATAGCTGCTCAATATATGATGATGGATTTGTCCAGGGTATCCATTCCGGATACCCTGGACCCCCTGCAGTACGGCTACCAGTCCAACAGGTCCCCCTCAGATGCCATTGCTGCTGCACTCCATTAGGCCGCATGTCCACCAAACTCGTTTTTTCCGCTCTGGGTGGCTATTTTCCATTCATTCTCTATGTAATCCAGCATTTACAGCACTGAACGCCCATGTTCCGATGACGGTGTCCGTTTTTTGTCTCTGCGCTCAGAGTGCTCAGAGTTGAAAAGTGTTCAACTTTTCAGAGACTGCAGCTGAGCTCATCAATGTCAGACCTTAAGCTGCCAATCAGAACTGCTGGGTGGGCGGGACATAGGACACCAGTACTCATCTGTACTCAGACTCCTGCTTTCCGTGTCATCATATTTTACATCCAGAGCTGCTAGAAAACATTTCCTGTCCATTGTTATTTAGAGATTGCTATTAAAAAATCTGTAGAAAGTCTGACAATAGGAAAAGAGGGAGTGATGAGCTGAGAGTGACAAGCTGTTGCAGGGATACAGGGCATGGACTTTTTACCCCCAGAGCACAGCATACAAACGCTGAAAAAAATGCTCAGGGCAGTCGGGCGACAAAAAACACATTTGGTGGACATGTAGCCTTATTCTCTCTCCCACTTGGAAGATAAAGACTCCTCCTACATCAGGATTCTCTTTGTTGACTACAGCTCCTCCTTCAACACAGTCATCCCCCACAAACTCACGTACAAACTGTCTTTACTTGGCCTGCACCCCATCCTCTGTGACTGGCTACTGGACTTTCTGACTGGCAGGCCTCAGTCTGTCAGGATGGATAGCAGGACCTCAGCCAGCCAGGGTTGTGTTCTCAGCCCCATCCTCTACAGCTTCTTCACCCATGACTGTGTCGACTCCCACAAGGACAATGTCATCTTAAAGTTTGCGGATGACACAGCAGTGATAGGACACATCACTAGTGGTGATGAAGCATCCTACAGGAGGGAGGTGGCCAGCCTGGTGTCATGGTGTGAGGACAACAACCTCACCCTCAACACAGATAAGACAAAGGAGTCCAATAGTGGACATGAGGAAGAGGAGGAGACCTCATCGGCCACTGTTCATCCGGGAGCTTGAGGTGGAGAGGGTGAGCAGCTTTAAATACCTGGACATCCACATCAGTGAGGACCTTATGTGGGCACTTAACACCACAGAGCTTGTTAAGAGAGCTCAACAGCTGCTGTACTTTCTGAGGAGGCTGAGGAAGTTTGGCATGTCCCCCAAGATCCTCAACAACTTTAACAGCTGCATCATCGAGAGCATCTTGACCAACTGCATCACTGCGTGGTACAGCAGCACTACTGCCATGGACCGCCAATGCCGGCAGAGAGTGGTGAAGACAGCGGAGAAGATCATCAGGACTCCACTCCCCTCTCTGCAGGCATCTATCACCGCAGAGTCCAAAGGAGAGCTGCCTCCATCCTCCAGGACCCCACCCACCCCCAGCACAGACTGTTCACACTTCTATCCTCAGGCCGGAGGTACAGAAGTGTGAAATGCAGGACATCCAGACTAAAAAACTCCTTCTTTCCCACTGCCGTCAGACTCCTGAATAAATAACAAACTCCGGACACAGCTTTGCAAATAGGAATTCACACACTGGTTGCTACATTTGCACATTGCTCATTTGCACATTGTACATTGTCTTACCCCGTCTCATGTCCATATCATCTCTGCTGCTAAATTATTATTGTTCAGTCTACTGGGTATTATCAGGGCACACGGCTAGACACAGAGAAATTCTCATACTGGGTGCTTGTTTATTTGTTTGTCAGATCACTTAATTGTGTGAACTTTTATGACTTATATTCATAATAGTGTATCTTGCCCTTTGGGGAATGGGAGTTGTTCAGTCACCATTGGAATTATTTTAGTTTATATCACTGTTCAGTGATGGAGTTAAGTGTAATATTGAGTTTCTTCTGTGTCTCGTCAATAAATTCATGCAGTACACATTTACAAATATTTGAGACCCATTGTAGTGCATCAGTTTATATTTTAGCAATATTTTGTTATTAAAAGTTTTTTTTAAACTGTAATCAACCAAATTAACTACACAACACCCATTATTATACACAGCAGAAGGACCCGTTTGACTGCAACTGTTGCATCAGTGTTGCCCATTTGTCAGTAAATATTTAACTAAAAATGATTTATTTCGTTATTTGGGCGTTTTTGTGTCCTGCGTGTGGTCGTTAAGTCTTTCCGGCCATTCTGCTCCACAATCATGGCAGTATCGTAGGCAGCTCGGTGGGGCAGTGGTTAGCACTGTTGCAGCACAGCAAGACAGTCGTGGAATTGATTCCACCCCTGACCATCGTGGGTTCGATCCCACTCCCTGACCATCAGTGACTGAACCTGGTACACAGGTTCACCTTGAGATCCTGACCTCTGACTATGGGTTTGGGGTCCAAAGGTTAAGGTTATTTATTTTGTTATTTATTTGATATGGACATCACAAAAACATTGGACAAACCAGTGTCACTGTCATCGATTTCATTGTTAGACATTTAAATCTTTATGTGAACAACTCTGACCAGACTTTAACCACTTTTTGAGGTCTCTGCCAAAGGTGTTCGCATCAGCCTCCAGCCTCAGATCGCTGGGAAGAGTATTCCAAAGTCTTGCTCCTTTCAATGAGAAGCTGGACTGTCCAAAGGAAGTCTTACACATTGGAATTATACAGCCCCCACTGGCAGTCCCCTTATTTCTTATGCCTTAATACTGTACAACAAGAAAGCTAGGGAAACCAAACCTGGTCCACAGGTTCACCTTGGGATCCTGACCTCTGACTATGGGTTTGGGGTCAGAAGATCAAAGGTCAAGGTTAGCATTTCTTATGCCTTATTACTGTACAACAAGTAAAGCTAGGGCCACCAAACCTGGTAAACAGGTTCACCTTGGGATCCTGACCTCTATGGGTTTGGGGTCAAAAGGTCAAAGGTCAAGGTTAACATTCCCTATTCCTTATAACTGTACAATGAGTAAAGTTAGGGTCGCCAAGCTTGGTACACAGGTTCCCCCTGTGACTCTGAAGTGTGACTATGGTTTTGGGATTGCAAGGTCAAAGGTCAACATCAAAATGGCTTATAAACTATATCTCAACAACAAAGAAAGCTAGGGCCACCAAACTTGCTACACAGGTTCACCTTGGGATCCTGACCTTTGACTGTGGGTTTGGGGTCAAAGGTCAAGGTTAACATTCCTTATGCCTTATTACTGTACGAGGAAAGCTAGGACCACCAAACTTGGTACACAGGTTCCCGCTGTGACCCTGAAGTGTAACTGTGGTTTGGGATTGCAAGGTCAAAGGTCAATATCAACATAGCTTATAAAGTATATCTCAACAACAAAGAAAGCTAGGATCACCAAACCTGGTACACAGGTTCACTCTGAGACCATAACCTCTGACTACAGGTTTGGGGTCAAAGGTCAAGGTTGGCACTCCCTATGATCTCTTACTATAGAACATGTAACGCTCTCTAGGGTCACCATACTTGCTACACGGGTTCACCTTGACATCCTGACCTACAGTTATGAGTTGTATACTTTGTTGTATATTCATGGATGATGGGCTTATCATAATGTAATTCTGCCACAGTAGTTATATTGAAAAGTTGAAAATTGCTTTGTCAGTAAGTATTGGCATTGTGAAAGAAAATGGAGGCAGGGGATATTGCACTCGCCTCAGAGTGCTCTTGTTTTCCTTCATATAGCAGTCATGATGGATAATGCACTGTATTTTTTTTCTCTGCCAATATGTATATGAAATAAGGAACTATGAGGGTAGTGTCTCACGGAGTGGCTGATGCTGACAGAGATTTTTGAATTTGCCAACTTTTCTGACGAAAGTTCACAAACATTGTCATTAGCAACAATTAGCGATGTTTAACAACCATTTTCAATATTCATACGTGTTTGCAAGAGTGTTTGTGAAAGACAGCTGGCAAACATTGGTGACTGTTAACAAATGTCCGCGATAATGTTTGCAATGATCGGCAACTATTTGCAACTCTTTTGCCTCTGTGTGAGAACATTTGTGACCTTTTGCCAACTCCAGGTAAAATACCAGGCGAATGTCTGGCAAATCTTGGGCCCAAGCTGATAAAACAGGATGCATAAACCCTCCCCAGCAATCAGTTCCTCCTGACCACTGTGGAAGACAGATGCCTTTAGAACCTATACAGAACATATATTGAATAATAAAATATACTGTATGAACACAAAATGCCATAAAAGCTTGCTTGGTTTGACTGGGCATTGACTGTTGCACACAGGTCAAAACCTATGGCACTCAGCTGGGGCAAAAGGTTCCCACCTCTTCCTTGCTCACATGAGCTCCAGACTTCAAAACACAAATATAGACCACACACACTTAGGCTAAATATATACACTGTATTTTTTTTAAATCAGCGTGCAACTCTAGCGAGCCCTACCTTCACCTGGAGACGATGTGCTCATTGGGAGAGCTACTGTTTCTGTTGGTTCTGTTGAGATTTAATGGACTGATAATATTATGATTATTTTTGGCATTGCTTGCTTTCTGTTCGTGTTAGGGATTATAATAATAGTCATTGATCTTTACAATTATTCACCTGTAGATAAGTGAACGGTGATGTGTGCTGAACTGGACAGTAGCTGGCAGTGCTGTTGAGCCATGATGGTTGTGCTGTTGAGATTTATAGGAATGGATTAGGCTAGAATTCTTTAATCATGAGGGTAATTTCATTTTTTTGAATACTAAATCAATTTGTATTCACAAAATCTAGTAGCCCTTCTTACCTGGAGTGGACATAGGCCTACAAACAGATGTGTCAGCAGATGGTGATCGTTTTTTCGTGGCTATTCAGGCTCGGCGTCTGTCCTGAGTTTGTTTTTTTCTCTGTCCATATTTGTTGCTATCTGGTGAATAAAACGTTGATTTCTCTCCCTCTTCTCACTTATTTTCTCTCCCAGATTATGATATACAATGTAATATTAGGAGGAAAACAGCAAAATGAAAAAAAGCACAGACTGTTAAAACATCCCTAGAAATTGAAACATCGTAGTTACTGCTTATGTGGGCATAATTCCTTATATGGCTATATAGCTCAATGGTCAGGTGACCACAGTTATTGTAGTAACTCCTTATATGGGCATAATTCCTTACATGACACATTGTTTTAAATTTTGCTGATTTTTCTTTTTCTTTTTTTTTTCCCGCTTCTCTTCCAGTCCTTATGGCCACTGTCTGATTGCTTTGAGTTTTAAAACATCATTTTAAGAATAATGTTAACTGACTTAAAGTAGAACTGAACTCACCTTTTTGCCAAAAAAGTAGAATAGCAGATTAATTCCTTATTACCTATTGTATTTTTCAACACATAAAAGAAATTTTTAGGCCATGCGATGGCCAAGCTATAAGCTGATAAACTTTTGCCTCTGGCTGGCAGTGCCAAACAAACCGGAAGTAGTGCAGACGACGCTGCGTGACGTCACGAGTGTGACCCTTATCAAAACAACAATGGCAGATGATAGCAGTTCCAGCAGTCAAGAACACCAGAGTTTTCAGAGTGAAGAGGCATTCAGGATCGGTGACAAGACAGAGGAGGATGCAGGAGTGTCAAGTGAACAGGAAGAGAGCGAGGGAGGCATCGAACCATACAGATTAGAGCCAGAATTTTCGGGGGATTCCGGCACCGACTCAGACCGCAGCAGTGATGGGGAGGAGAGTCGCTTATTGAATACAGAATGGTGAGTCTTTACTTTGGCATGTTTGGGGTGTCAGGATAAGGAAAATTAATAAAAAAGAAAGGGAAAAAAAAAATCAGCATTTTTCCAACTTATTGCAGTGATCTCTCACTTATTGCGTTTAATGGGGACCAGAACCGACCGCGAAAAGTGAAAAACCGCGAAGTAGCATCACCCCCCCCCCCCAAGGGCGTCACAAGCACTATTTTGCACAAAAAGGCACAAGAGAACAGCGAAAAGTGCCACTAAGCAACACGAGCGATAAAGAACAATGAATGCGGTCTTCCTTCGCTGGGTATAGCTAACTAACTAACTAACTAACCTGCACTTATATAGCGCTTTTCTAGTCACAAAGACCACTCAAAGCGCTTTCATTAATACTAACCCTCTATTCTAAGGGCCTATAGGAAACAGATATCTAGGGACAATTTAGAACAGCCAATTAACCTAACATGCATGTTTTTGGCATGTGGGAGGAAACCGGAGAAATCCCGGAGTAAACCCACGCAACACGGGGAGAACATGCAAACTCCACACAGATCACTGTTGGTCGGGGGCTGGGATCGAACCCACGATCCCACGAGGCGCTCAGCAGGGAGCGAAGCTGGGTAAAACGTCTCGGCCAATCAGCTTGCGAGGTAAAACGTCTCGGCCAATCAGCTTGCGAGATTCCCGAGCGGTGAAGAGGTGGGCTGAGAGGAGTGGAGCAGTGGTCGGAGAGGTAGATTTTCAGTTGTGCGGGCTCTCCGTGTTGATACCTGATGTTCTAATGTAGAAGGCAGGGAGACTACATTAGAACATCAGGTATCAACACGGAGAGCCCGCACAACTGAAAATCTACCTCTCTGACCACCGCTCCTCTCCTCTCCGCCCACCTCTTCACCGCTCGGGAATCTCGCAAGCTGATTGGCCGAGACGTTTTACCTCGCAAGCTGATTGGCCGAGACGTTTTACCCAGCGAAGGAAGACCACATTCATTGTTCTTTATCGCTCGTGTTGCTTAGTGGCACTTTTCGCTGTTCTCTTGTGCCTTTTTGTGCAAAATAGTGCTTGTGACGCCCTTGGGGGGGGGGGGGTGACGCTACTTCGCGGTTTTTCACTTTTCGCGGTCGGTTCTGGTCCCCATTAAACGCGATAAGTGAGGGATCACTGTATATCTAGAAACGCATCGCTTCCCGGTCGCTTTTCCTCCCCCTTTCTTTTCTTTCGTTGCCGTGACAGCTTTCCTTGGCCACTGAACAGATCTTCCCAGGTGTTGGAAGTGTTTTGTAGTCGACTATCACGACAAAATGCACCAAAAACAACCAGTGTCGACGTGCTCGCAATGGTAAACATGGAGGACTGTGTCACACTCGTGACGTCACGCGGAACTCCGGCTGCACTTCGGCGGATTTGTCTGATTTTTCAGGGCGGGAAATTCAAAATCGCGATTTTCTCCAAGATTCCGGGATTTGTGGAGGGGGTGCCAATGATAAATTATCTTTATAATTGTATGTACTATCACCCATTGCCGTTCAATGCCGTTCAGTTCAGTTCTACTTTAAAGTACATTTCTAACTACACTATATGATGATGATGATGATGAGCTGTGGTCTCAATTACAGTGGATGGTAGTTAAGGAATAAATGTTCCGAAATCATGTGTTTTATTTTAATAAATTCTAGATTTCAGAAAACATAAGACACATTTAGGAAAAGTCATGGACTGGGGGATATGTTGATTTTGTTCAAAGTTATTCACATAATAAAACCTCAAATGGTCTGTCAGACCATCTACCAATTCTTTGCTAGTGTTCACTTGGTTAACTAAAAAGAACTGTAACGACATGTGTCGCAGTCATTTGCAAATGTATTACATCGTTTACAAATGCTTACAACTATTCTGCAAACTTTTGCAACTATTTGTAAAAAAAATACATTCACCAAAAAAAATTGACCATTTTCAATTTGTTTTTTTTTTGCGACAAGAAAAACGGGGACATTAAAAACTGTTTGGAAACTGTCTGGCAACCTTTTATAAACCCTGACAAAAGCCAAAAATCGACACATTTGCCATCATTCACTGCTCTGTGAGATACGGGAGTAAGAGCCCAGTGTTGATGCATCTACAATGCATCCGGAAAGTATTCACAACGCTTCACGTTTTCCACATTTTGTTACAGCCTTATTCCAAAATGGAATAAATTCATTTTTTTCCCTCAAAATTCTGCACACAACACCCCATAATGACAACATGAAAAAAGTTTTTTTTTGTTTTTTTTTTGAGATTTTGTCAAATCTATTAAAAATTAAAAAAAAACAACAACTAAGAAATCACATGTATGTAAGTATTCACAGCCTTTGTTGATGCACCATTGGCAGCAATTACAGCCTCAAGTCTTTTTGAATATGATGCCACAAGCTTGGCACACCTATCTTTGGGCAGTTTCGCCCATTCCTCTTTGCAGCACCTCTCAAGCTCCATCAGGTTGATGGGACGCATCGGTGCACAGCCATTTTCGGATCTCTCCAGAGATGTTCAAGTGGATTCAAGTCTGGGCTGTGGCTGGGCCACTCAAGGACATTCGCAGAGTTGTCCTGAAGCCACTCCTTTGATATTTTGGTTGTGTGCTTAGGGTCGTTGTCCTGGTGAAAGATGAACCGTTGCCCCAGTTTGCAGTCAAGAGCACTCTGGAGCAGGTTTTCATCCAGGATGTCTCTGTACATTGCTACATTCATCTTTTCCTCTATCCTGAATAATCTCCCAGTTCTTGCTGTTGAAAAAACATCCCCACAGCATGATCATGCCACCACCATACTTCACTGTAGGGATGGTATTGACCTGGTGATGAGCGGTGCCTGGTTTTCTCCAAGCATGACGCCTGGCATTCACACCAGAGAGTTAAATCTTTGTCTCATCAGACCAGAGAATTTTGTTTCTCATGGTCTGAGAGTCCTTCAGGTGCCTTTTGGCAAACTCCAGGCGGGCTGCCATGTGCCTTTTACTAAGGAGTGGCTTCTGTCTGGCCACTGTACCATACAGGCTTGATTGGTGGATTGCTGCAGAGATGGTTGTCTTGCTGGAAGGTTCTCCTCTCTCCACAGAGGAATGCTGCAGCTCTGACAGAGTGACCATCGGGTTCTTGGTCACCTTCCCGACTAACGCCCTTCTCCACCAGTTGCTCAGTTTAGACTGCTGGCCAGCTCTAGGAAGAGTTCTGGTGGTTCCGAACTTCTTCCATTTACGGATGATGGAGGCCACTGTGCTCATTGGGACCTTCAAAGCAGCAGAAATTTTTCTGAACCCTTCCCCGGATTTGTGCCTTGAGACAATCTTGTCTTGGAGGTCTACAGACAGTTCCTTTGACTTCATGCTTGGTTTGTGCTCTGACATGCACTGTCAACTGTGGGACCATATATAGACAAGTGAGTGCCTTTCCAAATCATGTCCAATCAACTGAATTTACCACAGATGGACTCCGATTAAGCTGTATAAACATCTCAAAGATGATTAGTGGAAACAGGATGCACCTGAGCTCAATTCTGAGCTTCATGGCAAAGGCTGTGAATACTTATGTACATGTGATTACTCAGTTTTTTATTTTTAATAAATTTGCAAGAATCTCAAAAAAAAACTTTTTTCACATTGTCATTATGGGATATTGTGTGTATAATTTTGAGGAAAAAATGAATTTAATCAATTTTGGAATAAGGCTGTAACAACAAAATATGGAAAAAGTGAAGTGCTGTGAATACTTTCTGGATGCACTGTAATTGCACCACATAATTCAAACTGGCTACACCACCACTGTCATGTAAACCTTGATGAGATTTAAACTTGGAGGGTTTAATTTACAAAACGGATGCAGTCTTTTAATAAAGGATAGAATTAGCTATAGAGACCACAGTCTTATTTATACCATGTTGTAAAGGCTTGTGGGATTTTAGAACCAGTCTCAAGTGGACATTTGAGGAATTACAGTTTTGGTGCTTTAGCAGTTGGATTTTCCACGGCTTGAACTAAAGCCCCTTCAGTGCTCAATTAAAATAAATTCCCTGTCACACCTTGATGATTTAGGCAGCGTATGCTGACGTTTAAAAAAAAAAAATAGTAAATACACTGGTATACATCTAATAAGTTAAGGGTAAATTTTGTATAAGTCAAGAGCATGCTGGTATACCTTGTAGTACGGCGAGCGTACCGCCAGCGTATGGCTTAAACGTCCCGCATACATGGGCCATAAGTTATATGTAAGTTATGCAACCGTTCACACACATCACTTGTAAGTTACTCATAAGTCGAAATACATCTAGATCATGTCTAGCGAACCCCAAACTTATTTCTAACCTATGAGTAATGAGCTTTGAATCTATGTGTAACTTACTGAACAGGTTTCTAACTTACAGCTACCGTATAATGGCATATTGGCAGTATTGGTTCACAGGAGGAAACCATCAAGACTCTATGGTGAGCAGATGTCCTTGTCAAACTGGTCTTGTTCTTCTATTCAGACAAAGTAAAGAGATGTTTCATACCTTGACAGTTTTCAGCTGTCATCTGATGTTCATGCCGTGTCACATCAGCTTGGCATGACCGTGCTATGCATAAGTTAGGATAAGCTATGCATAAGTTAGACTGTTGTTAGGCATAAGTTGTGAATCCTGGCAACATGCTAAGCATTCATTGGTATAGGTTATCTATAAGTTATCGAAATGTTCTATATAAGTTAGTAATACGTTATGTATACGTCCAACTCGTTATGGATAGGCGATGCATATGTCCAAAATTGAAAATCTGGGCTGTAAGTTAGGCTGTCACAATAACCACAATTATGTAGTACCGCGCTATGGACAATCCTACCATGGAGGATAATGAGCAACCGCAACAATCACGGTGTATAACCCCCTGAAAGATTTATTATTTTATGCACTGAAGTAAAAAAAAGCAGCCTTTTATTTTGATAATGGTGGTTTTGTTTTCACTTCCTGTGCCTGCCTGTGGAATTATCAGTAATGCTACAGTACTTAGCAGATAGTCGAGTTACGAACGCTGTTAATGGGTTTATGGACCCGTAATGAGACACAAGCTGTTACGATGGTTGTAGTTTGCGTTTTACTTAATGTGTACTGTGTTAAATAAGAAAATAAAACTATAAACTTCACCAGCAGTCACATATTACAGGGATATTGCCTCACATATTACAGGGATCCGTACACGCAATGTTCACTTTTTTGTGTGTAGGAACAATTGGTTATAAGGTACAAAGATTATTTAATTTATACCTAGAGGTGTGTGTATAAACGAAGGTTTGCTTCGGGTTCATGCACACACCGGGAGAAAAACTCGTTTTTGGGGCACCAGTCCAAAACTTGGACAATTTATTAGTAACTAATCTTTATACCTTCAATCAATTCGTGAATTCTACTGGGTGACTTCATAAACAGATACAGGAAAAAGAAATCACAGAAACTTCCATATACCATTTACAGTTTTAATGATCAGACTCAGATTAAATGACATTACATTCAACGGACTTGATGGTAAGGTGAAATAATCAAGTATCAAGCATTACATTCAACTTGTAACTGGTTATTGAGCAAAAGAATGTAATCACATTTGTGGAACCAAGGAAACCTTAGTATGAATTTGTAACTGATAAAAATGGAGACTGAAATAACTGTAACCAAAAGATGAAGAAAATTGGATGCAGATTTTATGAAGAAAATTATAAAAGCTAATAATATGGAAAAGAAATTCTGGGTTACTCTAAAAAGTAAAAACGGAATTTAATGAAAAGAGGAATATTATTTCTCTTGCATTCTATAGCTCCGATCAGAGTTATGAACTAGTTTTAAATCTGAGACAAATTATGACATACTTTAAGGCAATAGACATCACATTACTCATCAGATGAAACAAAGGAATCTTGCTCACTTGAACTTTGTGCATTGACTTATAGCTGGATCCTTAGCTGAAGCTTTATATGAAGATTATACCAGAGAATATCTGCCAGCAGATATTTCTTCCCAGAGCAACAGTCAGGAGCTGCGGTCCGGTGACGCTGATGAGGCTGCTGGCCATGGAGTATGCCATGTGCGACAACATGAGAATTTTTCAGCGGCGTTCTCAGATCCAAATAAATTGAAAATGGTTCAAAGTCTGATCACAGTCACAGAATCAGAGACAACAATAATAAAAAAAATTATTTAAGCCACAAAATCTGAGTTCTTCAGATATCGTGGGGGTTGGCGAAAACAGCTTCTAGTGTGAGAAAAATGATCAGTCCACTTTAAAACACGGTGAGTTAAAGAAAATCAATAAGAAAAAGTTTAACAGAATAAAATAGAAAAAAAGTTTGTGAACACAGAGTTTCACTCCATATTAAAGAGAAACTTGAGCTCAAAAAAGAAGAAAAAGTATTTTTCCCAGACGTTTAAAGGAAAGAGAATTCAAGGCAGGACACGCAGACAAAAGCTTTCACACAGAATAACTCTCTGAACTAGGGCTTTCCTCACTTAAAACTGAGTAAATTTTCAGGGGAAAAACCTGACTGACAAAAAAGGGAACCAGTTGTCTCCCATCGCAGGAGAATTGAGTGGACTCTGGTCCAATAAGAAAACAGTCCTTTGTAACCGACCAATAGAATGAAAGGGATAGTTGTCCAAAAGAGACTGGCTGGTGATTGGCTGAGCCAGTCAGATGACTTGAGTGCATTTTAGAAGTCAAATACATACAGTATTAACTGTGAAATTCACATTATATACTTATTTATAAAGGCGAAGACTTTCAGTGAACATGCACTTTGATAAACTTGTCATTCTATAGTTAAAATGCATTAGAATAAGGTTCATTTAAGCATTTTCAAACCTGCAATACATTTAAACCAATGATTAATGAAACATTTCAAACCCATCATTGTCCAGCACAGAGTTGGTCATCTCTTCAAATAGTGTCCTGAGAATTATCCTGAGGAATGAAAACTGGAAGAGAGAGTTAATGTTCAGTCAAGAAAAAAACAAACAGTCCAGCAGTTGACAGAAGTAATGCAAATAATATTCCATAGTTGTCCACCAGGGGGTAATGTTGAGCTGTGGATAATTACTAGACTGGTGGAATTCGTTCAATGGATCTGGAATGTCTCAAACAGTACTTGAAGCATAAAACTGCCTGGCTGGGGAGGAAGCTCCGAGATTTATGATTGCAAACTAATCTGTTCCTGGCATGAAATGGTATCCTTATCTGCCCTTTTACCATGGAATGTGTTTTCAAACTGTGGTCCTTAAGTGAAGGAAACAATTCTTGACCAGACTTTTAGGTGAATCAATTTCTTTAAGGTGAAGAGTGATTTTATAGATTAGAGCCAAAGGGATTGATGCTACATGTGTGTGTGGCTAAATCTCGCTGTTCACTTATGTGCCCCTATTGATTATTAAATAAATTGTTACGTGTTAAGTGTATTTTTATTGCCAGCAGCATCTTTGCACCCAGTACCGGGTGCTGCTGCTACCAGTACCATGTGGGGGATTCTCTAGATGGACTGCTTGCTAAATACAGCCATGACAGTGAGCACTGAAAGGGCACAAAGTGTGTTATTTCCCTCTGAGCAGAGTGTTTATGATTCTGACAACTGAGCTCCGAGAGCGAAACTACTACTGCAATAGTGCATTGCTTGTTTGAACGTGATTTTTCGGACAGCAGCAAAAATCACCATGACAAGAGCCACATAGGGTCCTGTACGGAGGCTGTCCTGTTTAAATAAGCCGAATGTCGCTGCATTCTCCAACCAGTCCACACAACCCGTAGTTCAAATACTGGAGTTACCACCACTGCTTTATGAAAATTATCGAGGTTTTTTTTTTTTTCCCCAAACAGAATCAGCAGTTCTTGCCTGGAGGAAGCCCGGAGCGCCACACAATTGTCACACACGCACATAAAGTTGAGAGCGGTGCTGCAGCGAGTTTCTCACAGCTTCCGTAATTTGCCACATAAGTTATGAACCCTGTTTAAATTATGAGACCACAGGGTCCTAAAATCATTGGCGATAATACCATTTATCACAGTGCTGAGCTATCTACCATCACCACAAGGGAAATTCCTCCACCATGACAGCCCTAGCCATATGCCAGCGTTTTAGAGAAATTTTGATACGTCAGCAAACACTGCCTAAATCATCAAGGTGTGACAGGGCCTTAATGGAAATAATAACGATCAGCATTAATGAATGGTCTTAATTTTTTTCTTTTCTCTTTCTCGGACTTGTTCAAAGCTGCTCACTTTTCTCTGTCACCATAACATCTTGAGTTCCTCCCTCTGTAAAACTTCTACAAGCTTAAATGTAAGATCACTGTTTTTATGTTCTCCACCTTGTTTTTCCTCCCTTGTGTTGAAAAGTAAATGTGCTGCCTCTGCGTATTTTGTGCTGATAATAAGGAAGATTTATTTCTACAATGGTTAACTGCTGCTATCAGCAAAGAGAAACTCTCCAACACCTTCGGTGAACTCTGGTGACCCTCTGCGCTCACTGGCATCTTTGTTATCCTGGTTATTTCAGTACCTGAAAACTCAGTCCTGCTTTTAGTGTGCAAAATACATTGGCATTTTTAAAATGGCCAAATGTTACGGTTCATATTTATAGTTTTAGATAGTCTTTTTTACATTTTTTGTCTCCTCTGCAGTTGTTTGTGGGTTTATCCTTCCCCTACGAGGGTCCGGCCCCCTTGGAGGCCATTGCTAATGGCTGTGCTTTTCTCAACCCAAAATTCAACCCCCCAAAGAGTAGCAAGAACACAGACTTCTTCAAAGGCAAACCAACTCTGAGAGAGGTGAGAGGACACTTTAAATTTTTTTGTCTGCAGACACCCACCTTCAGAAATTATTTTTAATATTTGTTTGTTTCCTTCACCTCCACCGCTTTCCTGTCTACAGTTGACCTCTCAGCACCCTTATGCTGAGGTGTACATAGGGCAGCCCCATGTGTGGACGGTGGACATTGAAAACTCAGCCGAGGTGGAGAGGGCCATTCGCTCTATCCTCAGCCAAAAGGTAAATATGCACACAGGACATGGTGTGTGGAAAGAAAACATGTTTCTATTAAAATATGTTGACGATTAAGGCCATTATTGGATTATGAAAAATCAAATGAATACACCTAATCTATTTATTCAGTGCATTTAAACATGTCAAATCTGATTATTTCCATTATATGGTCATTCCTAGTTACCGATTTATTGTGACCATGTAAACTGTCATTGACGGACTGGTTTTTAACGGACTTTAAACCTGTCCCAGTCTGTGTGGTGTGACGGGACCAGCTAAAGACAAGGACAGCCATGCTTATTTACAGCAACAAGCTAAAAGGTGTGAGGAAAGGGAATAAAAGAAGAAACAACATGGAGAGATAAGAAAACTTTAATTTGGAGAGTAGAAAAAGCATCAAAACCTGCAATATAGTGGCTTATAAATGAATAGGGAGTGAAGTAGGAGGGGACAGCTTGGTGGAACAGTGGTTAGCACTGTGGCAGCACAGCAAGAAGGTTGTGAGTTCAGTCCCACCCTTGATCACTTTTGACCTTTCTGTGTGGAGTTTGCATGTTCTCCCCTATGGCGTATATGAAACGCTGTGACGCACTTCGCTGTGGTAGCATGTATGCATGTGTGATGTCATGGCACCACAGGGTATATTATATGGTTGCCCAGGGCCAGCCCTCTCTCTTGGTGCCCTACCTACTACCAGCTACCAACCTGTACTGTGTACTGTTTTGCAGAGACCCTACAATAAAATTAACCTCACCACATGGTCGTGTCCGCACTCACTTCCAGATATAACAATTGGCAATGAGGATGACCCACGCAACGTCGAGGAGGGAGACTTTAATTACACCACCGTCGCCTTTCCTCTCTCGGCCTGGTGAGCCATCTATCCCCTGGTCCCGCTGGTATGAATTGTTTAAACCCCACATATCCACCTTTGACCTATCTAGCGTTAGCAAGGTTATACAAAGGGCCATACTACTTCATAGCCTTGGCATCGGGGGACAGTGCATCTTTCGGTTGCTCGGACCCGCGAACACCTATGACGAGTGTGTAGCTTTGTTGACTGGACAGTTCACTGCTCCGCAGAGTGTCGAGTTGTGTTTTACCAGCGCCGACAGCGTGTGGGTGAGTTGGTCCAGCAATACGTATGTCGCCGATCTCTGCTGTTTGGATAGTACGGATAGGTTTGGACACCTGGAAGATGATATTGTGCGAGACCACTTAGCGATGCACACCACGAATCCAAGGCTGCGGGAGAAACTAGTGACGATGCCAGACAACCGGCCATTGGCAAGCGCGGTGGAGTTGACGCCTCAGCTAGAGCTAGAAATGGCTGCCCAGTTAGCATCACAGCCAGCGGGCCCCGACCCATGCTTCCCCCAGTCAACCCCGTTGGTACAGGCCGTTGCCCTGGCTGCTCAGCCCTTCGACCCCACGTCCAGCATGGACACCATCAACTTTCTGGGCCCCGACAACTGGTCAGACCGGCAATGTATAGTGAAGCTGGGTGGCATCCGTATATCGATGGTGCTAGCCACCGCCACCTCAAGGTCCCTGACAAATGAAGCTGTGATTAGAAGGCTTACTCCCCGGCGACCAGACGCGATGGAACTGCCGGACTACGGTTGCTCCAAGACCAGTAGAAGTGTCACCTTCTCAGTGCACTACGGCGACAGAACTCTCGCAGCATCCTTGTTCCAGGTGACACACCATGGGGATAATATCCTGGGGTGGGACTTATTCTGTGAACTGGGCTTCTCCATCACAGGCCCCGTGGACGCACCCACCCCCTGCTTCACACCGCACACACAGCAGTACTTTGTAGAACCGGAGCCACCACTGGAGCTCTAGACTGCATCCACGCAGGACTCGGAGCTGGTCTTCACGCAGCACGAGCGTTCTTGAGCTGCCGCCACAGTCACGCAGGACCCAGAAGAAGGCAAGGCCTACCCCGTCAGTGGCAAGACTGGCCTGCCTCTACATCCTCCACCAGACGATACCCCAGTAATGGCGCCTTTCTCCGGCAGCAGGACAGAAGAGCAACAACAGAATCAACTCACACAACTCTAGCCTCCTTGAGCTGCAGGAGTTGCAAGCCGTGGCTGAACAGAACCGACCACATCCTCACATCAGATGACACTCCAGTGGTGGCGCCCTCCCCTAACAGCAGGGTTGTAGAGCAACAACACATCATGAAAAGGGAACGCCAAGCGGAGTGCCCTTCACTCACGGTGCTCAACTGGGTCTGGGTACGTTGACCCAATTGCTCCTACAAGCTGCAGTCCTTTTAGCCAGCACCGACATGCATCACCACTCAGCTAGGACCAGCCGCCTTCCTTCTGAGTGATGGGCCATGACGGTGTGCCAGCCACCGCAGAAGGATGACACCACCTCCCGCTCCTGATCAAGAGACTGGGACCAATCCAGCCCACCCAGACTGGGACTTCGCCGATGAGTGGTTCACAGCCTCAGCGGGGTGCCTACTGGAACCGCCCGGTTAGGGCAGCCTGAGCCCTGCCTGGCACAAGTCCATTGGAGACCTATTCATCTTGAGGACTATGTTACTGACTTTAAATTTATTGGTAGTCAGCGCATGGTCTGTTCAGTGTGCATAATAACCCACATAACGATGCGGGGCACACTGACAGTCTGCTTGGTCACCCAGTCAGAAATGTTATGGTTGAAATGTGCTTTAAGTTGTTCATTTTTTTTAAGATGGCGGCGCGCACTAGTGCAGCGGCTCTTTGCTCCCCAGTATGGTGGTTGTTTGTGTGTTTGCTTGTTTGTGTGCTTGAGGCTTGCCAAGCAGAGTTTATATACAGCTGACAGGAGCTGATAACTTATGGACTACAAGCCAGGGTGGATATTACGGCTGACTTCCAGCGGGCGCACAACATTCCCGTGGACATTATGAGACCCCATGGCTCCTCGTGGATTGTTATCGGGAGTATCAAGCGGCGCCGTCGGCGTAGAGAGAGGAAGCAAAAGCGGGGCTGCTGGGCGGGCCTGCTAGCCAAGCAGCGGAGACAGCCCCATAAACCACCGCTCCCGAGCATTTTGCTCTCAAACGTTAGATCCATCGTGAACAAAATGGATGATATGGAGCTGCTGCTTGCTGCAAATCACTCTGTTCGAGACTGTTGTGTCCTCATAGTCACAGAGACGTGGCTGCACCCGGCGATCCCCGATGCCGCCGTCCAGCTAGCAGGGCGCATGCTACACCGGCAGGACCGCAATGGAGACTCCGGTAAGAGCAGAGGTGGAGGACTATGTATCTATGTCCATAATGACTGGTGCTCACAGAGCCGGATTATTGACAGTTACTGTTTATCGGATATAGAGACTTTGTCAGTTACAAACAGACCCTTTTACCTGCCAATAGAGCTATCAAACGTGGTTATTACAGCTGTCTACATTCCACCTGATGCTAAGATTAGCACTGCTCTCAGCCACCTGTATGACACTGTAAACAAACATCAGAGGGCTTACCCCGAGGGAGTACATATCATTGTTGGAGACTTTAACCAGGCATGTTTAAGGACTGTTCTCCCCAATTTCACCCAACATGTGAAATGTTCCACCAGAGGAGGGAACACACTTGATCGTGTGTATTCAAACATCAAGCATGCCTACAGAGCAGTACCCCTTCCACATCTTGGTCTGTCTGAACATACATCCCTGCTCTTGGTCCCAGCCTATGCCCCTCTTGGGAGGAAAATAAAGCCCACCACAAAAACTGTTAACATCTGGCCTGCAGATGCGCTCCCTAAATTGCAAAAACTGTTTTGCTGAGACAAATTGGGACTTATTTGAACACCATGGCTTAGAGGAATATACACAGACGGTGTTATTCTATATTTCAAGCTGCACAGAAAATGTTACAGTTAAGAAAAACATCCGGGTTTATCCTAATCGGAAACCCTGGATGACCGACACATCTGTAACCTCCTCAGAGCTCGTGACATGGCTTTCAAATTAGGTGACAGGGCCTTATATGCAGTAGCAAGAGCTGACTTGAAAAGGGGCATTAAAGAGGCCAAACAGACCTACAAGAGGAGAATCGAGGAGCATCTCACAAACAACAACACAAGGTGGATGTGGCAGGGAGTGCAGCAAATCACCAACTTCAAGGGCAGCACATCCATCATCCCCGACACCAAGGCATTGCTGGCAGAGGAGCTTAATTGCTTTTTTGCACGCTTTGAAGAAAAGACCAGAACATTACCATACTCATCTCTTCCTGACACTGACATCCAGGTGCTGTCTGTACAGGAGTATGAGGTGAGGAAAGTGTTCAGATCCGTGAATCCAAGGAAGGCGGCTGGTCCGGATGGAGTACTTGGAAAGGTACTCAAAGCCTGTGCCTTTGAGCTTGCCCCGGTGTTCACAAAAATCTTCAATCTGTCTCTGTCACAAGCCACTGTCCCACCCTGCCTCAAATCAGCTGTCGTAATCCCTGTCCCCAAAAAGCATGCTGTGGACTGTTTAAATGATTACAGGCCCATTGCTCTCACCTCTATTGTCATAAAATGCTTGGAGAGACTTGTACTGAGGCACATCAAAACCAGACTACCCACGATTTTTGACCCCTTTCAGTTCGCCTACAGGGAAAACAGGTCAATGGAGGATGCCATCACCATCGCTCTCCACTTAGCTCTGGAACACCTAGAACACAAGAACTTATACGTTCGGATGCTCTTCGTCGATTACAGCTCCGCATTTAATACCATTACACCACATATTCTGATTAGGAAACTGTTTCACCTCAGTCTTCACACACAGCTCTGCTCCTGGATTATGGACTTCCTCTCAAACCGCCCTCAAACTGTTAGACTCGGCTCTCACCTTTCCTCTACCATCACTCTCAGCACCGGCTCCCCTCAGGGCTGTGTGCTGAGCCCACTTTTGTATTGTTTGTACACCTCTGATTGCACACCTATTCACCCCTCCAACCACATCATTAAGTTTGCAGATGACACAACTGTGGTGGGACTCATCTCAGGGGCGGATGAGTCCGCCTACCGGGATGAGGTCCAAAATCTGTCTCTGTGGTGCTCTGCAAACAATCTGATTTTAAACACAAAGAAAACTAAAGAACTCATATTGGACTTTAGGAAACGCAGAGCTGACCCATTCCCCATTTTTATCAATGGTGACTGTGTGGAAATAGTGCACAGCTATAAATTTCTTGGTCCACACATCACAGATACCCTCTCCTGGACCACAAATACCACAGCCATCGTTAAGAAGGCCCGGCAACCTATCCACTTCCTTAGGATTTTAATAAGAAACAACCTCTGTAAGAGGCTGCTGATGACCTTTTACCGCTCTGCTGTTGAAAGCATCTTAACATATTGCATCACGTCATGGTATGCAGGCTGCTCTGTTGCGGACAAAACAGCACTACAGAGAGTTGTAAGAACTGCAGAAAAAGTCATTGGCTGTCCTCTTCCATCACTACAGGATATTGCTAACGCCCGTTATCATACAAGAGCCAGGACCATCAGTACAGACATTTCTCACCCCGGTCATCACCTTTTTACTCTTTTGCCCTCAGGGAGGCGATACAGGTCAATTAGATCGCACTCCACTAGATTTATTAACAGTTTTTTTCCAAAAGCTATTCACTTTCTAAATCACCAACACACACTATAGTTACCAGCACATTACATCTGTTAGGGAAAGGAATTTTTATTCTTAAATGTGTCTTTCTAATGCCTTCTGTTAATTAGACACAAAGATGACTATTTTATATAGTTAGCTCTTTTAATGCTGATATGTTATGTTTTGTGTTTTGTTATGGTTGTTGATGGATTGAGTGTTGTTTGTAGTTTTTATGTGGGAGGGGGCGTGTGCGGTTTTGTTGTATTTATATGCAATAACAATAAAAGGCTCTATCTCTATCTCATTATAACGGCCCTTTCGGCCCAGTTAGGTATGTGTTCTGTTTCACATTAACCACTACGCTAATCTTCATACCGGTCTATTCGGCCCAGTCATATGTGTGTTTCAGCTGTACATTAGCCTGATAAACAACAAGTATGTTCTTGTGCTAGCTTGTTCCAGCTGAGCTAACTAAACTAGCTAAGTGAACTAAAGTTCTAACTTCTCAAGGGGGGAGTAAATGTGGTATATGTGAAACAGCGTGATGCACTACGCTGCTGTAGCCCGTACGCATGTGTGACGTCGTGACGCCACAGGGTATATGATACGGCTTCCCACTGGCCAGCCCTCTCTCTTGGTGCTCTATCTACTACCAGCTACTAACCTGTACCGTGTACTGTTTTGCTGAGACCCTACAATAACGCTAACCTCAACACATGGTCATGTCCGCACTCATTTCCAGACAAAACATCTCCATGTCTGCGTGGGTTTTTGCTGGGTACTCCCATTTCCTCCCACAGTCCAAACACATGCACATTGTTAATTGGCATCAACTGGGGATAAATTGTTCTTAGGTATGAAAGTGAGAGTGAATGGTTGTCTGTTTCTCTGTGTTGGCCCTGCGATGGATTGGCGATCTGTCCAGGGTGTTCCCCACCCCTCACCCAAAGACACTGGAATAAGCTCCAGCACCCCCCGCAACCCAAAAAGGATTAAGCAGTTGAAGATGAATGTTTGAATAAAGTAGGTGGTCGGTGGCCTCATGGGAGCTTCCTAGTCAGCATACCTGTGGTATGTGGGAAATGATGCCATGTACCACGCTGCGGTAGCACGTATACACATGTGATGTCATGACGTCGCGGGGTATGTTAGATGGCTACCCAGGGCTAGTATCCTTTCTCATTCTCTTGGCACTCCGTCCTTCCATGCTCCACCTGCACTGTGTACTATTTTATTGGCTAACGTTCAATAAAGCTAACCTCAACACGTGGACGTGTCCACACTCATTTCCAGACATAACATTTGGCAACGAGGATAATGGAAATGCTGCTAACACCTCTACCACCATTCCTGGCTCTACCTGGTGAGTCACCTATTCTTTGGTCTCATTGGTACAAGTCATTTGAGACGTCCTGTCTGCCATCGACTTAGCTAAAGCTAGCAAGGCTAGGCTACGTGCCATGCTAATCCATAGCCTCTGCAGCAAGGGACAGCGTGTCTTAAGGATGCTTGGACCTGCGAACACCTATGATGAGTGTGTTGCTTTATTAGCTGGACATTTTGCCACCCCTGAGAGCATTTTGGTCCGAAGAATCAAGTTTTGCCAGCGCCAACAGCATACGGGTGAGTCAGTCCAGCAATATGTTGCCGACCTTCGCTGTTTGGCTAGTACTTGTAAGTTCGGACACCTGTAAGACGAGATGGTGCAACATCAGTTTGCGGAGCTGCTAATGGCACTGGATGACTTACCGCTGGCCAGGGCGGTGGAATTGTTGTCCCAGCTAGAGGCAGCGGATCAGTTAGCAACGCAGCTAAGAGCCTACAGTCCGTGCTCCCCACACCCAGCTCCACTAGCACAGGTTGTTACCCTGGCTGCTCAGCCCGCCGACCCCATATCTTCTCACAAGGACCTCGAAGTTAACATCATGGGACGACAAGGCACTACACCAAGCCGACAATGTGGTAACTGTGGCTCTTCCTCACACTGGACACGCGCGCCTGCCTGCCCAACCACAGGACAGAAGTGCCAACGCTGCAGTAAGCAAAACCACTTCACCAGGGCATGTCACTCGGTCCCTGCAAGCCCACCATCTAGCTCGCTCAGTTGGCCCAGTCCAACCACCGTTGATTCTGTGGACTCCAGTAACACGCCATGTAAGTGGCGCACAGTGGAATTGGATGGCCGAATCAGTCACCAGATCGCAAACTGAACGAGCATGGGTTTGACTTGCTTAAGACAAAACCTAAGACAGAAAGACCCACAAACAAGCAACAAGTGAAGACAACTGCAGTAAAGGCCTAGCAAAGCATCACAAAGGAGGAAGCCCATTATTTGGTGATGTCCATAGGCTTCAGACTTAAAGGAGTCATTGACTGAAAAATGGTGTGTTTGTTAGTTTTAACTGAATGAAATGAGTCTACTGGTCACCTAATTATCCCCAAATTTTCAAAACAGTCAATTCTCTTAAAGGCTTTGTTGTTGTTGTTTTTTTTTTTTTTAATCTCATTTTTCTTTCCCAGAAATACCAGAAACATTTTTGACTTTTTTGTGGAAATCGTTAACGTCACGTCTAGAAAAAAACAACCCACCACCGTCCTTGAGACCAGCCCACTGCTCTGTTATTGGCCCGCCTAGCTGTCTGTCATTATATGGAAGTGAAAGTGGTGCTAAAGGTAGCCTATTAGCCCCTTAGCTATTAGCCCCCAACCTAACACTGGTAACAGGAAGCTCGAACCAAGCACGGCTTACAGTATATTATTTTTTTCAGATCTTACCCTAATGGCCATCCCTATTAAGATAAGATAAGCCTTTATTAGTCCCACAATGGGGGAATTCCAGGATTGCAACAGCATAGGGATAGCAACACTCAGAGCAATAATTTAGAAGATAAGAAAATAAGAGCAGTGAATATACATATGTACACATTAATATATAAATATAAATATATATACACAGTGCGGAGCATTGTAGCTAGATGCAATAAACAGCATAACCGTCTATTTAGTTACCCTTCATGGTATGAATATGTACCCATACATATTGTCACCCTCCATAGCGACTGATATTGCCCTAGTGGTATACTGGAGGGGACCATTTGTGTAATTATGTTGCGTCTTTTGCATTCAGTACTATTACAGTAGGTCGTCACATTTTTTTGCTATCTCTGTGAGCAGCCCTGCTTAGGTTATACAGTCTGACAGCCGTTGGTAGGAAGGACCTGCGAAACCTCTCGGTCACGCATCTAGGATGATGTAGTCTACTGCTAAATGAGCTCCTCAGTGCGTCCAGTATGTCCTGCATAGGGTGGGACTCGGACTCCAGCAGAGATGACAGTTTAGCCACCATCCTTCTCTCTCCCATCTCCTCCACTGGGTCAAGGCGTTGCCCCAGGACAGATCTAGCTTTCTTGATCAGTTTGTTCAGTTTCTTCCTATCGGCTGCTGTAATGCCGTTGCCCCAGCAGACCACTCCAAAAGTGATGGCTGATGCCACCACCATGTCATAGAATGTCTTCAGCAGCACCCCTTGTACACCAAAAGACCTGAGCCTCCTCAGTAGGAACAGCCTGCGCTGTCCCTTCTTGTAGAGTGCGTCGTTATTGTGTGACAGTCTAGTTTATTGTTCAGATGAACACCAAGGTACTTGTAGGATGTCACCATCTCAATGTCCGTTCCCTGTATGTTTACTGGTGCTGTGAGGGGTTGTCCTTGCCTGCGGTAGTCCACCACCAGCTCCTTAGTTTTCCTTGTGTTGATCTGGAGACAGTTCCGATGGCACCAGTCCACGAAGTCCTGGATAAGTCCTCTGTACTCAGCTTCATCTCCGTTGGAGATGAGGCCGACGATTGCAGAGTCGTCAGAGAACTTCTGTAGATGGCAGTGTGTTGTGCTGTGTGAGAAGTCCGCAGTATAAAGGGTGAACAGGAAGGGAGCCAAAACCGTTCCCTGGGGGGTCCCCGTGCTGCCGATGATCGTGTCAGACACACAGTCCCGGGTTCTCACAAACTGTGGCCGGTTAGTGAGGTAGTCCAGGATCCATGGTGACAGGTGCTGGTCCACCCCTGCGCACAGCAGCTTGTCCTTCAGGATCATTGGTTGGATGGTGTTGAAAGCACTGGGAAAGTCAAAGAACATGATCCTCACCGCATTCCCGGGCTTCTCCAGGTGGGACAGGGAACGGTGAAGGAGGAAGATCACTGCATCTACCCCAATGCCATGCTGGTAGGCGAACTGGAGTGGATCCATCGCTGGTCCCACCAGGGGACGGAGGTGAGCAAGGAGCAGTCTCTCCAGGGTCTTCATCATGTGAGACATCAGGGCCACTGGCCTGTAGCTGTTCAGGTCTTTGGGGTGGGAGGTCTTTGGTACAGGTACCACACAAGATGTTTTCCACAACTGTGGTACCCTCCCCAGCTTCAGGCTCAGGTTGAAGATGTGCTTCACAATCCCACACAGCTGGTCTGCGCAGGACTTGAGGAGCTTTGCACTGATGCCGTCCAGTCCCGAGGCCTTCCTTGCCTTGATCTTCCTCAGCTCCGTCCTCACCTGGGTCTTAGTGAGGGTCAGGTTGAGGGGCTGTGTGCTGGGAGTGAGGGGGTGTTGGTGGAGTGGGGTGTGGACAGCAGGTCTCGATGACTTTAGAGGCAGCAGTAGTTGGTGTGCAGTCGGTGGGGAGGGCAGTTGGTCAAACCTATTAAAAAACAAGTTCAGATTGTTCGCCCACTCCCTGCCCCCCGTGGCCTGGGAGGAGGTATTCTGGAGCCCAGAGATGGTTTTAAGGTTTCTCCAGACCCCGCTGATGTCACTCTGTTGCAGCTTGTCCTCCATCTTCTTCCTGAAGCTGTCCTTGCCTTCTCTGATCTTCCTCCTCAGCTCCCTCTGTACAGACTTCAGCATCTCCCTGTTCCCCGACCTGAAGATCCTCTTCTTCTCTCTCAGAAGTGTTTTTATCTCAGGGTTGATCCAGGGTTTGTTGTTCGAGCAACACCATATGGTCTTGGTGGGTACGGTGTTGTCCACACAGAAGTTGATGTAGTCCGTGATGGTGTGAGTGAGGCCATCGATGTCCTCACCATGTGGATCGCAGAGTTGTTCCCAGGCAGTGGTTTCAAGACAGTCCTTTAAAGTGTCCATTGCCTCCTCAGACCATATCTTCACCGTGCGTATGACCGAAGGTTGTCTGTGTGCTAGGGGTTTGTACACTGGCAGGAGATGAACCAAGTTGTGATCTGATCTCCCGAGTGGGGGGAGTGGTGATGAGGTGTACGCCTCCTTAGTGTTTGCATAGAATAAGTCCAGTGTTTTATTGTCTCTAGTGTGGCATGTGACATACTGGGTGAACATGGGCAGAATGGGGGACAGTGAAATATGGTTGAAATCACCTGAGATGAGGAGAAGAGCATCTGGGTATTCTGTCAGCAGCCTGCCAGTTACTGAGTGAATGGCGTCATGCACTGTCCCAGTGTTCGCCGTCGGATTTGCATAAATAACAATGCAGATCACGTGTGAGTATTCCCTCGGGAGATGGGTAGGCCGCATGCTAACAGCTAGCAACTCAATGTCTTTGCTGCAGTGATGTTGTTTAACCGTGATATGTCCCGGTCTGCACCAGCTGTTAGTGACATACATTATCACTCTTCCGCCCCTTGCCTTCCCACTGTCTGGTGTCCAGTCTGCCTGTATTGCGTGGAAACCCTCCAGTTCGTTGTTAGCATCTGTTGCTAGTTCTGTTAGCCACGTCTCAGTAAACAACATCAAGCTAATCTCTCTGAAGACGCTCTCGTAGCGGGAGGTAGCCGCTAGCTCGTCAGTCTTATTGAGTAGCGATCGTACATTCCCCATAATAACGGATGGAAGGACGGGTCTGTACCTTATATTTCTCGCCCGCCGTCTTGCTCCAGCACGGCATCCATGTCGTTTCTGTCTTATTTCACCTGGTATGTCGAGGTCTTGCGCTAGCATCTTGGTCCAGTTAAGTGCTAACAGCTGGTCTCTGCTGTAACGTATTCTGCTAAAAACAGTGGCTCCGTCTGCCGGCTCAGGAGAAATTTGGGCGATCCGTGTATCCGTCCGATGTATAAGGTGTTGCCGGATCAGAAAGATTAGCAAGAGAAGCCAGATAGTAAATAGAAATAGGAAGAAATTGATCCGCTGTTGCAAAAAGGTAGCCTACTATTACCACCTGGTTCACCAATCCACAGTCCACAATACACCTCACATCACTTCGGCCCATCTCCCAATAATTTCACCGTGATTCCATAGCAAGTTGCCAGCACCAGTACCCGGTCACAGCAGCCACCTACACCAGGACCCGAGGCTGCTAGCTGGAGACTACTGACTCTCACAGCCAGCTCCCCCACTGTCCTCCAGGGCTCTGCACAGCTCCACTTCCCTCTCGCATGCAGCATAGGAGAAACGCCTCGTGACAGGGCATCCCCCAGCTGGCTGTGGGAGCGGAGCGGAGTCCCACAAAGTGAGATACCTCCCTTTGAGATCCCATGGCTCAGTAGCTCAGCTCGGCCAGCAGTGTCAAGTCCCGGGCCAGGTTGGTTGTGGCGGTCGGCGGTGTGTGCGGCGCTAGCGATTTGTTGCGGAATCACAGCAAGATTATTGGGAGATCAGTCGGAATGATGCAAGATACACAATCGAAGTGATGGGATATAAATCAGAGGGTTTGAAGAAAGCCAAGAAAAATAAAAAACAAATTTGCTTCAATAATTGAAAAATTAAAGAAAATGTGAACAAAATACAATATGGCACAAGCACTTCATTAAGACATGAGCGAGCTGTTAAAATGTGTAAAAAGTGCAGTCAATGACCCCTTTAAGGCAGTCATTGCACACAAAGGATTCTCAGCAAAGTATTAAAAATGAACATTTTATTTATGGTAAAGTTAATTTGTCCAATTACTACTGAGCCCCTGAACTGAGGAGATTTTTTAGAAAATAGTTTCAATTCCTAAACCATAACTACAATTTGGATGTGAATACTCTCAAAATAAAAACTGAGAGTCTGCACTTTAAGCCCATATGGATCATATAACTGTTTCTTGAATATGTTATTGATCCCCCCATGGAAAGATCATGAAAAGAAGTTTCTTTTGAGCATGGTGGACAGAAAGCCTTGCCCGCACTCTTATCCGAAATTCTCTTTCACCTTTACCGGGGGTCAGCTGCTTCATCCTCTGGGCAGAAGCGTCACAGTCACCTTGGTAAACGTGGCGGTCAGCTGGTGAAGGTAAATTGCTCCCTGGCATGTTCTGCTGCTTCTTGAACAACATATTGATTATTGTTTCATCTGTTGGTGTCTCGGAACTCCCTGGATCCCATCGATGCCTGCCTGGTACCTGTAGCCGGCTTCAATCAGGTGCCCCAGCCCCGCCACCCCTGCTCTCCCCGGCTTCGCCAGTGCAGAGTGAACCTTGGGAACGTGAGGCCGCTGTTTCAAGATTTCATCACCTCCCGTGAACTGGATTTCCTCTGTATATGTGAGACTTGGCTGAGTGTTGGTGACTGTAGCACTTTCTCTGAACTTTTACTGGCTGGTTGTTCTTATTTTAATTCCCCGCGGACGTCGGGTCGAGGAGGAGGAACGGCGACTATTTATAAAAATGACTTTAAATGTAACCAGTGCTTTTTATTCTCTTTGCCAGTTTTGAAGGGACTTTATTTGAGGTGGGTTGCTCTGACCCGGTGCTGTACGCTGTCCTCTACCGACCCCCCAAATATAATAAGGACTTTGTGAATGACTTTGCTGATTTTCTGGCTGAAATTCTGCCAAAGTATTAGATTAAGAGTATTAAGAGATTTCAATATCCATGTGTGCTTTCCAGATAAGCCACTGGTGAATGACTTTAAATCTTATTTATTATTTTAACCTGGAACAGTTTTTATCTGGTGGTCCTACACATGAACACGGACACACATTAGACCTTGTTCTTTTACATGGTTTATCTGTGATTAACTTGGACATCTGTGACAATGTGTTCTCTGATCATATGCTGATTTTATTTGATGCTGCTTTGTCCTGTACCAAAGTTAAAACCTGCACTCCTGCTGGCCGCTGTCGTATTTTTAACCCCTCCACTGCTGGTCAGTTTTCCGCTGCTATTACCTAGGTCTGTGCTCCCCGGATTCAATTCTCTTTGATACGGAAGAGCTTAATTCCTGGTTTTATTCCTCCTGCCAAAGCATCCCTGGACTCTGTGGCTCCATCAAAAATTAAGCAGCACAGAGCCAAACTCGAGCCATGGTTTAATGACAGAACTCGGGCAGTCAGAACGGAATGCCGCAAAGCTGAGTGTAGGTGGAAGAAGGACAAGCTGCAAGTATCTCGTCAAATTTTAAAGGACTGTTGGCATCATTTTTGGAGTGCTTTTAAAGAGGCTAAAAGGGAACATTTTTCCATTATTACCAATTGTCATAACCCATGTGTGTTACTCAAGACCATTGACTCCGTTCTTAATGCCTCACCGACTGTTGGTATAGAAGCATGTACTGAATTGTGCAATGACTTTTTGCATTTGTTTGTTGATAAGGTCACCACTATTAGGGCTCTCATCCAAGCTCCTGCCTCTGACCCTTCTGTCTCTGTCCCTTGCTCTGCTGTTTTCAATTAGTTTGAGCCTGTGACCATGTTCTTCTTTTAGATTTGATTGGTGGTTGGCAACCAGCTTACAGGTGCATTACTGCCACCTACGATAATCAGACATCACACTATATTTGTTTTATCACTCGCTTGTCTATCTCCTGTGATCATGTTGCAATTCGAAGATGTGGTTGGTCATATTAAGTCCTCAGGTTTCCCTTGTGATCCTCTCCCTCCTCGTTTTTTTAAAGAGGTTGTATCTAGCATAGGTCAGTTGGTTTTAACCATTTTAAACAACCATTTGTCTTCTGGTGTGGTTCCTGTAAATTTTAAGCACGCAATAGTGAAACCTTTGCTAAAGAAACCTGGTCTTGATCAAACTGTGTTGGCTAATTTTAGGCCTATTTCAAAGCTGCGTTTTCTCTCAAAAATATTGGAGAAAATTGTTCATCTTCAGTTAGAGGCTTTTTTGGATGAGAATGGTGTCCTGGAGGTGTTTCAGTCTGGATTTAAAACCCTCCATAGCACAGAGTCGACTTTGTTAAGGGTAAATGGTAAATGGCATTCACTCATATATCGCTTTTATTCTCATCTCTTGATGACCAAAGCGCTTTACAGATCCTGCTATCCACCCATTCACACACACATTCACACACTGATGGTGGCATGCTGCCTAACATGGTGCTTCCAGACCCACCAGGAGCAATTGGGGTGAAGTGTCTTGCCCAGGGACACAACGGCAGGATATCTGAGGAGAGTGGGATTCGAACCGCCAACCATGTGGTTATTGGACGACCTGCTCCACCTCCTGAGCCACTGCCATCCCCAGGGTCTTTAATGACATCCTGCTGGCATTGGATTCTGGTGATTTTGTGATATCTTGGCCTGCTTGACCCAACTGCCGCCTTTGATGCAGAGGACCATGACATTTTAATATCCCGTCTACGGCATCTAGTGGGGATTTCTGGTACTGTATTGGAATGGTTCAGGTCCTATTTAGCAGATAGAACCATGTCTGTAAGTCTGGCTGGTTTTGAATTGTCCTCGGCTTCCCTGTCATGTGGAGTCCCACAGGGTTCAATTTTAGGGCCCTTGCTTTTCTCCCTGTACTTACTTCCACTGGGTTCAGTCCTTAGGAAGCATGGTATCTCCTTCCACTATTGCACTGATGACAGTCAGATTTACAGTACGTACCATTAAAGCAGAAGGAGGCCTTCTCAATTAAACCACTTCTTGCATGTCTTGATGACATTAAAGGTTGGATGGCTTTAAACTTTTTAAATTTAATGAAAAAAGACTGAAGTCATGGTTTTTGGACCCAGTGGCTCATGTGAGCCCCCCCCCCCCCCCCCCCATTAACTTGGGACCCTTGGCACAGTTTGTTAAGACAACTGTTACTAATTTGGGTTTCAAGATGGACAGTGATTTCAGATTAAACTATCAAATTTGTTCATCAGGCCAGCAGGACCCTGAACTCTGTCCACTCCCCCCTTCCCCCAGACCATAATGCACTCACCCGCAAAATAACTACCTCAGCTGTTGGCACAGAAAGACTGGCACACTAACAGTAATACATCTGCTGCTGTATGTTTCTGCACTTTACTGCAACCATTTGCACAAATGCCATATCTGCTGCTGTCTGTTTTGCAATACTGTTCATGTGCAGTCCCATCTGTTACTGTTGGCACCTACACTACCGCATCGAACTTGCAATTATGAGTATTACTGCTCTACTTTTCCTGTATCTAGAATTGCTGGGTTTTTATCGTTTATCTTTATTTGCACTATGGGATGTCTGGGTTTTATTTTTTACCGTTATTTGTGCTATAGGTAGCATTACTGTACATACAGTGGGACAAAAGAGTATTTAATCAGCCACCAATTGTGCAAGTTCTCCCACTTAAAAGATGAGAGAGGTCTCCAATTTTCATCATAGGTATACCTCAACTATGAGAGACAAAATGAGAAAAAAAAAATCCAGAAAATCACAATGAAGGATTTTTAATGAATTAATTGGTAAATTCCTCGGTAAAATAAGTATTTGGTCAATAACAAAAGTTCATCTCAATACTTTGTTATATACCCTTTGTTGGCAATGACAGAGGTCAAACGTTTTCTGTAAGTCTACACAAGGTTTTTCCACACTGTTGCTGGTATTTTGTCCCATTCCTCCATGCAGATCTCCTCTACAGCAGTGATGTTTTGGGGCTGTCACTGGGCAACACGGACTTTCAACTCCCTCCAAAGATTTTCTATGGGGTTGAGATCTGGAGACTGGCTAGGCCACTCCAGGACCTTGAAATGCTTCTTACGAAGCCACTCCTTCATTGCCCAGGTGGTGTGTTTGGGATCATTGTTATGCTGAAAGACCCAGCCACGTTTTATCTTCGATGCCCTTGCTGATGGAAAGAGGTTTTCACTCAAAATCTCACCATACATGGCCCCGTTCATTCTTTCCTTTACACGGATCAGTCGTCCTGGTCCCTTTGTAGAAAAACAGCCCCAAAGCATGATGTTTCCACCCCCATGCTTCACAGTAGGTATGGTGTTCTTTCTCCTCCAAACACAACAAGTTGAGTTTTTACAATAAAGTTCTATTTCGGTTTCATCTGACCATATGACATTCTCCCAATCCTCTTCTGGATCATCCAAATGCTCTCTAGCAAACTTAAGACGGGCCTGGACGTGTACTGGCTTAAGCAGGGGGACACGTCTGGCACTGCAGGATTTGAGTCTCTGGCGTCGTAGTGTGTTTCTGACGGTAGCCTTTGTTACTTTGGTCCCAGCTCTCTGCAGGTCATTCACTAGGTCCCCCTGTGTGGTTCTGGGATTTTTGCTCACCGTTCTCGTGATCATTTTGACCCTACAGGGCGAGATCTTGCGTGGAGCCCCAGATCAAGGAAGATTATCAGTGGTCTTGTATGTCTTCCATTTTCTAGTAATTGCTCCCACAGTTGATTTCTTCACACCAAGCTGCTTACCTATTACACATTCAGTCTTCCCAGCCTGGTGCAGGTCTACAATTTTGTTTCTGGTGTCCTTTGACAGCTCTTTGGTCTTGGCCATAGTGGAGTTTGGAGTCTGACTGTTTGAGGTTGTGGACAGGTGTCTTTTATACTGATAACGAGTTCAAACAGGTGCCATTAATACAGGTAATGAGTGGAGGACAGAGGAGCCTCTTAAAGAAGAAGTTACATGTCTGTGAGAGCCAGAAATCTTGCTTGTTTGTAGGTGACCAAATACATATTTTACCGAGGAATTTACCAATTAATTCATTAAAAATCCTTCAGTGTGATTTTCTGGATTTTTTTTTTCTCATTTTGTCTCTCATAGTTGAGGTATACCTATGATGAAAATTGGAGACCTCTCATCTTTTAAGTGGAAGAACTTGCACAATTGGTGGCTGACTAAATACTTTTTTGCCCCACTGTAGACTGCTGTTGTTGTCTTTCCAGCCTTATCCATTTGTTTTTTTTTATATTTTGCACACCACTGAAGAGAGAGAGACATGCCATTTCAATTCTCCTGTATATTCTGTACGCATAGTAGTATTGACAAATATGAATCTTGAAATTGGTGCAGTAGTCAAGTCCAGCTTTTTTCATTTGAGGCAGCTGGCAAAAGTTAAACCCATTCTTTTAAGGCAGCACTTTGAAACAGTAATCCATGCCTTCATTACATCTCGGCATGATTACTGTAACGCACTTTATTTTGAGAGTTAGCCAGTCTTTCCTCTCATGTCTCTAATTGGTTCAAAATGCTGCTGCACGTCTTTTAACTGGAACACACAAGAGGGACCACATTGCACCCATTTTAGCTTCCCTCCACTGGCTGCCTGTACACTTGAGGGTTTATTTTTAAAATTCTTTTACTTGTTTTTAAATCATTAAATGGCCTTGCCCCCACCTCACCTCTCTGAGCTACTTCATCCTTACACCCCTGCTTGGTCTCTCAGGTCAGCTGATCAGCTGCTCCTGGAGATACCAAAATCGATTAGGAAGCTCAGAGGTGATAGAGCTTTTACTGTTGCGGCCCCTAAACTGTGGAACAATCTGCCTTTGTCCATCAGACAAACCCCTTCGCTGTCCAGTTTTAAAACTCATCTTAAAACCCATTTTTATTCTTTGGCTTTTGACTCAGTTTGAGACATTCACCCTGTTTACATGGTCACGAGTAAACTGATTACTGGAGTAAAACTGTAAATGGTGTTCACTTATATAACGCTTTTCTTCTCATCTAGGATGACCAAAGCGCTTTACAGATCCTGCAGTCCACCCATTCACACACACATTCACACACTGATGGCGGCAGAGCTGCCATACACACAGGCGCTAACCAGGCCACCAGGAGCAACTGGGGTTCAGTGTCTTGCTCAAGGACACTTCGACAAGCGGACAGCAGACAGAGCGGGAATCGAACCCGTGACCCTCTGATCAGTAGTCGGTCACACTACAGCTGCGCCACTGCCGCTTTATTGTAAACCAATAAAGGTAATAAATGGCTTATGGTGTTTACATGCACGAGTAAAGAGTTTATTGGGCAAATAAACTAGGTGTATTAATCCATTTTCTCATAAACCAATAATGGCCTTTTACTGATAAAGGTAATCGGATTACTCTGTTTACATGACAGTTTGAATAATGAGGTAACTCTAGAAAGCTGATTATAATCGGTTTACTCATGACCATGTAAAAATGGTCATTGATTTTACTTGTTTTTGTTGCTTTTATTGTATTACTAATTATTTGTGCTGTATTGTACTTCTTAGTTGTACTTTATTGTGTTTATATCTTGTGTTTTTATGCACAGCACTTTGGGTCAGCTGGGGTTGTTTTTAAAGTGCTTTATAAATAAAGGTGGATTGGATTGGATGTTATGGTAAACAGCTAAAATAAAGCTTGTGTCACTGTCCAAATATATATGGACCTAACTGTACATGTTCATCTAAAGAGCAACAGGATTAGTCCTGCTATCTGGTCTTTTAAATTCACAAGAAATGTTGGACTTCTTCACTTAAAAAAATAGTAATTGATCATCTAAACTGAAGTGTTATTGACAAAGGTCCTCCAAAGAAACCCTGTCTACAGAAATGGGGTGAAGGAAAGCAGGGAAAACACAGGGATCGTGTTCCGTCTCCTGGTCCAGACCCATGCATATTCAAATCCAGGCTCAGGACCTCTTGTATTGTTGTGATCCGTCGACTGGGTTGGAACAAAAGTTGTGTTCACCAGACAAGTCTGCTGAAACTCATATGCTCTGTGATCCATGGCGAGCTGCAGCCTACCAGGCTCCAGCTCAGCTCACATGCTTCCTCCCTCTCCTCTTCCTCATTTTCCTCCCCGGAGACAAAGAAAGCAGAACAACTGAGTTCACCAACAAAGGCTGGGCTTGTTTGGCTGTGTTTGAAGTTTCCTTCTGCAAATGAGAGCGCGTGGAGGCAGACAGCAGGCTAATATTTCATGAGTTCTCTGTGTACCTGACCCTGCACACAAACATACACGCATACACTGATATGTCACATATATGACTTCACAGGCTTCATCTGACACAGCAATGCTCTCCTGACATGTCTAATTTTTTTTGTTTATGTGATTAGATTGAGCCGTATCTACCCTACGAGTTCACCTGTGAGGGTATGCTCCAGAGAGTCAATGCCTTCATTGAGAACCAGGTATTTCACCACCCAAAATATCCCCTCAGTTATGGTTTTACAGATGTATTTAAATGAGGTTGTGTTGAGTTGTGTTTTTAGGATGTGTTGTCTGTTTCTGCCATCATTACCACATCAGAGCAGTGGTATGTTGAGCTTTCTGCTTTGTCCACGTGTTTATAACTAAATATAAAAATGATATAATTCTATTAATATTATTATTATATTATTAATAATAATATAATAATAATTAATAATATGAAATTATACAAATATAAAATAAATATAATATAAATGTCAGCCAATAGAAAATGTTTCATCATTTGACTTAAACAAAAACAATTTGATAAATAGAATTAAGTTTATAAAGAAAATGAGGTGCATAACCTCACCAGTAATGGTAATGAACATTAATGTGAGAGGAGTGTCCAGTCTTATTTTTAATTATGTGGAATTGGCTCTACATTCCCCACCCAGTATGAGGTTACTGGGGCCCCACCCCGGAGCCAGGCCTGGGGGAGGGGCTTGATGGTGAGAATCTGGTGGCCAGGTTTCTGCCCATGGGACCCGGCTGGGCTCAGCCCAAAGGAGCTACATGGGTCCGCCCTCCAGTGGGCTCACCACCTGCAGGAGGAACCATGGGGTCCAGTGCTATACAGATCAGGTGGTGGTTGAAGGTAAACACCATGGCGGTCTGATCCCCGACTTCCTAAACTGACTTTTGGGATGTGGAATGTCACCTCTCTGGTGGGGAAAGAGCCTGAGCTGATGCACGAGGTTGAGCGATACCAGCTAGATATAGTCGGGCTCACCTCAACACATAACTCTGGTTCTGAAACCATTCTCCTGGAGAGGGGCTGGAGCTTGGCCTACTCTGGAGTTGTCCCGGGTGAGAGGCAGCGAGCAGGGGTGGGTATTCTTGTATCTCCCAGCTTGCTGCCTCTACATTGGAGTTTGCCCCGGTGGACAAAAGGGTTGTCTCCCTGTGCCTTCGAGTTGGAAAACGGTCCCTGACTACCATTTGTGCCTATGCACCAAATGATGGTTCAGAGTACCCACCCTTTTTGGAGTCTCTGACTGGGATGCTGGAGAGTGCTCCTCTTGGAGACTCCATTGTCCTACTGTGGAACTTCAGTGCACACATGGGCAACAATAGTGAAACCTGGAGGGTTGTGATTGGGAGGAACGGCCTGCAAAGATCTGAACCCGAGTGGTGTTCAGTTATTGGACTTCTGTGCCAACCACAATTTGTCCATAACGAACACTATGCTCAAGCATAAGGATGTCCATATGTGCACCTGGCACCAGGACACCCTAGGTCACAGGTCGATGATCGATTTTGTTATCGTATCATCAGACCTGCAACCATACACTTGGGTAAAGAGAGGAGCAGAGCTGTCAACTGATCACCACCTGGTGGTGAGTTGGATCCGATAGCAGGGGAGGATGTTATTCAGACATGGTTGACCCAAACGTATAGTGAGGGTGTGCTGGGAACGTCTCGCTGTGGCCCTTGTCCAGAAGGTCTTCATCTTCCACCTCTGGAAGAGCTTCGACCACATTCTGAGGGAGTCTGGAGACATGGAGTCTGAATGGGCCATGTTCTCCACCTCCATTGTTGAAGGAGCTGCCCAGAGCTGTGGCCACAAGGTCGTCGGTGCATCTCGTAGTGGCAACCAGTGGTGAGGGGGGCCATCAAGCTGAAGGAGTCCTATCGAGCTTGGTTGGCTTGTGTGACTCGTGAAGCAGCTGAGGTGTACCGGCAGGCCCAGTGGAATGCAGCTTGGGTGATTGCTGAAGCAAAAACTCGGATGTGGGAGGAGTTCGGTGAGGCCATGGAACAGGATTTTCAGTCTGCCTCACAGAGATTCTGGCAAACTGCCTGGCGACTCAGGAGGGGGAAGCAGCTCTCTGTCCACACTGTGTATAGATAGGGTGCTGCTAACTTCGACTGGGGATGTCATCGAGCAGTGGAAGGAATACTTCGAGAAGCTCCTCAATCCCAATGACATACCTTTCACAAAGGAGCAGAGCTTGAGAACGAGGGGGACAACTTGTCCATCACAGGAGCTGAAGACACCGAAGTGGTTAAAAAAACTTTGGTGGCTGGGCCCCGGGTGTAGGAGAAATTGGTTATAAGGTACAAAGATTATTTAATTTATACCTGTAGGTGTGTGTGGAAACGAAGGTTTGCTTCGGGTCCACGCACACACAACTGAGGACACCAGTCCAAAATCTGGACAATTTATTAATCACTAATCTTTATACCTTCTATCAATCAGTCTCAAATATTCGTGAATTCGCCTCGGTGCCCAATGATGCTGGGATAGGCTCCAGCCCCCCCTCCCCCCCCGTGACCCTATACAGGATTAAGCGGAAGAAGATGGATGGATGGATGGACTTCAGAAACACACACTGGACACAAATCAAGCCAAAACTTCTATATACCGTTTACAGTTTTAATGATCAGACTCAGATTAAATGACATTACATTCAATTGATTTGTAAGCACAGTGAAATGATCAACAAGTATCACACATCATATTAACTTGTAACGGATAATGGGGCAAAAGAGTATAATCACATTTGTCGATCCAAGAAAACCTTAGTGTGAATTTGTAACTGATGAAAATGGAGACTGAAATAACTGTAACCAAAATATGAAGAAAATTGGACGCAAATTTTATGAAGAACATGATAAAAGCTGATTATATGGAAGAAAGAAATTCTGGGTTACTCTAAAAAGTAAAAACAGAATTTAATGAAAAGAGGGATGCGATTTCTCCCTAATTCTATAGCTCAGCAGAGTTATAGTATAGCAGAGTTATGAACTAGTTTTAAACCTGAGACAAATTATGACATACTTGAAGGCGATGAACATCGCATTAACCCAGCAGATGAAACAAAGGGATCTGGCTCACATGACCCGTTGCGTTGGCTTTCAGCTGGATCCTTTGTTGAAGCTTTATTTGATGATGATACCAGAAATTATCTTCCAGCAGCAGCTGGAACCAGTCAGGTGACTTGCTTTGACTCTGCCAGCAAATAATTTCTTCCCAGAGGCGAACGTCAGGAGCTGAGATCTGACAACGATGATGAGAGGCTGCTGGCCGCTGAAGTAGTATGTCATGTGGACAACATGAGAGGGTTTTTCCAGCGACTCTCCCGGGTCCAAATAAATTGGAGATAGTTCAAAGTCTGATCAAAGTCACAGAATTGAAGAAACAAATTTTTTTTTTTTAATTATTTAAGCCACGAAATCTGAGTTCTTCAGATGTTGTGGTGACTGGCGAAAGCAGCTTCCAGTGTGAGTTAAAAAAAAAAAAGATCAGTCCACTTTAAACACGGTGAGTTAAGAAACAATTAGAAAAAGTTTAACAAATAACAAAATAGGAAAAAAAACTTCTGAGAGAACGGAATTTCACTCTATATAAAAGAGAAGGTTGAGCTCAAGCAGAAGAAAAAGTATTTTTCCCAGACGTTTAAAGGAAAGAGAATTAAAGGCAGACACATAACTGAACAGGACACTAAAGGCGCTTTTCCACTAGGGTCAGTACGGTACGATTCGGTACGGGACGGTACAGTTTGGCCCGCTTTGTTTTTCCACTGCACTAGGTCCCATTTGAAGTGGGTGGGAATATAGTTACAGGGAGGCAGCGCAACCCTCTCCCTCCTGTTATGTAAAACCAGCGTAACTGGCGTAAAACAAGCGTAACGTTACGCAAAACACAAGCTGGTAGGTTACGCGGCGTCTGTCTTCTCTGTCTTTTTTTGCCTGAATAAATGCAAAAAAGGAGAACAGAAAGCAGAGGCAGTGAAACTACACACTCTGGAGAAGTACTGGAGCATTTAGGAATCCATAGAGCAGTATAAAGGAGAAGACATGAGGATACACACAACATCACATATCAAGGTAAGTTAATGATCGCTAATGCTACTTTGCGTTTAAGTCCACCGTACAACATTGTAATGTCAGCAAGTTATCTATTAGGTACTAAAATATGTATTCTCTGTGTGTGTGTGTTTCAGTTGGCTCTCTTGTGGCAAAAATATCGCTTCAAACATTGGGGGTTAACGTTCAACACAGTGATGTGACCCCAACTTCACAAACGCGAAGTGGCTATAATGTCTGTAGAAATGTTTAGCTTCCTGTGCAACAAATTGCTCTGATCTGTGTCAAAATCATGGAGAGACTGTTGAGACGTCATGGAATTTACCTGCTCCAGCCAGTGGTGTCGTGGCAAAACATGGATCAGGTGCCATATTGTAGCATATGAGCCGTATACTGCTCAAAAAAATGAAAGGAACACTTTTTAATCTGAGTAAGCTGGACTAGCCTTCCACATTTTCTTCACTTTAAGTTTTGGAGCGTTTCTTAACACTTAACACACTTAACACTCTTAACACTCATTCTTAACACATTATCCAGTCCATATCAGTGTAGATATCCAGCTTATTTTTTCCCATTAAAATCTGATGTGTTTTCAAAGTGTTCCTTTATTTTTTTTGAGCAGTATATTTCAACAGGTAAACAGTACTGAGTTAGGCATAAGATATATCTAACAATTGTGATGCATTTTAAGCCAAAACAAATGGATCTAGGATTAAAAGTAATTAAAATAATGTAGTCACAAGGTTACATGGAGAAATACGTGGATTAACTGGAAATATATCGTATTGAGTATTGCTGACTACATGTAGATACTGTATAAATATATATTCTCTGCATCAACAGTGAACTATACATATATTCATGTAGTATTGCCCTGGGAATTTTGACAATAAACCTTTGTACTTTTGCAGATGTCTCTATTTTGTTTTACAGTCTTCAGCAAATAATTGTTTTGGTTACTTTTCTTAAAAATTAGCCATTACTTTCAAAGTCACTGTTAAATGGTTCGTACTGTTGACTCTTTTCCCACCGGTATCTTAACAGACAAAATAGAAAATCATGATGCAAACACATAACTCACTAAATTGTTTATTCCAATCAGCAGCAAATTACAGATTATTTAGAATGTGCAAAATTCAAACTGTAAAAAAAAAAAAAAAAAAAACTGGAATGGGTCACACACGCCAGCCACGCTGCCTCACTGAGAAGCAACTGGTCGGCCCCTCGTACTGGTCCCTGTTCAGCAGATCATCAGCCTGCATCTCTGTAAATAGTGAGGCAAGGTCCGGTTTGGGTAGATCATTTTCCCCTTGCCTAGATGAAAGACAGAAATGGGTGGTGGATAATTAAAGCAAGTTTAAAACATATTTGAGAAATGAATGAATAAATGAATCTTTATTTCAGATAGATTAGATTAAAAGAAAGGAACAGAATAATAGAACAAAGGGGAAAAAAATCCAATAAGGTCAAATTAAACAGCAACTCCTCGGATTATACAATTCAACATAACTTATCCGAAATGGGTGATGGCTGAAGCCGCAGCTTATATTGCCCACCCATGTTCCATCTAAGAATTCGAAAATAAAATAAAATAAGAGTGATTACAAATCAGAACAAAGCCAAGACAAAATGTGACAAAAACTAAGCAACAGCACAACACAGACTGGATATGATAATCCTTATGTGATTTTACATGTCGTTTTGTATATATGTTTGGAGTATTTCTTCCTTTAGTTTTTGGTTAAATTGTCCAAGCGTTGTACGTGATTTTAATTCAGGTCCAAAAGCGTTCCACAGTCTTGACTCCTTGCACTGGGACACAGTGTTGCTTGGTGGTAGTTCTCACTAAAGGTTTTTGAAATATACATGTTCCTCTGAAATGATATTGTTTCTCCCTTATTTGGAACAACTTTTGGATATTTGTGGGCAGTGATAGATTCTTAGCTTTAAACATTATTACTGCAGTTTTAAAGGCAACCAGCTCTTTCAACTTGAGAGCTTTTAATTTAAGAAAAAGTGGGTTTGTTGGTTCCCTGTAAGGAGCTTTGTTTATTATTCTAATAGCTCTCTTCTGAAGCATAAAGACTGGATATATGTTTGCTTTATATGTATTTCCCCATACTTCAGTACAATATGTCATGTATGGGAGTATTAATGAATGATACAAAGTCTATAGTGTGGGTTGATTCAGCAAATATTTCACTCTGTGTAGTATTGCGATTGATTAGCATATTTTACCTTTAATATAATTAATATGTGACTTCCAACACAGTTTTTTTATCAATTATTACGCCAAGGATTTTAATTTTGGATACCCTTTGAATCTATACACCATTTATATTGAGTTTAGATACTGAGTTGTTGTCATGGTGTGAAATAACGTTATCAATAAAAGTTGAGCCACCGCTGTGTCGCCCTGGTTTCAAGTGTGGGTGGTGTTTTGTGCTTGTATTGCTAAAATATAAAAGGAAGCACTACAGTGGGTCTCAAATATTTGTAATGTGTTCTTTTACTGGATGAGTTTAAAGATGAAATACTATAGACTACACATAAACTAAATTCTAATGGTGACTGAACAACTCCCATTCCCCAAAGTGCAAGATACACTATTATGACTATAACTCATAAAGGATCACAGAAATGATCTGATAAAAAATAAATAAATAAATAAAAATAAACAAGCAGTTTACCTGTACTTTAACTTAAAAAGCAAAAGATTTGACTATAAATATGTTTGATGTATTGTTTACCTGTCACAATACTGCTGTCAAAACGTCGCCATTCCGAGCAGATCCTGTTTGGACTCTACAATCAAAATACACACACCTTAAGTTCATACACAGCACGAAAATGCAACATGTAAAAAACACCTTTTTACCCAGGATTACAACTAGCTTATTTCATCAGATATTGTCAACACAAGGCAACATACTAGGTCGGACGTAGCATTGAGGTAGGTCATCGTTTAAACACGATTAAGTTTTCGTCTGTCCACAGTGAACTTTCCACTACTGGGAAATATAACGTAAAACATGAATATCACATCACTCACCGTCCTGTATATCACAATATCACGGCTTTAACTGCTGAAGTTGGGTGCGTCGCGGCTGTACATTCAATTCAATTCAGGTGGCTGGGTCTAATTCCTGGTGTGTCTCCGTGTATTTTCTAGTGCGTCTGCTTGTGCTTCCCACTGCAAGCTCAGTCTGCTTCCCTCTGCATTCTCTCATCAGCCGAAATGCACAGAAAACTCTGCTGGACCGCTGTGTTGATTTCTGCTGATTTCTGTTAAGCCATTCTATCGTTGTTGTTTATAATATCACTTGTTCGCGGGCTCACGGACGAAAAATTGCAAATGGCGGCCAGCCAGCGATTCTGGAAAATCAGCGTAACGCCCACTCTCATGACGCTACGCGCGGACCAATCAGTGGCCAGCAGTGGGTTGACGTAACAGTGCTGGTATGCTTCAGACCTGCTCTGGAGCAAGGCCGAAAAAATACGGACAGTTCCAATAAGACAGAACTGTAAGGACTTCCGGTGCCTAATGGAAAAGTGGACAAACCGTGCTGAACCGTACCATACAGACCCTAGTGGAAAAGCGCCTTAAGACAACTTTTTAAAACTTAGAGAAAAAAAAAGAACTGAACTAGGGCATTCTCCCTTAAACTGAGCAGTTTTTCAGGGGAAAAACTTGACTGACATGAAAGGGAACCAATTGTCTCCCATCACGGGAGATTTGAATGAACTCTGGTCCAATAAGAAAGCAATCCTTTGTCTGTAACCGACCAATAGAATGAAGGGGGCGTTGTCCAACAGAGACTGGCTGGTGATTGGCTGGAACCAGTCAGGTGACTTACTTTGGCTCCGAATATGAAGAAGCACATATTGATTAAAGAAAAATAAAAAGAATCACATTATATACAGCCGTGGACAAAATTGTTGGTACCTCTCTGTTAATGAAAGAAAAACCCACAATGGTCACAGAAATAACTTGAATCTGACAAAAGTGGTAATAAATAAAAATTCTATGAAAATTAACCAATGAAAATCAGACAGTGCTTTTGAATTGTGGTTCAACAGAATTACTTTAAAAAACAAACTCATGAAACAGGCCTGGACAAAAATGATGGTACCCCTAGAAAAGATTGAAAATAATGTGACCATAGGGACATGTTCAACCAAGATGTGTCCTCTAATTAACATCACATGTGTCTACAAACTTGTAATCAGTCAGTCGGCCTATTTAAAGGGTGACAAGTAGTCACTGTGCTGTTTGGTGACATGGTGTGTACCACACTAAACATGGACCAGAGGAAGCAAAGGAGAGAGTTGTCTCAGGAGATTAGAAAGAAAATTATAGACAAGCATGTTAAAGGTAAAGGCTATAAGACCATCTCCAAGCAGCTTGATGTTCCTGTGACTACAGTTGCACATATTATTCAGAAATTTAAGATCCACGGGACTGTAGCCAACCTCCCTGGATGTGGCCACAGGAGGAGATGGATAATACGAATGGTAACAAAAGAGCCCAGAACAACCTCTAAACACATTCATGGTGAACTCCAACGTCAAGGTACATCAGTGTCAGATCGCACCGTCCGTCATTGTTTGAGCCAAAGTGGACTTCATGGGAGACGACCAAGGAGGACACCATTGTTGAAAACAAATCGTAAAAAAGCCAAACTGGAATTTGCCAAACTGCATGTTGACAAGCCATAAAGCTTCTGGGAGAATGTCCTGTGGACAGACGAGACAAAACTGGAACTTTTTGGCAAGGCACATCAGCAATATGTTCACAGACGCAAAAATGAAGCATACCAAGAAAAGAACACTGTCCCTACTGTGAAACATAGAGGAAGTTCTGTTATGTTCTGGGGCTGCTTTGCTGCATCTGGCACAGGGTGTCTTGAATCTGTGCAGGGTACAATGAAATCTCAAGACTATCAAGGTATTCTAGAGAGAAATGTGCTGCCCAGTGTCAGACAGCTTGGTCTCAGTCGCACGTCATGGGTCTTGCAACAGGATAATGACCCAAAACACAGCTAAAAACACCCAAGAATGGCTAAGAGCCAAACATTGGACTATTCTAAAGTTGCCTTCTATGAGCCCTGATCTAAATCCTATTGAACATCTGTGGAAGGAGCTGAAACATGCCGTCTGGAGAATGCACCCTTCAAACCTGAGACAACTGGAGCAGTTTGCTCATGAGGAGTGGGCCAAAATACCTGCTGAGAGGTGCAGAAGTCTCATTGACAGTTACAGAAATCGTTTGATTGCAGTGATTGCCTCAAAAGGTTGTGCAACAAAATATTAAGGGTACCATCATTTTTGTCCAGGCCTGTTTCATGAGTTTGTTTTTTAAAATAATTCTTTTGAACCACAATTCAAAAGCATTGTCTGATTTTCATTGGTTAATTTTCATAGAATTTTTATTTATTACCACTTTTGTCAGATTCAAGTTATTTCTGTGTTTCTATTTTTTTCATTAACAGAGGGGTACCAACAATTTTGTCCACGTCTGTACATAAGCTAAACTAGCTTCAGTGATTCATGACTAATTTTCATTCTTGCTACATTAAACATGCACTTTCATAAACTTGTCCTTCTATAATTAACATGCATTAGAATAAGGTTCGTTTAAGCATTTTCAAACATGCAATACATTTAAACCAATGATTAATGAAACATTTTAAACCATGATTGTTCATCACAGAGTTGGTCATCTCTTCCAATAGTGTCCTGAGAATTATCCTGAGGAATGAAAACTTAGGTATGACTGTGAGAGTGAATGGTTGTCTGTCTCTCTGTGTTGGCCCTGCGATGGACTGGCGATCTGTCCAGGGTGTACGCTGCCTGTCGCCCAAAGATGCTGAGATAGGCTCCAGCCCCCCGCGACCCGAAAAGGATTAAGCGGAAGAAGATGAATGAATGAAGATTGAAAACTTGGAAGAGAGAGTTAATGTTCAGTCAAAAAAAAAACAAAACAGTCCAGCAGTTGACAGAAGTAATGCAGACATATTCCTGAGCTGGCAACAGGGGCAATGTTGAGCTTTGGATAATTCCTGGAGACCTGTGGAATGTGGTCAATGTATCTGGAATGTTTCAAAACAGTTCTTGAAGCACAAAACTTCCTGGCTGGGGAGGAAGTTCCAGGATTTATGATTGCAGACTAATCCATTCCTGGCACGAAACGGGATCCTTACACACGGTTACAAAAATAATTTTTTTGTAAGTTGTCTGTGTTTTTTCAACTGATTTAAGACAATTTTGCACCGCTGAATCCGAAAATGATATCCGTTTCTCTCGATCAGGTGCTAAGTAAAAACGTGTACTTAGTACTGTGCATGTACTTACCTTTATATAAAGATAAGTACATGTAAATTGAATGTTATGTCATCATTGTTGAAAATTAAGGGAATTTCAAGACATAAAAATGAATTTTGCATTATATAAAGCGAAAATACCCATACATGTAAACAAAAAGGTATAAAACAACATGTGGCCATAATTCAAAAAGTTGACCTGATTGAGCAAAACCAATGTAATTTTTTGATTTGGCACATCAGAATTGCCCTAAATCAGCTAAAAAAAACTTTGACAATAAATTTGGTGTTGACCAGTGTTATCATCCCTTTTACCATGGAATGTGTTTTCAAGCTGTGGTGCTTAGGTGAAGAAAACAATTCTTGACGAGACGTTTAGGTGAAATAATTTATTCCAAGTGAAGAGTGATTTTATAGATTGGAGCCATAGGGGTTTACGCTACACGGGATTGGACGAGATTCGCCCTGAATACCTCATAGCTCTGGGTGTTGTTGGGCTTTCATGGTTGACATGCCTCTGCAACATTGAGTGGAAGTCATGCCTTTGGCATGGCAAACCGGGGTGGTGGTTCCTCTCTTCAAGAAGGGGGACCAGAGGGTGTGTTCCAACTTTAGGGGGATCACACTCCTCAGCCTTCCTGGGAAGGTCTATGCCAGAGTACTGGAGAGGAGAGTCCAGCCATTGGTCGAACCTCGGATTCAGGAGGAGCAATGTGGTTTTCATCCTGGCCGTGGCACATCGGACCAACTCTTTACCCACTTGAAAATCCTCAAGGGTTCGTGGGAGTTTGCCCAACCAGTCCACATGTGTTTTGTGGACACCACATCCCTTGTGGTTTCTTGTGGGGAGTGCTGTGGGAGTATGGGGTATGAGGCTTGCTGTTACGAGCTGTCTGTTCCCTATACGACCATTGCAAGTGTTTGGTTCGTATTGCCAACACCCAGTGAAACTCGTTTCCAGTGAGAGTTGGACTCCACCAGGGCTGCCCTTTGTCACTGATCACGTTCAGAATTTTTATGGATAGGATATCTAGGTGCAGCCAAGGAATGGAGGGTGTCATGTTTGGTAACCACAGGATCTCATCTCTGCTGTTTGTAGATGATGTTGTCCTGTTGGCTTCGCTACTGAGTGTGAAGTGGCTGGGATGAGCATCAGCCCCTCCAAGTCCGAGTCCATGGTCCTCAGCCAGAAAAGGGTGGATTGTCCTCTCCAGGTTGGAGACAAGCTCTTGCCCCAAGTGGAGGAGTTTAAGTATCTCGAGATCTCATTCACGAGTGAGGGGAGAATGGAGCAGGAGATTGACAAACAGACTGGAGCAGCATTTGCATCACTGCATATGTGATACTGGTCTGTTGTGGTAAAGAGGGAGCTGAACTCTAAAGCAAAGCTGTCAATTTAACGGTCAGTCTACGTTCCTACCCTCACTTATGGTCAGGAGCTTTGGGTAATGACCGAAAGAATGAGATCGCAGATACAAGTGGCTAAAATGAGCTTTTTTCATAGAATTGCTGGACTCACCCTTAGAGATAGCGTGAGGAGCTCAGTCATTCGGGAGAGGCTCAGAGTAGAACAGCTGCTCCTCCACATTGAAAGGAGTCAGTTGAGGTGGTTTGGGCATCTGATCAGGATGCCTCCTGGACGCCTCCCTCTTGAGGTGTTTCGGGCATGTCCCACTGGGAGGAGACCCCAGGGCAGACCCAGGACACGCTGGAGAGACTTTGTCTCCCAACTGGTCTGGAAATGTCTTGGTATCCTCTCTGAAGAGCTGGAGCAGGTGGCTGGGGAGAGGGAAGTCTGGGCTTCTCTGCTTGAGCTGCTGCCTCTGCAACCCGGACCTCTGGAAAAGCGGTAGAAGATGGATGAATGGATTGATTGATGGGTGGATAGCTGTACAGTTGCTCTTGTGACCATGTGCCTGTTAACTTCCACATTCAGGCTTGCACCGTGAATCAAAAGTGCTCAAAAGATTTTAGCTTTTCATCATCTTTTCCCATCAGAGAGGAATCAGTGAGGTTGATAGAACTGCTTTTTATAAAATGGTAAACACAGCTGATACTAATGGCACTAACCATGGTTCTGTTTTACTTAACATGATTAGTAACACCTGTGTTTCTCTGTATTAAGTGTCAAAGAGGTGTTTGTGAAAACTACAAAAAAAATGTTTATACAGAAAAAATATAGCTGTGCATTTTGTGACCCCATGTTGTCAGGACTTCTGCCATGGTCAGGTCATGTGGCCTCCTCTCAGCGCCCTGCAGGTCAGACTGGCTGAGCCCAGTCGCTCCTGCAAACAGGTGTGTCAGGAAGAGCAGCTCATCTGTGAGCCCTCCTTCTTCCAGCACCTCAACAAGGACAAGGACCTGGCCAGGTAAATGAGAGAAACACACACTCAGGTGTTTAGATGTGTTCTCCATCTCACTTGTATTGATAAAACTGTCCATCAGGGGGTTCCATTTCACATGTGCATTCAGAGTGAGGCCCCATGGTCAAGTTTTAGCCAGTGTCTTTGTTTCAGCTTACCATGATTTGACTAGTTTGTATATGTTTTCTTTCTGTTTTGACTGTGTTATACAGTCCCAATATGTAATGCACCACACTTCAGTTAAGCTTTCCTCATATGGGTAAAAGAAAACAAGAAACACCATGTTTGACCTTAATGGTATCTCACTGTGTATAACTGTTGTTTCTAGATATTTAATATTCTAAGGTGAAGATAGAAGTATAAATGAATAACCTCATGGTTATTCATGACCACCTTCATCGTCATGTTATAGTGTCATGTGTATGCCATGTAGGTAGTTTTGTACTGACATAAGAAAGATTTTGAATGATAGATCATTGTAATGTGCTTTTCTTTCCTTGCAAATTCATTTAAACTCTGTTTTAATATGCATTGCTGGATTTTTCCTCCACAAGTATTTTTGATTAATAATGAAGTCTGCAGACATAAACACCCCCCCCTGTCCTTCAGGTTTGGTGTGGACTGTCAGACCGTGGAGTCAAACGCCGACACGGTTGTTCCAGCCTACAGCGAGGCTCGCCGCCACTGCATCTTCCAGTCTGACCTGCTGCTGTTCAGCTGCGCAGGTGCCCACCAGTCGCTGAAACGCATCTGCCCCTGCCGTGACTACATGAAGGGCCAGGTAGCGCTGTGCAGAGATTGCCTATAGCAGCAGCAGCAGCACAGGCTGATGGAGAGGGAGGCCGGTACAGAGTGGGAGTTGGGCAGGGCTCAGAGGTGGAGATTAAGACCTGGCTGGAATTGAAACAGCAGAGTGGGTGTGTTTGAGAGATGGAGACACACAGACTCCAGGACATCACAGTCATGCCGCTGTCAATCAACCACAAATGCACTACATTCCTCTTTGAGAAAATGTTTTAAGAAAAAATAGACTGTTCTTGGACTACTCTTCGTATTTATTGTTTCCTCCAAGGCTGCTGGAAACATACATCAACCCCCACGTTCACCAGCGGATGGCGCCATGTGTCCAGGAAGTGGTGTGTATTTACTTGAATCAACAAAGGGGGTTGTATTAAGTCCCAGCAGCTGAGGTGGACTGCACATATCTGCAACGTTACCATTTGTTTCCAGGTTCTGCAACTGCCTCCCCTCCTCTCCAGCTCCTCCACCTCAACTTCCTCTGCTCTAATTGGAAACTGTTAATTCTTTAGGTAGGTTTGCACTGGACTGACATGCCTGAAGGCCAACATCCCCACCACAAACACACACACACATGTACACTACCGTTCAAAAGTTTGGGGTCACCCAGACAATTATTTTGTGTTTTCCATGAAAAGTCACACTTATTTACCACCATGAGTTGTAAAATGAATAGAAAATATAGTCAAGACATTGACAAGGTTAGAAATAATGATTTGTATTTGAAATAATAATTTTTTCCTTTAGACTTTGCTTTCGTCAAAGAATCCTCCATTTGCAGCAATTACAGCATTGCAGGCCTAACATGATTGCACAAGGGTTTTGTAATCATCCATTAGCCTTCTGACGCAATGAGCAAACACATTGTACCATTAGAACACTGGAGTGATAGTTGCTGGAAATGGGCCTCTACACACCTATGTAGATATTGCACCAAAAACCAGACATTTGCAGCTAGAATAGTCATTTACCACATTAGCAATGTATAGAGTGTATTTCTGATTAGTTTAAAGTTATCTTCATTGAAAAAAGTGCTTTTCTTTCAAAAATAAGGAAATTTCTAAGTGACCCCAAACTTTTGAACGGTAGTGTACTGTATGTGACCAGGCTAAAGAAGAACCCAGTTTTACACTGTAATATGCTCCTGATGATAAATGGACATATAAAGTAGATATCTAGATTTTTATTCCAGACATTTGATCTGTTAACCCACATGCCTCAGATGTGATGATCTGTACTCCCTCCCTTCTGATTAAGAGATGGGAAAAGTCCAGATGTGGGTCAGATAGTCTTTAAGTTGCACATTTGTAAAAAGTTGATTGACTGAGTTTCTGCTAAAGGCCAGTAGAGGACTGTACATTTGTTCAGCTGTTTCAGCCCACCTTCAGGTACCACACAAGCATCAAGCAGACAAGGATAGGGGAAAGCGATGCGAGGGTCGTTCTGTGTACGCATCATTTTTAGGATAGTGTGATGTCATAGATGTTGTCTATAGCAGTGGTAACACCTCGCAGCCCAGGCTGACCAAGCCTCATCAACATAATCTTCCAAAGACTCCACAACAAAAAGAGAGACATGAAACCCTTACAGAGATGTTTGTCCATGTCTTAAGTGTAGTCAACTTAAAAAACTACAAAACAGAGATTTACGCTCATCTTTCATCTACCAGACAACAGCTGTAAATCCTTTTCAGCAAACTGTGTGAAACAGACACATGCCAATAAAGTGCCCCCACGGCGTCAAATCTCACATCTCCTAATTTTCCTTTAATAACTGTTAGGATCTTAATTTGCCTGCAGATTTCTACAAAAAAAGAAAAGAAAAAAAAGAAATTTGTAGTTCCTTGTGAATGGAGAAATGCACTAAGTTGATCTATTTCCAGAGATTTAATGCGATAATAGTAACACTGTATGTTGTTCATATGGGTTTTAAAGTTTTTCTTTTGTATTTATTTTGTATACAGATCTTTATTAATGTGTTCGGCTGGAAATCTTTGTTCTTATTTTTTTATTTATAGGGGGAGTTGTCTTGGCCTTTTTTTTATCAATTTTTTAGTTATTATTTATGGAGAATAATTTAAAAGAGCATATTTTAAACTGTTAGCAAGATGGGAGGGTTTTGACTTCTGTTGTCAAGCTTTTAGCTGTGATATGAGACTGAAAAGGCAAAAAAGTTATGTTAGATCATTTTTCAAATTTGTCAATATTCTAATCATGTCTTTTTAAGTTAATATTTGGACATAAATTGTGCATAGTATCTTACAGATTAAAATCTCATTGGTTGTCATTTAGCACATTAAAAATATTATTTCTTAAGGACTAAAAATTAATCATCAGACATTTCTGCATATACTGTGTGTAGAACCTGTGTGTTCTCAGTAGCAGGACAAATGAGTCTTCCCCAGGACAGAGCTCTAACTATTGTTTTTCTGTAACCTCACCTGGTTACGCCTGTCCCCTCACCGCAATGCAATCCCTATATGATGCTTTCCAACAAAAAACGGACCAGTGAACATGTACAATTAAAGATAAACTTGTTGTTTGCATTTTTGCTTAAAAAGTGATAATATTATTTAATTATAAAACAACAATGACTGGTTTATGGTGAAATTTAAATAATCTACTAGGAACCTTAAAGATGCCTCAGGTAAATATTTTATTTTGAAAGTCCTGTTGCTGATCTGCTGTGATCGGTCCGCCCCATGATGGTTTTACGTGGTGAGACTCGAGAGAAAGCCCATCACCATGGCGATCTAAGCATCCTGTTACTGGGGAAATGTGGGATTAGTCAGGTTGGAGATGATTGCTGAGCAGCAGCTGACTTCAAAATTAAATAGTTGAACACAAGTTGAACTGTCATCACAGCCAGCTTGACAGTAGTGGACAAACATTTCTCATTATATTGTGAAAGGCACTTCATCCGTTTTGTGCTTTAGTTTCCTATTGTTTTTTTCTCCATTTGGGCACAGTTCAGTTGCAGCAAACAGCCTCTTATTTCTCTCTGTGCCCGCTCACACTTTTTTTTGTACAGTCACCTGTTTCCTTACCTTCTGAAGCGGGTCAGTGATCTGCTGCCAATTTGGTGTGTTTCTAAGAACATGATGTGCCTTTTTGTGCTTTATGTTTGGTTCGGTTTGTCAAAGATTCATGTCAAGGTCACTTGACCCTAATTAACACATGGAGTTCTCTGCAATCCAAATCAGCCTGACTATAAAATCATTTATTTTTTTACAGAACCAATTTTAAATCTGTCCAGTTCTCCACAGCTCAGATGCTGTTGCTCTGATTCAAAGAATCTGGTGAGTGTGTAAAAAGTTTAAAAAGGATGTTGATCATTTTATCACATTTGATAGGCTTTTATCAGAACCCTCAAACTCCTTACGTGTGTCTTACTAGTCAGATTACCCTATTAGGTAATCAGATCATTATACAACTTGTAGAATAAATGGGTTTTCTGTTCCTTTTTATTTATTTTTGTTTTGCCTTAAACTGATTACACGCAGAAATCTGTTTTTCTTGCTTCTGAAAACATGACTTCTGATGGCACCAGGCTGGTAGTGCTATATATATCTCACAAAAAGACCAAAACCATCAATGTTTTAGTAACCATCAATGTAAATACCTAAAACACCTCAAAAACGGAGCCAAATGTGTTGATGCTCAGTAGGAATAGATCAATTATTGGGACCAATATTCATGTCTGATTATCATGGATATTTTTGAGTATTTCTTTTTAAAAGTAAAATGAGGAGCATTTATCCATCTATATAAACCCAATTTTATCTGTAGCTACTGGCAGGATGATAGTTATATTTGGTAAACCCATGTTGGTTGATTCTCTAATGTCCACTAGAAAAATAGCAGTTTGCTTTGAGCTTGTAACGTTCACTGATCATTTATTCACATCAGTTTTGTGATGGTTCCCCTTCATTGTGTGTGTTTTTGTCACAAGGTGAATATATCAGGGAGCCACGCTGCTTTTAGGATTTCTGGCAGATAGTGTTGGAGTGATTGTTGCTCACGGAGTTTACTTGTTGTGTCATAAATATATTGGTGGTTTTAGTCTTTTGATGGGATTTATTGTGAAGAAAAATGATTTTAAATGGATACTTCTCTTACCTGTGAGTACTGTGATTTGTCTCTTCAGTAATTTTTGACTAAAAAGTAGAGTAACTTAAAAGCTTCACCGGCGCCTCTTAATGAAAGCCCAGTGCCCTTGTTGAGCGGAGCTTGTCACCCAAACCAGTTTTGTTGCTGCACATGCCTTATTTACTTTGTCATTCTATCAGATTATCAGCACACAACATATCACCTTTGTTGATCTCAGCACTGAATGTCTCCTTTATGAATCAATATTTGTTTTTAAACATGTTTAATGCTATGACTGTCAGAAATATCAGAGTTGTTGAATCAAAGGTGAATAATGCAGTTACTTTTACTTTTGTTTTCCCCCCAACAGTCCTCAATGAGTAATAGGGAAACTTTATTTTTAAATAAACTTTTTTTTTCTGTGACAAATGGCTCAGACTCTGACTTTACATTACAGCAATACAGACTATTTACAACAAATCTTCACAGACCAAGGAGCAGCTACAGTATAATCACAACACAACCATAATTATTTTGCAAAAATTGAGGTATGTGTGCTAGTGTTTCACATAACTGGAACATAGAAAGTCATTAATTTTATAAAAGATAACATCTGCAGTGTTTTTACTGTTTTTAAAGGTACTGTATGGAATGAGCAACACGTTGTGAATGCTAAGTGAACAGCAGCTGGTGGGAAACCACAGTTTGTCAATATGGCAGATTTTGCACCTATAGACTTTAGTCTGTTTCAGTTAAAATTTTCTCCACTGGTGCGGTTCATTTTGTCTGGTGTGAATAGGATAATCAAACTAGGGCAGTGACCAAAACAACTGAGCCAAGACCCCTAAAAAGAGGTGGTCTCTGACGTGTAACTCATCTGGTGAACACTGGTGCAGTTCTCCTGGTGAGAAAGCAGGTTGAATAAAGGCTATGGGGGTAGCTTTTAATGTTTTTTGTTGGTACACCAAAACATGCAGCAAGGTGAATCACGGGCAGACAGAGTAGTTGGATCATTACTGTCCAAAACACAAAAATACACAATTTACAGCAAATGGCTCAGGAAAAGAGGTTTCAGAAGTCTGCTGAACACTGCAGCATCAAGGCTAAAAAAAACTTGGCCCGTGTGAGATATTCTGGTATGGCACCAAAACCTGTGACACATCAAAATCTATCGTCTTACCTTACTGTTGGACTGTTATTTACAACCCATGGCAAAAATTATGGAGTCGTCACTCTTGGAGGATATTCATTCAGTTGTTGAATTTTGTAAAAAAAAAAAAAAAAAAAAAAAACAATCACAGATGTGTCACAAAACTATTTTTGTTTTGTGACAGCACATCAGCAATGGATTTATATCAAATTGCTTTGAACATGAATTTCAACTTAAACTTGAACTAGAACGTGAGACAGGGGCTCAATATAATATCTTTTTTTTCACGACCACCACAGGTACCCTTTAAATAAAATTAAATCATCCTTTATTGTCATTCAACCAATCATGTACAGTAGAACGAAACTGTGTTTTTTTCCTATCTACTGTGTTAATCACACACACCCCAAGTGTAGAATCAGAGGGCTGCTGCCATGCAAGGCGCCGCCACAGATTTCCCTCCTCCATTTCATTGCTGAGCACCAAAGCTGGACGGCAGGAAGTTCCGCTTTTATATGGTCTTCGGCATGACCCGGCCGGGATTTGAACCCCTGCCTCCCGGGTGTGGGGCAGATGCTCTACCAACTGAGCCACCACTCCAGTTTTATTCACAATGCCAACAGTCTGGCTTTAAGAAACATTAAAAAAAAGTTGTAGTCATTTGCAGTTTTTTTTTGGTTAGATCAAGCAGAGGGGGAAAATATGGAATCACTCAATTCTGAGGAAAATATAGTGAAGAAAAACACCACACCACTAGCACTTTGTTGCACCACCTCTGGCTTTTATCATATCTTGAAAAGATATGATAAAAAAAAAGATATGATACAGGTTTTACCCTGATAAAGGCATAGAGGCATAGACCTATTGACAAACAGTATTTTTTCATCAATCCAGCTTCAACTTTCTCTTATTGCTGTTGCCAGATCAGCTTTACAGGTTGGAGTCTTGTCATGGACCCTTTTCTTCAATTTCCACCATAGATTTTCAGTGGGACTGAGATCCAGACTATTTGCAGGCCATGCCATTGACATTATGCTGTTCTTGAAGGGAAGTTTTCACACTTTTTGCCCTATGGCAAGATGCATTATCATCCTGGATAATGTCATCATCACTAAACATCCTTTATATAAGAAGTGTACAAAATTTCAATGTAAACTTGTGCATTTATTGAAGATGTAATGACTGCCATCTCCCCCATACCTTTACCTGACATGTAGCCCCAGATCATCAGTGATAGTGGAAATTGGCATGTTTTCTTCAGTCATCTTAATAAATTTCACTGGAATGGCACCAAACAAAAGTTCCAGCCTCATCACCTTGCCAATGCATATTCATCACTGAACATCACTTTAATCCAGTCGTTCACAGTCCATGACTGCTTTTCTTTAGCCCACTGTAACTTTGTTTTTATTTCTGCTTAGGTGTTAATGCTTTTGTTTGGCTTTTCTGTATGTAAATTAGAATTCCTTTAGGTGATTTCTTACAGTTTGGTCACAGACATTGACTCCAGTTTCCGCCCATTTGTTCCTCATTTGTTGTGCATTTTCTGATGCTTTGATGTCTTCCTTGGTCTACCAGCATGCTCCCCCTTTACAACCTTCTCATTTTGTTTCTGCTTGGTTCAGATTTTAGACACAGCTGACTGGGAACAACCAACATCTTTTGCTACATTCTGGGAGGATTTACCTTCTTGAAGTTTATAATCCAAGTTAGGTTAATTGGCATCAAAACTGGGGATTCTAACTTGTCCTTAGGTCTGACTGTGAGAGTGAGTGGTTGTCTGTCTCTCTGTGTTGGCCCTGCAATGGACTGGCGATCTGTCCAGGGTGTACCCTGCCTCTCGCCCAAAAGATGCTGGGATAGGCTCCAGCCCCCCCCCCCCCCCCCAGCGACCCAAAAAGGATTAAGATGAAGTTTATAATCCTCTCCTTTGTTTCAACTGGCATTCCTCCTGTTGGAGCTATGATTCATGTTTATCAGCTTGGTGAAACAGCTCACCAAGATGTGCAAACACTCTTTTTAACTGCAGATTAATTACCAGATTTAATTTAATGCAGGTATTTGTTTTAGGACTGTAAAATAGTGATTCCATAATATTTTCCTCAGAACTGAGTGATTCCATATTTGTATTTCTGCTTGATCTAATAAAAAATTGCAGTTGACTACAACAGCTTTCTGTAATTCTTTTTTTTGTTTGTTTCTTAAAGCCAAGCATTGGGATTTTGAGTAAAAATATATTTTTTGACATGGCTGTGATCAGTTTATTTTTGCAAAATTCAACAATTGAATGAACATCCTCCATAAGTGGCAAGTCCATAATTTTTGCCAGGGGTTGTATTCAAACATCAGAATAAGTTTTCACCATTTCTGTCCTTTTACTTTGATCCGGACGCCTCTGTTCGTATTTGTCAACCACACACATACAATGTGGAATATCACCATACAGTCAAAGATTGTGGTACATTTTGATTTTTTTGTCCTCTGTGTGAAAGGAACTGAACGAAAGGTAAGTTCTTCTTCATAGTACTCATTTCGATGTCTCACTATGGGATACGCCCCTCCCGCATATATCTCAGAGGCATTTATCTAATTACACCAATCCTGCTTGGCTGACAATTGCAACACCATACCGCGCATAATCACCTCTTAAAGAAGCCCATGCTACAACGTAGCGTTATTCAAAAACCTCTTCTCGCTTCGGAGCATATCTTAACCTTGGGCTAGCTAGCTTAACTGTCCGTAGACCGGAGTTTAGCTTTCACTCTGTCGCCGGGCACTAGCAGCTGCTTCTACTTAGCAAGCAACTCTCTAGTCTTCACCATAGGCTAGAGCGGGAAAATACTGACCTAACTCCGGCGAAGCCATTCTTTTTCCCCCACCCGCATGATTTTAGCACACCAGCTAACACCATGTTATGTGTTAGCACACCAGCTAACACTGTGCTCAAAAGTTAGCACACCAGCTAACTTTTCACCCACAGGCTAGCACACCAGCTATGCCATTATCTTATGGAGTTATCCGTTATTGTGGCAAGGTTTCAAGGAACAGATAGCGCCTCCACTCCCACAGGTGCAGCGCTGCGCCTGTCGTGATGTTATATGACGTGGCCAAAAACTCCCCAATTGATTTAAGTTGTACAAAGAATTCCACCTCACAAGGTGGCAGACACGTATAACTTACTGCTCTTGCCTTGGAGGACTGATGGTGGATATAGAAGCATCCTTCTGGACACAAGAGAAGAAGTTTTTAGACAACAAATGTGGACGTTACCAATCACTGTGGACATACTCGGTCGCAGACGGAGGAGCCATTTGCTCCCAAATTTGCCAACTATGATTCTAAAAAGAGATTATTTAGCTTATGAAGGTACATGTTTACATTTTGTTTTAACAGAGGGTGGGTGAAGCTGGTTGATCTTCACCTGCTGCCGCACCAGCGCTATGTGACTAGATAACAATCGTGCCGGTTCCATGTCATATAAGATAAATTGTGGCAGAATAAAAGTGAAATTGAGGTAGGATAATCATAAGAGTTTCTGAATGTGGGAGAGAAAGTGCAATTGACCAACAGAAGGCAAAATAACAATCAGGATGCCGCAAAAGGACGAAGTGAGAGCCACCTGGCCAGCGGTAAGTCTGACGAATTTCTTTATTTGTTGACATTCTACTAATGTTCTGGTTCATATACTTTGAAGAGAAGATAACAAAAAAAAACCAAAACGAAACCAGTGAGAAGTGTAAATATGTCCAAAAGTCCATTTTTGACCGAAAGTGCCGTTACCACGTTCTTACCACGTTCAAGTTATAGCCTTGGAAATCTCTGACATCTGAACTGAATATTTTCTTGAAAAAAATCTTGACCACTAGGGGCTTATGGCACCACGGAGTGCCTGTGGCAGTCAGTGGGTTAACACCCCAGTTAACGACGATGGATCCCAGTCTTGTTCACACCCGAAGGGACGGTGACTCGGAGGCTTGTCTCTGTAATTGCAGGAATAAAATCTCAAGTAAAGACACACACCAGTTCTGCTTGTCTTGCCTCGGGCTAGAACATGCCCGACTCACAATAAAGGCACTGGGTTCATGCGGACACTGCGCCTGTTTTACCCTGAAGAGTCTCCGCCAACGGTTCGCTCGCCAAGCCAACCTGTCGGGGAAAGACCCTTACCTGTCCACAACCAGTGAACTGTCGTGTGGCGTGGAAAAGTTGACGCTCAATGCGGTTGCTGAAGCGCGCTTTGGAGCCAGCTGGGGTTCTCAGGTGGACATGACAGTGGATGCTCTGCAAATGGAGGACATTTTGGAGTTGGATTATGAGGAGGAGGACAAGGATGACTTGGAGCTCCTCATATCTGACAATGTGAGGATGATGACTTCTTCATCCCACCAGCTCAGGCTGCAAAACCTGAAGCTGTTTTTGCCCCCGGGGTCAAACAGGGTGGTTTATTGATATCTCCTACTCTCAGCATGGACATGCAGGATGTGTGCAAATGCACCACAGCCAGGCTGAATATTCCTTGGCCTGAAGCAGTAACGGAGACCTCCAAGTCCTATTACAAAGGGAAGAAATTACCCCAGGCTTCCAGTAAGGCAAAGCAGCTACTCCTTGTCTTCCCAGAGCTGCTAGAGGAGCTGTCTGCCACTTGGAGTGGCCGCTCATTCAGCAGTAAGAACCCCATTCCAGGGGCTTCCTGTCTGTACTTTGAGGGTATGGAAAAGCATGGTGTGCTCCGTATGCCCCAATGGAGTCGTTGGTAGCAGCCCACCTCCACCCACAGCTGTCGACGACCTTCAGGAGTCCTACACTTCCATTAAAAGCAGATTGTTTTCAGTCCGCCATGACTGAGCGAGCCTACAAAGCGGTAGCTTTGGCGGCCAGGGCGCTTAATGTTTCATCCATGCTTGCCGCTTATCAAGCCGAGTTATGAGAGGACATTGTGGCCAAGCCTGATCCGAATGTGTGGGAAGAGATTTCTGTGATCACGGACATCTGCCTCCGTGTACAGCGCTGTGTGGTCCAAGCCATAGGGAAATCTATGGGAGTGATGATGTTGCAGGAGAGAGAAAGATGGCTTTACCTGACAAAGCTATCTGAGAGGGAGAAGGAGGAAATTTTGGACATGCTGATCATTCCAGACAGTATTTTAGGGGCAGCTCTCACCTCATTGCAACAGTGTTGCGAAGCGAAGAAGAGGGACAATGAAGCATTCCAGCTTTGCCTTCCTTGCAAACCCAAGCCCGCTCCTCCACCAGCCCCAAGACACACCTTCGCACAGGCTGTCTTGCTGCCCCATCCTCAGTTTAAAATTCCCAAACGGCCCAAGTCTCAAGTTGTCCCAGCTGCCCCACCTACACACCAGGTGAAAGGGGGCTGGCCCAGGAAGGCTCCAACTCAGACCGCCACTCCACCGGGACCCCCCTGTGCAGACCGGCGGTCAGCAAGCCAAGAAGAAGAAGAGGGCAGCCTGACAGCCTCTCATCTTCTCACAGGAGAAGTGGCATGTTCCCCATTTGCCAGCTTCCCTGCTTTGTGTGCACCCCCTCTCCCCCGCTGCAACGTGTAATGGAAGAACAAAATCCACACATCCCAGCTCAGGAGGGAGAAGGCTCTGTTGTGAAAATGACTGCCCCATTTTCCCCACCAAGTCGCTTAAGCACACCCACTTGTTCACCAAAATGTTTGTGCAAAATAAAACATTTTCCTCTGTCGCATCCAGACCAAAGGTCAAGGGCGCAGATAAAATCAGTGAGCAAGAAATCAGTGAACGGCCTGCTGGTTGCGTGTTCTCAGGGGAATTTCCCCACAAGGACAGCGCGGCTGGGAAAGCTGTCAAAATACAATCACCTGGTGCATGCACAGTGTCGATCAAGGTGCACAACCATGCCCCACCACTAGTCGGCCCCATAACACAACAATTGGAGACTCGCAGTTCGGGGAACTCACAGAAGCTGGCTTCATGCCTCTTACTACTGGTACTGGTGGGTCAGCTCGGTTGTCTGTATATGAGGGATTTCCAGCACTGGGTGACCTCCCTCAGGTTGGATTCTGTGCCATCATGGCAAACGCAGGGTACCGGTGAATATGGAATGCATAATAGATGCTGTACTGGCAGCATCCATCCTTCCTGGTACAGGGGGTGCCACTTGGCACAGTCCAAGCCCGGAAGGTCATCACCACAGATGTGAGCTTGATGGGCTGGGGTGGAATACACGAGGATCATGCTGCAAGGGGTCTCTGATGGGATTCCCTGCAGTGAGCGCACATAAATTATCTGGAGCTTTTAGCAGTGTTTCTCACACTGAAGCATTTCCTCCATGGACATCATGTCTAAGTGAGGACAGACAACACGACCGCTGTGTCTTACATCAACCTTCGGGGGGGCTACGGTCCAGACGATTGCACATGTTGGCACGCAGACTAATCCTGTGGAGCAGCAATCAATTCCTGTCTCTCAGGACCACACACATTCTGAATCGCGTAGCGGATCTCCTTTCCAGGGGCGCTCCTATATTCGGGGAGTGGGGGCTTCACCCCATGATAGTGGAGCAGATTTGGAAGAGGTTCAGCTGGGCCGAGGTGGACCTGTTCGCGACAGAAGAAAACACCCAGTGTCCACTCTTCTTCTCCATACACGATCAGAGTGCGCCTCTTGCGATAGACGCTCTTGCGCATGTATGGCCCCCCATTCTTCTTTATGTTCCCCCCCCCCCCCCGGCCTTGATTTCCCCAACTCTGGCCATTGTGAGGACGCACCGTCACAGGCTAATCCTGATAGCTCCTCACTGGCCAGCAATGCACTGGCTAGCGGAGATTTATCAGCTTCTCCACAGGCAACCATGGCAGCTTCCAGTCCTTAGAGACATGCTGTCACAGGCAGGGAGAACACTATTTCACCCACATCCAGAGTGCCTGGCTTGTGGGCCTGGTCCGTGAGTGGGACACCCTGAAAGAGGCGGGTCTTGCTCTACTAGAAAGCTTTCTCCACCATCAAGGTGTTCTTACCTGCTATTTCTGCTTGTCATGTAGGTTTTGGAAATAAGATGGCTAGTCAGCATCCTCTGGTTTGTCATTTTATGAAAGGAGCACGTAGATTCCTCTGTTTCCAGGACCTATGCTCCCCCCTTGGGATTTGGCGGTGGTCCTGGATGGGTCCCCCACCACCACCACCACCACCAAGAACCTCCTTGGGAGTTCAGCATGAAGCACCCATCATTGAAGATGGTGCTATTACTGGCCTTGGCTTCAGCTAAACACGTCAATGATATTCATGCCCTCTCAGTACACCCGTCGTGCACTCAGTTTGCCCTGGGAGATATTAGTGTCACTGATGCCCAACCCCGAATTTGTGCCTAAGGTGTTTGGCCCGTGTACGCCCGTCATTTTGATGGCATTTTCTTCTTCCTCCTCTTTTTCTGAAGAACAGCAGTCACACTTATTATGCCCTGTCCATGTCTTATGTGCTTATATGGACAGGACAAGGGGCTCAAAGAGTAACCAGCTCTTCGTATCCTGGGCCAAACCTCATACCAGTAGGACAGTTACTAATCAGTGGCTCGCCTAATAGATTGTGGAGGCAATTACTCCGGCATACTTGGCAAGGGGCCTCCAGGCACCAGTGGGCCTGAGAGCTCACTCAGGCCTTGGTGGCCTCGTGGGCTGTATTTAAGGGGGTTTCCTTAGGGGACATTTGTGAGGCTGTGAGCTGGTCCTTGCCTCTCACTTTTGTCCGGTTTTATAGGTTTTATCTCTGCTTTCAGCGTGGCTCAGGCAGTGCTCATTCCAGGACCCCTAAGCAGCCAGGTTGCTGCTCAGTGCTGATGATTGTCAAGATAGGCTTGTCTGGCAATATGGGAATCTCCATATCCCATAGTGAGACATTGAAATGAGTACTATGAATAAGAACTTAAGGATATGGCTCTATCCCCGGTTCTTCGAGTAGTATGAGTGAGATGTCTCACCAGACAACCCTTCTTGCTGGGTGAAGCGAGAAGAGGTGCTTATCTTGAATAACGCTACATTGTAGCCTGGGCTTCTTATAAGAGGTGATTATGCGAGGTGTGGTGTTGCAATCATCAGCCAATCAGGATTGACGTAATGAGATAAATGCTTCTGAGGTATACGCAGGAGGGGCGTATCCCATATTGAGACATCTCACTCATACTTCTCGAAGAATCGGGGATACAGCCGTATCCTTTAAGTTTTAAAAACTCAAGTCATTTGGACCAGAGAAAGCACCCTAAAAACTGAGTTTTAAAAGCTCCATACAGTACCTTTATTACATACAAATTGTAATATAAATATACTGTATATATGACTGTATGAATGTATTTAAATGAAGTTTAACCAAACAACAGCCATATATTTTGATCATATAAACAATTTCATCAGCACACTATGTACATTCATTTAGAGTCACTGCAGCAAACAAACAGGATAATAGGACATGAACACTCCAACGCTCCTGTAGTCCACCTTATCATTACATTCAAGTTCTACCAACACAGATCAACAGAAATTAAGGCTTTGGAGTTAAAAAATCAGTACAGTTGGGGAGAAGATACAATTCTACAATAAATAAATTACATATAGCAGTCAGAAAATGGCTTATTTGCCTATATGGATATTGTTGTCTAAATGCCTGCCAAATGAAATAAATACAAAAGGCAAATGAATAATATTTCGAGTTTGAGTAAGTTACTGTTCCAACAGTATAAATACCACATATCTCCATGACCAGTTCAGTACACACAACCACAGTCATGGAAAAGACTACTGACTTGAAAGTTATCCACATGGAAGATAAATCACAGAAGGTCTTAGCTGGAAAAATCTGGCTGTTCAGAGTGCTGTATCAAACCACATCAATGGAAAGCTGACTGGAAGAAAAAAGTTTGTTAGAAAAAGGTGCATGAGCAATAGGGATGACTGTAGCCTTGAGAGGATTGTCAAGAAAAGTTGATTCGAAAGCTTGGAGCTTCATAAGAATTTTGTAAAAATGTACCAAAACATTTTGTTAGGAATAATTTAGGGCTGCAATGATTACCCGAATAATTCAATTACAAAAATTCCTTGATTCAAAATCTCTGCTTCGACGTGTAATTTAATGTAGCACTTCCGGTCTATATGATTTTCTTCCAGTACGACCTCCTTCCAATTAAACTTTGTTTAATGCCACCATATCAGAGGGACATAGTAACGGGCCAGCAAAGAGGAAGAAAATCAGAAAAAACAACAGAAGTATCTCAAGCCTGGGATCATTTCAAGCTCAAATTGAAGGAAAACATTGTGCAATATGTACATGGTAAAGCCGAGCAGTGAACTAGCATCCTACGTCGATGTTACAGTGTCTCGGCAGAAAGCATCCCGCATCATGCACAGCCAGCGCACCCAAGACTAGGTATGTAATTGGGATTTTAAATTAAGATGAATAAAATGTAGTCAGCTACGCTAATTATGCTTATATGACCAAAGAACATATAGCCACCGCCAGCGGCTAGCGAACGGAACTTTATGGTGTAACGTAACATTTAAAGTTATGTTCTATGCAATAAGCATTGCAATAAATGTGTACCTGTGTTATTGAGTGTTTGGTACAATTACTACTGCTCTTTAGGAAAGAAAGGGCCACACGTGTTGGTCAATGCAAGTTTCTTTTTTTAAAAAAGTATCCGATTACTTGAGTAATCTTCGATTAGAGTGGGTGATTACCCGAGCCATAAAATAGTCATTAGCGGCTGATTATTTCTAACCAGAAGATTCACCAACTTTGAACAGGAGAAACACAGAGTGAGGCTTGCGTTAAAAAAAGACATTTTGGCTCTTTTAATGGCTAACCATCACACTGGTGTGTGTGTGTGTTTGTTTCGTGCTCTAAAGTTGTGCTGTTTCAACCATGTACGCAGCTGAGAAATTGATCAAATATGCAGATAAAGTTGTGCCAAAAAGAAGTCAATTTGCTTTGATAAATAATTTCCTGTAAACGAGGTAAAGTCCAGTCATGACTCTTCCAGAGTGACTGAAAACCAAATGTGATCATTTTCACCTCCCAGGACTGTAAATCGACATTGAAAATCGACATTGAATCAGTCCCTGCTCAGTGTTTCCACAACAGTCTGTGCATAAATACTGTAAATGACGACTCAACTCTGTGCTTATGTATTTGCCCCCTGTGCCAAAATTTGAAGACATCATCTCTCTCTAGTCATGAAAAGGGAAAACACCATTAAAGAACTTTTTTCCAGTATCGTGAATAATCTTTGGCAGCCTCCCTCAGCACAGTTCGTTTGAGTGGATGTGTCTTTAAATGCCCAAGAGCTGAAGTTAACTCTGCCCTCTCTCTTTCATCACTATTGCTAATCATAGCTTCCTAGATCTGGTAGCAAGCCTGATCCAACTAACATAGTCGTTTTAAATAATGATTTAAATAATGCTTCACTGGTGGACAGGGGTGTGAGGTTCAGTGGTTGATAGGATATGGCTGGTCCCTGAAGTACAATAAACACAAACATTCAGGAATGAATGAATGGTGGACCAAGACAGGTAGTTGCCTTAGGTTTTGATTAGAGAACATAGAAGTATAGTAAACTAATCTAAAATAATATCAAAGAACAATGTATATGGCCAAGTGTTGATAGATGAACAAGGATTTCAGTGCGGGGTGAAAAAAATTTGTAGGAAATAGCAGTCAGAACTGGTCGGATCTACAGTTAAGCTCACACCAAGCGCCCTGTCTGTCAGCCTCTCCTCGTTAAAGTGAGCTCTCATGTGGTTAGACTGACCGACTCCAACTGTCTAGCCAAGGTAATGCTAACAGTTCGATGTACCATCATCTAGAAAATATAAGACTAAGCCAAAATGGCACTGACTGTGTATTAGTGAGTCAGGTGGAGACAGGGATGTCTATAAACTTGACTGAAATTTAAAGAAAGCATCAATATAAATCATGCCTGGTAACCTAACTCCCTTGTAGCACTGTTAACTCTGAAGTAGGGATGCACAATAATATTGGCACATTATCAGTATCGGCTGTTAAAGTAGTAAAAAGTATTTATCGGATCAGCACAAATTAATATTTACAGCCAATAAAATATTACAGACAGAAGTGATGCTCTGCTGTGACGTTACGCTTCTCTTACGGTGCAAGGGCACCGTAGGAGAATGACATAACAAAACACGCATGTCTGCCTCCACACAACTACGCGAGGAGTAGCATAAACAGACAACACGAGGACTCTATGATGCCCAAACAAGAGAAAGACGCAATGGCGAAGACAAAAAAAAAAAAAGTCAGCTGCGGCCTCCCCACAATGTCCAAAAAAAGACAAAAAACATGACTGTGATCATCCAAGGGCCAAAGGCACCACCCAGAAACCCACGACAGCCCAGCAGACTTCACCGAGTCCCATGACATGATGCCCAGTCACAAGTAGTTTTTAGTTTCGGCATTATTCGAGTTACAAGCTGTAATTTTTAACATCACATATGGCCCTTTTCCACTAGAACCTACTTAGCCCGACTCGCCTCAAATCAACTCGGGTTGTAGGGTTTTCCATTAGTAACTGGTACTAGGTACTTTTTAGCACCTACTCTGCCAGGGTTCCAAGCAATCTGAGTCAAGCTGAAAATGTGACGTCAATAGACTGCAGGCCACTGATTGGCCAGGGTGTAACGTCACTGGATGAGAGTGATGTCTTCACAAGAATCAAAAAGTTTGTAAATTTCGTAACAACAAACATGAGTTTTTATTATTTCTGTGATAACCAACAAGATAAATGGCTACACACAAATCAACACCGTGGTCCAACATGAGGTGCAGACTCTTCTGTGCTTGGTGGCTGACGAGAGAATCCAGAGGGAGCTATGGGGCTGAAAGTTCATAGTGGTCAAATTTGACCAAATGTGGTTTATTTTTCAACAGTCTCCATGTAGGTGCACACACTTCTTCCATCACTATTGCAGCACTTGGTTCCCTGCGGTTGAAAAATAAACCACATTTGGTCAAAATTGACCACTATGAACTTTTCAGCCTATGAACTTTTCAGCTCCATTGACGGAGTGACCCAAAATTAAAAAGTATACCAGGAGGTCTTCGAGCTGATGGCTGCTCACAGGGAAGATGGTGTTTTATGATTTTAAGCATCTTTTACGTTATTTATCCCATTGGTTGCAAGCTCACTTTGAACAAACAAGGATATCACCATTGTCTCCTGTATGCAGACAATGAGCTAGCTAGTTAGCTAGCTGGCCATCAACACTAACTCTGTGCTTTGCTTGTATTTTCGCACTTGCTCTCTCTTAAGTATTCAATTCTGACAGCAAAACATCAGCATGTCAACAACATAACGGCCGACTTCCTGTAGTGAACCCACCCACCTTGAGGTGGTACTCAGTTGAAGTGGAAAACAACCTAAACCATGTCGGGGCGAGTAGAGTTGCGGCGAGTCGAGCTGAATACAGTAGGTGCTAGTGGAAAAGTGGCTATACTGAGGTGGTTCTAAGTTACCGGCTCCTATTTTGAAGCAATTTATTTGATCCGGTTTATATGATGCTGAGTTTAAGTAAGTCAGTATGCAGCCTAATTTGTGCTTCTTTCTTCAGTAGTGTAAAAATATTACACTGACTATTAATGTGGGTGAAAATTGTTTTAGTTACTGTACAGTTGTAACGTGAATGCACTTAATTTTCTCTTGATATGGACAGGTTGCATTTATTTATATTTCCTCTTGCCTTGATGATGGTTGTTGTAATGGAAGTCACAGTAATGGTATCCTCCAAACCTATTAAAAATGGAGGAAGTTTACAGTTCTGTTGAACATGTTACTAAAAATAAATAATGTATTTATTTTCATATTAAGTTGAGGTAGTCTTATTTTCCTTGAGGAATGTGTCTTATATGCCAGTTATTGTAAGACAAAGATGTAAATAGGTGAGGAAAACATGTATACAGTGGGGAAAATAAGTATTGAACACGTCAAGATTTCTCTCATTAAACATACTTCTGATGGAACCATTGACCTGAGACTTTGACCAGATATCAGTAACAACCCAAGTAATCCATACATACAAAGAAATCAAGGCAATGGCGTCCACAAAACAAGTTATTTTTAATAAAGTAGAATGACACAGGGAATAAGTATTGAACACACTTGGTGAAATTCGTTTAATATTTAGTAGAAAAGCCTTTGTAATGTAATGTACTTTATTTATATAGCCCTTTAAAACAACCCGTAGGTGACCAAAGTGCTTTACAGAAAATTAAACGGCACTAGAAACAGACACACCATAAAAGCAAATTACATAAACAAAGAGATAAGCATAAATACCTAAAAATAAAAAAAACAAGATGAACAGAATAATAAGAATAAATGTCATCACGACTGGGTATTAAAAGCCATCCTGAACAAATACATTTTAAGTTCTGATTTAAAAACGGCCAGGTCAGAGACAGAGCGTAGGTCGGGGGGAGCTTATTCCAGAGCCTGGAGGCAACAACAGAAAAAGCTCGGTCACCCCAGTGTTTATACCTTGGCCTGGGCACATGCAGCAAAAGCTGACTGGATGACCTCAAAGCTCTACCTTCGTCACGGACAGTTAAAATCTCAGATAAATAAACCGGAGCAAGACCATTAAGAGCTTTAAAAACAGAGTAAAAGTTTAAAATTAATTCTAAAATGGACTGGAAGCCAATGAAGTGAAAAAAGAATCAGTGTAATGTGCTCTCGTCTAGCTGTGTTGGTTAAAAGACGGGTCGCTGCATTTTGCACAAGTCGAAGGCGGCCGAGAGAAGACTGAGAGATGTCAACATAAAGTGCATTGCAGTAATCAAGTCGAGATGTGATTAAAGCATAAAAGCATTTGTTGGTAATAACAACTTCCAGATACCTCCTGTATGGAGAAACTAGGTGCAGGCATTGCTCAGGAGTGATTTTAGCCCATTATTGCACACAAACTGTCTTCAAATCTTGAAGGTTCCCTGGGTTTTGTCTATGAACTCTGATCTTCAGTTCGTTCCATAGATTTTCAATTGGATTCAGGTCAGGTGACTGACTGGGCCATTTGAGCAGCTTTATTTTCCTTCTCTGGAGCCAGTTGAGTGTTTCCTTGGCTGTGTTTGAGATCACTGTCTTGCTGAAATGTCTACCCTCCTTTCCTCTTCAGCATCTTGGCTGATGGCAATAGATTCTTATCAAGGATGTCTGTGTACATTTGTCCATTCATCTTCAATTATATGAAGTTTGCCTGTACCATGTGCCCACCATGATGCTTCCACCTCCAAACTTCACTGCTGGTATGGTGTTTTGGGGCTGATGTGCAGTGTCATTTCTCCTCCAAACGTGCTGTGTGTTGTGGCATCCAAAAAGTTCAATTTTGTTCTCATCTGACCAGACTATATTCTCCCAGTATTTCACTGGGTTGCCCAAATGTTGTGCAGCAAACCTTAACCAGCTGAACTCGGGGATTCCGTGGGCGGTCACGTCTCTGCGTCGTAGTGCGTCTCAGTGCGCACTGAAAAAAAAAAAGCTGCATTTCCGTTCTTTCAGTACAGATACAGCTGTGAACAGAAAGCTAAAGGAGTGTTTGATTGGATTAGATTTGATTGACCTCTCATTTGACTAATAAGAGCCTTGAATTGGGTTTCTGAAACCATGAAGAACCAATGACTGAAAACCTAGCAAGAAGGACCTGCCTACCAACGACCGCGAATACGAGCCAATTGAAGCAGAGAAGTTCGACGATTGACGTGTCGTTTAGCCAATGAAATTCTGAATTCAGCAATACCTGACATGCCTTTGTTATGTGTTTATATTGCCGTTAAAACCCATGCGTCCCCGTGCGTAAAATCTATTTTGCCTAAGCCGCTGGGTGACTCACATTGAGACCTGTGCATAACGGTAGCATTAGCCACTCTTAGCCATTAGCCAGTCTTTTTTTATTACTACTGTTCTTATTTGTTTTGAAAAATGGTTCGCAAAAACCGCAAGCATGGAAGCGGAGATGGTTTGACCGGGTCGGGTGACCAGAACCACGAGTCAGTAACAACTGGACCAGCTTCATGTTCATCTGACAATGAGGAACTTCGACAACAGATGTTGTTGTCAGGTAGGTGTTATAAGCTAAATTATTCTTTATCGATGAAAATAGTAATAAAATAACTTTTGACTGATCGGTAATTACAACAGTCCCTCATGGCCACCATGACCACAAGTTTTTTTGTGTGCCGAGTTCCTCTGTAGTGGGGGGGGGGGTGTTATCCTCTACATTGCAGATATTTTAGTATAATTTTTATTGCACTGTAGGCTATTTTTTCTTGTAAAAAAAGGCCACACATTTTTTACGTGGCATGGTCCTTTGTGTGTGGGGGGCTTGTTTGTTCATTCATTCATTCATGAATGAACAACCCCCCACACACAAAGGAGCATGCCACCTAAAAATGTGTTTGTTACCCTCTAGAAATGTGATAACATTTTAGTATAATTTTTATTGCACTTAAGGCTATTTTTTCTTGTAAAAAAGGCCACACATTTTTTACGTGGCATGGTCCTTTGTGTGTGGGGGGCTTGTTTGTTCAGTCATTCATTCATGAATGAACAAACAACCCCCCCACACTCAAAAGCACATGCCACCTAAAAATGTGTTTGTTACCCTCTAGAAATGTGATAACATTTTAGTATAATTTTTATTGCACTTTAGGCTATTTTTTCTTGTAAAAAAAAAAACAGGAACTGTGCTGTGTATGTGAACTCTGGGAAAATAGGAGAATTGCGGCGGCATGAAATAAGGCGGCGTAGTTGGAGGTTTTAGGTAGAGTTTTATTATCATACCGCCGTCACGGGATCCCCTCTCCGGTGCATAGTGTGAGCAGCCCGGAGAGGGATCCCTAGGCTCTCAGAGAAGGAGAGGAGAGGCGGACACGTGTGTGTCCTACAGCAGAGGTTGAGAGATAGAGGCAGGTGTTACAGAACCTGTGCAGTATTTATACCCAACTCAAACAATACATCAAAGCAGGTCTGATCAAAGGGACTGCAGAACAGGCATGAGATATTTGCATTTGTGAGACACAGACAGGATGCATGAACACAACGCATGGGTGGCACATTAACCTCACAGCAGTGAAATGCATAAATGGCTGATTAGATCACAGCATGCAGCGGAAAAAACCAGGAGTAGCGAGCTGTCCGTCCTTAGTCTGTTTGTGGGGGTTTTCCCAAACCGCCACAGAATAGTGAAAAATAAAAATTGAACTTTGTAAATGACTTTTTATTTTCACATAATAGACAAACTTCAGATGAAGACTCTGGTGAGGAGTGGGTGCCAGACGAGTACTCTCCGTGCCGCCTTGCGTAAAGGACTACAACAGGTATGTAATGATTTGAAAATGTAACAATTGGCTTGAGTAATATATTGAAGTGTTTTTTTTTCCCTTTATTCTAAAAATTATGTTTTTTTGTCCATTCAGGTGCATGGGTGGAGTGGACCTATCAGATGCCCTGATAGGCTACTACAGTGTTCTCCATTAAGACCATGAAGTGGTATAAGAGCTTTTTTTTACCACTTCATGGACATTGCCATCGTCAATGCCTACATCCTCCACAAGGCACTCGCCTCTGGAAGAGGAGAGAAGCCATTGAGACAGAAGGCATTTCGGGAGACCCTTGCTAAGCAGCTGGCACAGGTGCGCTCTCGATCAGCCACACCCACACCACCTCATCCTACACCCACTGCACATCACAGGATTGTCTTTATCTCAGGGCACCGCACAAATGGACGGGCACTATGCAGGCACTGCCGTAAAAAGACACCACTCAAGTGCTCCACCTGTGATGTGCCTCTCTGTTTGATCCCAAACCGAGACTGTTACAATAACTGGCATATTGCCAATAACATATAAAGGACTTCATATTCACATTTGTTGTTTGTAAATAGTACGTTTTGTATATTGACATTTTTGTTCAGTAAAGCGTGTTTATATTTTAAACTTCATTTTCTCTGCGTCATTACTACTGACAGTGTTTTAGATATCTAACAAGATAGCCCTGAGTGTCACCTTTCATTAGAGCCCAAGATGAAGCTTCTATGTTGAAGCATTCAAAAGTTATAGACGTTTTTTCAAACTGTGCCAAACTGTGCCATTTGGCACAGTTCAAAAATGCCTGGGAACAACCTGAGAAAAAAGCTGTGTAATATATTCATTTTTTCCGGTATTGTTACAAAATTTTGACCTCAGCTTGATAACACTTGATTCTACATTTCTGTTGCATTTTCCAGCCAGTATCTGACAGCTGTGTGTTATTTGCAAGCATTTGTATCTAAAAAAAACCACCCAGGCAAACTTTATTTTCTTCAAATTCAGTATGTTTAGATGACTGTTACTCAGTGGCAGGAGCACTTAGAGAGATTATCACTATTTTGCGAAAAAAATCAGAGTGTTTTCTTTTAAATTGATTGCTGGGGTCTTTCTGCAACTGTGGGGGTCCTCCCTACAGTTGATAGTGCTATGAGATGACTGTTGTTGTGAAATGGCGCTATATAAATAAAGTTGAATTGAATTGAATTGAATTAAATGAGACCAACCCCATGAAGATGCTGCAAAGGGTTGAACAGCTTTTGATTTACTTTGGGTATGTTATTTTTAGGCGTTTTTAGGGAAATTGAACAGAGTTCAACAGGTTAAACTAGCTTCAACATGCTTTTTCTTCAGCAATGGAGTCTTGTGAGGTGAGTGGGCATAGAGCCCATGTCGGCTGAGTGCATTACTTATTGTTTTCTTTGAAACAGCAGTACCTGCTAACTCCAGGTCTATCTGGAGCTCTCCATGAGTGGTCTTTGGCTCTTGGATAACTCTTCTGATAATTCTTTTGACTCCTCTCTCAGAAATCTTGCAAGGGGCTCCTGGTCATGGTCAGTTTATGGTAAAATTATGTTCTTTTCACTTCCGAATGATGGTTCCAACAGTGCTCACTGGAACATTCAGCAGTTTAGAAATGTGGCTGTAACCAATGCCATCATTATGTTTTGCAACAATAAGGTTGCAAAGATCAGGAGAGAGCTCTTTGCTTCTACCCATCATGAGTTCTTTGTGGTTTGACAATCTGATATTCACAGACCCTTTTAAAGGCTATCAGTCAGGACTTAACCAGCTGGAATTAATTTGCACTGATGGGGGATGGGATGGCTTCCTAAATTCTGATGGATTTCAGCTGCTTTCTTGGCTTTCTTTGCATTTTTGCACCTCTTTTTCTTCACGTGTTCAATATTGTATGGATGAAATGCATGGATTACTTGGGTTGTTACTGATATCTAGTGGCAATCTCAAGCCAATGGCTCCATCAGAAATATGTTTAATGAGAAAAATGTTGACGTGTTCAATACTTATTTTCCCCGCTGTATACTGGTATTAGCATTGGCAAACGGCAAAAACTATCATCAAAATATTGACATAAAATCAGCAAAAAATGTAATATCGTGTACACCTACTCTGAAGTTGACGCCTTGGGCTGAGAAATCCTGGGTGGAGACTGGATAATCACAGCCAATAACACGGTGATGGGTTGTAATTGAAGACCAAATCATTGGTCAGTGACGTAGGGAAAGCAATCCACAAAACCGGCTTCTGCTCATTTTGCCAAAACGTTAAATAAAATTAATTCTAAGTGAAGAGAGATTTTAACTTTTTTTTTTTACTGTAGTCATATGAGCCAAGAAAGCATTTTAGAAGGTTAAAACCCACAAACACACCATGTTTGAGTGAATGGGACCTTTAATATTCTGCTGCTACATCAATCTGTTGGACTGTGCTAACACTTTAAAGCACAGCTGGGCAAAGGCCTCGAGGAACCGTGGGGAAAATAAAAATAATGTTCTGTAGTGACAGGGATGGAGTGAGGCATTTTACATCAAAAATCTGCTCATATGCTCTTTAGTATGCCAGAGTCCAACCTTGTTTGACCACAATTTGATGGCCCTTGTTTAAAAATGGAGGAGCACAGTGCCCCGCTCACTGCTGAAAGACAGATGAAGATATTTTATATACAAAAGCATGCCATCACTGCTTCAGATCCTCATTTTGAAATCTTCAACTGGGATGACTGCACAGACACTGACACCTGCACTGGCACCTCGAGGACTGAGTGGGATTGTCTCTGGAGAGCTTCCACCATCCCCATCCAGGCATTCTGTCCCCCTTCCATCCCTCCCAAACCCTGATTCTAGGGCCCGTCACTCAAAACGCTCATAGTTTCTGGTTTGTCGGACCCGGGGGATCATGTCCAGCAGTAGTCTGTAGCACACAAAGAGACATGTTTAAAGCAAAAAAAGTAACTTTGATCTACTTACAATTACATCTGGGTTTGACACTAATTTGTCAAAAGATATAAATTTATTTTAGACTATTAAAGATTTTAAAAAGTGCTAAGAACATTTTTCACAGCTTAAAAGTTTGGCTTGTTTTTATTCATATTATTTCAATTCTAAAGCAACTCGATATTGCCAAACACTTGGTTGGGGCAGAAAAGCTGAAATGTTCGAGTGATGAATTATTGGAGAGGTATCTTTATTACCATAATCAGTGAATGTAGACCATGTTTGAACAATTAACCATCCACTTACTTGACTCCGTAGGCGAGGATGATGAGGCCAATGAGGACGCCTATTGTTCCATCCAGGTACCACACCTTGGGTTCATGTTTGAACACTTCAGCACTGATGAGGATGGAGAACCCCATGATCCCTCCAACCAGTGAGTTGAATCCTGGAAAGATAAACACACAACATTCCCATCTTAAACTGCTTGTCAACAGAGTGTGTAAAAATGCTCTAGATGTGTGTCTCTGGGTGCTTCACAGTCAGTCTTAAAAAAAGGTCTCTACCCTGTATCCTAGCAACCGCTTGACTTGTCACTCAAAGCTTGCCTTCACACATTTTGCCCTGAAGCGCTCTACTAACTGCACTAAACTGCATCGAACTGGTAAGAAAACATGCATCCTTCTAAGCGTTCGCTGTTAAATGTTGATCATGGTATCCTTTCAAGCCCGATTCTAATCGGCTGATTAAAGAGGTGCACGGCACTTGAGAAGCTGAACTTTATTGAAGCTTTCAACGCCTTTAGTTCAGTGCCACAAAAAAAAAGTTCACTGCTGAGAGTGTTTTTGTGCTGAGAGCAATGAACACATTAAAGGCTGGGCTGCACAGAAAACAGACACTCAGAGTGGGAAAAAAATGCTCTGTGGACATGCAGCCTAAAAGTGCCTGAGGCATGTACTTTTTCCACATGTTGACACAGTGACATGGTTTTGACCCAAAAAGCAGACACGACTCAGGGATAACACAATTAACCTTTTATTTATAATCGTGTAGGTGTGTGTATGCATGTCTGTAGTGTGTGTAGTGCGAGGATGAATAAGCTTGGGGCGAGCAGAGCACCGTGCAACCTGGCAACCCTAAGGACAAAGCAGAGAGAGAATTTAGGGACAATCCAGGCAGGCAAAGCACCCGATAATACAGTCCTTACTGTTTGCAGCGTAGGAGTGGAACTCAGGTAGCTCAACGGCCACAGCCAGGAGGACAGTGTCAGTAGCCCCGTAGGAGATGAAGTAGGCAGGTGAACAGAGCAGGGATGTCTGCCGCCAGGTGGAAGAGAATCCGCCGCCAAGGTTTCACTGCCTGTGCACAGGGGAAGTGTAAGGGTGAAAGGAATTGATGATGGCTTACTTGGCTGTCAGATGGTGAGGGGTCCAATGATGAGGAGTAGAACTGGAGAGTAACGAGGCTTGGAAGCTCAGCGTAGAGTTGGTGAGTTCAGGTCCCATGGGAAGGAGACGGACGACTCTGCGCTGATCTCAGGGCCTCGCAGAATAAATAGCCAGACCAGGATGGCAGACAGGTGTGTGCGCAGGTGCACCTGATTGGCAGCCATGACAGTACTCCCCCCCCCCCCCCAACGACATGCCTCTTGGAGGTTGGTCCATCCTACCTGGATGCGCCTGATGAAAGTCCCCGATGAGCTGCTTGTCCAGCACGAAGGAGGGGTGCACCCAGGACCTCCACTCTGGCCCATAGCCCTCCCAGTCCACCAGGTACTGCAAACCGCGACCCCGGCGTCGGACGTCCCTTCCAAGCCAGGTCGCCGTTGATTATCATCGGTTGTGGTGGAGCCCTGGGAGGGGGACACAAGGGGCTGGAGCAGACGGGCTTGACCTGCGAGACGTGAAAAGAAGGACAGATGCGGAGGGAGGGGGGGAGAGCTAGGCGTACACAAACCGGGTTAATGATCTGACTGATGGGAAAAGGCCCAATAAACCTCTGGGACATCTTTCCTCTCTCACTCTTCAAGTCAGTATGCTTAGTAGACAGCCATACCTGTTGGCCCACCTGATAGGCGGGAGCTGGAGCCCTGTGACGGTTGGCCACCGAAGTGTTGTGCTCAGCCGTGCGTCGCAGCACCTCCCGGGTAGCCTTCCAGATCCAACGGCAATGCTGCAGGTGTGCACGGACCGAAGAAACAGCGATGTCACCTTCCTCCTCCGGGAACAGTGGGGGATTGTAACCCAGTGAGGCCTCGAAAGGAGACATGCCGATAGCTGATGAGATGGTGGTGTTGTGAGCGTACTCAATCCAGGGAAGGTGGGAGCTCCAAGACGATGAGTTGGTGGTGGTGACACACTGCAGCGTGGCCTCCAACTCCTGGTTTGCTCGTTCACACTGACCATTGCCTTGAGGATGGTAGCCTGAAGATAGGCTTGCCGTGGCCCCCAGGGCGTTACAAAATGACCTCCAGACTTGGAAACAAACTGGGGGCCTCGGTCGGAGACGATATCCAGAGGAATGCCATGTAACCGTACCACATGCTGGACTAGAAGGTCCGCCGTCTCCTTGGCCGTAGACAGCCCCTGCAGGGGGACAAAATGGGCAGCCTTGGAGAACCTGTCGACCAGTGTGAAGATTACAGTGTTGTGATTGGATGATGGGAGGCCGGTGATGAAATCCAGAGCCACATGGGACCACGATCTGCCAAGGATGGGAAAGGGGTGGAGCAGCCCAGCTGGAGGGGAAGAAGACGTCTTTCCGGCGGCACACTGAGGACAGGCCCGGATGTACTCCCCGACGTCCTTCTGAAGAGATGGTCACCAGAACGTCCTCTGGAGAAGATCCACTGTGCGCCCCCTTCCGGGGTGACACGCAGACTTGGACGAGTGGCCCCAATGGATAACCTCCCCCCGAACGGCCGATTGGACGAACAGTTTACCCACTGGCCCCCCCACCTGGATCGGGCTCATCCTCCTGAGCCTTCAAGACCTTATCCTTGATACCCCAGGGGATGGCGCCCACGACACACGATGAAGGTAGAATAGGGTGCTTGGGCATCTCCGCCGCCTCCAGGGCAAACTGACGGGACAGGACATCCAGCTTAGTATTCTTAGACCCGGGGCAGTAGGTAATGGTGAAATCGAATCTTCCAAAAAATAGGGACCAGCAGGCCTGGCATGCATTCAGACGCTTGGCCGTCCGGAGGTATTCCAGATTCTTATGATCAGTCCAGACAACGAACGGCTGGGAGGCACCCTCCAGCCAGTGATGCCACTCCTCCAAAGCGAGCTTGACAGCCAAGAGCTCCCCGTCACCAATGTCATAGTTGCACTCAGCTGGGGATAGGCACCAGGAGAAGAACGCACAGGGTCAAATCTTGCCATCCGCGGGGGATCACTGAGAAAGGACGGCTCCAACCCCTGAGTCCGATGCATCCACCTCCACCAGGCATTGGAGAGCGGGATCCACCTGTGTCAGTATGGGAGAGGATGAGAACCTGTTCTTCAGATCAGCAAAGGCCACGGCCGCCTCCTCAGTCCACTGAAAAGGCACCTTGGGAGAGGTCAACCTGGTCAAAGGAAGAGCAATCAGACTGTAGTCTTCAATGAAGCGGTGGTAAAAATTAGCAAATCCCAGAAACTGCTGGAGCTGCTTCCTGGATGATGGAGTAGGCCACTCTACCATCGCTTTTATCTTGCCTGGATCGGAGATGATCTCATTGTGAGAGATGACGAAGCCAAGGAAGGATGTCCGGGTGACATGAAACTCACATTTCTCGGCTTTCACGAAGAGTTTGTTTTCCAACAGTTGCTGCAGTACCCGCCTCACGTGTACTCGATGCTCCTCCAGGGACTGGGAAAAAATAATGCATCCACCTCCACTAGGCATTGGAGAGCGGGATCCACCTGTGTCAGTATGAGAGAGGATGAGAACCTGTTCTTCAGATCAGCAAAGGCCACGGCCGCCTCCTCAGTCCACCGAAAAGGCACCTTGGGAGAGGTCAACCTGGTCAAAGGAAGAGCAATCAGACTATAGTCTTCAATGAAGTGGCGGTAAAAATTAGCAAATCCCAGAAACTGCTGGAGCTGCTTCCTGGATGATGGAGTAGGCCACTCTACCACCGCTTTTATCTTGCCTGGATCGGAGATGATCTCATTGTGAGAGATGACAAAGCCAAGGAAAGATGTCCGGGTGACGTGAAACTCACATTTCTCGGCTTTCACAAAGAGTTAGTCGCTGCAGTACCCGCCTCACGTGTACTCGATGCTCCTCAAGGGACTGGGAATAAATAAGGATATCATCCAGATAGACAAATACAAATGTGCCCAAAAAATCCCTCAATACATCATTAATTAGCCACTGGAAGACAGCAGGGGCATTGGTCAGCCCAAACAGCATGACCAGATACTCAAAATGTCCACTAGGAGTCCGGAACGCCGTCTTCCATTCAACGCCCTCCCGGATCCGCACCAGATGATAGGCGTTGCGCAGGTCCAACTTGGAAAACCAGGAGGCACCCTGGAGGGAATCAAAGTCTGAATTAATGAGTGGAAGCGTGTATTTGTCTTTGATGGTTATGTTATTCAATTCCAGAAAGTCTATTGACCATTTACTGTGACGTCACACCTTTTGTTTACGCCGCCATCTTGGATGGCGGAAGCGAGTGGACGGCGCATTCAGCAGTTGTTCAGCGGTGTACCAGATCTCGATATATTTACCTGATTTCAGCCTACATCTTTGTTTTATTTTATGTTGGCATTGAATTAGACTATGTTGTTTCACTGCTGTGCCTTTGGGTGTACAAATCGCCAGAAAAAGGGATCCAACTTGAAGTTTTACCGGTTCCCAGCTGACGAAGACAGGCGCAGGAGGTGGGTGGCAGTGCTGAAGAGGAAAGATTGCATAGCCGCCTTACTCGCGGCTATGCAATCAACATTTTATATGATGCACGCAATGAAATAACCTGAAAATTATTTATAACAATTAAATTTGAATTTATTACTTAAGTCATGATATATATTTACATGCAATAGCTAAGCTAGTTGTACAACAAAGAAATATTATATTCTATTTGGCCAATACATTTTATTATTTTTAGTAAACCTCAGGTGATGATACAACCACAATCTACATGCTACACACACTTAGTTCTTCAGATTTTTCTGACTCCTTGAAATTGCACTACAATCTGGACAGCACCACTTTTTCTTTGGAACATTTTTCAACCTGAGACACTGTACTTGGAACTGACCAATTTGACAAAAGCCAGACTCACAGGTTACAATAGATGCATCACCACAGGTTTTTCTGCAGTAGCAAATGACACTAGTATTATCACCTTTTGGGGTTTCTTTTGTCTTACAAGATACACTACCGTTCAAAAGTTTGGGGTCACTTAGAAATTTTCTTATTTTTGAAAGAAAAGCACTTTTTTTCAATGAAGATAACTTTAAACTAATCAGAAATACATTCTATACATTTCTTTTTTTTCCACAATATCTTTATTGAACCTTTTTTTTTTTTTTAACAAACATGATACAAACAATCAAACACTAACACTAAAGTACTACAAAAAAAAAAAAAAATGCACTAAAAACACCAACAACCACCAACAAAATCAAGTCTTCAACAATGCTCCTCTGTTTAGTCTAGACAATCCAATACATAAGTATACATATTATGTTCACCAGTTTGGAATTTACAAGGTCCACACACATCATTCACCTTCTTCTTCAAGAGTTATGTTTAAATTTTTTACATAATCAATAAAAGGTCTCCATATATTCTCAAACACAATTTCCTTTGATTTCAGTATATATGTTATTCTTTCTAATGGAAGGTTTGTTAACATCTGTCTTAACCACTGAGTCACATCTGGTCTATGAGTCTTTTTCCATAATAGTGCAATACATTTTTTGGCATTAAGCAAACTGAGGTCTATGAATGTTCTTTCACTTTTATTAAAATTATGCTTTTCTGGGTACAGACCCAACAAAAACAGTTTAGGATTCAATATGATTTGTTTTGAGATTATTTTTTCAATTGTTACCCTCACCTCTTCCCAAAACATTCTTATTAATCTACATTCCCATAAACAATGAAATAGGGTTCCTTTACTTTCCATGCATTTTGTGCATGTATCTGGTATATTTTTGTTATATCTATTTAACTCCTCCGGTGTAACATACATCCGCATTAACCATTTGAAATGTATCAATTTAAGGCGTGCATTTATTGATTTGGTTTGAGCTTCTGTACAAGCCAATTCCCATTGTTCCTCTGAAATTTCAATTTGCAGATCTTCTTTCCAGTAGTTTAATCTTTTCAGTGAATTTTCACTTGAAGATAGTGTCAATGAGTTATAAAACTCTGAAATAATACCCTTTCTTTTACTATCTTTCATCATCATTTTTTCCAAGGATGAATAAATAGGTCGAGTGAGAGCTTTATTTTGATTTGATCGAATAAAGTTTCTAAGTTGAAGATATTTTAAAAAATGTGTTCTATTGAGATTAAATTTGATCCTCAGCTCTTCAAAAGACATTATGTTGTCTGCACATGGCAAATATAAATCCTGAATCTTTTGTATCCCTTTTAAATTCCATACTTTAAATACAGCGTCCGCTCTCCCTGGTTTAAAATATTGATTACCCCATATTGGACTAAATTGTGACAATAACTGTGGTTCTATTAAATAGTTTTTAGCTTCACACCATATTTTGATCATATGCTTTACAAATGGATTTTTAACTTGTTTTTGTAATTTTTTTGCCGAATCTGAGTATATGAATATGGGAAGAGGTAAAGGTAAATTGTATGATTCCATTTCAGTCCAGTGAGGGAGATCATTTGATGAAAAATAATATGTCATAGACCTCAGTTGTGCCGACCAATAATACAACATAAAATTTGGACATTTCAGACCTCCACGATCAAATGGTAAATATAATAAAGACAAACGTAATCTAGCCCTCCTGTTGTTCCATATAAATTCCACTAACTTTTTTTTTATTCTTGAGAATAGATCTAAAGGTGGTGATAAGGGAATGTATTGAAATAAATAAAGTATTTTAGGTAAAATATTACTTTTAAGTATATTGATTCTCCCGATCATCGACATTGGTAGTGACATCCATCTCTGAGTTAACTCATTGATATCTGACATTAAGGCTTCATAGTTGACACTGGCGACTGATTCTAGCTTAGGCATAATTTGGATTCCTAAATATTTAAACTGATTTACAACATTGAATTGATTTACCTCAGGGGCTGGGTAATTTCTCTGGGTCTCATTTAGCATTAATATTGAAGATTTAGTTTTATTTATTTTATATCCTGATATTTCCCCAAAATTCTTTATTAAATTCAACAAGGTTGGAATTGATTTTTTTAGATTCGACATAAACAAAATTATATCATCGGCGTACAGGGAGAGTTTATGTTCTGTTGGTCCAACTTTAATTCCATATATTTGTGAATGTAAACGTATCGCTATCGCTAAAGGTTCAATTGCCATAGTAAACAGTAAAGGTGAAAGTGGACAGCCTTGTCGACATCCTCTATTGATTTTTATTGGTTTTGAAATATTGTTATTTGTTAGGATTTCTGCTGTAGCATTATTGTATATTATTTGAACCCATTTTATGAAATTATTTCCAAGTCCAAACCTTTGTAGGACTTCAAAAAGAAAGGGCCATTCAACTCTATCAAAGGCCTTTTCGGCGTCCAATGATAGGAGAGCTGTATCCGGTGCTTCTTTATTAAAATAAATAATATTAAATAGTCTTCTTACATTATGGAAGCCTTGTCTACCCTTTATAAAGCCATTCTGATCTCGATTAATAATATTTGGTAAAATTTCTTGTATTCGTCTTGCTAAAATTTTACAGATTATCTTAAGGTCGGCGTTTAATAGGCTTATTGGTCTCATATTTTCACATTTATTAGAGGGCTTACCTGGTTTTGGCAGCAGTATAATTAAGGCATTATTTATGTATGATGGTAAATTATTATTTTGAAATGCTTCTAAAACCATTTCCAAAAAAGGTTTTATTAATTTATTCTTAAATTTTTTATAAAGGTCAACTGGAAGACCATCTGGTCCTGCACTTTTTCCTGATTTCATATTATCAATGGCTAGCCCAACTTCTTCTTGACTAATTTTAGACTCCAATATCTCCCTGTTTTCATTTGGAATACACGGTATAGATAGTTTGTTCAAAAACCCATTTAGTTTTGTTAAATCAGGTTCATTTTTGGTATCATATAATTTTTCATAGTAATCTCTAAAGGCTCTATTAATTTCTAAAGGATCTATAACTACCTGTCCATTACTTATAATACTGGTTATTGGTGTTTTAATTTCCAATTGTTTAATCTGCCATGCTAATAATTTTCCTGATTTTTCACCTTGTTCATAAAAAGATTGTTTCAATCTTAGAAGACTCGAGGCAGCTCTATTCGCTGATTTTTTGTCGTATTCAGCTCTCAAAATCAGTAATTCATTCTCCAACCTTGGATCTCTTCCTGCATACACTTTTTCCTGAAGACTTTTTATTTTATGTTCCAATTTAGCTCTCTCCTCTCGAGTCTTCTTAGATTTTGATCCTGTATAACTAATAATATGTCCCCTAATAAAAGCTTTGAAAGCCTCCCACTTTACACATGCTGATATTTGTGTAGTATTGATGTCAAAGAACTCGTCTATCTGTTTTTCTATATACTTGACAAATTCCTCATCCTGAAGCCATTTATGCTGAAATTGCCATCTGCCTGATTCCTTTGTCAATTTTTTATCTACATATATTAGACAACAGGGTGCATGATCAGAGATCACGATGTTATCATAAAAGCAGTTTTGAACCTTGGACCTTAATTCTGTGGAAATCAAAAAATAATCAATACGTGAGAATGTCTTGTAGGTACTGGAATAACAAGAATAGGCTTTAACTTGTGGTTTCATTTCTCTCCATATATCTAACAATCTCAATTCTTTCATAAAATGATTAATAGTCATCCTACATCCAATGTGCGTACAATCCAGTCCTGTTGATCTATCCACACCTGGATTCAATGTACAATTAAAATCCCCTGCTATTATATGTTGCCCTGTAAGTGATGATAAGATGAGAAATAAATTAGCAAAGAACTTCTGATCATCTATATTGGGACCATATAAGTTCACAAGATTTATATTTTCTAATAGCAAAGAACCTTGAATGATTACATATCTTCCAAATTTGTCTCCAATTACATTTTTCACTTGAAAAGGAACTGATTTATGTATGAGAGTCATAACTCCCCTGGCTCGGGATGAAAATGAAGAGGTGAATACACTTCCCTGCCATCTACTCCTAATTCTTTTAACATCCTCCTCTATCAGATGAGTTTCTTGTAAAAACACAATTCTTGAACCCATGTCCTTTATTTTATTCATAACTTGTTTAAGTTTTTTTAAATTTTGTAGACCTCTGCAATTCCATGAAGTTAAATTAAGATTAACACTTTGGTCCATGATCAATAGAGAGTTTGGGATTACCTTGCAGTGTAAACATGCTCATACAGAGAAGCAAAAACATGAGTGGTTGAACATTCATCCTACAAACTACACACAAACAAATTTCCCCTTCCCACACTTGTGGCAAACCCCCCAAAATCAAAAGAAAAATTCTGTCTCCCGATATAGCCATCGACCGTTCCACACCCACGGGGAACAGCCTAAGCCACTCCTTCTTCATCCTCCCAATCACCCTAACTCTACTGCTTTTAATGACGTAACATTAACTCTCCTCTGTAGTTTTCCAACTTAACTCCAAAATTTTTAACAACTTTGTACATCATAGTTTTTTTTTTGTTTGTTTTGTTTTTGTTTTGTTTTTTTAATATATAATACAATCTATATTTTGTAAACTTACTATTTACTTCAAGTCAGTCAGATGCCTGTGCAAATGCTTAATTATTCTACCTTATATTTTGTTCATGCTTAGCTCCCACCAGTCTCTTCTTCTTCTTTGATCTTCTTGATGAACTCCTGCGCCTCCTCTGGGGTCTTGAAGATGTGGGTTCTGCCCTCATACGTGGTCAGCAGTCTCGCAGGATAGATTACACCATGACGAATCCCAAGGTTGCGCAGCTCCTTACGTATGGGATCAAACTGCTTCCTCAATTGCTGGATTCCTGTGGCCAAATCTGGGTAGAACCGCACCTGCTGGTCCTGGTGTTTAATCTCTCCTTTAGCACGTGCAGCGTTGAAGATCTTCATCCTGTCTCTGTTGCTAAGAAACTTCATAATTAAGGTCCTCGGCGGTCCCTTATCTCTCCGTGGGCCAATACGATGTGCTTTTTCCAGAACCACTGCTGATTGCAACTCCTCGCTGCCCAGCACCTCCGGAATCCACTTTTCCAGAAAGGAACATACGTCCCGACCTTCTGATTCCTCTGGAAGACCCACCAGCCTCAAATTATTCTGTCTTGACCGAGATTCCAAATCCAAAATATTATCTTCCAGAGATTTATTTTTTTTTTCCAAAGTGCGCACCTTTAATTGAAGACGGGTGACGTCATCTTCAGCACTAGCGAGACGGAGCTCCATCTGCGCCGTTCGTTCTACACAGTCACCCAATTCCTTTCTTATTCCTTCCAACGCTGTCATAATCCCATCAAATCTAGAGGAAAAGTCCGCTCTCATTGAACTCATGGCAGCCATCAGCGCATCTGCGCCTCCCCGCGCAGACATCGCACCGTTGCCAGCCTCCTCCGCCATATATCGAGTTTTGTTTGCTGCGTCACAGACCTGAAAGTCCGTTAATTTGGACTGTTTCGGCGGCTCGCTTTTTCCTTTTCCTGGTTTTCCAGCCTTAGGCTTCGCCGACATATCCTCGCCCAAATGCTGAGATACGTTCTGTCCCAAATGAGAGAGTTATTTGCCGATTTTTTTTCTCCAGGAGCAGAGCAGAGCGAGACACGTCCGTCCTACGTGGCAGCCATAACCGGAAGTGATTCTATACATTTCTAATGTGGTAAATGACTATTCTAGCTGCAAATGTCTGGTTTTTGGTGCAATATCTACATAGGTGTATAGAGGCCCATTTCCAGCAACTATCACTCCAGTGTTCTAATGGTACAATGTATTTGCTCATTGCGTCAGAAGGCTAATGGATGATTAGAAAACCCTTGTGCAATCATGTTAGGTCTGCAATGCTGTAATTGCTGCACATGGAGGATTCTTTGACGAAAGCAAAGTTTGAAGGAAAAAATTATTATTTCAAATACTAATCATTATTTCTAACTTTGTCAATGTCTTGACTATATTTTCTATTCATTTTACAACTCATGGTGGTAAATAAGTGTGACTTTTCATGGAAAACACAAAATAATTGTCTGGGTGACCCCAAACTTTTGAACGGTAGTGTATATGAAACAAATTTGGATTTTTGGTATACCATTTGGCGAGTAGTTCTGGTAAAATGACAGACCTGTGATATTTACCAACAAGTTGAACTTTCTCATTAAAAAAGAGGTCATCAAACTCAATTCTTTGAACATTACAACCTTTTTGAGTCCAGAGAACAAAGTCACAGTAAGAAAGTTCTGTGACACCCGGTTGAGCTTGGATTTGGTAGAAATATTTATGAGATGGTTTCAGCTTGATGTCGCCATCAATGTTGCTTGCACAAAACTGAGGGTCTTCCACCGCTTCCTCTAAAGCCTGATTCCTCTTACAGAAAGGACATTTCACCTCCACCAGACCCTCCCCACAGCAGCTACAGGAGACAAATCCATCCGGAGAGGCACCCATGAAGGGGAAGCGCTGACTGAGGACTAGTCCAGCATCACACACTCGTAGATCCTGGTGCTGAGAAGACCTGATTTCTTCATACTGATCACGGGCCACTTTCTCATGGTCGCATCCCCATCTGTAAACAAATCGGCAAAATTATTGACAGAGTACAAAAAAAAATGTACCAGTATTCCTTAAAAACAATATAGAACTATTTTCTGTAAGAAATCTGAATATTTTAGATAGCACAATGAAATGACAATTTTTTTAGAATTATATGTCTTCTTTACAATTTAAATGTTGTCAGTTTCCATGGTCAACCCACTTAGTACTCAATGATTCAATTGAGCACCAAAAGTAGCTTACAGTAAGTAGCTAAGCATAGCAGGCTAAAAAGAGATGATTACCGGTAAAAAAACAATTCAGGAATTGCATGCAGGCTTGGCGGAGGTTTGCGCTCTCCGAGTGCTTTTCTAGTCTCTTACTTTGTTGCTTTACTGGTAAAACTAACTGGGTAGCATACCTTGTTCAGCAGGCTTCTCGAAGGAACGTCAAGATGAGTCTGTGCAGCTTCTTTGAAGATGGATGCCGTTATTCTGCCGACTCACTGCTGATGCCACAATACACACTTGTTCTGCGATCTGGTAGTTTCTTCAACAAATTTTACCTGCAGAAGAAACAATGTCTGATATAACTAACCTAAATTTTCCTGCATAGATATTATGACGTCCCACATAATGATTATATAGCATTTAATAGACTGTAAAGCACTTTAAAAGTTATTTTTAGAAATAAATTTTAAAATCGATATCACGCAATGCAGCAAAAGGAAGCTTCAAGTTTGCTGTTGGTGTATTCCAGGCGCAGGGAACATCAGTGCAAGTCTGGCCTTGGGACAGGCGGACAGCACACTCAACAGCAAACAACACAGCTGCAACATGCGAACAAGTCTCTCCTAACCCTGCCATACAAGTACAGTGTGAAGACAATATGACACCGTCTTGCTTCATAATCACCCAGGGTTTCAGTGGGGGGTCCGCCATCTTCTGGGAGTGATGTACCTGTAGTGGATAAATATTCTTATAATTAATATGTGGGTATGATGACTTTTTATCTGGATATAAGTCTTTCTTGTATAGACTGAACAATAAAATTTGTAATATACTGTATCTAATAGTGTTGGGAGTTGTTTATCCAGTATTCTATTGATAAGACAAATATTTAAAAATCCTTTTACAGAATATATAGATCTATAAAAATATTTAATTATTTTTAATTAATTTAATTGAGATACTATATATACAGCTAATAACAACAATAATAATAATAATAATAATAATAATAATAATAATTGAATATTTTATAAAATTTTAATAATTTATCACTTAATAGATTCTATATAACATGACAAATCTATACAGTAGGGGAGAGACTAGAGACTAGAGTCTGAATTTGGGAAAAAATAAAATAAAAATACCTGAGCCTTCACAACATAGTGGACCGTTGAAGTGATGACTGGGGATATCAGCACATTTCTCACAAGCCCAGCAACAAAATAACTATAAGTGTCCAAACTTTTGTAGGCTTTCAGAGACTCTCCAGTGTACCTAGATGGTGTGTTGACCAGGTAGTTGTAGATGTCCATATAGTGTACGTCAGGTTTGGGGCAAAAATCTATGAAACTGGTGAATTTTTCAAGCGACAAGTTGTAAGGGTCCACGCCGATAACACTGATCTTTTCTGTGTACCGGTCACGATGTTTTTTATCTAGTAGTTGCGCTACATCGGACAAAGCCGGCACATCTGACTGAGCGGACGCCATGTTGAAACGCACTCACACAGCGCCCGAGTTGACGTCCAATATGGCGGTATCAACAAAAATCATGTGACGCGGGACGTCACTGGCAAATGGTTAATACACAGCCTCAGTGAGCCATCCTTCTTGCCAACGAAGAAAAATCCTGCCCCCACCGCCGAAGATGACGGCCGGATTATACCTGAGCTTAAGGACTCCTTGATGTACGTCTCCATCGCTTCCCGCTCCAGGGCAGACAGGTTGTAGAGTCTGCTAGATGGCAGCGCAGCTCCGGCGCGGAGCTTGATGGCACAGTCATGGGGGGGGGGGGGGGGTTGATGAAAGGGCCTGGGTCTTATTGAAGGCAGCCCCTAATCCCCTGATATCCGGGTGGAACTTTAGCCAAATCAGGAGGAGCAGGGATTGGGACACTCTGAGGCATGGATGGCGAGCACGCAGCGGACTGAAGGCAGGCACTCAGACAAAAAGAGCTCCAGGCACGGACACTCCCAGAATGCCAGTCTATGGAGGGGTTGTGGAGGCGAAGCCAGGGATAGCCGAGGATAACCGGGGAAGAAGAGACCGGCAACACATACAGTCTAAGCTCCTCCCGGTGATTGCTCAATGTGATGACAGACACTGGGACGATCCGGTGGGAAACCGTAGCAAAAGGGACTTTAGATAGGGTGATCAGTTTTAAGGGGGTCTCCAATGACTGAACGGGAAGCCCCAACCGGGTTACCAGTTCCCCAGAGATAAAGCTCGGCTCCGCCCCAGAATCAATGAGTGCGTCTGTGGTAATCTCCTTATGTTTGTAACAGAAATAAGATAAGATAAGATAAGATAAGATAAGCCTTTATTAGTCCCACAACGGGGAAATTCCAGGATTGCAACAGCACAGGGATAGCAACACTCAGAGCAACAATCAGAAGGCAAGAAAAAAAAACAAGCAAGCAAGAGCAGCTAATAAACATATGTACGTATTACTATAAAATATATATATATACACACACACACAGACACACAGTGCAGAGCATTGTAGCTGGATGGAATAAATATATGAATATATGAACACAGTGCAGAGCATTGTAGCTAGATGGAATAAATATGTAAATATATAAACACCCACAGTACGGAGCATTGCAGCTAGGTGGAATAAATATGCAAGTATATAAACACACACAGTGCGGAGCAATGTAGCTAGATGGAATAATATGTAGATATATAAATATATAAACACCCACAGTACGGAGCATTGTAGCTAGATGGAATAAATATGCAAATATATAAACACACACAGTGCAGAGCATTGTTGCTAGATGGAATGAAACAGCATAACCGTCTACTTAGTTATCCTACATGGTATGATTATGTGCCCATACATATTCTCACCCTCCATAGCGACCAGTATGTTCCTAGTTGTATGCCGGAGAGGACCATTGTGTAAGTCTATTGCATCTTTTGCATTCAAAAAACTATTAGTTTGTTACGTCTTTTTGCTATCTCTGCGAGCAGCCCTGCTTAGGTTGTACAGTCTGACAGCCGTTGGTAGGAAGGACCTACGAAACCTCTCGGTTGTGCACCTGGGATGATGTAGTCTGCTGCTAAATGAGCTCCTCAGTGCATTCAGTATGTCCTGCATAGGGTGGAACTCGGACTCCAGCAGAGATGACAGTTTAGCCACCGTCCTTCTCTCTCCTATCTCCTCCATCGGATCAAGGCGCTGCCCCAGGACAGAGCTAGCTTTCTTAATCAGTTTGTTCAGTCTCTTCCTATCGGCTGCAGTAATGCCACTGAATGAGTGGCAAAGTCCCCAAATGAATGGGGATCTGGAAGCTAGAGAGGGGATTTAATCGAGGTGAGTCTGTGAGTCCCCCTACTGCGATGCACGGACTCCCTCTTTTGGCCGTACAGGACACACCTCAAGCTCATGCTCCTCGCTCCCACAGTAAACGCATAACCCCAACTCCCGGTGTCGCTGTCTCTCAGCTGAAGACAACTTAGCCCAACCTGTTACCATAGGTTCTGGCTCATCCGGGGACTCGACTGGAGGTAGTGCCAATAGGGGGGGGCTGTAGGGAATGGCGGAACTGACTACCTGAGCGACCGGAAGTCTTCTGCTCGGCCGCCTGCTCCCTCTGTCTATTGTCAAGGCTACTCGCCAAAGAAATCAACTCGGTTAAGTTAGAGGGCTTCTCTAAGTGGGCTAACTCAGCCCGCAGGCTAGGACAAAGGCTTCTGATAAAGATGCTACATAATGAGGCATTCTCCCATCCCACCTCCGTGGCCACCACCCGGAAGTCCACGGCATAATCGGCGACTGCTCTAGCCCCCTGCTTCAAGTTCAACAACCGGGAGGTAAGCACACTATCCCGGTCGGAGTGGTCGAACACCTCCCTAAACTCACTAACAAACTGCGTGTAGGTGAGAGACGTATAGCTGGTCCTAGCCATGACGGCGTATGCCCAAGCTAAGGCTTACCCTTCTAACAAATTAACCACATAACCAATTCAGCTATAATTTGAAGGAAAATCCCCCGGCACCCGCTGAAAAACAATGTCACACTGCATAATGAAACCCCTGGCTTCTCCTAGCTTACCACAGAAACGGGTGGGAGTGGGTACGGGAGTAAGTCGTGACAGGGAACCTGATGAAGCCTGGCTAATGGTAGAGCTAACGGGAGCAGAGGAGCTAGCGGGGGCCGGAAGGAAAGCCTGTGGGTTAATCAGGCGATCCAATCGATCAGTAACTTAGGTTAACTGTATGAGTATTATTTGTTGCTGGTAGGCTAACTGGTCAACCCGAGCCTCTAAGTTGTTAATCTCACGCGCTAAAGCGCTGTCTGCTGGGTCACTCTGGCGGAGTCGTACTGACATAGTTTTGATCCAAAAAGCAGATACGACTCAGGGATAACACAATTAACCTTTTATTTATAAACGTGTGGGTGTGTGTATACGTGTGTGTAGTGTGTGTAGTGCGAGGATGAATCAGCTTGGGGCGAGCAGAGCACTGTACAACTTGGCAACCCTAAGGACAAAGCAGAGAGAGAATTTAGGGACAATCCAGGCAGGCAAAGCACCCGATAATACAGTCCTTACTGTTTGCAGTGTAGGAGTGGAACTCAGGTAGCTCAACAGCCACAGCCAGGAGGACAGTGTCAGCAGCCCCGTAGGAGATGAAGTAGGCAGGTGAACAGAGCAGGGATGTCTGCCGCCAGGTGGAAGAGAATCCGCCGCCAAGGTTTCACCGCCTGTGCACAGGGGAAGTGTAAGGGTGAAAGGAATTGATGATGGCTTACTTGGCTGTCGGATGGTGAGGAGTCCAATGACGAGGAGTAGAACTGGAGAGTAACGAGGCTTGGAAGCTCAGGGTAGAGTTGGTGAGTTCAGGTCCCATGGGAAGGAGACAGATGAGGGAAGGAGACAGACGACTCCATGCTGATCTCAGGGCCTTGCAGAATAAATAGCCAGACCAGGATGGCAGACAGGTGTGTGCGCAGGTGCGCCTGATTGGCAGCCATGACACACAGCTTCCATAGGTGTTAATGAAATGCATGTGAAATGCTTTGGTCAAAACATCTTTTCATTTATTGCAGTACCATTTTACACATACAGTATATTACTTTAAATGCTAAAGGGCATCAGCACACCGCACCTTCTCTCTTTCATCATTTCTCCAAGATTTATGTTTTGAGTATAATGCTGTGCTTAAGGCCAGTGTTAGCTTTGAGACCAAGATGAATCATTTCAAAACTTTTTCCACCATTAATGTGACCTATAACCTGTACAACCCAATTGAAAAACAAACTGAAATCTTTTAAGGGGAAAAATAAAAAATAAAAAACTTACAATAACCTGGTTGCATAAATACAGTGGGGCAAAAAAAGTATTTAGTCAGCCACCAATTGTGCAAGTTCTCCCACTTAAAAGATGAGAGAGGTCTCCAATTTTCATCATAGGTATACCTCAACTATGAGAGACAAAATGAGAAAAAAAAATCCAGAAAAATCACATTGAAAGATTTTTAATGAATTAATTGGTAAATTCCTTGGTAAAATAAGTATTTGGTCACCTACAAACAAGCAAGATTTCTGGCTCTCACAGACCTGTAACTTCTTCTTTAAGAGGCTCCTCTGTCCTCCACTCGTTACCTGTATTAATGGCACCTGTTTGAACTCATTATCAGTATAAAAGACACCTGTCCACAACCTCAAACAGTCAGACTCCAAATTCCACTATGGCCAAGACCAAAGAGCTGTCAAAGGACACCAGAAACAAAATTGTAGACCTGCACCAGGCTGGGAAGACTGAATCTACAATAGGTAAGCAGCTTGGTGTCAAGAAATTAACTGTGGGAGCAATTATTAGAAAATGGAAGACATACAAGACCACTGATAATCTCCCTCGATCTGGGGCTCCACGCAAGATCTCACCCCGTGAGGTCAAAATTATCACGAGAACAGTGAGCAAAAATCCCAGAACCACACGGGGGGACCTAGTGAATGACCTGCAGAAAGCTGGGACCAAAGTAACAAAGGCTACATCAGTAACACACTACGCCGCCAGGGACTCAAATCCTGCAGTGCCAGACGTGTCCCCCTGCTTAAGCCAGTACATGTCCAGGCCCATCTGAAGTTTGCTAGAGAGCATTTGGATGATCCAGAAGAGGACTGGGAGAATGTCATATGGTCAGATGAAACCAAAATAGAACTTTTTGGTAAAAACTCAACTTGTCATGTTTGGAGGAGAAAGAACACCATACCTACTGTGAAGCATGGGGGTGAAAACATTATACTTTGGGGCTGTTTTTCTGCAAAGAGACCAGTATGACTGATCCGTGTAAAGGAAAGAATGAATGGGGCCATGTATCGTGAGATTTTGAGTGTAAACCTCCTTCCATCAGCAAGAGCATTGAAGATGAAACGTGGCTGGGTCTTTCAGCATGACAATGATCCCAAACACACCGCCCGGGCAACGAAGGAGTGGCTTCGTAAGAAGCATTTCAAGGTCCTGGAGTGGCCTAGCCAGTCTCCAGATCTCAACCTCATAGAAAATCTTTGGAAGGAGTTGAAAGTCCGTGTTGCCCAGCGACAGCCCCAAAACATCACTGCTCTAGAGGAGATCTGCATGGAGGAATGGGCCAAAATACCAGCAACAGTGTGTGAAAACCTTGTGAAGACTTACAGAAAATGTTTGACCTCTGTCATTGCCAACAAAGGGTATATAACAAAGTATTGAGATGAACTTTTGTTATTGACCAAATACTTATTTTACCGAGGAATTTACCAATTAATTCATTAAAAATCCTTCAATGTGATTTTCTCGATTTTTTTTTCTCATTTTGTCTCTCATAGTTGACGTACTGTATACCTATGATGAAAATTGGAGACCTCTCTCATCTTTTAAGTGGGAGAACTTGCACAATTGGTGGCTGACTAAATACTTTTTTCCCCCACTGTATGCACACCCTTAAACTAATACTTTGTTGCAGCACCTTTGGCTTTTATTATAGCACTCAGTCTTTTTGGGTAGGAGTCTATCAGCATGTCACATCTTGATGTGGCAATATTTGCCCATTCTTCTTTGCAAAGAGGCTCCAAATCTGTCAGATTGCAAGGACATCTCCCGTGCACAGTACTCTTCAGATCACCCCACAGATGTTCGATCAGATTCAAGTCTGGACTCTGGCTGGGCCATTCCAAAACCTTAATCTTCTTCTGGTGAAGCCATTCTTTTTTTGATTTGGATGTCTGCTTTGGGTCATTGCCGTGCTGAAAGATGACATCCCTCTTCACCTTCAGCTTTCTAGCAGAAGGCTGAAGGTTTTGTGCCAACACTGACTGGTATTTGGAACTGTTCATAATTCCCTTCACCTTGACGAAAGCTACAGTTCCAGCTGAAGAAAAACAGACCCAAAGCATGATGCTGCCACCACCATGCTTCACTGTAGGTATGGTGTTCTTTTGGTGATGAGCAGTGTTGTGTTTGCGCCAAATATACCTTTTGGAATTATGGCTAAAAAGTTCAACACTGGTTTCATCAGACCATAACACATTTTCCCACATGCATTTGGAAGACTTCAAATATGTTTTTGCAAAATGTAGCCAGGCTTGGATGTTTTTCTTCATAAGATAAGGCTTCCGTCTTGCCACCCTAGATTGGAGATTGTTGTCACTTGTACTAAACAGCCAGTACTTACCAGAAATTCCTGCAGCTCCTTCAATGTCGCTGTCGACCTCTCAGCAGCCTCCCTGACCAGTTTTCTTGTCTTTTCATCAGTTTTAGAGGGACATCCAATTCTTGGTAATGCCACTATTGTGCCATATTTTCTCCACTTGATGATGACTGTCTTCACTGTGTTCCATGGTATATTTAATACCTTGGAAATTCTTTTGTATCAGTATCAGAGGTATCAGTCTCCTGACTGATACCTTTGAACGATGAGATCCCTCTGATGCTTTGGAAGCTCTCTGTGGACCATGGCTCGTGCTGCATGATGTGACTACAAAAGTGTCAGGAAAAGTCTACTGGAACAGCTGAACTTTATTTGGAGTTAATCAGAGGCACTTTAAATGGTGGCAGGTGTGTGGTGACTCCCATTTAACATGAGTTTGAATGTGACTGGTTAATTCTGAACACAGCCACATCCCCAGTTATAAGAGGGTGTGCATATTTATGTAACCAGGTTATTGTAAGTTTTTTATTTTTTATTTTTCACCTTAAAAGATTTCAGTTTGTTTTTCAATTGGATTGTACAGGTTATAGGTCACATTAATGATGGAAAAAGTTTTGAAATGATTTATCTTGGTCTCATAATTTTAAATCACAAAAACCTGGCATTTGAACAGGGGTCTGTAGACTTTTTATATCCACTGTATAATCAGCTGTGGGTTATTGAACCAAATGGTCTATTATAGTGACAACAATTTACATAAAAATGCCATAGCATCCCCAATGGTGCTGATTCTTGCTACTAAGCTAGCCATGCCAACGGTCCTGATACCCCTGTCATGCCGGGAAAAAATAACCAAAATAAGACAAAATGACATAAGATATATTATCAACTATGATTTAATGAACCACAGATGCCTAGTTGGTTGACTAGATTTCATAGAGAAGAGCCATAAAAACCCGAGTGGCACTGTTGGTATGGTGATTTAGATGCTCACAGGTATACTCCCAACATTTTATGGGCACACGCTACCTGGATAATACGACCAATCAAATAAATCAGCTACTGGGCCATCACAGTGTACAAGTCTCACAAGAAATGTCTCACACATGAGACATGGTAAGTAAATATATTTTAATAGAAATAAAATATATGGTAATATGATAATTCATCGTCATGGAAATGCATACCATTGACCCTTTAAAGCTGTTTTGCACTATCAATCAAACTTTATTTGTGTAGCACTTTTTAAACATTAGATGCTGCGTAAAGTGCTTTACATAGATAAAAACAGTAGACACATTTAGTTACATATTTTACACGATACATCCCCACCCCTTCCAACCCTCCCATAAACATACCCACAAACACACACAGGCACATACATCACCCCCTACTTCTCTTACACACATATAAAATAAAAGAGACATTGCTCGGCACCATGTGAAGGAGCAACCATCCTGTGGAGCCCCCCATGCCGGGACACCACACAGCCCATAACCACAGAGGGCGCCACAAAGGCCACCTCAACCAGGACAGGCCGAGGCCCGCACCACAGCTGTAGGCAGTGGCATAAAGCCCCCACCCACCCAAGCTAGAGTGACCCACAAGACCAGCACCCCTGCAGATGGGCCAGGCAGCATCCGGCATGAGGGGCCCCACTGAGGAAACACTGGAGCTAAAACACATAAAATCCAAGATAAAACCAAGAACACATAGAACAAAGGGAACTAAAGACCCATACTTAGAAACTGAGCTAACAACACATCAAAATAAGAAAATCTAAAAGCAAATGGAGCTAAGAAGAATGTAAAACAATGGAACATAAATGACTACTTCAATAACAGTAAATGGTTTGTTAAAAGCCAAAATTTAAAAAGGTACAAAAAGAAACTAAGAACTAGGGATGAGCCGATCCGATCCGCAGTATCGGTATCGGGCCCGAACCAGGCAAAATGGCTGGATCATATCAGTAAGGAATAAAAGTAATTTACCGATCTGATACATTAATAATATTAAAATGAAGGCGCGATCCTGTTCTCAGCCGCGCTGCGCACGGCTTCTGTAATCAGAGGCAACGAGTGTCACATCACTGGAGTCTGTCTGTGAGACTCGCCTCAGTATGTTGCTGTGTGGTACCAGCATTTACAATTTTACACCACCAACTTGATAAAACACTTGCAATCACGGCAAAGGATTATACTGAATTGCGTCAAGAACCGAGCAGAAAGACCCGTGCTCTGCAGCAGCAGCCGCTGTTTTTCCAGCTCAGGCAGCTGGGCGCTAAAAGTGAAACCTAAAAAAAAAAAATGGAAAGTAAAAACCAGACTGCAGTGTACCTTTCGGGGAGTACAGTTGAGGAGAGGTAGGTGACAGAAACATAGATAGCAATTTTTTTTGTATACTTTATTAATCCCAGAGGGTGCAAGGCTACATGAACACGAAATGGGACAGGAATGACTTCAAAATAAGAGCAAACCTAAAATCTAAATATGGACAGAGAATAATATCATAAACACAACTAAATAAACCGAGGACCAGGAGAATACTTAATAATGGATGACAAAAATACAACTTAAAAGGGTTAGTTCCTTTATTTTCAGATCTACAGCATTTTTTTACATCATGCATAAAGTGGCACTTTGAATTTCATCTGAATGTTATTTAAATACTCATCTTCAAAGTTTTGTATAAACTTGCACTTAAAACTTCAGAATGCATGTTTACATGGGGCTGACCAGTGAAATGCTGCCAATGTTACAAAGTTTAAAATAAAAAAAAGCAGCAGCCTTGCTGAACGGAGTCAAATTTGTAATATATTCTTTGACTTTTAGATTTTTGTTTTTATATATGTACAAAATGCAACTAGTGATTAACAAAGTATGTTCTGTACTTTTGTTGTTTTAAATAAGCGAGACTGTATCGGGTTTGGATCGGTATCGGCCGATACTCAAAGTCACAGTATTGGTATCGGTATTGGTCTTGAAAAAGTGGTATCGGCTTATCCCTACTAAGAACACATGAAAACAGGAACTAAAAACCCATACTTAAAAACTAAACACATCAATAAGAAGATGAGAAAATCTAAGAACAAATGGTGCCAAGAAGAACATAAAACAATGGAACACAAATGACTACTTCAGTAATAGTTAAACAGGTTTATTAAAAGCCAAATTAAAAAGGTGGGTCTTGAGCCTGTTCTTAAAAACATCTATTGACTCTGCGGCCCTGAGGCTCTCTGGCAGGCTGTTCCACAGACGAGGACCATAATAGTGAAAGGAGGCTTCACCAAAGGTCTTGGTCTTGACTTCAGGAACCATTAAAAGGCCAGTACCAGAGGACCTCAGGGTCCGCAAGGGCTAATAAGATAAAAGCAGCTCAGATAGATAAGAAGGCCCAAGACTACTGAGGCATTTAAAAACTACTAAGAGAACCTTAAAATCGATCCTAAAACGCACGAGGAGCCAATGCAGTGATTCTAAAACTGGTGTAATATGCACCCGCCCCTTGGTCCTCCTCAACACTCGTGCTGCTGAATTTTGGAGCAGTTGAAGATGTGATATCCTTTTTTTGAGGAAGACCAGAGAGCAGGGCATTACAATAGTCTATACGACTAGTAATAAAAGCATGCATCAAGACCTCCGTGCTGGCAAGACAGAGAAAAGGGTGGACTCTGGCTATATTCCTAAGATGGTAAAATCCGATTTTTGTTATATTTTTAATGTGTGAAATAAAATTAAAGTCAGACAGAACTAGTGCAGTACTGTGGAAAATCTGCATTTTTTTTTTTTTTTGGAAGGTCAACTATTCACACTGACGTCATGCATAACCTTCAGCATACGGACTTCCATTTCATCCCACTTGTGAGAGTATTTTTGACTGACAGTGGAGCAGTTTGAAGCCCTTGGGCACATGCTAGCTTCTTAAGATAATTTACAGTACATTTCAAGAAAGAGGTACAGTTAGTTCCCTGTGAACACACAACAGTTGTGGCTAAAGTTTTGTAAAAGCACATAACATTTGCAAGCAAACATCACCTTTACATACTATCATTTTTGTCCAGCTGCATGTAAAGTGTTGTTCTCTTTAACTATCCTAGTACAGCTCTGAAATTTGCCATTCCATCCCATTCTTTGTTCAAAAGGACATTAGGGCCCATTGAAGAGATTAAAACAGTGAAATATGTAAACAAGCTGTTGTAGTGAAAATCAAAATGTTGATTTTATAATAGTGGAAATGAAGGTCACTCTCAGCAGGTTTCAGTATGTCTCATAAAATGCTTAAAGGCTGAAAATGACATGTTTGGCTTTGATTAAAAATGTTAATTTGTCAGACTGAACAGCTGGAATGATCCTGATAATCACTGCTGTGATGTGTGGTGACAGATGTCTCTGAGGTCATCTCATCAAACCAAAATGACTGTGAGTAGGTGTGTGAATGAGCAGCATCTGATGTATTATGGTAAAACAGTAGGACTGGCTCAGTATTTCATCTGTAATACAAACAATATGTCACGCTGGAAGTGACAGTGAAGGCCATTACTGAGACACCTGTACACCATGAGAATGTTAACAAAGGCTTTACTCATTTGTGTAGCTGCTGTATTCGATTGTGAACCTACCGTCAGTGATTAGGGCTCGACCCGTGAGTACTTTGCCAAGCATGAACTTAATTACAGCCAAGATGATGCACACCAAACCGCTGACGATGGAAACGCTGAACAGGAAATCATCCTGATGGAGAGAGAGAGAGTCAGTCTTTACTTGGATGCTCTGCTTTTCCTCATATATATCAGTGGTGTAAAGTTTGGTTCAGTTCACAAATGACTAGAAGCTGTCAAAAAACTAGAAGCCACTCAGTGGAGGTGCAGAGCGATGCCCAACGAGAGTCGATTTTCTTCATTTGGCGACCCTGTGACCTTTGACCTTTTGACCTCAAAATCAATGCATATCTTGAACTTTGTGTTATTTCTGCATGAAGACTGGTGTTGATATCTGCAGTCGTCGTTGTTCTTGAGTCCACATAAACGGATGGATGTAAAGACCCTGCATCACTACTGCTGGTATGGGTAAATGCGTGAAACCCTCCATAATGTTGCTTCTTCATATCAGAAAGGTCATTCTTTTATTCTGACCACAAACTTTTACACAAGAAGTTGTGCTAACTGAAAACTGACAGCCTTTTATTTTTAGCAGTGATTACACTGAGGATGATCTATTCTAAGTTTTACTTGTAATTCCAGTGTGTCCACTTTAGAGCTGACAATTATGTAAAGGAGATTTGTGTAATTCATGCAGTTTTATCACTACAAACAACACCTGTCTGTCATCTTACATTACCACTGATGTTACAACCTGGGGGCCAGCTGGATATGACATGCATATTGAATGTCACATAAATAGCTTAACCCGACAACCCAAAGTAAAGGGTGACTTCTGTCTAAAGGAAGGTAAATTTGTCCAGTAGTGAAGATGGTCAAATAGGAGTGGAAATATGTGCATAGAAATGTCATGTTCACTGGCTGCTCTGGGGAGGCATTGTGCCAACATGTTGTATTAAGGTTTGTTGTCTCCTATACATCTATATACACTACTCACAAAAAGTTAGGGATATTTGGTTTTCGGGTGAAATTTCAGAATGCACTATAACCTTTGCAGGTGAACTTAATTTGACTTTCTCTAACCTTTTGAATGCACATGTCCAACTGTTCAGTGTTTCAGTACTTTTTGCATAAATTGCTGTTCTCTAACAAAGTGATGCTCTTCATCATGCCGTTCACATTTTGACATCATGAGACCAAGATGACACCTAACAACTGATCAACAGTACCTCGCCATTGTGAGGCTTGAAACAGGATGTTCTCAGAGGGAAGTGGCCACTGAGCTTAGAGTGTCACAGAGTGTCATCAGCAGGTTGCAACAGAGAGACTGGAAGAGTCACAGAAAGGCAGAGAAGTGGACGTCCTTTGGCCACATCCCACATTGATGACCGCTCCATTGTGAACAGTGCCCTGTGGAACCGGATGATAAATGCCACTCAACTCCAGGCACATTTAAGGAAGGTGAGAGGCACCCAAGTGTCACATCAGACCATTTGAAACCATTTACATCAGTGTGGTCTGCGTGCTAGATGATTTGCAAGGGTATGTGACCAGACCAAGTGGTCCAGGGAGCATTGATGCTGGGGGCCTCAGTGAGCCTTAGTGTTGTTCTCTTATGAAAGTTGATTCACGCTGAGCAGAAATGATGGCCACCAATGATGTTGGAGACATCAAGGAGAGCGCTGTGCATCAGCCACTGTTGTTACCAGATGAGCCTTTGGTGGTGGTGGTGTTACAGTCTTGGCAGGTGTGTCTAGTCAATACAGAACTGCCCTACACCTTGTGAATGGTACAGTGACAAGCTGATGCTATCTTAATAACATCATTAATCCAGTCATTGTGCCCCTGCATGATGGACAAAATTTGTCATATACATACCCACACTGCAGAATCCCTTTTATATACACTACTCACAAAAAGTTAGGGATATTTGGCCTTGTGGTGAAATTTATGGAAAATGTAAAAAGTTCACACTACAGTGATATTATGGGTGTGCAGGTGTAGTGTGGCTGACTACTGCTCGGCGGGTAAGGGGTTCGATTCCTGCTCTGTCTGCATGTCAAAGTGTCCTTGAGCAAGACAACCTTTACCAGTGGAGGCGCACACCAGGGGAGAATCAAGCGGACCTGACACAGTCGATGTCAAACAACAATAAATGCTACAGCTCTTCAGCAGTGATGGCCAGGTGAAGCCTCAATGAAGCTCTGAGGCTTTCAAAGCTTCGAGGCTTCATTCTAACTAAGAACAGTGACATCTGGTGCTCATCATGCATGTTATGCAATACTATTAGTATTTTATTGCTGTTTTACATAATTTTCCTTTTGTTTTGACCTACTGTTATCATTTATTTAGCGAATGCAAAGTCCTTAAGCCAAGCAGTTGCCTCCTGGTTTGCTGTATGGAGGGTGTGTAATCCTCCTTCCAGTCTTTGGAGCGGGCAAGCCTCTATGATGTGTTCCATAGTTTGCTCCTCTCCACATGCGCACAGTGGGCTAGGGCTACTGCCCCATCTGTGAAGGCTGGCCAAGCAGGGGCCATGTCCAGTCCTGAAGCGACTGAGTGTAGACCACTGTCTCCTTGGGAGGTTGGTGCCCAGGACCTGTTGGTTGGGGTTTATCACCAGCTGTTTGTTTGGGACCTCCTTGGTCTCCCATTCCTCTTGCCAAGCTGTCTGGATGGTAAAGTCAGCTGGGGGAGGGTTTTTCCAAATCGGCCGTCTGGATGAAAGTCGGGCAGTGGGTGGGGTGTAGATCTCTGCATGGATTGGTAAGTGAGGAAAATCTTTAACTTTTTGGAGCATCCTTTGAGTTAAGATTCTTCTTAGATTTTAGATTCTTCTTTGACTTGGCACAGAGGCGTCGTCTCTTCGAATTTAGTCTGCTGGTAGGATCATTAGCTTCCCCAGGCGAGCCCGGGTACTGGCGGAGGGCGCGACGAGAACGCTGATCCATTGCCCCCACTGTTATCATGATGGATTTACTATAATTTATAAATGCCACATTTCCCAGCTTCAGGTTTTTTTTTTACTTCACCTTTCCTTAATGTTGGTGTCCAAAACTAAGAACACAATATTATAAAATTATTGATTCAACATAGAAAAAGGACTTCATGGGATTCCATGGACCGTTCTTCAGGGTAACTGATTAAGATGGGAATGACTCATGTGAGTGAGTACAAATTTGCCACCTAACATCTCAGCAGATGTCTAAAATGTTCATTGGTGCAGCAAATTTCTACATGATAACCTTGCTATCGCTCTTTCTGTATCATGATGATTATCGACTTCCGGCGGTCTCAGCCTGAGCACGTCCCCCTCAGCATCGGCAGCCGTTTAGTGGAGAACATCAAGCTCCTCGGAGTGCAGATCTCGCAGGACCTGACCTGGAGCAAGAATTCCTTGGGGATCAGGAAGCGGGCTCAGCAGAGACTGCACTTCTTGAGGAAACTCAAACAGGCCTCTCTCCCCATCTGCATCCTCAGGACCTTCTACAGAGGTGTGGTGGAAAGTGTTCTGACGTGCTGCATTGCTACATGGTACTCCAGCTGCAGTATGTCAGACAAAAAAGCCCTGCAGAGGATAGTCAAGGGGGCTGTGAGGGTAATTGGAGTGTCCCTCCCCTCTGTCCAAGAACTTTTTCAGAGCCGCTGTAGGAGCAGGGCACTGAACATTGTCAAGGACCGTTCTCACCCTCTGCATAAACACTTTGAACTTCTTCCATCTGGTAAATGATTCCGGAGCATCAGAGGCAGAACCACCAGACTGATCAACAGCTTCCTTCCACAAGCTGTCAGGATGCTGAACAGTTGATCCGGAATCTCTCATACACACTACTGCACCTACGGACATTTTGTATATTATTTGTATATTATAGTTAGTTAGTTGTCCCCCCCCCCCAAGTATGTCTCAGGGATGTGTGAATGGATGGGTGGGGGTGGGGGTGGGGGGTGAAGCTATGTGTGAGTGTGTCTTAAATCATGCTGCTTCTATTATATGGATGCCGAGAGAAACGCAATTTCATCTTGCCTGCACTACAGTTGTATGTACAGCAATATGACAATAAAGTATGATTTGATTTGATGATGCTTAATGCATGCCAGATGCACTGTGTCACTGGTGTATGTCTGTATGTATGTGGATGAAACTTGCTTGCTATTGCTATTGTAGTCCCACCACTCTTTTTTCCCTTGTCCTGTCAAGCAGCTAGGCGATCAGAATAGAGATCTGCTTCCCTTATTGTGCCAAACAGATTTACTTTGCCAAAAGGAGTTTTATACAGCACATATACTGTATATGTACTGTACATTATATTATTTATAAACTCATCTTGTAATAACTTTTAATAATTTATTTAAATTGTTCTACTCACGAAGGACCCGACAGGGAGGGGATGGGGAAAGGAGGGGTGGGGAGGGGGAAAGAAAAGGGAGAGGAACAGACAAAGAAGACAAACAGACTAACACAACTGAAACAAACAGAAGACAAACTGTTTCTTCCACTGAAAATGTCTCATCACGAGTCTGGTGTCTGCACCTGTTAAAAGAGAGACATATGGGTGTGTGCAAGCGTGTGTATGAGAGCGTGTGCAAAATAGGTGTGTGTGTGTGTGTGTGTGTGTGTGTGTGTGTGTGTGTGTGAGTGGCTTGCCAGGAAACACACAAAGAGGGTGGCAGGTTACAGCAACACCCCTTTCCCCGCAAACCCTGAGCAAGCAAGACAGTGCCACCATCCCCCACAGAGCACAAATTTCCCAAGGCCAACAAGCCCCAGGACAGCCAGACACCCTCCCCAGGAGGGACGGCTGAGGGAGGCTGGTCTGCCAAGGCCAGTCCCCCCTCCCCCCCGTTTATTCCGGTGAATACAGTGTTAGTCCTGACATGCATCCCACGTCTTCTGGCATTTCTATACGCCTTAGCCTCAGCCCTATCCTGTGCTACACTACTCCTCACCTTGTCTTCTCTGTATTTGTAAGTGTTTGTGTTTTGTATGTTTTGTGTTCTTTATTAAATGTAAGCAACTCACAGCTCCAGTGTTTGGTGCCATCAGTCCTGCCCTTGCCAGAGCGAATTATGACACTTGGAATGAGAAGGAATATGGTCTCCATCCACATAGTATGTGATGATTGACATTATTTTATCTGAAGACGCCAAGATAAAGCAAGCAAAGTGGTGCGGTTTAAGACGGGGTTTGGAGTGCGTGTGGCCGTAACTCCAGTCGGCAGACAAGGATGTCATTGCGAGCCACATAACCATCACGGTATGTAAACACAGTAACTTCAGCACTGGACAATGTTTAATTTTTTTGTCTGTGAAATCACAATAGGCCTGTTCTATTATGCTTGTTTACTATGCACCGCAGTGATGATACCACACTGTTGTGTAATATTGCTTAATAATTATGAACCTTGTCAGTAAACTGTAAGGGAGAAGAGAGGAGGAAAAAACTAAAAACTGACCTGAAAGATTCAGTAAACCATGATGCTGATTTAAGGTGGAATTGCCCAGCCCCAATGTATGCTCACTACAATTATGACAGTCTTGTTATTACAATGTAGTCATATAATGTAGTCATATTGTTTCTGCTGCCATTTCTCTCTGTTAGCAGGATCACGCAAAAACTCCGAGATGGATTTGGATGACATTTTCACCAGAGGTGGCCCTTAGGCCAAAGATGAACTCATTAGATGTTGGAGATGATCCGTGAGTGTATACCTCTGCCAAGACCCTATCTCGCAAAGGATGGCAATATGGACAGACAAAGGTAGGGAGGGATGGAGCCTTGGCAGTGGTATGCGCTCTCTGAGTGCCCTCTAGTTATCACCTGACATTGTTGTTTTATATTTTTTGAAATATTTGTTAAATGTTCTGCTTTGTTTCCTTTTTTTTTATAACTTTGACTTTTTTGTCCAAAATAAATAAATAATCAAATATAGATAGATAGATGGCAGCTCGGTGGTGCAGTGGTTAGCACTGTGGAAGCACAGCAAGAAGGTCACGGGATTGATTCTACCCCTGACCATCGTGGGTTTGATCCCATCCCCTGACCATTGGTGACCCTTCTGTGTGGAGTTTTCATGTTGTATGATGGACTGGCGATCTGTCTAGGGTGTACCCTGCCTCTCGCCCAAAGATGCTGGGATAGGCTCCAGCCCCCCCGCAACCTGAAAAGGATTAAGTGGTAGAAGATGGATGGATGGATGGATGGATAGATACAGTAGGGCAAAAAGTATTTAGTCAGCCACCAACTGTGCAAGTTCTCCCACTTAAAAGATGAGAGAGGTCTCCAATTTTCATCATAGGTATACCTCAACTATGAGAGACAAAATGAGAAAAAAAAAAATCCAGAAAATCACATTGAAGGATTTTTAATGAATTAATTGGTAAATTCCTTGGTAAAATAAGTATTTGATCACCTACAAACAAGCAAGATTTCTGGCTCTCACAGACCTGTAACTTCTTCTTTAAGAGGCTCCTCTGTCCTCCACTTGTTACCTGTATTAATGGCACCTGTTTGAACTCGTTATCAGTATAAAAGACACCTGTCCACAACCTCAAACAGTCAGACTCCAAACTCCACTATGGCCAAGACCAAAGAGCTGTCAAAGGACACCAGAAACAAAATTGTAGACCTGCACCAGGCTGGGAAGACTGAATCTGCAATAGGTAAGCAGCTTGGTGTGAAGAAATCTACTGTGGGAGCAATTATTAGAAAATGGAAGACATACAAGACCACTGATAATCTCCCTCGACCTGGGGTTCCACACAAGATCTCACCCCGCGAGGTCAAAATGATCACGAGAACGGTGAGCAAAAATCCCAGAACCACATGGGGGGACCTAGTGAATGACCTGCAGAGAGCTGGGACCAAAGTAACAAAGGCTACATTAGTAACACACTACGCCGCCAGGGACTCAAATCCTGCAGTGCCAGACGTGTCCCCCTGCTTAAGCCAGTACATGTCCAGGCCCGTCTGAAGTTTGCTAGAGAGCATTTGGATGATCCAGAAGAGGATTGGGAGAATGTCATATGGTCAGATGAAACCAAAATAGAACTTTTTGGTAAAAACTCAACTTGTCGTGTTTGGAGGAGAAAGAACACCATACCTACTGTGAAGCATGGGGGTGAAAACATCATACTTTGGGGCTGTTTTTCTGCAAAGGGACTAGGATGACTGATCCGTGTAAAGGAAAGAATGAATGGGGCCATGTATCGTGAGATTTTGAGTGAAAACCTCCTTCCATCAGCAAGGGCATTGAAGATGAAACGTGGCTGGGTCTTTCAGCATGACAATGATCCCAAACACACTGCCCGGGCAACGAAGGAGTGGCTTCGTAAGAAGCATTTCAAGGTCCTGGAGTGGCCTAGCCAGTCTCCAGATCTCAACCCCATAGAAAATCTTTGGAGGGAGTTGAAAGTCCGTGTTGCCCAGTGACAGCCCAAAAACATCACTGCTCTAGAGGAGATCTGCATGGAGGAATGGGACAAAATACCAGCAACAGTGTGTGAAAACCTTGTGAAGACTTACAAAAAAACGTTTGACCTCTGTCATTGCCAACAAAGGGTATATAACAAAGTATTGAGATGAACTTTTGTTATTGACCAAATACTTATTTTACCGAGGAATTTATCAATTAATTCATTAAAAAACCTTCAATGTGATTTTCTGGATTTTTTTTTCTCATTTTGTCTCTCATAGTTGAGGTATACCTATGATGAAAATTGGAGACCTCTCTCATCTTTTAAGTGGGAGAACTTGCACAATTGGTGGCTAACTAAATACTTTTTTTCCCCACTGTAGATAGATAGATAGATAGATAGACAAACAAGAGCACTCTGAGGTGAGTGCAATACCCCCCCACCTCTGTTTTCTTTGACGAGCCCAATACTTAATGACAGAGAGCAGTTTTCAACTTTTCAATATAATTACTGTGGCAGAACCAAATGATAACCCCATCATCCATGAATATAAGATAAGATAAGATAAGATAAGCCTTTATACACCAAAGTATACAACCCATAGCTGTAGGGCAGGATCTTGAGGTGAACCTGTACAGCAAGTTTGGTGACCCTAGAGACCTTTGACCTTTTGACCCCAAACCTGTAGTCAAAGGTTATGGTCTCAGAGTGAACCTGTGTACCAGGTTTGGTGACCTTAGATTTCTTTGTTGTTGAGCTATAGCTTATAAGCCATTTTGATGTTGACCTTTGACCTTGCGATCCCAAAACCATACACTTAAGGGTCACAGGGTGAACCTATGTACCAAGTTTGGTGACCCTAACTTTACTTGTTGTACAGTAATAAGGCATAGGGAATGTTAACGTTGACCTTTGACCTTTTGACCCCAAATTCATAGTCAGAGATCAGGATCCCAAGGTTTGGTGGCCCTAGCTTTACTCATTTTATAGTAATAGTAAATGTAGCATTACCATTGTGCAACTGCAATGTTAACTTTGAACTCTGACCTTTGAGCCCTTAACCCCAAGCCCATAGTTAGGTCAGGGTGTGAATTGTCCAAGATGTGTATAAGATACAACTACTGTATCGATTTGAAAAGCCTACACCATTTCTTTCAGTAGTTATTGTGCTTAGATGATTTAGGGAAAATCTGACCTCTGACCTTTGACCTCAAGGTCATCTAATGAGCATGAAATTGCAATACGTGCATCATCAGAGTATATCAAACCATAGTACCAAGTTTCAAAACAATTGGAATGAAACTGTAGAAAGAGTTGATTTCACAAGACAGTTACTGTCTATGAAGTGAGGTGAAACAGGAGGTCATAGGTCAGGGGCTACAGCTACTTGCAAAAACCATCCAATCAGAAGCAAATTGAAATATGTGGATCCTTAGTTTATATCAAACCATGGTACTAAGTTTCAAAACAAACAAAATTGTAGGAGGACAGCCGGACAGATGAATGGATTGACCCATAACATAATTCCCCTTCAGCCTTCACCCAAAGGGCTCTTCAACCCCTTTGGGCTTCGACCAGCGGGTGATAAAAAAGGATGCTATTTTCATCGTTAAAGTAGGTCATTTTCAACATGAGTGTATTGGGGTTGACTCAGGTTTGAGTCAGCCTCAAGTGGCCACTGGAGGAAGTGCATTTTATTTTTCAGTCAACAATGATCAAGTACTATATATGAATAATTTACAGATTTCCAATTAGACAAGACCACAGTGATGTCTGAAGGCAGCTGCTTAGTATGTTTTCATTCAATTATCTATCTATAAATTCATGAAGTCTCTGTCTGTCTGTCTGTCTATTCCACGCATATCTCTTGAACCATTCCTCAGAATGACCTAAGGTTTTATAAGTGGTTTCCTGAGGTTATGAGGGTGTGCATCCCAGAGTATGGAGTCGCTCAGTCAAAATACGTAATTTTTAATCAATAAAAACTTAGCCACCGCTCTGTGTCTCTTCATTCCCTGGCTTCAAGAAGTGTGTGTGGGGTTTTGGATTGGCTTCGTGCTGATTGGACAATATGCGGCATCATGGCCATGTTGACTGGATAACACACAGCATCATGACCTGTCAGTCGCCACAGTGTTCCCTGGACAAAACAAGGAAATGTAAAATGACAAATTTGACGAGAAAAAGATAATACTGAAGATTTAATGCTTAAAAAAAATATACTATAAATTTGCCATGATTGCATAGGTCTAACGGATAATTCGCCATATGTGGAGAATGAGGTGCACGAGCAGACTGGGCAGCGCATCAGTGGGGACCAGGTCTGACAAATCAACACAGAACATGCCGGAAGAAGCAGTGGCCAGACACGACCTGACTCAAAGGGACGCTAACTGATGGCGATAAAAAAAAGTTATTTTCAATAAAGTGGAAAAAAAGATAATGCATGGAGTCTGCTTTTGCCCTGAGGTTGATTTATCATAGAAAACAGCTGAGCTCTGTGGTTCGAGTGATCAGCTGATTGGATCCCCCAGTCATACACTCCCATCATCAATCAGTACATTCCCACACAACCATCACCTCCCTTCAGAACCATTTTGCTCCCCCAACGCTCTGGTGTAATTGCTTTTCCTGACGAATGTTGTTTTTTTCGTTTGGGCTTGTATGGGCCCTGGCCCTGCCTGATGTGACCGTTTGGTTTGAACAAATTGAAAGATTGCTTTGTTGTTGCATCTGCTGTGGGTCTCATAACTGCATGGGTCAGCTAAACGCTTAAAATGAAAATGCACAAAGGAGGATGAGAGAAGTGAGAAGGGCTGCAGAGTACTCAGAACCTCTGACTACACTGTGGCCTTGGAGCCATGAAAGGTGACTTGGAAAGCTAACAGACATCAAAGACAAGATGAAGAGAAAAAATCAGCATGCTGTAAAAACCTGAGTCAGTGCTTGGACTGAGATGTAAATGTAGAATCTGAGCTGCTTTTTTTTTTTTTTTTAAATAAAAGTATTAAACACCTCTCTCTTTAGCAAGGACAGATTTTCCCTCTGAGATATTGCTGTGTATTTTCAAATATCCATCACTACTGGTTAAAAAATTGCCTTATCACTACATGCAAGTCCTTCAGTCTAGCTATCTGAACCATTTAATTTCTGTTCCAGCCAATTTCTTTTGAAGCGCTTGAAAAAACATACCCAAACTAAATCAAAAACTGTTCTTCAACCCTTTGTAGTATCTTCATGGGGTGAGTCTCATTCAAAAGAAAACACAATTATTATTTTTTTTACAAAATAGAGGGACAGAATCCCTCTAAGTGCTTCAGCCACTAAGTAACAGTGATCTAAACATACTAAATTTGAAAAAGTTAGCCTGTTTTGTTTTTTTTTTTAGATACAAATGCCTGAAAATAACATACAGCTGTTAGGTACTGGCTGGAAAACACAATAGGAATGTACACCCAAGTGTTATGAAGTTCAGGTCAAAGTTTTATAACAGTACCACACAAAATAAATATATTACACACCTTTTTTCTCAGGTTGTAACAAGGCATTTTTGAACTGTGCCAAATTGAATCATGGTCATCAGACATGCTGTTTACCTCAGATTCTTCAGCTGACGACTTGTCACTCGACCGGGTCAAGTAATTTCTTGGATGTTCGTGTTAATTTTAGCTATTTTTCAAAAAAAGTGTGACGTTGCAACGCTGCCCCCGTTTGGATTCATGGACTGGCTTACACAACTTTTAAGCACAAGTTATGCTCCCGCATTGACACGACGCAGCTGTGTGCATGTGAGTGGTTTGTCAGGAAACATACGAAGAGGGCAGCCGGTCGCAGCAACCCCCCCCCCCCCGAAAACCCTGAGCAGGCAAGGTAGCGCCACCAACCCCCACAGGGCACAAATGTCCGAGGTCAACAAGCCCCAGGAAAGCCAGACATCCACCCCAGGAGGGACGGCTGAGGGAAGCCAGGCTGCCAGGCAGTCAGCACGGCCGGCCCACATCCCTGGGCCCACCAACCCCCCCACCCCCTAGCAGGGCCAACGCCAGCCCCCGGGCCCCAGGCACAGAGAGGCCAGTGCCCCCACCCCCCGGGCCGGAGACTGGCCCGCACCCCCAGCGCGAGCCCCCCCAGACACCCCCACAGCAGGCCCACCCCCCCAGCACCACCGCTGCACACCCTGGAGACCCCCACGCCCAAAGAAGCCCCCCCTATCCAGGGGAACCCACGTAGCCGAGAAGCACTACCGCCTCAATCCAGCACCTCCCGACTAGCAGACACACCCATTCCCACATACTCACATACTTACACCCTCATACCCTCATGCTCTCAAACGCACCCACACTCTCACTCACTCTCGCTCACCCACTCCCCCACACTCGCACTCCCGGACCAACCCATTCTCTCTCCCTCCTGTACCCACTCAATCTCGCTCCCACTCACCTTCAGGGTCACCCACACTCACTCACGTTCACCCATACACAAACTCTCACTCACACTCTGACCTACTCATATCCATTCATGCTTTCCCCCAAATACTCATCCACCCTCATTCACCCTTATTAGGGCGACCACGATGCAGATGCAGTGAGCCTGAACGCGCACCAGTGACTGGCAGTGGCCAGGGAGACCGCCAGCACAGGCCAGTAGCCACCCCCCCCCCCCGCCTACCCACCCCAGGGCAGCTGCGGCCACAGAAACAGACCCCCACCCCAAGTGCCCACCCAAGCGACTGATCAGCAGACCACCGCAGGTGCTCCGAGATGCCACCCGACACGCAAAGCGCCACACAAAACTGGCTCACCATCACCATCTCCACTTATCACCCCCTCACTCTCGCTTACTCTCTTGTTCAATCCTTCTCTCACTCCCTTGCTCGTATCTATTAATTCGGCAGCACCCAGGGATTTTGACAACATGATGGGTCCCAGCTCCCCCACCAGGCCCCCAGGCCCCTGGCAGAAGCAGGGCGATAGGGATGGGGAATACCCCCACCCCCCTCCCCCTTGCACAAATCATGATAGGTGTGTGTCAGTTGTATGATGTGATTGTGTGCAGGTGTGTGAACTACCATAGTGCAGTTAAAATGGGGGGGGGGGGGGTTGGAGCACCACTAGCCACTGTGAAAGGCAGTGGGGCCCCCATCCCCCCAAGCCCTCAGTGTCTAAAATGCAATTAAAATTGAGGTGAGGGCAGCCCCACTGCGCAACAAAGGTACCCCCTTCACCGACACAGTGCAGCACACCCCCCCAAAACCCTAAGTGTATCTAAGATGATGTATGTTCCACCCAGAATTGGGGGGGGTAAGACTGGGAGGGAGGTGGTCCAAAAGGGCCCCCCCTCCCCCGAAGCCAGCTCGCAAACTGGTTCAGGAGGTCACCCACTGCCCCCAAATCTCAGTCCAGGGCAAGGGCCGCCAGGCCGAGTAGCCCAGGACCCACCAGCGTCGCACCCCAGTGCTCCCAGCACCACAAACATGATGGAGCAGCCACACCCATTCCCACTCATCTTGCACACACGAACATGCACAACAACAATAGTCACAATAGTGAACAATGGGTCAGACCCATATGGCGCCCCACATGTCAAACGACACCCCCGAGTGCCCACCGCAAGCCCACCAACCACCCACCCCAGACACACACCAACAGCAGCAGGCCGCCCCGCAGTCACAGGCAACCTGGAACAGCCCAATGGCAACACGGCTGCCAACCCGCGCCAACGGCCCCCCGAGCATCCACACACACCCGGTGCCAAAGACACCAGGGGCAATGCGACAAAGCGCCCTGCCCCGTGACACAACGGCAGGGCGGCTGGGACAAGCAGGCCCCAAATTGCCAACCTTCAGGCCACTAGATGGTGCACGCCACCCCTGCCACCCAACGAGGTTCCCCTACCCACACACAATATAATGAATACACAATGTAATGAATTCTATGTAGAACTTTGTACTGTATGAGTTGTAAATTAGAGTTTTTAGTCATCTTAAGTGTTTTAACATATTTGTGTCCAGAAGCTTTCATCCTTACTGACTGATAAGTCTGTCTCCCATTTTGATTTTGAAAGACATATGGACTCATCCAGTTTTGATAATAGTCCACATATTTTCAATATCAGTTTAGAGGAACGAAGATTTAGAAACTCTGCCACCTTAACTGGTACATCTAAATCTGTCTGATTAAGACTGAATCATTCTTTTATTATGGATTTAAGCTGTTGGTACTCAAGAAACTTTTTATCACTGATGTCGTACTGTGATACTAGTTCCCGAAATTGGATGAAATTTCCGCCTCGAATAAGATGCTCTCAGTTTTTTATTCCCTTCTCTTGCCATAGTGGAAAGTTTAATGTCCTCTTTTGTTGCAGGATATCAGGATTATTCCAAGTGGGTGTGAGTTTACATGGGACAAGCAAAGACGCCATTATTTTTTAAAATTTTCCACCAGGCTGTCAGAGAGGAGCTGATATTAATGCTTTTAATACAGTCATGGCATTTAATACAGGGACCCATAAAAGGTAAGTCAGAGATAATTAGCGACCCACAGCCTGTTCAGCAACCATGGATTTCCTAGTGGGGTTGATTTTGTCCCATTTAGAAACAAACTGCAATCTATTGGCTAAAAAGTAATTTAAAAAATTTGGTAGATCTAAACCTCCGCACTCTTTTTCTTTTTGAAAAGTTTTTAAACTGATCAGTGATGGTTTATCCTTCCATAAAAATTTACTTATATTTGAGTGTAGAGACTTAAACCAGGCCATAGATGGTTGGGTAGGAATCATTGAGAATAAATAGTTGACTTTAGGAAGGACCATCATTTTAACGGCTGCAACTCTTCCCATTAGTGATACAGGTAGTGTCCTCCAGCGCGTAAGGTCGTCTTGTATTGTTTTTAAAAGGGGAGTGTGATTTAGTTGCAATAACTCTGAGAGCCTGGGGGAAATATCTATTCCTACATATTTAACTAATTGTAATGGAATAATGGATATATTTGAAAAATTACAATTTATAGGTAAGACTGTTGATTTACCCCAGTCAATAGAGCAGTCTGACAATGGTCTTTGTGAGTTTTCAAGGAAAATCAATAAATCATCAGCATAAAGACTTATCTTGTGTTCTTTTTCTCCAGTTTGGATATCTCTAATGTCAACATTTTGTCACATGGCTGCACGGTGGCGCAGTGGTTTAGCACTGTGGCAGCACAGTTTTACCCTCGGCCGGGGGATCGCGGGGATCATGAGATCGTGGGTTCGATCCCAGCCCCCGACCAACAGTGAGCTGTGTGGAGTTTGCATGTTCTCCCCGTGTTGCGTGGGTTTACTCCGGGATTTCTCCGGTTTCCTCCCGCACACCAAAAACATGTAGGTTTAGGGCGCTCGCGCACGCAGCGACCAGCAGCCGGTGGCTTGTCACCAGACTGCAAACCAAGTCTACCTACGGGTACAAATAAGTAACAAAAAAAAAAAAAAAAAAAAAAAAAAATTGGCTGCTGCTAATGGTTGGATAAAGTTGGTAAAAAGCCAGGGAGAGAGTGGACAACCCTGCCTAGTACCTCTCTGGAGATAAAACCTTCGAGAAGTTTGATTGTTTGTTCGGACAGATGCAGTTGGACAGCTATATAGTGTTTTAATCCAGTTTATGAAAGATGAACCAAACCCAAACTTGTTTAACACCATAAAAAGAAAGTTCCAGTTAACACAGTCAAAGGCTTTCTCTGCATCCTGAGATAAAAATGTAGTTTCTAAGTTATTAATCCTACAGTAGTCTATTAAATTAAATAGATAAGATAAGATAAGATAAGCCTTTATTAGTCCCACAATGGGGAAATTACAGGATTGCAACAGCGCAGGGATAGCAACACTCAGAGCAACAATCAGAAGGCAAGAGAAAAAAACAAGAGCAGCAAGTATACATATGTACATATAAATATAAATATATATATATATATATAGACACACAGTGCGGAGCATTGTAGCTGGATGGAATAAATATATGAGTATATAAACACACAGTGCGGAGCATTGTAGCTAGATGGAATAAATATATGAGTATATAAACACACAGTGCGGAGCATTGTAGCTGGATGGAATAAATATATGAGTATATAAACACACAGTGCGGAGCATTGTAGCTGGATGGAATAAATATATGAGTATATAAACACACAGTGCGGAGCATTGTAGCTAGATGGAATAAATATGTAAATATATAAACAGTGTGGAGCATTGTTGCTAGATAGAGTAAATATATAAATATATATATAAACATACACAGTGCAGAGCATTGTAGCTAGATGGAATAAATATGTAAATATATAAACACACAGTGCGGAGCATTGTAGCTAGATGGAATGAAACAGCACAACCATCTACTTAGTTATCCTACATGGTATGATTATGTACCCATACATATTCTCACCCTCCATAGCGACCGGTATTTTCCTAGTTGTATGCCAGAGGGGACCATTGTATAAGTCTATTGCGTCTTTTGCATTCAAAACTATTAGGTTGTCACGTCTTTTTGCTATCTCTGCGAGCAGCCCTGCTTAGGTTGTACAGTCTGACAGCCGTAGGTAGGAAGGACCTGCGAAACCTCTCGGTTGTGCACCTAGGATGATGTAGTCTGCTGCTAAATGAGCTCCTCAGTGCATTCAGTATGTCCTGCATAGGGTGGAACTCAGACTCCAGCAGAGATGACAGTTTATCCACCATCCTTCTCTCTCCTATCTCCTCCACTGGGTCAAGGCGCTGCCCCAGGACAGAGCTAGCTTTCTTGATCAGTTTGTTCAGTCTCTTCCTATCGGCTGCTGTAATGCCACTGCCCCAGCAGACCACTCCAAAAGTGATGGCTGATGCCACCACCGTGTCATAGAATGTCTTCAGCAGCGCCCCTTGTACACCAAAAGACCTGAGCCTCCTCAGTAGGAACAGCCTGCGCTGTCCCTTCTTGTAGAGTGCGTCAGTATTGTGTGACCAGTCTAGTTTATTGTTCAGATGAACACCCAGGTACTTATAGGATGTCACCATCTCGATGTCTGTTCCCTGTATATTTACTGGTGCTGTGAGGGGTTGTCCTTGCCTGCGGCAGTCCACCACCAGCTCCTTAGTTTTCCTCGCGTTGATCTGGAGGCAGTTCCGATGGCACCAGTCCACGAAGTCCTGGATAAGCCCTCTGTACTCAGCTTCATCTCCGTTGGAGATGAGGCCAATGATCACAGAGTCATCAGAGAACTTCTGTAGATGGCAGTGTGTTGTGTTGTGTGAGAAGTCCGCAGTATAAAGGGTGAACAGGAAGGGAGCCAAAACCGTTCCCTGGGGGGCCCCCATGCTACCGATGATCGTGTCGGACAAACAGTCCCGGGTTCTCACAAACTGAGGCCGGTTAGTGAGGTAGTCCAGGATCCATGATGACAGGTGCTGGTCCACCCCTGCGCACAGCAGCTTGTCCTTCAGGATCATCGGTTGGATGGTGTTGAAAGCACTGGAGAAGTCAAAGAACATGATCCTCACCGCATTCTCGGGCTTCTCCAGGTGGGACAGAGAACGGTGAAGGAGGAAGATCACCGCATCCTCCACCCCAATGCCATGCTGGTAGGCGAACTGGAGTGGATCCATCGCTGGTCCCAACAGGGGGCGGAGGTGAGCAAGGAGCAGTCTCTCCAGGGTCTTCATCAAGTGGGACGTCAAGGCCACTGGTTTGTAGCTGTTCAGATCTTTGGGTGGGAAGTCTTTGGTACAGGTACCACACAAGATGTTTTCCACAGCTGTGGTACCCTCCCCAGCTTCAGGCGCAGATTGAAGATGTACTCCACAATCCCACACAGCTGGTCTGCACAGGACTTGAGGAGCTTTGCGCTGATGCCGTCCGGTCCCGACGCCTTCCTCGCCTTGATCTTCCTCAGCTCCGTCCTCACCTGGGTCTTAATGAGGGTCAGGTTGGGGGGCTGTGTGTTGGGAGTGGGGGGGTGTTGGTGGAGTGGGCAGCAGAACTTGATGTCTTCAGAGGCAGCAGTGGTTGTTGTGCAGTCAGGGGGGAGGGCGGTTGGTCAAACCTATTGAAAAACAGATTCAGATTGTTCGCCCACTCCCTGCCCCTCGTGGCCTGGGGGGAGGTATTCTGGAGCCCAGAGATGGTTTTAAGGTTTCTCCAGACCCCGCTGATGTCGCTCTGTTGCAGCTTGTCCTCCATCTTCTTCCTGAAGCTGTCCTTGCCTTCTCTGATCTTCCTCCTCAGCTTCCTCTGTACGGACTTCAGCATCTCCCTGTTCCCCGACCTGAAGATCCTTTTCTTCTCTCTCAGAAGTGTTTTTATCTCAGGGTTGATCCAGGGTTTGTTGTTTGAGCAACACCGTATGGTCTTGGTGGGAACGGTGTTGTCCACACAGAAGTTGATGTAGTCCGTGATGGTGTGAGTGAGGCCATCGATGTCCTCACCATGTGGATCGCAGAGCTGCTCCCAGGCGTGTATTATAGACTGTGTGTATTATTAGCCGAGTGTCTACCCTTTATGAAACCTGTTTGATCTGGGTGTATAATAAATGGAATTATCCTTTCCAGTCTTTTGGCGAGAGCTTTGGAAATTATTTTAAGATCAACATTCATTAGACATTCAACATTCAACTCAAATTAAACATAAAGCCTCTAAATTGAATGATTTGGCCTCTGTTCCTCCTCATAATTTAAAAATTAAATGTGGTTTACTAAATATTAGGTCTCTAACTCCCAAGTCTCTGTTAGTCCATGATCTGTTAATTGATCATCAGATTGATTTAATTTCCCTTACAGAGACTTGGTTAGGGCAAGAGGATTATGTTGGTTTAAATGAATCAACTCCCTCTGGTTATTTAAACTGTCAAAATCCCAGAAGTTCTGGTCGTGGAGGAGGAGTAGCAACAATTTACCATTCCAAATTACTAGTTAATGTAAAGCAAAAAACATGTTAGAATTCCTTTGAGGGCCTGGTCCTCAGTATTGGGCACTTTAGCAATTTTAGGTTAAACCCAATTTTATTTGCCATAGTTTATCGTCCCCCATCAACCTACTCAGAATTTTTATCCGAATTTGCTGATTTCTTAGCTGATTTAGTGCTGAAATCTGATAGAATAATTATAGTAGGGGACTTTAATATACATGTGGATGTAGATAGTGACTGCCTTAATGTGGCATTTAATTCAATATTAGACTCGATTGGGTTTTCTCAGAAAGTAGGAAATTCTACTCATTACCTCCACCATACATTGGACCTTGTTCTGACATATGGCATAGAAATAGAAAATCTTGTAGTGTCTCCTCATAACCCTGTACTGTCAGACCATTGTCTGTTAACCTTTGATTTTACCATTTCTGACTATTTGGCTCTTAAAGAAAAATATTATTACAGTAGATGCCTCTCAGATGATGCTGTTTCCAAATTTATGCAGATTGTTTCCTCTATGCCATGTGTCAACACAACGGAAATAAGCTATAGACAGCTTGCTCCTTCTGTAATTGATAACATGGTGGATAGTGTTTCAGCTTCTCTCCATCAGGCTCTAGACTTGGTGGCCCCCTTAAAAAAGAAAAAGTCTAATCAGAGATTTCTAACTCCTTGGTTCAACACAGAAACTCGTAGCTTAAAACAGAAGACTCGTCAATTAGAAAGAAAATGGCGCTCTACTAATTTAGATGAAATCTATTTAGCTTGGAGAAATCATCTTTTAATTTATAAAAAATCTCTTAGAAAAGCTAGAACAAGTTATTACTCTGCATTAATAGAAGAGAACAAGAATAATCCCAGGTTTCTTTTCAGTACTGTAGCCAGGTTGACAAAGAGTCAGGACTCTGTCAATCCTAGCATTCCCTTAGAGCTTACTAGTCAGGACTTTATGAACTTTTTCAATAATAAAATTTCATCCATCAGAGATAAAATCAATCAGATTCTTCCCACAGTTAACTTAAATACTGTAACTACTACAACTCCTTCTTTTGATGTCTGTCTTGATGAGTTTACTCCAATCGACCTTTGTGAGTTAGACAAAATAGTTTCCTCATCCAAACCTTCAACTTGTCTTTTAGACCCTATTCCTACTAGGTTATTTAAAGAAGTCTTCCCACTTATTGGTAGCTTTATTCTTCATATAATCAATTCTTCATTAACTTTAGGCCATGTACCACAGGCTTTTAAAACAGCTGTAATTAAACCCTTACTCAAAAAGCCAACGCTAGATCCAGGAGCTTTAGCTAACTATAGACCAATCTCTAATCTCCCTTTCATTTCAAAAATCTTAGAAAGAGTTGTTGCTACGCAATTATTCGACCACCTGCAGGGAAATGGTTTACTTGAAGAGTTTCAATCTGGGTTTAGAATCCATCATAATACTGAAACAGCCTTAGCGAAGGTCACTAACGACCTCCTCATTGCACCTGATAATGGACTAGTTTCTGTACTTGTCCTTTTAGACCTTAGTGCAGCTTTTGATACTATCGATCATAATATTCTACTTGATAGATTAGAACACTATGTTGGACTTAATGGAACTTCGTTGCAGTGGTTTAGATCTTATTTATCTGATAGGTTCCAGTTTGTTCATGTAAATAATGAGTTTTCTTTCAACTCAAAGCTTAGTCATGGAGTTCCACAGGGATCTGTGCTAGGCCCTACTCTTTTTAGTTTATATATGCTTCCGTTAGGCAACATTATTAGAAAGCACTGTATACATTTTCATTGTTATGCAGATGACACACAATTATACCTGTCAATGAAGCCAGATGATAGTAATCAATTAGCCAAGTTAGAAGCCTGTCTTAAGGAAATCAAAGCTTGGATGACTTGTAATTTCCTGCTATTAAATTCAGATAAGACTGAAGTCATTCTTGTTGGTCCAAAAAACCTTAGAAATTCCTTTCCAAATCAAACTTTCAGTTTGGATGCAGTTACTCTTTCTCTTAATAGCTCTGTGAGGAACCTTGGAGTTATTTTTGATCAGGATTTGTCCTTCAATTCACATATTAAATTTGTTTCTAAGACTGCCTTCTATCATTTGCGTAATATTGCCAAGATTAGGAGCATCTTGTCTCAGAGTGATGCTGAGAAACTGATCCACGCTTTTGTTAGCTCGAGATTAGATTATTGTAATTCTTTATTATCAGGTTGTCCTAAAACATCTTTAAAAAGTCTTCAGCTGATCCAAAATGCTGCAGCAAGAGTTTTAACAGGTACTAGAAAGAGAGATCATATCTCTCCGGTTCTGGCCTCCCTTCATTGGCTTCCCATAGAGTTTAGAATTAAGTTTAAAATCCTTCTTCTTACTTACAAAGCTCTAAACAATCAGGCTCCTTTTTATTTAAAAGATCTGATACTACCGTATTATCCTAACAGAGCACTACGCTCCCAAAATGCAGGACTACTTGTAATACCTAGAATCTCCAAAAGTACAATGGGAGGCAGAGCCTTCAGTTATCAAGCTCCTCTCCTGTGGAATCAGCTGCCAATCTGGATTCGGGAGTCAGACTCGATCTCTGTTTTTAAGATTAGGGTTAAAACCTACCTTTTTGATATAGCCTACAATTAGGGAGGGATCATGTGTTTCTGAACCCTCCCTTAGCTATGCTGCTAATAGGTTTAGTCAGCCGGGGGACCTCCAGTAATGCACTGGGCCTCACTCCTTTCCTCACTCTCTATGAAATATTTTTTTTTGCTGGTCATTAACATTTGTTTGTTTTCTCCCATAGATTGAGTCCCCATCGTGCTGTTTGCTCTCTACATGTCTGTTCTTTTCATCTTCTCTGTCCCCTCACCCCCCAGCCAGTCGCAGCAGATGACTGCCCCTCCCTGAGCCTGGTTCTGCTGGAGGTTTCTTCCTGTTAAAAGGGAGTTTTTCCTCTCCACCGTCGCCAAGTGCTTGCTCACAGGGGATCACCTGATTGCTGGGGTCTTTCTGCAACTGTGGGGGTTCCCCCCTACAGTTGATAGTGCTATGAGATGACTGTTGTTGTGAAATGGCGCTATATAAATAAAGTTGAATTGAATTGAATTGAATTGAATTAGTGAGATGGGATGGTAGCTGGATGGAAGCGTAGGTTCTTTTCCAGGTTTAAGGAGCAGGATAATACTAGCCAAGTTCATATTTGGAGGGATCACATTATCTTCTTTAATTTGGTTCAACATTTTAAAGAAAGTAGGTGCCATCACAGGCCAAAATTCTTTGGAAAATTCTGCTGGAAAACCATCTGGTCCCGGAGCTTTGTTGTTTGGAATGTGCTTAAGTGCCTCCTGGAGTTCAGACACCAGAAGAGGTGCATCCAGAGCTGCAATCTGTTCATTATTTAATCGTGGTAAGTTAACATTGTCCATCCATCCATCCATCTATCTTCTTCCGCATAATCCTTTTAGGGTCGCGGGGGGGGGGGGGGTGGAGCCTATCCCAGCATCTTTTGGGCGAGAGGCAGGGTACACCCTGGACAGATCGCCAGTCCATCGCAGGGCCAATATTTTATTTCTTCAGGCTAATGGGTAATATTTCCAGTCGTATCCATAATAGAGTGGATAGTTGTTTTTTCTTTATTCAGTGTAAGCTGGTTAGAAAGATATCTACCCGATTTATTACTGTGTTCAAACTTCTCAACAACTCCTCAGTCTTTGTATTGAAAACTGTGTCCTTTTGTTTGTAATTTCTTTGAATTCCAGCTTTAATTTTCTCAGATTGTTAAGTGCCTGTTCCTGTGGAGAAATGGCACAGGTCATCTCCAGTGATTTAATTTTCTGTTCTAACTCCAGTACCAGTGCTTTTACTTTTTTATTCTTATACAAACAGTGAGATTATTTTACCTCGCATGACTGCTTTTGCTGCTTCCCAAAGAACACATCGGGATGTTCCTGGCACATCATTTCTGCTGCACATTCACCAACCACAATGCTCCGCACTGTGTGTCTCTCTCTCTCTATATATATATATATATATATTTATAGTAATATGTACATATGTATACTAGCTGTTCTTGTTTTTTCTTGCCTTCTGATTGTTGCTCTGATTGTTGCTATCCCTGCGCTGTTGCAATCCTGGAATTTCCCAATTGTGGGACTAATAAAGGCTTATCTTATCTTATCTTATCATTATATTCCAGATATGATTCCCACTCTTTATCAAAGTAATTAATAAAGACTTTGTCTTTTAGTAGTGATGTATTAAATTTCCAGGTCCTAGTTTTCCTGATAGCTTTTCTATTTACTAGTGTAAAAGCTACTGGATGGTGATCGCTAATAGCTAGATGTGAACAAATTTCAGTGTCTGTGATGTCCCTCACAATAGAGTTATTGGCTAAGAAGAAGTCTAAACGTGAATGTGAACTATGAACTGATGAAAGCAAAACAGCCCCAGACCATCACACTACCACCACCATATTTTACTCTTGGTATGATTTTTTTTTTTTTGTTTTTTTTTTTGTTACTTATTTGTACCCGTAGGTAGACTTGGTTTGCAGTCTGGTGACAAGCCACCGGCTGCTGGTCGCTGCGTGCGCGAGCGCCCTAAACCTACATGTTTTTGGTGTGCGGGAGGAAACCGGAGAAATCCCGGAGTAAACCCACGCAACACGGGGAGAACATGCAAACTCCACACAGCTCACTGTTGGTCGGGGGCTGGGATCGAACCCACGATCTCATGATCCCCGCGATCCCCCGGCCGAGGGTAAAACTGTGCTGCCACAGTGCTAAACCACTGCGCCACCGTGCAGCCCTGATGTTCGATGTATGATGTTCCTTTTCTGAAATGCTGTTACTTTTACACCGGATGTAAAGGGACACACACCTTCCAAAAAGTTCAACTTTTATCTCGTCAGTCCACAGAGTGTTTTCTCAAAAGTCTTTGGGATCATCAAGTGTTTTCTGGCAAAACTGTGACGAGCCTTTATGTTCTTTTGGCTCAGCAGTGGTTTTCTTCTTGGAACTCTGCCATGCAGGCCATTTTTGCCCAGTCTCTTTCTTATGGTGGAGTGATGAACACTGACCTTAACTGAAGCAAGTGAGGCCTGCAGTTCTTTGGATGTTGTTGTAGGGTCTTTTGTGACCTCTTGGATGAGTCATTGTTGCGCTCTTGGGGTAATTTTGGTCGGTCGGCCATTCCTGGGAAGATTCACCACTGTTGCATGTTTTCGCCATTTGTGGATAATGGCTCTCACTGTGGTTCGCTGGAGTCCCAAAGCTTTAGAAATGGCTTTATAACCTTTTCCAGACTGATAGGTTTCAATTAGAGAAAAGACTGAAACGACGTGGATACCGTGCTGGAGCAAGACGGCGGGCGAGAAATATAAGGTACAGACCCGTCCTTCCATCCGTTATTATGGGGAATGTTCGATCGCTACTCAATAAGACAGATGAGCTAGTGGCTATGGCTCGTTACCAGAGTGTGTTCAGAGAGATTAGCTTGATGTTGTTTACTGAGACGTGGCTAACAGAACTAGCAACAGATGCTAACACTGAACTGGAGGGTTTCCACGCAATACGGGCAGAACGGACACCAAACAGTGGGAAGGCAAGGGGCGGAAGAGTGATAATGTATGTCAATAACAGCTGGTGCAGAGCGGGACATATCACGGTTACTACTACTACTACTACTAACCTGCACTTATATAGCGCTTTTCTAGTCACAAAGACCACTCAAAGCGCTTTCATTAGTACTAACCCTCTATTCTAAGGGCCTATAGGAAACAGATATCTAGGGACAATTTAGAACAACCAATTAACCTAACATGCATGCCTTTGGATTGTGGGAGGAAACCGGAGCCCCCGGAGTAAACCCACGCAGCAGAGGGAGAACATGCAAACTCCATACAGAAAGGTTCCAACCCCTGCCATCCTGGGGATTTGAACCAGGAACCTTCTAGCTGTAAGGCAACAGTGCTAACCACTGTACTGCTGGTTAAACTGCAAAGTTGGTTAAACAACATCACTGCAGCAAAGACATTGCGTTGCTAGCTGTTAGCATGCGGCCTACCTATCTCCTGAGGGAATACTCACACGTGATCTGCATTGTTATTTATGCAAATCTGAAGGCGAACGCTGGGACAGCACGTGACGCCATTCACTCAGTAACTGGCAGGCTGCTGACAGAACACCCAGATGCTCTTCTCCTCATCTCAGGTGATTTCAACCGTATTTCACTGTCCCCCATTCTGCCCATGTTCACCCAGTATGTCACATGCCACACTAGAGACAATAAAACACTGGACTTGTTCTATGCTAACACTAAGGAGGCGTACACTTCATTAACACTCCCCCCACTCAGGAGATCGGATCACAACTTGGTTCATCTCCTGCCGGTGTACAAACCCCTAGTACACAGACAACCTCCGGTCATATGGACGGTGAAGATATGGTCTGAGGAGGCAATGGACGCTTTAAAGGACTGTCTTGAATCCACTGCCTGGGAGCAGCTCTGCGATCCACATGGTGAGGACATTGATGGCCTCACTCACACCATCACGGACTACATCAACTTCTGTGTGGACAACACCGTACCCACCAAGACCATACAGTGTTGCTTGAACAACAAACCCTGGATCAACCCTGAGATAAAAACACTTCTGAGAGAGAAGAAGAGGATCTTCAGGTCCAGGAACAGGGAGATGCTGAAGTCCGTACAGAGAGGGATGAGGAGTAAGATCAGAGAAGGCAAGGACAGCTTCAGGAAGAAGATGGAGGACAAGCTGCAACAGAGCGACATCAGCGGGGTCTGGAGAAACCTTAAAACCATCTCTGGGCTGCAGAATACCTCCTCCCAGGCCACGGGGGGCAGGGAGTGGGCGAACAATCTGAACCTGTTTTTTAATAGGTTTGACCAACCGCTCTCCCCCCCGACTGCACAACAACCACTGCTGCCTCTAAAGTCATCGAGACCTGCTGTCCACACCCCACTCCACGAACACCCTCCCTCCACTCCCAACACACAGCCCCCCAACCTGACCCTCACTAAGACCCAGGTGAGGACGGAGCTGAGGAAGATCAAAGCGAGGAAGGCCTCGGGACCGGATGGCATCAGCGCAAAGCTCCTCAAGTCCTGTGCAGACCAGCTGTGTGGGATTGTGGAGCACATCTTAAACCTGAGCCTGAAGCTGGGGAGGATACCACAGTTGTGGAAAACATCTTGTGTGGTACCTGTACCAAAGACTTCCCACCCCAAAGACCTGAACAGCTACAGGCCAGTGGCCCTGACATCTCACATGATGAAGACCCTGGAGAGACTGCTCCTTGCTCACCTCCGCCCCCTGTTGGGACCAGCGATGGATCCACTCCAGTTCGCCTACCAGCGTGGCATTGGGGTGGAGGATGCAGTGGTCTTTCTCCTTCACTGTTCCCTGTCCCACCTGGAGAAGCCCGGGAATGCGGTGAGGATCATGTTCTTTGACTTCTCCAGTGCTTTCAACACCATCCAACCGATGATCCTGAAGGACAAGCTGCTGTGCACAGGGGTGGACCAGCACCTGTCATCATGGATCCTGGACTACCTCACTAACTGGCCACAGTTTGTGAGAACCCGGGATTGTGTGTGCGACACAATCATCGGAAGCACGGGGGCCCCCCAGGGAACGATTTTGGCTCCCTTCCTGTTCACCCTTTATACTGCAGACTTCTCACACAGCACAACACACTGCCATCTACAGAAGTTCTCTGATGACTCTGCGATCGTCGGCCTCATCTCCAATGGAGATGAAGCTGAGTACAGAGGACTTATCCAGGACTTTGTGGACTGGTGCCATCGGAACTGCCTCCAGATCAATGCGAGGAAAACCAAAGAGCTGGTGGTGGACTGCCGCAGGCAAGGACAACCCCTCACAGCACCAGTAAACATCCAGGGAACAGACATTGAGATGGTGACATCCTACAAGTACCTGGGTGTTCATCTGAACAATAAACTAGACTGGTCACACAATACCGACACACTCTACAAGAAGGGACAACGCAGGCTGTTCCTACTGAGGAGGCTCAGGTCTTTTGGTGTACAAGGGGTGCTGCTGAAGACATTCTACGACACGGTGGTGGCATCAGCCATCACTTTTGGAATGGTCTGCTGGGGCAACGGCATTACAGCAGCCGATAGGAAGAGACTGAACAAACTAATCAAGAAAGCTAGCTCTGTCCTGGGGCAATGCCTTGACCCAGTGGAGGAGATGGGAGAGAGAAGGATGGTGGCTAAACTGTCATCTCTGCTGGAGTCCGAGTCCCACCCTATGCAGGACATACTGGATGCACTGAGGAGCTCATTTAGCAGTAGACTACATCATCCTAGATGCGTGACCGAGAGGTTTCGCAGGTCCTTCCTACCTACGGCTGTCAGACTGTATAACCTAAGCAGGGCTGCTCACAGAGATAGCAAAAAAGTGACGACCTAATAGTACTGAATGCAAAAGACGCAACAGACTTACACAAATGGTCCCCTCCAGTATACAACTAGGACAATATCAGTCGCTATGGAGGGTGACAATATGTATGGGTACATATTCATACCATGAAGGGTAACTAAATAGACGGTTATGCTGTTTAGTCCTTCTAGCTACAATGCTCCGCACTGTGTATATATATTTATGTGTACATATGTATATTCACTGCTCTTATTTTATTTTCTTATCTTCTAAATTATTGCTCTGAGTGTTGCTATCACTGTGCTGTTGCAATCCTGGAATTTCCCCATTGTGGGACTAATAAAGGCTTATCTTATCACTTTGTTTCTCATGTGTTCCTGAATTTCTTTGGACTGCAGCATGATGTCTAGCTCTTGAGGATCCTTTGGTCTACTTCACTTTGTAAAGCAGGTCCTACTTAAGTGATTTCTTAATTGAGAACAAATGTGGCAGTAATCAGGCCTGGGTGTGGCTAGAGAAATTGAACTCAGCTTTCCAAAGATGTGATAAACCACAGTTAATTTATGTTTTAACGGGGGGGGGGGGGGTGTCACTTTTTCACACAGGGCCATGTAGGTTTGGATTTTTTTTTTAATCTTAATAATAAACACCTTCATTTAAAAACTGCATTTTATGTTTACTTGTGTTATTTTTGTTGAATAATTACATTTGTTTGATGATCTGAAACATTTAAGTGCAACAAACATACAAAAAAAAAAGAGAAATCATGAAGGGGGCAAACACTTCTCACACCACTGTACAGACATGTGCAATTTCAACCTCCTATAATAACTGGAAGTGGGTCAGGGGAAATCTTTAATGAACTGCCTTCATAAAATATCTTTTTTCTTTTAAATACATTTTATGAGCTTTCATTAGCTCAAAATTCTTCTACTTTCAGAGGTTACAGCAGCTCTTGAATCATAAATATGAAAAGTCCCGCTGGGAGCTAAAAGGTTTTTATAAAATGTCTGCACAAAGCGAGCAGATTTATTATGCCTCAGAGAAATGGAGGCATACAGTAATCATTTAGTGCGTCTGTTTATTCATGCTGCATTTCCCCTCTAGTCCACTTTGGTCTGCGTGCGATTTGGACGAGCCCAGCATGCATGCAGTGCTATACATGCTCACTTTTTTCATCTACCCAGGCCAAGCGGTTGACGTATGTGCACAATTATCGTTTGTAGTTTCACTCCCGCTCTATAGGTAGCGCCAATGCGCTGATGCGCCAGGATTTTCACTAATGAAGAAACGCTGCTTGCTTTCTGCTTCTTGACTTCCCGGTTTTCACTCCTTTTCCACAAAGATGCTGCTGCTGCTGCTGAAGTATGTCAAAATTAAGTTGAACTAATAGCTTGTATTATTGTATGACCATATTTTTTTGACTTTCAATTTGTAAGAATTTCAAAATAACACTTTATTTTTGAAATAAACACAAATTTAATTCACCATTTCTGTCAATGCCACAGCGAAAAAAAGTACTGTAATAACCATCCTGGGCCACTAGAGGTCAGAGTGCCACTATTTTACAGCTGCCCATTCTACCATGTCACAGGCACTGAGGCACAGCACCTTGGTGCTTTCATTTTGGATGGTAACTGACATTAATTGGACAGACGGGACGAGCAGAGTTAGTTATCAAACACGCCATCCTCGACATTTCCTCCTAGATTCTCCCCTTCATACCTGAATGGCTGCAGGTCTTATTAAGATTTTATAGAAAGGAGGTGGTAAACCTCAATTTTTTTTTTTTTTTCCACAATATCTTTATTGAACCTTTTTTTTTTAACAAACATGATACAAACAATCAAACACTAACGCTAAAGTACTACAAAAAAAAAAATGCACTAAAAACACCAACAACCACCAACAAAATCAAGTCTTCAACAATGCTCCTCTGTTTAGTCTAGACAATCCAATACATAAGTATACATATTATGTTCACCAGTTTGGAATTTACAAGGTCCACACACATCATTCACCTTCTTCTTCAAGAGTTATGTTTAAATTTTTTACATAATCAATAAAAGGTCTCCATATATTCTCAAACACAATTTCCTTTGATTTCAGTATATATGTTATTCTTTCTAATGGAAGGTTTGTTAACATCTGTCTTAACCACTGAGTCACATTTTTTTAGATTCGACATAAACAAAATTATATCATCGGCGTACAGGGAGATTTTATGTTCTGTTGGTCCAACTTTAATTCCATATATTTGTGAATGTAAACGTATCGCTATCGCTAAAGGTTCAATTGCCATAGTAAACAGTAAAGGTGAAAGTGGACAGCCTTGTCGACATCCTCTATTGATTTTTATTGGTTTTGAAATATTGTTATTTGTTAGGATTTCTGCTGTAGCATTATTGTATATTATTTGAACCCATTTTATGAAATTATTTCCAAGTCCAAACCTTTGTAGGACTTCAAAAAGAAAGGGCCATTCAACTCTATCAAAGGCCTTTTCGGCGTCCAATGATAGGAGAGCTGTATCCGGTGCTTCTTTATTAAAATAAATAATATTAAATAGTCTTCTTACATTATGGAAGCCTTGTCTACCCTTTATAAAGCCATTCTGATCTCGATTAATAATATTTGGTAAAATTTCTTGTATTCGTCTTGCTAAAATTTTACAGATTATCTTAAGGTCGGCGTTTAATAGGCTTATTGGTCTCATATTTTCACATTTATTAGAGGGCTTACCTGGTTTTGGCAGCAGTATAATTAAGGCATTATTTATGTATGATGGTAAATTATTATTTTGAAATGCTTCTAAAACCATTTCCAAAAAAGGTTTTATTAATTTATTCTTAAATTTTTTATAAAGGTCAACTGGAAGACCATCTGGTCCTGCACTTTTTCCTGATTTCATATTATCAATGGCTAGCCCAACTTCTTCTTGACTAATTTTAGACTCCAATATCTCCCTGTTTTCATTTGGTATACACGGTATAGATAGTTCGTTCAAAAACCCATTTAGTTTTGTTAAATCAGGTTCATTTTTGGTATCATATAATTTTTCATAGTAATCTCTAAAGGCTCTATTAATTTCTAAAGGATCTATAACTACCTGTCCCTTACTTATAATACTGGTAATTGGTGTTTTAATTTCCAATTGTTTAATCTGCCATGCTAATAATTTTCCTGATTTTTCACCTTGTTCATAAAAAGATTGTTTCAATCTTAGAAGACTCGAGGCAGCTCTATTCGCTGATTTTTTGTCGTATTCAGCTCTCAAAATCAGTAATTCATTCTCCAACCTTGGGTCACTTCCTGCATACACTTTTTCCTGAAGACTTTTTATTTTATGTTCCAATTTAGCTCTCTCCTCTCGAGTCTTCTTAGATTTTGATCCTGTATAACTAATAATATGTCCCCTAATAAAAGCTTTGAAAGCCTCCCACTTTACACATGCTGATGTTTGTGTAGTATTGATGTCAAAGAACTCGTCTATCTGTTTTTCTATATACTTGACAAATTCCTCATCCTGAAGCCATTTATGCTGAAATTGCCATCTACCTGATTCCTTTGTCAATTTTTTATCTACATATATTAGACAACAGGGTGCATGATCAGAGATCCCGATGTTATCATAAAAGCAGTTTTTTTTTCCACAATATCTTTATTGAACCTTTTTTTTTTTTTTAACAAACATGATACAAACAATCAAACACTAACGCTAAAGTACTACAAAAAAAAAAAAAAAATGCACTAAAAACACCAACAACCACCAACAAAATCAAGTCTTCAACAATGCTCCTCTGTTTAGTCTAGACAATCCAATACATAAGTATACATATTATGTTCACCAGTTTGGAATTTACAAGGTCCACACACATCATTCACCTTCTTCTTCAAGAGTTATGTTTAAATTTTTTACATAATCAATAAAAGGTCTCCATATATTCTCAAACACAATTTCCTTTGATTTCAGTATATATGTTATTCTTTCTAATGGAAGGTTTGTTAACATCTGTCTTAACCACTGAGTCACATCTGGTCTATGAGTCTTTTTCCATAATAGTGCAATACATTTTTTGGCATTAAGCAAACTGAGGTCTATGAATGTTCTTTCACTTTTATTAAAATTATGCTTTTCTGGGTACAGACCCAACAAAAACAGTTTAGGATTCAGTATGATTTGTTTTGAGATTATTTTTTCAATTGTTACCCTCACCTCTTCCCAAAACATTCTTATTAATCTACATTCCCATAAACAATGAAATAGGGTTCCTTTACTTTCCATGCATTTTGTGCATGTATCTGGTATATTTTTGTTATATCTATTTAACTCCTCCGGTGTAACATACATCCGCATTAACCATTTGAAATGTATCAATTTAAGGCGTGCATTTATTGATTTGGTTTGAGCTTCTGTACAAGCCAATTCCCATTGTTCCTCCGAAATTTCAATTTGCAGATCTTCTTTCCAGTAGTTTAATCTTTTCAGTGAATTTTCACTTGAAGATAGTGTCAATGAGTTATAAAACTCTGAAATAATACCCTTTCTTTTACTATCTTTCATCATCATTTTTTCCAAGGATGAATAAATAGGTCGAGTGAGAGCTTTATTTTGATTTGATCGAATAAAGTTTCTAAGTTGAAGATATTTAAAAAAATGTGTTCTATTGAGATTAAATTTGATCCTCAGCTCTTCAAAAGACATTATGTTGTCTGCACATGGCAAATATAAATCCTGAATCTTTTGTATCCCTTTTAAATTCCATACTTTAAATACAGCGTCCGCTCTCCCTGGTTTAAAATATTGATTACCCCATATTGGACTAAATTGTGACAATAACTGTGGTTCTTTTAAATAGTTTTTAGCTTCACACCATATTTTGATCATATGCTTTACAAATGGATTTTTAACTTGTTTTTGTAATTTTTTTGCCGAATCTGAGTATATGAATATGGGAAGAGGTAAAGGTAAATTGTATGATTCCATTTCAGTCCAGTGAGGGAGATCATTTGATGAAAAATAATATATCATAGACCTCAGTTGTGCCGACCAATAATACAACATAAAATTTGGACATTTCAGACCTCCACGATCAAATGGTAAATATAATAAAGACAGACGTAATCTAGCCCTCCTGTTGTTCCATATAAATTCCACTAACTTTTTTTTTATTCTTGAGAATAGATCTAAAGGTGGTGATAAGGGAATGTATTGAAATAAATAAAGTATTTTAGGTAAAATATTACTTTTAAGTATATTGATTCTCCCGATCATCGACATTGGTAGTGACATCCATCTCTGAGTTAACTCATTGATATCTGACATTAAGGCTTCATAGTTGACGCTGGCGACTGATTCTAGCTTAGGCATAATTTGGATTCCTAAATATTTAAACTGATTTACAACATTGAATTGATTTGCCTCAGGGGCTGGGTAATTTTTCTGGGTCTCATTTAGCATTAATATTGAAGATTTAGTTTTATTTATTTTATATCCTGATATTTCCCCAAAATTCTTTATTAAATTCAACAAGGTTGGAATTGATTTTTTTAGATTTGACATAAACAAAATTATATCATCGGCGTACAGGGAGATTTTATGTTCTGTTGGTCCAACTTTAATTCCATATATTTGTGAATGTAAACGTATCGCTATCGCTAAAGGTTCAATTGCCATAGTAAACAGTAAAGGTGAAAGTGGACAGCCTTGTCGACATCCTCTATTGATTTTTATTGGTTTTGAAATATTGTTATTTGTTAGGATTTCTGCTGTAGCATTATTGTATATTATTTGAACCCATTTTATGAAATTATTTCCAAGTCCAAACCTTTGTAGGACTTCAAAAAGAAAGGGCCATTCAACTCTATCAAAGGCCTTTTCGGCGTCCAATGATAGGAGAGCTGTATCCGGTGCTTCTTTATTAAAATAAATAATATTAAATAGTCTTCTTACATTATGGAAGCCTTGTCTACCCTTTATAAAGCCATTCTGATCTCGATTAATAATATTTGGTAAAATTTCTTGTATTCGTCTTGCTAAAATTTTACAGATTATCTTAAGGTCGGCGTTTAATAGGCTTATTGGTCTCATATTTTCACATTTATTAGAGGGCTTACCTGGTTTTGGCAGCAGTATAATTAAGGCATTATTTATGTATGATGGTAAATTATTATTTTGAAATGCTTCTAAAACCATTTCCAAAAAAGGTTTTATTAATTTATTCTTAAATTTTTTATAAAGGTCAACTGGAAGACCATCTGGTCCTGCACTTTTTCCTGATTTCATATTATCAATGGCTAGCCCAACTTCTTCTTGACTAATTTTAGACTCCAATATCTCCCTGTTTTCATTTGGTATACACGGTATAGATAGTTCGTTCAAAAACCCATTTAGTTTTGTTAAATCAGGTTCATTTTTGGTATCATATAATTTTTCATAGTAATCTCTAAAGGCTCTATTAATTTCTAGAGGATCTATAACTACCTGTCCTTTACTTATAATACTGGTAATTGGTGTTTTAATTTCCAATTGTTTAATCTGCCATGCTAATAATTTTCCTGATTTTTCACCTTGTTCATAAAAAGATTGTTTCAATCTTAGAAGACTCGAGGCAGCTCTATTCGCTGATTTTTTGTCGTATTCAGCTCTCAAAATCAGTAATTCATTCTCCAACCTTGGGTCACTTCCTGCATACACTTTTTCCTGAAGACTTTTTATTTTATGTTCCAATTTAGCTCTCTCCTCTCGAGTCTTCTTAGATTTTAATCCTGTATAACTAATAATATGTCCCCTAATAAAAGCTTTGAAAGCCTCCCACTTTACACATGCTGATGTTTGTGTAGTATTGATGTCAAAGAACTCGTCTATCTGTTTTTCTATATACTTGACAAATTCCTCATCCTGAAGCCATTTATGCTGAAATTGCCATCTACCTGATTCCTTTGTCAATTTTTTATCTACATATATTAGACAACAGGGTGCATGATCAGAGATCACGATGTTATCATAAAAGCAGTTTTGAATCTTGGACCTTAATTCTGTGGAAATCAAAAAATAATCAATACGTGAGAATGTCTTGTAGGTACTGGAATAACAAGAATAGGCTTTAACTTGTGGTTTCATTTCTCTCCAAATATCTAACAATCTCAATTCATTCATAAAATGATTAATAGTCATCCTACATCCAATGTGCGTACAATCCAGTCCTGTTGATCTATCCACACCTGGATTCAATGTACAATTAAAATCCCCTGCTATTATATGTTGCCCTGTAAGTGATGATAAGATGAGAAATAAATTAGCAAAGAACTTCTGATCATCTATATTGGGACCATATAAGTTCACAAGATTTATATTTTCTAATAGCAAAGAACCTTGAATGATTACATATCTTCCAAATTTGTCTCCAATTACATTTTTCACTTGAAAAGGAACTGATTTATGTATGAGAGTCATAACTCCCCTGGCTCGGGATGAAAATGAAGAGGTGAATACACTTCCCTGCCATCTACTCCTAATTCTTTTAACATCCTCCTCTATCAGATGAGTTTCTTGTAAAAACACAATTCTTGAACCCATGTCCTTTATTTTATTCATAACTTGTTTAAGTTTTTTTTAAATTTTGTAGACCTCTGCAATTCCATGAAGTTAAATTAAGATTAACACTTTGGTCCATGATCAATAGAGAGTTTGGGATCACCTTGCAGTGTAAACATGCTCATACAGAGAAGCAAAAACATGAGTGGTTGAACATTCATCCTACAAACTACACACAAACAAATTTCCCCTTCCCACACTTGTGGCAAACCCCCCAAAATCAAAAGAAAAATTCTGTCTCCCGATATAGCCATCGACCGTTCCACACCCACGGGGAACAGCCTAAGCCACTCCTTCTTCATCCTCCCAATCACCCTAACTCTACTGCTTTTAATGACATAACATTAACTCTCCTCTGTAGTTTTCCAACTTAACTCCAAAATTTTTAACAACTTTGTACATCATAGTTTTTTTTTTTTGTTTTGTTTTTGTTTTGTTTTTTTAATATATAATACAATCTATATTTTGTAAACTTACTATTTACTTCAAGTCAGTCAGATGCCTGTGCAAATGCTTAATTATTCTACCTTATATTTTGTTCATGCTTAGCTCCCACCAGTCTCTTCTTCTTCTTTGATCTTCTTGATGAACTCCTGCGCCTCCTCTGGGGTCTTGAAGATGTGGGTTCTGCCCTCATACGTGGTCAGCAGTCTCGCAGGATAGATTACACCATGACGAATCCCAAGGTTGCGCAGCTCCTTACGTACGGGATCAAACTGCTTCCTCAATTGCTGGATTCCTGTGGCCAAATCTGGGTAGAACCGCACCTGCTGGTCCTGGTGTTTAATCTCTCCTTTTTTAGCTCGTGCAGCGTTGAAGATCTTCATCCTGTCTCTGTTGCTAAGAAACTTCATAATTAAGGTCCTCGGCGGTCCCTTATCTCTCCGTGGGCCAATACGATGTGCTTTTTCCAGAACCACTGCTGATTGCAACTCCTCGCTGCCCAGCACCTCCGGAATCCACTTTTCCAGAAAGGAACATACGTCCCGACCTTCTGATTCCTCTGGAAGACCCACCAGCCTCAAATTATTCTGTCTCGACCGAGATTCCAAATCCAAAATATTATCTTCCAGAGATTTATTTTTTTTTTCCAAAGTGCGCACCTTTAATTGAAGACGGGTGACGTCATCTTCAGCACTAGCGAGACGGAGCTCCATCTGCGCCGTTCGTTCTACACAGTCACCCAATTCCTTTCTTATTCCTTCCAACGCTGTCATAATCCCATCAAATCTAGAGGAAAAGTCCGCTCTCATTGAACTCATGGCAGCCATCAGCGCATCTGCGCCATTCCCCGCAGACATCGCAGCGTTGCCAGCCTCCTCCGCCATATATGGAGTTTTGTTTACTGCGTCACAGACCTGAAAGTCCGTTAATTTGGACTGTTTCGGCGACTCGCTTTTTCCTTTTCCTGGTTTTCCAGCCTTAGGCTTCGCCGACATATCTTCGCCCAAATGCTGGGATACGCTCTGTCCCAAATGAGAGAGTTATTTGCCGATTTTATTTTTTTTCCAGGAGCAGAGCAGAGCGAGACACGTCCGTCCTACGTGGCAGCCATAACCGGAAGTCAGTAAACCTCAATTTTAACAGAGTTGTGCAAGCTTTGCAGCATAACTCCAACGATGATGGACCAGAAAAAGAGCACACAAACACAAACTGCCTACCTCCCCTTTGTTTATGCTCTGCTGCTCGCTGTGTATCACACCCATCTGTCCTTGTGAATATGTAGATGAAAATAAGGAAAAACAATGTTTAGTCTATAAATCAATAAAGTGTTTGAAAACTAATTGAATTCTGAGGCTGAGTAAGACTGATCCAAGCACATGACTATCATGATTAAGTTGTGTCCAGCCAAAATGAAGTTTTTTTTATGGTTTATATGCCAGATATTTTTTAAAGGCATCACTATGGGTGTAGCCAGATGTCAAAAATACATCAACTGTGGTCTTATAACACTAAAGGAGAACCCCTTTATAAATTAGGTTCAAACTTCAAACTTTATTTATTTATTTACAGAGGATGTGACTGAACTCCCCTATCTCACCAAGCCAGGGCCACCACCACAGCAGTATCCCCACCGCCAGAGCCAATTACAGCTCCCAGTGCTGACAGCCCCCCAGTGAGGAAACACTAAAGCTAAAAAATAACATAAGATTAAATAAAATACAATAAGAAGCTGAGTAAGATCATTCAAGATTCAAAGATTTTATTTGTCAATACTACTATATGTACAGGACATACAGGAGAATTGAAATGGTGTTTCTCTCTCTCTTCAGTGGTGTGCACAATATAAAAAAGAAAAAGGAATAAGGCTGAAAAAAGGAAACAACAACAACAGCAGTCTACGTACAATAATGCAACCCGTAGTGCAAATGGCAATAAAAAATAGACTCAAACCTCCCATAGTGCTAATAGAGATGATTAACGATGCTAAAAACCCAGCAATCCTATATACAGAAAACTAGAGATGTAATACCCATAGTTGCAGTTCTATGCGGTAGTGTAGGTGCAGATAGTAACAGACAGGACTGCACATGATCAGTATAGCAATGGCAGACAGACAGCAGCAGATATGGCATTTGTGCAAATGGTTGCAGTTAAAGTGCATAGACATACACTACCGTTCAAAAGTTTGGGGTCACTTAGAAATTTCCTTATTTTTGAAAGAAAAGCACTTTTTTTCAATGAAGATAACTTTAAACTAATCAGAAATACACTCTATACATTGCTAATGTGGTAAATGACTATTCTAGCTGCAAATGTCTGGTTTTTGGTGCAATACCTACATAGGTGTATAGAGGCCCATTTCCAGCAACTATCACTCCAGTGTTCTAATGGTACAATGTGTTTGCTCATTGCGTCAGAAGGCTAATGGATGATTAGAAAACCCTTGTCCAATCATGTTAGGTCTGCAATGCTGTAATTGCTGCAAATGGAGGATTCTTTGACGAAAGCAAAGTTTGAAGGAAAAAATTATTTCAAATACAAATCATTATTTCTAACCTTGTCAATGTCTTGACTATATTTTCTATTCATTTTACAACTCATGGTGGTAAATAAGTGTGACTTTTCATGGAAAACACAAAATAATTGTCTGGGTGACCCCAAACTTTTGAACGGTAGTGTACATCAGCAAATGTATTATTACTGTTGATGTGCCAGTCTTTCTGTGCCAACAGCTGAGGTAGTTATTGTGCAGGTGATTGCATTACGGTCCCAGGGGGAAGGGGGGGGGGGGGGTTGAGAAGTGGACAGAGTTCGGGGTCCTGATGGCCTGATGAACAAAGCTGTTTAGCAGTCTTGTGGGGCAGGCCCGGAGGCTCCGGTACCTTTTCCCCGAGGGCAGGGGACTGAAGAAGCAGTGTGAGGGGTGGCAGGTGTCACCTGCGATGTTGATGGCTCTGCGGGTGAGGCAGGTGAGGTAGATGTCTGGGGGGGGGGGGGTAGAGGGGCACCGATGATCTTGCTGGCTGCTTTCACTGTGCGTTGTAGTGTCTTCTGGCAGGAGGTGGTGCAGCTTCCATACCACACCGTGATGCAGCTGGTGAGTATGCTCTCAATGATGCCCCGGTAGAAAGAACACATGATGGGGGGTAGGACTCGTGCTCTCCTCAGTTTGCAGAGGAAATGGAGGAGAGTTTGAGCCTTCTTGGCCAGTGATATGTTGTTGCTGGACCAGGAGAGGTCCTCAGAGATGTGCACCCCCAGGAATTTGGTGCTGCTCACCCTCTCCACAGCTGCACCATCGATGATCAGAGGGAGGTGCTGTGTGTGACCCATCCTGAGCTCAACCGCAATCTCCTTGGTTTTTCCCACGTTCAGGAAGAGGTTATTGTCTTTACACCACTGGACCAGTTGGCTCACCTCATTTCTGTAGTTGGCCTCCTTGTTGTTGGTAATGAGGCCCACCACTGTCGTGTCATCCACAAACTTGATGATGTGGCTGGTGTTGTAGGCTGGTACACAGTCATGGGTCAGCTGGGTGAAGCGCAGCGGGCTGAGCATGCACCTTTGTGGGGCCCCTGTGCTCAGTGTGATGGTCTGCGAGGTGTTGCTGCCAACCCGCACATTCTGTGGCCTCCCTGTGAGAAAGTCCATGATAAAATCATGAAAAAAATCATCATGAAAAAAAAAATAAATAGAAAGAGAATAAAATGGTTAAAGGAATAATAAATATGCACATACCTGTATGTAAAATGGAATGCAAAACTGAATTAAAATAATCTAAAAAGATAGAGATATATAAATAAGTAGAATAGCTAAATAAGTATATAAACATGAATGATAAAATTAGTTAAAAGCTGAACTAAAAAGGTGCGTCTTGAGCCTCTTTTTAAAAATATCAGTGCTCTCTGCAGCCCTGAGGGCCTCTGGTAGGCCGTTCCACAGATGTTTGCTGAAAAACTCGAATGATGCCTCACCATGGGTTTTTGTCCTAACTTTAGGTATCACTTAAAAGGCCAGCACCAGAGGACTTCAGGGTCTATGAGGGTCAATGTGGTAATAGCAGATCAAATAATTAAGAAGGACCCAGACCATTAAGAGTTTTATAAACTAATAAAAGAACCTGAAAATCGATTCTAAAACACACAGGGAGCCAATGCAGCGATTCTAAAACTGGCATAATATGTTCTCTCTTTCTGGTCTTTGTCAGCACACGGGCTGCTGAATTTTGTAATAGTTGTAAGTTGCTGATTGTCCCATCCAGCTACAACGATTACTGACCAGTAGTACTGACCTCCATCATAATGAAGTGCTTCGAGCGGCTGGTCATACAGAGCATCAAGTCCACCCTGTCATGGGTTGTGTGCTGACTCCGTTGGCACTTGGGCTGTGCGGTAGCCTCCTTTCTCTCCTCTGGTGCGGTTCTAGACGTTTATTTTGACAGCGTCTCAGTAGGGCTTCCGGCTGTCAGTGGAGCTCTGCTGAGCACCTGTTTCTGATCAGCTGATGACCCTTCATCAGCTGGTCAATCTATTCCTCCTTATTTAAGGGAGCAGCTCTGTTTGCTCAGGGCTGCGACCTACACATGGACATTCCTATGTCTTCCTTCCAGTCTGGCTTCCCCAACCCTGAGGTCAGTTCCTACAGCGTCAGGTTTCGCCCTCGCTGTGCATATGTAAGTGTTGTATTTATTTGTGTTTGCCCCACGAGGCTTGTTATTTTGTCATTCTGTGTCTGTATTCAATAAATGTACAAACCCACGGCTGCCTATAGCGTCCGGGTTCCGTCGTGGGTGCCGCGCTGACCCGGTCGGGGTCCAACGGGGGTGCAGCGCCGGTTTGGTCCAAGGTTGGTGAGGGAGCTGCAGATCCTCTGCTGCCTGACGCTAGACTGGCTCATCATCTTCATCACTACAATCATCACCATACTGCTCTCCTGCGGTCCTGGGGGCTGGGTGATGCGGGTCGGCCGCCTGGAGGACTGCCCCGCCTGTTTGGCGTTCTGGGTCAGCCACCCGACAAACTTTCATGTCTGTTCGGCGATCTGGCCCGGCCGCCAGAAGAATTGTGTTTCCTGGCATGAGACTGGGGTAGGCCGCCCGAACTGTTCCTTTTCCCCCTGTCAGCGATATGGACGCTAGATTCAGGGCGGCCCCCCAAACTATTGGCTTTCATGCCATGGTGTTCAGACTGTGTTCATCCCTGAGTTCCATTTGGGTTCTCCTGTAACCATTTGGGATGTGTGGGGGGTCTTATGTACGAGATTGTATATGTATGACATTGTATATGTACAAAATCGTATATGGATGAGATTGTTTGTCACCGCTTCCTAGTGAGTGTTTTTTGTTTTTCCTCTGTTCAAATATCCATTCGTTGCCAGTACAGTTTGTGTGAGGATTTACAACGGCAGGGTTTCAACGTTTGTAGTGGGGGTTTTTTCTCTCCCCCCTTTCCTTTGTGGGGGATGATATGTGTTGTTTTTTCCTGGGAGCTATGTATCTTGGTTTTTTGACCCGAGTTTCGGTTTATGGCCAGTAGGCTTAGTTGCTCCTTATTTGGACGTAGTATGCCACCTGTTGGTACATTATGGGGTGTTGCTGTGCTTTTTTTTTTTTCATACTCTGTAGTGTCTCCTGTTGGGTTTTTTTCTCTCCACTCTGGTCGCCAGGATCTAGCCCTCCACGGCCTTTTCTTTCCACCTCCTTCCTCCCTGGGGTGGTTTTGTTGGCCTCCCAGTTTGGGGGGGGAGCCCGGTGTTACATCGCGTCTAGAATCCGCGTCGGAAAAGGGGGCAACTGTCATGGGTCGTGTGCTGATTCCGTTGGCACTCTGGCTGTGCGGTAGTCTCCCTTCTCTCCTCTGGCACGGTTCTAGACGTTTATTTTGACAGTGTCTCAGCAGGGCTTCCGGCTGTCAGTGGAGCTCTGCTGAGCACCTGTTTCTGATCAGCTGATGACCCTTCATCAGCTGGTCAATCTATTCCTCCTTATTTAAGGGAGCAGCTCTGTTTGCTCAGGGCTGCGACCTACACATGGACATTCCTAAGTCTTCCTTCCAGTCTGCCTTCCCCAACCCTGAGGTCAGTTCCTACAGTGTCAGATTCCGCCCTCGCTGTGCATATGTAAGTGTTGTATTTATTTGTGTTTGCCCCACGAGGCTTGTTATTTTGTCATTCTGTATTTAATAAATGTACAAACCCACGGCTGCCTATAGCGTCTCACTGATGGCTCGTGAGAGCTATCCATAACACACGCTGCCTCCCTCTCATGACCCATCTCAGTTTGCATTCAAGTCAAACAGATCCACAGAAGATGCCATCTCTGCTGCTTTTCATCCAGCCCTCACCCATCTGGACTCAAAGAACTCCTATGAGCGAATACTGTTCTTGGACTTCAGGTCAGCATTCAACACAACTGTCCCCCAGCACCTAATACAAAAACTCAGACACTTGGGACTCAAAACCTCTCTCTGTATCTGGGTACTGGATTTTCTCACAGGGAGACCACAGAATGTGCGGGTGGGCAGGAACACCTCCAGGACCATCACAATGAGCACAGGGACCCACAAGGGTGTGTGCTCAGCCTGTTGCTCTTCACCCTGCTGACCCATGACTGTGTACCAGTCTACAGCACCAACCACATCATCAAGTTTGTGGATGACACGATGGTGGTGGGCCTCATCACAAACAATGAAGAGGCCAACTACAGAAATGAGGTGAGCCAACTGGTCCAGTGGTGTAAAGTTCAGTGGTGTTGTCTGTTCTTTTCATCTTCTCTGTCCCCTCACCCCCCAGCCAGTCGCAGCAGATGACTGCCCCTCCCTGAGCCTGGTTCTGCTGGAGGTTTCTTCCTGTTAAAAGGGAGATTTTTCTCTCCACCGTCGCCAAGTGCTTGCTCACAGGGGATCGCCTGATTGCTGGGGTCTTTCTGCAACTGTGGGGGTTCCCCCTACAGTTGATAGTGCTATGAGATGACTGTTGTTGTGAAATGGCGCTATATAAATAAAGTTGAATTGAATTGAATTAAAGACAATAACCTCTTCCTGAACGTGGGAAAAACCAAGGAGATTGTGGTCGACTTCAGGAGAGGAAACACACAGCATCCCCCGCTGATCATTGATGGAGCAGTTGTGGAGGGGGTAAGCAGCACCAAGTTCCTGGGGGTGCACATTTCTGAGGACCTCTCCTGGTCTAACAACACCACATCACTGGCTAAGAAGGCTCAAACTTGCCTCTCTTTCCTCCACAACCTGAGAAGAGCAGAAGTCCCACCCCCATCATGTGCTTATTCTACCAGGGCACCATTGGGAGCATCCTCACCAGCTGCATCACTGTGTGGTATTTAAATAAAGCTGAATTGAATTGAATTGAATAGGTATGGAAGTTGCATCATCTCCTGCCGGAAGATTCTACAACACACAGTGAAAGCAGCCAGCAAGATCATCGGTGCCCAGTTACCGTCCCTCTCGGACATCCACCACACCTGCCTCACCCGCAGAGGCATCAACATTGCAGGTCACACCCCCTGTTCTTCACATTCTCTCTTCAGCCCCTGCCCTCAGGGAGAATTCAATTCATTTCAGCTTTATTTATATAGTGCCATTTCACAACAACAGTCATCTCATAACACTTTCAACTGTAGGGGAAAACCCCACAATTGCAGAAAGGCCCACCAACCAGGTGATCCCCTGTGAGCAAGGAGAAGGTACCGGAGCCTCCGGGCTCGCTCCACGAGACTGCTAAACAGCTTTGTTCACCAGATCATCAGCACCCTGAACTCTGCCCACTTCCTGCCCCCTGCCCCTGGACTGTAACACACTCACCCACACAACAATGCTATCTCAGCTGTTTGCACAGAAAGACTTGGCAAACCAACAGTACCACATCTGCTGCTGTATGTCTTGCACCTTACTGCAACCAACTGTACAAATTCCATACCCGCTGTTGTCTGCCATTGCAATACTAATTATGCGCAGACCAATTTGTCACTGTCTGCACACCTGCTACCGCATTGAACTTGCAATGTACCGGTATTACAGTTTACTGTACATAGGATTGTTGTGGGTTTTTTTTAATTTTATTTGCACTATGGGTAGCATTACCCCTGCCTCCCGGGTGTGGGGTGGATGCTCTACCAACTGAGCCACCACTCCTAGTATAATCCCGGCCGGGTCATACCAAAGACCATATAAAAATGGTACTTTCTGCCTTCTAGTGTGGTGCTCCGCATAATGGAACTGCGGAGCACCACACTGCGCCACCGTGCAGCCCGCATAATTGGGCTGCACGGTGGCGCAGTGGTTAGCACTGCGGCAGCACAGTTTACCCTTGGCCGGGGGATTGTGGGGATCGTGGGATCGTGGGTTCGATCCCAGCCCCGACCAACAGTGATCTGTGTGGAGTTTGCATGTTCTCCCCGTGTTGCGTGGGTTTACTCCGGGATTTCTCCGGTTTCCTCCCACATGCCAAAAACATGCATGTTAGGTTAATTGGCTGTTCTAAATTGTCCCTAGATATCTGTTTCCTATAGGCCCTTAGAATAGAGGGTTAGTATTAATGAAAGCGCTTTGAGTGGTCTTTGTGACTAGAAAAGCGCTATATAAGTGCAGGTTAGTTAGTTAGTTAGTTAGAAAAGTAAAGTTACGCACAGAGCTACCAGAGGACTGACCCCCGCTGTAGCTTTCACTACTTACAGTAGCTGTGTGGCCTAGGGTCAGAGAAACGGAGATAGGCGCCGCCCCATACACCAACATGGTGTGAAGGGAATTAACTAACTAACTATGGGTAGCATTACTGTACATAGATTGTTGTTGTTGTTTTCCATCCGTATTCCTTCTTGTCATATATTGCAAACACCACTAAGAGAGAGAGAAACAGCATTTCAATTCCATTGTTTGCCCTGTATATATAAGTATTGACAAATAAAAATCTTTGAATCTTTAAGAAGACCAGAAAGGAGAGCATTGCAATAATCAACACGACTGGAAATAAAAGCATGCATTAGCGTCTTTTTGTTTTCTCTCTCAAGATGTGGTACTTTCTCTCTCGAGAAAACACAGAGCAAAAGCAGATATATTGCTCTATACACACTGAATCCATGGGATAAGGTTATAGTCTGCTTCAATTTTAATCTGTTGCACTTCGGTGTACCGCGGGCGGGCACGTCTCTGCGTCCTAGAGGCGCACTGAAGAAAAAAAAAGCTGCATTTCCGTTCTTCCACTACAGACACAGACGCGAACAGAAAGCCAAAGAGTGCTTTGATTGGTTTAGATGTGATTGACCTCTCATTCGACTAATAAGAGCCTTGAATTGGGTTTCTGAAACCTTGAAGAACCAATGACTGAAAACCTAGCAAGAAGGACCCGCCTACCAGCGGGTGCGAATACAGCCAGCCAATTGAAGCACAGAAGTTCAAAAGCTGTTTTGTGTAAGGCTGGGTGACACACAGGCGTTCGCCAGTCTTTTTTTCTTACTACTGTTTTTATTTGTTTTGAAAAATCGTTCGCCAAAACCGCAATCATGGAAGCGCAAAACCGCAATAATGGAATTATGGTTTGACCGGGTCACGTGACCAGAACCACGAGTCCGTAACAAGCGGACCAGCTTCATGTTCGTCTGACAATGAGGAAGAGAAGATCGCCAGCTATGCTGCTGTTGTGGACAGGTAAGTGTTATAAGCTAAATTATTCTTTATCCCTGAAAACTGTAATCCAAATGACTTTTGACTGATCGGTAAATTACAACTGTGCGTCCCCCCTGTGATGTTGTGAAGGCCCCCCCCCCCCGCTACTCTTCTGTAGCGGATTGCAGATATTTTAGTCCAACTGTGCGTAGTAGACCGTGGCGCACAGAGCGTGTACCGCGGCACACGGACTGGACATGGTTCGTGCGCCATGTCTGGACCGTGAAGGCCCCCCCCCCTCGCTACTGTTCTGTAGCAGATTGCAGATATATTGCAGATATTTTAGTCCAACTGTGCGTATTAGACTGCGGCGCTCCATCACCGCTTTCCGTCATGTAGCGATGGGCGATGTCTGTAGTGGGGGTGGGGGGGGGAGTTGTTATCTTCTACATTACAAATATTCTAGTATAATTTTTAGTGCACTGTAGGTTATTTTTTCTTGTAAAAAAAAGCCACACATTTTTTACGTGGCATGCTTCTTTGTGTGTGGGGGCTTGTTTGTTCATTCATTCATTCATGAATGAATAAACAACCCCACCCCCACACACACACAGCCCTTCACCTTTCATTACAGCCCAAGATGAAGCTTCTATATTGAATCATTCAAAAGTTACAGACGTTTTTCCAAACTGTACCATTTGGCACAGTTCAAAAACGCCTGGGAACTACCTGAGGAAAAAGCTGTGTAATATATTCATTTTTTGTGGTATTGTTACAAAATTTGGACCTCAGCTGGATAACACTTGGTTCTACATTTCTGTTGCATTTTCCAGCCCGGATCTGAAGCTGTGTGTTATTTGCAAGCATTTGTATCCAAAAAAAACACCCAGGCGAAATTTATTTTCTTCAAGTTCAGTATGTTTAGATGACTGTTACTCAGTGGCAGGAGCACTTAGAAAGATTATGACTGTTTTGCCAAAAAATTCAAAGTGTTTTCTTTTAAATGAGACCAACCCCACGGAGATGCTGCAAAGTGTTGAAGAACAGCTTTTGATTTACTTTGGGTACGTTATTTTTTGGCGTTTTTAGGGAAATTGACCAGAGTGCAAGGGGTTAAAAAGCCTTTTCTTCCCTGGTGCCTATATGGAGTAAGGCAGATTTCATTCCTTCATGTCAGGATTCAGTGTTTAGGTTTTGGCCAGAAAATGGCTTTGTGTGGTTCATCAAACTCTATGAGGAAGATGCAAGAGTCATTTGAGTCTTTATATTCTTTGCAACAGTCTAATTTTTTTCTCTTGTTTACTTACTTATTTTCTTACTTTATCCCAATCAAAGGGAAGTGTAAACCAGTGCGCTTACTCTTAGCTGGTCCTAGGTGGATTTATTCAATTCAATTCAATTCAATTCATTCATTCATTCATTCATCTTCTTCTGCTTAATTCAGCTTTATTTATATAGCGCCATTTCACAACAACAGTCATCTCATAGCACTTTCAAATGTAGGGGAAACCCCCATAATTGCAGAAAGACCCCAGCAATCAGACAATCCCCTGTGAGCAAGTGCTTGGCGATGGTGGAGAGGAAAAACTCCCTTTTAACAGGAAGAAACCTCTAGCAGAACCAGGCTCAGGGAGGGGCAGTCATCTGCTGCGACTGGCTGGGGGGGTGAGGGGATAGAGAAGATGAAAAGAACAGACATATAGAGAGCAAACATTAAAGGAGTGAAGCCCAGTACATTATTGGAGGTCCCCCGGCTGTCTAAATCTATTAGCAGCATAACTAAGGGAGGGTTCAGAGACACATGATCCCTCCCTAATTGTAGGCTATATCGAAAAGGAAGGTTTTAACCCTATTCTTAAAAACTGAGATCGAGTCTGACTCCCAAATCCAGATTGGTAACTGGTTCCACAGGAAAGGAGCTTGATAACTGAAGGCTCTGCCTCCCATTGTACTTTTGGAGATTCTGGGTATTACAAGGAATCCAGTATTTTGGGAGCGTAATGCTCTGTTAGGATGATAGGGTAGTATCAGATCTTTTAAATACAAAGGGCCTGATTGTTAAGAGCTTTGTAAGTGAAAAGAAGGATTTTAAACTTAATTCTGAACTCTATGGGAAGCCAGTGAAGGGAGGGCAGAACCGGAGAGATATGATCTTTCTTTCTAGTACCTGTTAAAACTCTTGCTGCAGCATTTTGGATCAACTGAAGACTTTTTAAAGATATTTTAGGACAACCTGATAATAAAGAGTTACAATAATCTAATCTAGAGCTACCAAAAGCATGGATCAGTTTCTCAGCATCACTCTGAGACAAGGTGCTTCTAATCTTGGCAATATTACGCAAATGATGGAAGGCAGTCTTAAAAACAAATTTAATATGTGAATTAAAAACAGATCTTGATCAAAAATAACTCCAAGGTTCCTCACAGAACTATTAAGAGAAAGAGTAGCCGCATCCAAACTAAGAGTTTGGTTTGGAAAGGTATTTCTAAGGTTTTTTGGACCAACAAGAATGACTTCAGTCTTATCTGAATTTAATAGCAGGAAATTACAAGTCATCCAAGCTTTGATTTCCTTAAGACAGGCTTCTAACTTGGCTAATTCATTACTATCATCTGGCTTCATTGACAGGTATAATTGTGCGTCATCTGCATAACAGTGAAAATGTATACAGTGCTTTCTAATAATGTTGCCTAACGGAAGCATATATAAACTAAAAATAGTAGGGCCGAGCACAGATCCCCGTGGAACTCCATGACTAAGCTTTGAGTTGGAAGAAAACTCATTATTGATGTGAACAAACTGGAGCCTATCAGACAAATAAGATCTAAACCACTGCAGCGAAGTTCCATTAAGTCCATCATAGTGTTCTAACCTATCAAGTAGAATATTATGGTCAATAGTATCAAAAGCTGCTCTAAGGTCTAAAAGGACAAGTACAGAAACAAGTCCATTATCAGATGGGATAAGGAGGTCATTAGTGACCTTCACTAAGGCTGTTTCAGTATTATGATGGATTCTAAACCCTGACTGAAACTCTTCAAATAAACCATTTCCCTGCAAGTGGTCAAATAATTGTGCAGCAACAAGTCTTTCTAAGATTTTTGAAATGAAAGGCAGATTAGAGATTGGTCGATAGTTGGCTAAAACTCCTGGATCCAGCGTTGGCTTTTTGAGTAAGGGTTTAATTACAGCAGTTTTAAAAGCCTGCAGTACATGGCCTAATGTTAATGAAGAATTGATTATTTGAAGAATGGCGCTACCAATAAATGGGAAGACTTTTTTAAATAACCTGGTAGGAATAGGGTCTAAAAGAAAGTTGAAGGCTTGGATGAGGAAATTATTTTATCTAACTCTAAAAGGTCAATTGGAGTAAACTTATCCAAACAGATATCAATTGAAGGAGTTGTAGTAGTTACTGTATTTAAGTTAATGGTGGGAAGAATCTGACTGATTTTATCTCTAATAGATGAAATGTTATGATTAAAAAAAGTTCATAAAGTCCTGACTAGTAAGCTCTAAGGGAATGCAAGGATTAACAGAGTCCTGACTCTGTGTCAGCCTGGTTACAGCGCTGAAAAGAAACCTGGGATTTTTCTTGTTCTTTTCTATTAATGCAGAGTAATAACTTGTTCTAGCTTTTCTAAGAGATTTTTTATAAATTAAAAGATGATTTCTCCAAGCTGAATAGATTTCATCTAACTTAGTGGAACGCCATTTTCTTTCTAATTGACGAGTCTTCTGTTTTAAGCTACGAGTTTCTGTATTGAACCAAGGGGTTAGAAATCTCTGACTGGACTTTTTCTTTTTTAAAGGGGTCACCATGTCTAGAGTCTGATGCAGAGAAGCTGTAACACTATCTACCATGCTATCAATTACAGAAGGAGCAAGCTCTCCATAGCTTATTTCCGTTGTGTTGACACATGGCATAGAGGAGACAATCTGCATAAATTTGGTTACATCATCATCTGAAAGACATCTGCTGTAGTAATATTTTTCTTTAGGAATCAAATAGTCAGAAATAGTAAAATCAAAGGTTATCAGACAATGGTCTGACAGTACAGGGTTATGAGGAGACACTACCAGATTTTCTATTTCTATGCCATATGTCAGAACAAGGTCCAATGTGTGGTGGAGATAATGGGTAGAATTTTCTACTTTCTGAGAAAACCCCATTGAGTCTAACATTGAATTAAATGCCATATCAAGACAGTCACTAGCTACATCTACATGTATATTAAAATACCCTACCATAATTATTCTATCTGATTTCAGCACTAAATCAGCTAAGAATTTGGCAAATTCGGATAAAAACTCTGAGTAGGCTGAGGGAGGACAATAAACTATGGCAAAGAAAATTGGGTTTAACCCAAAATTGCTAACATGCCCAATACTGAGGACCAGGCCCTCAAAGGAATTAAAACATGTTTTTTGCTTTATATTACCTAGTAATTTAGAATGGTAAATTGTCGCTACTCCTCCTCCACGACCAGAACTTCTGGGATTTTAATAGTTTAAATAACCAGAGGGAGTTGATTCATTTAAACCAACATAATCCCCTTGCCCTAATCAAGTCTCTGTAAGGGATATTAAATCAATCTGATGATCAATTAACAGATCATGGACTAGCAGAGACTTGGGGGTGAGAGACCTAATATTTAACAAACCCCATTTATTTTTTAAATTATGAGGAGGAAGAGATGCCAAATCATTAAATTTAGAGACTTGATGTTTGAGTTTTACCAACTTTTTATTTAATCACTTTGGGATGCTTATACATTATATCTTTATTAACTTTGGAGGGAGCAGACAATGATTCTCTGATGGGGAAGACAGGGGCTAAGTTGAGGGGAGAGGCGTGCAGAGAGGCGTGTATTTATCAAGTTATGTTGTATTTGTCTTGGGATGTAATGTTTTGGGTAATGGGAGACAGACACAATCTCTATGGGGTTATGAATTGAAGACTGATCTAAACAGTAAGAATTATTTGGATTAATAGGATTAATATGAGAAATGGAAGCAAAAAAGGGCTGGTTAGCAGACCCCGGTACTTTGGGGTGAGTTAACACACCAGCTTTCAGTCACTGTACTAACAAATGTTGAATGGAATAAAACAGATTGTCCCTTAGAACACGTGCACCGAGTCTATTTGGATGGATGCCATCTAGCCTCATAAATGATGGGTGGTTCGAAAATAGGTTGAAATTGTCTATAAAATCAATGTTAAAAGTAGGACATGTTGAACACAACCAGGTATTAAGGCTGAGAGTTCTGCTAAAATAATTGCAACCTCTTCTAAAAGGAGCAAGTAACCCAGAAATAAACACACGTTTGCCACAGTTCATAAGAGTGGACAGAAGGCTCCTGAAGTCTCCCTTTAAGATCTCCGACGCTTCATCTGGAATGATGTTGCATCCACCATGTACAATGACAGTTTTAGCGTGGGGGTATTCATTTAATAGGTCAGGGGTAAGAGCCTCAATGTCTGATACTTTAGCCCCAGGAAAAAAATTTGTAACACAGTACCTGCTTTTGACATTCCTCATTATTGAATCACCAATTACCAGCGTCGTCTGGGGGGGCTTTGTCGGTGGCTTGTGAAATGGTGGAAAATTTTGCCATTGTTGCTGCAGTGGCAGCGGGGGGGGGATGCGGGGGGATGCGGGGGGATGCACTCTCTTCTTTTTGGAGCTGGTGTATAGTTTGGCACACCTAAGGTAGTTTTGATCTGGGGCTTGTGGGTTTGGGCTGCTGCTGAAGGAGTAGGGGCGGCCATGGAAGGAAGATCGATGCCCAGGTGGGGGAAATCTTCCAGGAAAAGGATATCGAATCTATTTTCCAGCAAAAGGGGAAGGGAGGAGGCATGGCCATGTCTGGTCAATCCCCGACGTTTGCTATTTGGCCCAACCATGGTCCAGGGCGCGCATTGAGGCTGTGAAGAACCACCCGGGGCTTTGGGTTTAGTTCCGAGCTGAAGCTAGTGTTTAATGCTGGAGTCCTGGACAGCTGAGGTGACTGGAGCAGGGGTGGAAGTGGATGGCGATGTGCTAATTTCACCCAGGTAAGTACAGTAGCTGTCTCTGCTAGCTGCGAGTCCATCGCTGGGGCCAATGTCCATCCAAAAATAATAGTGTCCAGGTGGTTTTCAGCCTCCCGAATCTTACAGAGGTTAGAGAGTCTCAATTCCAACTCAGAAACCTTCTTAGAAAGGGAAACACAGCTGACACAAGTTGGGGATGGAGCCATGGCATTCCAGGCCAGAAGTGGCTAGCTACCTAGCTAAAACAGGTTAGCCTAATCCGGTGAACAGCCCTGATCGGGGTCTGATTCACTTGTGTGCTTATTCGGGCTGTGGTATTTACTAAGCTAACACTAAGTAAAAAGTTAATATCAGTGACTTCCGGTTATGGCTGCCACGTAGGACGGACGTGTCTCGCTCTGCTCTGCTCCTGGAGAAAAAAAATCGGCAAATAACTCTCTCATTTGGGACAGAACGTATCTCAGCATTTGGGCGAGGATATGTCGGCGAAGCCTAAGGCTGGAAAACCAGGAAAAGGAAAAAGCGAGCCGCCGAAACAGTCCAAATTAACGGACTTTCAGGTCTGTGACGCAGCAAATAAAACTCCATATATGACGGAGGAGGCTGGCAACGGTGCGATGTCTGCGCGGGGAGGCGCAGATGCGCTGATGGCTGCCATGAGTTCAATGAGAGCGGACTTTTCCTCTAGATTTGATGGGATTATGACAGCGTTGGAAGGAATAAGAAAGGAATTGGGTGACTGTGTAGAACGAACGGCGCAGATGGAGCTCCGTCTCGCTAGTGCTGAAGATGACGTCACCCGTCTTCAATTAAAGGTGCGCACTTTGGAAAAAAAAAATAAATCTCTGGAAGATAATATTTTGGATTTGGAATCTCGGTCAAGACAGAATAATTTGAGGCTGGTGGGTCTTCCAGAGGAATCAGAAGGTCGGGACGTATGTTCCTTTCTGGAAAAGTGGATTCCGGAGGTGCTGGGCAGCGAGGAGTTGCAATCAGCAGTGGTTCTGGAAAAAGCACATCGTATTGGCCCACGGAGAGATAAGGGACCGCCGAGGACCTTAATTATGAAGTTTCTTAGCAACAGAGACAGGATGAAGATCTTCAACGCTGCACGTGCTAAAGGAGAGATTAAACACCAGGACCAGCAGGTGCGGTTCTACCCAGATTTGGCCACAGGAATCCAGCAATTGAGGAAGCAGTTTGATCCCGTACGTAAGGAGCTGCGCAACCTTGGGATTCGTCATGGTGTAATCTATCCTGCGAGACTGCTGACCACGTATGAGGGCAGAACCCACATCTTCAAGACCCCAGAGGAGGCGCAGAAGTTCATCAAGAAGATCAAAGAAGAAGAAGAGACTGGTGGGAGCTAAGCATGAACAAAATATAAGGTAGAATAATTAAGCATTTGCACAGGCATCTGACTGACTTGAAGTAAATAGTAAGTTTACAAAATATAGATTGTATTATATATTAAAAAAACAAAACAAAAACAAAACAAACAAAAAAAAAAACTATGATGTACAAAGTTGTTAAAAATTTTGGAGTTAAGTTGGAAAACTACAGAGGAGAGTTAATGTTACGTCATTAAAAGCAGTAGAGTTAGGGTGATTGGGAGGATGAAGAAGGAGTGGCTTAGGCTGTTCCCCGTGGGTGTGGAACGGTCGATGGCTATATCGGGAGACAGAATTTTTCTTTTGATTTTGGGGGGTTTGCCACAAGTGTGGGAAGGGGAAATTTGTTTGTGTGTAGTTTGTAGGATGAATGTTCAACCACTCATGTTTTTGCTTCTCTGTATGAGCATGTTTACACTGCAAGGTAATCCCAAACTCTCTATTGATCATGGACCAAAGTGTTAATCTTAATTTAACTTCATGGAATTGCAGAGGTCTACAAAATTTAAAAAAACTTAAACAAGTTATGAATAAAATAAAGGACATGGGTTCAAGAATTGTGTTTTTACAAGAAACTCATCTGATAGAGGAGGATGTTAAAAGAATTAGGAGTAGATGGCAGGGAAGTGTATTCACCTCTTCATTTTCATCCCGAGCCAGGGGAGTTATGACTCTCATACATAAATCAGTTCCTTTTCAAGTGAAAAATGTAATTGGAGACAAATTTGGAAGATATGTAATCATTCAAGGTTCTTTGCTATTAGAAAATATAAATCTTGTGAACTTATATGGTCCCAATATAGATGATCAGAAGTTCTTTGCTAATTTATTTCTCATCTTATCATCACTTACAGGGCAACATATAATAGCAGGGGATTTTAATTGTACATTGAATCCAGGTGTGGATAGATCAACAGGACTGGATTGTACGCACATTGGATGTAGGATGACTATTAATCATTTTATGAAAGAATTGAGATTGTTAGACATATGGAGAGAAATGAAACCACAAGTTAAAGCCTATTCTTGTTATTCCAGTACCTACAAGACATTCTCACGTATTGATTATTTTTTGATTTCCACAGAATTAAGGTCCAAGATTCAAAACTGCTTTTATGATAACATCGTGATCTCTGATCATGCACCCTGTTGTCTAATATATGTAGATAAAAAATTGACAAAGGAATCAGGCAGATGGCAATTTCAGCATAAATGGCTTCAGGATGAGGAATTTGTCAAGTATATAGAAAAACAGATAGACGAGTTCTTTGACATCAATACTACACAAACATCAGCATGTGTAAAGTGGGAGGCTTTCAAAGCTTTTATTAGGGGACATATTATTAGTTATACAGGATCAAAATCTAAGAAGACTCGAGAGGAGAGAGCTAAATTGGAACATAAAATAAAAAGTCTTCAGGAAAAAGTGTATGCAGGAAGAGATCCAAGGTTGGAGAATGAATTACTGATTTTGAGAGCTGAATACGACAAAAAATCAGCGAATAGAGCTGCCTCGAGTCTTCTAAGATTGAAACAATCTTTTTATGAACAAGGTGAAAAATCAGGAAAATTATTAGCATGGCAGATTAAACAATTGGAAATTAAAACACCAATAACCAGTATTATAAGTAACGGACAGGTAGTTATAGATCCTTTAGAAATTAATAGAGCCTTTAGAGATTACTATGAAAAATTATATGATACCAAAAATGAACCTGATTTAACAAAACTAAATGGGTTTTTGAACAAACTATCTATACCGTGTATTCCAAATGAAAACAGGGAGATATTGGAGTCTAAAATTAGTCAAGAAGAAGTTGGGCTAGCCATTGATAATATGAAATCAGGAAAAAGTGCAGGACCAGATGGTCTTCCAGTTGACCTTTATAAAAAATTTAAGAATAAATTAATAAAACCTTTTTTGGAAATGGTTTTAGAAGCATTTCAAAATAATAATTTACCATCATACATAAATAATGCCTTAATTATACTGCTGCCAAAACCAGGTAAGCCCTCTAATAAATGTGAAAATATGAGACCAATAAGCCTATTAAACGCCGACCTTAAGATAATCTGTAAAATTTTAGCAAGACGAATACAAGAAATTTTACCAAATATTATTAATCGAGATCAGAATGGCTTTATAAAGGGTAGACAAGGCTTCCATAATGTAAGAAGACTATTTAATATTATTTATTTTAATAAAGAAGCACCGGATACAGCTCTCCTATCATTGGACGCCGAAAAGGCCTTTGATAGAGTTGAATGGCCCTTTCTTTTTGAAGTCCTACAAAGGTTTGGACTTGGAAATAATTTCATAAAATGGGTTCAAATAATATACAATAATGCTACAGCAGAAATCCTAACAAATAACAATATTTCAAAACCAATAAAAATCAATAGAGGATGTCGACAAGGCTGTCCACTTTCACCTTTACTGTTTACTATGGCAATTGAACCTTTAGCGATAGCGATACATTTACATTCACAAATATATGGAATTAAAGTTGGACCAACAGAACATAAAATCTCCCTGTACGCCGATGATATAATTTTGTTTATGTCGAATCTAAAAAAATCAATTCCAACCTTGTTGAATTTAATAAAGAATTTTGGGGAAATATCCAGATATAAAATAAATAAAACTAAATCTTCAATATTAATGCTAAATGAGACCCAGAGAAATTACCCAGCCCCTGAGGTAAATCAATTCAATGTTGTAAATCAGTTTAAATATTTAGGAATCCAAATTATGCCTAAGCTAGAATCAGTCGCCAGTGTCAACTATGAAGCCTTAATGTCAGATATCAATGAGTTAACTCAGAGATGGATGTCACTACCAATGTCGATGATCGGGAGAATCAATATACTTAAAAGTAATATTTTACCTAAAATACTTTATTTATTTCAATACATTCCCTTATCACCACCTTTAGATCTATTCTCAAGAATAAAAAAAAAGTTAGTGGAATTTATATGGAACAACAGGAGGGCTAGATTACGTTTGTCTTTATTATATTTACCATTTGATCGTGGAGGTCTGAAATGTCCAAATTTTATGTTGTATTATTGGTCGGCACAACTGAGGTTTATGACATATTATTTTTCATCAAATGATCTCCCTCATTGGACTGAAATGGAATCATACAATTTACCTTTACCTCTTCCCATATTCATATACTCAGATTCGGCAAAAAAATTACAAAAACAAGTTAAAAATCCATTTGTAAAGCATATGATCAAAATATGGTGTGAAGCTAAAAACTATTTAAAAGAACCACAGTTATTGTCACAATTTAGTCCAATATGGGGTAATCAATATTTTAAACCAGGGAGAGCGGACGCTGTATTTAAAGTATGGAATTTAAAAGGGATACAAAAGATTCAGGATTTATATTTGCCATGTGCAGACAACATAATGTCTTTTGAAGAGCTGAGGATCAAATTTAATCTCAATAGAACACATTTTTTTAAATATCTTCAACTTAGAAACTTTATTCGATCAAATCAAAATAAAGCTCTCACTCGACCTATTTATTCATCCTTGGAAAAAATGATGATGAAAGATAGTAAAAGAAAGGGTATTATTTCAGAGTTTTATAACTCATTGACACTATCTTCAAGTGAAAATTCACTGAAAAGATTAAACTACTGGAAAGAAGATCTGCAAATTGAAATTTCAGAGGAACAATGGGAATTGGCTTGTACAGAAGCTCAAACCAAATCAATAAATGCACGCCTTAAATTGATACATTTCAAATGGTTAATGCGGATGTATGTTACACCGGAGGAGTTAAATAGATACAACAAAAATATACCAGATACATGCACAAAATGCATGGAAAGTAAAGGAACCCTATTTCATTGTTTATGGGAATGTAGATTAATAAGAATGTTTTGGGAAGAGGTGAGGGTAACAATTGAAAAAATAATCTCAAAACAAATCATATTGAATCCTAAACTGTTTTTGTTGGGTCTGTACCCAGAAAAGCATAATTTTAATAAAAGTGAAAGAACATTCATAGACCTCAGTTTGCTTAATGCCAAAAAATGTATTGCACTATTATGGAAAAAGACTCATAGACCAGATGTGACTCAGTGGTTAAGACAGATGTTAACAAACCTTCCATTAGAAAGAATAACATATATACTGAAATCAAAGGAAATTGTGTTTGAGAATATATGGAGACCTTTTATTGATTATGTAAAAAATTTAAACATAACTCTTGAAGAAGAAGGTGAATGATGTGTGTGGACCTTGTAAATTCCAAACTGGTGAACATAATATGTATACTTATATATTGGATTGTCTAGACTAAACAGAGGAGCATTGTTGAAGACTTGATTTTGTTGGTGGTTGTTGGTGTTTTTAGTGCATTTTTTTTTTTGTAGTACTTTAAAAAACGCGAGCCACCTCCGCGGCCGTGGTCGTCGCAAGTGGAACCACTTCCGGCCAACGTGTGGTGCGGTCCACCATTGTCAAAAGATACGTGAACCCCTGTGATGCCGGTAGGGGGCCCACAAGGTCGACGTGCACATGGTCGAACCTTCTGGCCGGAATGCGGAACGGTTCTAACGGGGCTCTTGTGTGCCTGTGAATTTTGGCCCGTTGACAGTCAGTATTGACAGACTAAAACCTGCTTTTGTCATGAAGGACGTGTCTGTACCGGTCGCGGTGGCGCCTCGACGAGGCAGGCCCCCGCAGAGGGCAATTAACCACTCTCTTCCTCAGTCAACAGACCCGAAGCAGAACAGCACCGCAGGCAAGGCGGGGCCAACGCACAGCAGATTCGGCAGACGGCTGAAGCCCAAGCGGCGCACAGACTGAATGTTGGTGTTGATTATTCAGTAGTGAGTAAGGTGATATTAAATTTTGGGAATTAGTCTGTTCTTCATCGTTTGGGGGGGGGTTATATGGCTGTGTTGTGAGACATGTATATGTTGGACACTGCATATGTGATTTAACCACGATGAAGGAGAGCCAGCCCCCTGCGGTGCGGAGCCACAGAGCCTGGACCCCCTGCGGAGGACAGGGGACAGAAGACTTCCTGACCACTGAGGCTCGGGAAGAGAGAAGGGGGAGTTATGTAAATAAAAGGCTAATGAATGTGAATAAAGAGACTTTGATATAGATGTGTGATTTCCCCCGCGAGGGAAATGGTTTGATGTGAGAAGGTTTAAATGAGAGAACTTTGGTGTGTTCACTCTCTTTGTTCGCTGCTCAAGAATAAGAGCAGACAGTGGAATGATTTCTTGAATAAACTGAAATGAAAGACAATTCGGTTTCGTTATTCAAGTCTCCCCACACCCCCTAATAAAAGCTTTGAAAGCCTCCCACTTTACACATGCTGATGTTTGTGTAGTATTGATGTCAAAGAACTCGTCTATCTGTTTTTCTATATACTTGACAAATTGACCGTTCCACACCCACGGGGAACAGCCTAAGCCACTCCTTCTTCATCCTCCCAATCACCCTAACTCTACTGCTTTTAATGACGTAACATTAACTCTCCTCTGTAGTTTTCCAACTTAACTCCAAAATTTTTAACAACTTTGTACATCATAGTTTTTTTTTTTTGTTTGTTTTGTTTTTGTTTTGTTTTTTTTTTAAATATATAATACAATCTATATTTTGTAAACTTACTATTTACTTCAAGTCAGTCAGATGCCTGTGCAAATGCTTAATTATTCTACCTTATATTTTGTTCATGCTTAGCTCCCACCAGTCTCTTCTTCTTCTTTGATCTTCTTGATGAACTCCTGCGCCTCCTCTGGGGTCTTGAAGATGTGGGTTCTGCCCTCATACGTGGTCAGCAGTCTCGCAGGATAGATTACACCATGACGAATCCCAAGGTTGCGCAGCTCCTTACGTACGGGATCAAACTGCTTCCTCAATTGCTGGATTCCTGTGGCCAAATCTGGGTAGAACCGCACCTGCTGGTCCTGGTGTTTAATCTCTCCTTTTTTAGCTCGTGCAGCGTTGAAGATCTTCATCCTGTCTCTGTTGTTAAGAAACTTCATAATTAAGGTCCTCGGCGGTCCCTTATCTCTCCGTGGGCCAATGCGATGTGCTTTTTCCAGAACCACTGCTGATTGCAACTCCTCGCTGCCCAGCACCTCCGGAATCCACTTTTCCAGAAAGGAACATACGTCCCGACCTTCTGATTCCTCTGGAAGACCCACCAGCCTCAAATTATTCTGTCTCGACCGAGATTCCAAATCCAAAATATTATCTTCCAGAGATTTATTTTTTTTTTCCAAAGTGCGCACCTTTAATTGAAGACGGGTGACGTCATCTTCAGCACTAGCGAGACGGAGCTCCATCTGCGCCGTTCGTTCTACACAGTCACCCAATTCCTTTCTTATTCCTTCCAACGCTGTCATAATCCCATCAAATCTAGAGGAAAAGTCCGCTCTCATTGAACTCATGGCAGCCATCAGCGCATCTGCGCCATTCCCCGCAGAAATCGCAGCGTTGCCAGCTTCCTCCGCCATATATGGAGCCCTGTTTGCTGCGTCACAGACCTGAAAGTCCGTTAATTTGGACTGTTTCGGCGGCTCGCTTTTTCCTTTTCCTGGTTTTCCAGCCTTAGGCTTCGCCGACATATCCTCGCCCAAACGCTGGGATACGTTCTGTCCCAAATGAGAGAGTTATTTGCCGATTTTTTTTTCTCCAGGAGCAGAGCAGAGCGAGACACGTCCGTCCTACGTGGCAGCCATAACCGGAAGTGTCCTCTGTGATATTTAAAGTCATTTTGATTCAGAAAGTAATACTGAGATATCAGAAATAGTATTGATAAGTGCCCCCCCCCAAAAAAAACAGTGGAAATTGAGACAGATGACTTCCTGCCTGTCAAGGAATTGAACTGTGATATATCACATGTATCAAGGTTCACATTTATGTATTTGACTAATAAAGACAAATGCAACAGATACTGACTGGTAAACAGAAGACATGTGGGACCAAACGTAGCTGTCATGCTCGTGTGCCTCTTTTTATACCTATAGCCATAGGTACTTTGTCTTGCCCAGTCTCAGCCAAAAAATGTAAAATTGTACATTGTTTCAGTCTGCAAAAATGTGCATGGACACGGGAAAAACATTTTTTATGTACAGTGGATACATGGTGTTTACAGCTTTAAGAAATGTGTCTCCCAGCATCCGAACATTTGTGTTCCACTTTCTCTTTCTTTCCCTTTCATTCTCTAACGACAGGTTAAAGGATTAACCAGGTTCTCTGAAACATGAGTGAGGTATCTCACTATGGGACACACTCCCCCACGGTGTCCCCAGAAGCCCTATAACACTACACCAGTCTTGACTGGCAAGAAGCGTGACGTCTGCTCTTCGGAGGAGGAGCCACCACCTCCTATAAGAGCCTGACCGTGACGCACGCTCCCCAGTCTTTGTAAGTTCACCTCTTCCTTGCTCCAGGCAAGGAGGGGGGTCTGGTGAGATACCTCACTCATGTTTCAGAGAACCTGGTTAATCCTTTAACCTGTCATTATAGAGAATGAAAGGGAAAGAAAGAGAAGTTCCCACGGGGTCGTTAGACTCCTCGTGACCGGCCGTAAACACCGCGCTCCTCTCATAAATTGGCAAACAAGTAGGTGGCGTCCCACAGTTTTGCTTCCAAAGCCAATGTGGTATGCTGAAATAGCAGCCAAATACACTTTGGCTGTGGAGAAGGCAAGACCTTTATCCAACAGCCCCTGCAGGAATGTCAGAATAACGGGAATGGAGCTCTGAAAGGCCACCACTCCTGCCTTTGCGCACCAATTTTCAAATACATGCCATTTACAGTCATACGCAAAACGCGTAGAGGACACCCTGGCATTCTGAATAGTGGCGATGAGATTAGGAGAAAGTCTGCTAGTGGCCAGGTTCATCCTCTCACCAGCCAGGCCCACAGGGCCATTCGCTCCAGGTGAGGATGAAAAATCTCGCCCTGTGCCTGTGACAGGAGACCCCTCCGCAGAGGCAGGACCCATGGCTGATCATACAGCATCTGAAATATCTCTGCTAGCCAGGTTTTCCATAGCTAGCGAGGGGTGATTAGGATCAGAGTTAAGTTCCTCTCCCACACTCTGGCGAGAGTAGGAGTGATCAGCTCTAATGGGGGAAAGGCGTACTGGGGAACGCGTGGCCACTCGTGCGCCAGCGCATCCAACCCCAGCGGAGCCTTTTGATCTGTCAGGGAATAAAACAGCGGGCACTGTGTTATGTATGTAAAATACTGCTAAAGGATGAGGCCAGATGGCTGGACAAACTCAGCTTTATTGAACGTTGTTAACTCAGCAGACACAGAGTAGACACCAGGCAGAGGGCACCGGTCGAAGAGGCTGCATAATGGATGCCCTTTGCTATTTATAGGGCAGTGCAGTGGCGGAACAGGAAGTGCCTGCCACTACACCGCACTTCACAATAAAGGTATCAAACACCAACACCACATTCCTCCCCCCCACCTTAGAACAGTCCAAAACCACTCACTCAATTAACCCCCCTCCCCAATTTAGGACCCGAATTACACACTAACAAAATGAAAACTGATGTATCTAAATAGCCTAACACATTCACACAACAAAACCTAAAATAGGGCAGACGGGTGGACTACTGTCCTACCCACACAGCATTGTGGATTATTCTGCCACCTGATAAGCTAAAGAAAAGTCCATTAATAAACTAAAATCATTGCCGTGTTCCTAAACTAATAAAAACCCACACAAAACAACCCCATTTTACAACATACATAAACATATGAACATCAGAACTATTACACAAAATTTACAGCACTGTCCCTTGGGCAGAAGGAACAGAACTGGCATGGGGGGGGGCAGTGCAGCCCCTCAGCAGATGTGCCCCTGGAAGCAGCAGGCCTCCGGGACAATGGTTGATCTCCCGGACAAAAGCGCCTCTCCTCATCACCACCGACTCCTGCTCTCGTCCAGCCCCGTCACCAGAAGCCTCTTCCTGGACATGCCACAGATGACTGGCGCGCCTCGCCGAGCCATCAGACAGCTGGAAGTATGCTGTGCCCAGTTTAGCCACTATGTGCACACACTCCTGATGTTTCACTGGCTGTCGTCTGGCCCATCTTCGCTGTGAACGTTCCTCTCCTTGAACCCAGACCAAGTCCATAACCCTGAGGGGCTTGGCTCAGCCTGACATGGTGCTGCTGAACATGCGGTTTTCCCGTGCTTGTCGGTCTGGCCCCGTCCTCTTCTGAAGCTGTCATAGTGGTCACCATCGTAGCTGCAGATCCTCCATCCCTCTGTGGCCAAGCTCCGGAGGAATCTGGGGCTAGCACATCGGTGTCACTCACTAGCGCAGGCGCCTCGCCGCCACGTTCGGTACCCCACCACCACCATTTCCCGAGTGCTAGCACTGAGACCCTCCTGCGCCGAATCTGAGTGAGCCTGGTCCTGCTTGACCACCATGGTGTCCCTTAGTCCTTCGTCCCACACGTCATCATCGACTACCGGAACTGGAGGGTTCCATTGGCCACGACCCAACCATTCTTCCCCAGCATCGTCTTTAATGGCAAAACCCAGTCTGTAAAACAAATCACAGCCCATGATGTTGTTGCCTCGGGCCATCACATGGAATGTGAAGTCAGCCATCGTCGCAGACTTGTATCGAATTGTTAATTCCAACATCCCAACTGTGCACAGCCTGCCACCTCCAAAACCATAAAGCGGCGTTGGGTTACCTCTTACTCTGTAGTGGAGGAAAAACTTCCTCACCATGGCCCAATTCAGCAACGACCCCTCCGCCCTCATGTCGAGCAGCAGCGGTATCTCCACGCTGTCTAGTTCCACTGCGCAGAAAGTGTACCTGTTGGTACTGGGAGACACCATATGGATGGTTGTCGGGGGCGGATGGAGTGATTTCTTCCATGGGCTTTCCAGCTCAGATACACAGCACACTCTAGCATAATGGTTCAAGCGTCCACATCTGCTACAATGCTTCCTTCTAGCCGGGCACTCCTTAGTCTTATTTCAGTATATCACGGACCCGCAACCCTTGCAAACGGGTTTTCCTGGGGCAGACCTTCGGCTGGCAGCATTGGCTTCCGTAGTATTGTTGTCCAAGCTATCCTTGCAATCCGAGTCCGCTACATTTGCCGTAGCAGGAGGCTCCAGCGGCTGCTGTGACTGGTGCCAGTTTAGCTCTGAAGCTAGCTTGTCTGCGGCCTCCAACTGTAGAGTTAGCTTGACAGCCCTGGTGAACGATAGGTCACTCGGTGCTGTGAGTAGCCTAGCCTGTATAGTGGCGCTACTTGTGTACTCTGCAAACTGGTCACGTACCAATTCATCCTCCAGCAGCCCAAAACAACACTCGCTAGCTAACTGCCTCAAGTCGGCCACAAACTGATGTATAGGCTCACCCACACGTTGATGTCACTGTCGAAAGCAAATCCTCCGGATAGTCACGCTATCCGGGTTATGAAAGTGGCTTGCTAGCGGCTCGACGACGTCTTCAAAAGAGTCCAAAGCTCCGAGTGTGCACAGGACACGTTGGCTCTCAATCCCAAGGTTGTGAACCAGTAGCGCACATGCTCTTAACTTGTCAAGCTTACCCAGGCTGAGCGCGGTGATGTAGGTCTGGAAAGCTTCAAACTATCTCAGCTATGGAACGGGTGGCTCCCCCAGGAGCTCGAGGGAGGAGCGAAGTGGTGTAATACACACCTCCATTAGTTAATCCTCGATCGCCAAATGTTATGTATGTAAAATACCTCTATAAAGAATGAGGCCAGATGGCTGGACGGACTCAGCTTTATTGAATGTTGTTAACTCAGTGGACACACAGTTGACACCAGGCAGAGGGCACCGTCGAGGAGGCTGCATAATGGATGCCCTCTGCTATTTATAGGGCAGTGGAGTGGTGGAACAGGAAGTGCCCACCACTACACCGCACTTCACAATAAACGTGTCAAACACCAACACCACACACTGAGCATTCTCTGCCGCTGCAAAGAGATCGACCACGGCTTGGCCGTATCTCTCCCATATCTGGGCAACTACCTAGCTGTGAGTTTCCAATCCTTGTAGCGGGGGCTGCCCCTTGATAACAGATTGGATCTCCGATTCAAAACGCCCAGTACGTGGGTAGCTCTCAGGGATAGCAACCGAGTGCTGCTCCACATAATCAGTCTGTGTGCCAACATGTGCAGATGAGGACAGCATAGCCCTCCCTGCCTGTTGATGTATGACACCACAGTTGTATTATCTGTACTGACTAAAACATGGTGACCCTTTAGATGAGGCAGAAATTGTTTTAAAGCCAGAAAAACGGCCGTGAGTTCCAGACAGTTTATGTGAACTGACTGCATTCGTGGGCTCCATGTGCCGTTCACTGTTCTACCTTCGTTTGTGGCTCCCCAGCCCAGACAAGAGGCATCTGTTGTGATCACCTTTCTCACCGACACCGTACCCATGGTGATACCGGTTAGCAAGAAAGCCGGGTACCTCCATGGGATCAGGGTGCGGGTGCAGACTGAGGTGACCAGAACCTTGTGGTGACCGTGACGCATCAGGTCCAGCATGAGTGACGCAACCCACCTTTGAAAAAGCCTCATGGGCCCAGCAGCCAGAGACATGATTTGAATTTTAGCAGAATTCCACTATGAAAAGGTGCCAGACAAGCCCAAAAAGCTTCCATCCTTTTCATTGTTAGACGTGCCCTCAGGGCAACTGAGTCTAGGGATAGGCCTATAAACGTGATGTTTTGTGTTGGACTCAAAACATTCTTTTCTTCGTTTATAGTGAAACTCAGTTCCGTCAAGTGTATGACAAGCAGCTCGGTATGCAGCCAAGTCTGCTCCAGCGATTGTCCTGCCAGAAGCCAATCGTCTATGTAGGTTGCTGAGCACATTCCTCTTTCTCTGAGAGGTGCAATCGCAGCCTCGGTGCATTTTATAAACACCCATGGGCCCAGAGAGAGACCAAACGGGAGCACCACATATTGATACACCTTTCCTTGAAAGGTGAATCTGAGATATTTTCTGTGAGAAGGCTAAATGGGGATGTGGAAATGTGCATTTTTTAAATCTATGCAGACCATCCAATTCCGGTAACGCATGAAGTGTATTAGTGCCGAGTGTGTGAGCATCCTGAGTCTGAATTGTCTTACAGTAAGTGTCTGTTCAGAACTTGCAGGTCTAATATCGGCCGCAAACCTCCTCCCTTCTTGGGAACTAGAAAATATTTTGAATAGAAACCGCTCTGAGCCTGCTCAGGCAGAAGTATTTCAACTGGTCCAATTATCAGGAGACAGGAAATTTCCTCCTGTTAAAATATGAGCTTTTTCTGACACGGCCTGAGACCACAGAATCCCACTGAAATGGGGGGGGGGGGGGCTGTGGCAAAATGGAGTCTGTAGCCTAAGGTCACAGTCCTTTTAATCCAGTCTGAAGACCCGCATGCTCTCCACAAATGCACAGTCTGCTATGGGACCTGTGTGGGTGGAAGTGTTGGGAGTATTGGCGGCCCCTGGAGAGAGGCTTCCTTGTCTCACCTGCGGGACAATGGCGCCCTCTGCTGGCTGTATGGTTGACCCTGATGGACCAAGGGTCATTTTTCCCATACATGCCATTTTTGGAGTGTTGCCACCCTTTAATGGCAGCATGCATGACAGGATGGTCATGTTCTGACCATTTATCACTGTCATTGCACACACACTTTTTTTTTGTGTGGCTGCACCCTTGGCTCTTGAGCCTGGCTGTGCACCTGCAATCATTTTATTTTGAACGCATGTGACAGGAAAGAACATTTCTGAGTGTTTAAGCACTGGTGTGTGCTTGTGCACTTGTGTGTTTTTGTGAGAATCAGCTGCGGCTCCACTGAACTCTCTTGCAAGTCTGATTTTCTTTTTGCTGTGGTTATGAGCTGTGAATGCCAATGTGGCCTCTGCATGCCTTTTCTCGGGTCTGGAACACACCCAGAACAAAACATCCTTCGGGTGGCGAAGACCAGGTGTCTGGTTGAGCCTGTCTCGCTTCCACACAGAAAGAGTCTTAGGTAGCATGTCTCTTCTTCTTAGCCCCCAGGGTGGCTTGGTCCCCTGGCGACATGCTGGTGATGAAGGATTTTTTCTTTTGCCCACGCACCCTTGGGCTCCTGTGGCTTCCAGCTACAGTCATTTACCGAGGACTGGAACGGTGGTTGGCGTTTAGGAATGCGGTATGTTGCACGGGCGACTGCCTGGGCGAATGTCTGCCGTGGTGCATCGGGGGAAAGGGGGGGGCCTTCCTGGGTAGACACAGTTGGAGCGCTTTCTCTTCTCTCCTTTTGTCCTCATAACGTTTTTGCATAGTGGTGACTGCTGGGCCGAATAACCCTTTTGGGTCCATGGGAACGTCAAGGAGCTGGTTCTTCTCTTTTGGAGACAGGCTGGATTGGTTCAACCTTCTGGCTCACTCCTGAATGACCATCAGTGCCATGGCTCTGCCAGCCGAGGTTTGTGACCATGCACAGTTTGTCCCACAATTCTGTAGTGGGTGAAGAAGAAATGTCGTCCTGTAGTTCGGCTTGGTAGGCGAGCAACAGGGACGATGCATTTAATGCTCTCACCAACATGGCCACCACCTTGTAGCTTTTCTCTGTCACGGAGGATTGGAAGCTGTCAGCTTTGGAGGGCAGGGCGGGGCTCACAGAGGTCATGGTGGACTTCTGGACTGGATGGAGGTGGGAGGCCACGAGAGGTTCTACTGGAGGGAGGTGGGAGAAGCCCTTCTCTTCCATATCAACCCAGTCTAGTGCTGACCCCCCTTGGATGGGGTTTTTGGCAGACAAAGGATTCCTCCATGAGTGGGTTGCCTCTTCCAGACATTCAGGGAAAACCGGCTGAAATTGTCTGGTGGAAGTTTTGGCCCTCAGGAGGCACTTTCCCTCATAGCAGGATGTGGGCGGCTGCGGCACAGGTGTAGTATGACCGACTACTGATCAGAGGGTCATGGGTTCGATTCCCGCTCTGTCTGCAGTCTGCATGTCGGTGTCCTTGAGCAAGACACTGAACTCCCAGTTGCTCCTGGAGGCCAGGCTAGTGCCTGTGTGTGTATGGCAGCTCTGTGAATGTGTGCATGAATGGGTGGATAGCAGGCTTTGTAAAGCACTTTGGTCATCCAGAGATGAGAAAAAGCGCTATATATGTGAACACCATTTACCATTTAGTTGTCTCGGTGAGGGCTTCAGGCCACGAGATGCCCAGCTTTGCAGCTGCTCTCTTACAGACTTATGCAGGTCTGAACTAGCAGGGGTTGGTGACCCACTGCTAGCCCCACTCACCTCCATTGGCTTTGCAGCCAACAGGATGTCAAACGGACCGATGTCTTGCTCGTCCCCATCAGAGTCAAGGCTTACAGATTGGTCGTCCAAGTCTGAAAAAGTCCCTGTGAGTCCACAGTTGTCTGCCCGTAGGTCGGAATCGTGCTCAACAGGTAGAAAAATCAGGGATCACTCCAGCTGGTTCCGGGGAAAATGGTGTCTTCTCCAGTGCTCTCCGCTGGTTCCTGTGATGGTGGGATAAACGCCGTCATCAGAGGGTCCTCAGCCGACAAGTTAGCTTGGCGTGCTAGACGACGACGGTGAGTTTTGGTGGAGAGATGTGCACAGTGTTTGCAGCTAGCTGGTGATGTGAAAGCCTCCTGGGCATGTTGCAGCCCGAGACAGGTGGCACACGCGGTGTGGGTGTCCACTCCAGCTATTTTGTTGCCGCAGGTGCACATTTTGGCCGGTAGCTTAGCTCATTCCATGGTGAAGAAGGCTATGGTCCGGTAAAGAGAATGCTCGCTAAATGAAGCACGCGCTGGTTGTACCTAGTCGCATAAAGCTAGTTTGGACACAGTCTAGCTATGGCTCAGATGTGCCTCCAGGGTAAAAAAAAAATCAAAATGCAGTGGGTCTGGCATGAATATTCATTTTCAAGAATTTAAATAGCTTACAAAAAAACCAAAACGTCATATTGACTGTTGAAATAAACAACCAGACAAGTGCAAAATTATAGAGCATAATACATCTATAAGCCTTGATTCATTACTTCATATATTACCACATACATTTTCAGGTTTATTCTGTGAACAAAATATATAATACCATTAAGAACAATGTATCACAACATCCTTAGGAAACTTAATATTTATTCATAATATACTATTACACCAGCATCACGTCTTATATTTAGATTTGATCAGAGCCCATTAACTGTCCCAGGTTCCATTTGGCACCATAACCCCTAGTGGTCAAGAGTGGTAAAGATTTCTTGTCAAGAAAATAGTTCAGATTTCCAAGGCTATAACTTGAAAGTTGCAAGAGATAATGGCTTACTATTGACATTGACATTGATTTTTATTTGAACATTCTAAAAAAAAAAAAAAAGAAGAGAATTCAAAACAAAACAAAAAAGACAAGCCAAAAATAAAATGTTCAAAAGGAGTGGGAAGAAGCCAACGCTTATATAGTCCCACCCCTTTTCCATACCCAGCAAATTACAGTATCACTCATAATCATCATTATCCCACAACCACATTCACCATAATACACCCATAGTCAAATTATACAACAAAAATGACACAACAATGACAGTCCATATTGACAACAATACCAACATCCAACAATATTACAACAACAATAAACATACACTTCTGGCATGTTCAATACAAACACAGACAACACCATCACCTTCACAATCACCAAAACACAACAACAACCTTCCCTCACTGAAGACACAATGTAACATCACTGCCCTTCATTCTCATACTGCTCAAGAATCATTTTTTTATATGTTGATTTAAATATGTGGATGTTTGGACATTGCCTGTGTTTCTCCCCCAACCCATTCCACAATTTTACCCCACACACAGACACACAAAAACTCTTCCGAGTAGATCTTACTAAGTGCATTTTATATTTTGTATTCCCCCGTAAATTATATTTCCCTTCTCTCTTCCTGAAAAGATTTTGTATATTGTGTGGCAAGAGGTTTTTACTGACTTTAAACATTAATTGTGCTGTGTAATAATGAACCAGATCCCATAATTTCAATAACTTTGAATGTAAAAACAATAAATCAGTATGTTCGAGGTACCCGACTTTGTGTATAACACGGACTGCCCTTTTCTGTAATATTAACAATGAATTAAGTTTACTTTTATAACTGTTACCCCAAACCTCTGTACAATAAGTCAAGTATGGAAGTACTAATGAGCAATACAAGATATGAAGTGATTTATAATCTAGGACCTGCTTAATTTTATTTATAATTGCAATATTTTTTGCAACTTTGTTTTGTATGTATCTGACATGTGGTTTCCAACTAATTTTATCATCCAGTATTACACCCAAAAACTTGATCTCCTTTACTTTTTCAATAACTACATTATCTATATGAATATGTATATCTTCTTTATTTTTACAATTACCAAATATCATTACCTTAGTTTTATCTATATTTAGTGATAATTTATTACAATCCATCCATTTTTTAAGCTTATTCAATTCATTATTTAGAGTATGGATTAGTTGATTATAATTATTTCCAGAATAAAATATATTAGTATCATCAGCAAATAATATTATTTTTAATAATTTAGAAACTTGGAATATATCATTTATATATATGTTAAATAATTTGGGGCCCAATAGTGACCCCTGGGGGACCCCACAGGCAATTCCCATACACCCAGACAGATATTCTCCCATCTTCACAAATTGTTGTCTCTCAGATATGATAACTTGTAACCCATTTCAGAGCCATTCCCCTAATACCATACATTTGCAATTTATTAAGAAGTATTGAATGATTTATTGTATCAAATGCTTTTCTAAAATCTATAAACACACCAATTGCATATTTTCCTTGATCTAATGCATTTATTATTTCCTCTGTTGCTTCCATTATCGCCAATGATGTTGTACTCTTGGCTCTAAACCCATATTGGTTCTGATTCAGCACATCTTGTTTATTTAAAAAGTTTTCTAATCTGTTGTTGAAAAGTTTTTCCAGAATCTTTGAAAACTGTGGGAGAAGTGATACTGGTCTGTAGTTTGTGTATTGGTGTTTATTTCCTTGCTTGAATAATGGTATTATTTTTGCTATTTTAATTTTCTGCGGAAATGAGCCAGTTTGAAATGATAAATTACAAATATATGTGAATGGTTTTAATATACCATCAACAGTTCTTTTTACTAGTGCCATATCAATACCATCACAATCAGTAGATAATTTATTTTTACACTTTTCAACAACAGATTTTACCTCTAATTCATCCACCGCTGTAAGAAAAACTGACCGAGGGTTACTTCCAATCAAAGTCTCACTCACGGTGTCTCTTCCTTGGTTTGGAATTTTTGCTGCCAACTCTGGCCCAACATTTACAAAAAATTTATTCATTTTATTTACTACCATATTCTTATCATAAATATCACCACAATTAACAGTAAAATACTCTGGATATATAATTTTCTTAGTTCCATTTTTCCTTAATTTATTTAATATATCCCAAACTCCTTTTATATTATTTTTATTTTCATTTAACATTTTCCTATAGTATAATTTTTCACTAGTTCGTATTATTTCAGTTAATTTATTTTTATATATTTTATATCTTTTTTCAGATTCTTTAGTTCTTAATTTAATGAAATTTTTATAGAGATAATTTTTCTTTTTACAAGCATTTTGTAACCCCTTGGTTAACCATGGGCAATTTTTGTATATGTGTTTTTTATTAATTTCTTTAACTTTCTAATTGATTAACTATCAATTAGAAAGACGTGGAATATGATCCAAACTTTCAGATAGGAATACATTTACACATCTAATTTGCATAATGCCACGGCAGCTATATCAAATTACATAACTCAGTCAAAAGTGGACTTTGGATATGTTTACACAAAGAATGGTTCTGTTTTTTGACACCGTTTTTTCTACAGGGGCATGTTGTCATCTTATCTTCAAAGTATATGAACCAGAAAATCAGTACAATGTAAAAAAATAAAGAAATTTGTCATTTACTGGTGGCGAAGGGGGCTGGCTCGCTGGTGTGGTCGGTCTGTTTTCGTCCATAGTAGTCATTATTTTGCATTCTGTCGGTCATTTGTGCTCTCTCCCATATCTAGAAACTCTTATTATTATACCACGTCAATTTCGTTTGTATTCCGTGGCAATTTTTTGTGTATGACACCGTTTTATATGACGATGCATGACGATTATGGCTGCCATATTTCTTTTCTAAGCTCAAAGAATGAAAAAGAAGAAGAAGAAGGATTTCTTCTTCTTTGGTGTATTCCCTGTCAGCCATGATTCCTCCAACGCGTGTCTGCCACCTTCTGAACTGGCAGGATCAGTACAAACCCTGAGTACAGCTGGGCAGTTAAATGGATTTAGTTGACAGGCGCAGTTGCTGCGCTGTGCAGCTGGGGGCATGTGAAAATCTGGCTATTTAAAGGGTTAAAATAAACTAGTTTGTCCCATCCTTATGTCTGTTGCTCAATTTCTTGCTTTGGTATGGGCCTATCTTTACTTATAACATGTCAATTATGTCAAGTCAGACACGTGCTTTCATTAGCCAGCATGAATATCAGGGACAGGTATTTTTTTTTTTTTTTTTTTTACTTATTTGTACCCGTAGGTAGATTCGGTTTGCAGTCTGGTGACAAGCCACCGGCTGCTGGTCACTGCGTGCGCGAGCGCCCTGAACCTACATGTTTTTGGTATGCGGGAGGAAACCGGAGAAATCCCGGAGTAAACCCGCGCAACACGGGGAGAGCATGCAAACTCCACACAGCTCACTGTTGGTCGGGGGCTGGAATCGAACCCACGATCCCCGCGATCCCCCGGCCGAGGGTAAAACTGTGCTGCCACAGTGCTAAACCACTGCGCCACCGAGCAGCTCCAGGTATGGAGTGCTGTATGCATGTTTCAAGCTCTATAGAAAATATAATTCAATTTTCAGACAGGACTTGGAAAAAAATTTGTGCAGTGTTCAATAGAGTGGGTAAATATTGATACAAAGGAAAGAAAAATAGCTGAAAAAGCAATAGAAAAATATAATTTGCATGATAGCCACCCTTCAGATGTGTCAGTTAACCCCTTGCACTCCGGTCAATTTTCCTAAAAATGCCAAAAAATAATGTGCCCAAAGTAAATCGAAAGCTGTTATTCAACCCTTTGTAGCATCTTCATGGGGTTGGTCTCATTTAAAAGAAAACACTTTGAATTTTTTGGCAAAAAAAAACATGATCTCTCTAAGTGCTCCGGCCACTGAGTTACAGTCATCTAAACATAGTGAACTTGAAGAAAATAAATTTGGCCTGGGTGTTTTTTTGGATACAAATGCTTGCAAATAACACACATCTTCAGATCCGGGCTGGAAAATGCAACAGAAATGTAGAACCAAGTGTTATCCAGCTGAGGTCCAAATTTTGTAACAATACCACAAAAAATGAATATATTACACAGCTTTGTTCTCAGGCTGTTCCCAGGCGTTTTGGAACTGTGCCAAATGGCACAGTTTGGAAAAACGTCTGTAACTTTTGAATGATTCAACATAGAAGCTTCATTTTGGGCTCAAATGAAAGGTCACATTCAGGGCTGTGTCTGTGTGTGTGTATGGGGGGGGGGGGGTTGTCACCCCACTCCTCCGCTACAGAGGACGGAGCTCGGCCCTCGCTACATAACGGATTACACTCGGATGTGGCATGTTTTCACAGCAACGCTGTCACCGCGGCTTCCCCCTCCCTCGCTACTGTGTGTGTGTGTGGGGGGGGGTTGTCCTCCCCCTCCCCTCGCTACAGAGGATGGCCATCGGCCATCGCTACATGACGGAATAGACTCATATGGCTATGTGGCGACCGCTGCGCAGTCACCGAGGCTTCCCCCCGCGGACCGGGGGGCGTTCGGACCGTGAACGCCCCCCCCCCCGCTCCTCTTCTGCAGCGGGGGGGGGGGGGCGTTCACGGTCCAAACACGGCAAATGAACCGTTTATCGCAGCGCACGCACTTCGTACTTCGTGCGCCGTACAGTTGTAATTTACCGATCGGTCAAAAGTCATTTTTGGATTACAATTTTCAGGGATAAATAATAACTTAGCTTATAACACCTTACCTCTTCACAGCCACATTGTCCTGGCGAACTTCTCTTCCCCATTGTCAGACGAACGCGACGCTGGTCCGCTCGTGCATCCCGGTCAAAACATAATTCCATTATTGCGGTTTTGGCGAATGATTTACGACCTTTGTCGTCGGCCTCTGTCAGTCTATGATGACGGAAGAGAATCCTAAACATCTATTCTGCTGGAATGAGTGCAGGTCGCACTTGTGGGTGTTCTCCATGCTGCTGGATCTGTAGCAGGTTCTTCCAGCGTCCTTTTTTCCATCTGTGGCAGCAGTAAGTCTATCTTCACCCAGCCCGAACTTCTGTGCTTCAATTGGCTCCTGCATTCACAGTAGGCGGGTCCTCCTTCCTAGGTTTTCATTCATTGGTTCTTCAAGGTTTCAGAAACCCAATTCAAGGCTCTTATTAGTCGAATGAGAGGTCAATCAGATGAACTAATCTGTTCGCGGCTGTGTCTGCAGCTTTTATTTTCAGTGCGCGCTTGGAGGCAACACCACCTACATCACCACCATCAGGACCATGCGTCCGAGAGCGCACGAGAGCGCCCTCGTGCGCACTAGGACGCAGAGACTTGCCCGTCTGCAGTACAACGGAGCGCAAGAGGTTAACATAGGCTATCACAGACAATGCCACATGCAGTATGCTAATACAAGAAATATTGAAAGAGCCCAAGAAAGGAAACAAAAATCAGTACACGCAAGTGATGGTGAGTATTCATTTTTAATCTGATGAAATCCATCTGAACTGATCATGTACATTAATAAGAGTAAACATTAATAGTCAATTTAAGACAAGACAGAAAGATCCAGACAGCTCCAGGAGTGTGTCAGGAATGTCTGAGCAGCTGGAGTTGCCTGTAGAACAGAATAGACAAGGTTAACACAATGTAGTTATCTTTCGAATGAACACTTATACAGTAAATATATAGTTGTCCTAAATTAAGCATCCCACCCAATTTAGTCTCCTTTACAATATTTTAGATGAAGAACCACATACTTCCGCTACAAATCCCCAACCAAACTGGGTTCTCCGGTCAACAAAAACAGAGGTCCCAGTCCACCTAAGAAGAGCACCACATCTGCTCCCAAGGCAATGCATCATATGCAGAAGGTTAAAGTATACAACTCAAAAATATAATCGAAAGAGGCTAAGAGAGAACCTTAAGCAATGAAAATACTACTGTCCAACAAAGAACATTGTGTGTCATTAAAGATACTGGGAAAAGCTTTTAAACTGCTCCCAGAACAGTATAAGGCTATTGAAAAATTAACTTGTGTTCTGTATGACCTCAAAGGCTCCAAGGATGTGAATTGCACAAGATGCCAACTGTTTAAGAGTGGCAAGTGCACAGACAGAAGTCTTCCACCAAACAGAGACTCACTATATAAACACATTCAGTGAACAAACTATCAGGCAGCCATCTACAGAAGATGCCTGCAGAGTCAGGCAGACAAACCTCCACCAATGTTTATAATTTTAACAGTTCGCCTGGTGCTTTTTATCTTTTTTTTTTAATACATATGTCATAAAAAGTCCTTTGTTTAAAATATTTTGCCCTGTTTTTCAGGAGAAGTGTACATTTCAAAATCTGGCAAGTATGTGTCAATATTATATGTTTTAAAACAGTGTGTAATAACAAAAAAAAAAAAACAGATTTGAATTTTCACCGGTTTTCTCTTTATAAATATTTCAAATGTACATGAACAAAAGTTTTGCAATAGCAAAAATTAAACTGAACCCTTATACATTTTCTCAAATATTTGCGTTTGCCCAGAACTTAGTGCCCAGTTTACAGGCTGTTTTATGCGTCCATGTCTAGGTGTTTTCTTAGTTCTGTGGTAGTTCAGGAATCAGTTCCTCTCCAACTGTTCCTGTTCCACTGCTGGTCCTGGTGGAGGGCTCTTCATCTGAAGAATCTCTAAAAATATAAATATATAGCATAAGATTAGATAAGATTTATCCATAAGAAACTTGTGTTTCAAGAACAAATGTTCAACAGTATACAAATAAGTAATAAATATAACGATGACAAAGCAATTTGAAACAAAGCTAATAAGAAAAAAAATACATTAGATGTTGAAAAAAATAGAAATAATATAAATAATTAGATACTGAAGAAAATTATTGTAGCAAAGCTGGGAATAGATATCGTGAGATTGGGACACTTCTCTTGAGATTTCCTCCTCTTCCACAGGGCTTTCTTCTTTCTAATTAATCGCCTCATCATTTTTTGCGAAGCTATTTACAAATTATTACTTAAAAAATCTATAAAAACAAGAACTAAAGCGAAAGAAGACAAATAATATGAAAAAAAGACACTGCTTCGAAAACATGACAAAACACGTAACAAAAACAATAAACGCTCAAAAACGCTCACAAACGATACTAAAATTACTATTTACAGTACTAAACTATTATTTATTGGTGCTGGTCTGATGCTGTTGTATGCTGGGGGGTTTTTTCAGCAGGACTTCTTTAACATCAGCAGGACAACACGAAGGACATGAAACTTCATTTAACGATGTGCTACACAAGACAAGGGACAATGGGGAGCAGCATTTGGTTGTAATATTATCTATGGAGATCTGTGACATGAAAAGAAAATACAGGGACATAAATAAAACTTATTGTGCTTACCTGGCTGATGAAATTGCAGCCTCGTCAGCCCATCTTTCCTTTACGGTTACTTCCGACATTGATGCAGCTCATTGGTCGAACTCAAGTCAAGTGATCATGGAATGCCGTTTTGATTGGTTAAGCATACAGAGGTCCTTAGTGATCGCCTCAGAGCCACCTTATCAAGTTTCGTAACTAAAGTTTAATTTTCATAAAAAATATGCACATACTTAACCTGCCAACAAACAGATTCATGTTTTGAAAAATATGAGTGAGCATATCTGTGAAACTCAGCTACTCTCTAGATGGGGATCGATCATCTCAAAAACTAAAGCAGATAGAGCCACTCGGCCCACCACCTACAGTGAGTACGGTGTTCTTTTCTTCTATGCATTTGCACATGTGCAGTGAGCGAAGGCATGGACTCCATTTGGATCTAGGTACTTTTTTTAATGTACAAATGCACGTTTTTTTTGAGGTGTGGAAAACGTTCATTAGGTACGTTTTTTTTAGTGAGATCGGGTTGACTTAGTAACATCTATACGTTATACACAATCTATATATAGTCACAAGATGAATTCTTTTGCCTAACCAAGAAACGTATTGTTAGGGTCAGCAATCCATCATCTGTTCTATTTATCCTCATCTGAGGATGGTTGTGACTGATGACTGAAACCTCAAAACAGGACTTCACAGGAGTATATCCATCTTTAAATCTTTCATAATGAAGAATAAATATTCCTAAACTGACAACTACAAACCAGAGATGCAAAATATACTGGAGGAAAATCCTATCTGTGCTGATTTAGCATCCCCAACATGTCTGAACAAACAAAATTTGAACTATTTAGTAAAACCAAAGCTTAAAATCTGCAGAATCACTGATCAAAATGGCAACACAGACACTGCATTGACCACGCTCATCTACAAATTTAAGCCAAAAAACAACTGCATTACATCTGCATGTTGTTTGTTTTGAATGCCAAGAAAAGCACAGACTGATACAATTAGATCCAGGAATAAAGTCAACATTGGGTTTTTTTAATAGCCTAAATGAAATCCTCGTTTCTGGCCGACTGTTGGTCCGAGAGTTCTGAGATCAGAGTCAAGGTCTTGGCTAGTCAGAGTGGTTATTTCTATAGGGCAAAGCCTTAACAACACACACATATACTGTATGCACACACCATGAAAAAAATCTGATTATGCTCTAAACCTTTGGCATAAAGTCAGCAACCACAGTTAAGCAAGATGAACCAAACTGCTGTGATTAGTTGGCAGCAATATCGCTGTGGTGATGTACAGTGTGTCAGTGTGTTTAGGGGGTAAATGCATAACATTATCTGGCCCATATGGTCGATCCTTTAATCCAAAGCTCTCCTACTTGTTTTTCAACCCCTGCCCCACAGCCAGAGCCATTTGCTGCACATGTATGAAAATAAACATGTGATCTACAACACTATAATCTAGAATTAACTGGTGTTATCCAGTGTTCTGTCGTGTATTAGGTGCATATTGCCCCATATATGTGGAATGACAGCATTTGTATTTCACTGTGAAGTTTGTGGTTGAAGAGATGACGTGCACACAGCATAAGTAGGAGTCCAAAAACTTTAGGTGTTAGGCATGTGCGGTTGACCAATTCTTACCACTTCAGGCAGCAGCTTGGTGGCCAGGTCGTGGATGGCCTTACCCACAATGCATAAGGAGGAGAGGATGAAAACCACACCCAGGATAACACAAGCTCTGCAGAGAAAGAACACAACTGGTGAATGATAGCTACACAATCTGTTAAAAAAGAAAAAAAGAAAACATGCCAGACTCAGGCTGTGCAATATGACAATGTATATCAAAGTCAAAGTCAAAGTGCCTTTATTGTCATTCCATTGCTAACAAACAATGCAACAAAATTGAGATACTGCTCCTTAAAAACAAACTATCACACTCACAGTTCACTCATGCATTTAACATTCTCATAATTACAACAATAAATAATGCTTGAAACAATATTACCTAAAAGTTGAATACAATATGTACATAGAAATAATGAAAACATACTGAGCGATAAATATATAAGACCAGCTTATACACACAGGGTTATTGCCACAAAATAACATAAAATAACATAAAATAATATCAGCAGTCTGTACGTGTTACATAAATCCGTTTAAAATACGTACTGCTGCTGGGAAAAAACTATGATTAAACCTGGTAGTCCGGATTTTATGGGATCTGTACCGCTTTCCTGAGGGGAGCAAGTGAAAGAAATCATGGCCTGGATGAGCACAGTCTTTAATGATGGCAGTAGCTCTGTTGAGGTACCGAGACCTGGAAATCTCTTCCAGAGAAGGGAGAGAACAGCCAGTGATTTTTTGCGCAGTCTCGATCACTCTCTGGAAGGCTTTGCGGTCTGCGGCTGAACAGCCCTCATACCAAACTGTGATGCCATATGACAAAATGCTCTCAATAGCAGAGCGATAAAATAAAACCAGCAACTGTGCATTCAGGCCATTCTTCTTGAGGAGCCTCAGAAAGTGTAGACGTTGTTGAGCCTTTTTTATCGTAGCTATGGTGTTAACTGCCCAGGTAAGGTTGTGAGAAATATGAACACCCAGAAACTTAAAAGCCTCCACCCTCTCCACACACTCCTTGCCTATATATAGAGGAGGCGGCTCACTGCTATGCTTCCTAAAATCAATAATGAGTTCTTTTGTTTTTTTTGTATTCAATAGCAGATTATTTTCTGAGCACCATCTCACCAGTTTCTGGACTTCAACTCTGTATGCGGACTCATCTCCTCCTGATATGAGCCCCACTACTGTTGTGTCATCTGCAGACTTCACTATAATGTTTGTGGGATGAACAGGTATGCAGTCATATGTGTACAATGAATACAAAGTGGGGCTCAACACACAGCCCTGTGGCGAGCCTGTGTTAAACATGACTGTAGAGGAGGAATGGGGTCCAAGTCTAACAGTCTGTGTTCGGTTTGTTAGGAAGTCCTTAATCCAGCTGCAAGTGTGAGTAGGCAGACCAAGCTGAAGCAATTTAGTGATGAGAATGTTGGGAATAATTGTATTAAATGCCAAGCTATAGTCCACAAACAACATTCTTACATAGCTCCCCTTGTCTTCTAAATGGCTGAATGCTGAGTGGAGAGCTATAGCAATAGCATCTTCAGTGGATCTGCTCCGCCTGTAGGCAAACTGGTACCGATCAAAGTCTGGGGGGAGACTAGGCAAAAGATGTTTCAATACCATTTTCTCAAAGCACTTCATAATTATGGGTGTTAATGCTACTGGTCGATAGTCATTCAGACTGCTGATAATATGTTTTTTTTAGGCACAGGAATAATGACTGCAGATTTTAAACACTGTGGAACAACGGCTGCCTTGAGAGACATATCGGTGATATGATAAAAAAAATGTCTATCGTTTCACATAAAAGTGTATCGTTTATATTGGGATTTACAAGACACATACCCTGTTTCTACTTGTCGCCGCCCTGCCTCTCCCCCACAGTGTGCCAAGTGTGTGCAATAGTGGGTTCTGGTGGTTTACACAGCAGCTAACTGCAAGCGAATGTTTCTGTTTGCCAGGGATGTGGGACTTTTGCTGCATCAGAGAGAATAGTCCTTTAACATCATTTTAATTGGAGGGAAGTAACATTAACACCATCCCTCTCTAATTATAAAACGGCAAATGCTAAATGACAATGCTAGTTTATCGCTAATAGGAAACATTATAGTGCATCAGACCATCATTTCTTTGGTTTAAATTACTGCTGAGTTTCTTAATTTTTTCTGAAAAAATATTACTAAAGCTGCAAAGGTACATAAGAGCGGACGCATACACACTAAATAAATAATAACTAAAATAAAACATGTCAGAGGAACAAACTGGCTCTTAATGTAACTTGAGTTCTAATAATTTTTAATTAGTCAGGTAGTGATAATGAATAAGGTTTGTCATCTCAAATGCACATTAAAAAAACAATTTTATAACAACACTGCAAAATGAAGAGGGGAGAAAAGGGTACATAAAATTAATGACAAATGAATTTGTACAATTGAGTTTTTTCACTATGTAATTTAAACCTCCGCCAGAACCAAGACCCTGGAGAAATTCATCCTTGAAGCCCTTTTGGTGGATGACTGTGCCCTCATGGGACACAAGGAGAGCCACCTACAGGTCATGGTCGACCGCTTTGCAGAAGCGGCCAGGCTGTTTGGGCTAACAATCAGTCTAGGAAAAACGGAGGTCCTGGTCCAAGCTGCCCCGAATACAACAAAGCCACAGCCATCCATAACCACTGACAGAGTTGAAATGAAGTGCGTTGAGAGCTTCAAGTATCTGGGCAGCACAGTCTCTGCAGATGGTTCACTGGACAAAAAGATCACGTCCAGGACCCAGAAAGCCAGCCAAGCACTTGAACAACTGAAAGTGAAGGTTCTCCAGCAGAAGGGCATAAGACTGTCCACACAGCTCAAGGTCTACAAGGCCATAGTCCTTTCTTCGCTACTTTATGGGTGTGAGATGTGGACCTTGTATCAACGGCACATCAAGCAGCTTGAATATTTCCATACAAGATCCCTGTGTACAATCATGGGCATTCGCTGGCAGGACAAAATCACAAACCAAGAAGTACTGGACAGAGCTGGTTCCACAAACATTGAGTCAATGCTGCTGAAGGCTCAGCTACGCTGGACTGGCCATGTCATCAGAATACAGTCGCATCCCCCGACAGCTGATGTATGGCGAGCTCAAGGAAGGCTCACGCAGACAGGGAAGGACCAAACTGAGGTCCAAAGACACTCTGAAGAATAACCTCAGATGGTTGCAGGATCCAGCCACATGAGCTTGAAGCCTCTGCTGCAGACAGGAAAGGTTGGAAGCTGCTCACCCACAAAGCAATAGCTGTCTTCGAGGAGGACCAACAACAGCGTCTCGCTGCTGCAAAAGATAGACGGCACAGAGCTGCATCCTCCTTGATCCAAACTACAGACTACCATTGTAACACCCGTGGGTGCCTGTGTGCTTCTAGCTTTGAGCTGCGAAGCCACACGCACTCCCATCACTGAGTCCACAGATTACGTCATCATCGGACCCGACGGACTACCAAGAAAAAGAAAAAATTTAAAATGTAGAAAAAGAGTGTCTTTTTTATTGGTTATTATATATGAACTACAGAATTTACAGAAAATGTCGTCACACACACACACACACACACACTGAAGTGGTGGTAGAGCATCTGCCCCACAACTGGGAGGCCGGGGTTCAAGTACCGGCCAGGTCATGCCAAAGACCATATAAAAATGGAACTTCCTGCCATCCAGCTTGGTGCTCAGCAAAAATGGTACAGAGGAGGGAAATGTTGGTTACCCAGCCACAAGGGGTGCACAAGCCAGTGTACTCCCTGTGCCGGTCCCAAGCCCAGATAAAATGGGCAAGGTTGTGTCAAGAAGGAGTCCGGTGTAAAAATCCTCGCCAAATCAACATGCGGATCATTGCAATATAAGGTGATGATACACTGTGGTGACCCCGAAATGGAGCAGCTGCAAGACAAAAAAAAAAAAAAAGAAAAAAAATATATACAGTGGTGTGGAAAAGTGTTTGCCCCCTTCCTGATTTCTCATTTATTTGCATGTTTGTCACACTTAAATGTTTCAGATCATCAAACAAATTTAAATATTAGGCAAAGATAACACAAGTAAACACAAAATGGAGCTTTTAAATGAAGATGTTTATTATTAAGGAGAAAAAAAATTCCAAACCTATATGGCCCTGTGTGAAAAAGTGATTGCGCCCCCCCCCCTCATTAAAACATAAATTAACTGTGGTTTATCACATCTTTGGAAAGCTAAGTTCAGTTCCTCGAGCCACACCCATGCCTGATTACTGCCACACCTGTTCTCAATCAAGAAATCCCTTAAATAGGACCTGCCTTACAAAGTGAAGTAGACCAAAAGATCCTCAAAAGCTAGACATCATGCTGTAATCCAAAGAAATTCAAGAACAAATGAGAAACAAAGTAATTGAGATCTATCAGTCTGGAAAAGGTTATAAAGCCATTTCTTAAGCTTTGGGACTCCAGCGAATCACAGTGAGAGCTATTATCCACAAATGGCGAAAACACTGAACAGTGGTGAACCTTGCCAGGAGTGGCCGGCCGACCAAAATTACCCCAAGAGCGCAGCGATGACTCATCAAGAGGTCACAAAAGACCCCACATCTTCCGGCCTTCAGAGAGAGCAGTCGCATTTTCTCTCCCTCCTCCCCACTCCTCTCCCCTCTTCACTATCCCAGCTTGCTGTGTCCTGTCTCTGTCTGTGTCGCTCTTATTCTGGCTGAATCTTATTCCAAATGGAAAATTATGGATTTGGTGGGCTTTATATGCGATTGACACCACTTCAAAAGAAGATCGGGCTAGGGGGAGCCCAGGACTCATGGACAATTGGGAATTCATGTGTCTGTGTGATTCGACTGAGATGCGGAAGACATCTCTATTTGTTTGGCTTGATCACAGGATTTCTCTTTTGGCTCTGGAGTTCCTGATGTATCAGAAATTAAGAAGTTGGGAGAGCTGATCAAAGCGGACCCGGCAATGCTCCTTCAACAACAAATTCGACCAGTCGGGAGTGCACTGATAGCGGCAATGGTGAACTGAATGATGGCTGATTCAGAAGATGGTATACATCTGGAGTCGCTGGTGCTCTCCAGGGAATGATTTTAAAGCCTGTATATGGAAATTATGAAGCACAGAATCGCAAGAGAGATGGAAATTCTATGCTCTGAGTGAACTGTGCCTTGACCTTGATTTGGTGCCCTCTCCTCCTGGATGAAGACAAAACAGAAGAAGAGTTTGGCTTCTCTTAACCCAAACAATTAACATAAATTGCTGTTGTTCAGCAGACTGGACTCTTCAAGGACAGCGCTATCATGTGTCTAATACAGAACTTTGCCATCTGGCATGCACAAAGAGAGAGAGACTCTGGACATGCTTATCTGTGCTTTGAAAACATGATTATAACAACTATCCGTTGCCAGGAGGCGCCCCCCTCTGTTGTACATCAACAAATGATACATTCAACACTGCACTCACACTGATATATATGCTGATTACACACACACTGGTCTCTCATCGCGCTTTGTCAACGTGTGTATTGTTTGACTGCTAAATGTGCATTGAGGGTTTTTTTTCTTGTAATCATAATCTCGCTCACTGAGCGCTATTCTGATAACTATGTTTTTTTTCTCTCGCCTACTGTGTCATTCCCTACCCCTTCCCTCTTTACCCCCACTGTACGACTGGCGCCTCAAGGCTGCCGCGGCGCTGGGATGCGCTTATAGAGCGCGCCCAATGTCAAGTCAAATTTCAATTCTCCTGTATGTCTTGCACGTACGGTAGTATTGACCATAAACCTTAATTGATTGAATTGATTGATTGAAACAACATCCAAAGAACTGCAGGCCTCACTTGCTTCAGTTAAGGTCAGTGTTCATCACTCCACCATAAGAAAGAGACTGGGCAAAAATGGCCTGCATGGCAGAGTTCCAAGATGAAAACCACTGCTGAGCAAAAAGAACATAAAGGTTCGTCTCAGTTTTGCCAGAAAACATCTTGATGATCCCCAAGACTTTTGGGAAGATACTCTGTGGGCTGATGAGACAAAAGTTGAACTTTTTGGAAGGTGTGTGTCTTATTACATCTGGTGTAAAAGTAACACAGCATTTCAGAAAAGGAACATCATACCAACAGTAAAATATGGTGGTGGTAGTGTGATGGTCTGGGGCTGTTTTGCTGCTTCAGGACCTGGAAGACTTGCTGTGGTAAATGGAAACATGAATTCTGCTGTCCACCAAAAAATCCTGAAGTACAATATCCGACCATCTGTTCATGACCTCAAGCTGAAGCGCACTTCGGTTCTGCAGCAGGACAATGATCCAAAACACACCAGCAAGTCCACCTCTGAATGGCTTAAGAAAAAAAAATGAAGACTTTGGAGTGGCCTAGTCAAAGTCCTGACCTGAATCCCATTAAGATGCTGTGACAAGACCTTAAAAAGGCAGTTCATGCTCGAAAACCCTCCAATGTGGATGAATTACAACAATTCTACAATGATGTGTTGGCCAAAATTCCTCCATAGCATTGTAAAACACTCACTGCCAGTTATCGCAAATGCTTGATTGCAGTTGTTGCTGCTAAGGGTGGCCCAACCAGTTATTAGGTTTAGGGGGCAATCACTTTTTCACAGGGCCATGCAGGCTTGGATTTTTTCCCCCTTAATAATAAACACCTTCATTTTAAAAACTGCATTTTGTGTTTACTTGTGTTATCGTTGTCTAATATTTAAATTTGTTTGATGATCTGAAACATTTAAGTGTGACAAACATACAAAAAAAATGAGAAATCAGGAAGGGGGCAAACACTTTTTCACACCACTGAATATATGTGTGTTACATATATATATGTACAAATGTGGACAAAATTGTTGGTACCCCTCTGTTAATGAAAGAAAAACCCACAATGGTCACAGAAATGCAAACTCCACCAGTGATCTGTGTGGAGTTTGCATGTTCTCCCCGTGTTGCGTGGGTTTACTCCGGGATTTCTCCGGTTTCCTCCCACATGCCAAAAACATGCAGGTTAGGGAGTTAAGGGGCGCTTGCGCACGCAGCGACCGGCAGCTGGTGGCTTGTCACCAGACTGCAAAACAAATCTACCTACGGGTACAAATAAGTAACAAAAAAAAAAAAAAAAAAGAAATAACTTGAATCTGACAAAAGTGGTAATAAATAAAAATTCTATGAAAATTAACCAATGAAAATCAGACAATGCTTTTGAATTGTGGTTCAACAGAATTATTTTAAAAAACAAACTCATGAAACAGGCCTGGACAAAAATGATGGTACCCTTAACTTAATATTTTGTTTCACAACCTTTTAAGATAAGATAAGATAAGCCTTTATTAGTCCCACAATGGGGAAATTCCAGGATTGCAACAGCACAGGGATAGCAACACTCAGAGCAATAATCAAGAAGATAAGAAAAATAAAAATAAGAGCAGTGAATATACATATGTACACATAAATATATAAATATATATACAAAGTGCGGAGCATTGTAGCAAGATGGAATAAACAGCATAACCGTCTACTTAGTTATCCTACATAGTATGAATATGTACCCATACATATTGTCACCCTCCGTAGCGACTGATATTGTCCTAGTTGTATACTGGAGGGGACCATTTGTGTAAGTCTGTTGCGTTTTTTGCATTCAGTACTATTAGGTCGTCACGTTTTTTTGTTATCTCTGCGAGCAGCCCTGCTTAGGTTATACAGTCTGACAGCCGTAGGTAGGAAGGACCTGCGAAACCTCTCGGTTGCGCACCTAGGATGATGTAGTTTACTGCTAAATGAGCTCCTCAGTGCGTTCAGTATGTCCTGCATAGGATGGGACTCGGACTCCAGCAGAGATGACAGTTTAGCCACCATCCTTCTCTCTCCTATCTCCTCCACTGGGTCAAGACGTTGCCCCAGGACAGATCTAGCTTTCTTGATCAGTTTGTTCAGTCTCTTCCTATCGGCTGCTGTAATGCCGTTGCCCCAGCAGACCACTCCAAAAGTGATGGCTGATGCCACCACCGTGTCGTAGAATGTCTTCAGCAGCGCCCCTTGTACACCAAAAGACCTTAGCCTCCTCAGTAGGAACAGCCTGTGCTGTCCCTTCTTGTAGAGTGCGTCGGTATTGTGTGACCAGTCTAGTTTATTGTTCAGATGAACACCCAAGTACTTGTAGGATGTCGCCATCTCAATGTCTGTTCCCTGGATGTTTACTGGTGCTGTGAGGGGTTGTCCTTGCCTGCGGCAGTCCACCACCAGCTCCTTAGTTTTCCTTGTGTTGATCTGGAGGCAGTTCTGATGGCACCAGTTCACGAAGTCCTGGATAAGTCCTCTGTACTTAGCTTCATCTCCTTTGGAGATGAGGCCGACGATCACAGAGTCATCAGAGAACTTCTGTAGATGGCAGTGTGTTGTGTTGTGTGAGAAGTCCGCAGTATAAAGGGTGAACAGGAAGGGAGCCAAAACCGTTCCCTTTTGAGGCAATCACTGCAATCAAATGATTTCTGTAATTGTCAATGACACTTCTGCACCTCTCAGCAGGTATTTTGGCCCACTCCTCATGAGCAAACTGCTCCAGTTGTCTCACGTTTGAAGGGTGCCTTCTCCAGACGGCATGTTTCAGCTCCTTCCACAGATGTTCAATAGGATTTAGATCAGGGCTCATAGAAGGCCACTTTTGAATAGTCCAGTGTTTGGCTCTTAGCCATTCTTGGGTGTTTTTAGCTGTGTGTTTTGGGTCATTATCCTGTTGCAAGACCCATGACCTGCGACTGAGACCAAGCTGTCTGACACTGGGCAGCACATTTCTCTCTAGAATACCTTGATAGTCTTGAGAGTTCATTGTACCCTGCACAGATTCAAGACACCTTGTGCCAAATGCAGCAAAGCAGCCCGAGAACATAACAGAACCTCCTCTATGTTTCACAGTATGGACAATGTTCTTTTCTTGGTATGCTTCATTTTTGTGTCTGTGAACACAGTGCTGATGTGCCTTGCCAAAAAGTTCCAGTTTTGTCTCGCCTGTCCATAGGACATTCTCCCAGAAGCTTTATGGCTTGTCAACATGAAGTTTGGCAAATTCCAGTCTGGCTTTTTTATGATTTGTTTTCAACAGTGGTGTCCTCCTTGGTCGTCTCCCATGAAGTCCACTTTGGTTCAAACAACGACGGATGGTGCGATCTGACACTGATGTACCTTGACCTTGGAGTTCACCTTGAATGTGCTTAGAGGTTGTTCAGGGCTCTTTTGTTACCATTCGTATTATCCGTCTCCTCCTGTGTCCACGTCCAGGGAGGTCGGCTACAGTCCCGTGGATCTTAAATTTCTGAATAATATGTGCAACTGTAGTCACAGGAACATCAAGCTGCTTGGAGATGGTCTTATAGTCTTTACCTTTAACATGCTTGTCTATAATTTTCTTTCTAATCTCCTGAGACAACTCTTTCCTTTGCTTCCTCTGGTCCATGTTTAGTGTGGTACACACCATGTTAACAAACAGCACAGTGACTACTTGTCACCCTTTAAATAGGCCGACTGACTGATTACAAGTTTGTAGACACCTGTGATGTTAATTAGAGGACACACCTTGGTTCAACATGTCCCTATGGTCACATTATTTTCAATCTTTTCTAGGGATACCATCATTTTTGTCCAGGCCTGTTTCATGAGTTTGTTTTTGAAAATAATTCTGTTGAACCACAATTCAAAAGCATTGTCTGATTTTCACTGGTTAATTTTCATAGAATTTTTATTTATTATCACTTTTGTCAGATTCAATTTATTTCTGTGACCATTGTGGGTTTCTCTTTCATTAACAGAGGGGTACCAACAATTTTGTCCACGTCTGTATGTGTACACACACACACACACACACACAGAGCGGGAAAAATAAGTATTGAACACGTCAACATTTTTCTCATTAAATATATTTCTGATTGAGCCAATGACCTGAGATTTTCACCAGATCACAACCCTAGTAATCCATACATACAAAGAAATCAAGGCAACTGTGTTCACAAAACAAGTTATGTTTAACAAAGTGGAATAACACATGAAGTAAAAGAAGTGCAAAAAGGCATAGAAAGCCAAGAAAGAAGCTGAACTCCATCAGAAATTAGGAAACCATCCCATCCCCCATCAGTGCAAATTAATTTCAGCTGGTTAAGTCCTGACTGATAGCCTTTAAAAAGGTCTGTGAATATTAGATTGTCACACCACAAAGAATTCATGATGGGATGAAGCAAAGAGCTCTCTCTAGACCAGGCTTAGTGGCCCAGAAGTAACCTCTGAGTGTCCCCTGGGCCCAGGCCATGCCAAATAAATATATATTTCAGAAAAAAAATGAAGGAATGACAGTCCGCAAGCACACACATGAACAACGCGTGTGACCGTCATCCACGCGGCTGCTCAGAAGCGCCCCGCTTGCGTGACCATTCCAGTCAGCAGGCACAGTGTCTCGCTATCGTCACTGTCTGAGAGAAGCAACTTTAAATGCAAAAAAATAAATAAATAAAAAGGCAGAAGACGTATGTAAGCAGTGAAGGCATTTATGATGGTTTGAACCCGCTGGTAACGGGAACTTTAATCCGTCAACAGCCTTCAGACAAACTAAACATGCCAACATTTGGATTTCAAAATAAGGGAGGTTTTTCCTGCTGTCTGGTTGGTGAGGAGAGTTCTAAAAAAACTATAAATATATAGAAACATCATAACAGAAATAACTGCATCTTTGGTAATTTAAGTTAATTTATTTCATTAAATTTAATTTTATTAATATTTTTTCTTTGAAATCAGAGTTAAATTATTGTTCTGTTCTGGCTCTGCAAAATTATGGTCAAAAGTGTAACTTGTATAAGGAAAAAAAAGTCAAAATTTTACCACAATCTGTTTCAAATTTATTAAAAACACAGTAATTTTATTTTAAAAAATAGACCAAAATTAGCCATAAAATAATGCACAAATGTCCAAGGACGGATAATTTTTCACACATAAGGAGTTGTTCGAAACTCCTTGTGGGAACTCCTTGTGCAGGGATGTAGAGTTATGATAATCAAGTCAGTGGCGGTAATACACCTGTAAGCTGGTTGCCAACAGCCAATCAAATCTAAAAGAACAAGAAGAAGAAGTCTCAAATGTACAAGAAAAGTCAACTGTACAAGAGGAAATTACAAATTTGAGGAAAATGGGTTCAGATTTAGATAAATTTACAGAGAAAAGTAGAAAACTATCAGAAAATTGTTATAAATTTTAGAGAAAAACCTCAAACCTTCAAAACTGAAGTCATTATTCAAGCTTTTAAGTGGGTGCTTTTTGCATACTACTAGAAATTTTTGGTTGACTGATATGTGTTTGTAATGGAATGTGTAGTTATAAAAAGAGGTTCCTACTCACACATGTGGTGATTTAAAACAAAATAAACCACAATAGTGGATGTGCAATATTTGTTAACGTTATCAATCTTTTCTTGGAGGGTTTGTGCACTGAAGTGTTTGACAGTTCATTTTTATTCAGCTAAATGCCTTTTGTGATGTGCCAAGGTCAGTTATGACCAGGATGTAGTATATTTTATTTCAAAAGGGAAACAAATGTTAATGCTACCAACAGTTCACTTTGAGATTTGCCTGAGTAAGATGTGACCAAAATGGTTATTTACAGAATTTTATTTTTTTTTATTCTATTTATTTAATTGTTGTTCAAGAGGAAAAATATTTCTACTACTTCAAGTTCTGCTCAACCCCAGCTTTGTCATGTGCCAAATGAACATTTAAAACCAAGACAATAAATAAAAAGTGCATATTTTTCATCATATTGATCTGTGTTGGTTTGAAATTTGTCATATTCAAATTTCAAAAAATTTGTTTGATGATCTGAAACATTTAAGTGTGACAAACATACAAAAAAAAAGAGAAATCATGAAGGGGGCAAACACTTTTTCACACCACTGTATATATATCCAAATAACACTTATGGTTGTCTGCCTCTCTGTGTTGGCCCTGCGATGGACTGGCGATCTGTCCAGGGTGTACCCTGCATCTCGCCCAAAGACGCTGGGATAGGCTCCAGCCCCCCCGCGACCCGAAAAGGATTAACCGGAAGAAGATGAATGAATGAATGAATGAATGAATGAATGAAATTGTAATCATATCACACAGCCCTACCACAGACATTTCATTAAGAACTCTGGGAACTGTGTGTCATAATGAGAGAATGGTCAGCTCACGTGCAGGGTGCTACACCAGAGAAAACAAACATGACACAGAGAAGCTACGTTTAACCCCAATTTATTAATCCAAAAGGGAGCATGCAGTTAGGGAAAGACGCCACTTGCCAGAGGAGGACTCAGCCTGTAAGAAGGAGACGAGAGCTGGTTAGTAGGGAGAATGAGACCGGGAAAGGGGAATGACAATATACAGCTTATGGGAGCTGAGCAGAGAACCCGACAGAGAGACCCAGCAGGAGTAGACAAACCAGCGGAATGAAGGTGGCAGGGAGTAGGAAAGGAGTGGAGCTGGGTGAGGTGTCTGACTGGGTAGAGATAGGCAGCTGAAGCGGTGATGAGGATGATGGAGCAGGTGAGCGCACAATGAGCCCCGGAGACTGCAAAGATGGCAGCAACCTGGGAAAAGGAGGAGAATAGGAATTAAACACAGTTCCTCAGAATATTAATATAAACGTACTTGCTTGCTTTAGAAGGCAGTATACCCAATGAGCCAGCGCTGAAGCATTCACAAATTGGTTCTTATAAGCGCTGGCATGGCAGAGACAGCAGGTGCGTCCACTCACGCAGGTGTGTTGATTACCTGCAGAGCTGGGGAACCGCTCACAGGAAGAAAGGGGGGTGCGCCCTCACCTGATCATGACAGTGCCCCCCCTCAAGGGATGCCTCCTGGTGGCCCACTGGGCTTGTTGGGATGGGCTTTGTGAAAGGCCCGGACTATCCCTTTGTCGTGAAAGTAGGAGCATCCATGACCTTTTTTGGGGACCATAGCCCTTCCAGCGGACCAGGTATTGCAGGCCCCGGCCCCGACGGCGAACGTCCAGAATCCTCTGGACGGTGTAGGTGGTCTGGCCATTGAGGACCCGGGGAGGAGGAGGTGGCTTCGGGGGGGACAGGGAGGGCTGGCGAAGAGGGGCTTGATTTTTGAGATGTGGAACGTGGGGTGAATGCGAAGCGTTGGCAGAAGCTCCAGGCGGACCGTCACGTCATTGACAACCCAGGACATGGTAAACAGGCCCAAGAAGCGAAGTGATAGTTTTCTGGACTCCGTCTTTAAGGGCACCTGGTCCACCGACAGCCACACATGCTGCCCAACTCTATACTTGAGTGCTGGGACCCACATGCGGTCTGCATACTGACGATTCCGCTCCGTAGAATGGAGAAGGGTGGCTCGGGTAGCCCTCCAGAGCTGATGGCAGTGGTGGGCTTGGGCCCCCACAGATGGTACGGTGACTTCCCTCTCTGCCATAGGCAACGGGGGGGCATACCCCATGGAGGCCTCGAAAGGTGTGAATCCTGTAGAAGAGGAGACTGCCGAGCTGTGGGCATACTCCACCCAGGTCAGATGGGTGATCCAAGTAGAGGGATTACAGGATACCACGCATCTGAGGGCGGCCTCCAGGGACTGGTTGGTGCGCTCAGCCTGCCCGTTGCTTTGTGGATGATATCTGGATGTGAGACTGACCGTGGTGCCCAAGGAGTGGCAGAAGGATTTCCAAACATGGGAGGTGAACTGTGGGCCCCAGTCAGACACAATGCCCATGGGAATCCCATGCAGACAAATGACGTGGGTAGTCAGCAGATCGGCAGTCTCAGAAGCGGAGGGCAGCTTGGGGAGGGGCACCAGATGGATTGCTTTGGAGAAGCGGCCCACGATGGTCAGGATAACGGTGTTACCGCGCAAGGGGGGAAGTTCCGTGACAAAGTCCAGGGCAATGTGTGACCAAGGTCGGCTGGGGACTGGTAGTGGGTGTAACAGGCCAACAAGAGGTGAGGAGTCAGACTTGTTGTGGGCACACACCTGGCATGCCTTAACGTAGTCCCAGACGTCCGTCTGCAGGGTGGGCTACCAGAACACTCGTTGGACCAAATTAACTGTCCAGGAAACCCCTGGGTGGCAGGCAAAGTGGCTGGAGTGGCCCCACTGGATGACGTCACTGCGGAGGACGGCCAGGAAAAACAGATGATCATTAGGTCCCCCCTCAGGTCTAGGCTCCGTAGACTGGGCCTGCCGGACCCTCTGCTCAATCTCCCAAGTAAGGGCTCCAAGAATACACGAGGGTGGCACAGTGGGTTAGGGGAGAGAAGGGGGGCTGGAAGGTCAGGGCTGAACTGGTGGGGGAGAGCGTCCGGTTTGATATTATGAGAGCCAGGCCTGTAGGTGATGGTAAGATTGAACCTAAGGAAGAATAGGGCCAGTGGGCCTGCCTGGCATTTAATCTGCTGGCCGACTGAAGATACTCTAAATTTTTATGGTCGGTCCACACTATGATGGGATGGACTGCTCCCTCCAGCCAGTGCCTCCACTGCTAAAGAGCCAACTAGGGGCTCTCGGTCCCCTATGTTGTAGTTCCTCTCGGCCGGCATGAGCTGCCGAGAGAAATACGCACATGGGTGGAGCTTCTGATTGGAGTTCGAGTGCTGCTAGAGGACAGCGCCCACCCCCGAATCAGAAGCGTCCTCCTCCACAATAAACTGGAGCTGAGGGTTGACCTGGGCCAAGATGGGGGTGTTGGAGAACAGGCCCTTTAATTTGGAAAAGGCCTGTTCGGCCGCCTCAGACCAGGTGAAGGGCACCTTGACCGAAGTCAGCTGAGTGACAGGCTGTGCTACCCCACTGTAATTCCTGATGAATCTACGATAAAATTTTGCAAACCCCAAGAAGCGTTGAAGCTCCTTGCAGGAATGGAATGTAAGACAATCAAGCACAGCCTTCACCTTGGCTGGGTCGGCCCTCAGCTCCCCCTCAGCCACAATAAACCCTAGGAAGAAGTGGAGCGGGTGGAAAACTCACACTTCTCGGCCTTCAAAAAGAGCTGGTTTTCCAGGAGCCGCTGTAACACAGCCCTGACATAGACTGCGTGCTCCTCTGGCGTGCGGGAAAAGATCAAAATGTTGTCAAGGTAGACAAAAACAAATTGATTTACCATATCGCGGAGGACGTCATTAATCATGCGTTGGAAGATGGTGGGGCATTGGTGAGTCCAAAAGGCATCACGAGGTATTCAAATTGCCCTAAGTGTGTTTTAAAGGCCGTCTTCCACTCGTCCCCCTTGCAAATACGGACCAGATGGTACGCGTTGCGTAAATCCAATTTGGTGAATACCTGTGCACACTGAAGGAGCTCAAACGCGGAATTGATTAGGGGTAGAGCATATTTGTCTTTGACGGTTATGGCGTTCAGTTCACGGTAGTCAATACACGGGCACAGAGATCCATACTTCTTTCCGACAAAGAAAAACTCTGCCCCAAGAGGAGCCGAGGAGGGCCGAATGAGGCCGGTGTTCAGAGAGTCCTTGATATAGCTCTCCATTGCCTCCCTCTCTGGCCCGGAAATACTGTAGAGCCGGCTGGATGGTAGTCGTGCACCCGGGAGGAGATAACGCAGTCGTACGAGCGATGAGGAGACAAAGAGAATGCTCTCAATTTGCTAAAGACCTCCCCAAGGTCACGATAGACCTTGGGTAGGAGGCTGAGGTCTGGCAGCTCTGCCGGAGGGGAGGATATGGGCAGGGACGGTGAACACTCGGCCAAACTAAGACAAGATGCCAAACAAAAGGCGCTCCAAGAAGAGATGGAGTTTTGTGCCCAATTAATAATGGGGTTATGCTTCCGGACCCAAGGGTACCCCAGAACCACCGGGGAGGATGAATTTGGGAGAATAAAGAACAATTAGGTTCCCGGAAAGGAGGACGGGGATTGATGATGTGCATTCGGTAATAAAAGTCACGTTACTGCCAGATAAGGCCGTGACGTTTAATGGAGTACACAATTTGGTCGTGAGAATGCCTATTTCCCGCACGAGCTGTGAAGAAACGAAATTTTGTTCCGCCCCTGAATCAATTAATGCCATTATCCTCCTCTGGACCCCCGGCAACTGAATGAGGGCCGAAATGGAGAAGTTACCGGGGGGATGAATAAGGGTCCCACCCGTCAGACCCTCTACGGCTACTGACGGGCTATGTCTTTTGGCTTCAGGTGGCAGTTGTACAGCTTGTGCTCTAAAGAGCCGCAGTACATACACACGCCAGCTCTTCTCCGTTGCTGGTGCTCCTCTGGAGCCAGATGGGCTCGGCTGAGCACCATCGCTTCGGAGGAAGAGTCGGCTCCACTTGCGTCCATAGCCGGGAGAGGCGCGTGCAAAACGGGCGGGCCAGAGGAGGTCCTGCGCTCCTTCGCGCGCTCGCAGTATCGGTTGTCAAGACTAATTGATGAGTCCCTCCAGAGAGGAGGGAGCAGCATGAACCGCCAGGTCATCGTGGAGGTTGGCATTTAAACCCTGGAGGAAGATGCTGCGTAAAGCAACGTCATTCCAGCCAGAGTCCGCTGCGACAACCTGAAACTCCACAGAGAAGTCAGTGGCAGACCAGCTCCCCTGACGGAGTGATATGCGACGGCTCATGATGTTACCCTCACTTTCCGTTCGGTCAAGTGCGTGGGAGAATTCATTAACAAACCTATCAAAAGTATAACTAGGACCCTCCAGACTGTCGAGAATGGACTGAGTCCAGCTAAGGGCTCGGTCTCGCAGCAGGAGGGTCAAGAAATGAATTTTGGATGTATCGTCCGGATACTCCCCGCCCATCCGGCCCAAATAAAGCTAAACATGACAAAGAAATCCCTTACATTTCCCCACCTCCTTCGCGTACGGGAACGGTGAGGGAACGGAGGTAGTTCGGTTGAATGGTGGAAGAAGCAGGGGCAGCAGGTGGAGGGGCAGGACCCGAGCGAGACATGTGGGTAAGATGATCAGTGACCGTGCTCAGCTGCTGCATAATCGTCTGCAGCTGCTGTGTGAGCACGGCCACCTGCCTCTCTGTGACGTTGAGGTAGTGTAAAGCGGAGTACTCCGCTGATGCAGCCCCCACTGAGCTCACGTTCAGGCTGGCTCGTTATGTCATAATGAGAGAATGGTCAGCTCACATGCAGGGTGCTACACCAGAGAAAACACACACGACACAGAGAAGCTACGTTTAACCACAATTTATTAATCCAAAAGGGAATGCGCAGATAGGGAAAGACGCCACTCGCCAGAGGAGGACTCAGCCTGTAAGAAGGAGACGAAAGCTGGTTAGTAGGAGGAGGGAGACCGGGAAAGGGGAATGACAAAATACAACTTACGGGAGCTGAACAGAGAACCTGACAGAGACCCAGCAGGAATAGATGAACCAGTGGAATGAAGCTGGCAGGGAGTAGGAAAGGAGTGGAGCTGGGTGAGGTGTCTGACCGGGTAGAGATAGGCAGCTGAAGCGGTGATGAGGGTGATGGAGCAGGTGAGCACACAATGAGCCCCGGAGACGCACTGCAAAGATGGCAGCAACCTGGGAAAAGTAGGGGAAGAGGAATTAAACACAGTTCCTCAGAATATTAATATAAACGTACTTGCTTGCTTTAGAAGGCAGTATACCCAACGAGCCAGCGCTGAAGCATTCACGAATTGATCCTTATAAGTGCTGGCAAGGCAGAGACAGCAGGTGAGTCCACTCATGCAGGTGTGTTGATTACCTGCGGAGCTGGGGAGCCTCTCGCAGGAAGGGAGGGGGGCGCTCGCTCACCTAATCATGACACTGTCTCAGCATGTGGAAAGGGCACATAATATGTTCCTTTTAACTCTTTATATTAGGACTGCAACGATTACTCAAATAATTTGTGTAACGATTACAAAAAAAATCCTCAATTTAAAATCTATGATTCGAGGCTTCATTTAAAGCATCACTTTCAGCATGACCTTCTTCCGGTCATGCTATGTAAATAAGATGTGGGATTATGGATTCAGTGGAGAAGGGAGAAAAGCAACAGAACAACGAGAAAAAAATGACAAAAGTCAGAGAAAACAATAAAAAAGTATGTCAAGTCCGGGATCATTTCAAGCTCAAACTGAAGAAAAATACTGTGCAGTGTGTACATTGCAAAGATGAGTTAGCATACCACAACAGCACAACAATGATGTTACAGCATCTCAGCAGAAAGCATCCAGCCAAATCATGCATGAACAGTGGACACGAGACAAGGTACATGATTGAGATTTTAAATTAAGATGAATAGAATGTAGTCAGCTATGCTAATTACAGTGCATCCAGAAAGTATTCACAGTGCTTCACTTTTTCCACATTTTGTTATATTACAGCCTTATTCCAGAATGGATTAAATTAATTTTTTCCTCATAATTCTACACACAATACCCCATAATGACAACGTGAAAAGTTTGGTTTTTTTTAGTTTTTTGCACATGTATTAAAAATAATTTAAAAAAAACAAGAAATCACATGTACATAAATATTCACAGCCTTTGCCATGAAGCTTAAAATTGAGCTCAGGTGCATGCTGTTTCCACTGATCATCCTTGAGATGTTTCTACAGCTTAGAGTCCACCTGTGGTAAATTCAGTTGATTGAACATGATTTGAAAAGGCACACACCTGTCTATATACGGTCCCACAGTTGACAGTGCATGTCAGAGCACAAACCAAGCATGAAGTCAAAGGAATTGTTTGTAGACCTCCGAGACAGGACTGTCTCAAGGCACAAATCTGGGGAAGGGTTCAGAAAAATTTCTGCTGCTTTGAAGGTCCCAATGAGCAGAGTGGCCTTCATCATCCATAAATTTAAGAAGTTCGGAACCAGCAGGACTCTTTCTAGAGCTGGCCAGCTGTCTAAACTGAGCGATCGGGGGACAAGGGCCTTAGTCAGGGAGGTGACCTAAAACCCGATGGTCACTCTGTCAGAGCTGCAGCATTCCTCTGTGGAGAGAGGAGAACCTTCCAGAAGGACAACCATCTCTGCAGCAGTCCACCAATCAGGCCTATATGGTAGAGTGGCCAGACAGAAGCCACTCCTTGGTAAAAGGCACATGGCAGCCCGCCTGGAGTTTTCCAAAAGGCACGTAAAGGACTCAGACCATGAGAAACAAAATTCTCTGGTCTGATGAGACAAAGATTTAACTCTTTGGCGTGAATGCTAGGCGTCATGTTTGGAGGAAACCAGGCACCGCTCATCACATAATTGCTGCCAAAGGTGCATCATCAAAGTATTGAGCAAAGGCTGTGAATTCTTCTGTACATGTGATTTCTTAGTTTTTTATTTTTAATAAATTTGTAAAAAAAAAAACCACACGACTTCCGGTTATGGCTGCCACGTAGGACGGACGTGTCTCGCTCTGCTCTGCTCCTGGAGAAAAAAAATTGGCAAATAACTCTCTCATTTGGGACAGAACGTATCTCAGCATTTGGGCGAGGATATGTCGGCGAAGCCTAAGGCTGGAAAACCAGGAAAAGGAAAAAGCGAGCCGCCGAAACAGTCCAAATTAACGGACTTTCAGGTCTGTGACGCAGCAAAACAAAACTCCATATATGGCGGAGGAGGCTGGCAACGGTGCGATGTCTGCGCGGGGAGGCGCAGATGCGCTGATGGCTGCCATGAGTTCAATGAGAGCGGACTTTTCCTCTAGATTTGATGGGATTATGACAGCGTTGGAAGGAATAAGAAAGGAATTGGGTGACTGTGTAGAACGAACGGCGCAGATGGAGCTCCGTCTCGCTAGTGCTGAAGATGACGTCACCCGTCTTCAATTAAAGGTGCGCACTTTGGAAAAAAAAAATAAATCTCTGGAAGATAATATTTTGGATTTGGAATCTCGGTCGAGACAGAATAATTTGAGGCTGGTGGGTCTTCCAGAGGAATCAGAAGGTCGGGACGTATGTTCCTTTCTGGAAAAGTGGATTCCGGAGGTGCTGGGCAGCGAGGAGTTGCAATCAGCAGTGGTTCTGGAAAAAGCACATCGCATTGGCCCACGGAGAGATAAGGGACCGCCGAGGACCTTAATTATGAAGTTTCTTAGCAACAGAGACAGGATGAAGATCTTCAACGCTGCACGTGCTAAAGGAGAGATTAAACACCAGGACCAGCAGGTGCGGTTCTACCCAGATTTGGCCACAGGAATCCAGCAATTGAGGAAGCAGTTTGATCCCGTACGTAAGGAGCTGCGCAACCTTGGGATTCGTCATGGTGTAATCTATCCTGCGAGACTGCTGACCACGTATGAGGGCAGAACCCACATCTTCAAGACCCCAGAGGAGGCGCAGGAGTTCATCAAGAAGATCAAAGAAGAAGAAGAGACTGGTGGGAGCTAAGCATGAACAAAATATAAGGTAGAATAATTAAGCATTTGCACAGGCATCTGACTGACTTGAAGTAAATAGTAAGTTTACAAAATATAGATTGTATTATATATTAAAAAAACAAAACAAAAACAAAACAAACAAAAAAAAAAACTATGATGTACAAAGTTGTTAAAAATTTTGGAGTTAAGTTGGAAAACTACAGAGGAGAGTTAATGTTACGTCATTAAAAGCAGTAGAGTTAGGGTGATTGGGAGGATGAAGAAGGAGTGGCTTAGGCTGTTCCCCGTGGGTGTGGAACGGTCGATGGCTATATCGGGAGACAGAATTTTTCTTTTGATTTTGGGGGGTTTGCCACAAGTGTGGGAAGGGGAAATTTGTTTGTGTGTAGTTTGTAGGATGAATGTTCAACCACTCATGTTTTTGCTTCTCTGTATGAGCATGTTTACACTGCAAGGTAATCCCAAACTCTCTATTGATCATGGACCAAAGTGTTAATCTTAATTTAACTTCATGGAATTGCAGAGGTCTACAAAATTTAAAAAAACTTAAACAAGTTATGAATAAAATAAAGGACATGGGTTCAAGAATTGTGTTTTTACAAGAAACTCATCTGATAGAGGAGGATGTTAAAAGAATTAGGAGTAGATGGCAGGGAAGTGTATTCACCTCTTCATTTTCATCCCGAGCCAGGGGAGTTATGACTCTCATACATAAATCAGTTCCTTTTCAAGTGAAAAATGTAATTGGAGACAAATTTGGAAGATATGTAATCATTCAAGGTTCTTTGCTATTAGAAAATATAAATCTTGTGAACTTATATGGTCCCAATATAGATGATCAGAAGTTCTTTGCTAATTTATTTCTCATCTTATCATCACTTACAGGGCAACATATAATAGCAGGGGATTTTAATTGTACATTGAATCCAGGTGTGGATAGATCAACAGGACTGGATTGTACGCACATTGGATGTAGGATGACTATTAATCATTTTATGAAAGAATTGAGATTGTTAGATATATGGAGAGAAATGAAACCACAAGTTAAAGCCTATTCTTGTTATTCCAGTACCTACAAGACATTCTCACGTATTGATTATTTTTTGATTTCCACAGAATTAAGGTCCAAGATTCAAAACTGCTTTTATGATAACATCGTGATCTCTGATCATGCACCCTGTTGTCTAATATATGTAGATAAAAAATTGACAAAGGAATCAGGCAGATGGCAATTTCAGCATAAATGGCTTCAGGATGAGAAATTTGTCAAGTATATAGAAAAACAGATAGACGAGTTCTTTGACATCAATACTACACAAACATCAGCATGTGTAAAGTGGGAGGCTTTCAAAGCTTTTATTAGGGGACATATTATTAGTTATACAGGATCAAAATCTAAGAAGACTCGAGAGGAGAGAGCTAAATTGGAACATAAAATAAAAAGTCTTCAGGAAAAAGTGTATGCAGGAAGAGATCCAAGGTTGGAGAATGAATTACTGATTTTGAGAGCTGAATACGACAAAAAATCAGCGAATAGAGCTGCCTCGAGTCTTCTAAGATTGAAACAATCTTTTTATGAACAAGGTGAAAAATCAGGAAAATTATTAGCATGGCAGATTAAACAATTGGAAATTAAAACACCAATAACCAGTATTATAAGTAACGGACAGGTAGTTATAGATCCTTTAGAAATTAATAGAGCCTTTAGAGATTACTATGAAAAATTATATGATACCAAAAATGAACCTGATTTAACAAAACTAAATGGGTTTTTGAACAAACTATCTATACCGTGTATTCCAAATGAAAACAGGGAGATATTGGAGTCTAAAATTAGTCAAGAAGAAGTTGGGCTAGCCATTGATAATATGAAATCAGGAAAAAGTGCAGGACCAGATGGTCTTCCAGTTGACCTTTATAAAAAATTTAAGAATAAATTAATAAAACCTTTTTTGGAAATGGTTTTAGAAGCATTTCAAAATAATAATTTACCATCATACATAAATAATGCCTTAATTATACTGCTGCCAAAACCAGGTAAGCCCTCTAATAAATGTGAAAATATGAGACCAATAAGCCTATTAAACGCCGACCTTAAGATAATCTGTAAAATTTTAGCAAGACGAATACAAGAAATTTTACCAAATATTATTAATCGAGATCAGAATGGCTTTATAAAGGGTAGACAAGGCTTCCATAATGTAAGAAGACTATTTAATATTATTTATTTTAATAAAGAAGCACCGGATACAGCTCTCCTATCATTGGACGCCGAAAAGGCCTTTGATAGAGTTGAATGGCCCTTTCTTTTTGAAGTCCTACAAAGGTTTGGACTTGGAAATAATTTCATAAAATGGGTTCAAATAATATACAATAATGCTACAGCAGAAATCCTAACAAATAACAATATTTCAAAACCAATAAAAATCAATAGAGGATGTCGACAAGGCTGTCCACTTTCACCTTTACTGTTTACTATGGCAATTGAACCTTTAGCGATAGCGATACGTTTACATTCACAAATATATGGAATTAAAGTTGGACCAACAGAACATAAAATCTCCCTGTACGCCGATGATATAATTTTGTTTATGTCGAATCTAAAAAAATCAATTCCAACCTTGTTGAATTTAATAAAGAATTTTGGGGAAATATCAGGATATAAAATAAATAAAACTAAATCTTCAATATTAATGCTAAATGAGACCCAGAGAAATTACCCAGCCCCTGAGGTAAATCAATTCAATGTTGTAAATCAGTTTAAATATTTAGGAATCCAAATTATGCCTAAGCTAGAATCAGTCGCCAGTGTCAACTATGAAGCCTTAATGTCAGATATCAATGAGTTAACTCAGAGATGGATGTCACTACCAATGTCGATGATCGGGAGAATCAATATACTTAAAAGTAATATTTTACCTAAAATACTTTATTTATTTCAATACATTCCCTTATCACCACCTTTAGATCTATTCTCAAGAATAAAAAAAAAGTTAGTGGAATTTATATGGAACAACAGGAGGGCTAGATTACGTTTGTCTTTATTATATTTACCATTTGATCGTGGAGGTCTGAAATGTCCAAATTTTATGTTGTATTATTGGTCGGCACAACTGAGGTCTATGACATATTATTTTTCATCAAATGATCTCCCTCACTGGACTGAAATGGAATCATACAATTTACCTTTACCTCTTCCCATATTCATATACTCAGATTCGGCAAAAAAATTACAAAAACAAGTTAAAAATCCATTTGTAAAGCATATGATCAAAATATGGTGTGAAGCTAAAAACTATTTAAAAGAACCACAGTTATTGTCACAATTTAGTCCAATATGGGGTAATCAATATTTTAAACCAGGGAGAGCGGACGCTGTATTTAAAGTATGGAATTTAAAAGGGATACAAAAGATTCAGGATTTATATTTGCCATGTGCAGACAACATAATGTCTTTTGAAGAGCTGAGGATCAAATTTAATCTCAATAGAACACATTTTTTAAAATATCTTCAACTTAGAGACTTTATTCGATCAAATCAAAATAAAGCTCTCACTCGACCTATTTATTCATCCTTGGAAAAAATGATGATGAAAGATAGTAAAAGAAAGGGTATTATTTCAGAGTTTTATAACTCATTGACACTATCTTCAAGTGAAAATTCACTGAAAAGATTAAACTACTGGAAAGAAGATCTGCAAATTGAAATTTCAGAGGAACAATGGGAATTGGCTTGTACAGAAGCTCAAACCAAATCAATAAATGCACGCCTTAAATTGATACATTTCAAATGGTTAATGCGGATGTATGTTACACCGGAGGAGTTAAATAGATACAACAAAAATATACCAGATACATGCACAAAATGCATGGAAAGTAAAGGAACCCTATTTCATTGTTTATGGGAATGTAGATTAATAAGAATGTTTTGGGAAGAGGTGAGGGTAACAATTGAAAAAATAATCTCAAAACAAATCATATTGAATCCTAAACTGTTTTTGTTGGGTCTGTACCCAGAAAAGCATAATTTTAATAAAAGTGAAAGAACATTCATAGACCTCAGTTTGCTTAATGCCAAAAAATATATTGCACTATTATGGAAAAAGACTCATAGACCAGATGTGACTCAGTGGTTAAGACAGATGTTAACAAACCTTCCATTAGAAAGAATAACATATATACTGAAATCAAAGGAAATTGTGTTTGAGAATATATGGAGACCTTTTATTGATTATGTAAAAAATTTAAACATAACTCTTGAAGAAGAAGGTGAATGATGTGTGTGGACCTTGTAAATTCCAAACTGGTGAACATAATATGTATACTAATGTATTGGATTGTCTAGACTAAACAGAGGAGCATTGTTGAAGACTTGATTTTGTTGGTGGTTGTTGGTGTTTTTAGTGCATTTTTTTTTTTGTAGTACTTTAGTGTTAGTGTTTGATTGTTTGTATCATGTTTGTTAAAAAAAAAAGGTTCAATAAAGATATTGTGGAAAAAAAAAACAAAACCACACACCTTTTTTCACATTGTGATTATGAGGTGTTGTGTGTAGAATTTTGAGGAAAAAAATGAAGTTATTCTATTTTGGAATAAGGCTGTAACATAACAAAATGTGGATCAAGTGAAGCACTGTTAATACTTTTCCGATGCACTGTATGCTAAAATGGGAGCTGAAGGCTTCATTTAAAGAGCATTTTAAAAAAAAAACATCATATATTTGAATATTATGGGTACATGAAAGACAAAAACAAGATTTTGTAGTGAACTTAGCGGTATCTCTATACATTTTTTATTTTTATATCATACAGGCCAACCTTGCTAACAGTGACTCTAGCAAAGCAGAAGACCCAGTAATGCATGCTGGCACCAGGGGTGCAACATCATTCCTCCAGAACATTCCAGGTATCTTACAACTTGAGACTTACAGTTTTTCACAACTGCTAAAACACAACCCCATTCTCCGACTCAAATACTCAGTAGCGCAAACTCATTTATCAAATGATTCACTCTTTTGGCACAACCTTAAGCTGGTTCACATAGTTAGACACAATTTACAAATCTGTAGCACACTTTTTGCAAAACTCTAGACACATTCTCACTCTCTAAAACATTTCTCACTGTGACGCACATGAGTTGTAAAATGATGAACACAAGAGGCAAATGTTAAACACAAATACAGCACTGGTGTCATCAATTAGACACAATGACTCAAAATTGAACACACTTGTTTCAAATGATGTGATCAAACCAACTGCACATGATATAAGCCAGTTCAGAGTCCACAGGACACCAACAATGGATGGAAACAATCGTGTGAGAGGTGGTGGTAGAGGAGGAGGAGTACAAGAAAGAGGAAGATCAAGAAATGTAATTTCTGATGAAATTCCAGTAACTATAATTGATCATTTTCTTGTTCATGGAATGACCATGAAAGAAACAGGACAAAGAGTACAACCCAATTTGAGCTGTTTCTGTGGTCACCATCATCAAGACATTCAGAGAGGACAACAGGTAACATCAATGTCTGTTGGTTACTGCAAGTTTACATTTATACTTTGTCTATAGAAAGGGGACTGGAGAGAAAAAACTTCCTGGAGAGCAAAAAACCCTGTAACAGTTCATTGAAGTAAAGTGCATGCTGTTTGTATACATTTGTAAGTGCATGTTCCATATTTCCAGAATTGCACAACAACCACAGGGAGGTGAGAGGACTGCTATGTTCTCCCAACCACAGGAAACTCATTGTTGATATGGTCCTTCAAAACAATGATATTCGACAGTGAGAAATACAGCAGAGTTGTTCAAGACAATGTAAACTTTGAAGGAATCAACGGTGTCAGCATTTCTACCAATGACCGTGTCCTCCAGCGCAACATGATTCACATGAAGCAAGTGTACAGAGTACCCTTTGAGTGTAACTCAGAAAGGATGAAGGAGTTATGATTTCAGTATGTGCAAGTAAGTATATATTCAGACACTTTCTGTGCTGATGCTTAGAGTACAAACCTATACTAGCTTCCTGTTACTGTACACTGTACTATATTGTAAAGTATGTAAATCAGAAATGCTGAAGTTACTCTTTCTGCCTCAGTTACTAGTAAACTACCTTTTCTTCTATTTCCTTTTTTACAGAGAGTGTTTGAACTGGATTCCATGGAAAACCCCATGAATACATTTTTGTAGATGAGACAGGGTTCAATCTGGTAAAGAGAAGAAGGAGAGGCAGGAACACAATTGGCCAACGTGCCAAAGTGGAAGTCCCTGGCCAGTGTGGTGACAACGTCACCCATTGTGCAGCCATAAGTAATCATGGGGTTCTCCACCGGCAAGCAACACTTGGACCATATAACAATGAACACCTTCTGACATTTCTGGGTCGTATTCAGGATGCTTTGTTTGAGCGAGAGAGGCAGGATCGTCAGCAGGCAGAGGACTCTGTCTATGTTGTGGTTTGGGACAATGCCAGCTTTCACCATGGTGTCCGGATACGGGAGTGGTTCAATATCAACCAGAGTTTCATAAATGTATGCCTTCCACCATACAGCCCTTTCCTGAACCCAACAGAAGTATTCTCTGCTTGGCCGTGGAAGGTCCATGACCGAAACCCATATACCAGGGAAAATCTTTTAGAAACAATGGAGATGGCCTGTGGTGACGTAAGTGTGGAATGTTGTCAATGCTGGATCCGACACATCAGAGGGTTTCCCCCTATTGCCTGACAAGAGAAAATATTGCCTGTGATATGGATGAAATCCTCTGGCCAGACACTGCACAAAGACATGATGCTGAGACAGAATGAATCTGTCATCAGTTTGATTTGAAGATGTACAAGATTTTTGAGTGATTTACAGTAATGTGCTTTTCATTTACAGTTTTCTATGTTTTTTTTATGAAATGCTAAATATATTTACCATATGTAATAAACATTATGTTCTGCATGCCCTGAATGCAGTATTCTCTATTTTTCTGCGTTGTGTTTAATGACTGCTCTGTAGTGTCTACATGGTGATTGGCTGTGTGTGATCTGACAGTAATGCTTAATTTTGAGTGCAGGTAAAATGGTTTTGAGGCAATTGTTTGGTTTTGCCAGAAGAGTGAGAGGTTTTGTGAATGTAGCTTGAATTTTTGGTTTTGTGTTTACAGTTTTGAGAAAAGGGGTGCAGCTTTCAAAAAATGTGTCTTAGCAATTGTGAAAAACTGTAAGAATTTGTACGTTTGTATATTTACATATTCTGTGTTCTTTCCTGATCTAATTACTGGCATGTCTGACCATAATCTCACTTTTGTTCCTTCCACAGCATGTGGGACACCATGTGGTGGCGCCTATCTCCGTTTCTCTGACCCTAGGCCACACAGCTACTGTAAGTAGTGAAAGCTACAGTGGGGGGGGGGGGGGGGGTCAGTCCTCTGGTAGCTCTGTATGTTAACTTTCCTTTCCCCATTCTGTTATGCTGAGCACCAAGCTAGAAGGCAGAAAGTACCATTTTTATATGGTCTTTGGTATGACCCGGCTGGGATTTGAACCCACGACCTTCCGGTTGTGAGGCGGACACTCTACCAACTAAACCATCACTCCAGTTATAATCTCACTTTAATAGTATGCAAAATGCCAAAATCATGATACAGAAAGCCTACAGATGGTGGAAAATATATTTCGTACATACCAAAGAAAAACATAGCATCATTTGAAAATTAGTTACAGCATGTAAAGTGGAATGAAATAAATTGTGATACATACTGTGAACAGACATACGAAAATATGATATTAACAATCAAAGAAATTATCTCAGAATATAAAATAACAACACTATCTAAGCACAAGGTAAAACAGGATCTACCTTGGCTAAATGGAAAATTATGGAATCTCATGAAAAAAGGGATTTAGCTCTTAAAAAAAATGGCTAAAAACTGATTTAAGTACAGATAGACTGATTTTTAAAAGCCTTAGAAATGAAGTCACCATGCAGTTCCGTAAAGCAAAAGCAAATTTCTTCTTAGAAATAATCAAAAATGCAAAAGGGAACAACAAAAATCTCTGGAAATGTATTGATAAACTCACAGGAAAAAGTGCAAAAAAAAGTGATGTCAAACAACTCAATCTGAATGGGAAACTTCACTCAGATAGCTTAGTTATAGCCAGCAATTTTAATGAGTATTTTATCAAATCGGTACAAGAACTGGGTCTGAATATTATCCAAACATACCCGCATCAAATTAAAATAAATCATGAAACTGATCTAAACCTTAAACCCACAAATGAGGTAAAGCTTAACAAAATGTTATCATCTCTATCAAGTTCCAGAGCTAAGGATATTCATGGACTAGACACTGTATTCTTGAAAAAACATAAAGATACTTTAATAATTCCAGTTACGGAACTAATAAATCAATCAATACATGAAAATATCTTTCCTGATGCATTGAAACCTGCCATTGTAACCCCCAAACACAAAGCCGGAGACAAACAGGAAATTGATTAATTATTATAAGCCAATAAGTATACATCCTGTCTTGTCAAAAGCCATTGAAAAGGTGGTAGAAGACCAACTGGTAGAACATCTCGAATCTGCCCAGCTGCTGCATCCCATGCAGTTTGGTTTCAGGCCAAACTACTCAACGGAGGCTGCATGTTGTTACTTTATTGAAACGATTAAAGAAAATCTGGACTGGGGGGGGGGGGAGTAGGAGCCATATTTTTAGACTTATGTAAAGTCTTTGGTCTTTGATACAGTCAGTCACTCAGTCCTTCTTTCTAAACTACTAGCATATAAACTGTCCATGAATACCCTTAGCTGGTTAAAATCTTATCTATCTGGTCACTCCCAGTGTGTGCGCATAAACAATATTGTATCCCAATCAAAGTTATGCACCATGGGAGTACCACAAGGTTCAGTTTTAGGCCCACAGCGGTTTACTTTGTATATTAATGATTTGCCGTCCCTATGTGAAAATAACACAAAAATTCAGATGTATGCAGATGACACTGTCATCTACACACACGGGAAGGATGTCACACAAGTGGTTGACAAGTTAATGATAGCAATGGAGAAAGTGTCAAAATGGCTTAATCAATCATGCCTCATTCTGAACGTAGGAAAAACAGCTACCACGTACTTTACTAACAAAAAAAGAAATCATACACACTATCCAACTATAACTGTAAATGGAGCAAATATAGAAAATGCAACAGAGTTTAAGTATTTGGGCATCACATTAGATCCCACGCCCAACTTTAAAAAGCACATAAAACAGATGAGCCGCACTCTGAAATATAACCTTGCAAACTTTCGATGCATCAGAAACTCATTTACTCTAAACGGATCAAAAACCTTTCTGAATGCCATGATTTTGACACATTTCTCCTATTGGACCTCATGCTGGTCACAAGCCAACAGTACGACTCTGAAACCCTTGGAATCCCTGTATAAACAATCCATAAAAATTCTGGATAAGAAGACACAACAGTATCACCATTGTGGTATACTTGCCAAACACAAGATGTTAAGCTTTGAAAATATGATCATGTATGCAAATATACGGTTGGTCTTTAAAATTATCATTAGTTCTGCACCCTCGCCTCTTAAGATTTTTGTGTACCTGACTTCTGAACAAAATACCAGAGTAACAAGGACTTCCTCTAGGTGGCATTGTTGCATCCCCCTACGTAAAACTGCTTTTGGACAATCAGCTTTCGCATACAAAGCTGTAACAGAATGGAACAAACTCCCCACTGCTTTGAAGACCAGAACAAATTACAGACTTTTCCACATGTCATGAGTGCCCCTCCGGGGCAGAGAGGAGACCCATGCACTGAACTGTGAGTTTGTGATGGTTTATTACAAACATAGAGTACAAAGTGCACAACAAAACTATAAGGCTACAGGGAGACTGACACGGTAACAAAGAGGAGAAAAGGAGGACATCAAACTTACGTTTGGTTAGGTGAAGACCGCAGTGAGGAATACACAGAGCAGTGGGTCCGTTTGACTGCCACAGGCGCACGTTAGCGCCTGTCAGCTCATTAGTCAAAACAAAGCCGGTACTGCTAAATAGAGTCAGAGCTGTACCAACCTTTTAACAACACAAGACAGCAGACAGGTATAGCTTTTCGCTTACCATGAAAACCGGATTTGATGCAATACAACGAGTGGTTCAAATTTCCGTTTGCAGAAGGACCCCTCTCATTTGTCGCGGACGAGACAAGATGGCGAGAAAAATGCTCACTACTGAAGAGGTTTTAGCTCTGCTGTGGGCTGCTCTTGGGTCAGAGGAAGAAATTATCCCAAGTTCGTCGTCTGAGGAAGACTCCAGCTCAGATTATGTGCCAAGTAGTTCTGGCGACAGTGGAGAAGACGGCAGTCCTGCGCGTGAGACTGGAGGTGCGTTGTCGAGCTCAAAATGGTACAGGAGCATCTTCTGCAGATTTTTCTCCTTTGCCAAACCGTGGCCGCGGGGTGAAAAGGCTCAGAACAATTCATGGACGACATTTGGGTGGGCCGGGGCGCACAGCACCTGGTGTGTCCTGCCGTGTGCATGGCCACCTGGCAGGGCGTGGACAACAAACAACAACGAGCAGTAGAAATCCTACAGGAGGTTTGGACAATGATGCCTGGGAGCTTCGTACAGATGAAGAAGCTTGTCTGTCATGGCTCAAACCATTTGAAGAGCCAGTTGGATATCATGGAGGGGTGGATATGTCATCTGCACGCCCCATCGATTTTTTTGTCTTTGTTTTGGACTGAGGAGTTCTGGAGGATTGTCACCGACGAAACAAACAGGTAAATATTGTGGCATAAACTGTGGTTCAGCTATATTTTTCTAATTTTGACAATGAATGTGAGTTGTAGCATTTTCAGGTTACAGCTGTTGCAAAGTTTGATTGGCACAATAGCCAAATTTGATCACAGTATGCAAATTTGATCACACTATACCAAATGCTTGACAATGAATGTAAGTTGTACCATTGTCGGGCTACTGCTGTTGCAAAGTTTGAATGACACAATATGCAAATTTGATCACACTATACCAAATGCTTGACAATGAATGTAAGTTGTACCACTGTCAGGCTACTGCTGTTGCAAAGTTTGAATGACACAATATGCAAATTTGATCACAATATGCAAATTTGGTCACACTATAGCAAATGCTTGACAATGAATGTAAATTGTACCATTGTCAGGCTACAGCTGCTACAAAGTTTGAATGGCACAATAGCCAAATTTGATCACAATATGCAAATTTGATGACAGTATACCAAATGCATGGATGAAATTTTCCCATTGATAAACTTTGGTTCATTTGCTATATTTTTCCATTTCCAATTTCCAATTCCAGTGCAAATTTTGAGGTCAAACTTTGTGTTTCCCAGAAACCCCAGTCCAGATTGCAGAATTGGACTGCTGTAACTGTGGAGGAGATGAAAGCATTCATGGCACTCCCATTTGTGCATGGGAATTGTGACAAAGGCCGCATTGGAGGACTACTAGGCAGAGTTTTGGCCAGCTTTTACACCTGGATTTGCCAAAGTGAAGACGTACCGCAGGTTTGCAATGATCCTGTCTTGCCTCCACTTTGTGAACAATGAAAATTGGGTTGCATATGGTGAGCCCAGGCATGACCGTCTGTTCAAGATCTGTCCAGTCATTGACTGTATAGTTCCACGTTTTGCTACTATTTATGCTCCAGGCAAGGAACTCTCCCTGGATGAAATGACAATTGCATTCAAGGGAAGGTCCAGCTTGAAGCTGTACAACCCCAACAAACCGGACAAATACGGCTACAAGGCATTTGTCTTGAGTGAAGCCAGCACAGGATATTTGTTGCAGTGGTCACTGTGCACAGGACAAAATGGCGATGACTGTGACGGTTTGGGCTCGACTCATCTTCTTGTGCATTAACTGATGGAGCCATACACTGGGAAGGGACATGAAGTGTACATGGACAGCTATTACACAGCACCAGCCATTGCTATGGAGCTCACAGCTAAGGACACTGGACTGTGTGGGACCGTGAACAGCAACAGGAGAGGTATTTTTTTATTTTTATTTATGTATTTTTATGTTATTTATGCCAATGTATTTATGCCATTATTTATTTATGCCATTATTTTAGGTATGCCAAGGGATCTGTGACCAGCCCAGTTGCCGGTAAGAAGGGGAGATGACCCAGTGTCCATGCAGCAAAACAAACTGCTGGCCTGTGCATGGCATGACACGAAGCGTCTCTCCATGCTGTCATCCATTCATGACAACACTTGTGTCCGGAAACACATTCGCTCAAAGCGGAGTGCAACTGGTTTCCATAAGGTCAACAAGCCTGTGTGTGTGGACAGCTACAACAGCTATATGGGAGGAGTACACAGAGCTGACCAGAGGATGAAAACCTACCTCTTTCCACACAGATCAAAGAATGGTACAGCCGCATTTTCAACACACTGATGAGCATCTGCTGCGTCATCAACGCACACATCATATACACTAGGTGTACTGCAGCTCCACACAAGCCCCTGAAGGTCTTCATTCAGGAACTAATCATAAGTTTGCTTGAGGGGCACAAAAGAAGTGAGGACAAGAGACCTGGAAGGCCTTCACAGCAAGCATTAGAGACGCCACAGCGACTCACTGAATGGCACTTTCTTGCGAAACTCATGAACGTCCAGATTGTGTAGTGTGTTGTGATCGCAGCTGTCACCATGGTCATCGCCAGATGCGTTTCAGGTGAGCTCAGTGTGGGGTAGGTCTGTGTGCTATACCTTGCTTTGAGAGATACCACACACTCAAGAACGTCAAACAGTGCCATCTTGATAGAAGAGGGCAGATTGGGGTACACTGCTACTTGGGGGGAAAAAAATATGTAAATATGACTGTCATTGTGCTGTTGTTGTTCACTTTTTTTTTTAACCCATTCTTTTTTTTTTTTTTTTTTGCGTTTTTACTGACCAAATGACCAAAAACATAAAAAATTGGCTCTGTGGATTGTCATGGTCAAATTATGTCACATTTCTTGTAATTTTTTACAAATGTGTGTTTTCATTCTACTGATTTTCTGTATATAGTTGTAGGATAGGATGACCAAAAACCAAAAAAGAATGGGTCCGTGGATTGTCATGATCAAAATATGCAAACTACGTCATTGCCTGGTGTTATGTTCATTGGTGAATAAAATTTCTGAAATCACAACCTTTTCTGTCATCTGCAACATTTTTCTAATTGACAGTTATCCTGTAACTTTTACAATTCTGAAGCTATAGTGTTACTAAATTTGGATTGTCGTAATATGCAAATTAGGTCACATTATGTAAAATGCATGGATGAAACGTCACCAGTCCTAAACTTTGGTTCATCTGCAACATTTTTCTAACTGACAGTTGTCCTGTAACTTTTATCATTCTGAAAGTATAGTCTTATGAACTTTTGATTGTCACAATATGCAAATTGGGTCACATTATGCAAAATGCATGGATGAAATGTCACCAGTCCTAAACTTTCCACCATTCTGAAGCTATAGTCATGTGAAATTTTAAGGTCAAACTCTGTATTTTCCTGCCATATATTCCGGATGGGCAAAGGGTTAAATAAGGCATAATACAAATGATAACAGGTATGGATACCAGAGCGGGCAGGAGGAAACAATGATTACGGACTAGGGTCAGCTGGGAGCAATAAGGAAAGAAGACGGGACTGACCGCTGACAGGGACACTGCCCACAACGGAGCAAAAACCCGGAAGTGCCACTGACAGCTGTCATCCTGGAGAGAGAGCACAACAGTATGATACAAAAAATAAAATGTCGACAACTAAGGACTGAGAAATGCATACAAACTAATACCAGATAAAAGAGTAATGAAACTATGATGACATAAACAAAGGGATGAGGAAAATAAAAAACAATACGAGAGATGCAGAAACCAAAGAACACAAAATACAACAAATATACAAATACAGAAAAAAGGCAAAGAGACAGAGCACGGTGTGATCCCCCTGTGCTCAGCTCGTGACACCACAGAGACTAAAAAATGGATTTTAAGTAATCAAGCCTGCCAACATTGACTCTCTCCCTTAAATGGGATTTGAAATTGGACTCTTAAATTGTTTTTATGTGTTGTTTCTCTTATCTTTTTACCTTTTAAACTTACTACCTGCTAGTTTCAGGGTCAACAGTTTCTGAAACCCGACCTGAATTGCTTTCTATATGTGCTGTTTTTTTTGTTTTTTTTTAAATATCTTCCTGCCTGCCTCAGGGACTATAGATGGAAATTCGTAAGAACACTATAATCTGGTACAGAACATCTTTACTCTGTGTTTAATCTTTTTTTCTGTACATGGTCCCTGACAAATAAACCAATAAACTAAAAAAACATTGTGTCCTTATAATGTCTTATCTCTCTGTCTTTCACTGATGAGTAGGATGAAGAGCAGCAGTTAAATCAAGCTGTGCAGAGTGAGGTCCTTATGTATTTTGGAGAACATCAGCTGTCCAAGAAGGAGAATCCATTATCATGGTGGGAAAGAAATGCAGCATGGTATCCTACATTGTCAAAACTGGCAAAGTCATTGCTGTGTATTCCAGCAACATCTACACCATCAGATCACCTGTTTTCTGCAGCAGGTAACATCGCTTCAAAGTGCAAGGCAAGCCTTAGTTTGAGCATGTTGCTATACTGACTTTTCTTCATGAAAACCACCATATGCTCCTTTAAAGGATTTCCTCATAGACAGTTAGCAAACACAAGTTGACATAAAGAAACTGGCTTTGGTCTGTATGGATAAAGATGGTTCAAGTGTGGTCAGATTAATAGCTTTGTCTTGATGCAATTGACACAGATGTAGGGATAAGGACCTGTACTTATATAGCACCTTTTCTAGTCACAAAGACCACTCAAAGTGCTTCACTAGGACTAACCCTCTATTCTAAGGGCTCAGAGGAGACAGACACTTAGGGACAATTTAGAATGACCAATTAACCTAACATGTCTTTGGATTGTGGGAGAAAACCGGAGCTCCCAGAGTAAACCCACGCAGCACAGGAAGAACATGCAAACTCCACACAGAAAGGTTCATACCTCTGCCAGCCTGGGGATTCGAAGCTGGAACCTTCTAGCTGTTAGGCAACAGTGATAACCACTGTACTTCTGTACTGCCCCATACTGGTTACTATAAAAGTGGGGCATTGTCAAATCAGTTGTAATTTAGTATAACGGTTTTGTTTATGTTGACTGGTATATATACATTTTTTTAAACAGCTGAGGCTTGTGCCAGGAAACATTCTAAAATTCAACTTTTATTTATTTTTGAATTTTTTTTATTTATTTTGTTTGTTTTATTTATTTTACTTACGCAATTGTAAAATTTTTGTAAAAACTTTACAAGTTTTTTTTTTTTTTTATCCTGTAATACTACATTAATGCTTGGCACCTAATGGTATACATTAACAATTTTGTTGTCACAGTTTAAAGGCAAAATATAATATAGCAACTGCAAATTATTATTATATACTGTATGTTTGTGTACGTGCATACAGGGTGTGTACAAGATGCGGGACAGTAAGTGTGAGTGCGGCTGCCCCATCGTGCCTGTGGTGCTGGTGATCGCTGGGGTCCTAGGTCCTAGGTTGCACGGCCTGGCACCCCTCGCCCTGGTACAGGATCTGGGGGCAGTGGGTGGCTTCCAGAGCCAGTTGGGGAGCTGGCTTCTGGGGGGGGACAGGCTCTCGCTGGGACCGCTTCCCTCCCAGTCTTCCTTCCCCCCATTTCTGGGTGGATTATACATCTTATTGAATACACTTAGGGTTTTGGCGTGGGGGTGTGACGTACAGTGTTGGTTAAGAGGATCCCTCTGTCTACTGCGCCATGGGGCCACCCTCACCTCAATTTTAATTGCACTGTAGACACTGAGGGCTTGGTGGGATGGGAGTTCTGTTGCCCATAGCAGTGGGTAGCGATGCCCTATCACACTATCCCCCCAATTTTAACTGCACTTTGGTAGTTCACACACCTGCACCCAATGACACCACACAAAAAACAGTCACCCATCACAATTCGCGCATGGGGGTGGGGGTGGGGGAGTCTTCCTCCACCTCTGCTGCCTTCATTCTGCCGGGGGCCTGGGGCCTGGCTGGTGACCTGGGGCCCGTCATATTGTCATCATCCCAGAGCGCTACCGTGAGTGAAAGGTGCGAGCAAGGTAGTGAGAGAGTGAGTGAGCAAGTGAGAGCAAGTGAGTAATTGAGAGTGAGGGAGTGATGAGTAGTGATAGTGGGTTGGATTTGTGTGGCAGACCTTCAGTTATCAAGTTCCTCTCCTTTGGAACCAGCTGCCAATCTGGATTCAGGAGTCAGACTCGATCTCTGTTTTTAAGAATAGGGTTAAAACCTTCTTTTTGATATGGCCTATAGTTAGGGTGGGATCAGGTGCCCCTGAACCCTCCCTTAGTAATGCTGCTAATAGATTTAGACAGCCAGGGGACATTCCAACAATGCACTGGGCTTCACTCCTTTCTTCACTCTCAACAAAATATTTTTGCTGGTCATCAACATCTGTTTGTTCTCTCCCATAGATTGAGTTCCCGTTGTGCAGTCTGCTCTCTACATGTCTGTTCTTTTCTTCTTCTTCTCTATCCCCTCACCCCCCCAAGCCAGTCACAGCAGATGACTGCCTCTCCCTGAACCCGGTTCTGCTGGAGATTTCTTCTTGGTAAAAGGGAGTTTTTCCTCTCCACAGTCGCCAAGGGCTTGCTCACAGGGGATCACTTGATTGCTGGGGTCTTTTTGCAATTGTGGGGGTTTCCCCTACAGATGAAAGTGCTATGATATGACTGTTGTTGTGAAATTATGCTATATAAATAAAGTTGAATTGAACTGAATTGAACTGGTGCTTTTGTGCTGGACTGGCCATGTGGGATCCCTTGGACTGGAATGGGGGGGGTGCTGGCCCCCTGTGGGGCCTCCTGTGCCTTTTTGCCACCTTCCCTGGGTGTGGGGGCCTGGAGACTCCAGGGGCTGGCTTTGGGGCACTTGTATTCTGTGGTCATTATTACCTCCACCAAGGGGAGGAGGTAATGTTTTCAGTGGCGTTGGTTTGTCTGTCTGTTAGCAACATAACTAAAAAAAAAGTTATCAACGGATTTTGATGAAAATTTCAGGAAATATGTGTAATAGCATGGAGAACAGATTATTAGATTTTGGTGATCACGATCTGAGAGTGCATACCTCCACCAAGGGCTTTGTTTATATTTGTACAGCAGGATTACACAAAAACTATTGGATAGATTTGGATGAAATTTCCACCAGAGGTGGTTCTTGGACTACAGATGAACCCATTGCATTTTGGTAATGACTTAAGAATGCATACCTCTCCCAAGGCTCTTATCTTCTCACAGAGTATTAGCAACAATACTCCAAAACTAATTGACAGACTTTGATGCAATTTTCACCACAAGTGGCTCTAGGCCTACACACAAACCCATTACATTTTGGAGGTGATCCATGAGAGACGGAAGAAGCCTTGGCGGAGGTGTGCGCTCTCTGAGTGCTTTTCTAGTTATTGTTGTTATGATCTCTGTGTTCATTATTGTCTCTGCCACTAACTGTTGTTTCTGTTTTGGTCATCATGCTTGGTAGGATTATCCTGGTCTTTTCTGATTTTCATTATGTGATTATTATCCCTGCCTCGGTTTTGTTTGTGGGTCATTGTTAGTATTATTATTGCTGTGATCTTGTCTCCCCTCTGATTCTCTGTTCATGTGTGCCCTCCATCTGTGGCTGTGTGTGCAGCCCTGCCTCTCCTGTCACCTCTGTGTTCCTCATGTGTCAGCTGTCAGTCATGATTGCTCTCCCCACCTGTGCCATGTTGTCTTGATTGTCCCCTTGGTTATTTAAGTTCTGTTCGGGTTCCTCTAGTCATATGGCATGAACAACATGCTTCTTGTCCATCCTGTATCCTGCCTAGTTCTTGTCCTGCCCTAGTCTAGTCTGTTTTGCCTTTGTCTTTTGTTACAGCTTCCAAGCTGTGTGTTTATTTTCTGTTTTAAGCCCTCAACTACATCAGCTTCTGTGTGGACAACACCGTACCCACTAAGACCATACGGTGTTGCTCGAACAACAAACCCTGGATCAACCCTGGGATAAAAACACTTCTGAGAGAGAAGAAGAGGATCTTCAGGTCGGGGAACAGGGAGATGCTGAAGTCCATACAGAGGGAGCTGAGGAGGAAGATCAGAGAAGGCAAGGACAGCTTCAGAAAGAAGATGGAGGACAAGCTGCAACACAGCAACATCGGTGGGGTCTGGAGAAACCTTAAAACCATCTCTGGGCTCCAGAATACCTCCCCCCAGGCCACAGGGGGCAGGGAGTGGGCAAACAATCTGAACCTGTTTTTTAATAGGTTTGACCAACCGCCCTCCCCACCGACTGCACAACAACCACTGCTGCCTCTAAAGTCATCGAGACCTGCTGTCCACACCCCACTCCACCAATACCACCCCCCCCACTCCCAGCACACAGCCCCCCAACCTGACCCTCACTAAGACCCAGGTGAGGACGGAGCTGAGGAAGATCAAGGCGAGGAAGGCCTCGGGACCGGACGGCATCAGCATGAAGCTCCTCAAATCCTGCGCAGACCAGCTGTGTGGGATTGTGACGTACATCTTCAACCTGAGCCTGAAGCTGGGGAGGGTACCACAGATGTGGAAAACATCTTGTGTGGTACCTGTACCAAAGACTTCCCACCCCAAAGACCTGAACAGCTACAGACCAGTGGCCCTGACGTCTCACATGATGAAGACCCTGGAGAGACTGCTCCTTGCTCACCTCCGCCCCCTGGTGGGACCAGCAATGGATCCACTCCAGTTCGCCTACCAGCATGGCATTGGGGTGGAGGATGCAGTGGTCTTTCTCCTTCACTGTTCCCTGTCCCACCTGGAGAAGCCCGGGAATGCGGTGAGGATCATGTTCTTTGACTTCTCCAGTGCTTTCAACACCATCCAACCGATGATCCTGAAGGACAAGCTGCTGTGTGTAGGGGTGGACCAGCACCTGTCATCATGGATCCTGGACTACCTCATTAACTGGCCACAGTTTGTGAGAACCCAGGATTGTATGTCAGACACGATCATCAGTAGCACGGGGGGCCCCCAGGCAACGGTTTTGGCTCCCTTCCTGTTCCCCCTTTATACTGTGGACTTCTCACACAACACAACACACTGCCATCTACAGAAGTTCTCTGATGACTCTGCGATCGTCGGCCTCATCTCCAACGGAGATGAAGCTGAGTACAGAGGACTTACCCAGGACTTCGTGGACTGGTGCCATCGGAACTGCCTCCAGATCAACGCGAGGAAAACTAAGGCGCTGGTGGTGGACTGCCGCAAGCAAGGACAACCCCTCACAGCACCAGTAAATATACAGGGAACAGACATCAAGATGGTGACATCCTACAAGTACCTGGATGTTCATCTGAACAATAAACTAGACTGGTCATACAATACCGACGCACTCTACAAGAAGAGACAGTGCAGGCTGTTCCTACTGAGGAGACTCAGGTCTTTTGGTGTACAAGGGGCGCTGCTGAAGACATTCTATGACACGGTGGTGGCATCAGCCATCACTTTTGGAATGGTCTGCTAGGGCAGTGGCATTACAGCAGCCGATAGGAAGAGACTGAACAAACTAATCAAGAAAGCTAGCTCTGTCCTGGGGCAACACCTTGACCCAGAAGAGGAGATTGGAGAGAGAAGGATGGTGGCTAAGCTGTCATCTCTGCTGGAGTCCGAGTCCCACCCTATGCAGGACATACTGAACGCACTGAGGAGCTCATTTAGCAGTAGACTACATCATCCTAGGTGCGCAACCTAGAGGTTTCGCAGGTCCTTCCTACCTACGGCTGTCAGACTGTATAACCTAAGCAGGGTTGCTCGCAGAGATAGCAAAAAAACGTGACGACCTAATAGTATTGAATGCAAAAGACGCAATAGACTTACACAAATGGTCCCCTCCAGTATACAACTAGGACAATATCAGTCGCTATGGAGGGTGACAATATGTATGGGTACATATTCATACCATGTAGGGTAACTAAATAGATGGTTATGCTGTTTATTCCATCTAGCTACAATGCCCCGCACTGTGTATATATATTTATATATTTATGTGTACATATGTATATTCACTGCTCTTATTTTTCTTATCTTCTTAATTATTACTCTGAGTGTTGCTATCCCTGTGCTGTTGCAATCCTGGAATTTCCCCATTGTGGGACTAATAAAGGCTTATCTTATCTTATCAAGCTGCATCTGGGTGATCAGCTCACAATAAAAACAGTTTAAACTCACGTCCAGCAATTGGGTTCAGTTTACCACACTGTGACAATACTGGATCTTGAACCTGAATGACATTTTGTAGTGATAAAATTCATATTAAGCATTTGAACTTTGGGTACTTATTAATGGCAGCCATTCTAGATATCTGTATATATTTTGCAACTTTCTTGGTGTGATAGTCACAGACAACTGTGCGCGTGTGTGTGTGCCTGTCTTTGTGTGAGACAGATTAGATTATGAAGTATCAAAGATATAAAAAATATCAAAACATCCTGGGTCAGATAGATGTCATTGTCTGCATGCTATTATCTCAATATTGCGTAGTAACAACAAAGATGATCTGATCTAACATCAAATCAGCATAGAATCACCAGTCACATCTGATTAAAAATTCATGGGGTTTTTCAAGATTTTTGTTTTACTCTGGAAGCTACATGATTATCTTTCTGCAACCTAATTTTTCCGTAGCCTTGAGGACTTTGAGTGCCTCACATCTTTTATGAGTTTGAGTCCCTACAGCAGCAAAAATGACTGATTATTACTTAAAGCTACTTTTTCCGGTGACTCTAAATGATCCTGGATGATGGATAATGCTCATACAGTGCAATCCTGCTCTGTGAAAAAATTTTGAAAGCAGAAAATGCCATTTGAACACCTTCACCCAATTAAATTATAGATACGAACACCAATCAGAGCATGCACCCTGGTCTCACATAGAATATTACGGGTGTGCATGTACTCTCAAGCCACACATGTCGTGGGTATGGACCTGATGAGGTAACCAAGGCAACACCAAACATCACCCCGGGAAGTCCACAGTAGGAAACGGATAAACAGGCGGGAACTCTGTATCTCCACTAACAGCCCCCTTGGTGTTTCCTCTGGATGTAAAAATAAACTCACAGTTCTGAGCTGCTGTAAAACATCTACAACTAAACAGCAAAATAATGATGTTTATCATAAATATGGAGCTTCAGTCTTTCACTGCAGCAGCATCTTTTTTTTTTTTTTCAAACTTACCAATGTGACTGAATGTTTTTGTTTCATTTGGGATAATAAAGAGACCCCCGATTTGTCTTATTTTGACACCTAGAGCTCGTTACCTTGGCAACTAGTCAGGCTCCAACACCACTGCTCAACCACATCTCTTCTATCAAAGACAGAAGGATCAAAAATATTAGGATGAACAGTGCAGACCCTTTAGCTGTGAATCAGTGGATTTTTTTCCCATCTCAGTCTCACATGAAAACAGAGAAAATATGCTGTTAAAAACATGAATGCATGTAGTGCCACACACTAAATCTGTTTTTTGTTCCAAACTGTTGTCAGGGCAAATATTTGTTTTATTTTTTACAGCTACTAGCTAATTAGTGCATTGTGGTTAGGTTTGTTGAAGCTTTTTTTTTTATTCAACAGTGACAGCTGCTACATCTACAAAACATGACCAATTCCTTGTGTATATCAAATATTAATATACAATGCAACATTTATTAGTAGTAGAAGTAGATTAGTTTATTTGACAGGGACAGTGCAATAAACATAGACAATTAATCAAAGACAATCAATCTGATGTGTTGCACATAGAGTGTATAGCTATTAGCTAATTTGCAACTCTTGTCCCTGGATGGGCTTTAGAAAAAAGAATCAAGATAAAAAATATACACAATAACCACATACATCAATGCAGAAAAATTATAAATACACAATTATAAATATTATAAATATTATAAATACACAAATATAACAGCCTGACTCACATTTAACATAAATATTATAAATATTATAAATACACAAATATAACAGCCTGACTCACATTTAACACATATAACATAACTCACATTTGCCTATTTCAGGCCTCCCTCCCTCCGTCACTCACTATAAACAAACACATTTATTCCTTCCCTTCATTCACTCTCACTTTGCAGACAAATAATTCATACATGAGTACATTCTTGTTTATTTTTCAGCCAGTTTTTAACATTTTTAGTGAATGTTTTAAAGTCCGTTATTATTTTAATTTCATTTGGCATTGTGTTCCAGATGTGACTGCCCTTTATAGAGAAAGCTGTTTGTCCAAATGTGGTTCTGCGGTGGAATATTTTACAGTTATTGTTAACAGAACTCCTGGTGGCTCTGCTGCTGTCCTGTCTTTGGACGAAACCAGCAAGTGGCTCGGGTGCTGATTTATGGAAACATTTGAACGTTAATTTCAGAAGACAGAGGTCAATGAAGCTCTCAAAACTCAATAGGTTGTATTTTTTTAAAACATTACAGTGATGCCACCTAATGGGCTTTTTGTCCAAGATTTTTAGGGTTTGATTATATAATGAACCTATATGTCTTATTGTGGAAGGGGCTGCTTGAGCCCAGACTGTCAAACAGTATGATATATGAGAAAAAACCATAGAATGCATATACAGTGCAGCTGCTTCGTAAGGTATGTAATATCTAATTAATTTAAAGCAGTTCAGATTTTTTTTTACTGTTTTTGAAATTTTCTTTATATGAAGATTAAATTTGAGTTGAGGATCTAGTACAATGCCAAGGTATTTGAATTCTGTAGCTAAACTGATGTCATGATCATGTATATTAACTTTAAAATGTTGCAGGTTACATTTTTTGATTGAAAAGCACATTGAGACTGTTTTCTGAAGGTTCAGCAATAGATGGTTCTTGAGGAGCCACTCTTGGACATCAACCATACTTGTAGACAGTACATCTGCAGCCTGTGCTGGAGTCTTGGCAGCTGTGTAAATAACTGCATCATCTGCATAAAGTTGGCATGTTGCAGCTGAGCAGTGTAACGGCAAGTCATTAATAAAAATGCTGAAAAGTAAAGGACCAAGAATGGACCCTTGTGGGATACCCATGCGGTTGTTTAAAAATGAGGATTTATCCTGGTGAACTTTTACACACTGTTCTCTATTCTGGAGATAAGATGCAAACCATTCTAATGTATTTGGGGAGAAGTTAAAAGATACCATTTTGGATAAAAGCAAACTGTGGTTTACAGTATCGAAAGCCTTTTTGAGATCTAGAAAAACAGCTCCTACCACATTACCCCTGTCCAAGGACTGTTTGACGTTTTCAATAAGGCAACAATTTGCTGTTTCTGTTGAGTATCCTGGTCTAAAACCAAATTGATGTGGATGAAGAAGTTGACTGTCTTGTAAGTAGTCTATCAGCTGTGTAGCTACAACTTTTTCAAGAACCTTAGATAGGACTGGTAAAATAGAGATTGGGCGGTAATTGCATATATCGTCTTTACTGCCTGATTTATGAACTGGTATGACGACAGCTTTTTTCCAGCCAGATGGAAATGTACTAGACCTAATGGAGAGATTAATGAGATGAGTCAGTGGTTTGATTAATATTTTGCTGTGCATTTTGAGAAAGGAGGTGCTCATATTGTAGATATCATTAGTTTTTGAGTTTGACAGTGTTTTAACAATACCAGCAATTAACTTCTCATTTACCTCATCGATGTGAAAAGTATCTGTTGGAAGTATGGAATTTGTGTTGTTGAGCACATTTGGCAGCACAAAAATTTTTGTTAAGTCTTCCACAGAGCCCACAAAGTGTGAATTAAATTCATTTGCCAAAGTAGCCTTGTCACTGACGGTCTTGCCATTGATTGTAAGTTCCTTTACCCCCTTCTGATCGTTTTTTTTATTAGTTAAGTTATTTAAATGCCTCCATAGGGAACTGTTGTAACCCTTTGCATGATCTATCAGTTTATTGTAATAAGATATTTTTGATTTTCGCAGCTCATGTACCACTTTATTTCTTAAACTTTTGTACACAAGGACTTCCGGTTATGGCTGCCACGTAGGACGGACGTGTCTCGCTCTGCTCTGCTCCTGGAGAAAAAAAATCGGCAAATAACTCTCTCATTTGGGACAGAACGTATCCCAGCGTTTGGGCGAGGATATGTCGGCGAAGCCTAAGGCTGGAAAACCAGGAAAAGGAAAAAGCGAGCCGCCGAAACAGTCCAAATTAACGGACTTTCAGGTCTGTGACGCAGCAAACAGGGCTCCATATATGGCGGAGGAGGCTGGCAACACTGCGATTTCTGCGGGGAATGGCGCAGATGCGCTGATGGCTGCCATGAGTTCAATGAGAGCGGACTTTTCCTCTAGATTTGATGGGATTATGACAGCGTTGGAAGGAATAAGAAAGGAATTGGGTGACTGTGTAGAACGAACGGCGCAGATGGAGCTCCGTCTCGCTAGTGCTGAAGATGACGTCACCCGTCTTCAATTAAAGGTGCGCACTTTGGAAAAAAAAAATAAATCTCTGGAAGATAATATTTTGGATTTGGAATCTCGGTCGAGACAGAATAATTTGAGGCTGGTGGGTCTTCCAGAGGAATCAGAAGGTTGGGACGTATGTTCCTTTCTGGAAAAGTGGATTCCGGAGGTGCTGGGCAGCGAGGAGTTGCAATCAGCAGTGGTTCTGGAAAAAGCACATCGCATTGGCCCACGGAGAGATAAGGGACCGCCGAGGACCTTAATTATGAAGTTTCTTAACAACAGAGACAGGATGAAGATCTTCAACGCTGCACGAGCTAAAAAAGGAGAGATTAAACACCAGGACCAGCAGGTGCGGTTCTACCCAGATTTGGCCACAGGAATCCAGCAATTGAGGAAGCAGTTTGATCCCGTACGTAAGGAGCTGCGCAACCTTGGGATTCGTCATGGTGTAATCTATCCTGCGAGACTGCTGACCACGTATGAGGGCAGAACCCACATCTTCAAGACCCCAGAGGAGGCGCAGGAGTTCATCAAGAAGATCAAAGAAGAAGAAGAGACTGGTGGGAGCTAAGCATGAACAAAATATAAGGTAGAATAATTAAGCATTTGCACAGGCATCTGACTGACTTGAAGTAAATAGTAAGTTTACAAAATATAGATTGTATTATATATTAAAAAAAAACAAAACAAAAACAAAACAAACAAACAAAAAAAACTATGATGTACAAAGTTGTTAAAAATTTTGGAGTTAAGTTGGAAAACTACAGAGGAGAGTTAATGTTACGTCATTAAAAGCAGTAGAGTTAGGGTGATTGGGAGGATGAAGAAGGAGTGGCTTAGGTTGTTCCCCGTGGGTGTGGAACGGTCGATGGCTATATCGGGAGACAGAATTTTTCTTTTGATTTTGGGGGGTTTGCCACAAGTGTGGGAAGGGGAAATTTGTTTGTGTGTAGTTTGTAGGATGAATGTTCAACCACTCATGTTTTTGCTTCTCTGTATGAGCATGTTTACACTGCAAGGTAATCCCAAACTCTCTATTGATCATGGACCAAAGTGTTAATCTTAATTTAACTTCATGGAATTGCAGAGGTCTACAAAATTTAAAAAAACTTAAACAAGTTATGAATAAAATAAAGGACATGGGTTCAAGAATTGTGTTTTTACAAGAAACTCATCTGATAGAGGAGGATGTTAAAAGAATTAGGAGTAGATGGCAGGGAAGTGTATTCACCTCTTCATTTTCATCCCGAGCCAGGGGAGTTATGACTCTCATACATAAATCAGTTCCTTTTCAAGTGAAAAATGTAATTGGAGACAAATTTGGAAGATATGTAATCATTCAAGGTTCTTTGCTATTAGAAAATATAAATCTTGTGAACTTATATGGTCCCAATATAGATGATCAGAAGTTCTTTGCTAATTTATTTCTCATCTTATCATCACTTACAGGGCAACATATAATAGCAGGGGATTTTAATTGTACATTGAATCCAGGTGTGGATAGATCAACAGGACTGGATTGTACGCACATTGGATGTAGGATGACTATTAATCATTTTATGAAAGAATTGAGATTGTTAGATATATGGTGAGAAATGAAACCACAAGTTAAAGCCTATTCTTGTTATTCCAGTACCTACAAGACATTCTCACGTATTGATTATTTTTTGATTTCCACAGAATTAAGGTCCAAGATTCAAAACTGCTTTTATGATAACATCGTGATCTCTGATCATGCACCCTGTTGTCTAATATATGTAGATAAAAAATTGACAAAGGAATCAGGTAGATGGCAATTTCAGCATAAATGGCTTCAGGATGAGGAATTTGTCAAGTATATAGAAAAACAGATAGACGAGTTCTTTGACATCAATACTACACAAACATCAGCATGTGTAAAGTGGGAGGCTTTCAAAGCTTTTATTAGGGGGCATATTATTAGTTATACAGGATCAAAATCTAAGAAGACTCGAGAGGAGAGAGCTAAATTGGAACATAAAATAAAAAATCTTCAGGAAAAAGTGTATGCAGGAAGTGACCCAAGGTTGGAGAATGAATTACTGATTTTGAGAGCTGAATACGACAAAAAATCAGCGAATAGAGCTGCCTCGAGTCTTCTAAGATTGAAACAATCTTTTTATGAACAAGGTGAAAAATCAGGAAAATTATTAGCATGGCAGATTAAACAATTGGAAATTAAAACACCAATTACCAGTATTATAAGTAATGGACAGGTAGTTATAGATCCTTTAGAAATTAATAGAGCCTTTAGAGATTACTATGAAAAATTATATGATACCAAAAATGAACCTGATTTAACAAAACTAAATGGGTTTTTGAACGAACTATCTATACCGTGTATTCCAAATGAAAACAGGGAGATATTGGAGTCTAAAATTAGTCAAGAAGAAGTTGGGCTAGCCATTGATAATATGAAATCAGGAAAAAGTGCAGGACCAGATGGTCTTCCAGTTGACCTTTATAAAAAATTTAAGAATAAATTAATAAAACCTTTTTTGGAAATGGTTTTAGAAGCATTTCAAAATAATAATTTACCATCATACATAAATAATGCCTTAATTATACTGCTGCCAAAACCAGGTAAGCCCTCTAATAAATGTGAAAATATGAGACCAATAAGCCTATTAAACGCCGACCTTAAGATAATCTGTAAAATTTTAGCAAGACGAATACAAGAAATTTTACCAAATATTATTAATCGAGATCAGAATGGCTTTATAAAGGGTAGACAAGGCTTCCATAATGTAAGAAGACTATTTAATATTATCTATTTTAATAAAGAAGCACCGGATACAGCTCTCCTATCATTGGACGCCGAAAAGGCCTTTGATAGAGTTGAATGGCCCTTTCTTTTTGAAGTCCTACAAAGGTTTGGACTTGGAAATAATTTCATAAAATGGGTTCAAATAATATACAATAATGCTACAGCAGAAATCCTAACAAATAACAATATTTCAAAACCAATAAAAATCAATAGAGGATGTCGACAAGGCTGTCCACTCTCACCTTTACTGTTTACTATGGCAATTGAACCTTTAGCGATAGCGATACGTTTACATTCACAAATATATGGAATTAAAGTTGGACCAACAGAACATAAAATCTCCCTGTACGCCGATGATATAATTTTGTTTATGTCGAATCTAAAAAAATCAATTCCAACCTTGTTGAATTTAATAAAGAATTTTGGGGAAATATCAGGATATAAAATAAATAAAACTAAATCTTCAATATTAATGCTAAATGAGACCCAGAGAAATTACCCAGCCCCTGAGGTAAATCAATTCAATGTTGTAAATCAGTTTAAATATTTAGGAATCCAAATTATGCCTAAGCTAGAATCAGTCGCCAGTGTCAACTATGAAGCCTTAATGTCAGATATCAGTGAGTTAACTCAGAGATGGATGTCACTACCAATGTCGATGATCGGGAGAATCAATATACTTAAAAGTAATATTTTACCTAAAATACTTTATTTATTTCAATACATTCCCTTATCACCACCTTTAGATCTATTCTCAAGAATAAAAAAAAAGTTAGTGGAATTTATATGGAACAACAGGAGGGCTAGATTACGTCTGTCTTTATTATATTTACCATTTGATCGTGGAGGTCTGAAATGTCCAAATTTTATGTTGTATTATTGGTCGGCACAACTGAGGTCTATGACATATTATTTTTCATCAAATGATCTCCCTCACTGGACTGAAATGGAATCATACAATTTACCTTTACCTCTTCCCATATTCATATACTCAGATTCGGCAAAAAAATTACAAAAACAAGTTAAAAATCCATTTGTAAAGCATATGATCAGAATATGGTGTGAAGCTAAAAACTATTTAAAAGAACCACAGTTATTGTCACAATTTAGTCCAATATGGGGTAATCAATATTTTAAACCAGGGAGAGCGGACGCTGTATTTAAAGTATGGAATTTAAAAGGGATACAAAAGATTCAGGATTTATATTTGCCATGTGCAGACAACATAATGTCTTTTGAAGAGCTGAGGATCAAATTTAATCTCAATAGAACACATTTTTTTAAATATCTTCAACTTAGAAACTTTATTCGATCAAATCAAAATAAAGCTCTCACTCGACCTATTTATTCATCCTTGGAAAAAATGATGATGAAAGATAGTAAAAGAAAGGGTATTATTTCAGAGTTTTATAACTCATTGACACTATCTTCAAGTGAAAATTCACTGAAAAGATTAAACTACTGGAAAGAAGATCTGCAAATTGAAATTTCAGAGGAACAATGGGAATTGGCTTGTACAGAAGCTCAAACCAAATCAATAAATGCACGCCTTAAATTGATACATTTCAAATGGTTAATGCGGATGTATGTTACACTGGAGGAGTTAAATAGATATAACAAAAATATACCAGATACATGCACAAAATGCATGGAAAGTAAAGGAACCCTATTTCATTGTTTATGGGAATGTAGATTAATAAGAATGTTTTGGGAAGAGGTGAGGGTAACAATTGAAAAAATAATCTCAAAACAAATCATATTGAATCCTAAACTGGTTTTGTTGGGTCTGTACCCAGAAAAGCATAATTTCAATAAAAGTGAAAGAACATTCATAGACCTCAGTTTGCTTAATGCCAAAAAATGTATTGCACTATTATGGAAAAAGACTCATAGACCAGATGTGACTCAGTGGTTAAGACAGATGTTAACAAACCTTCCATTAGAAAGAATAACATATATACTGAAATCAAAGGAAATTGTGTTTGAGAATATATGGAGACCTTTTATTGATTATGTAAAAAATTTAAACATAACTCTTGAAGAAGAAGGTGAATGATGTGTGTGGACCTTGTAAATTCCAAACTGGTGAACATAATATGTATACTTATGTATTGGATTGTCTAGACTAAACAGAGGAGCATTGTTGAAGACTTGATTTTGTTGGTGGTTGTTGGTGTTTTTAGTGCATTTTTTTTTTGTAGTACTTTAGTGTTAGTGTTTGATTGTTTGTATCATGTTTGTTAAAAAAAAAAAAAAAGGTTCAATAAAGATATTGTGGAAAAAAAAAAAAACTTTTGTACACAAGGTGATCATTTTGTAGTTTGGAGGTTAGTGATGTTTTCAGTGCATAGTCTCGCCTCTTCATAAGTTTTCTTATTTCATTATTTAACCATGGTAGGCTAATCTTCTGTTGTCTACTTTTAATTTGCTTTGAAAATTTTTCTATAGACTTTGTGATTGTTGCAGTTATAAAATTACAACAATCATCTACTTCACATGTTGACATGAGCTGCTCCCAATTTTGATTCTCTAAGTAATGTTCAAACTCCTCATTTTTTGATTTGGGGATAATAAAATTTGATTTGTCAATATCGACTCCCCCAAAATACTGTAGTCGCTTTTTAGTAAGTTTCCTGACAGCAAGAACCATGTTATGATCTGAGAGACCAGTTACAAGATTATAGGTTCTGGTTATTCGTTCTGGTTTATTAGTAAATACCATGTCAATAAGTGTTCTGGATTGTTTGGTTATCCTGGTGGGTCCTTTGATGATTTGCTGGTAATTAAATTTAGTCATGAGGCTTTTCAGTTTTTGTTTGTCTTTTTTATCAGACCAGTTGATATTAAAGTCACCATGAATTATTGTTTCTCTGTTCTTCTCAAGTTGTTTAACCAGATCACTTAATTCATTATAAAAGGAAGAGTTGTGTGACGGTGGGTTGTACACTACTGCAATGTTGAAATTCATTACCGGAGAGAGACATACATTAACAGCTAAACATTCAAGTGAAGTATTCAAATCAACCAGTTGACATTTATATTTCTCTTTGATGTAAATTAAAAGGCTTGATGATAAACCTATTTCAAAGCATTCATTTTTTTTTTTACATAGTACCCCTATCAGTATTGGTTCAACCTGTACAGTAATAGTAATATAAACTAGCTTCATGCAGAGGTTGGTAGCACATTTAGGAATTGTAAGTAAAAATGGCTTTACCTTATGGTATCAATTACTCAAGTACAAGTAAGCATAAGAAACTGAATAATAAAGAGTTGCTTGAGTCACCAATTTGTGATTCTTTTTCTTTTTCCTGGTACATGTGAGACTTTTTTCATGGAAGCCTTTTTTTCTCTTAAATTCAAGATTTTTTTTTTTTTAATTTACAGCTTTCCTTATGAATCTACAATATTTTATTTGTGTATTTGGGATTTTTTTCTTGTATATTTGTGACTTTATTTTCACTACTTTTTTCTCTTAAAGCAACACCATGTAATAGCTTAACTTTAAAATAATGTTTCCAAAATTATTTTGATGGTACACCAACCTTTGACTGGATGAATGTCACTTCCCCCATAACCTGAGTTGGCCTACATTTCCTGCAATAACTCTGTTCTTGGTAGGAACACTGAATGACTATGACCGCAGTCCCAACAGCCAATCACAGGGCGCTGTGACTGGCTATTGAGACTGAGGTCATAGACACCATAGCTGTAGTCCTTTCAGTGTCCCTACCTGAGAACAAGAAAGTTACATAGTGCTGCTTTAAATGTGTTAGCCTGAGGAAAAGAAAGGCAACCTCTCCACATGCACCCACTAATAGCATAGAGTACTGATGATGTTGCAAGATAACAAGCGTTCACAACTGACTTGACCTTGTAAATAAGTGTTTCATTGTCTTGGAAGTGCTTGCCCTTCAAAAAGGACTTCATGATTGGAAAGAGGTGAAAGACAGATGGTGCGGGCTCAGGACAGTAAGGGAGGTGAGGAAGGATTTCATAGTCACAGGACTTTGATTCAGTATGGGCAACATTGCTTCTGACACAAGCTGCATATTTCTTTCTACAGGTGAGGTCTCCACAGTTGCATAAAGTGATGGGAAAAATAAGTGACCCTTGGTGGTGCCTATGTAGAGAAAGACTAATAATAGTGCCAAATTTGGTTTGTCTCAGTCCATGGAAAATGAGCCAGGGGAAATCTTTAACGAACAGCCCCTGTATTCAGAGAAAAACAAATTCTTCATCAAGAAATAATAGCTGGCATATACAGTAGATGCAAGCTCCTGATTGAATGTCATTGTGAAGCCATATTACTGCCTGAGCACCTCGCTGAACTTGGTTCACCGATTAGCTGCTAAAATGACAGCGTTCATGTCTGTTGTCGAGTGGATGATTTCATGTGACTGTCAGCCTGAAATATGGTTGAGTCAGTAGTTCTGTCTCAAGCTAGAGCTCAAAAGTATTACATCATAGCTGAGCTATATCTTTGTGAATTGAAAACATGTAGTTAGATGTGAGTTAAAGTTACCTGCAGTACCTGATTTGGGTGCTTGGAATAATGTATGCCTGCCTGGTCTTTATCTATCTCAAAACTCTTCATTAGAGCCATGTCAAACTTGGTGACATGAGCAGTTTTCTTCTGCGTGGCCTCCCTTATGGGGGGCACCTGCTGTTGCTTTGCTAGGACCCTGTTCACGCAACAACAGTTTCACGAGTGGAAAAAACAATCTGTGTTCACACATTGTCACTGAAATAAACCCCTCATTCTCACTGGTCCACAAAAGCTGAAGAAAGCACTGTAACATGTCTGTAAGGCCAGCACACAGCACTGAATTTTTTGTTAGACCGACTAGATTTTTAACTCTTCAATTTTTAACTTATAATTTCCACTTCAAATTAGTTTTTTTTTTTTTTTTTAAATTGTGCAGAGTGGAGAAATCAGTCCGATCTAGTAAATAGCCATTAGCCATTGCTAGCAGCAGTCACTGAAAACTACATAGTAAGCACTAACTTGTGTCTAAATATCTGTGTTGAAGTGTTCAGAGATCGAAGTTGAGGAGTGCTAAGTAGAACCAACTACAAGAAACAAATAAAACAGTTGTGCTATTAAGTAGTACATTTCAGACTACCGTCGATGTGCTGGACATGGGACAGGTATGGACTTCAAGTCTGTTGTGCCAAGGCTCGCCTGATTTCACACGGGAAAAAAACCCAATTCGAAGTACCAGGTTGGCACAGACAGAAATTCACCATTATAAGCAAATAAGACACCATGGCGAAAACATGCTCCAAAACATGATTTTTTTGTCCGGACTGAAGATGAATGGGGACTGTTACTACTGTTGGACTACAGTGCAAACACAGTTCTGTAGCTGTTGTTTTTCTTCTCTTGTTTGTGTATTAGGCTTGAAAGGTAACAGCCATGTGCAAAATGAGGCTGTAATCTGTTGGTTTCCACACTTCCACTTCTCTTTTACACAGTAACTGCACAATGGCGTTTCGAAATGACTGCACTCTGGAGCTCGGTTTCAAATACTTGTGATTTCACACCCCCAAATATGAATGGACAGCCTAACTGCAGTATAAGTTTGCCGTTTTGGGCATGAACCATTGTCACGAAAACAAAGACCCGGGTTGTGGTTATGGCAGCTTACTACACAGTAGTTACTATGTTTCCTGTTCGACTTCTTTAGAATTGTCATGGGAGTTTTGTGTATTTAATAAAACTTGTTTGCAGTTTTATAGGCCTGGCTGCTGTCCTCCTATAAAAGTTGTAACAAATAGCTTCACTGTGTGTAAAGGGTGTCACTGTATTTTCTCTGAGGACATGATCTCCTCTGTCATCTCTACTGTGATTCGTAGTCGCTCCTCTGAGACAGTGACACGACACCACTGTGTGTGAATCCAACAGATGCAGTTTCTCTTTCTTCAGTGTTTGCTGTGCTGAACAACTGTGTCTGTGCGTTTCAGTGTCCCAGCATGAAAACAGAAATCAAGTGAAGGCAAGTATGATATTCTTGCTTTTCTTCTTTTCCTTCTTCCAGTCACCTGTTGACTGCCACCACTGGGGCCATTCAGCTATTCTCTAGGCTCTGAAAAGCCACACGTCTCTCTCTCGCTCTCTCTCTCTCGCTCACTCACTCACACACACACACTATTATCAGTCAGGTAGAGATAAAATGTGAAGCGCTAGTCTGTGATCGGTCCCAGTGGGCCGAGGCTGACAGACCCTCTGTTTGACACACTTCTCTACGTGACAAAGAGGACCACTCACACACTCTCCAGCCTTGGCTGGGATTGTCTGGCCTTCACGGGTGAAAATAAACCATTTGAACTGAAACACAGACCTAAACAATTCCAGTGGTCTAAAGCCTAAGGGAAACACATCTGTCCTAAAAACAGACATCAGGTTAAATACAATGAATAAAAGACATGTTATCCATAAACAATTAAGAAGCTAAACTAACAGATGAAGCGGCTCATTTCGACTTGATAAACACAGCCTCCCACTATTTACACATGCATACAGTTAAGGTCAAAATGAAATGACATATACTCATATATTGTGACCCTGAGCACAAGCTGCATGCAGATTCACCTTTGGCGAGCATCTGGGCAATTGCCAAGGTGGAGTAGCAATTCTGGTGAATTGTGGACAGATGGACAGACAAACAGAGGAAGGGTGCAGGGTGATGGTACTAGCTCATTTCGCCTTATCAGGAATTAACTCAAAGGCATTAAACCAAGGTTTGAATTAAACTGCATTTTCATTAGGGAAATGAATATTTGAGCCCCTGCTGTTCAGGGAGAATTTAGGTCAGTTATATTAAAACAGCAGAAGTTTGATTTGGAAAAACTTTGAGGATTAATTAAAGAATTAACCTTTACCAAGGCAATATTCACAATCAACTGGACTAATTTGTAAATAGTATAAATTAGCCACAGATTAGTAAATCAGGATTTCACACCAAAGCATCATAATGTGTTATCACTGTAAATGCTGGCTTGGTAATTGTTAATCCTTAAATTAATCCTTAAATTCTTGCTAATTAAACTTTTGTTGGATAGTACAGTTGACCCTGTTCTTCTGGTCAGTAATGAATTGTATGTACATACGTGTGTACAGTATTTTGCTCAGTAAAATGCAAATTAGTTTATAACTATGATGTAATGTGTGTTTTTTTCCATTTTCACTTTTAAAATGACCCTTTTAAATTACAGCCTGCTTATTACAACACCAGCAGATAACATGGCTCCTCAAATCATCACTGACTGTAGAAACTTCACACTGGACCTCAAGTAACTTAGATTCTGTGCCTCTCCACTCTTCCTCCAGACTCTGGGACCTTGATTTCCAAATAAAATGCAAAATTTACTTTCATCTGAAAAGAGGTCATCTGCTGGTGTTGGTCCACTGTGTTTTATCAAGTCCAAAGTCAGCGCAGCCATCTACTAGCAAATTTTAGAGCACTTCATGCTTCCCTCTGCTGATAAGCTTTATGGAGATGCTGATTTCATTTTCCAGCAGGACTTGGCACCTGCCCACACTGCCAAAAGTGCCAAAACCTGGTTTAATGACCATGGTATCACTGTGCTTTATTGGCCATAAAACTAGCCTGACTTCAACTATATAGAGAATTTATGGAGTATTGTCAAGAGGAAGATGAGAGACACCAGACCCAACAATGAAGACGAGCTGAAGGCCACTATCAAAGCAACCTGGGCCTCCATAACACTTCATCAGTAACACAGGCTGATCACCTCCATGCCACGCCACACTGATGCAGTAATTCATGCAACAGGAGCCTTGACCAAGTATTGAGTGTGTACATGGACATACTTTTCAGTCGGTCAACATTTCTATTAAAAAACATTTTTTAAAATTAATTTTATGAAATATTTGAGAAACTGAATTTGGGGTTTTCATGGGCTGTAAGCCATAACCATCAAAATTAAAAGAAATAAACACTTTAATTACACACAGAGTGATCTATTTCATCTATATAATATAGGAGTTTCATTTTCTGAACTGAATTTAATTAACTTTTCGATGACATTCTAATTTATTGAGATGCACCTGTATTTGTTTGTCTAATGGATTGTTAGCAGGATTATGTAAAAATTACTTAACGGATTTTGATGAAATTTTCAACAGAGGTGGCCCTTGGGCTACTAATGAACCCACAAGATGTTGGACATGATCCATAAGCACATACCTCCAACAGGGCTAGATGGAAGGATGAAGGGAGGGAGGGTAGATGGAGCCTTGGTGGAGGTGTGCATGTTCCGAGTACCCTCTCGTTAATTGATTGAAATTAGAAATACAGTAGTTGATCAAACACTTATTCCCCCCACTGTATCTACAGTGCATCCAGAAAGCATTCACAGCACTTCTGTCATGATCCTGGGCACAGGTGGGCACCGTGCCCATTCTTCAGTCTAGTTTAGTCTTTTTCTGTCTGCTTGTCTCCTTGGTTATCCTGTCTGCCCCCCCTCTGTCCGAGGTCTCCATGGGTGCTCTCCCTCCGTCCGAGGCCATCACAGGTGCTTCGCCCCAGCCCAGGGCCTCCGTGAGTGCTACACCTCAGTCCGAGGCCACCGTGGGCCCTCCTTCCTGGCTCTTGTCTGGCGCCCTGCAGCTTGAGCGCCTCCTTGGTCTGGTTCTCTCACGGGACGGTCTCTTCACCGTGGGTGCTGCGCCCCAGTCTGATGCTGTAGCGGGTACTGTGCCTCAACCCGGGGCCACCGCAGGTACCGCACCGCAGTCCGAGGCCGCCGCAGATACCACACCTTCATCTGAGATCACTATGGATTCCCTGTCCTTACCGGAGGCCCCTACTGAGCAGCCTCTTCCCTCATCTGGCCGCCTCGCTGGTCAACCACCAACTCCGTCGGGCTCTATCGTTAACCAGCAGTCACTGTTGAAGGTCAGTCTTCCACAGAGCCGGCTCCGCCTTCTCCATGCTGGAGACCCTGCGGGCTGCTGGGGGCAAAGTCCAGCTGCCACCTCCGGGGGAGGGGGGGGTGGAACGTGGTGCTCAGCAGTCTGGTGGCCCATGAACTCTGGGAGGCCACCCGATGGGCTATGCCGTCTGCGCAGCTGGCTCCGGAACTCAGGGAGACCACCAAACGGACTGCCCCGTGGGGCTGTGGGGCTTAGGAACTCGGAGAGGCCACCCAACGGGCTACACCAGCTGCGCAGGTGGCTCAGGGACTCTGGTAGGCCGCCTAAGCTCTCGTTGCTATCATTCGAGGGTTCGTGAGTCCTAGGCCACCACATTTGTTCAGGTTGTGGGTCATGAGTGTTTTTGGTTGTTTTCCTCTTTATGGGCTGCACGGTGGCGCAGTGGTAAGCACTGCGGCAGCACAGTTTACCCTTGGCCGGGGGATTGTGGGGATCGTGGGATCGTGGGTTCGATCCCAGCCCCCGACCAACAGTGATCTGTGTGGAGTTTGCATGTTCTCCCCGTGTTGCGTGGGTTTACTCCGGGATTTCTCCGGTTTCCTCCCACATGCCAAAAACATGCATGTTAGGTTAATTGGCTGTTCTAAATTGTCCCTAGATATCTGTTTCCTATAGGCCCTTAGAATAGAGGGTTAGCATTAATGAAAGCGCTTTGAGTGGTCTTTGTGACTAGAAAAGCGCTATATAAGTGCAGGTTAGTTAGTTAGTTAGTTTATTGTTGTCTCGGTCCCTCCATGCCTGCGTCCCCCCTCCTCCCCCCCAGGGTGGGTTGTTTTTCTTGTTGGGGGGGTTCTTTGTGGGGGAGTTCTTTTCTCTTTGATGTTGCCTTGTGTTGTCTGGGATCTATTCCTTGAGGGGGGGGAAGGACTGTTATGATCCTGGGCACAGGTGGGCGCCGTGCCCAGTCTTCAGTCTAGTTTAGTCTTTTTCTGTCTGCTTGTCTCCTTGGTTATCCTGTCTGCTGTATTTGGTTCCTGTTTTATTATTGTCATTTTGTATTTGTAGTATTATCATTTACATTTTGGGGTTGTGTTGCTCTTGTATCATTATGGTTTCCGGTTTGTGTTTTATTTTGACAGCACTGCGCAGCTCCCGGCTGTCAAACTGGTTTGCGGGCTATGCAGCTGTCATTGATTGTGTTAATTTTGCCACTCATGTATCCAGACCTGTCACATATCTGGAAAGGGTATCTTAGGGCACGACAACCTCTCCCCGTTGTCGTGTCCTTCCATACTGCTCTGTCCTTAGATGCTCTGCTCAGCTCTGAGTATATTTGTGCTGCTGTCGAGGAGAACGGGAGTACTCCGCCAGGTTAGTTTCCCCTTTATTTCCAGCCGTGAGCCCTGCTGCCTTTCGGATGTGCTCCGGCTAGGATTCTGCCCCTTTTTCCGGCGTTCCCAGGCTTCTCTCCCCCTGTGTCGTTGAGCCCCGCTCTCCCCCAGCACTTCACCAGTCTCGCATGTGTATGTTTAATGTTTTTTGTATGGTTCGTCTTTATGTTAATAAATGCGCAGAAACCACAGCAAGCGTTTGGTGTCCTTCAATAGCTCTTAAATAGGGCATTTTATGACAGAAGGACACGACCAGGGTTTGGACACCAGCCACTGTGCGTTTCTGCGTTTTTCTTTTCCTGTAATCATTTTTTCCCTTTTCCTCTTCACCAACTCTACGTGAATACTCATTATGCCATCAGCTCACCGGGGCTCCGTCAACCGGGGAAAATCGGTAGCCGGTGGCCCCACTATAGTTGAGCTGTGGGTGGCGGACTTTGCCCAGGACTTCGTTGATGTAGTGCTCGACTCCCACTTGCTCAAGGAAGTTTGCAGGAGCATTGAGGCGGCAGTGACCATCATGGAGGCGCATCCGGGGTTAGGAAGTTACCCCAGGTATGCGGGTCTGCTACACACCATCTCCATCCTCCAAATAGACAGACCCTCGCAGCCTGATAGGAGATCTGCCGTCATGTGCGCCTGGGGCGAAGCTGACAAGGAATCTTCTTCAGACCCCGGCATCCCTCCGGCCTCACCGGGAGCCCGTTTCACCGCTTCCTCATCTACTGTCTGTTCCTGAGCCGACGGAACGTCCCGTGGATCAGACGCACCCAGCCTCTCACCGCCACCCAGCTGCTTCATGCCGGAGAAGGAGGAGGAACTCCCCTGCCACAGCACTGATTTGGCCGGTGATGTGTCTGCAGGGCCGGCTCCTCCATTTTCTTCAGGGGGGCCCACACCCGCTACAGCCACGGGGAGGAATGACTCTGGGCCTTCAGCGGCAGGCACCACCATGCCCCGGGAATGCAGGCAGGTGTTTTTTATTTTATTTTTATTTTATTTGTTTATTTGACAGGGACAGTGCAATAAACATAGACAATTAATCAAATGACAATCAATCTAATGTGTTGCACAAAGAGTGTATAGCTATTAGCTAATTTGCAACTCTTGTCCCTGGATGGGCTTTAGAAAGAAGAAACAGGTAAAAAGAAAGAAGGATAAGGAAAAGAAAAAATGAAAACAGAATAAACAATAACCACATACATCAATGCAAACAAGATTATAAATACACAATATAAAAACCTGGTTCACATTTGCCTATTTCAGGCCTCCCTCCCTTCGTCACTCACTATAAACAAACACATTCATTCCTTCCCTTCATTCACTCTCACCCTGCAGACAATCATTTCATACATGGGTACATTCTTGTTTATTTTTCAGCCAGTTTTTAACCTTTGTAGTAAATGTTTTAAAGTCTGTTATTATTTTAATTTCATTTGGCATTGTGTTCCAGATATGACTGCCCTTTATAGAGAAAGCCGTTTGTCCAAATGTGGGTCTGCGGTGGGATATTTTACAGTTATTGTTAACAGAACTCCTGGTGGCTCTGCTGCTGTCCTGTCTTTGGATGAAACCAGAAAGTGGCTCTGGCGCTGATTTATGGAAACATTTGAAAATTAATTTCAGAAAACAGAGGTCAATGAAACTCTCAAAACTCAATAGATTGTATTTTTTAAAATATAACAGTGATGCCACCTAATGGGCTTTTTATCCAAGATTTTTAGAGTTTGATTATATAATGAACCTATATGTTTTATTGTGGAAGGAGCTGCTTGAGCCCAGACTGTCAAACAGTATGATATATGAGGAAAAAACCATAGAATGCATATACAGTACAGCTGCTTGGTATGGTATGTAATATCTAATTAATTTAAAGCAGTTCATTCTCCCTTACCTAAAAATGAATTATCTTTCCTAATTCCCAGTGGTGAGGCTCAGCAACAGCAGCTCACTGAGTCCTCACCGCCTGCTGCTGACACCATTCCCTCACCTGCTACTTCTCTGTCTCCTCCTGTTTTCCCTGAGTGTCCACCGGACCTGGGGTGGAGCCGCTGGATGACAGAAGAGCCTGCGGCCGTGGATGCCCCCATTCCAGCCCCGCAGCCACACACCGGATGGGAGGAGAAAGCTACCCGCGCTCTGGAATGTGAACCGACCCAAGAGAGTCCCCTGTTTTCAGCAGTGTGGGAGTCGGCATCGTCAGTGAGGCAACCTCCAGCTTTAGTCGGCATGCCCAGAGTTCCACTTGTGTTGGTCGCCATGCCTGGAGGCTGTTGGGCTGTATCAACCATCACGTCTGTTGCTGGGGTCATTGCAGCAGAGTCGCCGGAGTCCTGGGCAGTGGTGGAGTTCAAGTCCAGGCAAGTACTCTGTTCTATTTTAACATCTGCAGATCTAGAGAATTCTTGTCTGGCTCACAGTGAGGAGAACCGGCTGCAGATGTCCTCTGCTCCTGAATTCTCCTCGCTGAGCTCCACCACTGCCGGTAACTTTGTTCCGGTGTTTTTCCCTTCCTCCCCATCTGAGGTGGCTGTCGGGTGTGGACATCCAGACGGACAGAGCCGAGACTCCTCAGCCTGGAGTGCCGGAGTCCTGGACAGAGGTAGAGCTCGAACTCAGGCAAGTTCTCTTTTTTGTGTTCACTCTATCTGTCTTAGAGAGATCTTGCCTGGCTCTTGGTGGGGAAGGCCAGGTGCAGCTGTCTGCTGCGCCTGAGCTCTCCTCGTCGGGCTCCCCTGCTGCCGGTGACTCTGACCCGGTGCCTGTCTCCCATGTGTTTGAGCCTTCTCCCAAGGTCGCCGTGGGTGCGCCCCTTCCATCTGAGGTCTCTGTGGGTGCTCCCCCTCCGTCTGAGGTCACTGTGGGTGCTCCCCCTCCATCCGAGGTCTCCATGGGTGCTCCCCCTCCGTCCGAGGCCATCACAGGTGCTTTGCCACAGCCCGGGGCCTCTGTGGGTGCTTCGCCCCAGCCCAGGGCCTCCGTGAGTGCTACACCTCAGTCCAAGGCCACCGTGGGCCCTCCTTCCTGGCCCTTGTCTGGCGCCCCGCTGCTTGAGCGCCTCCTTGGTCTGGTTCTCTTGCGGGACGGTCTCTTCGCCGTGGGTGCTGCGCCCCAGTCTGAGGCTGTAGCGGGTACCGAGCCTCAACCCGGGGCCACCGCGGGTACCGCACCGCAGTCCGAGGCTGCCGCAGATGCCACACCTTCATCTGAGGTCACTATGGATTCCCTGTCCTTACCAGAGGCCCCTACTGAGCAGCCTCTTCCCTCATTTGGCCCCCTCGCTGGTCAACCACTAACTCTGTCGGGCTCTATCGTTGGCCAGCAGTCACTGTTGAAGGTCAGTCTTCCACAGAGCCGGCTCCGCCTTCTCCATGCTGGAGACCCTGCGGTCCGCTGGGCGCAAGGTCTAGCTGCCACCTCCGGGAGGGAGGGGGGGGGACGTGGTGCTCAGCAGTCTGGTGGCCCATGAATTCTGGGAGGCCACCCGATGGGCTATGCCGTCTGCACAGCTGGCTCCGGAACTCAGGGAGACCACCAAACGGACTGCCCCGCGGGGCTGTGGGGCTCAGGAACTCGGAGAGGCCACCCAACGGGCTACGCCAGCTGCGCGGGTGGCTCAGGGACTCTGGTAGGCCGCCCAAGCTCTCGTTGCTATCATTCGAGGGTTTGTGAGTCCTAGGCCACCACATTTGTTCAGGTTGTGGGTCATGAGTGTTTTTGGTTGTTTTCCTCCTTATTGTTGTCTCGGTCCCTCCGTGCCTGCATCTCTCCTCCTCCCCCCCAGGGTGGGTTGTTTTTCTTGTTGGGGGGGTTCTTTGTGGGGGAGTTCTTTTCTCTTTGATGTTGCCCTGTGTTGTCTGGGATCTATTCCTTGTGGGGTGGGGGGAGGACTGTTATGATCCTGGGTACAGGTGGGCGCCGTGCCCAGTCTTCAGTCTAGTTTAGTCTTTTTCTGTCTGCTTGTCTCCTTGGTTATCCTGTCTGCTGCATTTGGTTCCTGTTTTATTATTGTCATTTTGTATTTGTAGTATTATTATTTACATTTTGGGGTTGTGTTGCTCTTGTATCATTATGGTTTCTGGTTTGTGTTTTATTTTGACAGCGCTGCGCAGCTCCCGGCTGTCAAACTGGTTTGCAGGCTATGCAGCTGTCATTGATTGTGTTAATTTTGCCACTCATGTATCCAGACCTGTCACATATCTGGAAAGGGTATCTTAGGGCAAGACAACCTCTCCCTGTTGTCATGTCCTTCCATACTGCTCTGTCCTCAGATGCCCTGCTCAGCTGAGTGTACTTGTGCTGCTGTCGAGGAGAACGGGAGTACTCCGCCAGGTTAGTTTCCCCTTTATTTCCAGCCGTGAGCCCTGCTGCGTTTCGGGCGCGCTCCACCTAGGATTTTGCCCCTTTGCCTGGCGTTCCTAGGTTTCTGTCTCCCTGTGTCGCTGAGCCCTGCTCTCCTCCAGCACTTCACCAGTCTCGTATGTGTATGTTTAGTGTTTTTGTATGGTTCGGCTTTATGCTAATAAATGTATAGAAACCACAGCGAGCGTTTGGTGTCCTTCAATAGCCCTTAAATAGGGCGTTTTATGACAACTTCACTTTTTCCACATTTTATGTTACAGCCTTATTCCAAAATGGATTAAATTCCTTTTTTTTTCCCATCAAAATTCTACACACAAGGACTTCCGGTTATGGCTGCCACGTAGGACGGACGTGTCTCGCTCTGCTCTGCTCCTGGAAAAAAAAAATCGGCAAATAACTCTCTCATTTGGGACAGAACGTATCCCAGCATTTGGGCGAGGATATGTCGGCGAAGCCTAAGGCTGGAAAACCAGGAAAAGGAAAAAGCGAGCCGCCGAAACAGTCCAAATTAACGGACTTTCAGGTCTGTGACGCAGCAAACAAAACTCCATATATGGCGGAGGAGGCTGGCAACGCTGCGATTTCTGCGGGGAATGGCGCAGATGCGCTGATGGCAGCCATGAGTTCAATGAGAGCGGACTTTTCCTCTAGATTTGATGGGATTATGACAGCGTTGGAAGGAATAAGAAAGGAACTGGGTGACTGTGTAGAACGAACGGCGCAGATGGAGCTCCGTCTCGCTAGTGCTGAAGATGACGTCACCCGTCTTCAATTAAAGGTGCGCACTTTGGAAAAAAAAAATAAATCTCTGGAAGATAATATTTTGGATTTGGAATCTCGGTCGAGACAGAATAATTTGAGGCTGGTGGGTCTTCCAGAGGAATCAGAAGGTCGGGACGTATGTTCCTTTCTGGAAAAGTGGATTCCGGAGGTGCTGGGCAGCGAGGAGTTGCAATCAGCAGTGGTTCTGGAAAAAGCACATCGTATTGGCCCACGGAGAGATAAGGGACCGCCGAGGACCTTAATTATGAAGTTTCTTAGCAACAGAGACAGGATGAAGATCTTCAACGCTGCACGTGCTAAAGGAGAGATTAAACACCAGGACCAGCAGGTGCGGTTCTACCCAGATTTGGCCACAGGAATCCAGCAATTGAGGAAGCAGTTTGATCCCGTACGTAAGGAGCTGCGCAACCTTGGGATTCGTCATGGTGTAATCTATCCTGCGAGACTGCTGACCACGTATGAGGGCAGAACCCACATCTTCAAGACCCCAGAGGAGGCGCAGGAGTTCATCAAGAAGATCAAAGAAGAAGAAGAGACTGGTGGGAGCTAAGCATGAACAAAATATAAGGTAGAATAATTAAGCATTTGCACAGGCATCTGACTGACTTGAAGTAAATAGTAAGTTTACAAAATATAGATTGTATTATATATTAAAAAAACAAAACAAAAACAAAACAAACAAACAAACAAAAAAACTATGATGTACAAAGTTGTTAAAAATTTTGGAGTTAAGTTGGAAAACTACAGAGGAGAGTTAATGTTACGTCATTAAAAGCAGTAGAGTTAGGGTGATTGGGAGGATGAAGAAGGAGTGGCTTAGGCTGTTCCCCGTGGGTGTGGAACGGTCGATGGCTATATCGGGAGACAGAATTTTTCTTTTGATTTTGGGGGGTTTGCCACAAGTGTGGGAAGGGGAAATTTGTTTGTGTGTAGTTTGTAGGATGAATGTTCAACCACTCATGTTTTTGCTTCTCTGTATGAGCATGTTTACACTGCAAGGTAATCCCAAACTCTCTATTGATCATGGACCAAAGTGTTAATCTTAATTTAACTTCATGGAATTGCAGAGGTCTACAAAATTTAAAAAAACTTAAACAAGTTATGAATAAAATAAAGGACATGGGTTCAAGAATTGTGTTTTTACAAGAAACTCATCTGATAGAGGAGGATGTTAAAAGAATTAGGAGTAGATGGCAGGGAAGTGTATTCACCTCTTCATTTTCATCCCGAGCCAGGGGAGTTATGACTCTCATACATAAATCAGTTCCTTTTCAAGTGAAAAATGTAATTGGAGACAAATTTGGAAGATATGTAATCATTCAAGGTTCTTTGCTATTAGAAAATATAAATCTTGTGAACTTATATGGTCCCAATATAGATGATCAGAAGTTCTTTGCTAATTTATTTCTCATCTTATCATCACTTACAGGGCAACATATAATAGCAGGGGATTTTAATTGTACATTGAATCCAGGTGTGGATAGATCAACAGGACTGGATTGTACGCACATTGGATGTAGGATGACTATTAATCATTTTATGAAAGAATTGAGATTGTTAGATATATGGAGAGAAATGAAACCACAAGTTAAAGCCTATTCTTGTTATTCCAGTACCTACAAGACATTCTCACGTATTGATTATTTTTTGATTTCCACAGAATTAAGGTCCAAGATTCAAAACTGCTTTTATGATAACATCGTGATCTCTGATCATGCACCCTGTTGTCTAATATATGTAGATAAAAAATTGACAAAGGAATCAGGTAGATGGCAATTTCAGCATAAATGGCTTCAGGATGAGGAATTTGTCAAGTATATAGAAAAACAGATAGACGAGTTCTTTGACATCAATACTACACAAACATCAGCATGTGTAAAGTGGGAGGCTTTCAAAGCTTTTATTAGGGGACATATTATTAGTTATACAGGATCAAAATCTAAGAAGACTCGAGAGGAGAGAGCTAAATTGGAACATAAAATAAAAAATCTTCAGGAAAAAGTGTATGCAGGAAGTGACCCAAGGTTGGAGAATGAATTACTGATTTTGAGAGCTGAATACGACAAAAAATCAGCGAATAGAGCTGCCTCGAGTCTTCTAAGATTGAAACAATCTTTTTATGAACAAGGTGAAAAATCAGGAAAATTATTAGCATGGCAGATTAAACAATTGGAAATTAAAACACCAATTACCAGTATTATAAGTAACGGACAGGTAGTTATAGATCCTTTAGAAATTAATAGAGCCTTTAGAGATTACTATGAAAAATTATATGATACCAAAAATGAACCTGATTTAACAAAACTAAATGGGTTTTTGAACGAACTATCTATACCGTGTATTCCAAATGAAAACAGGGAGATATTGGAGTCTAAAATTAGTCAAGAAGAAGTTGGGCTAGCCATTGATAATATGAAATCAGGAAAAAGTGCAGGACCAGATGGTCTTCCAGTTGACCTTTATAAAAAATTTAAGAATAAATTAATAAAACCTTTTTTGGAAATGGTTTTAGAAGCATTTCAAAATAATAATTTACCATCATACATAAATAATGCCTTAATTATACTGCTGCCAAAACCAGGTAAGCCCTCTAATAAATGTGAAAATATGAGACCAATAAGCCTATTAAACGCCGACCTTAAGATAATCTGTAAAATTTTAGCAAGACGAATACAAGAAATTTTACCAAATATTATTAATCGAGATCAGAATGGCTTTATAAAGGGTAGACAAGGCTTCCATAATGTAAGAAGACTATTTAATATTATTTATTTTAATAAAGAAGCACCGGATACAGCTCTCCTATCATTGGACGCCGAAAAGGCCTTTGATAGAGTTGAATGGCCCTTTCTTTTTGAAGTCCTACAAAGGTTTGGACTTGGAAATAATTTCATAAAATGGGTTCAAATAATATACAATAATGCTACAGCAGAAATCCTAACAAATAACAATATTTCAAAACCAATAAAAATCAATAGAGGATGTCGACAAGGCTGTCCACTTTCACCTTTACTGTTTACTATGGCAATTGAACCTTTAGCGATAGCGATACGTTTACATTCACAAATATATGGAATTAAAGTTGGACCAACAGAACATAAAATCTCCCTGTACGCCGATGATATAATTTTGTTTATGTCGAATCTAAAAAAATCAATTCCAACCTTGTTGAATTTAATAAAGAATTTTGGGGAAATATCAGGATATAAAATAAATAAAACTAAATCTTCAATATTAATGCTAAATGAGACCCAGAGAAATTACCCAGCCCCTGAGGTAAATCAATTCAATGTTGTAAATCAGTTTAAATATTTAGGAATCCAAATTATGCCTAAGCTAGAATCAGTCGCCAGTGTCAACTATGAAGCCTTAATGTCAGATATCAGTGAGTTAACTCAGAGATGGATGTCACTACCAATGTCGATGATCGGGAGAATCAATATACTTAAAAGTAATATTTTACCTAAAATACTTTATTTATTTCAATACATTCCCTTATCACCACCTTTAGATCTATTCTCAAGAATAAAAAAAAGTTAGTGGAATTTATATGGAACAACAGGAGGGCTAGATTACGTTTGTCTTTATTATATTTACCATTTGATCGTGGAGGTCTGAAATGTCCAAATTTTATGTTGTATTATTGGTCGGCACAACTGAAGTCTATGACATATTATTTTTCATCAAATGATCTCCCTCACTGGACTGAAATGGAATCATACAATTTACCTTTACCTCTTCCCATATTCATATACTCAGATTCGGCAAAAAAATTACAAAAACAAGTTAAAAATCCATTTGTAAAGCATATGATCAAAATATGGTGTGAAGCTAAAAACTATTTAAAAGAACCACAGTTATTGTCACAATTTAGTCCAATATGGGGTAATCAATATTTTAAACCAGGGAGAGCGGACGCTGTATTTAAAGTATGGAATTTAAAAGGGATACAAAAGATTCAGGATTTATATTTGCCATGTGCAGACAACATAATGTCTTTTGAAGAGCTGAGGATCAAATTTAATCTCAATAGAACACATTTTTTTAAATATCTTCAACTTAGAAACTTTATTCGATCAAATCAAAATAAAGCTCTCACTCGACCTATTTATTCATCCTTGGAAAAAATGATGATGAAAGATAGTAAAAGAAAGGGTATTATTTCAGAGTTTTATAACTCATTGACACTATCTTCAAGTGAAAATTCACTGAAAAGATTAAACTACTGGAAAGAAGATCTGCAAATTGAAATTTCAGAGGAACAATGGGAATTGGCTTGTACAGAAGCTCAAACCAAATCAATAAATGCACGCCTTAAATTGATACATTTCAAATGGTTAATGCGGATGTATGTTACACCGGAGGAGTTAAATAGATATAACAAAAATATACCAGATACATGCACAAAATGCATGGAAAGTAAAGGAACCCTATTTCATTGTTTATGGGAATGTAGATTAATAAGAATGTTTTGGGAAGAGGTGAGGGTAACAATTGAAAAAATAATCTCAAAACAAATCATACTGAATCCTAAACTGTTTTTGTTGGGTCTGTACCCAGAAAAGCATAATTTTAATAAAAGTGAAAGAACATTCATAGACCTCAGTTTGCTTAATGCCAAAAAATGTATTGCACTATTATGGAAAAAGACTCATAGACCAGATGTGACTCAGTGGTTAAGACAGATGTTAACAAACCTTCCATTAGAAAGAATAACATATATACTGAAATCAAAGGAAATTGTGTTTGAGAATATATGGAGACCTTTTATTGATTATGTAAAAAATTTAAACATAACTCTTGAAGAAGAAGGTGAATGATGTGTGTGGACCTTGTAAATTCCAAACTGGTGAACATAATATGTATACTTATGTATTGGATTGTCTAGACTAAACAGAGGAGCATTGTTGAAGATTTGATTTTGTTGGTGGTTGTTGGTGTTTTTAGTGCATTTTTTTTTTTTTTGTAGTACTTTAGTGTTAGTGTTTGATTGTTTGTATCATGTTTGTTAAAAAGTTGACATAAACAATGAAATAGGGTTCCTTTACTTTCCATGCATTTTGTGCATGTATCTGGTATATTTTTGTTATATCTATTTAACTCCTCCGGTGTAACATACATCCGCATTAACCATTTGAAATGTATCAATTTAAGGCGTGCATTTATTGATTTGGTTTGAGCTTCTGTACAAGCCAATTCCCATTGTTCCTCTGAAATTTCAATTTGCAGATCTTCTTTCCAGTAGTTTAATCTTTTCAGTGAATTTTCACTTGAAGATAGTGTCAATGAGTTATAAAACTCTGAAATAATACCCTTTCTTTTACTATCTTTCATCATCATTTTTTCCAAGGATGAATAAATAGGTCGAGTGAGAGCTTTATTTTGATTTGATCGAATAAAGTTTCTAAGTTGAAGATATTTAAAAAAATGTGTTCTATTGAGATTAAATTTGATCCTCAGCTCTTCAAAAGACATTATGTTGTCTGCACATGGCAAATATAAATCCTGAATCTTTTGTATCCCTTTTAAATTCCATACTTTAAATACAGCGTCCGCTCTCCCTGGTTTAAAATATTGATTACCCCATATTGGACTAAATTGTGACAATAACTGTGGTTCTTTTAAATAGTTTTTAGCTTCACACCATATTTTGATCATATGCTTTACAAATGGATTTTTAACTTGTTTTTGTAATTTTTTTGCCGAATCTGAGTATATGAATATGGGAAGAGGTAAAGGTAAATTGTATGATTCCATTTCAGTCCAGTGAGGGAGATCATTTGATGAAAAATAATATGTCATAGACCTCAGTTGTGCCGACCAATAATACAACATAAAATTTGGACATTTCAGACCTCCACGATCAAATGGTAAATATAATAAAGACAGACGTAATCTAGCCCTCCTGTTGTTCCATATAAATTCCACTAACTTTTTTTTTATTCTTGAGAATAGATCTAAAGGTGGTGATAAGGGAATGTATTGAAATAAATAAAGTATTTTAGGTAAAATATTACTTTTAAGTATATTGATTCTCCCGATCATCGACATTGGTAGTGACATCCATCTCTGAGTTAACTCACTGATATCTGACATTAAGGCTTCATAGTTGACACTGGCGACTGATTCTAGCTTAGGCATAATTTGGATTCCTAAATATTTAAACTGATTTACAACATTGAATTGATTTACCTCAGGGGCTGGGTAATTTCTCTGGGTCTCATTTAGCATTAATATTGAAGATTTAGTTTTATTTATTTTATATCCTGATATTTCCCCAAAATTCTTTATTAAATTCAACAAGGTTGGAATTGATTTTTTTAGATTCGACATAAACAAAATTATATCATCGGCGTACAGGGAGATTTTATGTTCTGTTGGTCCAACTTTAATTCCATATATTTGTGAATGTAAACGTATCGCTATCGCTAAAGGTTCAATTGCCATAGTAAACAGTAAAGGTGAAAGTGGACAGCCTTGTCGACATCCTCTATTGATTTTTATTGGTTTTGAAATATTGTTATTTGTTAGGATTTCTGCTGTAGCATTATTGTATATTATTTGAACCCATTTTATGAAATTATTTCCAAGTCCAAACCTTTGTAGGACTTCAAAAAGAAAGGGCCATTCAACTCTATCAAAGGCCTTTTCGGCGTCCAATGATAGGAGAGCTGTATCCGGTGCTTCTTTATTAAAATAAATAATATTAAATAGTCTTCTTACATTATGGAAGCCTTGTCTACCCTTTATAAAGCCATTCTGATCTCGATTAATAATATTTGGTAAAATTTCTTGTATTCGTCTTGCTAAAATTTTACAGATTATCTTAAGGTCGGCGTTTAATAGGCTTATTGGTCTCATATTTTCACATTTATTAGAGGGTTTACCTGGTTTTGGCAGCAGTATAATTAAGGCATTATTTATGTATGATGGTAAATTATTATTTTGAAATGCTTCTAAAACCATTCCCAAAAAAGGTTTTATTAATTTATTCTTAAATTTTTTATAAAGGTCAACTGGAAGACCATCTGGTCCTGCACTTTTTCCTGATTTCATATTATCAATGGCTAGCCCAACTTCTTCTTGACTAATTTTAGACTCCAATATCTCCCTGTTTTCATTTGGAATACACGGTATAGATAGTTCGTTCAAAAACCCATTTAGTTTTGTTAAATCAGGTTCATTTTTGGTATCATATAATTTTTCATAGTAATCTCTAAAGGCTCTATTAATTTCTAAAGGATCTATAACTACCTGTCCGTTACTTATAATACTGGTTATTGGTGTTTTAATTTCCAATTGTTTAATCTGCCATGCTAATAATTTTCCTGATTTTTCACCTTGTTCATAAAAAGATTGTTTCAATCTTAGAAGACTCGAGGCAGCTCTATTCGCTGATTTTTTGTCGTATTCAGCTCTCAAAATCAGTAATTCATTCTCCAACCTTGGATCTCTTCCTGCATACACTTTTTCCTGAAGACTTTTTATTTTATGTTCCAATTTAGCTCTCTCCTCTCGAGTCTTCTTAGATTTTGATCCTGTATAACTAATAATATGTCCCCTAATAAAAGCTTTGAAAGCCTCCCACTTTACACATGCTGATGTTTGTGTAGTATTGATGTCAAAGAACTCGTCTATCTGTTTTTCTATATACTTGACAAATTCCTCATCCTGAAGCCATTTATGCTGAAATTGCCATCTGCCTGATTCCTTTGTCAATTTTTTATCTACATATATTAGACAACAGGGTGCATGATCAGAGATCACGATGTTATCATAAAAGCAGTTTTGAATTTAATTCTGTGGAAATCAAAAAATAATCAATACGTGAGAATGTCTTGTAGGTACTGGAATAACAAGAATAGGCTTTAACTTGTGGTTTCATTTCTCTCCATATATCTAACAATCTCAATTCTTTCATAAAATGATTAATAGTCATCCTACATCCAATGTGCGTACAATCCAGTCCTGTTGACCTATCCACACCTGGATTCAATGTACAATTAAAATCCCCTGCTATTATATGTTGCCCTGTAAGTGATGATAAGATGAGAAATAAATTAGCAAAGAACTTCTGATCATCTATATTGGGACCATATAAGTTCACAAGATTTATATTTTATATTTATATATTATATTTTTTTTTTTTTTTTTTTTTTTTTTTTTTTTTTTTTCTCTCGGCGCCACACGAGTCGGCTGCCTTTTGCAACAGCGGCTCGATTCCGAGTCTTTTTCCCTTCCTCTCTCTTTTGATCCGTCTTTTTTTTTCACCCCACTTATATCACGGACACACAGATCGTCCTAAATGTCTCCTGAGCCGGTGGACGGAGCCACTGTCTATAGCAGGATACGATACAGCAGAGAACAGCTGCTAGCATTCAACCGCCACCCGGTCCCATTGGAAAAACTCGACATACCGAGTGAACTGAGGCGAAAACACCGCGGCTGCCGGGCTGGAGTAAGGCGGAGGACAAAAAATATAAGGTACAGACCCTCCCTTCCATCTGTTGTCATGGGAAATGTACGGTCGATACTGGGAAAGTTAGATGAGCTAGCGGCTATCTCCCGTTATGATAGCACATACCGGGAGTGCTCTCTCCTTTTGTTTACTGAGACGTGGCTAACTGAACTAGCAGCAGATGCTAACATTGAGCTGGAGGGTTTTCACATGATACGAGCTGACCGAACACCAGACAGTGGCAAGGCTAGGGGCGGTGGAGTGATCATGTATGTTAACAACAACTGGTGCAGACCGGGACATATCACTGTTAAACAACGACACTGCAGCAAAGACATTGAGTTGCTAGCTGTTAGCATGAGGCCTACATATCTCCCGAGAGAACACTCACACGTGATCTGCATTGTTGTTTATGCAAATCCGACGGCGAACGCTGGGACAGCACGTGACGTCATCCATTCAGTAACCAGCAGGCTGCAGACAGAACACCCAGATGCTCTTCTCCTCATCTCAGGCGATTTCAACCATGTTTCACTGTCTCCCATTCTACCCACGTTCACCCAGTATGTCACATGCCACACTAGAGACAATAAAACACTGGATTTATTCTACGCAAACACTAAGGAGGCGTACACCTCATCACAACTACCCCCACTCGGGAGATCGGATCACAACTTGGTTCATCTCCGGCCGGTGTACAAACCCCTAGTGCACAGACAACCTCCGGCCATGCACACTGTGGAGTTATGGTCTGAGGAGACAATGGACACCCTAAAGGGCTGTTTTGAAGCCACCGCCTGGAAGCAGCTCTGCGATCCACATGGTGAGGACATCGATGGCCTCATTCACACCTTCACGGGCTACCTCAGCTTCTGTGTGGACAAATCCGTTCCCACCAAGACCATACGGCGTCACTCAAACAACAAACCCTGGATCAACCCTGAGATAAAAACACTTCTGAGAGAGAAGAAGAGGATCTTCAGGTCGGGGAACAGGGAGATGCTGAAGTCCGTACAGAGGGAGCTGAGGAGAAAGATCAGAGAAGGCAAGGACAGCTTCAGGAAGAAGATGGAGGACAAGCTGCAACAGAGCGACATCAGCGGGGTCTGGAGAAACCTCAAAACCATCTCGGGGCTCCAGAATACCTCCCCCCAGGCCACAGGGGGCAGGGAGTGGGCGAACAACCTGAATCTGTTTTTCAATAGATTTGACCAACCGCCCTCCCCCCTGACTGCACAACAACCACTGCTGCCTCTAAAGAAATCAAGTCCTGCTGCCCACTCCCCACTCTACCAACACCCCCCCACTCCCAACACACAGCCCCCCATCCTGACCCTGACCAGGACCCAGGTGAGGACGGAGCTGAGGAAGATCAAGGCGAGGAAGGCGCCGGGACCGGACGGCATCAGCGCAAAGCTCCTCAAGTCCTGTGCAGACCAGCTGTGTGGGATTGTGACGTATATCTTCAACATGAGCCTGAAACTGGGGAGGGTACCACAGCTGTGGAAAACATCTTGTGTGGTACCTGTACCAAAAACTTCCCACCCCAAAGACCTGAACAGCTACAGACCGGTGGCCTTGACGTCCCACTTGATGAAGACCCTGGAGAGACTGCTCCTTGCTCACCTCCGCCCCCTGGTGGAACCAGCGATGGATCCACTCCAGTTCGCCTACCAGCATGGCATTGGGGTGGAGGATGCGGTGATCTTCCTCCTTCACCGTTCTCTGTCCCACCTGGAGAAGCCCGGGAATATGGTGAGGATCATGTTCTTTGACTTCTCCAGTGCTTTCAACACCATCCAACCGATGATCCTGAAGGACAAGCTGCTGCGCGCAGGGGTGGACCAGCACCTGTCATCATGGATCCTGGACTACCTCACGAACCGGCCTCAGTTTGTGAGAACCCGGGACTGTGTGTCCGACACGATCATCAGTAGCACGGGGGCCCCCCCAGGGAACGGTGCTGGCTCCCTTCCTGTTCACTCTTTATACTGCGGACTTCTCACACAACACAACACACTGCCATCTACAGAAGTTCTCTGATGACTCTGCGATCGTTGGCCTCATCTCCAATGGAGATGAAGCTGAGTACAGAGGGCTTATCCAGGACTTCGTGGACTGGTGCCATCGGAACTGCCTCCAGATCAACGCGAGGAAAACTAAGGAGCTGGTGGTGGACTGCCGCAGGCATGGGCAGCCCCTCACAGTACCAGTAAATATACAGGGAACAGACATCGAGATGGTGACATCCTATAAGTACCTGGGTATTCATCTGAACAATAAACTAGACTGGTCACACAATACTGATGCACTCTACAAGAAGGGACAGCGCAGGCTGTTCCTGCTGAGGAGACTCAGGTCTTTTGGTGTACAAGGGGCGCTGCTGAAGTCATTCTATGACACGGTGGTGGCATCAGCCATCACTTTTGGAGTGGTCTGCTGGGGCAGTGGCATTACTGCAGCAGATAGGAAGAGACTGAACAAACTGATTAAGAAAGCTAGCTCTGTCCTGGGGCAGCGCCTTGATCCGATGGAGGAGATAGGAGAGAGAAGGACGGTGGCTAAACTGTCATCTCTGCTGGAGTCCGAGTTCCACCCTATGCAGGACATACTGAATGCACTGAGGAGCTCATTTAGCAGCAGACTACATCATCCCAGGTGCACAACCGAGAGGTTTCGTAGGTCCTTCCTACCAACGGCTGTCAGACTGTACAACCTAAGCAGGGCTGCTCGCAGAGATAGCAAAAAGACGTAACAAACTAATAGTTTTTTGAATGCAAAAGATGCAATAGACTTACACAATGGTCCTCTCCGGCATACAACTAGGAACATACCGGTCGCTATGGAGGGTGAGAATATGTATGGGCACATAATCATACCATGTAGGATAACTAAGTAGACGGTTATGCTGTTTCATTCCATCTAGCAACAATGCTCTGCACTGTGTGTGTTTATATATTTGCATATTTATTCCATCTAGCTACAATGCTCCGTACTGTGGGTGTTTATATATTTATATATCTACATATTATTCCATCTAGCTACATTGCTCCGCACTGTGTGTGTTTATATACTTGCATATTTATTCCACCTAGCTGCAATGCTCCGTACTGTGGGTGTTTATATATTTACATATTTATTCCATCTAGCTACAATGCTCTGCACTGTGTGTTCACATATTCATATATTTATTCCATCCAGCTACAATGCTCTGCACTGTGTGTCTGTGTGTGTGTGTATATATATATATTTTATAGTAATACGTACATATGTTTATTAGCTGCTCTTGCTTGCTTGTTTTTTTTCTTGCCTTCTGATTGTTGCTCTGAGTGTTGCTATCCCTGTGCTGTTGCAATCCTGGAATTTCCCCGTTGTGGGACTAATAAAGGCTTATCTTATCTTATCTTATCTTATTTTCTAATAGCAAAGAACCTTGAATGATTACATATCTTCCAAATTTGTCTCCAATTACATTTTTCACTTGAAAAGGAACTGATTTATGTATGAGAGTCATAACTCCCCTGGCTCGGGATGAAAATGAAGAGGTGAATACACTTCCCTGCCATCTACTCCTAATTCTTTTAACATCCTCCTCTATCAGATGAGTTTCTTGTAAAAACACAATTCTTGAACTCATGTCCTTTATTTTATTCATAACTTGTTTAAGTTTTTTTAAATTTTGTAGACCTCTGCAATTCCATGAAGTTAAATTAAGATTAACACTTTGGTCCATGATCAATAGAGAGTTTGGGATTACCTTGCAGTGTAAACATGCTCATACAGAGAAGCAAAAACATGAGTGGTTGAACATTCATCCTACAAACTACACACAAACAAATTTCCCCTTCCCACACTTGTGGCAAACCCCCCAAAATCAAAAGAAAAATTCTGTCTCCCGATATAGCCATCGACCGTTCCACACCCACGGGGAACAGCCTAAGCCACTCCTTCTTCATCCTCCCAATCACCCTAACTCTACTGCTTTTAATGACGTAACATTAACTCTCCTCTGTAGTTTTCCAACTTAACTCCAAAATTTTTAACAACTTTGTACATCATAGTTTGTTTTTTGTTTGTTTGTTTTGTTTTTGTTTTGTTTTTTTAATATATAATACAATCTATATTTTGTAAACTTACTATTTACTTCAAGTCAGTCAGATGCCTGTGCAAATGCTTAATTATTCTACCTTATATTTTGTTCATGCTTAGCTCCCACCAGTCTCTTCTTCTTCTTTGATCTTCTTGATGAACTCCTGCGCCTCCTCTGGGGTCTTGAAGATGTGGGTTCTGCCCTCATACGTGGTCAACAGTCTCGCAGGATAGATTACACCATGACGAATCCCAAGGTTGCGCAGCTCCTTACGTACGGGATCAAACTGCTTCCTCAATTGCTGGATTCCTGTGGCCAAATCTGGGTAGAACCGCACCTGCTGGTCCTGGTGTTTAATCTCTCCTTTAGCACGTGCAGGGTTGAAGATCTTCATCCTGTCTCTGTTGCTAAGAAACTTCATAATTAAGGTCCTCGGCGGTCCCTTATCTCTCCGTGGGCCAATACGATGTGCTTTTTCCAGAACCACTGCTGATTGCAACTCCTCGCTGCCCAGCACCTCCGGAATCCACTTTTCCAGAAAGGAACATACGTCCCGACCTTCTGATTCCTCTGGAAGACCCACCAGCCTCAAATTATTCTGTCTCGACCGAGATTCCAAATCCAAAATATTATCTTCCAGAGATTTATTTTTTTTTTCCAAAGTGCGCACCTTTAATTGAAGACGGGTGACGTCATCTTCAGCACTAGCGAGACGGAGCTCCATCTGCGCCGTTCGTTCTACACAGTCACCCAATTCCTTTCTTATTCCTTCCAACGCTGTCATAATCCCATCAAATCTAGAGGAAAAGTCCGCTCTCATTGAACTCATGGCAGCCATCAGCGCATCTGCGCCATTCCCCGCAGAAATCGCACCGTTGCCAGCCTCCTCCGCCATATATGGAGTTTTGTTTGCTGCGTCACAGACCTGAAAGTCCGTTAATTTGGACTGTTTCGGCGGCTCGCTTTTTCCTTTTCCTGGTTTTCCAGCCTGAGGCTTCGCCGACATATCCTCGCCCAAATGCTGGGATACGTTCTGTCCCAAATGAGAGAGTTATTTGCCGATTTTTTTCTCCAGGAGCAGAGCAGAGCGAGACACGTCCGTCCTACGTGGCAGCCATAACCAGAAGTCCTCGGGTGAATGTCATTTTTAACATAACCTGAGTACGCCCTCATCATTATGCAACAGCACAATGCAACTTTCCTGCTCCTGGTAGGAACACTGAAAAGACAACTGGCAAGCTTTATGGCCTGAATCCAATTAGCCAATCACAGGGCAGGACTTTAGCCACCAATTAAGCCACCCTGTCCCTGGCTTTTGGGACTCAGGCTGTAAAATGTGTTCATTGTAGTCTTTAAACCCCTTGCACTCTGGTCAACTTCCCTAAAAACACCAAAAAATAATGTACCCAAAGTAAATCAAAAGCTGTTCTTCAACCCTTTGCAGCATCTTCATGGGGTTGGTCTCATTTAAAAGAAAACACTTTGAACTTTTTGGCAAAACAGTCATAATCTCTCTAAGTGCTCCTGCCACTGAGTAACAGTCATCTAAACATACTGAACTTGAAGAAAATAAATTTGGCCTGGGTGTTTTTTGGATACAAATGCTTGCAAATAACACACAGCTTCAGATCCGGGCTGGAAAATGCAACAGAAATGTAGAACCAAGTGTTATCCAGCTGAGGTCAAAATTTTGTAACAATACCACAAAAAATGAATATATTACACAGCTTTGTTCTCAGGTAGTTCCCAGGCGTTTTTGAACTGTGCCAAATTGTGCCAAATGGCACAGTTTGGAAAAACGTCTGTAACTTTTGAATGATTCAATATAGAAGCTTCATCTTGGGCTCTAATGAAAGGTGACACTCAGGGCTGTGTGTGTGGGGGGTTGTTTATTCATTCATTCATGAATGAATAAACAAACAAGCCCCCACACACAAAGAAGCATGCCAAGTAAAAAATGTGTGACTTTTTTTTACAAGAAAAAATAACCTACAGTGCACTAAAAATTATTCTAAAATATTTGTAATGTAGAAGATAACAACTGCCAACCCCCCCCCCCTCGCTACAGAGGACGGACATCGGCCATCGCTACATGACGGAATAGTCATGTGGCGATGTGGCGACCGCGGCGCACAGTCCCCGCGCCACCCCCCCCCCCACTACAGACGAGTAGCGGGGGGGGGGGGGGCATTCACGGTCCGGACGCGGCGCACGAACCGTGTACCGCGGTGCATGGACTTCGGATTTCGTGCGCCGCGGTCTACTACGCACAGTTGTAATTTACCGATCGGTCAAAAGTCCTTTTTGATTACAATTTTCAGGGATAAAGAATAATTTAGCTTATAACACTTACCTGTTCACAACAGCAGCGTAGCTGGCGAACTTCTCTTCCTCATTGTCAGACGAACATGAAGCTGGTCCGCTTGTTACGGACTCGTGGTTCTGGTCACGCGACCCGGTCAAAACATAATTCCATTATTGCGGTTTTGCGCTTCCATGATTGCGGTTTTGGCGAACGATTTTTCAAAACAAATAACAGTAGTAATAAAAAAAGACTGGCGAACGCGTGTGTGTCACCCAGCCTTCGTCGTCGGCCTCCGTCGGTCTATGACGACCATGGAAGAGAATCCTAAACGTCTACTCTGCTGGGACAGCACCGCCTGTGGCTGAACAGGCCGATGCGCGAATGGCAGTCCCTGTCACACAGGTAGCACTTGTGGGTGGTCTCCGTGCTGCTGGGTCTGTGGCGGTTCTTCCTGCGGGTCCTTTTTTCATCTGCTGCAGCAGTCAGTCTCTCTTCACCGAGCCTTACACAAAACAGCTTTCGAACTTCTGTGCTTCAATTGGCTGGCTGCATTCGCAGCCGTTGGTAGGCGGGTCCTTCTTGCTAGATTTTCAGTCATTGTTTCTTCAAGGTTTCAGAAACCCAATTCAAGGCTCTTATTAGTCGAATGAGAGGTCAATCACATCTAATCTGTTCGTGGCTGTGTCTGTAGTGGAAGAACGGAAATGCAGCTTTTTTTCAGTGCGCTCTAGGACGCAGCGCCCTCGTGCGCTCTAGGACGCAGAGACGTGCTCGCCTGCGGTACACCAGAGTGCAAGAGGTTAAGTACTAGGAACAAGAAAGTTACTTAGTGCTGTTTTAAGTTCCTTGAAGTGTTCAGGGCCTCCAGTCCTTGATTTGCTCTGATGTCAGTCGATACTGTAAGCACTTTATAAAGAGACAATAATAATAATAGACAATAATAGCTCTCAATAATTCTGCTCTCCAAGGGGTCAGTTGTCAAGAGCTTCAGTCGTCACTGTGTTTACTACTTAGTACATAATGCATTTATCCTTTGTCAATAAACCCCGTTTGTTTCTGATTTTAGTTGTCTGGAATCTGTTTTTATTTTGTCCTGTTATTACTTCCGCCAAGGGAGAAGGTAATGTTTTCACTGGCGTGGGCTGATTTGTTGGTTGGTTTGTTTGTTGGAACCACCGGAACCAACTGAACCAACTGCTCTACCAACTGAACCACCGGTGTGGTGGCTCAGTTGGTAGAGCATCCGCCCCACACCCGGGAGGCAGGGGTTCAAATCCCGGCTGGGTCATACCAAAGACCATATAAAAATGGTACTTTCTGCCTTCTAGCGTGGTGCTCCGCATAATGGAACGGGGAAAGTAAAGTTACGCACAGAGCTACCAGAGGACTGACCCCCCACTGTAGCTTTCACTACTTACAGTAGCTGTGTGGCCTAGGGTCAGAGAAACGGAGATAGGCGCCGCCCCATACACCAACATGGTGTGAAGGGAATTAACTTAACTTGTTTGTTGGTTTGCCTGTTACCAACATAACTCAAAAAGTTATGAACAGATTTTGATGAAACTTTCAGGAAAGGTGTGTAATGCCATGGGAAAAAGATGATTAGATTTTGGTGATCTGCGAGTGCATACCTCCACTAAGGCCTTTGTTTGTATTTGTGCAGCAGGATTACACAAAAACTACTGGATGGGTTTGGATGAAATTTTCACCAGAGGTGGTTCTTGGGCAACAGATGAACCCATTACATTTTGGTAATGATCTAAGAATGCATACCTCTCCCAAGGCTCTTATTTTCTCACAGAGTGTTAGCAACAATACTCCAAAACTAATGGACAGACTGATGTAATTTTCTCCAGAAGTGGCTCTAGGCCTACACACAAACCAATTACATTTTGGAGGTGATCCATGACAGACGGAAGGACCCTTGGTGGAGGTATGTGCTCTCTGAGTACTTTTCTAGTTTTATTTTTGTGATCTCTTATATACACCATTTTTGTTTCCTAATCCATTTAATAAAGTAAATTAAAAAAAAAGAACTTTTACTGTTGCCAAGGTAACAACAGTGTGTCCCATTTCTACCATTTTGAGCCACTTCATCCCTTGACAGACTCACACACTCGAGCACCACTGATGGCGGCAGTCTAAGTCTACAAGGGTTCAGGGCTTGAGGGTTCAGAGAGGAGACTGAGATTCTGCCACTGACTCCCGCACAGAGTGCGCTCAGCAGCGTCGCGGGCGGCAGAAGTATTACTTCTGAAATGTTACATTATTCATCCAGATTCTACGGTGATACCAAGCAGCATACTTTTGAAAAATAAACAAAATAAGCACTATTTAAGTTTATAAAATAATAGTGTAAAAATACAATAAATAAATTAAAAAAACATTGCATTGTGAAAAAAATTACACATGTGCTGCTTGGTATTACCATAGATTTTGGATGAATGGTGAAACATTTTAGAAGTAAAAAATAGTTGAATCCAGTTGACTTGACTGAGCTTTCATACAGCACACTTACCCACCTGGATGACTGAGAATCTTTACCAAATTAAAAAATTGAATTAATTTTGCATTTTAAGTCTTAATTATTTTTATTTTAATTGAAACAAACCATTTTATTTTTATTTACTTTGCTGATTGTTCTATCTTATTATCATTTTATAAGCATTTTTTTCCAAGTATTTATGTTCATGAGTTTTATTCATATTTCATATTGCCCTTGCAATAAAGTTGTTAATGAAACTGCAATCATGTGATTTTCCTGGGGCAAAAAGTATTGGTGTCGGTACTGGAATCGAAAAAAGTCCCATAAAGTAAGGGTATCGTATCGAAAGGAAAAATGCTGGTATTGCCCATCCCTACTGTGGTGCATGCATGAGATAGCTAGTTAGCATGGTAAGTTAGGTATTCCCTTTTTTGCCATAATTTAGTTTATTTTAAGTCCATCTGGGTGTTGATGGTACTCACATGTATTCACGGTGTGCTGAGTGAACGGCTGCTGCATTGCTGTACCGCCACACGACAATGATGGAGGACAGAACATCCAGAGTGGCATCAAACTGCAAAATGACATCAAATATTACAGTTGTACATTCCCCCTTAAAAACAGTATATACATACAGTCAACTATGTGGCTTTAAAAGGTCCCATATTGTGCATTCTCCAGGGATTAGTTTTAGTTTTCATATCCTCAATGCCACATACATGGTTTAAGAGCCCCCAAAATCCTTTTTTTTTTGTGTGTGTGTTGCTCATTAATCGTAATGAGCCCCTAATCTGATTGGGTAAAGGTTTGCTAAGTGATCCAATTGCAAATAACAAGGCAGTCAGCATGTGTTAGTTTAATTAACTTAGCAAACTGAAGTTTAGTTTAATGTTTATTTGAAAGGGACATTACATACTAATGAACATTAATACAAATGTAAGTATGCCAGATTTGGCAATACTGCTAATTTGAATCTGTGAAGGGCTTGTTAAGTGCAATCTGCTTTTTCCATGAAGGGCTTAATTAAATAAAGTCTGTGTGTATTTCTTGTCATTTTTTTAGGAATTGGAAAAGGATAAAACCCACAAAAAAGACATTTCACACAATATGGACCCTTTAATGAAGTTTAGGCCTTACAGTCAACTTACAGCAAATCCAAATGCTGAGGCGCTGTGGCGCATGATGGAAACAGCTGAAAACAGAGATAGAGAGAGATTTCATACTTGATCAAGATTTATATCCACATAAAACATACTATTCAGAGCTTGTTGCTGCTATATTCAGTTGTTGTGATTTCCTCATTTAAAGTCTCCAAATATGAGATATTTGTCTCCTGTTTTAACTGCAGTGATCTCAGCTGAGAAAATGCTTTCTAGTTTCTCTCAGTTTCTGCTAAAAATTAAACAAAAAGCACTGATTTAAGTTGGAATAATTTAGTTGCCTTACAGCTCATTGTTTGGCCAAATGACAGTGAGATTTCGATGTGTTCAAAACAAACACCGGTAAATACAGTTGAGCACTGTCACTCACACATCTGCTATGAAAATGAGTGAAATATGCAGAAAGATAGACATGAGGAATCCTCTCCTCCTGTGGTTATTTTTAGCTGCATGGGGGGGGGGGCAGTATGTGTGCATGGTGTGTCTTTCTCTGCTTCCCCTTCTGCTGCTCATTTTGTTTCTAAGTAAAAAATTGTCTTCCTTCCTACACCATCCCCAACTCTCCTCCTCTTCCATCCATCCATCAATCCATCCTCTCTTTCCTCTCTTATTGTTTCATTTACATTCAGTCCATCCATCCAGACTGAAGGCACAATCATCCAGCAGCCTGCCACAGCCCGGACCAAAATGAAAGCAGAAACAGATGCTGCATACTCTCACAAAACAGTTAAGGACACAAAACCAACTCTTGAATACAGATGAGTGGGTGGGATCTTTTTAATGGCACCTGGAGTCTGCAGAGAAATGGAGTGGATGTGATGACAGACAGAAATGATTCAGAAATGAGTCTTATAATTACATGCAAAGTTGCTGGGATGAATCCTGAATTTGTCCCCTAAATTGTCATTTTGTCAATTATGTAAAACAACCTCATATTCAATAATAGTGTTTTAAAATTACCTCAGCATTTAAAGCAAATGTTTGCTGGCCACAGTGACCCTTCAGCATGTTTCAAGTTAATTGAAAAGGGAACTACACTTCTGTTCCAGTTTTCATCCTCTGACATAGTTCAGGTATCAATCACAAGACAGCTGTTCAGGTATAAAACATTCCTATTGGTTGTCCTACCAAGAGAGATATGTTCATGCCACTAAGCCATTAATTCAAGTAATTGAAAAAGATGGGTTTAGAAAGAAGAGCTGGGCAATAAATACAACAATGTATGTCTTATAAGGAAATAATTCCAGCAATGGTGAGAACTTTGGAATTGCATTAGTCTGTTATTGTCTTTGCTGGGTAAGCTACTATCTTTTATTACAGTTACTCGGGGAGTAACAACTGTATGACTGTATTCAACAACTGTATGACAACTGTATTCAACCGCTGGACTGAAGTGGCCAACCGGTGGAAAAGTGGTATTTGCTGGTGGAGAATCAGTATTTGCCGTTCTGCAGAGACCAGCCTACCATTGGCCACTTTTCGATCTTGCTGTCTCTCCACAGCAGACCACTGCAGCAGATGCCTGCGCAGAGTAAGTTTTGGGCTTAAATTATGCAGCGATTTCAATATTAAAAACACCCATAACTCCTACAACTGCAATATTTGATTCTTAAAGCTTAAGTTACGTCACTTTTTTTTTTTTTCCAATGTCTGATTTTTTTCAGTATGGGGACTGCTTGGTTCCATCACTGTAATTTAACCTGTTTTCTAAATAGTTTTCTGTAAAGTTCAGCTGATTTTTTTGTCTTAATACTAATGTCAGTCATACAAAACACCACAGTGTGACATGCTTCATTCATTCGCTTTAAAACTTTTTTTGCAAGATTATTTAAGAAACTCTCAGTATTCACTACATACAGTAAGTGTGAAACATTCCAAACTGTTTTGATTTAATATTCATAATCATTCTTTTACTTTTTGGAAATTTTGATACGTTTACCTGTTATTGCATGGAATTGTGTAAATATACATGCATTCAATTAATAAAATCTTTGACTCCAACATTTTTCTTTGTGCTCCTAGTTTTATTCTTTTGCTTCTGTATTTTTAAGCCTTAGCATGAAGGCAACGTACGCATACGGTAATCACTCCATGTGTCTGTCTGTTAGCAGCTTTTCAGCTCACCCACTCAAAATCAACTGGAACTGAAGGCTTGTATCATTGTATCACCATATTTTCTCAACTTTTAATTTCACACAGTTTAAGATAAGCCTTTATTAGTCCCACAGTGGAGAAATTCCAGGATTACAGCAGCAAAGGGATAGCAGCACTCAGAGCAACAGTAAATTCAATTCAATTCAATTCAACTTTGTTTACATAGCACCATTTCACAACAACAGTCATGTCATAGCACTTTCAACTGTAGGGAAACCCCCCACAATTGCAGAAAGACCCCAGCAATCAGGCAATCCCCTGTGAGCAAGCACTTGGTGACAGTGGAGAGGAAAAACTCCCTTTTAGCAGGAAGAAATCTACAGCAGAACAAGGCTCAAGGAGAGGCAGTCATCTGCTGCAACTAGCTGGGGGGTGAAGGGATAGAGAAGAAGAAAAGAACAGACATGTAGAGCGCAAACAGCATGACAGGGACTCAATCTATAAGGGGATAAGGGAACTGTACTTATATAGCGCTTTTCTAGTTTCAAAGACCACTCAAAGCGCTTCACTAGCACTAACCCTCTACTCTAAGGGCCTATAGGAGACAGATATCTAGGGGCAATTTAGAACAACCAATTAACCTAACATGCATGTCTTTGGATTGTGGGAGGAAACCAGAGCCCCCGGAGTAAACCCACGCAGCACAGGGAAAACATGCAAACTCCACACAGAAAGGTTCCTACCCCTGCCAGCCTGGGGATTTGAACCTGGAACCTTCTAGCTGTAAGGCAACAGTGCTAACCACTGCACCACCGTGCTGCTCAATCTATGGGAGAGAACAAACAGATGTTAATGACCAGCAAAAATATTTCATTGAGAGTGAAGAAAGGAGTGAAGCCCAGTGCATTACTGGAGGTCCCCTGGCTGTCTAAACCTATTAGCAGCATAACTAAGGGAGGGTTCAGGTGCATATCATCCCACCCTCGTTATAGGCTATATCAAAAAGGAAGGTTTTAACCCTATTCTTAAAAACAGAGGTCAAGTCTGAATCCAGATTGGCAGCAGGTTTCACAGGAGAGGAGCTAGATAACTTAAGGCTCTGCCTCCCACTGTACTTTTGGAGATTCTAGGTATTACACGTAATCCTGCATTTTGGGAGCGTAGTGCTCTGTTAGGATAATAGGGTAGTATCAAATCTTTTAAATAAAAAGGGGCCTGATTATTTAGAGCTTTGTAAGTGAGAAGAAGAATTTTAAACTTTATTCTAAACTCTATGGGAAGCCAGTGAAGGGAAGCCAGAACCAAAGAGATATGATCTCTCTTTCTCGTACCCGTTAAAATTCTCGCTGCAGCATTCTGGATCAGTTGAAGACTTTTTAAAGATGTTTTAGGACAAACTGATAATAAAGAGTTACAATAATCATAATCTAGAGCTAACAAAAGTGTGGATCAGTTTCTCAGCATCACTCTGAGACAAGATGCTTCTAATCTTGGCAACACTGTGCAAATGATAGAAGGCAGTCTTAGAAACAAGTTTAATATTTCAGTTGGGATGGCGGCGCACATGGACGCAGCGGCCCCTCTTGGCATCAGCGAGTGTGAGAGTTTTGAGTGTTTTAATCATCCCAGACGTACATCCTGTGAGACCTTATTAAACATCAAGGTACTGCACGCTGCAAGAATTGCGGCGATCGGTTGTGACTTGAATATTCTACGCCAGCATGGAATTCTGGCGGAGTCCCCGCTGGAAGCTACCCGGGAGACGAGGAAGCGCAGATGGAGGGAACGCAAGCAAAAGTGTGGAAAAAGGGCCGGGATCCATGCTAGGCTAAAGGCTAACCCCTCCAGACCAGCAGTACCGTCGCTCCTTCTCTCTAACGTCCGCTCCCTTGACAACAAGCTGGACGAGCTGCGTCTGCTGAGAGAAACCCGGAGAGAGTGGAGGGACTGCTGTGTGCTTGCGTTCACAGAAACGTGGCTCCACGACAACATCCCTGACGAGGCCATTTAACTAGAAGATACGACAGTGTTCCGAGCTGACAGAGAAACGGCGAGCTCCGGTAAGAGCCGTGGGGGGGGCCTATGCATCTACTGTATGTTAACAAGAACTGGTGCGTTAACGCCACATTAGTATCTAAACACTGCTCTCCGTTGGCGGAGTTCCTTATTGTAAATTGTCAGCCATATTATCTGCCGAGGGAATTCAGCAATGTGTTTGTAGCGGCTGCTTACTTAGCGCCGAGCGCTAATGCTAATGCTAAGAAGGCACTTGGGGAACTACACGATGCTATTACTGAAATCCAAACTTCACATTCGGACAGTTTTGTGGTGGTTGTGGGGGATTTTAACCACACCTGCTTAAAGACTGTGCTCCCCAAGTTTAAACAATGTGTCCACTTTAAGACCAGAGGAGAGAATACAGTATGTTGGACTTAGTGTACACAAACACAGATGCATATAAGGCGATACCCCGCCCCCACCTCGGCCTTTCTGACCACATATCCATGATGCTGGTGCCTGCCTACAAACCCTTATTGAAGCGCAGCAGGCCAGTAGTGAAACAAATCAGGATTTGGCCAGAGAGTGCAACCTCTGCACTGAAAGACTGTTTTCTGTATACAGACTGGGAGGTCTTCAAAATAGCAGCCTCCCAGGAAGACAAGACTGATATGGAGGAGTATGCTGAAATGGTCACCAGCTACATCGCGAAGTGCACAGAGGATGTCACTACAGTGAAGACCATCACTATGCTGGGAAACCACAAGCCCTGGATGACCGCAGAGGTGCGCTCGCTGCTTTCAGCCAGAGATGCAGCCTTCAGAGCGAAGGACAGGATCGCCCTCCGCTCTCAAAGGGAGAGCGCCAGGTCTGCGCTCTCAAAGGGAATTAAGACGGTGAAGCGTGCCTATGCGGAGAAAATCCAGGGACACCCTTGTGACACTAGGAACACCAAGCAGATGTGGCAGGGAGTTCGGATGCTGACAGGCTATAAGTCTAGGCAGGGGGTCGATGATGACGACGATTCGCTTCCAGACAGGCTCAACGACTTCTTTGCACGTTTTGAAGCATCAAACTCGACAATCAGAGGGGGGGCTGGCCCATCCCCACCATCGGTCGGACCAGCTTTTACCATCAACACAGCGGACACATGGAGGACCCTAACCAGAATCAACCCACGTAAAGCTGCAGGTCCGGACAACATCCCGGGACGTGTGCTCCGAGACTGCGCGAGCGAGTTGGCGGAGGTACTGACTGACATTTAAAACATCTCCCTGAGTCAGGCCATTGTTTCCAGATGCTTCAAGACCTCTATCATAGTACCAGTGGCAAAGAAACCAGTTGTGTCCTGTCTGAATGACTATCGTCCTGTTGCACTGACACCAATTGTGATGAGCTGTTTCGAACGGCTTGTCAAACCACACATTACAGCCTGCCTCCCTGCATCACACGACCCGCTCCAGTTTGCATATTGTTCAAACCGCTCCACAGAGGATGCTATAGTCACCACCCTGCACTCTGTCATCACCCATCTGGATCAGAAAGACACCTACGCCAGACTCCTGTACATTGATTTCAGTTCAGCATTCAACACCATTATTCCCCAGAGACTGATGGAGAAATTACTCCTTCTTGGTCTGAACACTGCCACATGTCTCTGGATCCTGGATTTCCTGACTGAGAGACCTCAGTCTGTCCGGGTTGGAAACAACATCTCCAACTCTGTCACGCTGAGCACCGGATCCCCTCAAGGCTGCGTACTCAGTCCACTGTTGTTTACACTTCTAACACATGACTGTGTATCCAGACACGAGGGGAACCAGATTATTAAGTTTGCAGACGACACCACGGTGGTGGGACTTATTCAGAGGGATGAGGAATCAATGTACAGGGAAGAAGTGAGAGACCTGGAGGGCTGGTGCAGGGAGAACAATCTGGTGCTCAACGTGGACAAAACGAAGGAGATGATTATCGACTTCCGGCGGTCACAGCCTGAACACGTCACCCTCAGCATCGGCGGCCGTTTAGTGGAGAGAGTGGAGAACATCAAGTTTCTCGGAGTGCAGATCTCGCAGGACCTGACCTGGAGCAAGAATTCCTTGGTGATCAGGAAGTGGGCCCAGCAGAGACTGCACCTCTTGAGGAAACTCAAACAGGCCTCTCTCCCCATCTGCATCCTCAGGACCTTCTACAGAGGTGTGGTGGAGAGTGTTCTGACGTACTGCATTGCTACATGGTACTCCAGCTGCAGTATGTCAGACAAAAAAGCCCTGCAGAGAATAGTTAAGGGAGCTGAGAGGGTAACTGGGGTCTCCCTCCCCTCTGTCCAAGAACTTTTTCAGAACCGTTGTAGGAGCAGGGCACTGAACATTGCCAAGGACCGTTCTCACCCTCTGCATAAACACTTTGAACTTCTGCCATCTGGCAAACGATTCCGAAGCATCAGAGGCAGAACCACCAGACTGATCAACAGCTTCCTTCCACAAGCTGTTAGGATGCTGAACAGCTGATCCGGAATCTCTAATATACACTACCGCACCTACGGACATTATGCACACTATTTGTATATTATAGTTAGTCAGTTTTCCAAGTATGTCTCAGGGATGTGTGAATGGATGTGGTGGGGTGGGGGGGGTGAAGATATGTGTGAGTGTGTCTTAAATCCTGTTCTTTTACTTATATGGATGTCAAGAGAAACACAATTTCATCTTGCCTGCACTACAGTTGTATGTACAGCAATATGACAATAAAGGTTGATTTGATTTGATTTGAATATGTGAATTAAAAACAGATCTTGATCAAAAATAACTCCAGTGTTCCTCACAGAACTATTAAAAGAAAGAGTAACCACATCCAAACTAAGACTTTGATTTGGAAAAGTATTTCTAAGGTTTTTTGGACCAACTAGAATGACTTCAGTTTGATCTGAATTTAATAGCAGGAAATTACAAGTCATCCAAGCTTTGATTTCCTTAAGACAGGCCTCTAACTTCGCTAATTGATTACTATCATCTGGCTTCATTGACAGGTATAATTGTGTGTCATCTGCATAACAATGAAAATGTATACAGTACAGTGCTTTCTAACAATGTTGCCTAGCGGAAGCATATAAACTAAAAAGAATACAGCCGTGGACAAAATTGTTGGTACCCCTCTGTTGATGAAAGAAAAACCCACAATGGTCACAGAAATAACTTGAATCTGACAAAAGTGGTAATAAATAAAAATTCTATGAAAATTAACCAATGAAAATCAGACAATGCTTTTGAACTGTGGTTCAACATAATTTCTTTAAAAAACAAACTCATGAAACAGGCCTGGACAAAAATGATGGTACCAGATCTACCTTTGAAAAAACGGTGGAGCCCGCCAGACGCATGGAAAAATCCTGGATGTGTGGGATAGGGTAACGATCATTCACAGTGACATTGTGAAGATGATAAAAATCACCACATGGCCGCCATGACCCATCCGTCTTAGGCACCATGTGAAGCGGTGAGGCCCATGAGCTGTTAGAATGCCACATTATACCCAAACACTCCATAGTGGCGAACTCCTCTTTCGCTATGACCAACTTAACTGTGTCGAGGCGCCGCGCACATGCAAAAACTGGCGGTCTCACGGTGAGAATGAAATGGTCCACACCGTGCTTAGTAGCTGCAGTGGAAAAAGCAGGTGTTGTAAGTGACAGGAAATTTGCCAGCAAATGAAAAAAGTGTTATCCAATGCTAAAAAGTTAGCATGTGTCAACAGCCCAGCTCCCCCAGTCTCACACGGAAAGGTGGCGAAAGACACAGCATCAAATAAACGGTGGTTAGCAACATCGACAAGTAAACCATTAGCACACAGAAAATCATTGCCAACGACAGGAACTGTAACAGAAGCGATTACAAAGTCCCACTTGAAACTGTGTCCCTGGAAACAAACAGTCACAGACAGACCTTGTGCCAAATGTCCAAAATGGAAGAACCGTTAGCTACACTCAAATGTGGGCCACTGCCTGCCACTGGCTTGTTCACGCTAGTTGGAGGGAGTAGGCTCTTCTGTGAGCCGGAGTTCACTAGGAAGTGTCTTCCTGACAGCGAGTCTCTAATGAAGAGCAGCTCACCTCGTCTGCCAGCACCCATAGCTGCTGCTGAGCGCTGGCCCTGGAGTTTCCCGTCATCTTAAACGTGCATGGAGGAATGCAGCACCTAGCCTTGCTGCCAAACTGCAGGTGGAAGAAACACAGACCTTTCCTGCGCTGTCTCCGGGCAACCACTCTGGCTACCGCCACCATGTCCGTGTATTCCGTCATGGGTTGCTGGGGATCTGATGCCATGCTCTGCATAGCAAACTGCCTAGTAGCCAGCAGGACCTGATCAGCTTCCTCAGCCAAAGCTCGGTAATCACCGGTGGCCAAATGCGAGGAGTTAGCAAACATCTCATGCACAGGCGGCGGGAGCTGGCGCTGGAAAATGTGTGGAAACAGGAAACCACCTTCGTCCACTCCCAGCAGCAATAACATATTGTCCATAAGATCCACAGCCGTGTCATCACCCAAACCTGACAGGGACAGGATTTTATCCACTCTTTCCGCGGCTAATAGACCACATCTCCGTGGAGCAGGAACTGCTTGATGGTGGCATATTTATTGTGCTGTGGGGACACGCAAAGCCATTGCATGACACAACGTGTGGACTGCTGATCCAGAGCAGCAGCGACCAAGTAGTATCTGGGTTCATCTGCAGTGATTCCTCGCAGGTGGAACAGTGCTACGATATGCTGGAACCACAAAGCAGGGTCGCTCTGCCAAAACTCCAGAAGCTTCACAGCTGCAGTGCAAGCAGCCAGCTGTGAGAGTCGGGGCGACATAGCTGACGAGGGCAAGCAGTCTTCTTCTGTGTCAGACATGCTCGAATCAGGGTCACCAATGTGGCAAGAAGAAGAAACACACAGGAGCCGAAGGTGAGTTTTAATCGTTACTCCTCAATAGCCACCAACAACTGAACATGCAACCACTCTCAGACTCCAAAACTGGGAAAACAAACCACGCCCCCAACCCCAAGTCCCGCTGAATGAGAGGCTCACTCCCCAGTCTGTCACAACATTCTAATTTATTGAGATGCACCTGTATATATGGGATGCTTCGTGGACATCTCCTAGTTGAGGTATTTTCAACCATGTTCCACCAGAATCAAAGCTATATCTGTCGGCTGGCTTGGAAACACCTTGATATCCCCTTGGAACCTGGAAATTATAGATGGGTGGAGAAAGGTCTCAGAAACCGTACAGTATAACAGAGATGCCAGACTGGTGCCAAGGTGGGCCAAGACCCCACAGGTTTTCTTTCTAGCCAGTAAGGATTGAGTTCCAGGTTTGTTCCAGCCATTCTCTAACAGGTGATTCTGATAAGCACACCTCTACTGCCAGGTAAATGAGCCTCATTTTGAGAGCTGTGCTTATCAGAATCAGCTGTAGTAGTGAGTGGCTGGAACAAATATGGGATAGTGTTGGTAAACTATCAATAATACACTTCAACAGCAGAGGTCTTAACAAAAACTTTCAACAGATTCAGGACTATTTAAAACAGCTAGACGGAAAATTTACAGCCATTGCAGTCTCTGAAACTTGGCTTAATGAAGAGCAGGCTCCCCTGATGGCAATAGAGGGATATCAGATGTTTCATATTAACAGATCTCAAAAAAAGGGTGGTGGTGTTGCACTGTATACTGATGACCTGTATTGGTGTAAACTTGTAAATGGAATGTCCTTTGCACTACCAGGGATTTTAGAATGTGTTACTGTTGAGATTGACCAAGATAAAACAAAAAATCTAATTATAAGTTGTATATATAGAACGCCGGGAACTTGCATTGAGACATTCAGAGATAAATTAGTCGAGCTGTACAATAATATTACTAGTAAGAAAATGGTAGTAATTTGTGGAGATTTCAATATTGATTTACTAAATCCATATCAACAAAATGTAATTACAGAGTTCATAAATTCTATGTACAGTATGAGTCTATATCCCACAATAACACATCCCAGTAGAATCACAGTTCACACTGCTACACTTATTGACAACCTGTTTGTTTGTTTTTTTTCCACAATATCTTTATTGAATCTTTTTTTTTTTTTTTTTAACAAACATGATACAAACAATCAAACACTAACACTAAAGTACTACAAAAAAAAAAAATGCACTAAAAACACCAACAACCACCAACAAAATCAAGTCTTCAACAATGCTCCTCTGTTTAGTCTAGACAATCCAATACATAAGTATACATATTATGTTCACCAGTTTGGAATTTACAAGGTCCACACACATCATTCACCTTCTTCTTCAAGAGTTATGTTTAAATTTTTTACATAATCAATAAAAGGTCTCCATATATTCTCAAACACAATTTCCTTTGATTTCAGTATATATGTTATTCTTTCTAATGGAAGGTTTGTTAACATCTGTCTTAACCACTGAGTCACATCTGGTCTATGAGTCTTTTTCCATAATAGTGCAATACATTTTTTGGCATTAAGCAAACTGAGGTCTATGAATGTTCTTTCACTTTTATTAAAATTATGCTTTTCTGGGTACAGACCCAACAAAAACAGTTTAGGATTCAATATGATTTGTTTTGAGATTATTTTTTTCAATTGTTACCCTCACCTCTTCCCAAAACATTCTTATTAATCTACATTCCCATAAACAATGAAATAGGGTTCCTTTACTTTCCATGCATTTTGTGCATGTATCTGGTATATTTTTGTTATATCTATTTAACTCCTCCGGTGTAACATACATCCGCATTAACCATTTGAAATGTATCAATTTAAGGCGTGCATTTATTGATTTGGTTTGAGCTTCTGTACAAGCCAATTCCCATTGTTCCTCTGAAATTTCAATTTGCAGATCTTCTTTCCAGTAGTTTAATCTTTTCAGTGAATTTTCACTTGAAGATAGTGTCAATGAGTTATAAAACTCTGAAATAATACCCTTTCTTTTACTATCTTTCATCATCATTTTTTCCAAGGATGAATAAATAGGTCGAGTGAGAGCTTTATTTTGATTTGATCGAATAAAGTTTCTAAGTTGAAGATATTTAAAAAAATGTGTTCTATTGAGATTAAATTTGATCCTCAGCTCTTCAAAAGACATTATGTTGTCTGCACATGGCAAATATAAATCCTGAATCTTTTGTATCCCTTTTAAATTCCATACTTTAAATACAGCGTCCGCTCTCCCTGGTTTAAAATATTGATTACCCCATATTGGACTAAATTGTGACAATAACTGTGGTTCTTTTAAATAGTTTTTAGCTTCACACCATATTTTGATCATATGCTTGACAACCTGTTTGTTAATATTATTGATAAGAAAATAGAAAGTGGATTATTGATAAATGATATAAGTGACCACTTGCCAACCTTTGCACTTATCCATGGCCACACGGAGGCCAATACAGAAAAAATTTTAAAATCCTTCAGATACAAATCACAAAATGCAATCAGTTCTTTTAAAGAAGACTTGCTGAAGCAGGACTGGACAAAAGTCTATGTATCAGATGTAAATGAAGCCTACGACACATTTATGAACATAGTAACCACTCTTTATGTCCATTAGTAAAGAAAAAGCTTAAACATAAATTTGTCGATAAGCCATGGTTAACCAAAGGATTACAAAAGGCGTGTAAAAAGAAAAATTTATTATATAAAGCTTTTCTAAAGAAAAGGACAAAAGAAGCAGAGCAGCAGTATAAAACATACAAAAATAAGTTAACATACTGTATATAATGAGATGTAATAAAAGAGACTATTACAGTAAAGAACTGGAGAAAAACAGAGACAATATTAAAAATACATGGACAATACTTAACAATATTCTTGGAAATAAAAACAGAAATACAAGCTACCCAACCAATTTTTCAAAAAAATAATACAATGACTCAGAGTGTGAATGCAGTTTCACCTGCAGATGAATTTAATAACTTTTTTGTTAACATTGGTCCTAATTTGGCTCGAGAAATACCCATTACAGCACCTACAGGTGATACAATAAGCAAAAACACTACTATAAAAGACTCCATTTTTATAAAGAACACAGACGAGAGAGAGGTCATTGAAATTGTTAAATCGTTTAAAAGTAAGACATCTACGGACTGTGATGGTATTGACATGCTCTTAGTCAAAACTATTATCGAATGCATAGTGAAACCACTGACGTATATTTGTAACCTGTCTCTCCAAACAGGTATATTTCCCAATGCAATGAAAATAGCTAAAGTAATTCTGATATACAAGACGGGTGACAGAGGGGAACTTTCAAACTATAGACCAATTTCACTATTGCCGCAATTTTCCAAGATACTTGAAAAAATATTCTGTGAGAGAACTGACAACTTTATAATGAAGAATAATTTATTGTGTGAGCAGCAATATGGGTTCAGACACAAGAGGACAACTGCATTTGCTCTAATGGAGTTTATAGAAAAAAATATCAACTGCCGTTGAAAATAAAGAGTATTCAGTTGGGGTATTCCTGGATCTTAAAAAAGCATTTGATACAGTAGATCATAATTTATTATTAAAGAAACTACAAAACTGTGGTATACCAGTATGTGTTGGTAACAAAAACTCACAGTTACTGAAGGTTACTTGTGGAGTCCCACAGGGTTCAGTTTTGGGGCCATTGTTATTCAATATGTATATAAATGATATATGTAAAGTCTCGGAAAAAATGGATTTAATATTGTTTGCCGATGACACTAATCTATTATGCAGTGGAAGCAATTTTGAACAACTTTTGGATACACTCGGAAAGGAATTAGGAAAGCTTAAACTGTGGTTTGATTCAAACAAATTAACGCTCAATTTAAGTAAGACAAAATTTATAGTTTTTAACAACCATCACAACAACTTAGTATCTAAACTCAGTGTAAATGGTGTAAAGATTGAAAGGGTATCTGAAACTAAATTTCTTGGAGTAATAATTGATAATAAACTGTGTTGGAAGTCACATATTAATTATATTAAAGGTAAAATATCTAAATCAATCGCAATACTACACAGAGCGAAATATTTGCTGAATCAACCCACATTATATACTTTGTATCATTCATTAATACTCCCATACATGACATATTGTACTGAAGTATGGGGAAATACATATAAAACAAACATATATCCAGTCTTTATGCTTCAGAAGAGAGCTATTAGAATAATAAACAAAGCTGCTTACAGGGAACCAACAAACCCACTTTTTCTTAAATTAAAAGCTCTCAAGTTGAAAGATCTGGTTGACTTTAAAACTGCAGTAATAATGTTTAAAGTGAAGAATCTATCACTGCCCGCAAATATCCAAAAGTTGTTCCAAATAAGGGAGAAACAAAATCATTTCAGAGGAACATGTATATTTCAAAAACCTTCAGTGAGAACTACCACCAAGCAACACTGTTTCAGTGCAAGGAGTCAGATTATGGAACGATTTTGGACCTGAATTAAAATCATGTACAACGCTTGGACAATTTAAACAAAAGCTAAAGGAAGAAATACTCCAAACATATATCCAAGATGACATGTAAAATGACTTTTTTTGTCACATTTTGTCTTAGCTTTGTTCCGAATTGTAATCGCTCTTGTTTTGTTTTTCTTTTGAATTCTTGGATGGAATATGGGTGGGCAATATAAGCTGCGGCTTCAGCCATCACCCATTTCGGATAACTTATCTTGAACTGTATAATCAGAGGAGTTATTGTTTAATTTGACCTTGTTGGATTTTTTCGCCTTTGTTATATTATTCTTTCTTTTTTAATCTATCCGAAATAGTGTGGTGGCACTGATTGGGGGGTTTCTCCACTCAGAGGTCGGAAGTCGGGGGGGGAGGTAGAGGACTGAAGGAGGAAGTGGCACCGGGGGGTCTCAGATGTAACAGAAAGGATGAGCCGCACCCCGGGGAGTCAGGAGACACCGGAGTTCGCTAGAGTGGGAAGCAGGGTTTATGTTCTGTAATGTTAATGTGCCAGACAGGCTCTGTGTACTGTGTGTATTGTCTTTGGCTCCCTTGGTCTCATGGGGCAGAAATAAAGTGGTATAAAAGGAGGCGCCCAGAGACCCCGGGAGAGGTTTTCTGTGTTTTATGTTGGAAGGTGAATAAAGTTTGTGTGTCGTCCAGCTCTCCGTCTCGTCTGCAAATCTTTCACATTGGTGACCCTAAGACGCACAATGGAGAACGAGCCGAGCACCGCCCCGGAGACAACCTAGAGAGAGAACACCAGTGTGGCATGTGCTGTCACAGTCAAGCTCCCGGACTTCTGGCTTCACAAACCGACTGCTTGGCTTCTACTTGTGGAAGCCCAATTCGCACTTCGCGGGATCTCCACAGACAGCACCAAATATTATCATGTGGTCACTGCACTGGATGTGCACGCCACATAACAAGTAACGAGCCTGCTCTAGGAGCCGCCAGCCCAGGGGAAATATGACACGCTCAAGCAGATGCTGCTTCAACGTTATACCCTGTTGGACAGTGAGAGGGCAGAGAAACTCCTCACATGCTCACAATTGGGTGACAGGTCAGCTGTGGAGCTGATGGAGAGCATGTTAGCACTGAGGGGGAAGGACAACGAACCTTTCCTGTTTGCCCACTTTTTTTCATTCATTCATTCATTCATCTTCTTCCGCTTAATCCTTTTCAGGTCGCGGGGGGGCTGGAGCCTATCCCAGCATCTTTGGGCGAGAGGCAGGGTACACCCTGGACAGATTGCCAGTCCATCGCAGGGCCAACACAGAGAGACAAACAACCATTCACTCTCACAGTCATACCTAAGGACAATTTAGAATCCCCAGTTCGATGCCAATTAACCTAATTTGCATGTTTTTGAGATGTGGGAGGAAACCGGAGAAATCCCGGAGTAAACCCACACAGACACGGGGAGAACATGCAAACTCCACACAGATCACTGTCAGTCGGGGGCTGGGATTGAACCCAGGATCCCCCGGCCAAGGGTGAGTTGCTATGCTACTGCAGTGCTAACCACTCCGCCACCGCACCACCACTTATTCCTCAGAAACCTACCAGCTACAGCGAGGGCAATCCTGGCCTTCTCACCGCTGCTGGTGGCCAAGAACTACCGCGCCCTGGCGCAAGAAGCGGCCACATGAGCCTGGTGAACAGAGCTCTCAGCGTGCATGCAACGACACCAGCAGCCACGAAGGACTCCAGCGAGGTTGAGGAGCTGTTGGAGGTGGCTGGAACAGACACAAAGAGACGCAGGAATGGGACGCTCTGTTTCTATCACCGCCAGTTTCACTCGACTGCCCAACGCTGTCTGCCACTGTGCCAATTCAAGAAACCAGGGAAACGGCACGGCCAACAGTCAGTAGCAGCTGCGACCGCTGGTGACAGGAACAAGCTGCTTTTCATCACAGACACACGTTCGGGGAGATGTTTCTTGGTGGACTCCGGCTCCCAGAAGAGCTTCATTTTACTGGTCAGCGCAGACAGGTCGGCAGAAGGCTGTGGCCTCGAGCTTATGGCCGCCAACGGATCCAACATCAGGACGTTTGGCGAACAAACATTGACAGTATGCTTACATGGACGCAATTACCAGTGGGACTTTGTGGTAGCTGCATGTTCTGTCCCCATTTTAGGCGCTGATTTTTTATGCGTTTGTGGCTTGTTAGTCGATGTTGCCAACAGACGTTTAGTAGATGCTGCTTCTTTTTCCTCCTTGCCCTGCACAGCTCAGGGAGGTGAGCCATCAACACATGCTAATGTTATAGCTCCAGGGTAAGTACCAATATTTGCTTTCACAGTTCCCAGCACTCACAGTTCTGACTTTTTTGCTACGGTAACTAAACATGGGATCAAGCATTTCATAACAACAAATGGTCCGCCGGTGTTCGCACGCCCTCTGTGCCTGGACACAGTTAGGTTGGCCAGCACGCGCAAGGAATTCGCTAACTTAGAGCAACTGGGCATCATTAGGTGCTCCAGCAGCCCATGGGCATCCCCGCTACACATGGTGCCCAAGGCCGATGGGTCATGGAGACCGTGCAGCGACTTCTGGCTCTTGAACAATGCCACGAAACATGATCGGTACCCCATCCCGCACATCCAGGATTTACCATGCATCTGACCGGGATGCACATTTTTTTGAAAATGGATCTGGTCCGTGGTTACCACCAGGTCCCGGTGCACGTGGAGGATGTGCCCAAAACAGCGGTAATAACTCCTTTTGGCCTTTTCGAGCTTTTACGTATGCAGTTGAGGTTAAAGGGCGTGGCACAAACCTTCCAAAGAATGATGGACACGGTGCTCCGTGACCTACCTTTCATTTCTTTGTACTTCGATGATATTTTGGTGGCTAGCGCGCCTGAGGAGGAGCACCCCATCCATCTCAAACTAGTTTTCCAGAGGTTGGAAGCACACGGGCTTATCGTTAACCGGTGAAGTGCCAATATGGTATACCAGTGATTGATTTTTTGGGTCACCGCATTTCGCCGGAGGGCGCGATTCCGCTGCCTGATAAGGTGTGCACCGTGTTGGGTTTTCCACGTCCACAGACCGTTAGGGTCCTACAGGAATTTTTGGGCATGGTCAACTTTTAAAACCATTTCCTCCCCGAGGCAGCCCAGCAGCTGCAGCTGTTGTACGCTGCGCTAAAAAAAAAAAAAGCCCGCAGAAAACATTGACTGGACCCCCGAGCGAGTCCAGGTTTTCGGAGATGCCAAAACAGTGCTCACTAACGCCACCTTGCTAGCGCACACCACCCCGTCAGCGCGGATAGCACTCACCACGGTCGTGTCTGATGTTGCCATGGGGCAGTGGTGGAGCAGTATGTCTCCAATTCATGGCAGCCGCTATCATTTTTCAGCCATACTTTGGGTGACAACAAACGCAAACACAATATGTTTGACAGAGAGTTGTTGGCTCTCCACCTGGCGATGTGCCATTTCCAGTTTTGGCTAGAAGACCACGAATTCACCGCATTCTTTAATCATAAGCCACTAACGTACGCAATGTCCAAAGTCTCGGAACCGTGGTCAGCCCAGCAGCAACGGCATTTGGCAGCAATCTCGGAGTTCACGACCAACATTCAACATGTAGCCAGTAAGCTTAATGTTGTGGCTGACTGTCTATCGTGCGCGTTAGTCTCCCCGGTCTACATGGGAATAGATTTCCCCGCCATGGGCGCGGAGCAAACCGGGGAAGCGGACATTTGCGTGCTTCGCTCCACGCCTACGGGGTTAAAATTGGAGAGCAGGGTGGTGCAGTGTTATTAGAATTCATTAGTATTAGGTGTGTAATTACCAGTGTTTTAAAATTACCAGTGTTTGCAAGTTACTAAAAAAAAGTAACTAGTTACAGTTACTAGTTACTTCTTTTCAAAAGTAACTGAGTTCCTTTTGAGTTACTGCGTGATTAAAGTAACTAATCTTTGACAAATACCATTTCAATAATGGTTCCGCTCTTTGTTCCAACGCTACTCAGATGCTCTTTTACCTTTATTTACTTACTTTTTCTTTTTGTTTGTTTTTTGCTGGTTTTTTTTTTCTCTTTAATTTCACTTTTTCTTTCACTTTAAAAAAAAAGGGGGGTGTTGTAAGAATTAATCTTCCAATGTTGTCAGATATCAGAAAATAAGGGAACATGTGATGAAAATGTAAACAATGCACTGCTGTAACGACCTGTATACCCTTTACAAAAACTTAAATAAAAAAAAAAAGTAACTAGTTACTTGGAAAATTAACTTTCACATTACTTTTAAATGCATACTTAAATAATCTTGCACACATAGTGAGATCAAGGGCCCGTTGTTCTCATCAGAAAAAAAGAAGAAAAAGAAAACTGAGAAAAAAAGTCTCATCTTACAGAGAAAAAATATCTCAGATTTACATAAACTATTGTAATCAGTATAAAGTCAGAAATTCACTAGAAATAAAGCTGTGAATTCACAGAGAAAATGCTGGACCCCCTGGTGGGCCGTTTTTGGGCCACGAGCCATATGTTTGACACCCCTGGACCAGCCCATTAAAAATGCATATTTAGAGGATTTACTTCCATGAAATAGTTGCATATCACAACAGCATGTAAATGAATGAGATAAAATAAAATAGAAAGCACAGATAAATGAAAGTTCACCGCTTACTGCAACAAATCAGTCACTTTTTCTCTGTGCGTAAGAAAACTTTAAATGCATTTCATGTGGACATTAAATACGCGCTTCTTGCTCAAAAAATACTCATGTTTAACCACAGAGGTAGGAGCTGTTAGGGGCTACTTAGTGCTCGGACAAAAGATAATCAGGGCTCGATATGAGAGGTTTCCACCCCCACGGTATTTCTCCCTACTGGGTTGTGATGTGTACTGGGGCAGGACAGGAAACAGACCCGTGAAGGAGACTGTGTGATGGCTGCGTCAGTTATGGTTGGGTCAGTTTATATTTATTTGCTTATTTATTTATTTGCTTGCCTTTGCCTTTGGCATGACAACCTCCAGTGGCTTGAAGCCGGTGGTGGCACTGGGGATGGCAGAGGGTTTTAAGTGCCTGTTCCTGTGGAGAAATGGCACAGGTCATCTCCAGTGATTTAATTTTCTGTTCTAACTCCAGTACCAGTGCTTATTCTTTTTTATTCTTATACGGACAGAAAGAGATTATTTTACCTCGCATGACCGCTTTTGCTGCTTCCCAAAGAACACACAGGGATATTCCTGGCACATCATTATATTCCAGGTATGATTCCCACTCTTTATTAAAGTAATTAATAAAGTCTTTGTCTTTTAGTAGTGATGTATTAAATTTCTAGTTCCTAGTTTTCCTTATAGCTTTTCTTTCTATTTGCTAGTGTAAGAGATACTGGATGGTGATCACTAATAGCTTGATTTGAACAAATTTCAGTGTTGGTGATGTCCCTCACAATAGAGTTACTGGCTAAGAAGAAGTCTAAATGGGAATATGAACTATGAACTGACGAACAAAAAGTGTATTCCCTAAGAGCTGGGTGAAGAGAATGCCATTCATCGCAAAGACCAAAATCATTCATGCATTGTTTGAGAATGTCAGTAGCCTGCCATTTTTGATAATTCCCCAATGACTGAGCCTGTCGATTGCAGGGTTTAATACCAGGTTGAAGTCTCCTCCTATTATGAGTGTAGTGTCCAAGTGCTCAGAAAAAGAAGCGAAGAAAGTGTGAAAATAGGATGGGTTGTCAACATTTGGGCCATAAACGCTTGCAATACATAGATCTAAATTTTGAACTGAGATTTTTAATATTATAAATCTGGATCTTCTATGGTGTTATTCACAACAAAGTGTATTATTCTGTTTACCAATACAGCTACCCCCTTTGTTTGGAATTAAAGTAGGCTGAGCACATGTGGGGAAATTCCAGGGAGGTGAGTGCATCTACAGACGACTTAGAAGCATGTGTTTCCTGTAATAAGACAAAGTCTGCCTGTAGATCCTTCAGTAGATTAAAAACTTTTAGCCTCTTCTCCCTGGTACCAATTCCACTTATGTTCCACATGACAAACTTTAATGTGGACATGTTTTCACTAACTGGTTTTGTGCTAAAGGCTAACTAAGTGTGCCTATGTGTTTATATGTTCATAGTGTATGTACTGTATGTGTGTGTACATGAATGCCCTGTGTATGCTGTGTTCCTGCATGTACACATGTATGTAAGCATGTGTGTTGTGCGTAAAATATACACCTATGAATGTGTGCTTGGGTGTGCACACATGATGTCTCTGTTCCATTTTCTTGCATTTGCAAGAGTGAGTGGGGTGCATGTACTTAAAGTTTTTTCCTATAAACCAAATGTATGAGAGAGAACAGACATACAGGTTAGTAAATGGTGAAAAGATACAGATAACATACAACAACAACCTAACAACTTCACCAAAATTAGCTACAACAAACAAACAAACAATAACCTCAACAAAAAAGAAAAAAAAAACAGACAAATGTTAACAAATTAAACTGAGATTGAATAAGAGACCTGTGCACAATCGCACTCTTTTTCCACATGTAGCTAAGGAAATTGACATAATTGGCAGACCCAGGGAACAGACACAGGCTCAAGAGTGGATTCAATAATCATTATTTGTAATAGTGAAAGTGTGTGGGTGCGTGTGTGTGTAGTGTATGTGGATGTGAGTGCGTTTGTCTGTAGACTCGTCGTAGCTGGGAGTGAGCAGAGTGCTGTTCGATCTGGCAACCCTATGGATAGAGCAGAGGCACAGTGTTAGCACAGTTGTAGCAGGAGCATACTCGGGGAATGACTGAGGCTTACTGTTTCAGGAGAGGTGGTGAACTCAGGTTGGCCCGAAGGCTGAAGCCAGAAAGACAGCGCCTGCTAACACAACGCCGCTGGAGAAGGATGGCTAGCAGAGGAGAGAGAGGCAGAGACCGCCGCCAGGAAGAATGATTCCGCCGCCTGGGAATTCCGCCTGTGCACAGGGGATAAACGCAGAACAGGTGAGTAGAAAAAGGGCTTACTTGATGACGAGGAAAATCCTTCCAAAAGATGACGCTGAAGCGGTAGGGATTACAAAGGCAGGATGGTAGGCTGGGAAGTTGAGCGTAGCGCTTCATGCATCCAGGGAGACAGACGGCTCTGTGCTGGTCTGAGGGCAGAGTGGGTTATATAACCCGAACGTGATGGAGAGCCGGTGTGCACGCAGCTGTGGGTGATAATGGCACAGAGCGAGTCATCACAGAAACAAAAGAGGCTCTAGAATAGCCAGGGGGTTATGGTTTCATCCATAAACAGGGGACACTCTCCTGTCAGCTCAAGCTTCAGGGCACAGGTAGCGCTCTCCTCCCATCCAGGATGTGGCTGCGGGGCTGGAACAGAATCTTCCAGGGCCGCACGCTCCTCCGTTGTCCGGCGGCTCCATTCCAGGACTGGCGGACATTCAGGGGACACAGGAGGAGACATGGGAGAGGCAGGTGAGGAACAGGTGGCAGCAGCAGGCGGTGAGGACTCAGCTAAAGTGGACTGCTGATGCTGAGCCTCACCACTGGGAATAAGACAAGACATTTCATTTTTATGTGCAGGAGAATGAAAACACACTTGCCTTATTTCCTGGGGCATGATGGCATCTGCTCCTGAGGGACCACATGAAGCTCCTCCGGAGATAGCTAAGGTCATCTGGCAAGATGGCGGTGACACGGGCTTCTGGCGATGGGGGCGAGGGGCCGGAGTCAGGGGACGCTTCTTCGTTCACTCAGAGCTCGGCGCAGATGAAACCCCAGGCCTGCGCACTGGTGCCAGGGAACCCCTCACTGATGGCACCGGGTCCCATGATGCCGAAACCAGGGGACACTCTTTTGTCGGTACAGGCTTCGGGACACAGGGGGTGCTCTTCTCCCATGCAGGATGTGGCTGCGGAAATGGATTAGGATCCTTTGAAACCGCAGACTCCGTCATCCAGCGACTCCCTCCCAGGACTGGCGGACACTCAGGAAGAATGGAGAGGAACATGGGAGGAACAGGTGAGGACGAAATGGCAGCAGCAGGCAGTGAGGACTCAGCTACAGTGGACTGCTGATACTGAGCCTCACCACCGGGAATAAGGCAAGAAAGTTCATTTTTATGTGTTGGAGAATGACAAAACACTTGCCTTACTTCCTGGGCCGTGATGGTAGCTGCTGCTGCTGGACCAGACAATGTTCCCCTGGGAGCTGTGGAGGTCATCTGGAGAGGAGGCGGAGACATGGGCTTATGGCGAGGTGCTTGAGGCTCCGAAGTCAGGGGACGCTCAATCGTCGGCTCAAACTCCGCTCAAACTCCGCTCCACCCAGTGAACCTCCTTCCAACTGCTGCACATATTCTGGGAGAAGCCATGGCTTGTAGTCCAGCAGAAGTTCTACCTCTGATAATATAATCCACCGGCACTCCTCCAACTCCTCGGCCAATGGTGCAGGCCACAGTTCGGGAGGAAAAGGCGGGGCTGCTGCTGGAGAGTGGCGAGAGGCTGGGGACTTCCGTGCCCGGGGACGCTTCTTCGTCAGCGCAGGCACGAATGTGGAAGAGGTTCTCCTCAGCCCGTGGAGCATGGGTTGTGGGTTGATAACTGAGGTGAGGAGGCCCATAAGTTCTGGATGGCTCCACAGACTAGGGCGCGCTGCCAGTACCTGTGCCGCCTGACCCTGTCCCAACGCTTCGGGACCGCAGGAGGCATGAGCTGCTGATGCGATGCCTTCCCAAACTCCGGCAGCCCAACACTCCACCTCACTGACCATGTTTACATGGACACAAGTAACTGGATTAAAAGCCTGATCGGAATAAAAATGCTTCATGTAGACACGCCAATCTGAATATTCTGACCCAATCACGCTCATTGATATCAAAATTTCATTCCAATTGAGACGGGTGGGTTATGCAGAATGTTTTCCGATTGGTGCGCATGAAAACACTTATTCTGAAGGTTGGGCAGAAAATATGTTTACTGCGCATGTCTGTACGCCAGCCACACGTCAACATGATGTATTTCCGCCTTTACAGCAGCTAGCGGAAAACATAGCCGGTGTAAAACAAAACTGGTCTGTATCGTCCTGCTGTCTCCCTCTGTTAGTCATATGCAGAAGTATGTACTTGTAGCTTCATTACAGAGATCAGCAGAAGCAAAAGTACAGTCTGAATAACACAATACAGGTCCATTTTGACATGAAGCGGGGCTTGCTAACACCGGAAGTTGCTTCTTCTTCTACTATTTTCGGAATGTCAAAATGTCGACGTGCGCATGTGAAAATGATTTATTCTGTTCAAATGTGTGACACATGGAAACTGCCATGCCAGCGGAAAAACGGACACTAACAAAAATAACGAGAGAAAAGAAAAAAGCAAAACCCACAGCCGCTGGTGTCTAACTGGCAGCACCGTTCTGACATAAACTGCCCT